>BSYR01000024.1:25878928-27249642 GCA_030270665.1 Hibiscus trionum | reverse complement strand
GTTAATGAACGCTAAGACTAGTTTGGCACAAAGAATCAAATTTTGAAGGAATGTCATGAAACACAATAATCATGTCATGTTCTAAAGTGTAATCTACCCTTTCTAACAAAATAGATACAAAATCATAATTGCCTCAAAAGGACAAGGTAAAATAGAGGATAAAAACAATCAAATCAAATGAGATAAAAATCAAGAGAACCAGAGAGCAACCAAACAGATAAGCAAGAAAAAGAATTTGACCCAAATTCTTACTCCCCTCACTTAAGTCATTTCCCCCCAAAATGTATATCAAAATTAAAAGAAAAGGAAAGTAAGAGCTCCCTGAAATAGTTGCGGTGGCGTCATCTTTTGACGATCGCTAAGGATGATGGGTGTCGGGTGGTTGTGGCGGGCTTGCTCCCGAGTGCGGACCATGGCAGCGGTTGAACGGGTTGGTCAAAGGTTGAGGTTGTAGAAGAAGAATTGTGACTGATTAGCTAGGTTGAAGGAGATGAAAATGATAGTTTGGTGAAAGAATATTTTAACGAAAATAAAGAGAGAAAAAAGGGATGAGTTATCATGTTTGATAATGGGATAAAATTTAAATATAAGTCAAATTTAAAATTTTAGTTTTAAAAATCCGAAAAAGGGAACTAAATCCTAAAGTGAATTAAAGAGAGATTTTAAAAAAGGTTTTCAAATTTAAAAACGTGATAAATTTTTTTCCATATTTTTAAATTTGTTTTAAAAATTTCCTTTATCAAACATGATAAAAAAATTATTTTAAAATAAGGATAAGGGATGTGGTTTAAAAATTAAGAGAAAATGAATTTTAGATTGTGATAAGATGATAAGCCATGGTCCAAGGGATTTGCCACAGTGTTTTAAATTCCTACAAATATTTAACCAAAAATTCGATTAGCAAGGGATTATCAGAAAAATAAAATGATAAGATAAAATAAATTTGAAATGAAATTACAAGAATAAATTTAAAGAAAATAAAAAAGAATAATAAATAAATAAAATATTTGATTAAAAATAATTAAAAGAAAAGAAAAGAAATGGGTTACCTCCATTAAGCACTTTATTTAACGTCGTTAACTTGACAACCTGGTCATATATCAAAACAAACTTTAATCAGTAACTTTGTCGAAGTCCCTGGCAACGGCGCCAATTTGATACACGTCGTTTTCGCGTCAAAATAATTCTTTATTCTCTATTAATAAATAAAGGAAATTAAATGTAGTAAAAGAGAAGTAAGGGTCGATCCCACAGGGACTAAGAAAACTTCCTGATTTATGTTTGCTTGTTCGGTGAGCCAAGAAGAGAGCTAAATGATGTTTAAGTAGAAAAGAGGGTGATTTGTAGAATTTAAGTAAAAATAAAAATTGTAGAGAATATTAAAAAGAAGTGAATTCAATATAATAAATACTAGCTTCGGGCTTTTGCTTTGACTCAATTTTTCACGTCGGTTACTTAATTACAAGGATCAATCCTTGAGACTTGTTTATTTTCTCTCCGGTAAACCGATAATCTAAAATCAATTTTTAGATTCCAGTTTTCTGGTTTGATTAACCGCGACTATCGTTGTTAAAAATAAATAGTTTTAAAGTTCTGAAAAAACCTGACTCATATTGTGTTATTTCAATAACAACGGTTTTGATCTCAATTTTATCTTAGTAATCAATTTACTAAGTGTGTTCCAAGAAGTCGAATGTGCTCCAATAGCCGATCTTTCCTCCCACATATTTAACCAAAAACAACATCCTGACCAAAGTCAATCTTTAATTTTGAAATCGTTTTGATTTTTAAAATTAAGCTTAGAAAACTAAGAGAAAAAACCTGAAATTATTCAAGTGCTTTTCATTCCTCACGTTGGAATCGAGTCATTGCTTTAGCCTTTGGCTATGGAAAAATAAAACTTTATTAAAGTAAAATTCCTAAGAACAAATAAAAACTACAAGATGAGATGAGAGATGTGAGATTCTTCGAGTCTTACCCAAGGGGTATTTATACTAGTATAAAACCCTAGGAATTAACTAAGTGATAAAAGATAAATAAATTTAAATTAAAAAAGATAAATCCTAAGAGATAATTTCTAAAAAAATATTTAAATTAAATAAAAGAGATAAATCTCAAGTCTTTATCAAAATCATGGTCGATAAGCTATCATCCCGAATCCGATGAGCTATCGGAATATCCTGATAAGCTTTCACTTCTACCACCACGTCATCATTCGATCATCACTGTTGCTGACGTCATCCTCTCGTGCTGCTGACATCATCCGCTGACGTGTCGCCGAGTCAGGGCATTCATGCCCACTATTCCGGCCATAAATCCAGAAAATTTACAGATTTCAGCCTTTTTTGTAGTATTTCGCAGCAGCGAGGTCCTGCACAGTAAATCACATAATGAGCAACAATCCAACACCACAAAGCAACCAATTGAGCATAATTAGCATGAAAATATTGATCTAACTAACTAATCATCAACACTTAGGAATCGCTATGCTTGGGATTGGTATTAACACGACATACAATAACGCTTTTGGGCTTTTGATTTTAATTTTATCTAAGATGTCACACCACTTCATAATCTCTGAGATTAAAATCTTTTAGAATTTTAATTTTAGCTCGCTTAACCAGTTGGACGATAACCACATATAGCAAATGTTATGGATCACAACATTTATTCATTCCATGGGTCAAGAGCCGTTGGTAGTTGGGAGTTAATAGCGCCTAAATGTCTATTCAATATGGCTTTTTTAAGATTTTTTTTTTTGGTGATTACGTAAAGTTATAATAATATTACAAGAGTAAATACTATAATTCAAATTTAAATAAGGGGAGAAGTGGATAAAAATCCATAACAACTAGATCAATTAGTGAATTTTTTTGTTTAAAGATCTCTCAATGCAATTGAAGTGCTAAGTGAAAGTATTTTTTTCAGTTATAGTATATCAAATAGTTATATGTGTATATCCCAATACATGATAATTCTCCAACCATTAGTATCCAATACGGGTAATTTGGTTTAGTGTTTTCTTTTGGGAATTTATTGAGAAAAATATTTTCTTCTAAATAACATTTAAAAAATACCTCATATTCGGGCAACGTAAGGCGAAGTCGTGTTTTGCAAAACGCGACTTTGAAAGTTACGTTTTACAAAACGCGACTCCGTGTTGATTGGATAGATAAGACAAAAAAGTTATTTTGTCGTTTTTAATACACAGAAGTTGCGTTTTGCAAAACGCGACTTTGAAAACTTTGTTTTGTAAAACGCGACGCGACTTTGCCCTATGTGACCTAAATATGTGGCATTTTTCCAAATGTTATATAGAGAAGGGTATTTTTCTCAAAAAAAATTAAAAAATAACATTTAGCCAAATTACCCATCCAATACACTAATGTCTTTTATTTATTAGTCTAAAGGGTAGACATTGATCAACAACATATATCTTTTTATTCACCCAAATTTATAACTAAATCAATTAGTAAATCTCTTTGTTTAAAGATCTTTCGATGCAATTGAAGTGCCAAGTGAAAGTATTTTTTTTCAATTATAGTATATCAAATAGTTATATTTTTATGTCCTCATAATTCTCCAACCATTAGAATCCAATACACTAATGTCTTTTATTTATTGGTCTAAAGGTAGACATCAACAACATATAACATCTTTTTATTCACCCAAATTTATAACTAGGCATAGCTAGCTTTCCTACATGATAATAATAACATCCGAGATTTGTCACATCATATAAAAACTTCAGTTTCAAGTTTCATTGAATGAATATGGTATCATTTCTTGGCTACTTTGATTTAATTACTTGTCGTTCATAACTTATGAACCCCTACGCATAGGAATAGGATGCTGTATTTACTTCCAGTTTTGTGGCAGGGGGGAAAATAGTTAACGATCAGGTGCATCTACGGGTAATGCTTATTGGGCAGTGGAGCTGGATGTGCCTAATTCTGACCATTTTCGTTGCACTTGTTGAGGCAACCATCGCCCATATCCGGGGGGATGATTGATTTCTGATCCTCCTGCTACTGTTGTTTCTGACAGAACAGCTGTTTCAAGTTTCGGCAAACAGCAACTTGAAGGAAACAAAAAGGCACAACTTCACTATCATGCTTTCCATATATCAACGTCTACAGTGAAAACACTCAATTATTTGTTAGCGGAGGATATGTATCTGTTCATTTTAGACTTTCAAACAGGAGACTTGAGATGAGAATTGAGATGGTGTACAACTTCTGGAAATAAATGAGTGCATGTTGCTTGCAATTTATCTATTGTATTCAAGGCACATGGCACAATATTTACTACTCCATTTCTAGATAAATAGATCGAAATTACAATATGAGCTTACCTAAAAGCCAAAAATATGATAAAGGTTAACTAAGTTATTGGCATAACATTATTTTTTTGCTCGGCAAATAAATTTTATTAAAGATAGAATTATACACATTTTAATCTTGCACGCGTGCCTCGTTAAAATCCCTAAACTTAAAAAAGAAGAAAAGAGTACACCACATATAAGATAAAACAACTTCAGAATCAACGACCAAATACAACAAACCAACAAAAAACAAACACCTTAGAACTTAACTCATATAATGTGTCCCTATGAATTCAAAAGTTTTGTTAGATTTCAAACTCATAAATTAAATCTTGTTATACACTCCACCTCATATTCACCCATGTCTACTCCTCTCTACTCATTTACTCACATTACCTGACAATTAAGAGAGCACAACAATGGTTAAAATTAAACCTTAGCTACTCATTCATTTCATTGTTCGATTGATAGGGATAGATCCTATGATAGTTCTACATTACCTACAAAAATCTCATCATTCCACTCTTCTCTAATTCACATATGAATTACTGTCACACAGGGATGGACCGCTTCCCCTAAAAATTTGATTGTACGACTTAATTTTTTTTTAGAATTTTTCTATGTATTTTCTATTAGAAATTTATTTTCGCCATTCTAAATTTTTATAAATTCGCCCCCTAACCTAAAGTCATGTGTTCGTCCCTGCTGTCACATGACACCTATGAACACAATAACAATTAAGAGTATAGAAAAATGTTTGACATTCTAGACTCTATCTCTCCATCTCTTTAATTCCGATAACTTTTCATTGTTTGTCCTGTTGGTTTCTTTTTGTTTGTGTAGCCCGTGAACCGATATCGACTATATCATAGTTTATACAATTAAGTTTTACAAGTCACATGTATATAATGAGATTACATGCATCAATGGTTTACAATCAATAGATTAAGCATTTGAATATTTGATTCCGTCGATGATTGCATTTTTGTCCAATGAGCTAATTTCTTGAATCTCAGTCAAGAAAAAAGAAAAAAATATGCATGACCCATTTTAATAAAAATAAAATTAATAATGAAATTTTCATTCAAGAAACAAGGCGAGTGACGTAGATTTTTAGTCTCGGCTTCATCTCTCGAAATATAAAAAATAAGTATCTGAGTATTTTTTTATGTGATTAAAGGGTTTATTAATTTTTTTTACCAATGCTAATATGTACAATATGCTCAAACTGTGTACTTAGTAAATTAATTTCGTACCAAAAACCAATTGATAGTTGTTAACCGGTGATTGAGTGTAAGAAAATAATATTATACTAATTCACATGACATGGAATCTCAAGAAAATCTTTGATGCCGTTTTCGTTGTACTTAATCAATGCTTAATATTTTGTTTTGGACGGTGACCGATTCTATGTACCTTAAACCGACTTTTTTAAGAAAAAAATGATCGAGAAATACAATAATTTGGATGCTAGCCCGTTGAGATTTTTTTTTTTGATAACTATGTGGCCTCGTTAAAAACCCCCCTCATATCTTAAGTCGTAGATCGACCTTCAGATAGCGAAAGGGGGAAAAGAGTGCCATCCCGTTGAGATTATCAAAGGAGATAATAAATCCCTTCATCGATCTCAGAAAAAACCAAAACGACTTTAGTTTCAATAACGGAGATTTGACTAAAATAATTAACCTTATTTGTTTTATCCGCCGACATCAGTTAAGTTTTTAAGGTTTAGCTTTGAAAGGCGAATCAAAACATTTGAATCATCTGATTTTGGAAATATAAAAATATATATATATATATAGATTATATTTGAAACCACGTCCATAAGTACAAATTAAATTAAATTATTTTATAATATCACGATCATGATATTAAAAATTTATTAGATAATTCATGACCAAAGAGAATAAAATAATTTTAAATATGAATTGAATTAAAAATTTAGTTCGTATGTGCTACATAAACAGAGATCATATCTGGTTTCTTAAAAATTGAAATTCAAATGTTCAAATTCTCACGTGCTTAGAGCAAAGAATTTGTGACTAATGGGGACTGGGTGGAAGGAGGGTGGTGAATTCCATGGACGTAATAGCTAGAGTAGCTCTATGGGCTAACCCTAATCCTTATGTTGTTGGGTTAAGGCTAAAAACGAAAATTCGGGAAGCTCCAATAAGGTTCGATGTCATAGGATTATTGAGTAAGCTGGGTCATCAGGCCCATTTCCCGCTAACTCCAACTCCAAGAAGCACTCGACTTGGAAAGATTGCCAACCGATGCTTACGTACAAGAATGAACTGCTATGGGCCAAAAACAACATTGCTGTTTGAGCAAAACTAGTAGGCTAGCTTAACTTTCCACTGCCTCCACAAGTAGTACATCATCGAGTGGAACAAACAACATTTGTGCAGTAGCTCCATTTCTTGGGTAGTCTGAAATGAATATTAAAAGCTCAAATGCTCAACCAAGGTGCATGCAAATGCAATCCAGGGGAAGAAATAATGAGGAAATATATGGATATGCCCAGCTGTGTACCGAGTGCCCATATTCGTTGCAGTCAGTCTCCCCCGTTCAGCACTTTCTTCAACACAAATCCCAGAACCCTCACAATCTTCACATGGTCTTGAAGAAAAGGAAAAGGAATATTTTACTTGTTTCAATGTTTTTGAAACCAACATTTCTAAAATTTGAGGAAACATGAAGTACTAACCTCAGTTGCATCAGAGGCTTTAGTTCTCCTAGCAAGTAATGTTGCTACTGAAGCAGCCGTTTCTGGCAACGCCGGAGATCGTGTGGATAATTTTCTTTTGAAACAATAATCTCCAACTAACATTAACCCTATTTTAGTGTTCCTTTCACCAGCCACAACTAAAAAAAAAACAAGTTCAAGCAACCATCATTAGCTCAAGTAATTGCACCATTAAACACAAACCTTTCTTCATAAAGATTACAATGAATGTTCAATGGAGTTTTCAGAAACCTACCTGCAGCTGACCCATACAAATTCATATACTCACATAAAGCAACAACCCTGTGGAGACCATGGCCGAATCTTTAATGGGTAATTGTCAATTTTTCATTAGAGGGATTCTAATTGCTTTTAAATTTAAGTGCATCTACAGCAACTAACTACTGCCAGTTAGTTCCATAAAGCCTGAATGGTTAAGTTCATAATGAAGAGAAATAAAAGAAAATTAAACAAAGAAAGGTCTATCACTCATTCTTAGGTATATATCAAATAAATGAGAAATCATAGTTTGTTGAGACTTACTCTTGCAGAGAGCTCCATTTGAAAAAGGCTCTTTTTACTTCAGCTAACGGAACAGAACAACTGTTTTTTCGAGTCTCAAGTCTCTTATCTACGCTGTCGTGTAAAATTCATGTTAGCCTTCAATGAACAATATATTTTCTAAAGTGCCATCCACTATGGTGCATCTAAATCGACCTACTTAACAATTACAATACTAACTTATGGGATCTGACTCGAAATATTTATAGTCAGTTAAAATCTTAATGTGCGTTTATTTGAAGTTTTTAACAATGTCGTTTTTAAGATTCAAACTCGAATTCTCTCTTTAGTAGAACAATGTATTTTGTCATTGCACTCAACTCTTGTTGCTTGTTGGTTCATCCGGTGTGCATTTATTTGAAGGGTCACAAACTCTAGACAGCCATTCAATATACTTCGGGAACAAGCTTCAAGATGCATAGACAAAACGTGAAAACTAGTCTCCAATTTGCACCCCGGAAAATGCAGGGCTGGTTCAGAAATTACTACAACAAAGTAAATGCATCTAAACAACAGTACACCACTGTACATTAAATCGTTTAAATTTTGACACCAAGACCCCTTCTCTACGCTCATCTAACACTGCACCTTCTCTCACCTACAGCTAAAAAAATTACTCCATCAGTTACTTTGGTAGCAATATTTGCCAAGCAGCCCCCAATTAATTACACCCAATGAACACGAAAACAATTGATTATGCCATGAAAACCAAAGGCAATATAGGTGAGTTATCTTCAAGACTTTGAACAACAGCCTTTGTTTGTGTAGGCTAGCTTGGATTTTCACCTATCATATATACTGGACAAGTAAACCAGATAATCTATCTGGATGGACTGATAAATGCCCTGAAAAGTGAATATATATATATATTACAAAACGATTGGTATTGATGAAGAGGCAGGCAGCAATTAACACCAGAATTTAAAGAAGCTTGAGCTTGCTCTGCTACCTGTCCTAAACAAAACCAACAAAATTATTGGCCCATCTCTGAATATGTAAACTTAAACTCAGCACAGCATGGTACCAGTCTTGGGACCTAATGCAACGCTACATCTATGACTTGTGTCATTACCTTACCTTACCCTCTTCTTTATTTTCAACTACTCACGACACCAGCCTATTTAATAAGCCAAATGCCACCCTCCTTAGAAAGCCTTCCTCCAAGTCCAAATCCTCACACACAGAAGAAACAGTAGCATCTGTCCCTCCGAAATGTCTGCCACAAAATGCTGCATCATTTTCATGTGCGTCTTCTTCATGTTTTCTTCTTCTTGGGGTGTTGCTATGGGCGGTCGCTATATAGCATCTAGTGTTCCCAGCACAATGAGGCCCGCATCCCTTGATTATGTCAAGATTAATCCACAAGTACTACTTAATCACAACCATGACAAGGAAGTCAAGGGTTGCATGCCCAAAGGGTTTCGCCATTCCTCCGCTCCAAGCCGTTATGTTAACTATCAAACTCTTGGCTCTTCTTGTGCTACAAAACCACACTGATCTGGAAAAAAAAAATTTGATGACGCCGCTTGCTTCTGTCGGATTCTGAGAGAAATTAATGATGTCGTATATGTATAATAAGAGTTCCACTTATAGTCTTTTATATATATATATATATATATTGTTTTCTTGGGAGATGACTAGGAGGGACATAATGTCTGTCTTTGGCCTTATATGCATATTTTGCCAACATTTTTATAGCAAAAAATCTATAACATGTTTGGCCTTATAAGCTCGTTATTATATTGAAGTTATTATCGGAGTATTAATATTTTTTTTTGAAATGAATGAGCTGGTTGATTTATAGGGTAAAATTACAAAACAAAGTTCAAGGAAATAAAAGATTACAACTACCAGACTTAGAACATAACGAGACATACCCTATTAATAATCAAGAGCCAGCAAATTCCCAAAACTAGAGTATTCAGAGTGCATCTAACTAATGCAGATTAATAAAACTTTCGAGGAGAGATAATCAGCAAACCAGAAAATCATTGTCTTCATTGTATTACGCACCATTGATGTTTGTTGCATCCAGTAAAGCTATTGCCGTTGTCCTTGGAGGAGCCTCTTCGATCCAAAAACGGTCACATTGTTGCTCTTTCCCCTCTTTTGCTAGAGTGTGGGCAGCTTGATTACATTGTCTTGGGATATGGCAGTATTCGACACTCTCGAACTGCTCCGCAATAGCTTTAATATCATGAACGATCGGGCTATTCAGCAAACCATCGCTTGTCCGGGAGCAAGCCTTTTTGATGACTGTAATATTATCACCTTCGATAATGACTCTACTGAAGCCAAGATCTTTGGCGTAGGTCACTGCCTGTAGGCACGCTAACGCTTCAGCCACAAAAGCATCAATAACGTTCATGTGTTGGACTGTGCATGAAGCCATAATGAGCCCAGCATGATTTCGCCCCAATACTGCAGAAATAGATTTCTTTGAATGGGAATCAAACGCTGCATCAAAGTTGAACTTTATGACATCCGAGGGTGGAGCCTTCCACTTGACTGTACAATTCAATGTTACGGAGGGACATATCATGTTAACAGCTTCATATTCTCTAATGAAAGCCCTTATGAAGGTCGTTGAACCACTTACTGAGGCTACGGTTCCTTCATGGATTAGCTTGTTTCGTTCATACCACACCGCTCAGCATGTCACCATGAAAACTATTTTGTGATCATGCCTTAAGGAATTGAAAGTATTTGCCAACCATTCGATCCATGGGAGGGCAATAGGGTAATGAGGGAGATTAACACTCTGGTCTTGAAACAGTTGTTGGATAAAGATACAATCTCTCATTAAATGCTCAACAGTTTCCCCAAGTTGACAGCAGAAAGGACATATATTGTTAACATTCAAACGACGAGCATGAAGATTGGCATAAGTTGGAATGAAATTATGTGCAACTCTCCAGAAATGGATCTTCACTTTAGCAGGTAAAGGAATTGCCCACAAATCTCTATATAATTGTTCAACAGAAAGAGGGAGGGGTGTAGAATGCATACCATTTGATGTAGCAGCTTCCTCTCTTAGCAAACGGTAGCCACTTTTCACAGAATAGTTCCCAGAGCCATCAAGTCTCCAGATGATAGTGTCCTCTTTACCCGATCTTGAGAGTGGGATTGATGAGATCACTGACACTTGTTCTTCATCAAATAGAGCTTCTAAAACATCCATATTCCACGTTGCGGATTGAGTGTGTATTAGATCCGAAACATGGGTGTATCGTATGTCAATGGAGTCGTACCGTACTCTCCCATCACCTTTGCCTGGAAGCTATGCATCATTCCAAACGTTTATATGGTGCCCTGATCCGACCCTCCATCCAACTCCTTTCTCAACTAATCCCCTAGCACTCCACAGACTCCTCCAAATATAAGAAGGATTGGAGCCTAGGTTAGCTGTTAGGAAATCACATGTAGGGTAGTATCTTGCTTGAAGAACCTTAGCCAAGAAACATGAAGGGTTTGTTATCAATCGCCAACATTGCTTGGCTAGGAGAGCTATGTTGAATTGTGCAAGATCTCTGAACCCCAAGCCACCAAAGTGTTTGGGTCGTGATAAAGAAGACCAAGTACTCCAATGGATACCTTGCTTCGTACCACTGCTTCGCCACCAAAACTTTGCCATTGATTGTTCCAATGCTCTACATAACGTTGCTGGCAGAAGAAAACAATTCATTGCATACACTGGAATGGATTGAAGCACACTTTTGATCAAGACTTCCTTACCTCTCATGCTCAAGAAACGAACTCCCCAATTGTTTGTCTTCTTGTCATATCGATCCATGTAGTAGCTGAACGTGGCTCTTTTGTTTCTCCCAACCATGGTGGGTAATCCAAGATACTTTTCTGGGTTCAGCGATACTCGAACTCCCAACAAATTCCCAATTTGCTCACGTAATGGTTGATCCACATTAGCACTAAAGTACACTAGTGACTTGTCAAAGTTCACTTTCTGCCCAGATACACTGCCATATTCTTGCAATAAGTTCTTCATATTTGTGGCCCCTGCAACAGACGCTGTGCCAAAAAGAATGCAGTCATCTGCAAATAGTAAGTGTCCCACTGCCAATCTTTTTCTCCCAATGGTCGCTGCTTCAATTGTCTTTGATTCGTTTGCTGCATTCATGAGAACCGACAAGCCCTCCGCACATATTAGAAACAGGTACGGGCTCAAAGGGTCTCCTTGCCTAAGGCCCCTAGATGGATGAAAACGACTGTCAGTTTGTCCATTCATACACACAGAATACGTGACTGTGCGTACGCATTGCATGATCAAAGTTACCCATTCCCTCACGAATCCCATCTTCAGCAACATTCCTTCTAAGAACGACCATTCCACCCTATCGTAAGCTTTGCTTAGATCAACTTTCAAGGCAAATTTTCCTGTTTTCCCCACCCGTTTACTTTGCAAAGAGTTAAGAACTTCATAGGCAATAATTATGTTGTCTGAAATCTGGCGTCCAGGGATAAAGGCTCCTTGTGCTTTGTCGACATAGGGTTCCATCATTGGGGCTAAACGACATGCTAGTACCTTGGAGACTATTTTGAAGAGCACGTTACATAAACTTATTAGCCTAAAATCTGCCATGCTTCGAGGATGCTCGGTTTTTGGAATTAATACAATCTGTATGTTGTTGATCTCGCCCACATCAGTAGTTCCATTAAGGATGGATAAACAAAAGTTGCTAATGTCAGCCCCTATTAATCCCCAGAAATTTTGGTAGAACAAAGCTGGGAAACCGTCCAATCCTGATGCTTTCATGGGAGCCATGTTCTTCACCGCGTTCCACATTTCTTCTCTTGTAAAAGGCTTCATTAGAGTATTGTTCATGTCATCAGTTACCCTCGGGGTGACCTTATCAAAGATTACATTGGCTTCAGTAGGGGACGATGTTCGAAAGAGATCCTGAAAGTAACTAGTTGCAACATTAAGCATATCAACATCTTCAGTTACCCACTCCCCATTGGCTGTGGAGAGACCTTTAATTTTATTTTTCCTCTTGCGGTACGATGCATGACTGTGGAAAAAAGATGTGTTTTGGTCTCCATGCTGTAGCCAGTTGGAACGGGAGCGTTGTTCCCAGAAATACTCCTCCTTATCAGCTTCCAAGTTGAGCCCCAACTTAACATCTGTTAGCTCAGCCAAAGTTTCTTCATCCGGATCACACATTGATAACTCCTTCAGTCGGCACACCATAGCACGTTTTTGAGCTGACTTTTGCTTCCTATGGTCTTTACTCCATGACATCAAAGCACAACCTACTTCATGTAGCTTGCCTGGAACAACAGCATTCGAAGTCTCCCAGCAAGTTTTTATTATTTGGGCAGCTTCCTCCTCGAAGATCCAGTTTGCATCAAATCTAAATACCTCAATTGTTGCCGCTGGGCGTTGTGTAAGCTGTCCCATTGTGTCTATCAAGATAGGACAGTGATCTGAAGTCGAGTGTGGCAAGTGAGAGACTGAGTATTCCTGGTGCATATCCCACCAACTAGGGGTAGCTACTGCTCTGTCCAGTCGCTCCCTGATGTTGGTCTCCGGCAAACGTCCTCTTTCCCAGGTGTACCAAACACCGTTGAAACCCAGGTCACTGAGGTTACACCCTTCCAGCATATCTCGAAAGCCCAACATGTTGTGCTCTGGTCTTAGTCTCCCTCCCTGTTTTTCGAATGAGTATGCAATTTCGTTAAAATCTCCAGATACTAACCATGGCAGGGAATATTGGTTTCCCAGTTGTCTTAATAATCTTCAAGATTCGGATCGCATGGCCTCGATAGGGTTTCCATAGAACCCAGTGAAACGCCATTGTCGTTCATCTTCCTTGATTAGGACATCAATGTGTGAACCTGAGAAGCTCAGCAATGAGACATCAACATCTTGTTTCCACCCCAACGACAGTCTTCCTCTTGATCCTATTGCTCCGACATCAATGCCAAACAAATAACCACAGCTACGCCTTACTCTCTCCATTCTCCTTCGATCGAGTTTTGTTTTCATGAGAAACAAAACATGGGGATGGCTACCTCTCAGCGAGTTCCTGAGCCGGTTAACCGCCCGTGGTTTCCCCAACCCACGAACGTTCCATGTAATGAGCTTCATGGTGCCCGGCTGCTCTGCTGTACAGAGCTAGCCGTTTTTTCATTCTCCGGTGGAACAGAATCAGTAGCATGTGAAACTGGTTGCACCTCTTCAATGACCCGCTATCGTTTCTTCCCATCCACAACGTGCATAGGATTGTCCTCATTTTCTTGTTCAATGTCCATGCACGATCCAGATGATGTTCCTTTCTCAGTGTTAAAGGGGCCCACAATGTTGTTTCCACGTGGGGTTTGTGGTAGGGAAAAACTGTTTCCCCCCTTCCCACGTCCACCTAACTGCCCATGCAGGTTAGTTACTGCATGTATAGCCGCCAACGGTGTCTCGGTAACTTCCTCCCTCAGCCACTTGCTTGGTGGCGGCAGTCCCCGTCGTGGTGTAGCCCTGGTTGACAAGTCCCACCCAAAGACCACCTCCTTTGGGTCAAGTGACAGCCGTAAACCACAGTATGTTTCACCATGGCCGAGTTTTCCACATATGAATCAGAATAAACTAAGCTTTTCATATTGGAAATGGGCATAAACAAAGCGATCCTTACCAATGGCGATTTTCTTCTTTCTTTTTAAAGGCTGGTTTACATTCACTAATACTTTAATCCTCATGAACTGTTTCTTCCCACTCATTACCAGCTTCGAGTCGTATTCCATGAACTGTCCCAGAAAATTCCCAAATTGTTTAGCCATTTGCTCCGACATTAAGCCAGGGGGAAGATCGTGAACCTGTATCCAGAAGATAGCGTTATCCAATGGCACTGTTGATGGGTCTTCTCCTCTCTGTAGTCGATGTAATAGTAACAAGTGACCATTAAAAAACCATGGACAACCCTCCAGCACTCGGGTAATATCAACCTCATGATAAAAACGAAAGCAGATCCGTTTATCCCCTAAATCAGTAATCGTAATTCCTTCAAGAGGGTGCCATATATCCGCCAATTTATTTCTCATTGAGAGAAAATGAATTACACTTGAGGTTAAGAAACGGCCAACCAAGCATAGTTCGTTTTCATCTTCAACCTCCCCTACCTCTTCTGGGACTACTATCGCTTCCTCTTCGCCGTCATCGATCGACAACGATGCCAAAGTAGTTTCCATGATCAGCCTTCAACAAGTTGCTTTAACAAGCGTGCAAAAGTACAGACAAATTAGCGTGCAAACCTGCAGACGAAACCAGCGTGCAAAAGTGCAGACTTAATTGTGTAAAATGTCCTAAAATTTTGAGAGAGAAAAATCAATTAATCTTTTCTTTCTTGCCATTAATATTTTTTTTTGAATAATTTTACGAAACTTGAACTGTGTTGGGTGTTGCTTTTGGAAGAGTTGTTTTTTTAGGGAACGTTTCGGGTGTTGTAACACAATATCATATCTGTCCATAAAATGTTCTTTATGCATATAAGGCCACATCATTGGCTCCGACCTTTTTGCATACGCTATGACACTCGAAACTAACCTATAAATACAATGTCAATGTTTAGCGATTAGCGGATAGCTAATAGCTGATAGCGGATTATATTAATTAATAGTTGATTGCTGATTGTATTAGCTGATTTGACTAGCATTTGACTAGTATTTGTATTAGTTGATTGTATAAAAGTGTTTAGTAAAATTAACTAATAGTTGATAGCTATTTTATTATTTAAACAAGCAAAATGACATATAAGAATACGACTATATTAGATACTTGTTTGAATATTTTATTAGTTATCAATATTTTATATCTATTAATATTAACTAGATTATGAAAAATAATTTTTAATATAACATTACTAAGAATATTTGAAGGATCTATATATTAATTTATTATTTATATAATTATTTTTAATATAATTTAATTAATTATTAAATTTAAATTAAAAAATGTGTGAGGATAAAAAGAAAAAACAAAAAGTATTATTAATTTACAAATGTCACAGTGTAAATAGATGAGATTAAATAATTAAAATAGAAAAGGTTAAATTTAGGTTATTTGTAGATTTTTTATAATTGTTAAGGGTAAAAAAAGTCTTTGTATTTGTCTAAAAAAAATCTTTATAACTCTTATATCAAAACCTCTAATTGCAAAAATTTCCCATTAGCAACTTTTCCAAAATTAGAATTTAGAGGTTTTAACCAATCCGCTATTTTAATTTGCTTTTTACCAAACATTCAAATTAACGGATTTGACCAGCCAAACCTCTAATTTTAGCTCAAACCTCTAATTTTGACTCAAACTTTTCTTTACCAAACAGACCAATATTAAATACATTTCAAAACTCGTAAAAATTCTGGAACAAGTATACATATTTGTACTCTGTAATAGTGAATGTTAGTTAATTATACAAAAAATGATTGTATTTGTAATTTCAATATACATCGTACCACCTCATTATATCTATAATCATATAAATCTATTGCTTGTAATTATAGTTATAACTACAAAATAATATTTTATGAGAAAAACTAACCTCAAAATAAACTTTAACCTAAACAAAAGAGAAACAGAAGAATAATTAATTTGAATATGATTGAAATTTTGCATCTCAAATTTCTATTTATTTAATTTATCTTTCATAAATATTTTGAAGATCTAAAATTAATAATATTTTAATATACTACATGTTCATTTTATGGTCCATAGCTCTTTCTCTCAACAATATTATTTTCAAAGTTGAAACTCGAGTTTTCTTTTATAAAGAACAATATACCTTACTATTGTTTATTGCACACAACTTTTTTGGTTAAAATTATTAATTTTGTTATAGTGATTTCCCCCCCTCATTTTTAACTCTGGGCTGGTTAAAGGAACAAAGTATATTATGGGCTATGGATAATCTAATGCCTGTTCAGCTTTCATTATTTGACAATGGATAAATCCCTTGAAGGCTTGAACTTTTACCGTTCAGAGCCCATTTTAAAACCCTGTGCTTGATACAATTTTTATATATTTCAAACTAAATTCAATATATTCTCTATCTCCTTTTATTTTTATAATTATTTATATAGTCATTAAATTAAGTTTATTAAAATAATCAATAATTTTAAAAATATATAATTATATGTTCAGTATTTAATATTTTATATAATTTTTAGATACATTTTTTATATCCAATATATATTTAGATATAAATGGGGTGTAACTAATTATTTTCAACAATATATATTTCAATTTTCTTTATTTAGAAATACTCAAATACAATAATAATTACTTGAGGAATCAAATTTAAAAACTAAAAACTTTATATTTATATAGAAAAAAATGAAATGTTTATAAACGGACTCTCGTCATTCATGAAAAAATGTACATGTTTCCCATTGTTTGATGGAGTCCAGTTCCAATCACATGGGATACTTTGCAGCATGAATGTCATATTGAGGCATCATCATGATGGCATATTTATGTACATGCATACCAATCACATCATGATATTATAGGTGCACATCATGATGGCATATTTATGTACATACATACCAACCCAGAACAATGACAGTGAATGATGAGTTCCGCTGAAAGAGACTGAAAAGGACTATTGTTGGCACAAGGAAACCATTTTTGAAAAATGGAGACAATGACCGAAAGAACATGAGCAAATATCAAGGCCAAAAATGCAGTCCTCTGTATAATGCTCTGTTTGTCAATTAACGGATAGCTGATAGCGGATTACATTAGCTGATAGCTGATTGCATTAGCTGAATTGACTAGCGGATTGTATCAGCTGATTGTATAAAAGTGTTTGGTAAAATTAACTGATAGCTGATAGTTGTTTGATTATTTAAACAAGCAAAATGACATATAAGGACATGATTATATTTAATACTTGTTTGAATAATTTATCAGTCATTAATATTTTGTATCTAATAAATATTAATTAAATTTGTAAAAATTATTTTTTAATATAAATTTCCTAAACAAATTTGAAAGATTTATATATTAATTTATTATTTATATAATTATTAAATTTTTTATATGCACATATAAATATGTGATAATAAAAAAATAGAATTAACTTACAAATGTCACCATATAAATTAGTAGTAACAACAAATAAGTCAAATATTTAATATGTTATTATTTATATTAAAATATTATTATTTAATTTAGGTTATTTGAAGATTTTTGGTAATTGTTAAGGGTAAAAGAGTCATTACAACTCTAATATCAAACCTCTAATTTCAAAAAGCTCATATTAAGAGCTTTTTCAAAATTAGCTTTTTCATCCCAATCCGCTCTTTCAATCCGTTATTTACCAAACATCAATATTAGCGGATTTGACTAGTCAAACCTCTAATTATACCTCAAACCTATAATTTTTGCCCAAACCGCTATTTACCAAACAGGGCCAATATAAACAAATTTGATCTTAATATTTTTCGTATATAATTATAAAATTGTTATTCTAATAATAATTATATTGACATAAGTAATATTAACAATAACGTTAAAAAAATAATGTTAAAAAAATTATAATGAATAATATTATTTATTATATTCGGTATTTATAAGATATATAGCTTCAGCTTTTGTCCATAGAACCATGTCACATACACGAATCCAAAAAAATAAGGATTGATTCAACAAATTAAGAGACGTGAATCCCCAAGATTGCAGAGAGAACATTTTCATGGGAGAAAAGCACTTGGTGATGCTGATTCCTAAATTTGTCTTTCCCATATTTCGTAATTTTTGTTTTTCACAATTGTACCAAAGCTTACAAGTTACAACAAGGTGAGGGCAACATACAGAGCCGGTCCTGAAATTTTAGAGGCCTTGAGTGTACTGAAAAATTAGGTCCATAACAATAAGTTTTAAAAAATTTAAATGAGGCCATGCGACCGACCTGCCCCAGGGCCGACTCTGGCAACATACAACATGAAACATTGGCTTCTTATTGCAGCCTGTCCTGGTGACTGTTGTGTCCCCTTTTATATTTATTAGGTGTAAAACTTTAGCACAGGGACTGGTGGCTGCCCCTGCGTACGTTGCAGGATATGCTCATCCATCTCCCGTCTTGGATAAAAAGGACAATAACAAAGAATACTTCCAGACCAGGACAAACGAAAAAAACTGATTCTCCTACCACTTAATAAGGACACACAAAAAGTAAAATGCGTGAATTCGCATGTTCATAGACCAATTTTGTCGAATAATTAGGTACTCCCCCCGTATGATCCAAAGCTCCTGTGTTTGTTTGTGTTGATTTGTGCAAAAATGACCCCATCAGCAAAGATGCTTAATCATGATCCAAACCTCCTGTGTCGTTACTTGCGGTGAGCAAAGCTCTTTCCTCAACCTATTCTTTTGCATAATGGAGAAGATTTTAACTGTGCATTCCAGATTCCAGACGGCTTCTCATTTTCCGGAAACTGCAAATAATGCTTCATCTATATTGGGAACCAACAGCTAAATTTATTACTAGTTTTCTACTATTAGCCTGCTGCTATTCTATACAAATTTTTGTATCAGATGCATGCCATTCTGTCGCCAAAGAAAACAAAAAACCTTGAGTGGAAGTGTTTATATGAGCAGTTTTTTTCAAAAGGAAGAATCTTTCATGCCAAGCAATCAAGCATGTATTCAAATAACCCTAAATTCCCTTTTTTTCCCTTTGGGATTACATAGCCCTGGGCATTCTTCTTCATATTGAAGGAGTGGCACCAGCCTGTGCTTTTTCCCTTTAATCGTCGCACCAGAAGTAGTGCAAATTAAAACAATGACATGTCCTACAAAGTACAAACCCCACCTTTACAAAAGGTTGTTTAGCACTATTAAAAAGGATAAACAATTGGGAGAACAAAATACAACACACAGGCCACATTGCAAAATACTACTAATCACATTAAAATTGTCAATATTCAACTTTTTAACAACAAAATTAGATCCCTAACAGGCTTTGGAGCTCCAAGTTTAACCCAAAATTTTCATTTTCAATTTCAATTCTCTTCTCCGTCTCTTATTTACACTTTACTATCCCACTTCCTTTTGGGGTTGAATGGACAGCCAAAGGTGGAATAGGATTCTCCTCACAAGATGGCACACGCATTAGGATTCTCATCATTAAACATCTGGTGAGGTGGATGAACAAACACTGGATAGTTGGGCACGTAGCCCGGGTACCAATGCCCATATCCATGCGGCTGTGGGTGCCCGTAACAGTACCCGTAACCCGGTTGCCCATATCCAGGATAACTTGGCATGTATCCAGGGTAACCAGGCGTGTGTCCATATCCATATTCAGGTTGAACCATAAACTCCGTCATGTTTCCTTCCTTCTTATTCTTACCACCACCACCACCATCAGCAGTAGCAGCATTAGAATCAGCATCATTTCCACCATCTACACCGCCATTGCCACCTTTGTTCTTCTTCTTCCCGCCGCCACCGCCCCCACCTCCTCCACCACCGCCACCGCTACCACCATCACTACCACCACCAGTCTTTCCACCCTCTTTGTTGCTGCTATCTTTCTCTTTCTTGGGTGGCACAATCTCCACATTCTTCTTCAGTTTATCTTTCAGAGCCTCAGCCAAGGCTTTAACATCCATAGTCCCCTTAACCGTGACCAGCTCCTTCTGCGTGTCTACTTTTAACTCATACACTCCTGTATCGCCGTCGAAAATAAAAAATCAGAAACTAAACAAGATTCAAACCACGTTACAGTAACCGAACGGTAAAAAAAATCTATGCTAACTAGTAACTACAGCCCAAAACAATTGAAAAAGCCACCACCTTTGGTTTCAGAGACAATTCTGTGGATCTTTAGAATGCATCCCTGGCACTGGCATTTCAATTGCACCTTCAAATCCGCCGTCGTTAACGGGGCCTGAGCAAATACAAGAAAAGAAAAAAGATTACTAATTTGTTTTACATAAACAGCAAGAAAGTAATTAATTTTTGACAGGGATGTTGATTTGAAAGCACTTCAAAAACCAACATGCAAATAGAATTTTTTGATTGTCTAAAATTAAATTAGAGAATGACAGTATGGAAAAAAAGTTACCTCTTTGAGTTTTTTCTCTTGTTTATTATCGGAGCCCTGGTTTTTGTCTTTGTCAGGTTTCTTCTCTTCTTTGTTATCATCTTTCTTAGGTTGAGGAGTCACGACATCAACCTTCTTCTTAGACTTCTTGGCAATGTTTTCTTTAATGGCTGTTGGATCCACAGCTCCTACCATTGTCACTTTGTTTGAATTGCTCTCCGTTTTCACTGTCTCCACTCCTGAAAAAAATGTAAAACCCATTAACGAAAAAACAGAGGATTAGAAAAAATAAACGTAAAACCCATTAACAAAGTGTAAATATTTTCAGAACCTTAATATATGCATGTATATACCTTCTAATTCACGAACACATTTAAGTATTTTGGAAGCACAACCTTCGCAAAGACAATCAACAGTGAAAACAACGGTTAAGGGTCCATTTCCCTTCTTTTCTTTATCTCCTCCACCTTTCTTGTTTCCATTGTTTTTCTGCAACGTAGACAAAGAACAGCCCATGTAGTATCAGCAAACAAGAAAAAAAAACAAAGAGAAATGTGGGATATAAAAATTGGTAACAAACCTCTCCCATAGCGAGTAAAAAACGGTTATGTTAAGTGGTTTTGTGGTGAGTGGAAATAGGAGGAAACAATCAAACAAAGGAGTCAGAGAAGTTGGAGTATATATAGAGAGATGAGATGACCTAGTGGAGTGAAATGATGATGATGTATGTATGTATGTATGTATATATGTATGTACGTATGTTATGGTTGCATGGATAGATGGGGTTTGAATAAAGCGTGAAATGAGAAGGTGGGTGGCTTAGGTGAGGTACTAAAGTATATGAGTAATTTGAGGGAGGTGGGTTTGGAAGTTGTTGGCTTGGCTTAGCCTTCCTTGTTCCATTCTATCTGTCCATTTTTGCGGACCTAAAATTTCAAGTGAGGGGTTGTGTACTATAAAGAATTTATATTAGCAATTTATAATGTGAAATTATAAAATTTTAATGGTAGAAACTTTAGTTATCGATAAAAGAAAATACATAAATTGTGTGGGAGTTTAAAATTTTCAAGCAATGCAATTATTGTTTCTATAACAGTTACTCCTCCACCATCACCACCTTCGGGGTAAGGTCATATATAGGACCCTTGAATCCTATTATGACCAATGCACCATCCAGAATCGTAAAATGCTCTATATAGGACCCTTACAGTAAATTCGCCGCACCACAATGGCGAATTTCAAAAAAAATATTCTTTTTTATTCGAACTCGTCGTATCATCCAGGCGAATTCTATTTTTTCCCCAAAATTTATAATCTCGTTTAAATCTTAACCTAATGGTTAATGAATTACTAAACCAAACTCGTCACATAGGTACGGCGAGTTTCGAATTGGTTAACGACTTTCCAACGTCTCAACATAACGTCGTAACTTAGGAATTTGAAACTCGTCGTATATGTACGGCTGTTCAACGTCTCAACATAACGCCCGAAATAATCTAACATCAAACCGCGACAACATTGAAATAATTGTAACCGCCGAATTCTGTATAATGTTTCTAAATTTCACTCTTTCTACGTTTGGAATTTATGTTTTTTTATAGCGGTTGTATTTCTTTTTTTACATTAAATAATCCTAGAATCTTTACTTAACTCGCCGTACATATACGATGAGTTTAAGATTTTTAAGTTACGGCGTTATGTTGTGACGTTAGACGGCCGTTAACCAATTCGAAACTCGTCATACTCATGTGACGAGTTTGATATAGTATTTCATTAACCACTAGATTATAAATTTTGGAGAAAAAAAATAAAACTCGTCTAGATAATACAATGAGTTTGAATTAAAAAAAAAATATTTTTTAAAAACTCATCACTATAGAACGGCAAATTTACTGTAAGGATTATATAGGGCCTTTTACGATTCTGGCCTTCTGGGTAGTACATTGGTCATAATAAAATTCAAGGGTACTATATACGACCTTACCCCACCACCTCCTTCCTCTGCTAATACACTGTAGCCTTTTCATTTAGTATTTATTTTCTTTCCTCTTTTAGTATTTCAATTTTAGATGTAGAATTCAACACTTAGGTAGCAACTAACTTTAATCTCACCAAACTTTGTACTCGATATATGCTAGTGTGGACATTTAAAACTATTGAGAGTTGGATTTGATTAGTGAAAACTATAAATTCAGCACTTTTTTTTTTATGGAAAAGGACTATTATTACAAATCTCTTTTAAAATTTTTCTAAGCTTAAATAGAGAAAAAGAGTATCCGTGATAATAGTTACAATGAATTAAAAGTCATGTACAACGATATACTATTTCAATACAGCTAAAGGGATAACCTCCGGTGGAACATGTTCATAGAAGAACTCCCCTACCGCCATACCACAAACCAACCTAACCAAACCATTCGCAACCAAATTTATATCACGTCTAACATGAAACACCCGCACCCTCCAATCCTTACTAATAATCTCTTTCTTATTAGTCACAAGAGCATTATCTCATAGAGCCCTTGACGTACCATCATGGATTTGCATCACTGTCAAATTATTCATTTCAAGCTCTATTTGCCGATAACCCAACCTCCATGCCTGAGATAAACCGTCACGGGATACCCTAAGCTCCGCAACAAGAGCCGCACACAACCCTAAACTTCTCGCATACCCAAATCGCCATGCACCCTCATGGTCTCGGACAACAACTCTGGTTGCAGCCATATTCCCAATACCTCCCATTGCACCATCGACATTTACTTTCACCCAATCCTACATCGGACAATGCCATCTTGTTCTCGGCTGCCCAACACTATCACCACTCCTACTATTAGCCTCGCAAACCTCAACCCACATTTTTCGACAATAGCCACTAACATCACGAACTAACTCCCTGCAACCATTAAAATGAAATGACAACAGTTCTTCCAAAGAATCCAGCAGGTTATAACGAAAAGGAGAGCCCAACGATCACCAAAAATTCGACTTTGTAGCCCACACACAGATTCCCTTCGGATCAAGCACCAAACGATGTGTTAAGAAACTATTGGTGGTGTCGGTGATGAACAAGACCAGACCTACTTCGCTCTTGCACAATTACGGAGCATATGCTCCAAGTCTTTGGGTCCATGAGAGCAAATAGAGCATGAGCCGGAGTTGGCTAAATATTGACGACATCTCTCGGCATTAGGCAGCAAACGATCAGGGTATGCCAACCACAAAAAAATCCGAATACGCTGCGGCACATCTAGGCCCCATTTAACCTTCCACAACCTTTGAACACTAGGCGCACCGTTATTTAGTTTGAGACAACCATATTACCTTTGAACCTTTAATACTAAATCATGCAATTGTTTTATAGTTTTCAACTACTTTAAAAAAATAAATAAAAGTGATCTGTAAACTTGAAAGCCCATTATTTAGTTTTTTTTTTGTTCAAAAGCCCACTATTTAGTTTGAGACGACCCGACCCTACCACGTATGCTTGATTCATGGCCTTGATTTCGTGGAAACCAACCCAAGTCCAATTCCCCAAACAGAAACCAAACCCTGGGCTAAAAAAGTTGATTGAGAGCGATCTATGTAAAGACTGCACTCCAGCTTTAAAAGGAGTTAAATTGTTGGAGGCAAAAATGCGACGTTTTTATCTTGGGCCAGCTATTTAGTATCACAGATCCCACCAGAAAATGAAACTCAGCTGCCAGCCTGCCGCTGCCGCTGCCACCGCCGTATAATATGAGTGCTATAAGGTTTGGGCACCTATTATTAAGGTGAATATAAGTATAACCCCAAAAGGGGTGAGTGTTTGAAGTCACAAGCCTAAATTTTAGAATAGGACCAAAAAAATAAAATTTGGATATGGCACATTAAGTGCTATGGATAACTTTGGATATGACACGTTAAGTGATCAAAAGTGCTGGAGCCATGTTGTTGAATTTTGGGGAAAGTAAAGATTTTAGGGACCAAAAAAAAACATTTGATATACCTAACGTGCAATTTATCCTTTTTATTTAAGTCACATTATTTTTTTGTTAATAAAAATGACATGTGGTGCATTTTGATTGGCCCGTGAAATTTTTAACGACGTCTAACGGAGGGGTCATATGGGGTCACAATTTTTAGCTAAGGGGCAAAACGTCTCAAAAAATAATTTAGGGGTCAACTAGATAAAAAGTGTATAGGTTAGGAGCAATTGGGCCTTTAAGCCTATCAAATTCTATTACACTTTTATTTAAAGAGTTTGATTTAAGTTTTTTTTATAGACAATAGCAGTTAATTTTCATGAATAATAGAAAATATAACAAATTAGAATAAATTAATTATTTTGATCAATATCCTTGTCCATGGTAACTAGCTTCAGCTTCTGATATGTATGTGGTTTCCTGTTTACTTTTTGAACTCCCTGGTTCCTTGTGTTAGATTCTAACGCTGGGGATGCTAATGAAGCTTTAAAGGGGTCTCTTTCCTATCTACAAAAGGAATGATTTTTCCATGGTAACAGATTTCGTTTCTTCTGCAATATATAGAAAAAACGACGCTCCCAAATTCAACAAACATGTCTTTGTGTAATAGTAATATTTTTGCTACAGGTTTTAGCCAGTTGTACAAAATTGCTAAACATTTTTCTCTGGGAAGCTCCTTCAGGCTTCAACAATCTTGCAGTCTCTCTCTCAACTTTACTGCATCAGAGAAGTTGTCGCTTTGTAGAGGACTAATAGAGCAGTGCTTGTTTGACAGACGTTTAAAAGGTGAGCAGCTGACCGATTAGTATATTATGTTATCCCACGCCACAGCCTCGCCGACATTTGCTGAACTAGAAATGGAAACTATATGGTATACCGTTTCGACCGAAATGATTTAATTTTGTAAAGCCAAATTGGGTGAGACAGTTTGATGTAGCGATTTAACTGCTGCTTTTATAAAGAAAATCACTTTCTTATCCAAAATAAAGCACCTGCATCCATTGTAGGCAAATGTTCCAGGCAAGCAGCTGAGTATTTTTGGTATAGCATATGCATCCAGGAAAGAATTATAACTTCTTTCTCGTGCAGAAATCTGTATTTGTCATTGTTTAGCTTCCTTTAACAAGTATATGATCAGATTTCAGAGCAGATTTCGGAGTTCGAATCTCAATTAACAAGTTTTATGGATGAATGAGAAAAGATAAAAAGCCATCATACTTGCTTTATGTTTTATTACCTTTTCAAATGCCTATTTTTTCAATCTGTTTACATGCATTCATTAAGGATCCAGATGCTTATTGGATCCAAAACTCTGATTTTGAAAACTATTGTAGACTTGATACGAGTTATAGCATCACCAAATTCAGCTAGCCTTTTGAATTGCCTATCTTCTGTTGAAAAATCGGTCCATTCGTGGTTCTTCTGATCTGAGGCCTTTAACGTGTAGAGCGGATCCGGTCGAATCTACAGTTCTCTTAATTTTATATTAGTTTTGTTTGTAAAGTGTGTATTATTAAACGGTTAAAAATTTGTGTAAATAGATAATACTTTGTAATCATAACTATTAAAAAAATAAATTTATCATTTGAGCCGATAGGCGGGAGTAAGCTAAAATAACAAAGATTAAAAAAACAATTTTGCGCTTAAGGTAGTTGACGGCTGCTGTGGGAATTGCGGCACTGCCTTGGAGACTAGGAATCACTTGTTTTTTGAATGTCTTTTCTCTAAGAAACTTTGGGTCGATATTCTGTGTCTATGTGGGATATCGAAAGTGGTGACAAGTTGGGAGGATGAACTTCTCTGGGCGATTGAGAGATTGCGGGGAAAATCTATGGCTACATTCATCATTCGATTGGCCTGGCAAGCGTATATATACTCAATATGGCAGGAAAGAAACAATTGACAATTTAAAGATTAGCTAGGAGTTGTATACATATCCTTGATTTCATTAAAGATGTAATTAGTATTCGTTTGAGCAGTAAGAATATACGAATAGAAAATGTAAGTAGAAGTCTTTGTGAGGTCTGGAGATTTCTTTAGATGAATCCTTGTAGGCTTGTATAGGTTCTTTGTAGCAACTCTTGTTGCTTTTGGATTGAATATAAATTGCTTATCCAAAAAATTTTGCGCTTAAGGTAATCAGTAAACGTTTATCATTTCATTTTGCTACATTAATAATTTAACATGAGAGTCTAATTAGTTTTAAAAGATACTTTCACTTCATTCAAGAGAAATGAGACAAGTACAGACATCATTCTGAAACAAAAACCAGACAGCAAGGTCCAGAAACCACCAGCAAAAACACAACCTGGCCAACCCAGGCAGGAAAAATGGTTACTTTCGTCGAACTGACGATGACTTTTTAGATCAGATTGGCCGTTTTGTATGCATAGTTCCAACCCTTGGGCCAATCTCTCGAGTCTTTTAAAATTTTCTGAACGATATAATGAGACAGTGGCTGGAAGCCTGGAACTCTGACAATGTTAACAATGTTAAAAGTGGTTGCCCAAGTCGAAGCATTAAGGATTTTGAAAACTTGATCCGAACATCATTTACAATATCGAGGCTTCATTTTTTTCAAACAGAGTGGTTAATTTTGCATGCAATAAACTATTTCCGATTTTAAACTTCATTTCCCCTAGGGACAAAATTAGTTGTTAAGCCGTCAAAACTGGGATTCATTTTTTTCCATCCCCTCTAATATTTAATTATCTCCTAAGGGTTGATTATAATTTAAAAAGCCATCTTTTTGCAATCTTCCAAGGTAACATCCGATGAAGAAACATGTTGACGTTAACAAATAACCTTCCCATTATTAATACTTTGAAAAAGAAAGTGGTTAAAATTAATGCTCCTATTAATAATATTTGTTTGTGAGCTGTCAGTAGGTATCGACATTCCTGTAGATGCTTTCCACACCGCTTAAAAACTTGAAAACCGATCAAAATTATTATAAGCACAATAAGTGGCAACCCAAATTAATCGTTTACCCTAATACAAATTATATCCAGATTGGAACAGTGTGTGTTTGTGTATTCTTTATTTAGAAAATACACAAGGCTGGATCTCACGAAACAGTGATGCAGCCTGACAGAGATCTTGTGATCATGCAATTTTGGAGCTCAGTGGACTGTTTCCCAATGGGGATTCCCTGTCAATCAATTACATTGTCAACACTCCAAATATATAAACTTCAATCTTTCTTCATTTAATGTGTTTTATTAAGATATTCATTAAAACGAGTCTAAATGATTAATTCTTCGCGTTCTTCACGTATTATACGTACCATTCTAACAATCGAAGATTAGAGCAATAGTCAACTTATATCCTGTCATGAATCCAAACTACTACCAACCAAAAACGAACCTCAATTCTTATTTAACTTTTCAAATGGTGATTGATCAAACTCAACTAATTCCAAACGAACATTTCATTTGTTTATTGGTACTACGATCAACACGTATGCATGGAGTTGATGAACTTTCTCATTTCTTTAAAATCCCTATATATAATTAAAGCGGATTGAATTAGAAAAACTCGGAATTAATTAAGCAACATTTTAGAGTTTTTCTTCCTGCATAAAACTCCAAAAATCTCCATCATACAACACCATTCTGTTTAAAAAATACGTGGGAAACAAGTTTCGAGCTTAAAGTCTGACATAGTTCAATAAAATAAGGTTCTGGGCCTTGAATATTTTAGAGAAACAGTGCCAGCAGAGAACCTAAAAAAGATCCTGCTGCCATTCATTGGAAGGACACAAAATATTATTTCCCGGAGGATTATAATTGTATTTTCAAGGACACTTAATCACTGGCAAATGACTTGAAAATTCACTAAAAAAAGTATAAACAAAAGGGACGTAAATTAAAAATAGGAAATGCAGAACAGATCACTGCATGCTTGGTGATATATCTTGATATCAGTGATTCTTTGTTCTTGAATGATGATTACTTGTCTAGCTTTCATAAACACAATTTTTAAATTGGAGGGGTTGCACTTGCAAGAGTGAGAGGTTCCGTACAGAAATAACACCATTATCACCTCTCTTAAAGAAAATTACGCAAAACAAAATAAAAAAAAGGTCTACAGCTTTACCATGTACTGCCAAAAGTAGAAATGTTTCATTTCATGATAACACAAAACCCCAGAAACTGAAAGCCTTGAATCTCTACCACACTATCAAATCCATCAATCCAACCTTTTCCCCTTACCCCATCCAATCCTTCTGATGTTACACCTGCAGTCAGTGGGATTCAGTAATAGTAGTACATGACTTTCTCTTCTGTCTTGTTTTCATCAATGAGGTTGTCGCTACAGCAATTATTACTGCTGGAGCTAATCAGTCTCTTAACATCTTCAAGATCTTTGTCAAAATTGTACACACTCGGCTTCTCGGACCATTGGTTAACATCTTTGCCATGGCTCAACATGAACTTAAGATCACCTCCATAGCCATTATTGGCACCGAAACCCTGGAAATTGGTCATGTCTTCTTGCTTGATCTCTCTGCCATAGCTGATGTGGCTAGAGCTTCCATCAGATGAACTGCAGCTTGGTTCTCCACTCCCAAACATGAGGAAATTTTCTTTAGCAGGATAATACTGCATGTAACTCACCAAACTCTCCGGGGTGTGAACAAAAGAAGAATTGGTAGCCATGGTAGCGTTGTCATTGTTCAAAACATTAGGTTGAAGTTGAACCGGTGACATTGGTTCAAAGGTGGAGAAAGATCCAGTTGGAGTGTAATAAGTAGGGCACTCTTTGTACAGAGATGATAATGGAAAAGATGGAGTCTGATGAGAGGGCGGGAATGGTGGTGGTTTTCTCTGGGATTGAGAAGTCATAGACATGGCCATGAGTTTCTTCTTAAGCTTGGTGTTCCAGTAGTTTTTGATATCATTGTCGGTCCTTCCTGGTAACTGAGCAGCTATTATTGACCATCTGCAAATTCCATGGTTGAAAAGAAAAACGTTCCATAAGAAGTAAATACAATCCATGCTTTTTCTTCCGAAGAGCATAAGTAGATAACGGTGTTCAAATTGGATTTGGCATGCAACCGGAAGAATAAAGTACTCTATTTTCTCTGTTACCCTTCTAGGAAAATTTGGCTAAAGTGAAATGAAAACCTACCTGCTTCCAATGCTGGCAAACAGGCTGCAGATAATCCTATCTTCCTCATCAGTGAAATCGCCATGTTTAATGTTGGGCCTGAGATAGTTCAACCATCTCAACCTGCAGCTCTTCCCGCATCTTTTCAGACCTAATTTAAACACGACAAAGATTAGCTAAGAAACTAGAAGAAAGAAAGCAAGATAAAGCGTATAGATCTGTGTTTGTGATGATAATAATAATAATAATATACTACATGTGTTACCAGCTTTCTGTGGTAGAGCAATCCAATTCCCACCAGTTCCAAATTTCTCAATATAGTCCTTGAGCTTTGAGTCTTCTTCAGTAGACCATGGCCCTTTCTTCACACTTGCCTTGTCGCAGCAAGGAGCTCTCCCCATCTCTCTTTGATCTTGCTGCTGTCCCGTGGATATATACGCTGAGCACTTTAAGAAACCAAAGGATCTCCCCTTCTAAGTAAACTTGGGTGCAATATGAGAGATCTGGCGTGGTGCCTTATGCCTTTTATTAACAAAGACTGGTTACAGTGGGGAAGAAAGACAGAAATTTTTAATAATAAAACTTGTCAGAGATACATCTAAAGTCAAAATGATAGGCACCTTTTATCAGTTTCCAACTCCTATTTGCTAATTAGCTAATCTATATATAATTCAACCTTCAATCTCAAATTTTTGGTTCACGGTATTTCTCCTTTTTTTCTCAAATGTATATGGTAGAAAAAATAAAAGTCAAATCCCAAGAACTGAGACATTTTCAAGCCTTAGACTATTGTCCACAACCAGTTATATCAACATTTATTTTGATACACTATCTTCTTCCTTTCGTCGTATAGAGTGGAATTGACTTGATTTGAAATATTTTTTATTAAATTAGTTCTTTAATTAAAATAATTTTAATAATACCATTTTTGATAAATTGAACAAGATATCTTTGAATTATGCATTATTAATAGTATGAGTATTATTCTAAAGTTGTATTATTTATCGTTTTTCAAATGATATATTACTTTTGACGGAGTCGGATAAGTGATCGGGGTGTCATGTCACACAGATGACACCTCAAAAAAATTTGAATTTTTTATATATTGAAATTTATATAAACTTTTAATTAGTAATTTTAATTGTTTTAAAATAGTATTTATATTATTTTAAAATTTTAACAACATAATTTAGTTTTAACATTATCGTTAAAATTATGATATCATAATTCAAATTTTCTGAGTCTGCCATTGTTTTATATTTTGCTAAGAAAAAATAAAGAGGGACACTAGTTGAGACCTGGACAGGTGTGTGCTGGTATTTATCAATTCATAATATTCAAGCTTTGTATCATTATTTATTTATTTTAATGAATGTTAAATTTTTTTTGAACAATTTCAACTGGTGTGAGGGGGACTTAAATACCTATAATTAAAAGACATTTTTTATATCTATATTAATTTATGTACGCAATTTTGCATTAACATTAATTATTACTTGCGGACTAATTAGTACTATTAAACTTTGACAACATACGTCAATTATGATATATTATTATATTCTTTCCTTGAAACAAGTTAGAGAACGTGGAGTTAATATCATTAATCACCTTCTCTTGATTTGTTTTACACATTTATTAAATCCAATACCCCTGTTTAATCAAATCACGTACAATTACATGCTGCTGCAAATCATATTTATGAAACTCATCGAAGGACAAATCGGAACCTAATCGTGGGAGACATTAAATTCAAATATACTCATTACTAACAACTAATTAGTCTAATGGGATGAAACACTAAATTCCTTAAGTACAGTCAGAAAATGAAATTTTAGCGTTGTGAATATAACAAATTAGGTTGGGATGGTCATCTCATAATGGGACTATGCAGTACTCGATTTAGATTAGTAAACTAATAAATTAGATACGGATAATTAAACAAAAAAAATCAAATATACCCATTGACTTGAGGATTTAGTAATGAACACAGCAGTGAAATGAAGGGTCCCCGTGGATCAAATTATTTGTCCGGAAATTCATCTGATCAGGTGTCTCTCATTGACTTGTCGAACTATTGACGCATCATAGGTTACTGGTTTAACAGGGAAAGCGAGTAGAAGTAGGCCAGGCCAGCACACACACATTGTTTTTGCTACGTTAATTGTAACATTTCCTAACTAGGTAGCCCATCTTTGGTTGCAAACTGACAGAATGGGAATAGAGCCCTAAGTGTAAGGTACCCCTTGGGGATTAATGTCATGATGACCCTACAACTTCATATTCTATGTGTTTTAAAATTCAGTCTAAAAAGAGAAATACTTTTTATTATAATAATATTCTCTTACTAATTATAAACATAGAGAATTGGTTAGATTTAATCATTGCTCTCGAATATATGCTTTAGCATGATAATCTTGTTTTATTATGTTCGCTGTCTGCTTCTAATCTTTAATTAAGTTACATACTTTACTTCATGCCATCACACCGCAACGCATTTTTATGTTTGTTTGTATGTATAAGCGCATATACCATTGATTATTTGATTGTCATAACACCTACCCCCAAATCTTACTTGTAAAAGGCTACAAGTTTTAATTAATAAATTGTTCCCAAATGACTTCTCTAGAAAGGGAGTCCTTCTAGGTTTGTCTTTTATTGTCAATGGAATCTTTGAATTTGTTTTAAGAATGTAACGTTTAATCCCTAAATTTCTCAATAACTCATAACTTGGTCCCCGAAATCTTTTTTGGTACGTTTTAATCCCGAAAACTTTTCAACTTGATCTTGAACTTAGAATTCTAACTATTTTGATCACCTAATATTCTAAAACCCCATAGTTGAGTTAGGAATCAAATAACTAAAATGGCAATGATATTCATGATGGATTCACTCATTTCGTTTCGTTTTATCCCTATAATTATGTATAGGTTGAGGGATCCCTCTCGTAGGCTTCTGTTATTTATAGTTACTTTTGCTATTTCTTGAAAAACAATATTTTACATTTTATCCAAAAATATTCTAAAACTTTGCTATGTGATTTCCCAAAAATAGATGATGATCTAACAAAATCTTATGTTGCACATCCAAAAGATTTAAATTAAATTTCAACAACCAAATTGAAAAGTTATCGAACGGGGGATTAAATGTTATTTTATGCATTTATAAAATAGTAAGTGTTAATGATCAATTTAAAAGTGTTTTATTGATATTTCCCTGTCAAGATTAAAAAGCAGATGGTTAATTAATCAAGTCAATATATGATTGGGTTAGTTAAAATAAGCATTGAAAACAAAACAAAAGAAAAGAAGTGGAGTGTCATCAACTCATCGGCTGCATTGACTCTTGAAAAAGGAAGATGAATTCCGTTTTTTCTTACCTTTCTCAACGGTTGGCAAACTATGGTAGAAAATTTTGCATGTTTCACCTGCTTCTTCACTAATTGTGACTTTAAATTTAACTTATAATATAATATAATTTATTCAAATTTTGCACGGTTGCCCCATTGGTGTACAGCCTCGTTTCCTAATTGCTTCTCGAAGCTCCACATTTTGGTAAACTCATAATAGATTAGACATTTAAAATCTATACAAACTTAATTTAGTGGGAAATTGATGATAGTAATGCTTGATAATTTAATTATGACTTAAATTATGCATACACAAGATTTGATGCAAAATTACCAACTAATATAATAAGATGAAACATTATATTTTAAAGTTAAGATTTTAAAAATTAACATTATAAATGGAGCCTAGGTTGAAGGGGTTATCTCATAAAGGAGATATGTAATATTTAAATCAAATTAGTTGTACAATAAGTTAAATATCAATGATTATAATTTAAAATTAGATTCGACGGATGTAATTTATACTCAAATAACCGTATATCTTAATGATCATCCTAGTTATTAATACTAAACTAACTACTAATTTATTTAATGGGATTAGAATACGACATGTGCAAAAGTAAAAAGAAAAGGTTTAAGGACGTATAGTCTAAACAAGCAAATTTTTACTATATCAATTCCACATTAGAATAAATTTAATACTATCAAGTTATGCTGAGAATTAAAATACTATTTTGAGGGGGAACCTGTTGCTGCCACGGCTGGATCTAACCTTGGAAACCATCGAGTCACAGCAAAAGATGCTTGATTTTTTTCTGGAAAGAAAGGAAATCGATGGAAACAGACAAAGGAAAAAGAAAAAAAGGGAGTGGCGGAGGTGGCCGTCCGCCGACAGCAACATCGACCGGACAACCCACTGTTTAGCCGAACAAGCCCATAGTTAAGAGATTTTTTCGAGAGAATTCAAATAGCTATGGAGTATTTGTAGCAATGTTGCAAAAATCTTAATTGCAGCAAAAACCTTAACTTTATGCGGGGATAAACACGTTATTTTATATTAGGGTATAAATTATTAAAAATTATATTAAAAATGATATAAATTATATATGAATTTAAATTTTTTAAATGTACGCCCGTTCCAACATTCCCTTAATCCATATCTACCTTTATAATTGGTTCGTAATGGTAATGTTATGTGGTTCATTGAAATAAAAGTGTTAGACAAATTAGACAATCAATTTTCGGGTTATTATATGAAAAGAAAAAGTGGTGCATAAAATTACTAGTGAATGATGAAAAAATGAAAATGTTGATAAAAAGATAGGATAACTATTTAATATATTAGCGATGAAAACTAAATGTTTTCACAAGCGTATTAATTTTAACCCTCTACTCTTAAATCTCTAAATCCTATACCCTAAATTAAGTCTATAAACACTAAAATTAAGGCGTTTGTAAAAACTAAAAGTTTTCGCCGTCAGTGTATTGGATATAAATCCAAAAAAATATAACTGGATGGAAATGTTATAAACTGTACTTGACGATTTATCAGCATACGGCAGATCCTTAAGAATCTAGCTATTCAAAATTTCAAACCATTTCTCTTTTTGTTGGGCTTCAAACTCTTAAAACTACAACTAAAAGTCCTTGTTCTATTGGGCTTATTTAAATGAAATTCACATGAATAAAAAAACAAAACTAAAGCTGCAGCGCAAGAGATAATAATGTATTCTTTACATAATTAAATCACTCACAACTTTGAAATAAGAAACCACATCACCAACAAAGCTAAACTCAACCGACTTGTCCTTCAATCTCTTTATTTATACAAACATCATAGCCACGTTCTTACATACACAAACCTAATTTCAAAGTCCTTGTTCTGTGCCTTCCCTTTTCTGGTATGTTTCTTGCTTTTTCCATGGTTTCCTCAAGCAATGCTCAGGGTCCACCTTCTCCCAGCTCCCGGGATTCATGTTGATTATAGCGTGGGTGTCTGATAAAAGACGGTCTATATTTTATGGCTTAAAACCGGAGTCTAGATTTTCACTTTATCTGATCATAACATTTTAAGACAAAACAATACACACACAACCAAATACCAATAGGAATTAGGAGGCACATTGTATTTCTGCCACACGTAACAAAAAATATCGGAGGGAAATGGAGTTTTCGAAGTTGAAGGTTTATGATTCAATCCAATAAAAACACAAACAAAGCACCAAGACAAGAAGCAATAATACAGTGAAAGCAACCTGTTGCCACTGACACATAACGAAAGCCAAGAAACCCCAAATGTTAGAACCAAACCATAATAGATATGAAATCTAAAACCGAGAATCTATCATGTCAAATCATCAAGAATAATTAAACTGAATAAACTGAATGCGAAAGCGTACCTGAATTCATTGATATATTGAAAATCTTGAATCTTGATGTGGAAATCTCAAAACTTTGGTATTGATCTTCCAAGAAGATAGGTTATCTCTTGAAGTAAAACTCTCTGACGGGGAAGGAGAGAAAAACAAGTTAACCTATTTTTTGGGACCACTACCTCTTTATATAGTTGATTATTAAATCAAACTATTAAATATTTATAACTCTGCCCCTCATTGAATTATAAATATATCTTATGGTATCTACACTTTTATTTCCATGACATTTTAATACCTATGACACGCTTAACTTAATTGGTCACTTTATTTTTGTGTCATACTTTATAATAGCAACATACATTTTACATATGTGCCCACAATTACGGATTTTAATCCAACAATCTCCCACTTGGGCAACATATGTTTCCTGATAAATGTACAACCTTATGAGCTCAAAATTTTGCTATTATATAATAGGTATTCTATAACAATCTCGTCCATCAACTATATCCACATAGGATCAAAGCGCTCTTCGCCATATCAATCATGACTGGACCCATCAATGGTCACGTATACAAATATAGTCAAATGACATAGATCAATCATGGATGTGTAGCATGGAAAATTACATGAAATGTGAACCATACATGTCTATTTCCAACTGGTCCTCCTAAACCTTAGTGAGATCAACTTTACTGAATTCAGAGTGTGCATAAACCAAAAAACTTTATTTCTACAGAAAATAATCTTAAATAACTTTAAACTGAAGAAACTAAAATTGTGTCTAAACCGAATGAGCATTTTTCAAAATTACAAACTCCCACTAAAACCGAATATCCTTAAATAACATTACACCCACATGAGTAGTGTGCTCATGAAAGACCTAGGGTGACAGTTTCTTAATATGCGCGCAATTATGGAGTTTGTACCAACATGCTCTTTAAACACACAAACACTCTGAATTTTCTTTAACAACTAGGAACGTAATATTTATGTGCTTCAAGTTTGAAGTGTTCCTATTGTGTATAGAATAAATGAATGCATATTTATTGTCACAAAATAATTAAAGTGGTCTTTTTTATTCAATCTAAAATTAGCAGCTTATGTGACAAAATTCGTTTGCATCAATATTCTATTAGAATCGAAGTCTGTAAACCTAATGATCTCTAACTTACCAGAACTTCGACATGTGAGCATGTAATTTTTGTTCTCTAAAGATATCTCATAACTCTATTGGTTGTTATCCAATAGTCCATACTAGAATTTCTTAAATATCTATCTAACATTCCAACAATGTACACAATTTCCGAACGCATACATACTTAAGCATAAATTAGATTCTCAATAGCTTATGTATAGAGAATCTTTTGGAATTTCTAAATTTTCAAGGTTACTTTTAGGGCATTGAGCAAGATAATACTTATCTACTTTAGCAATATGAGTGTCACTTGGTTTAATCCCACTGAACTTGTAGTATATACAAGTGCCAACCAAATTTATCTCAAAAACGAATGAGATAATCAACATGAAATTTATAATTTCATTAATGAGAGTCCTACTTAAGCTCATATATAGATTTCTTTAATTTACATATCATTGATATTGTATCATAAGACACAACTTTATGATTGTACCATATAAATAGTTTCTTCAATGTCGCCATTGAAAAAAAAATAAGCTTAACATCTATCTAATGTAGCTTAAGACTAAAACAAGCAACAAGTGTAATAATTATCTTGAAAGAGTCTTTTAATAAAACTGAAGAGAAAGTCTCTAAAAATCAATGTCTTCTTTTAGAGTATATCCTCTAGATACAAGACGTGATGTATACTTATCCACATTACCATTTCCATCCCTATTGATTTTAAATATTAATTTACAACCAATTGGTTTGCACCTTAAGGTAATGAGACAAGTTCTTAAACTTTATTGTCTTGCATAAAATTATACTCTTCTTGAATGACATCAATCCACTTTTGAGAGTTAGAACTTTTATGGTCTGATATAAATGATTGAGTCATTTTCTATCATTCCATTATTGCCTTATTTTCTTAAAGAAATACAATTAAATAATCTGAAATAGTATTTCATCTTCCTCTCGTGGACGGACCTCTTTAAAGACACTTGTTTTTTTAAGGTTGTTGAGTTTGTTCTTCTGAAACAATTACCTTATCTTGAATGGGAGTTGTTCAACATTATTTTGCTGAGGTACTTGATTCACTTCTTGATTAATGATAGGTGTGAAAACCTAAACATCATCAAAAGTGATAGTATAAATTAAATTATAATTCAATTCATCCTCAATAGTAATGTATCTAACCTTATTTCTCCCCCAAACTCAACATCCTAAAAAAAATTATAAAATCTCCTTAAAATAATTTTAATTGTGGGATCATAAAATTTACGGCTCATGGATCACTCAAAATAACCGAAGTAGTTTCTCACTTTTGAAGTTTAATTACTTCACATATGTCCTAACTTATACAAAAGAATCAACACTTTGTAACTTATTGTTGTTTCTTTTGACTAGAACCCTTAGCAATTTTATTCTAATATTTTCTTTTATTGCCTTTATTCTTAGAGACACTAACTAAATGAGCACTAACCAAATGAGTACTTTTACACTTATAATGCTTCAATTTTTCTTCCTCTTGAACATAATGAGAAATGAGCCTAATTAGAGTCTATTTTTCCTTTTGGCAGTTGTAACTGAATCTGAATTGGTTAAACTGTATAGGAAGCGGTACCAAAATCATAAGAACAAACAATTGTTAGAGAGTTTGATCTTACGTGCCTTAAATTTTGAAGCAATATTAAGAATTTTCATAATCTACTCCCTCACATTTCCTTGACCCTTATACTTCATAGAAGTAAAAAAAAAACATAAGTGATGTCATCTTAACCTTAATGTTTTGGGTAAAACATTTCTTAATTTCTTCAAGGAAACCCTTAGTTTGAGTAGTTTCTTTAAATTTGTGCTCCTAAAAAATAGAATGTTGTACTTTATGATCATTAGACTCACGCGATTCGAACGATTTCACCTCTCAAAATATTTTTTTATAGGTGCTTACCGCAGTGAGAGGTGCAAAATGTTCTTTCCTTAGTACAAAGTCTATGCTCATACAACCAAATACTATATGTAAGTGTCTTTTCTTATTCCTTGAAATTAGTTTCACTAAACATGAGTTTAGAATGTATTTAACAGATATTGTGACAAGAAATGATAAATTAACTAAATATAGAACAAAAATAAATAAATAAAATTAAAACAAGCTCACATAAATATTCATAAGTAAACAAATAAATTCAAAATAATGGCTAGTTCCCCTCAAGATACCAAGCACAACGTTAATATCAAGTCTTTGGACAGTAATATTAACTGTAAGCGGTACTCTTGTTGTAGCAATCAAACATTGACAATAAACTATGTCAAACAATAGGCTAATCTTTGGACTAACGTATTGATCACATAAAATACCTGTAACACCCCCTTCCCGGCCTGGTAGAGAACCGGGTCGGAGAGCGCTACCGAAAAACATAACGGAGATCGGAGACATAAATCCAAAGTTCAAAAATCATTTTAGCGTATTTTGTTAATCTCTTTTAAGACTTAACACTCAACTTATTAACAACTTACTCAATTGGGGTCAATTTTAAACTTTTTCAAACTTTAGGGACTAAATTGTAATTTTCACAAATTAAAGGTCTTTATCTGAAATTCGTGAAAATATACTGAAAATAAACTTACTAGTTATTAGCCTGTAAAACCTCATTACTATCGGAGGTCATTTATCAACCTGATTAGCGGATGCAATATTTAGTGACTATTTTGTAAAATATTCAAATCTATTTCTTTTTATTACTAAAATTATTTACAAATTTAAATGAGCCTAACAACTCACAAAAATCTTAGAGTCTTTTCTAATCATTTTTATTAGAAAATTATTCGTATCTATCATTATTATTGTTCCAACATTTATTTAATAGGACTTTTCTAGATTTCTAAAATAAAACCACATTATTAAATTACACAACACAATTTATACAAAAGTTGGATCATATGCCACTTTACTAGGAGTTCATGAAAGATATCATACATATATGGTAGAGATGTGACTTGCAACTGCACCATACGATCAAAGGTTGGAAATCTATCAGGGTCCTGAAAATGCATGAGACACGTATGTTAGGCTTACATAGCCTAGTGAGGTAGTCATGATAGTAAATTGACAATAATATGAATGTCATGATTAAATATAAATTTAATCTAACTTATTTGCATGCTTCTATATCAGTATAAGCATAACATGATCAGATATCCATATCACTAACATAACATAATATAATCATATATCTTATCATAAACATGTCATGGTATAACATATCGAACACATATTATATTGGTACCATTGGATACGCGGATTCCCTGTACACCATATCATAAATCATAAATGAGCCGTAGCCTTGAGCCGTAGCTCCATGTATCCCTTACACTTCCATCCTTTTATCTCCCACATATAGGCCGTAGCCCTGGACCGTAGTCCTCCCTTACATGGTGAGCTCGAATATTCCTATGGCATGCCAATTGTATCCAATGTCCATAAATACACACAATTTCACATAGTCCATGATTTTCAGATCATATCATATCAAATAGCAAGATGAGCCGTAGCTCCATATCAGATAGCATTTCATATTATTTTCATGTACATATAGCATATCATAATCATTTTTGAGCATATCCAAATAATGCAGGGTACTTACCAGATGCAGATAAATTCATAATTAATGCAACGGGAAGGCACCGAGCCTACCCCTGACACGACTATACTCCCATATCAGAACATAAAAAAAATATCGGAATGACACCGTGTCACCCGAGACAAATGCATCTACACTCACCTTGACAGACCGGTGCTTTATTTTTATTTATTGGGCTTGAAAGTTGATCTGAATCGACCTCGTGTACTACGATAAAAATTAATTAAAATAATAAGACAGTATCGAATATATATAAAAATATTAATCAAACTCGATACCGAAACTTAAACTAACTAGAGATTTGAGCTTACCCCCTCGTCGGTAGAAATTCGATATTACTATATCGAAAATATCGGACAACCAATCAAACACTGAATCGTAACTATTCGAATGCTTTGATGGTTCCTTGTTGTGATTTCCCTAAGAATTTCACCCCTATTTATAGGGTTAGCCGGCCACTATTTCATTTTTCCAACTTTCACGTGGTTCATTTATACCCATTTATAGTGCTAATTTTGCCACTTGCTTTCTTTAATCCTATTTGCTTCAAGTGGTTCTCTTTTAATAATGGATTTGGTTCTAATTTGATTTGGTGGGTTTGCCACGGCAACCCACTACTTTACCCTTTTATAATAATAATAATAATAATAATAATAATAATAGTAATAATAATAAACTATGATAAATTACCCCGAATACTCAAGATAAGATCGAATAAATTATTTAATCGATAAAAAAATATATATATTCGGTCACTGGAACTTAATTCCGACTAGACCGGTTTTTGGGATGTGACAATACCTTATAATTGTCACATATTTATCGCCACAGTTGTCGTTGTAATTCTGCCAAATATTAACTTTCCTTTGGGCCAATTAATAAACGCATGAATTACAAAAACCCATAATCATCTTAATATTTTAAATAAACTAATCTACACAAAAGCGGTCACTTTGGTGACATTATGTTTCAACTAATCTATTAAAATATTAGATGTCCGAAGCCAAAATATGAATTTATTTATTTCAAAAAAAAATTCTTAATTTTTTTTTATCTTTCAATTAAATTAAAAGATAACCAAATTAATAATAAATTTGAATAAAGGTAAACCTCATATTAAGATATCGAACACTCCATTAATATTTCATCGTTGGACAAAACATTAACTTGCAAGTGATATCTTGGTATAGTAATCAAACATTGATAATAAGAACATGTCAAACAGAAATCTTCCTTTGGGCCGATTTATTGCTCACATATAAAACTGAATAATTATCACATGTTTATTACCACAGTTGCACATGTAATAATGTTAATTATTAACCTTCCTTTGGGCCGATTAATACTAACATAATCCGACTTACATGCACAAAACTTTCTGTATTTTAAAATAAAATAATTTCCACAATAGAGGTCACTTTGGTGACTTAATGTTTCAATTAAATTATTTTAAAATATATACAATAAATATACCGATATCCAAATTTAAAATTTTGTAACAGTCAAAATTAAAATTTCTGATAACACTTAAGTTTCCGAAATAACCCAAAATAAGGTTGTCTGAATGGGGCTATCAGAAATCAAATAAACCGAAATCTTTGATTGTTCCTTAAAAGAAATGTCTTAAACCTTAAACATGCATTTACCAAAATCAAAGTCGAATTCAAAACACTCAATCTTTAACTAAAAGCCAAAATCAGAAATGCCATATAAATGAATAATTCACATAATAACCACATAAAACCTTAAAATATCCATAATAACCTAATGATCAAAATTGAAATTTTAATCAAACCGAAAGGAATATACATCAATACCAAATGCAAATATGTATATTTCGTAGAAAACATTAACCGCATAATTAAGCATAATGTCAAACAAATTTAAGCAAAATATTTTGTACGAAATTCAACCATAATAATTAGACATAAACTGAATATAAAGCTTCGAGAGCTAACCTAAATATAAAATTTCCAAGTCACGATAAATTTATCTGACAAAGCCCAAGTCAAACTTTTTTTTTAATTACTAACGATCAAAACTAAAATTTTGATCAAACTGAATAGGATATTAATTTCATAAGATTAATGACATTGCAACCAATAGCAATATATCAAAACAAATCCAAAGTGAAAACCGAAGTCTATTTTAGCGCGATACATTAAATCTTAATACAAATTTAAAACTTAAACAATTACTAGGGTAATATGGAAACATTACAGCTGATCATGTAATAAGAGCACACATCCTATTAACCGAAATCTGAAAATATATTTAATGTATGAAATAAGGAAATTGACCTAATTCCTGATTATCAAGTCTTACTCCCGAACCTGAATAGGGTACCATGTCATTAACCGAAGTGGGTATTATGAAGAATTTACGGAAGTTATTCACGAAGTGAATTGTTTACGATATTTTTAATCTAAGCAAACACATAATTTAGACTATAATAATATCGATTGCAGTAAACCCTAGAAAATTAGATTCATAAAAAAAATAAATCTAAATACCAAATCTGAGTATAAAACCCAAAATCTTAAAGAGGAATCAATCCAGAAAATAATATAAAATTCATTCTTAATGATTCAACATGACGAGGCTCTAATACCACTTGTTAGAACCAAACCATAATAGATATGAAATCTAAAACCGAGAATCTATCATGTCAAATCATCAAGAATAATTAAACTGAATAAACTGAATGCTGAAGCGTACCTGAATTCATTGATATATTGAAAATCTTGAATCTTGATGTGGAAATCTCAAAACTTTGGTATTGATCTTCCAAGAAGATAGGTTATCTCTTGAAGTAAAACTCTCTGACGGGAAAGGAAAGAAAAACAAGTTAACATATTTCTTGGGGACCACTACCTCTTTATATAGTTGATTATTAAATCAAACTATTAAATATTTATAACTCTGCCCCTCATTGAATTATAAATATATCTTATGGTATCTACACTTTTATTTCCATGACATTTTAATATCTATGACACGCTTAACTTAATTGGTCACTTTATTTTTGTGTCATACTTTTTAATAGCAACATACATTTTACATATGTGCCCACAATTACGGATTTTAATCCAACAACCCAAACTCGAAAGCTCATCAGCTGCTAACAATGGGGGGTTGGCCTTGAGCCCACTTTACCACGCAATGCTTCTGTTGGTTTTATTCATACACGGTACACCATCTCGTGACCACGGCACTGACCCCAACTGCCCTTCTTTAAGGCACTCTGACAATTCTAGCTGCCCATTTTAATACCCTTCCTCTCCCAAAATTATGCCATCCACCACTTCAATTTCAACCCATTTGCACTTTGCAGGACAATCCCCTTTTCCCCATAACAAAAGCTAATTTCTCAAGGTAATATACACTTTTCTTTCTCTTCTCATTTCTAAACTTTAAGAGGATTTCAGCACCTCAAACACTTTTGAAAAAAAATGTACAAAATATTTGTGTGTCATTTGCCAAAAAGTTTTTGCTTCTCTTCATTTACATTGGTCATGCATCTTATATCAACTATATTAGTTACGGCAAAAACAAATCTCGAAAAAGAAGGGAAAAATTCCATGCTTTTTATGTGGGTCCAGAGACCCACCCTGTCATCCACCTTTGATTAAATGACACCGGCGATCCAAGCCAGCTGTCCTCCACCCCATGCACCCATACTCACGTTGCCATATTTACCTCCATGACCGGCCACTCATCCGACGTGTTTTCTTCCTATTGGCTCAAAACACTTGACCTTCTGTACGATCGGTCTAGCTTATTATAAAGCGAAATTAAAACCTGCCACGTAGCATCCCCTTCTTGCATGTGATCATTGAACAGTAGGGCATGCTTGACTGCCGGGTCCCACAGGTTCATCTGGATGGTAGACAAATTAGTCGCCGCCACGTGATCTAAGATCTGTCCCAGCTTCCCAACGTCCCTTTCCGCCACCGTGAGGGAAATCTCTGCCCACTTTACGGCGGAGGGAAACGGCAACCGGATACCGTCCGCTATGATCACCGGAATGCAGCCCAAAGCCACGGACTCAACTAGCCTCGGACTCCAGGGGGCCCATCCAAGCGGACACAAACAAAAGACAGACCGTACAATTTCTGACTGGTAACCGGTAAATCTGTGTCTTTGCAAGTAAAACCTCTTATCTGCTTTATACCTTCGCCAAATTTCCGTCCTCACCCGCCTAAAAGCAAAAGAAAATAACATCAGAACATGAATAAACACACAATTTTAACATGCAATCAACTTTGATCTTGTAACTTACTTGCTATAAAATTTCCCGCTAACGTTTTTAGGGTGGACTTCCATTTTACCCCTGAAAAAGACCATGATGTCTCGATTCCCGGTCAACGGCGCCTTTTCAAGTGTCTTCCCTATACTTTCCGGCGAGACATAAGGCGGGATAACAACATTTTCAACGTCCTGACAAGGGTGCCTATAATTAACCCCGAATGTTTGCAATATTATCGAGTTCTTCAAAAACTCTGGAATCCCACTATCAATAGCTCTATCCTCCTACAAAAAGAAATCAAATTTTATAAAAAAGCAGATTAAGGATACTGTTAAAGTCTCTTTTTTTGAGAAACTATTTTTGCTTACCATGGCGTGGAAGCAGGCTCCATAATCATGGGAAGCAACAAAGATGTGGTCGGAACCTCGGGAGCGGTTCCAGAAAGGATAGTTTGTGGAGATAAGTCGGACAGCGGAGTATAAAAGAGAGCGAGCGTGGCCAATGTCAGGGAAACCATTAACGGTACTGAAGTTGCAGGAGACATAAACAGGGACGAAAAAGAAATCAGCTTCATTGGGGTCCAATGTTCTAAACTCGTAGGCATTTAACAAAGCTCTATGAATGGCCACCTCCGAGGCAAACAAGTGGTTGCTGCATCGCTTGTTGGAAAGCCAGTTTTCATTGTATTCAGATGATAACTCGTAGATGTAGATCTTCAAGTCTTTGAACGTGGCTACCAGAGAGAAAATAAATCATTAATAACATTGATTCTCAAAAGAGAAATGGAAAAGCTTGGTGAAATAGAAAGGGAAAAAAAACCTGGGTTTTTCAGTTTGGATTGTTGACTGGTTTTGTTGACAGAATCAAACAGAACACGAGACGCCAAGGAGAATTTGGAACCAAAGACATGGGGTTTTGACAAAGGTATTGGCTTGTTAGTAATGACGAAAGAGGTGAGAAAATAGAGGGTGAAAAAAACCCAAAGAATCCATTGATAATACTTAAAAAAGAGGTTTTTCTCGGGTTGTCTGCCTTTGTGTGATATCCTCATCTTAACATAGAACCCTCTGTTTTTCTTGGTGGGTTTTTGCAATTCTGAAGCCAGCATCTTATTTGAAAAAATAAAAACAAAGCACCAGAAAACACTAAACAGAAGATTTGTTAGCGGAAAAAAAGATTAACAGTCCAAAACTAAAGCAGTTGAGATGGCGTTCTCGGTTTCTGGTTTTGATGATGAAGTGGGAATTAAGATTTACTGATTAAAAGATATAGGGATGCTGGTTGGTTCAGACTTCGTTTTCGAACCCATAAACTATTCAACAAATTTCGTTGCTTCTTAATTAAGAAATCATTGAAATTTTTTTGAGAGTGGGAAAACCAGAAGCTTTAACAAAAAACAGAGAGGGAGGGAGAGAGGTCACACGGCGGAGAAGAAGAACGGAACTCGTTGGAGTTCCTCTGTTTCTAACTTTCTAGGCTCTATTCTTGGTCCCCGTGGGGATTTTAGATGTGTTTAATGACATGAATGACCTTGGTGAGCTAATATGGAGGCAGTATGTTGGGAAGTTTTTCGGTAAAATACTAAAGATAGTCTCGTCTAACTGATGACCACTAATATTAATGATAGAGATAAGATTTTTTAGTAACAGTGATAAGAAAATTAAACTTGTTTGTTTGTTTGTTTTACAATTGTTTATATTTACTTTATTAATAGATTAAAATTTAGAATATATGCATATCAATTTTTAAAATGTTAACAAATGAAATATGGATTTTAAATCCAACGGAATGAAATATTTGATATATATTTTGCAAAAAAAAAAAAGTTTGGACACGTTTATCAATTAAGTCATTGATTTAGTAAAAAAAATTATAAGACTGTTTTTTTAATTTTATTTATTTTATTCACAATGTCATGATGTGATTGTAAACCTCTGATTTTATTTGAAAAATTTAATATATCTTAACACTGAAATAACATTTTTACTGATTTTTTGCTTTGGCTTATTGAAAATGATACTTTACATATTTAGGTATCATTAAATTCGATTTTGATCGAAATTTACTAATTAGCCTACTGACTATGAAATAAGAATATTCATATTGCTCTATTTTATATGAGTTCAAATGAAAACGTAATATTTCTCTAATTAATAAAAAAAATCGATTTTGATCCACGCTTGTGATCTCTTTGACCATGGTTGCCACTGCCAGGTTGCATAGGAATTCTTTATGGTATTTATTAGGTTCTTAAATATGGGAATTGTATATGAGTTCAAATGAAAACGTAATATTTCTCTAATTAATAAAAAAAATCGATTTTGATCCACGCTTGTGATCTCTTTGACCATGGTTGCCACTGCCAGGTTGCATAGGAATTCTTTGTGGTATTTATTAGGTTCTTATATATGGGAATTGTACATCTCTTTGTTTAAAAATGTTATTTCACAAATTTGAATTTAGTTTGCGTACTTTGAACAAAAGAAAGTTTTATTACTTCACTATTACGCATTTTTTAATTGAATATCTAACAAGATTAGAATATTTTTATTATATTTATACCTGAATTTGTTATTATTTTCCATAGAACTTTAACTACAAACCCCCAAGTCTTTACCAATTGTTAATATCATGTTGTATCAGAATATTTTGGGCGTAAAATACATCAGCATGCCAGATACCATTAACGAAGTTCATATATTCATTGTTTTTCTTTTCTCCTACTCTTAACCAAATACTATTTTGATAATTACTTAACTAACCTATGCTTTGACATGGGTATAAATTATAATTATATTAAGAAGTGGTAGTGGTGGGAATTGGTCCTTTTCGATTCGATTAGAGATTAAAAAAAAGAATAATGATTTGTTTGACTTTGAACAGTCTAGAAAATGTGAATAAATGGTTGTATTCTGCAGAATCTGTCCACACGCATTTTCCCGCCTTGTGCTTCTTCAGTTCTTTGTTTCCTGCGTATCATGATCCACATGGGCGGAGCCATATGGTAGGGCTATATTAAAAATAAAATTGATACCATTTTAAAATAATATATTTTTAATATTTTAATTTCATTATAGTGTAGTGTTTTAGCCATCACTCATGTACATTAGTAAAGTAAGATGTTTGAATCCGAATCACTTAGAGAGAATATAATTCTTAAAATAATTGACATTAATATATATATATATATATATATGTCCGCGCGCGCTTTATATGTGCTTTTGTTAAGAAAACTTTGGCTTTAGTAATGTTTCAAGGCATTAATAACATATTCACCTTTTTTTTAAAAAAAATCATATCATTTGTAAGAAATGATGATCCACAGCCAAATGCTTCCTCCACAAGAAGATTTGATTTTAGTAGTCCCGTACACGGCAAGCAGGGAGTTGAGGCAAAATAAATGAGGACCCAGTAGTTAGGCTATTATAATAACACACATTTAACCATTATTCTCTCATTGGACCATTTAGAGAAATTAACAAGGCATTATTAAAAACTTACCTACTCTTAAAGTATACAAAAAACCAAAAAATAATAGTCCATAATATAAGTTTTAGTTGAAGGAGACGGTTGTGACTTGAATTTGACCGGAACGGGTAAGTATTAGTTTGCTAATTAGTTAAGTGTGGGCCGTGGCGGTGTCTAAAGCATGATCTTCCCCCAATCCACATCCTCATACCATCGAGTATTTTGTCACACGTGTGGGTAACTTTAATTTGGGGGAGGGGGACCCAAAATGATTTCCGCTTCCGTCTCTTAAATGATTTGTGTTAGACAATGGGCATTAATAATCCAATAAAATAAAATTATAATTATTTTTTTAAATATTTACATTATTATTAAAGCGAACATGAAATAATATAAGTAAACTGAATAATATAAAATCAAACGCTATTAAACATTCGAAACACACCTTCGTTGTTGCTATACTTGAATATTTTTATAGACTTTTCTCATGTGATCCTCTCAATATCAACACACAACTTTTTTCATATTTTCTTTATGGCAAGTAATAATAAATTGTCAAGGAAATAAAAATAATAGAATCAAATAAAGTAATTGGAACATAAATAGATTGGGTAGAAACGAGTTGAGGCTTTGGTCGACTGTCTTTCAGAATACAACAACTAAATGATCATCTATAGTAGCATGTCTGCAGAGATCACAAACTGTAACCTAGCATTTCTCTATCACCGAAAACACCTTAAAAATCACATAGTAAAAATAGTAGAAATATATATACATTTTTTGTAGTAGCTAAACCTAGTTGGTTTGCATGTTTTTATAGGGATACGAGTTTCATTAAAAAATACTTGTGAATTGTCTTATAATGGGTTAAAATATCATATCAACTTAAGTTATTCAATAACCACTAAGTAGAGTTTTGTATATAAACATAGGCTTTTTCTAACCTATGCATACATGCATAGGTTAAGGGTCAACTAATAGCTTGTATTAAATAGAATATTTCACTTGAAAAAATAAAAATCATTTAATGTATTACAAAATCCTAAAATAGTCTATTGAAAAAAAAATCTCATTTAATGTATTAGGATATAAAATTTAGGGTTTTAGGGTTGAAGATTTCAAGTTTTAAGGTTATGGTTTAAAGTTTTAGGGTTAGAATTAGTGGTTTAGGGGGGTGTAGGTCTTAGGGTTTAGAGTTAGGGTTAGAGTTTATGTTTTAGGGTTTAACATTTGAGTTTAGGGTTTAGATTTATAATTTATGGTTTTTATTAGAATCTTTTAAGATTTTATAATACATTAAATGATTGTTGTTTTTTTTAATAGAATTTTGTATTTAATATAGGTTATTAAATAATCCTTAACCTATCCATGTATGCATAGGTTAGACAAACCTATAAACATATATCACGCGTGGTAACCATCAAATGTGATACAAGCTTTTTCCTTTTCCTTAACCCAATTCAGAAGCCTACTTTGAGCATCAATTTCTTATTTATCACTCAACCGTTTTGAGCGTATAAGGTATCGTTGTAAAGGTATCGTGTAATAGAATATGCAGACGCAATTTTATTATTCGAATCTCCATCTTTACTCATAAAAATATGTCTCAAAATTTTTGCTTTATCATATTTTTCCAATAATGTCATCATCTGAGATCTACTCATCGATCAATTGATCAACTATATTTATTATTTTTTATAAATTTGAATTCTGATATTTATTTTGATAATATAAATATTTTTATTTAATAAAAAAATTATGGAACATCCGTTTTCTCTGCACTTAAAGTTAGGATTAGTCAAGATCCACCAATTAGTCTAGGCTAAAAATATTTATTTTGTATGGGTTGGAATATGTATTATTTTTCTATTTAATCTTAGTCAAGATAGTCCCTGGCAAAGCTATGGCCGATGCCCAATGGCCATACTCCAAATTGAGTCTGGCGGCCGCCTTTCTTTAGTTTTCATTCTTTTTAAATGGCGCAACTGATTTTTTCTTCCATTCTCCCTATTGTTCCTTTTCCCCTAATCACAACGTGTAAAGTATGTATTTTTTTACCTGATAAATGATTAATTAATGCGTAATATCAATTCAGAAGTTTAATATTTATTGATATTAATAAAGATTTTAAATTGAATTGCAAACAAAACAGTTCTTATATGCAGGGAAAGAGTTAAGTGGGCTGTAAGAGTATTTGCCCCAGCCCCTCAATTCTTTTTATCTTTGTTTTTATATATAAAAAATTTAAAAAAATTAGTTATTTATAAATTTACCCTCACATTTAATATTATATTTTGTTCCTCAACTTCAAATTATAGTTCCGTCTCTACCTATATGCATGAACAAAAATAATAAACCCCTATAGCGAGAAGCAATCACTTACTAATTGAAATTTAAGATTCCAAATACAAATAAAGGAATTACTTTAAGATCCCACCAAGATATACTTTCACACCCATACCCCCCTCCCCCCCAAAAAAAAACAATTAATAATTCATTATTGATGAAGTTATGGTTAGACAATATATCAGTTTCATCTCATCAAGGGTGTAATTATGGGGCTTTTGGGGAGTTTTAGAGTTAGACATATCATTATCATGGCGGTGGTCTTGATTTAATTTTTTCTGGTAAAAAACTTTTTGGATACTTTTTAAGTAGGATAAAGGTGCATAAAATAATTGCGTTTTGTTTGGTTTCTGATCAAACATTTAAAAGTAACGGATGAATTACTACTTAGTACTATTTTTTTCTTTGGTTTTGATAAAATTAATAGTAATTGTATTCTTAATCATCTATTTTCAAATGGTGAAATAGAAAGAAAGAAGATTTTAATCCCCAAGCTTTATGGTGGAGAGTCTAGATTAGTGAAATAAGACATTAAATTTTTTAAACAAAATTAATAGTTCGAATTATGATGTTATGATTTGATCAAATTAAATTGAGAGGGTCATATATACCATAACGAGCCTCTGTAAGATACGATCCAGACTAATCGGTCAATAAATTGGATACAAGTGACTATAAAAAAAATACTTAAAATAGCTGCTCTCTGCCCTGAAAGTTATGAAGGCATTGGGGAAAAAGGGATTGAAAGGGTCCCCATGGGCATGGGAAAGGCCATGAATCTAAGGAGTGGAAACATATTTTGTGAGCCTTGACCCTACAACCGCTTTGTAGTGTGAGTTGTCCGAGCACATGCTAGGCCGAATGTTTGTGTTGGGAACTGACAAAAGAATGCGGTGAAGGGGACAAAATCTACAAGGATACACCCACCCATGTCTCCATGTGCTCCAACAGTGAAGCCTTGAAAATTCAAAATTTAAAAGAAACGAGCAACTTATTTTTCACCCTTGGCCCAGTCTTGCTTCGTTTCAGAAGCCCAATAGGTTACATAACCATGCAAAACAAATAAAGCATACTCCCTAAAACCCACGAATCCATTTTAGAGTGTGCTTAAACAGAAATAGAAGGTTCTATTTTATGCACCTTTTGTTTTTTTATATAAAAAAATAAATGACAAAAGATGCTCCAATATTTATATGTTTTGTTATTTGACCTCTATTTATTTTAGTAAAGGAAACCTAACGTTTTAATTTGGTCTAAATATATCCTTCAATGGATGAAAATCGTCAGTCAAGTAATGATCAATGACTGGTGATGACTGGACTTTTCACATATTAAGATCCGCTGAAATAGTAACATTTTATTCCTTCAATTTTAACCGCAACATATTCGTCACATGTCACCATCAAGTTCAATCACATGTCATCATGATATTCGACCACGTATCACCATCAGTAAGATATGACAAAATATATTTTTTTTTTAAATATGATGTAGCATATGTCATGTTAGCGGATCTTAACACGTGGCAAGTTCAATCAACATCAGTCGTTGACTTTTAGTTGATTGACGGTTTACATTCAATAAAAGGTATTTTTGGACCAAATTAAAATATTAAGATGTTCTTTGTTCTAAAAAAAAATAACAAATCATGCAAATGTTGGGGCATATTTTTTTTTATTATGCCTTTAAAAATATTAATCCATATCATAAACCGTTTGTTCCGTAGAAAATTTAAAATTAGGTTCGAGGTTGGCGCTTTCTTTAGAAAGCCGTTAGAGTTCTCAATTCTTCAATCTTTCTTTACTTCGCCGATTAGTCTGTGATCCTTTGCTTTTTTTTTTATCTTCTTTCTTTTTTGTTCTTTTTCTCCTCTTTATTTTCCCTCTCCATTTGTTTCATTCAATCTTGCCCTTATTCTCGGGGAATCCAATCTTTTGTCTCACATTCAAACTAGAATTAAAGAAAGAATTCAAAATTTGCTTTTTTATTCTTGATTCTTCATTCTAAACAATAAAGTTCACTTCTTTGAACTTTATCTATCTCCCCACTTCCTTGTTAAATCCCCCGGTGCTCTTTTCCCCCTTCTTCAGTTTCTTTTACACAAATCTTTAACTTAGCGAGTTCTAAGGGGATTTGGGTTGCAGAATGGGAGGCGAAAGAATGGCCAAAAGATCGTCTTTGGGTAGCTTAATGAGGTCTAGATTATCTGATATCACCAATACACACTCACAACCTAAGCCTTTAAACCAAGAGGAAAAGCCTCAACAAAATTCCCCTTCTCAAGACTACATTAATCAGTTAATTCAGGTATTTTTCTATCCGGGTCTAGTTTATTTTTATGTTTTTTCCTTGATGATTACGTTACTTTTGTTTCTTTTTCTTTAATGGGGTTGTTTACATTTTAACCAGGAAAAGATGTCACTCGTGAAACTTACCGAGGAGAGAGAGTATCCTTTTTATGTTCTACCAAGTCTTAATTTTTTTTCCTTCAAATTTCTGGCATTAAATGATTGGATACAAATTTTTATTTCCTTGATTGTTATTGAACAGTAAGATTATTGAATTAAGTGGAACCGAGTTGCAGAATCTGAGAAGTTGTCTGCAAAAATTACAGCTACAGAACTGGAACCTTGCTCAGACAAATAATCAATTGTTAGCGGTCTGTTGGCTTTCTTGATTTTTCTAAGTATGATTTCGTTTTTGAAGTGTTTAATTGTTGTTATTAGTATTGATTTCCTTTTCTGGTTTCCCAGGAGCTTTATTTAGGGAGAGATAAGGTAAATTTACTTGGAACCTTTTAGTCTTGTTAGGGGAGGGGTTCCTGGAGTTAAACCTATTAATTTTCAATTTGGATAATTTGGTTTCAATCTTTTCAGGTGAAAGCTCTGCAACATGAACTTGTATGCAAGGATGCTCTACTTAAAGCTAAGAACCTGGGAAAAAAGGTCAAATTTGATCATTCTATTCTTTGTTAGAATTGGAATTAAACAATGTCAAAATGCAAATTCAACATTTATGTCTGTGTTCGAAATGCACTTGCCATTTTCAACCCTAAAGAAATGCACCTTCTCGTTCTTCTGTATCAATTGTCAGAATACAAGCACACATGGGGAACAGGCAATTGAGAAATGCATGTCAAAAGCTAATGACGATGAAAAGCGCCGTAACCGGAACAGAAGGCGTAATGCTAGATGTCAATGTAATAATTCTCCGATGAACTTTCATTTTTTTAATCCGATAATGGCCTCAAAATCTGTTAAGTTGACGTTGGATTTGTGAGCTTACTTGCAGCTATGGGCCCTTCAACTACGACACGAAGAGGTGGAGATAAAGAGAAGGGTGAAAGTAAAAGGTCAGCTACTACATAATGGAATGACTTTGTAATTTCCAACATAGAAAACCAAATGCATGAATTTGTAATAAAAGTTCCCTCATCAGAACATGTTTTTATCTTCATTGTAGATGTTGTTTGAGACGGCAGTCTGCCAGAGTTAAGTCCCAAGAGGCAGAGGAACTAATTGAGATTGATGATCTTGACTTTGTGCCCACTTATCTACTTGAGACTCCATTAATCTCACCTTTTGCAATGGAAGAAACCTGTAACCCAAGGTCTGAAAAAAGATGTTCAATGGGAACTAATTGAGACTGATTTCTTCCGTGTAAACTATCTACTTTTGTTTGTACAAGTTGCATTGATTATTGTGGCCAAACATACTAATCTCCGTATCATAGTATTAAATTGTGGTCGCAGTTGCGGACGTTGCGGTGTGATTTTTCTTTAAAATATAACAATGATTTTAGATGCAGTTGTAGTTTGCAGTGTTGCAGGGACCTCTAAAACTGTTACGAAGCGGGCAAGCGGCCGTTACACTGCATTGTGGCCGCAATTTAATACTATGTATACATTTTGAAACTCCATGCTACTCTAATGTTGTCATGTATATTTACAGCTTATTACAAACATCTTCTTGTCCTATTTTAACTGCTGAGTGATGATTGTACAAGAACCAAGACAAAGGAAATGAAAATCTTGCATTTTTCTTGGCCAGCTGGAACCAGCCATTTTGTGATTTTATTTAGCTTGATCTGTAGTGTTCTTCGGTTGTTCTTGCACGTGCGTACCCAGACAACGTTCCTCGTTGTCCTTTTCCATTTTGATTCGATCAAATGAATTATTTTTACTTGTATATCTATCTATATTTGTTTTTGTTCACGATTCAGTTTGAGAATAATGTGGCCAAATGTCTAATCACGTTTCCATTTTTTGATTTGATGGCTTATTAGAAATACTGGGCTCTGGATTCCCCATTGTCCATTGGGCTTTGATTTCATTGACATTTCAAAATAATAGTGGGTCCAGTCTTTCTTATCAGGTTTATATTCAATACATTGACTTGGAAAATTAATTGTAGAGTTTAGAGATTATTTTAAAGTTTATAGTTTATGAGTTTAGAATTTAAAGTTTGTGGTTAGAATTTAGGGTTTACTTTTAGGGTAATGTGGTGAGTGATCTTAATTTTAACCTACAAATTTTAAATTCTGATCTAAACCATTAAATTTAAAATCATAAACTCTATACCTTAAATTAAATCTCTATGCCCTAAAATTAAAACGCTCGTAAAAACTACCACCATAACCATTTTAAAAGACTTCATTTTGGAATTGGATGCGATCAAATTATTTATTTTCAGTATGTGACAAAAGGCACATGCACAATCTATTCACGTTATCTCGCATATTTTCTAAAGTTGATATAAAATGATAAAATATTCAAACTACAAAAATCATATTTAAAACCATTAAAGGTATGAATGGACCATTGGATTGGATATCTAATTATGAATTCAATCAAATCTAATAAAATCCTCTTAAATCCATCTAATTTAAACAAATATCCATGATAACAGAAGATAAACGCTTGCTATAATTTCTTATTTAAAATAAATAAATTAAAAAAATTCATGTGAACATAACGATGATTTAGATTTTTCCTTAAAATCCTTCAAAAGTAAGGCTTCACATATCAATTTCCTTTTTAAAATTTTTAAATAAATTTAATGATTTGTTTATATAACATCTTTATATAAATTCATACATTATAATGTAGATATTGTCACTCTAACTCTCAATACTCATGTTCATTATTAAATTAAACAATGGATTCTAATAAATAGTACAAATTATTAAACACATACATATCTAAACACTATATTAAATTGCATTTATCAATACTATATATATTAAATCAAAACATCAAATTCTCACATGAGTTCATGTCCTAATTTTTTTTTACTAAATTATCATTACCAGACAATTAGCGGGGATTTTCCAAATTTGAGATTGTGTGTGGCATGTGAATTCTTATGTCACCAAATTCTTCATTACATTACAGAACCGTGTGGGACCAACCCTTTCCAATCGGATGACAAGAAAATTTCATATGATATTTTATTTTTTCAATAATCTAAAAGTTTAATAATTCATATACACCTTGTAGACATTACAATTTAACTTGGGTCTATTAGAATGAACACTATATGTCTTTTCACCGTAATCACTTGTTAGACAAATAGAAAGATGCCACTTGGCAAAATCTCATTTCTTGTGAATATTATAAGGCTGCTTTGAAAAGACAATTTCAAGTAAGGGGACAAAATGGGCCGTCATTTTATTAGGACTTTTGAGACCCAAACCGCGTTATTTCATCCGACCATTTGCACCTTTTCGTAATAAATATATTGAAATAAAATAAAGGGAGTTTATCTTTTCACTTGTTTGGCTTCTTATACAAATTGGTACTTTTTTTTTGAAAGGTACAAATTGGTACTTTAACTTAACATTTTTCTTTAATTTAGTACCTGAAATCGAAAATGATTCTTAAATTGGTATTTAAACTTGGAAAAAGATTCAAATTAGTATGATGTTAATGTGGGTATTTAGATCACCATTCAAGTTGTGCACATGTAGCATTTGATGATATCATTTTGATTGACCAATATGATATTGTCAGTTTAATTTGTTGTTGAAAAGCGATGTAAACATATAAAATTTAGACAAAGTAAAGTTTGAGTACCAATATGTTAAATAAGTTTTTTTTAATTCAGATACAAATCTATATAGTAAAAGAAATTATTTCATGCATGCACCGATTATGAAAAAATATTTCACAATAGAAATTAATGATTTACGAATTTATTTTCACCCTGCTTCTTGGGTAATAATAGCACAAATTATCCAAAAAATAATATTTATATAATAAATCCAATTGTTTTTTTCAATTCAATGTAGAAATTAGTGATTTACGAATTTATTTTCACTTCTTACCTATAAAATAGTAAAATAATTTATTGCAATATAAAAAATTAAGATGATTTTAGAGTTCAAATTTAAATGATGAGTAAAACCTCTAATAAATAAACTCTTAAAGTAATTAATATATTTGGCTCTTTCTTTTCCAATAACATCTCTGTGTCGTTTTCTCTCTATTTTTTTTCACAATCTAGCAACACTTTATTGGCCGTAGGAGGCGGCCGTTTGGCCTGTGGCCGGCGATTGGTGGGAGTTTAATGTGTTTAGTCAGTGATATTAAGTTTCTTTACATTGTTTTAAAAAGTGGGGTGCAAAAATATATTTTCATGCATTTTTATTGTTTAGTTTAATATTTGAGTATTTGGTGTTATTATTTTAAAATGTTTTTTAAATATAAAATATATACTTTGAATATTATTTTTAAAAATATAAAAAATTAATGATATAAATAGAGACAAATTAATAATTTTGCTCCCCAACAAAAAAATCTCAAGAATCAGAATGTGAAAGAATGAGTTTAACTTGCAGTTAAAGCATGCTCCATAAAATGTAACCATATAAGGGAAAAAGAAACATGTTTCATAATATTAAACAGAAGCTACAGTAACACGACTAACTTTGAATGAATTTCTCAAAACAGAGATGTTAAGTTATTATTCATTGAGATCCATTGATTGATTGAATTGTAAAAAATATTCATATAATCTCATATTATTGCTTCGAATATCGATATTATCTTAAATTTGTAATATCTTTATATGTTTAAAAAATATTATTAATAAAAATAATAATATTAAAAAGGAACAGTAAAAGTAGAGCAGAATAGATTAGGCATAATAATTAGAAGAACATGAAGTTGGGTTGTTTTAGCTTTTGCATAACGACCGCTTGGGATTCCAAAGATCCAAGGCCATGATGTGATTTGAGAGGGAATTGACGACCCACCTAATGAGCTAAAGGTGGCAATGCCCGAATCCCTATATAATATTACTCCATAATCTTCTCTTTTTTCCCTAATTGGGACCCCACACGGCTTAATCAAAAGGGTTGGCAACCATGTGGCTCCCACCCGACAGGTAGTAGCCGTTGTGACCCCACTCTCCATCATCCATCTCCGAACCCTAAACCATCACCCACTTCTATTCTATTTTATTTACAGGCATAATATTTCACCCCTTTTGATGTAATGGGAGTTGAAACTCTGCAGCCCTTCATATTTGTTTTTAGGATAAACTAGATCCCATATCAGTTAACTATAGCTATTAACTCGAAAATGCTATTAAACTTTAAAAAAAATTTAAATTAACATTTAATTTGTGTTTGTGACTTGAAAATACCATTTCGCCGTTATCTCTTAACGTCCCCTTAAAGTAAAAACGACGTCGTTTTGGTGCGACTGTTTTGAATCCTAATTTAGGCCAATACGATGCCGTTTTGTTGGAGGAAATATATTAGAACTATGAATTTGGAGGGGTTTAAACTCAAGACCTTCAAATAGAAAAGTTAAACTTTAACTAATAAACCAACTTAAAATTATTTAATGTTTTTCCTCAAATATATTATTTGTATATATATATATCAATATAAATACATAAAAGTGTATTGTTTTTTTATTTTTATATAATATTTATAATATAAATATATTATTTTAAAAACACTTCAAAATATTCATAAAAATAACAAATATATTATAAATAATATATAAAAACTATGAACCCTAAATCTTAAACTTTAAACTACAAAACCTAGACCTCAAACTATAAACCTTATGGTATGAGGTTAGGGGTTTATGATTTTTATATATTATTTATAATATAAATATATTGTTTTAATAAATATATTATTTTAATGAATATTTTTTACAAATATATAAATATAATATATTTTTATTGATATATATGTAAATAATATATTTGATATTATTTATATATTAATATTATTATTTTATAAAATAATTTGGTTGAACCAAATGAATAAGTTTATATAATTTAAATAAACATACATTACAACTCTTAAATGGAGAGAACGGAGGAGTCTGTAGATCGTGAGGTTGACGGTAAGTGGATTCCGGCCCGGAAGTTCAGGAAAGAACAAGGTTCGAAGGGTGGTAATCACCAGGGTGGGAAGGGTGATACTGGTGCTTGGACTATCTTTTTTGATAATTTAAGCAGAAGGGTTCCTAGGTCGGCTCTAAGGGAGCTTTGTGGGCATTATGGTAAGGTTTCTAGGGTTTTCATCCCTATGTTGAACTCAAAAGCAAAGTATTCTCAGTCAACCTTTGCTTTCGTTACCATGGAAAGTAGAGAGGAGATGTTCAGGGTTATCTCGATGCTGAATAACACCAAGGTTGACGGCAGAATTATATCAGTGGCGCAAGCGAAATATCCCAGAAAAGTGGTGGAGCCAATAGGTCCGGATAAAGGTAAGGGTGTCGCTGCTAATAATGATGGTGATCCTGCAGTTAGGGTGAATATAAGCAGGGGTCAGACGAAAGCAGGTATGGAGCAGGGCGGGTTTACAGGAATGGACAAATCCTTCAAAGATGCCCTTCTTCATAACGTTATTCCTTCCTTTCAGCAGGCTTCTGCTTCTCGGAGTATGGACTTGGATCGGATTGAATGTAATGACGGGGAATCTTTTGAAATCGCCAGGCCAAATAAGGCTTCGAATTGGATGGATTGTTGTCTGGTTGGGGTATTGAAGGAGACTTTCGAACCGGATGTAGTTCAACAGTCGTTTGACTTTGATGGGATACCGGCTTCAATATGTAAATGGGATCCCAGTTGCAACTCATATATTATTAAATTCAAATCTTTGGAGGATCTAAACGATGCATGGTCTAATAAAAAAGAAGCCATGGAATTTTGGTTTAATCACCTTTGTGCTCTGAAGTTGGATAATGTTCCATTCCGGTTTGTTTTTGTTAAACTATCCGAAGTGCCGTTGGAATGCTGGTTTGAGGAGTTTTTCCAATCCCTGGGTAATAGATGGGGGAAATTTGTGGATCTTCAGGAGGCCTCCAAGTCGATGAGTCGTTTTGATACTGCCGGAATGATTATTAGAGTGGCTAGTCCGTTAAATATCCCGGAATGGTGCAGGGTTGAGGCTAATGGTGTTTCGTACCGAATCAAAGTTTCAGTGGGGAAAATTGTGGAGGATCTCGGTTCGTTTTCGTCTCCCGGCGACGGGGGTAACTTCGCCGACGTCTGGCCGGATAGTCCAGGCTCTTCAAATTCCGGTAAGGTTGGATCCGGTTCAAAAGGATTGGACGGTTCATCTCCTTTGGTAGGCAATCTTGGTGATCCGCATGGTCAGAACTTTGATCCCGAGAGGAATGTCGGCGGCTGCACTTTTGGGGGGATGAATGGGAATATTAATCATAAAGAGTCCAATTCCCTAGGTGATTCTAATAATGGTGTTATGGAAGTTTCTGCCGTTCAAGGGGTATCTAATTTTCAAAGCGGGCCGGGTTGCAAGATTCATTCGGGTCATGGAGCTGAAATTTCTAACTCTCACCGTGGGCCTGATAATTTGCTATCACATGACCCAATTCCAATTGCTGACCCAATCCCCCCTCCACTTAATAGAACATCGGTTAATAATATGCATCACGTGCCGGTTAGGGTGGCCCCAGAAAAGGGTAATGATATCCTTGGGTGTATCGATGGTTTTATAGTATCGTCTAAAGATGGCTCGGTTGCTGGGTTTAGCGGTGGGTCGGTGGTGCCAGATTCTTTTGCTTCATTCGATCGATCTTTGCCTCATTTGTTGCCGCGGTTGAATTGTAATTTGGGGGGCTTCTTCAGAGCTAGTTGCCGTCGTCAGATCAGAAGTCAGGTTAGAAGTTTAATTGAAAGAAGACCAGGGGATACAGTTTCTGATGGTGCGTCGTCCTCCTCTGAGGAGGTGATCTCGTTGGAAAAAATTGAAGCGGAGGCGGTTTGGGAAATTAGTAGAATTCTTGACTTCAAGTTCAAAGGAGGTAAGGATGCTGTTATTAACAGAGTTTTGGAGCTGGAACAGGGTATTGAGAATGGGAATTAATGGTGCTTTTTGGTTTGGTTATATAGTTAATGTCTCTTATGATGAATTTGTCTATTCTATCGTGGAATGTAAGAGGAATTAGGCGTAAGGAAAAATTAAGGGCGGTGAGGAAGACTATACTCAGTTCTAAGGCAAGAATTGTATTGATCCAAGAAACAAAATTAGAAGCCTTTAACAGTGGTATAATTCGCAATCTGTGGAACAATGTGGACGTTCAGAGTGCCTTTTCTCCGGCCTCTGGATCAGCTGGAGGCTTGTTGTGTCTTTGGGATGTTAAATTCTTTTCTGTTTCGGAGATAATTTGTGCTCCCAGGTTTATAGCTTTGATTGGAGTCTTTGATTCTAAGAAAACCAAATGTGGTATTATGAATGTGTATGGTCCTTCGATCGATTCGGATAAGTGTGATTTCCTTTCGGAGGTATTAAATTGTATCAAAAGTCGGGATATTCCATGGTGTGTGGGGGGTGATTGGAATCTATTTCTCGATCCGGCGGAGAAAATGGGATTTTCTGTTAATCAGGCCAATATTGCTCTTTTTTCTTCCTTTGTGTTTGATGCTGAATTGATTGATCTCCCTCTATTGGGTGGGAAATTTACCTGGTGCAACAATAGGGAGCCTCCGACCTTCATCCGTCTTGATCGCTTCTTGGTTTCGGCGGAGTTTGAATTGGCCTTCTCTAATATTCGGCAATTGGTCCTTGAGAAATCCTTATCCGATCACAACTCTATTGTGCTAATCGAAGATGGCACGGATTGGGGGCCTAAACCTTTTAAGGTATTTAATCATTGGTATGAGGAGGATGGCTTTATGGATATGGTTCAATCAACCATATTGAAATTGAAATCGAATAATCCTCATTTGGGAATTGGTGGAATTATTAGAGGTTCGAAATTGGTTATGAAGAAATGGGCTAGTAATTTCTTTGGGAAGGAAGAGCAGCGCATTAGTATTCTAGAGAGGGATCTTACTGATTTAGAGGCTCTCTGTCAGGGGGATCACAGTAGTCCGAGTGTATTTCAGCGTATGAACCATATTCGGGTACTATTGTGGAAGGAATATAGAAGAGTGGAGTGTTCGTGGCAACAAAAATCTAGGCTTCGCTGGCATAATTTGGGGGATAGAAATACAAGATTCTTCCATCTCGTGGCGTCTGGTCGTAGGAGGATGAATGCGATCAAAGCTCTCAATTCCGAGGGCAGGACTTTGGTGGACCCTTTGGAAATTAAAACTGCTGTGAGAAGTCACTTTTCTAAGCTTTATAATCGGAAACATGTTCTTGAAGTAGAAGACTTTGAATTAGATTTGCCGTCCCTTTCTTCTGATCAAATTGCATTTTTATCTAGGGAATTCTCCAGTGAAGAGGTATGGTCTGCGATTGCTTCGGCCGATTGCAACAAAGCCCCCGGTCCGGATGGGTGTAATGTTGGATTTTTCAAAAAAATTTGGCCTGCGTTGAAAGATAGTATTATGCAATTCTTCGATAATTTTTTTCGGGGTGAAGCTTGGGAGGCGGGCATCAATCACTCATTTATTACTCTTATACCGAAGGTCTCTTGTCCCTCCTCTCTTGATGAGTTCCGTCCGATCAGTCTCATGGGAGGCATGTATAAGATTCTCTCAAAGGTGTTAACGGCTAGGCTTCGATCGGTAATTGATTGTCTGATAGGCTCATCTCAGTTCGCCTTTATCAAAGGGCGCCAAATTCTTGATTGTTCCCTTGTCGCCAATGAAGTCCTGGATTTTTTATCAAAAGAAAAGAGGGAAGGGATTGCTTTTAAAATCGATTTTCATAAAGCATATGATTCGGTTAATTGGAACTTCTTGCTGCTGATAATGAGAAAATGTGGTTTTAATGATCTTTGGTGCAATTGGATTTCGCAGTGTATATCATCGGCTTCTATTTCGGTCTTGGTGAACGGGGCCCCCACGGAAGCTTTTTCCATGTCCCGTGGTCTTCGGCAAGGGTGTTCGCTCTCACCCCTTCTCTTTAATCTAGTGGGAGAGGCACTTAGTCTTTTGATTAAAAAATCAGTGTCGAAAGGGCTTTTCTCGGGTGTGGAAGTGGGGAGGGGTGGAGATGCTGTTAATATTTCACATCTTCAATTCGCCGACGACCTTCTGATTTTTTGTGGAGCGGAGGAGCGTCAAATTAAAAATGTTAAGCGAGTCTTGAGGATTTTTGAGCTCGCCTCGGGTCTACAGTTGAATATGTCTAAGAGTCATATCTTCGGAGTCAATGTGGAGTCGGGTTCTCTTGCCTGCTGGGCTAACTCGGTGGGTTGTAGCGTGGGTGCCTTTCCGACCAATTATTTGGGTCTTCCCCTTGGTGCGAAACGGAACTCTACAGCTTTGTGGGATCCAGTTGTTTTAAAATTTGAGAAACAATTAGATGGCTGGCAAACACGCTTCTTGTCCTTTGGGGGGAGATTGATTCTATTGAAGTCCATTCTTTCTAGCTTACCGATCTACTTCATCTCTATTTTCCGCATGCCAGCTTCGGTTTCAAACAAGCTCAATAGCCTCATGGCTAAATTTCTATGGGGTGGCTCAAGAGAGATATCCAAAACTCATTGGGTTAGTTGGAATGGTGTATGCGTCCCAAAAGAAAAGGGGGGTCTCGGTATTGTTGATTTAAAGACGGTTAATAGAGCCTTGTTGGGGAAGTGGTGCTGGCGATATGGTAATGAACAAAATGAAGTTTGGCGGAGAGTGATTTCTTTAAAAAATAAGGCCCCCGATAGTCTCCATCCCTCGGATTCCTTGTCGAGACACTCATCGTGGATTTGGAAGGATATTGTAAAATCTTTCTTGAGCAATGATGTGTTGGGGCAAAAGTTGCGGTCAAATTTTTCCTTAAAAGTGGGAAATGGGAGATCGATATCCTTTTCGTCAGACGTTTGGTTAGGCGAGTCTGATCTTAAGTCTAGATTCCCTCGCCTTTTTGCTCTGTCTTGTAGGAAAGAGGGGTGCATTGCTGACTTTGGGTTGAAAAGGTATGGTGTGTGGTCTTGGTCGATCCCTTTGAGGAGAGCTCTTTTTGATTGGGAACGTGAAGGATGGGATGAGTTGATGTCGCTCCTTCGAAACTTTCGTACTAGCTCCATTAAGCATAATTGGGTTTGTTGGCTCGGGTCGAGCGATGGATCTTTCTCGGTGAAATCCCTGAAAAATATGTTAGCTGATTCTATTCCCTCGGATAAATTCTGGAAAACTTTTATTTGGACTGGAAATGCTCCACCGAAAGTTGAACTCTTTGTTTGGCTTGTTATGAAGGGGCGAGTGGCCGTCAAATGTGAACTTAGCAAAAGGGGAATCAATTCTTTCTCTTCTCTAATGTGCCCTTTGTGTAATTCTGATTTGGAAACCGTATCTCATCTATTTTTTTCGTGCAGGGTGAGTTGGGGTATTTGGACAGGTTTCTTGGCTAGAGTGGATATATCTGCGGTTTTCCAGTCGAGCCCGATTTGCTTTTTGGAAGAGTGGCAATGTATTGCCCCACCTTCCAATCGTATAGTTTGGGGTCTCATTCCTTTCGTGATATTGTGGTCAATTTGGTTATTCAGGAATGAATTAATCTTCAAATCCAAGATGTTGGATGTTATGCAATTAAATTTTGTGGTTAAATATAGGCTTGCTGCCTGGGTTAAAAACAAGTTTAGCAGATGCAATGTTCCTTTAGAGGCTATTATGGCTGACTGGGTGCTTGCCATAGACTCTTGTCTTGATGGTTGTGCATTGCCCCGTATCTCGAGTTGGTCTCCTCCTCCTTCGGGGTTCCTAAAGCTGAACGTGGACGGAGCATATGTTGTTTCTTCTGGCAAATGTGGTATCGGAGGCTTATTGAGGGATGAAAATGGCGTGGTACTCTTGGAGTTTTCAGAACCTTGCTGCAGTGTTCCTCCTGCCGTGGTGGAAATCTTGGCGATCAATGTAGGTATACAAAAGTGTTTGAGTCTGCGGGAGGCTGATCATGCTAGGCTCATCATCGAGAGTGACTGTAAGACGGCAGTGGACTGGATCAATGGTGTTACTGCCCCTCCGACGGTGGTCATAGACTTGGTATCGGGGATAGCGGCATTGGTTAAACGCAGAGCAATGTTCGTTAGATGGGTTCCGCGGGATGAAAATGCCAAGGCCGATGCTCTGGCCAAAGCGGGAATTGGGTAATAGGATTGGGTTTTGGAAGTGGTGTTGTGATTGGTAGTGTTACCTTTATTTTTGGTTATTTACACTTTTGTATGGAACTGGTTTCTGTGTTTTTAATATAACATGGGCACTCTTTTCCCCCGATTAGGATTAGCGGGGGTTTTTAATGAGGCCCCTTACCTTTCAAAAAAAAAATAAACATACATTATTTTTATATTTTAATATATTATTTATAATATAAATAGATTATTTTAAAAAAAACCTAAAATATTCATAAAATTAATGTATAAAAAATATTTAAACGCTAAATCCTAAACTCTAAAATTTAGGGTTTAAGTTTGAGGCTTGGAGATTTGTGGTTTAATAGTTTAGGGTTTTTATATGTTAATAATAATATAAATGTATTATTTTTATGAATATTTTGGAGGTTTTTAAAAATAATATATTTATATTATTAATAATATATAAAAAATAATATACATTATTTTTTTTATATATTAATATTATTTATAGTATTATTTATTTCATAAAATAATTTGAAATAATCTCAAGTAGTTTGAGATATAAAATATTTCTGGTAAAATATTATATAATCCTATGTTAGTTTAGTAGTTAAGACTTACCATTATATTTAAATGTCTTAAGTTCAAATCCCTGTAAGTGTATAGTTTTAATATTGTATAATCCCATGAGCAGAGTGATATTTTCGAGTCACGAACTAAAGTCCAGTGTTAGTTTTGAAATTTTTTAAAGTTTGATGACATTTTCGAATCAACGGCCATAGTTGAGTGGTATGTGGTGTAGTTTACACTTCTTTTTAAATATGTGCGTATAATTTATGTTTGGGTTTTATTTTCTTTTGTCGGGGTACGGAATAATCACATACTATCGAATTGATTTGATTTGTAAATATATTATATCGATTATTATGTGAAATCTTAGTTTGCTAATCACATTGAAATCTTTAAAATCAGTCACGTAATATGAATTCTCTATCTTTTCTTGGGAACTAAATCTAATGTCACATGCAGCTGTTGTAACTTGTAAGAAGAAAGATATAGCAACTGGATTTGGTGGTTGAGGCAGAACAACCGTATACGTAATCAATAATTCATTCAAATTAATTAAATTATTATTAAATATAATATGAAATTTAGTTTCATGAGTTGCATATCAAAGTTCTTATAAATTTTGTTGTAAATAAAATAAAAACCTATACTCAAAAGCGGCAGTCAAAAGAACACACGACATGAGCATCAACCTTTTGTTACTTGTAAGATGATTAACAAAGTGACAGTCAAAGGAATAGTGAACTTTTCGTAGAATTGATTCCTTTTAACTGCCGTAAAATAAATTCGTTAACCGCCTTTATTCAATTTCACCCCAGAATCTTGATGGGTTCATTATAGAGCTTTATACCCACCTTGGTTCAGTGCAATGCACGTTTCTTTGTTTTGCAATAATATCGTAAATTCTGGGTTCAGTCCTAATAGTTTTAATAAATTCGACAACGAAACTCTGGTTCGGCAGACCAAATGTTGTGCAAAGCCAAAGCCCAAAGCATCCACTAAATTATGAAATCGATTGGATAAACCATGTTTGTTCGTTACATACTCATGGTTTAGGCACTATAACAAAGACGAAATCATATGTGTAAAAATGGGTCCCTTCAAAATATTCCTCAGATTAGATTTGTGCGGGTAAAGTTGATCCTATAATCATAAACATTGCCTTTGCCTCCTCTGTGTGTAATTGAGTAAAGACTTTATAAACATATCCTACGAGGATCAACTAAAGGGGTAGGCTTTATGTGAGGATCTTTAGCCATATATTCGGTTTATTAAAACAATAATTATAATTATTATGACAAAGCACATGCCATGGGCAAATGATACTTTGGAACACATTTTCAACCCTACTTGATTTCTATCTAAAAATTTAAAAAAAAAACCCCACTACACATGAAAGAGAGAGTCAAACATTATACGAGTTTAACCTAGTGGTTGTTGCTTAGGTTAAAATATTATATTAAACCAACAAAGTAAATAATCTTCTGGAATCATTCTTTGTTAGAAACATCCAAAAGGATACAGTTAGCGGTTAAACAATCAATCTGCAACTGCTTTTACATACACCGTGCACATGGAGTCAACTTTCTTAATTATATATTTGCGGTGTATATATCCAGAGAGTATTGAGCCAGCGAATGTATAGTAATGGTGATAATGTAAGGGCCAAATTTGTAAGAAATGAAAGCAATGATTAGCGCAGAAGCACACAGTGTTTCCCTGTCAAAACATGGGGGGAAAGGAGGCAATTGTGTCTGATGCTTGAGTTTGCCGTTTCCTAAGGCAAGCCCACATATATGCAGGTTGATTTTCGTAAAGTCGAAACCATCCAATTATGGCCGTAGGAAGATAAAGATAATATGAATATCACTCGGCTTTAGATCATTAGATGGGACATAAAGGCAGGCAGCCGCGGCGCTCGTTTTATTCCCTCCCCCCTTTGGATTTTACTCGCTTGGCATTTTTTTTCCACCAGTCCTTGTTCTCGTACTTCGAAAATATAGTACCCTTTATCAAGTAATTACTTGATTGAGTTAAAGGGTTGATTTTTGGGTTTAGATTGCATGATTCAAGTACTAACTTATCTTAATTCTTAACCCTAGTTTCAGTATTTTTATTTTATTTTATGAAAGAGTGTAGATATTGAATTGATTAAGAACAATTTGGTAGCAAAAGGGTCATGAATTTAGTCAAATGGAAGGGTTTCCACTTTACAACAATGAGGACTTTAATGGTTCAGAATTGGGTCCATTAGCTTTCTCGGGAAAATATTGGTGAGAAAGTTTGGTTACCAGCTCCCTTTTCAAACAATGATTCATTGACTCCAAACATATGAACATGATGAGTGAGTGAGGAACAATAACGCAAGAAATTTACAAGGGAAGAAGACACAGAAATAGAAAATTGCCTACATTGACAGGCTTCTAAATTGTAATCATATATTCCAAAAGAAAAAAAAGGAAATTACACATGCAAAACATCCTTTAGGTCAACAAACGAGTTCCATGAATTTGAATCATTTCCACAATTTCTCTATGTTTGTCAACACAGGCATGCTGTTTTTTGTTTCCTTAATTTAGCCAAAAAGAAAATCACTCCCTATCTTCGTATAAGATTTCTTTTCTACCAACTCACAGTACATGCCAAGAAATTATTCACCACCATAAGAGAAAAAAACAAAAAAAAACATGGCAACAGGGGCATATTATTTATTTATTCAGTGAAAAAATTTAGATTTTATGGGCCAATAAAAAATTTCCCCCTAAATTCCAAGTAGAGTACTTAAAAGGATGATACCTAAATTTATTTTACCACGACTTTGAACTAAACAAAAAAATTTAGAGACATATGATTGAAACCAAACATTGTCTTGTTCAAGATTCTTGGGCACTGACTATTTAAATTAATCAAGCCGTTGAATTTGCTATGTAATAATATATGATTGGAAAAATTGTTATTTGTTAAACAAGGGGCTATGACATCTTATTTTAACTACACATCCAACCATATTCAACAGCTTTTGACCTTGGGTTGATTTTATAATGTTTACACGTGTCCACCTTCCCGGATTAAACTATTTGCGTGTGGTAAAAAAGATTGATCTTTATAGAATTTATTCATGCATTATTTATTATTCAAGTATAGGAGGGAGGGAATCTAATGAATGGAAATGAGAAAACTGGATAAATAGACAACACCGTTTCATTTACAGCCTATGGCTAAGCCGTAGAAAAATAAATAAAATCTAGAGGAAAAATTTTAATATCTAATTCCGTTAATCTAGAAGAAAAATAGATGACGTTAATATAATGGGACTTGAGTTCAAATTGCTTTATCTGCAAGATGTGTGGATTGTCAAAAAGTTAAAAATATGTATCAACTACTAATTATTTATATTTTATCCTAAGAAATATGTGTTTTATGTTAATTGTTTATTTCATACATTTTTAAGTAACAAATTCAAGTGGTTTATTTTATTTTTCCTCTTGATAAATTCATCTAGGTAAGGTGCCCATTTTTTTTTGAATAGATGAGAGTTATGAAGTGGAATGAGTTTGAAAGACTGGGCAACTATGGGATGATATTAAAATTGGGAAATCGATATGTTTTTGGCCATTTCTGTTTTTGTCCAACCCCAGTTATATTTTAAAGAAAAAAGAAAAAGTAACCGAAAAGAGACAGCAAAAGCAAGAAAACAACAGTTGTTGTTGCTGCCCCTTATAAGACCGGGAAGAAACCACTCATAAACCCCATATTTGTTTTCTTTATCCCCCCTCTAATTCTCACACTTGAACAACAAAAAAGAATCACTTTCAAGTTCAGTTCCTCTCTGAGAACATGGAGAGTCAGGGAGGTCCTCTTTTTAGCTGGGCTTACTTCTGTGAAGGAAAGGTAACAACACCCACATTTCTTGCTGCTCTTCTTTTCTTATGTCTGATCATGTAAAATGGGGCTTTTTCTCTAACATTGAGTTTATGTGTAATTATGCAGACAATGGAAGAGCTTAGGTATTCACTTTTTTACACTACTCTGGAGCTGGAACAGACTAGGATGGCAGCTCAGGAGGAGCTGAGAAAGAGAGATGACCAATTAACCCAACTCAAAGAGTTGCTAAGCAAGGCAATGACTGAGAGAGATGAAGCCCAGGAGAAATGCCAGAAACTTTTCCTTGAGAAGCTTCTGCTTCAGCAACATCAGCAACAACAGCAGCAGCAAGTTGCTCCTCTGTCCGGGATTTCTGGCGTTGATGATGAACGCAGAAGAGGAATTGACTCCGACAATGGTTTCTCCTCCTCTGATTGTGAGGGGAGCATTGTTTCATCTCCTGTACTTGACCCAATTCGACAGCCACAACTGCCACCAGCACCCCCATCTCAATCCATAGAGCTGGTGCCTGATAAGCCATTACCTGAAAAGGGAAAGCTTTTACAGGCAGTGATGAAAGCTGGTCCGCTCTTGCAAACCCTTCTTTTAGCTGGACCACTGCCTCAATGGAGACACCCACCACCACCACTGGAGTCCTTTGAGATCCCACCCGTGACCATTCCTTCACCTCCACCACCCCCACAACTCCTCCACCAAGACTCACTGACCAGCATTAACGCCTGCAACACTCTAAACACCTGTGGTCAAGTAAACAGGAAAAGGGGTCTCTATGATGCCTCTGATTCTCCTACAGAAGCCAAATGCCAACGATTACTTCTTAATTGACTGCCACTACAAACAAGACTAGTCTAAAATAGTACTACTAATTTACCATTTTTAAACTTAATATAGGTGAACAACTGAACATCAGCTTGTCAGGAAATGGTGACTGATCTCAGTATTTTTGTACAGAGGGTTGTTTCAGAGAAGCAATCATCCAACTTCCTAGTTCAATTTCTTGGCTTTTTGCCAATGTTTTTGCCCCTTTTCTTCTCTCTTGGCTCCATGATGTGAAAGGGAGCTTTGAACTTGATTTCTCCAAAAAAGAAATTGCCTTGGCATGTGAAAAATTTAGTGTTAGTACAACTTTTAGTTTCTATAGTGTTGACTAAGATGTGTGCTGTGTTGGTTTGTTAAGTGTGGGACTGTCTTAGAATTGATGGATTTGGAAGCACAAGGATTGGGTGTGGAGTAGTTGAAATGGGAAGATGAGCATGGCCAACAACCAGGAAGGTTAAAGAGGCTTGTTTGTCGGATTAGTGGACCCCGCAAAATCAGAATCAGGATCTGCTGCTTCTGTAATGATGTATGATCGTATTTATATTTTGGTTGAGGGAAGCATCATTATTGTTACTTGTTTATACGTAACGTACGTGTTATGTTTCTGGAAATCTATTTTTTAATGCCAATATTAATATACTAATGCCCCTTAAAGCTTCTTTTGTTTATCTATCTGCTCCCACCTAAACTTGTTTATTGTTATTTCATGTTAAAAGCTGAAATAATGATGGGTTTTTCAACGTTATAAGCGTCTGGGAAACATTTCCCATTTGCCAGTATTTGTTAAAGAAGTTATCAATTTGCTAATGAGGCCTTTTTCTAAATGAGCCTTGAAATTTAATTAATTGGGAATTTTACTGATTAGACATGCTTCTACGTTACACCAATGCTGTCCAGGTTCTTAAAAAACAAAAAAAAAGTATGTTTTTATAAAAAAAAAACAAGTAATGTGGGCCGAAAGTCTTTTGTCTGTATTAGTTTTAGCAAGATTGTTCTGGTGGGTCTAAAAGTTCAAGATTCAAACGTCAAGCCCAATTAGAAAAGGAATTGAAAAGCCCAAACTTGTTAATGATATTTCAGTTTTTGTTCCCGAGACAACCCAAACTTGTTAGTTGTTATGTATATAAAAACTGAGCAGCTAAACAAACAGGTGAAACAGTGATTTTTTAGGACAATTACGGAGGGAAAGGAAGAATTGCAGAGTCCAGTGCAAGTGCAGGTGCAGTTGATGGGAGACTTTGGTCGAAAAGTTAGGCGGCAAAGAGAAGACACGTTCCACGTTCCAGTCCACACGGCAGTGGACTGGGCAGGAACTGAAAAAGCTAGCAGTTTTTACTTGACTGAAGACACCGCAGTGCACTTTGCTTTGACTGAACAAGCTTCTTTTGCCATTGCTGTGGGCAGGAACTAGAGACCCGAGTCTGAAAAAGTTGCAAAAATTCCAGGCCCAACAATTAAAAGCATAAATTCCTTCCCTGATTTTCAATAAGATATGCAGCATCTAATATATTCTCTCTTGATTTAAAACATTTCCAAATATACGTGCAGACAATATGTGAATGTCGTACTGGACAACTTATCTGTTCTTCATCCGCTCAAACGGCAGGTGATGAAGCTAGCATTGCATTCTCTTCAATCTTATCTTCTGCAGCAGCAGCAAAGGAGCCAAACACATATGTTTCAGCTTTTATTGTATGGCATTTTGATTTTGGGCCAATCCAGCTTTATCTTTGGTCCTTTTTTTTTGCTATTATTCCTAATACAATGTTTTATTTTGTGTTGGGAAAGGGAAGGGTGGGACTTGGGATCATTCACTGGGATGGGACTGCTTCTTTCATTCTTATTTTCTATCCAAACCGTATAAATTAAATAATGGACCTTAACTATAATTATTCGCTTTGTTTTTCTTAAATGGTATTTTATTTCATATATGTTTATTATTATCTAACAGCTCATCCCCTTGTGTCCTGTGTGAAAATGGCGACATGGTTGCCGGAATGGTTACTGACGGTGGTTTGTGAGTGAAGGGAGATGAACGGGGAAAGATGGAATTAGGATATTAGAAAATTCAGAGAAAATAACTCTTGGAAATATTATTGAGAATGATAGGTAATATTTCTATTCAGCCTATTACAATATAGAGTATTTAAAGCCCAACGTCTAACAACTTAATAACAAACTTAAACTAACTAATAACAGCTAATCTTTAACATCCTGGTGGTAAAGGTAGATGTTCATCATCCCTTACATCACACCAGCATATTTAAAAAAAGAAATTATCTAACAAAGACCAACGAGCGGAGACTTATCCAAATTAATCCTCTAATATCAAATGCATTGTATTAAATTTAATTACTCCACGGTTAAGTGGATCAATTTAATCAAAATTAATCCATATACTAGATCATTTTTTTATCCTCGCACTGATAAAAAAGGGATCTAATTAGGTTTATTTTACAAATTTACTATTTATTGTTTAGAGAATATCAATTATTGTTTAACAAAACAAAAAAAAAATTACCCCTTAGCATGTCTCTTTTATGTTTCACACTAAAATACACTTAAAAATAAAATTATAAACCTTAACCCCAATATTCACATCTTAAACCCTAAACTCTACTCCTATTTCTCTAAACTCTAACTATAAAGCTTAACTTTAAACTCAAAACTATAATTCATAAACCAATTGTTTTAAAATAGGGTACCAAGAGAAACATAGTTAGAGGACAAACGATTTCGGTCCGGTTTAACAGAGTTATTATTTTTATAGATTTTATATTCTACAAATCTAAACTTTTATACTTCAGTCTCGTAACTGTTCTAAGCTTTGGAAAGTGCTGAGCCTGAACATTGTTTTGGAGGATATTCGTAATATTTATAGTATTGGACATGGACTAGAGCTACTATTTTTGTAGTTTTTATACTTCTACAAATCTAAATATTTTATATGGTTAGTCTGTAGTTACAAATTAATGGTCCATTTACTAGTATAAAAGACTATATTAATTTATTTAATAAAAGGATGAATAATTTGAACTAAAATCTAAATGGATAATTATTTTATACACAAGCGTCTTAATTTTAAGGATTAAAAACTTTGTTTAGGGTTTAAAGTTTAGGGGGTTTAAGTGTAGTAGTTTTGAATTTATGGCTTGTTAAAATTAGGGCTTATAGGTTAAAACTTAAATTCCTACACATACTACCCTAAACCCTAAATTCTAACCATGAACCCTAAATTTACATCCTTGCACTAAAACTCTTAAAATCTAAACCATAAACTAAAACCATAAATCATATAATTAAGGCGGTTGTAAAAATAAAAAAGTTTTTATCGCTGTATAAGATAATAATCCAATGTAAATGGGTCTATTTAATGATAAAAAATTCAATATAGTACGTTTTTCTATAATAGGACAAAATACTTTCACTATTTGTTTTTCCAACACCTCATTAACTAGTCAAATATAGGGTTCAGTTTTCATTCTAACTATATTTAAAAATTAATTTTATGAAGAAAGTTTCAAATTTAGTCTCCGATATAAATATTATTACCAATTCAAAAAAATATTGGACTAAAATGAATAAATGATTCATCTTTATCTAATGAAGGAAAAGCAATTCTAAATTTAATTAAAAATATTCTAAACAAAACCCAAAACACCAAATTTATATCGGTTTCGAGAGAGTAAAGGGCAACCTTGACTTTCAACACATTGAAAGAGTGTCCATAAAAGTGAAAGTCAGCGGTCAAAATCTCTAAGCTATAACGAACCCGTCATTGATTCGCGAAGAGAAGACCTCCCTTTATATTCTCTCCAACTCAGACAGCCTGAAGAAATCAAACCCAAATTCCATCGTTGTAGTAAAAAGAAAAGTAGCATATTTTGAACGCCATGTCGTGTTCCCTCGCCGTATCTAGCTCTCCGGTGCCTTCTCCGTCGATTTCTCTTTTCTGTAACAAACCTTCGATCATTTCTTCGTCGCCCGAAGCTTTGAATTTATCGTTGGCTCACCTCAAACCTTCACCTTCTCCTTCTTCACCGTCTCCATCTTCGCCTTTTAGGCTTCGGCTTCAAAAAACGCCGTCTGGGTTGTTGTCGTCTTCTGCTTCAACGGATTCGGGTTCGACAGTTGGTCTGGGTCCTGGATCGGTGTCGACTATATTGAAGAGGAAGAGGCCAACAAGACTGGATATACCAGCGGCAACGACGGCGTTGCGTTTCGGGGTTCCGACGACGCCGTGTGAAGTTGCGAGAGAGGTGGAGAGAGAGGGATATGGATATTCTGTTTATTGTAAAAAGGGGAGGAGAGATGCTATGGAAGATAGGTTTGCAGCTTCTGTTAAACTCCAAGGAGATTCCAAACAGGTAATTTTGTAGTTTCCGGCTCTGTTTGTTTAAATCACATTTTCCTTTATTGGTTGATATTAGTATATTCAGGCTTTAGAATTTTGGATGAAAGAAAAATATATACCGCAGTTGCAGAATTCGAATTTATCCAAGAAACTTGGGTTCTGGATGAATTTATTAGAATTAAAAGAAAAAGGGTTGCTTTTTAGAGTTGAGGAGGGCTGAAAATAGTTCTCTATAAGGAAGAAATAAAAACTTGTCATTTTTTCCCTATTAGTATTAATGTTCCTTTAGTATAAGAAGATATGGAGTAATGAAAAAGGAGAGATGGATGTTGTGATTGATTTTTTTTTGGCATCAAAATATGAATTTGAAGCTGGTGGGACTCATTTCGTTTTATATGATAATTGCAGGCATTTTTCGGTGTTTTTGATGGACATGGAGGTGCTAAGGCTTCTGAGTTTGCTGCCCAGAACTTGGAGAAGAACATTTTAGATGAAGTTGTTTGGAGAAGAGATGAAACCAAGGTAAAGGAAGCTGTCAAAGCAGGTTATTTGAAAACGGATGCCGAGTTTCTTAAGGAAGACGTCACTGGTGGCACGTGCTGTGTGACAGCTCTGATCCAAAACGGAAACCTCATTGTATCCAATGCTGGTGATTGCCGTGCTGTTCTGAGCAGGAATGGTGCTGCTGAAGCTCTCACCTCTGATCACCGACCGTCTAGGGAGGATGAAAGGAATAGAATTGAAACTTCGGTGAGTTGTTTCTCAAATAAACCAGTCTGACTTTTGCTTTGTTTACAATTCTCATTCATGTTGCTCAATTGAAATGAGCTTGATCTGACGCCGGACTGATGCATTCTGTGATATTTGGTTTCACAGGGTGGCTATGTGGACTTATGCCGCGGTGTTTGGAGGGTTCAGGGTTCTCTGGCTGTCTCCAGAGGAATCGGAGACAAACACCTTAAGCAGTGGGTGATAGCTGAGCCAGAGACAAAGATCATTAGTATCAAACCCGAACACGAGTTCTTAATATTAGCCTCTGATGGCTTATGGGACAAGGTAGGTGTTGATTTTTATGATCTTTCTTTAAAGTACTTCATATCTTCACTATCTTTACTCTGTATGGTTTTTCATATCAAGCTTAACGGCTTCTTCCTTTTCTTTTCCCAGGTTAGTAATCAGGAAGCAGTTGACATTGCTCGTCCTTCATGTGTTGGCATCAATAAGCCAAATCCATTGCATGCCTGTAAAAAGCTTGTCAACCTCTCTGTTTCCCGAGGCTCATCCGATGATATTAGTGTGATGCTGATTCAGCTTGGGCAATATTTATTCACCAGTTAAAGTAACTCCGGCCCCAACTTTCTCGATCATTGTATCGTTCTTCGTTAAGACTCGGAAATGATAACAGATGCAGTCGGAGCAGAAGTTGGCTTATTTTGGTGGCGCTGTAGGATTTAGTCTTTACCAACCATTCTTTGTGCGGTACTTCTGTACCCATGGCATTGACTCAGTTGTAAATTTGTTTATACATTTGATATTCATTGACCTTAGAGTTGTAAATTCCGGATATACTTTATACACAATTTTCTAAAATTTTATTCCTACACTGGCAGTCCACTTTTGTATAAATTGTGTTTTATAAGAACTGGTTCATTAGTTGGTATGATTCTAGGTGATAAGCTGTTGCCAAGTTTGATTCTTCTCTGCATGAACCAGATGAACTTATGAATCTAGACTGCCTTCTTCTTCCTGGACCACTTTGACATTGTCAAACTTCTTAATGTGGATTGCTTCTAGCATGCCATTAAGTGTCGAATTCATAGGCAATCATGAAACTTCAGGAAACTCAGCATGCCACACGAACCACTCATGCGCATTGAATCGTTGACCAATTCTTTATCACAAAACGGAAAGAAAATATCCTGATGCCGGCAATAATTTTACTACAAATTATTTCCCCCACTCAAGTTTGTTGGCATTGGCGACAGAATCATATTTTCATGTTTGGTCATCCTTCAGCTGTCTAAATATGACCCCTTTACTAAATCTGCCCCACAAATAGCACAACAGACCGAATGGCCAATTTCTTTTGCCTTTTTGTTTTTAAAATATTCTTACATCACACATGTTCCTAGAAATACCGCAGTCTTTAGTGGAAACTGGAAAGAGCAACGATTGAGGTGTTTGTTGGCTTGCATTATGCGTTCAAGTTCTTTGTTTTGAGCGTTCAAACTTATAAATGTCTGTCCAAGTCAAAAACACATGTTATGGCCATGAAAAGTTCTGCTACTTTTTTCTTCTTGTCTTCAAGAATTCTTAATCTATGCTGACGGTCGACCAAAGTAATAAAACCCCAATTAGGATCATTCGGAAGATCAATGGTCAACACTGAACAGCATACATTAACCCAACTTCCAGAAATGCATGACAATTTACACGAGATTTTGTAAGTTAAAAGCACATGATTCTGAAGATGAACTATCCATTTATTTATATGATAACTGTTGGAATCAAATCAATTTAAATTTCAAACACCACCATATCTTTAAGTTGGCAAAAGAATCAAGGGTGCAAATAAACTCCAACTAATAAAATAATAAGAGGGGTGTGTGTTGGCAAAGCAAATAAACTCCATTTTGTGAGATTTGTGTTTGATAGTGCATGAATCTCAAGAAGAAGAAAAAGAGAGGGGAGGCATCAAATTGGGGGAATTGAGGTTTGCATGTCGAACCAACAAAATGGAAGAATTTGCTGTTCATGCACGTTAAGACTGTCGACCACCCGATTCATGTTCTGTTTGTTTGTCTTGCTTTGTTATGACAGCCTTGGAACAAACTTAGTCGGCTATTTGTTTCATATAGACATTCAACTTTTCATCAATTGAACTTAACATTAGATTTTTCATCGCTAGCTGGTAAATAGTCATGTTCCATTATAGAGAACTGGTTGTCACGATTATTCTCCCATTATAATAATGAGCCACAAAACCAAACCTTGTCGGAACTATTCTTCTTTTTAAAGCATTAGCGGATATAATGGGGGGCTACCCTTTGTTCCATTCCTTAGTTTTTGCGGATAAATTAATTAGTACAAAGACAACACGCATCCGCAATTTTGAGCGTGATTATCTGCTAGAATGGCCACGAGAATTTTACAATTCCCTTGCACGTCAACAGACTTCTACTCAAACTGAAACTCTGACTTCAAGTGCAAAACCCCGACACAACACTAGCATCGTTTGGGACTTAAATATTGAGACAAGTGGCCATCTCTCTCTCACACAACCAACAGCCTCAAGTACTTCTTTGTAGTTGCGACGTGTACGTACCATTTTCTGCCATTTAAGCTGATCGTTAGCTTGTCTTTTGGCAACCAACATGGCACCTCTCTTAAATTTATACAATTGTTTTTTTTTTGTTTTTTTCTTTCATTTCCATTACTTCTCAACCACGTCGCAAATTTTTAGCTTAACTACTCGATTTCTTAGGTGGACATCATGTAGTGTGTTAGTACACCCTGTTTTTAGACAAAATTGAAAGGTAAGGTGAAGTTTCTTGTTAGAATTAGGATTTTTTTTTTATGTGGATTTACATAAATACTCGAGACACGTTTATAGTGGGTGATCATGGTTTGGAATTATTCTATTGCTCACCTCACCTACAATTTTGCTTTACATGAACCGTGTAAGCTATTACCATGACAACCACATGTCGAAAAACACCAAACCCCCCGACTAGGCCAGAACAATCTTGCAAGTAAAATACGCACCCCCAATCGAATCAACTGCTTCAATCAATTACACGTGGCCCTCGGTTTAAGGATTGAATCCAGGATCACCCTCCACGCCTCCACTCTTCCCTCCATGTCTTTCACATCAAAAAAACATGCCCTGTTCGAAGAAAAAAATTGTCGCGCCATTTATCAAACCGTTTTCCGAATTATCCATTTATAATTCCACGTAAGACTGAGTATTTATATACCCATTTGGGCCCTCAAGAAACACAAACCGAAAAGAAAGAGTTTTTTAGTTTCAGAGATGGAGAAAGGGAGAAGTACCCAGAAAATTTCTTGGACCAGAGGGAAGTATTTAGGCAAAGGCTCCTTTGGCACTGTAACATTGGCAACCAATAAATCCGACGGTTCCACGTTTGCAGTTAAGTCCGTCGACCTAGCAACTTGTCTTCCTAGCCAGTTGGAGTCGTTGGAGAACGAAATTAGGATCCTCCGTTCGTTTTCCTCTCCCTATGTCGTTGAGTATCTCGGCGATGACGTGACCATGAACGAGTCGCCGACGGCGGGTTACCGGAACCTTCACATGGAGTACTTGGCAGGTGGAACCGTTGCTGACGAAGCTATTGTTAAATCACGGTTGGCTGACGTCGAGGAGAGGATTTTGCGGTGGCACACGCGGTGTTTAGTTTCGGCGTTGAATTACGTGCACAGTGAAGGCATTGTTCACTGCGACGTGAAAGGAAAAAATGTTTTGGTCGGCCATGATATAACATCCGTGAAGCTGGCGGATTTCGGTTCGGCGAGGGCTGAGATTAAAAATGAAAGCTCGGATGACAAGTGTAGGTCCATGATATCGCCACGTGGAAGCCCTCTCTGGATGGCACCGGAGGTTATTCGCGGTGAGTATCAAGGGCCGGAGAGTGATGTTTGGTCCTTAGGCTGTACCGTCATCGAGATGGTCACCGGGAAGCCCGCTTGGGAGGACCAAGGCTTCGACTCATTGAATCGAATTGCTCACTCAGATGAATTGCCGGAGTTACCGAGTCAGCTATCCGAGCTCGGAAAGGATTTCGTGGATAAGTGTTTGAGAAGGGATAGGAACCAACGGTGGAGCTGCGATCAGCTGCTGCAGCATCCATTTGTAGCATCGGCTTCAGCCCCGAATATGATCGGAGAATCATCTCCTCGCTGTGTTCTCGATTTCGCCAGCTCAAATTTCGAAAAAGACGAAAATACCGAGAATTATGAAGCTTCAGCGAGAGAGAGGATTGGTAAATTAGCGACGGAAGGAAGGGTACTTTGGGAATCAGATGGATGGGTTGCAGTAAGGGGTTGCGCTGCGAACGTTGACGAAGGGACAAGTACGGAATATCGGGAACCGATGAGAACAGAGAAGGAAACGGAGGGGACAAGTTCGGTATATTCGGGTTCTTGGACGGGTTTGGTATTGTTCAATTCGTCTGATAGCATTAGCAACAGTAACACTGTTACGTGGTGGCAATGTGGTAATTACGTGGATGTGAAAGGGCTAAAATGGTGCGACTGTTGGGCTGATTCGTGCTGTCGGGAAAGGTCACAGAAGGTGGAGTTAACAGTGGAGAAAAGAGAGTTGGGAATCTACAGATTTTATAATTTATTATTACAACTAATTTTGTGTAATTTAAGACTATTCAGATACAGCTTAGTGGTATTTTTCAATTACTCGTATTCTTTACATTTCATTTTAAGCCTCATTTTTTTGGTGATGCGATTCCGATCATTTATTTTTCCAATATAAAATCAAACTTGGTTTGAAAGGAAAAGTTTTTTTTTTTTGACATAAGTTTGAAAGGAAAAGTTATTCTAAATCTTCTCAGTCATACTCATAGCAAAGAAAAGGCATTAGACAACTTTGTCATTAAGACATTAACCACTAATATTGGTAATGAGATGGGCGCGCACATTTTTGAACAATTTAAAGGGGGTTGGCTAACTTTTTACTTATTTGAGTTGGTTTACATTAAGGAGAACGAATTTATGATCGTAACTTTTTCTTTAAAATATCGAATTATATTCAACATGAAATACATTAAAATATAAAATTTATCCTTGTACAATCTTCTAAAATAAATTCAGTGAATAAACTATTTTGACCAGAACTTGTACTTCCTTCGTTGACAAACGCTCGTGGATATTCGTCATCCGAACGCAAAATTATCAAAAGATAGACAACTGTCATAAAGACAGACTATAAATGCTATAAAAGCAGATGAAAGGACTGTCATAAAAACAGACAAAAAAACTGTCATAAAAACAGACGAAAAAACTGCCCAAAAGCAAATGTGATATGAATCTGACAAAAGAAAAAAAGAAAAAATTTAAAAAGTAAAATATTCATCAACAGAAAATAAAATTTATTTATCTACCACCAACAAAACGGCCGAAGGCCGCTAACGCTGAAGAAAACCAACAAAAAAGAAGAATTAAAAAAAAAATAACTGCCTCAAAACAAATGGAGAAGTGGAAAAACTTGTTATTTTTTATTATTGAACTTTGGGTATCCATCATTGTTGTCGTTAATTCAAAATATAACTCTAAAAAAATTCAAAAATATCTTTTTACCAAACTAAGTAAGATCAAGACCTATCATCTAGGAATTGTTTGAAAAGAATGAAAAAGATAATAATTGGTACGCAATTTGATGATATTAATTTAGGATGTCGGCCATCGGAAAAGGACACACCACAAGATTGCATCGGTTCAACGCACAAGTTGCACTTGCAGTGCGAGTGTGGGAATGGATAATCTATCTCTTTATCAAAAGTGCACCAATTTTAAGCTCAAATTACTTATTCTTATCCATTAAGATAAATGCTTGTTTGGATGACAGGAAACAGTCCCGTCAAGAGATTAATAGAAACCAAAGAAAAAGTAAGACCCCATCCTCGGTTGGAAAATGAAAGAGACTGATTCCAATCCAGATCCATGGAACAATTCTTGTTGGACTTGAAGATCATGCTTTGTCAACAAACAACATGAAAACTTTCAAATATTGAAAGGCCAACTAATTGTTCATGTTAATTATTGTTGACTATTAAAGTGAACAAGAGACAAATATAATGATCTGATGGTGGTGAGTATAACTCTTATTGTGTGAGTGGTTATCTCTCAACCTAAAAGATTTTTCATGTTTCTTATTGCATGGTTTTTTTTATACTTACTGCACAGATAGGTGTCGTGATATGGTAATTGTGGCATTTGTGATCGGACTAGTTACGACTTGATGTCGTAAGTTTGCTTAGTCATCGATAGTGCTCGCTCTTGTTAACAAGTGTTTGTCTGATGTTGTCCGCAACCGCGGGCCACTCCTTCTTGTTTGCCTTTATATGGGCGAATTGTAATGTTTGGTGGTGGATATTCGCAACTACTAATAACTATCTTACGTTAGATGTCTTTCCTCACTTGTTCTAGATTTTAGCCGACATTAAAGTTTTTCACAAATAATGACAAAGTGAATAATTTTATGTTAAAGAATTTAAATAAAATTACTTATTTTTTAAACATTAAACAGAAAATTGTGTATCTAAAAAGTTTAAATTGAATTGTTAAATTTTGGGAGAATCAAAAATACAAAATCATCTAATTAAATAAATGAACCAACACTGCGAGGTTAGTTCTCGAGTTGTTCGAGTCCGACTTTAGATTCGCTTGTATTCTCTATGTCGGATGATGAGATCTGTCAAGCTTTCTTTGATATGAGTCCGCTTAAGGCCCCAGAGGTTGATGGTTTGCATGTTGCGTTTTATCAACGTAATTGAAGTATAGTTGACCCTTCTACATGTGCTCTTATTCGCAAAGTGTTTGCTGATGGTGTGATTTCCCCTGATCTGAATCGCACACTTCTTGTTCTAATCCCCAAGGTAGTTACACCAGAATCTATTGTGCAGTTTCGACCAATTGGGCTTTGTAATGTGGTTTACAAGGCAATCACTAAGATTATTGTTTCTCACCTGAAACCTTTTCTTCTACAATGGGTCTCTGAATTCCAAACTAGCTTTGTCCCGAGGAGAACAATTACTGACAATATTATTATTACTCAGGAAATAATACACTCTATACAAAAGAAGAAAGATAGGCAATGGTGGATGGCTATTAAAATGGACTTAGAGAAAACTTATGATCGGTTAGAATGAGAGTTTATCGATGATACTCTTATTGACATTGGCCTTTCGGATAGCTTACGCTTGATTATTATGAGTTGTATTTCTTCGGTCTCGACTCAAATCTTATGGAATGGGGCACCGATTGCAGCTTTTACTCCTTCTAGAGGCATTAGACAGGGCGATCCACTGTCTCTATACCTTTTTGTGTTGTGTATGGAACGTTTAGCTCAATCTATTCAGGGAAAATGTGCAAAAGGGTTCTTGGATCGCTTTTCGGTCTTTTAAAAGCAGTCCTCATATATCTCAATTGTTCTTTGCAGATGATATGTTGTTATTTGCGGATGCATCGATTAGTCAAATGCAGTTGATTAAAAGGATTTTAGATGAGTTTGGGAAAGCCTCTGGTCAGAAAGTAAGCATTGCTAAAACTACTATCTTTTACTCTGCGAATGTTTCGATGAGTGTTAAGCAGGCGATTAGCGAAGGCTTTGGGTTTGTTGAAGTTGATGACTTGGGTAAATACTTGGGGGTCTCGATTCTTCACAAGCGCGTCACCTCGGCAACTTACGGATATTTGATTCAAATGGTGAGGAAACGGTTGGATGGTTGGAAAGCTAGAACTTTGTCTTTTGCTGGCCGGATTACCCTAGCCAAATCGGTTCTCTCGGCCATTTCTATCTATACTATGCAATCTACGATACTTCCTAAGAAAGTTTATGCGAGTCTTGAACAGTTGATCTGCCGTTTTATTTGGGGAATATTTGAGGATACTCGTGGTGTCCATCTTGTTTGTTGGGATGAGGTATGCAAACCGACTTCCCATGGTGGCTTAGGTTTCCGCAAAATGTAATTCATGAATGAGGCTTTTGTGATGAAATTAGTTTTCTTCCTTGTCGCTAAAAAGGAATCATTATGGGTGCGCTTTTTGCGCGCCAAATATAAATGGGACATCAATGATCCAGTGCTTCCCGTACGTCGTTCCGGTTCCCGGTTATGGAAGGCACTAGCTCTAGTTTTTGATGATGTTAAGTCTAACCTCTCTTCGACTATTGGCAATGGCCTATGCATCGATTTTTGGTTTGATAATTGGGTTCCGGATATTGGAATTTTGTCGACACATGTTTCTCCTTCGGTTCGACTGCAACTTCACGTTTGCGCGTATGGTGGATAATTTTGGGGAATGGCGTTGGGATGATTTGCAGCACTTGCTACCGCTGAATGTCATGTTGCGGCTGGCAGCGATGAAGCCTCAATGTTCGACTTATCCAGGTGATGTAATTGGGTGGGGTCTCACCGCAGATCGTCGTTCCTCTATCAAGTCAGCATATGCGTTCCGGCTCGGCACCATCACGAGTATTCAGGAGCGTGTGTGGGCATTAATCAACAAGTTCTACGTTATGCAAAAGATCAAGATTTTCATGTGGCTTGCATGTCGGGAGAAACTAATGACCAACGTTGAACGTGGTCGTTGTCATTTCACGACCGACTTGCGATGTCCTATTTACCACAAGCAGGACGAGTCTGTTGAGCACCTATTACGCTCTTGCCTAGCTATCCAACTGGTCTGGTTTCGGCTGATTCGGACGTCTAATATTGCTGAGTTCTTTGATCTCTCACTGCTACAATGGTTTGAGGCCAATTTACAGGAGAATGCTTCGTTTGGCGCAAGGGAAGGGGACTAGAATCTGCTGTTTGCTGTGGTGGTTTGAAACATTTGGCGTAGAAGAAATGCCATTGTCTTTGGTGTCGAGACTGATGATTGGGGTTCTATCATCGAATGAAGTTATTGGCTTGCGAACGCAACTCGACTATCGCCCGAAGCCAAATGTAGAAGATAGGTTGAGCCTTCAACAGTGACGCCTGTAGCTCGTTGGTTGCCACCGTCTATAGATCGGGTGAAGCTAAATGTCGATGCCTCGTGCTCGATTCATGATGGGAAAGCTCGGTGTGGTGAGGTGATTAGGGATCACTCTGGTTCCTGGCTGCATGGTTTTACAAAATTCATTGGTTGTTGTTTAGTCGTGGAAGCTGTTGCGTGTAAATAAAGCTATCGTAATTGAGTGCAAGTATACACGACACAAGTAATATAGTGATACGAAGTATCGAATATCATCTCCACAGGGACTGAAAATACTTCTATCTTTAAAAGTCTGCACAAGAAAATAGATGAAATTAATAAAGAGTTTTGAGTGGTCTTGAAAATAAACTAAACTAGATAAAGGAATCAGATTGAAAAAACATGTTGCTATTGATTTGTTTAGTAGTGCAGGTGTTGCACTGTTCAGAGGACTTCTGTTGTGTCTGTCGTCGAGCCTATCGCGGCAGCACCTGTCGCGACAGAGGTCTGTTGATGTCGCGACAGCGAACAACAACTCTATAGTTCAAGTTTGGCAAGAACCCCTGTTGTGACTTGTCCTATCCCTAGGTCCAAGTTCTGTCGATGAACACATCTTGGATGATACCTCCCGGCGTGAATCAACGGATGAACACCGATGTTTGTAAATTCTTCTTTAGCCACTTAACCTTGTATCTATCCATAGGCCAAGATGATTTAACAATAAACTGGAAAACTCGTATTTACTCCTTTCGTATACTTAACTCTCTCGATATTAAGTAAATGGATAACCTCACAATGCTCTCCCAAAACTCTTATGAGATATGAAAACCAGAGTAAATAAACTTGAAGTTTTATTGAATTGAACATAAAAATTCTAAGAAACAGTTTAACCCTTACAACTACTTTACAAGATCAACCCTTAGCCCTGGGGGAAGTTTAGAACAAGATGGAGAAGGGAAAAGCTAGGGTTTGAGATGGAAGACGGCTAGGAACTAGGTTATTCTTCTCTAGGTCGAATTACAAGCATATATATAGGTCTTAGGTACAAGTTTTCTTAATGACCAAGAATACTAGTTTGAATTAAAGTACAAATCATTTAAAGACTAAATCTTTGAGTAGACTTCCTTTAATTCGTCCTATCTTCTTGCTTTGACTTTCTCCTCAAACTTTGGGCAAAACCTTCTTTGTGCTTCTGGACTCCAAAAATAATGCAAGTGGTCTCTAAAAATTAGGCTTGAAATCCTCTGTTAGTCGAACTCCACTTTGTATTTTTCTATCTCTTCTTCTTCACTTTCGTCACTTCTGTCACGGTAGGTGTCACGACAGTAAGTATAAGGCAGTTTGCTTCGACCCTTTTGCTCCATCTTTGCAGTTATCTACTGTTCCTCTACTGCCCTAGATGCTGCCATGACAGATACCTGCAAGAATTAACCGAAATCAGCAATATCTGTGCAATAATTATTCATTTGGATGTTTATGCAAAATCTATCCTAAAATGCAACTAAACATATTTGAGTGCATCAATAATATGGGTAAATGAGGGTTAAAATATAGAACATTTATGCAATCAACAAAAGTCGAGTTATGGAGTATTTACCTGGGTCTTGTTATTGTGTGGGATCTAGGCTTTCGGAGCTTAGAGGTAGAATCCGATAATGTTCAAGCTATCAAGCTTATTCATCAGGTAGAGCGTGACGGTTTTGCTCTCGCTATCACTCATGCTATCCAGGATGTGGTCCAGAGAGATTGGCGGATCTCAATTCGTGCTATCCCTAGGAAGTGCAACCAAGTTGCAGATGCTTTGGCAAAACGTGCAAGTCTCTCGAATCTCGACTTAGTTCTTTTGGATTCTATCCTGAATTTTGTTGTTGATCTATTACGCGAGGACTTAGTTCCTCCTAGGATGTAATCCTCATATGTTTTGTATATCTTATCATGTGTACTTTTTTTCCTCCATTAAGTTTAGGGGGGTTTTTTAACGAGGCATGTGATAACGATACCCCTTTATTATCAAAATAAATAAATAAATGAACCAACACCATCTCTGCCTCATGGCTTCGCCTTGCTCACCAATGTGCTCCGTCCTTAAGTTACGTAGGCGCTGTTTAAAAACAGAGCATGATAAACATTCGTAATGAAAAAGGTACATTTCCCTTATATTGTCAAAAATAGTTGGATGGAAGTGTTTACAACTGTATTTCAATGCGAAGTAAAATAATCATGATTTGGCCACAGCGCTAAGGCTTCTATGGTATATAAATATTATTACAATAAAACAAGGAATAGGAGGAATTGAATAATGTGATAGTGTATGAACACATGACCTGATGGAGGTTATTTTATGCATGAAAGTTCATGATTGGGATTATTTTTATGACAATTACCCTGTAACATTTCACATTAAAAAACAAAACTTATATATTTGATCATTATCCATGTGGAAAACTTATGAACATGCATTGATCAAACTAACAAGGTTAATTGTTTGTGTTGGTCAAAAGATTAAAAAAATAAACTCAAATTAAACCCAAATAACCATTGTGCTCGTAAATCTCTTAAATCTCATACAATGACTGAATTTAACATTATTTATTAAAGGGTTATTTAAAAATATTTAAATTTAGAGAAAACTAACAATATAAATATAATAAGAGACTAAAATATAATTTTAGTCCTGATCCCATATCTCACATGTAGTTACAATTTTCCGAAACATGTAATGACTAATGACCCCTAATTTAAATTCACAATCTAATATTGGGCGAGTTACACATAATTTATACAGCATCTAGTGTTGGAGAAGCCCATCGTCGAGATTCGGACTATTGATGAGAAGTCCAATCACGTAGTTTAGGGTCATTTGCATTTCTTTTCATATCACGTAATGTTGTAAAATAGACAAAAATGAGTGGTTTGCAGCATGCCTGGATCAATAATATGATTTTATTTTTGCTGTTTTCGTATCTCTTCCAGGTGATAAAGTTTACACGAGAGTGCACCCTGTGGACCGAGGCGGCTGGGGGAGTGGTCTTCCCCTGAAAATTTAAAATTTATAATATGATTTTGATTTTTTTAATTTTTATGTATTTTTACTAAAAAATCTATTTTTAGCCCTTAAATTTGTATGAGTTCATTCCCCTTCGAAGTTTATAGGTTTATTCCCCTAACATAAAATACTATGTTCGTCCATACTCAGTACCTCGGGAAAAAACTAACTTCACCTGGTAGTGGTTGTTCTCTGTTGGCTTATTTTCATGCGGACATTATTCTAATGATAATTACATGGTCAGTTAGTATTTGAGAACAATTTCTATACTAAAAAAGCTGTGAAATTAATTTTTGACCTAACTTTCATATTTGAAAATAATGGAGTTAATCTTTAACATAATTAACCTTAAATTCAAACGAGTATTTAATCGTAAAATTAGAAGTCTTTCCCATCCATTATAGTAATTCTATCACAGCTTGAGTTCAAGTGTTTTTCTTTACTTTTCTATTTAAACAAAAAAACGTATTAGTATTTAGACATGCAAGAGGCAAGTACTACTTTGTTCACCAAATTTATGAGTTCAACTTTTGCCAAATCTCTGTAATTTGCTATACTACAACTAACTTCAATCCCTTCAATCAAATTCTTGATTTTTTTATTACATCCACTACATGATAATTATTATAAATTCACTCGCGTCTTATGTAACCATTCAATCATAGCTTCCTTGGGCGGGCTAAAAATAGAGGATCAAATATTTCATATAAAAAGTTCTCTTCTTTTGGTTAGTTTGTTGAAGTCTTGTGAGTTTTTAAGAGATTTTAAAAAAATTTAAATCGATACAATCAGGGGCAGAGCCGGGATTTGAGGTTGGGGTGCAAATTATAAATGTTTGAAAAAAGAAAGACAAATTTATAAATAAACCAATTTTTAAAGAAATTTAAATAAAGAGACAAAGGTAAAAAAATAATGATGAGATAATATTATTGGTGTCCAGAATAGTTTGAAAATTTTGGTTCCATTGATAACAATGAGAAATAGGAGAAAAAGATCTTGAGAGTTTTTTTTTAAAGACTAAAAGAAAAAGAATTACATCATAAAAACAAAATACAACAAATGATTTTTTATTTTCACGTCATCAAAAGAATACCAAGTCATTCAACCGTTTTAGACCTAACAACAAAATGACTAAAAAGTAGATTTAAAAAGTTTAGTGTTATAATTTCAATTTTGTATAATTTACTGACCGAAACGAAAGCACTGTCAAAGTTCGGTACTAATGGTTAAGTTTAACCTATTTTTTTATTTGGGAGGAAAGAAAACACAAAAAACCAAATTCCATCAGCTCCCAACCTCGTCCGGAAACCTCTATTCCCTACTAGAATAAAGGCGCCCCAAAACCCAAACACCATTAATTTTCTCATTATTGACGAAAAAACCCTGACTACTTTACATCACGCGTAAATCTCACGCCGCCCTCCAGGCTACCGCAACAGTTAAAAACAAACACTTCCAGTCTCTCAATCTCCACACTCATCTTTTTATATAAAACCCTAAACCTCCCGATCTGTACCTAAATAGATTAAAAAAGAAAACAAACGCCGCCCTCTAAAAAAGCACTTATGGCAAGCAAAGAGCCCGAACACGAGCACAGAGAAGATGAAGAAGCTCCCGCCGCCGAGGATGAAGACACCGGAGCTCAAGTTGCTCCTATCGTCAAGCTCGAGGAAGTCGCTGTCAGCACCGGCGAGGAAAACGAAGATGCCATCCTCGATCTGTCAGTATTATTTTTTATTTATATTTCCTATTCAAACATTCGTTGATTTATCTAGAGATCCGATTGATATGAATATACATAATTTTATTTATCAGGAAGTCGAAGCTGTATCGATTTGATAAAGAAGGAAATCAATGGAAAGAGAGAGGGGCTGGTACTGTGAAGCTGTTGAAGCACAAAGAGACGGGGAAAGTTCGTCTTGTTATGAGACAATCTAAGACTCTCAAGATCTGCGCCAATCATCTGGGTATATCTCTTCCTCAATTCCGTTGCTGTTTTTTATCTTCCCCTTTATTTTGATTTCTTCCTCAATCATCTGGGTATAAAAATGTGCAGTGTTGCCGACGATGACTGTTCAGGAGCACGCTGGGAATGATAAATCTTGCTTATGGCACGCTGCTGACTTTTCTGATGGTGAATTGAAAGATGAACTTTTCTGCATTCGGTTTCCTTCCGTGGACAGTAAGTATTTTTTACTATGAATCACTTAGCTACCTACGATCTCGATCTGTAAATTAGGGATTATTAAATCAATAGAATTTCATAGATTGTGTACTAGTTGAGCATTTTTGTCACTAGTTCTTTCATTCTGCCTATTGACTGAATCAATGCCTGGTTGAACACAATGCAGAGGTTCAAAATTAAATTAATAGATTAGAAACTTAATTTTTATTTTATTTGTTCTCTTCTTTATGAGCTGGTATTAGTTTTAAAAAAATATCAGATACACATTGACTTTGAAGGAAATTGGATGCATTTTCAAGTGTTAATTCTTGGGTTTGGTATTTAATTCTTGGAAATCTAATAAGATGGTATAAGTTGAACTTTAATTTCTTGTCGATGACATATGTCATGACTCATTTGGGTAAGATATGCACTGTAGGATACCCAATTGAAGATACGTATGTTTTGGACATGATAAGATGCTATAAGCTTAATTAATGTCTTTTAGACATGGTAAAATCTGTTAAATAGGTTTGGCACTTTAATGTACTAACAATGCAATAACCTTGAAAATGCTTGGATGGACCTGTGAAAGTTGCCACTAATGTTTCTTTGAGTGGAAAGTGTTCTTAGAAATTTTGATTACAGTTAACAGACAATGGTCATTGCAGATATGGCTTCTGTTTTATTTTATTATAATGATTGTTTTGCATTGAGGGGAGAAAGCCTTTTGTTTTTTATACTGATTTTACGTTTTTCTTAAAATTAGATTGTAAAACCTTTAAGGAAATGTTCGAAGAGGTTGCTGAATCACAAAAACCGAAAGAGGAAAACAAAGATGCATCTGCTGTTGCGGAGTCACTTGAGAAGTTGAATGTTGAAGAGAAGAAAGCTGAAGATAAAGCTGGAGAGGCTGTTGCTACAAAGGAAGAAAAGGAAACAGAAGCTGATAATACAGAAAAAGCAGATATTGAGAAGAAAGATGGGGAGACAGCTTCCTCTACCTAAAAGGAGGTTGGGTTTGATTTCCATGCCATGGGCTTCTGTTGAGTTTATGGGAGTTTAGGTTGGAATGGTCGAGGTCTTTTTGTGTACTTGGGTTTGGGTGGTTGTCGTGGGTTGGTTAAGCCCCGCGTCATATGTCAAGTCATGTTTGCATGGTTAGAGTTGCGTTTGGGTTTTTAGTGTCGAGGAGATTTCATTCAACTGGGTTTTTCCAGGTAGTAGTACTGTTGTGTCAAATTTCTTTTGCTGCTCTGTCCATGCATTGAAAGAGTTGGTGGTTTTGAACCAAAAAAAGATAGAGTTGGGGGTGAATATTTTGAATTTTTTTATCTGTGTTTCAAGAGTATAAAGTTTGCGTGAAAAAAGGAATTTGGTTTGCCAGAATTGGTTTATTATATAATGTTATATTAAGTTGTGTTAGCTTTAACAAAAACACCTTATTCTGTTTCTATGGTATTAAAAAGTATTGCATTTCTCTCCTTTGGTGCAGTGTTTATTGGTTAATGTGGTTCACCACTCAACTTATTCGTAGGCTTTCATCTCAATTAAATGCATGGTAAGGGATCGTGTACACTGTAAAAACACTAGAAGGTATTGTTTCCTGATGTGCGGCTGGAAATTGGTAGTGCTACCGTTCGACTCTCTCCAATTGGTGACAGACATATTGCAGTGTGAAAGGAATATTGATTCGAGGTGTAGTAATACCTTGCTCATTCATTACCAGACTTTGAGGCAGTAATCTAGTGATAGAATAAGGCATCATTGCGCCCCTTGCATATTTTCCCACATTATGCACGTCCCCATATCCGGGTCATTGTCAAGTCCGAGACCAAGCTCAAAGCCAGTCGTTGCACCCAACTTTCTGGGACATCAGGACTACAGAATCCTCCCTTGTGCTAGTTTGAGCACCATTCCAAAATTGTACATCCAGCCCCATCTGGGACCGACACATTAGGGTCTTGCGAGGGGCTCCTCTCCCCACGCAGGAGAAAAAAATTGATTAATTATGAATTTGTCTTTTTACTTTTTAACATTTATATTTTGCCCCAACCTGATTCTATCCCTAAGGTCCGTACTACAAAATGTCTCTTTGGAGGAGTAAAGCTTCCCGCAACCATGAACTAGAAAGTAGAAACCTTGGGTAACACTTCGTTGAACGGTGTTTTGCATCAATACTTTCCTAAGAGCATGGACCGTGCAAAATTGTTAGGTTTAATAAAAAAACAATTCCCCTCTTATTTAGCGAGCAGAGCCTTATTCATTGATTTTTGCTTTAGGAATCTCTAGCCCACCACAGCTTAACGGCTTGGACAGAAGATCCCAACCACACATGTAGAGCTTTTGTGTGCGTTCACCAGAAATTCCTAACTATTTGGTAAATCTTTCCCCTCACAAATACAGAAATCTTAACAGAGAATAACATATAACATGTGATTACACAAATAAAATATATTATTTTACACAGTTCAATTATTGAGTATTTTAATGCGATTTTTTAATAATATCTGTTTATTTTAACAATTAATAAAATTTATAATTACTCGACCTCATATCATTACGTTGATTCAATTTACATTAAACTTACTAAATAAGAAGTGTAAAGTAATATTACTGTTTTGCCAGCGATTATACACAAGTACACAACTCCTCCGGTCAAGAAGCCACTATCCTCAACTAAAATAAATGCGCCTATCCCGAAAACACCCTCCTTTTATCGTCCAGAAAAAACCCTGACTTCCTCTCTAGTCTCTAGTCACTCCCGCACTATAAAAACCCTAACAGCCTGATATTATCCTTTTCTCATCTCAATTAAACGAAATACGAACGCTTCACCCTAAAAAAAGTTATGGCAAGCAAAGAGCCTGAACACGAGCACAGAGAAGACGAAGAAGCTCCCGTCGCCGATGATGAAGATACGGGAGCTCAAGTCGCCCCTATTGTCAAGCTCGAGGAAATCGCTGTTAGCACCGGCGAGGAAAACGAAGATCCCATCCTCGATCTGTCAGTATTCTTCTTTTATTTATATTTCCGATTCGAATATTCTTTGATTTATGTAGAGATCCGATTGATATGAATATACTTAACTTTTTTTTACTAGGAAGTCGAAACTGTATCGTTTTGATAAAGAAGGGAATCAATGGAAAGAGAGAGGCGCTGGTACTGTGAAGCTGTTGAAACACAAAGAAACGGGAAAAGTTCGCCTTGTTATGAGGCAATCTAAGACACTCAAGATCTGCGCCAATCATCTAGGTATATTCTCTTCTTTCTTTTTCTCTCCCTAATTTCTGTTTCTTTTTCGTCCATTTCCTGATTATTTCTCAATTTTGTAGTGTTGCCGACGATGACGGTGCAGGAGCACGCTGGGAATGATAAATCCTGCTTATGGCACGCTACTGACTTTGCAGATGGTGAATTGAAAGATGAACTTTTCTGCATTCGTTTTGCATCGGTTGAAAGTAAGTATATTTTACTCGATCAATTTTCTACTTTACTAAATGAAATTGAACCAAGCTTATTTCAACTCATTATGTTATCTGTGATCTAGATCTGTACATCAGGGCTTAGTAAGTAAACAGAATTTCATAGTGTGGACCATTGGTATTTTCTTCAAGTAGTTAGGGACTTGCATTTTAATCAAGTATTCTTCTCTTGTTGAATGTTTGATTGCTTGGTCTAACACAATTCAAAGGTTCAAAATTAAATTCATAGGAACTAAAATTTTAGTTTTGTTCAATCTGTATGAGTTGGTATCAGCTTCAGTTAAGTATTTGCTTAAAAATGATTGTGTTTTTCTAATTTATAGCATGAACTGGAAAACAACTTTCATGCTTAAATGTGGAGCAACATTGTGTCCCTATTTCCTTAAAACTTGCAGTGGACTTCAGTTTTTTTTCCCCAGTAGCCTATGTTGACTTTGAAGGAAATTTGGAAGCATTTTCACTTGTTAACTTTAGTGGTTTTCTTGGGTTTGATTTTTTTTCTTTTTTGGAGAATTAATAAAATGTTTAAAGGTTGAATCAAATTTCATATTGATGACACATGTCATTTAAATAACTTGTGTACTTGTACCCAACGAGTGGCTCAAGTGAAAAAGAGGATGATGTTCATGGGTTTGATGTGTGCAAGGTTTGTGTGCATTGTCAAAGGGTTAAGGAAAAGTACGAACATATACCTACCATGTAATCACACCGTAATATTAAAAAATGTGTACTCTAGGGTGTCCAATTGAATTAGCTTAAAATCAGCTGTTGTTGCTTCTGAACTCTTGCTGTAATTGATTAAATCCTTGAATTGAATTGATAAGTCTTTTAGACGCAAAAAAATTAGTTATGTATATGATTTGGCGCATTAATGTAACTCGAGAGCTTGATATGCCATGAAAAATGAAACTTTGAGTTGCCATTAGTGGAAAGTGTTGCAGAGAATTTCAGTGACTATTTTACTTTGAGGAGATAAAGCCTTTTGGTTTGTGATTGTTCTTTGTAATTTGGTTTCATTTTGGTTTTATTTCAATGACTATTTTGCTTCGAGGGGATAAAGCCTTTTGGATTTTACTGATTATACATTTTTCTTAAAATTAGACTGCAAAACCTTTATGGAAGTGTTCCAAGAAGTGGCTGAATCACAAAAGTCGAAAGAGGAAAATAAAGATGCATCTGCTGCTGCTGAGTCACTTGAGAAGTTGAGCGTTGAAGAAAAGAAAGCCGAAGGTAAAGCTGGAGAAGAGGAGGCTGTTGGTACAAAGGAAGAGAAGGAAACAGAAAAGGCAGATGCTGAGAAGAAAGATGGGGAGGCAGCTTCCTCTACCTAAGAGGGTGTTGGGTTTGTTTTCCATGCCACAAGGCTTTTGGCGAATATGGTGAGATTTGTCAGTCACCTGATTCTGCCCAACGTCTATAATATTCTTGGGAGTGAAACTAGATACGTAATGGTCGAGGTCCTTTGTGTCCTTAGGTTTGGGTGTGTGTCGAGGGTTGGTCAAACCCTGAGTCATGTGTCAGTCATGTTTGCATGGTCAGAGTTGCGTTTGGGATTTGGATGGTGTCGAGGAGGATTCATTCAACTGTTATTTTGCTGGTTGAAGTATCAGCTTGTCCAAGTTCTATTGCTGCTTTGTCCATACATTGAAAGAGCTCTTGTTATAGACAAGTTTTTTAAGCTTTATATATTTATTTTGAATTCTGTATCTTTGTGTCTCAAGAAGTTACACCGCATAACATCCCAAGCTCTGATCAGGTTGGTTTGCTTTTTGGGTGGGAGCATGGAACTGGAAATTTGACACCTTGTTGAATCTGTTAAACATAATGCACAGTTAAAATGGTTGTCTGGGTTGAAATATAGGAACACATTTCAATATATGCTACTAGTTTTCTTAACATTACATAAAGTCAAATCAATTGTTACGATTTTGACACATTATTTGCAATTTTGTTACTAAAAAATTGATGAATAATTAGACATGCAAGTTGTCAAGCATATAGAATGTGAACTTAAAAATATGTTCATACTCAATGCAAGATACAGCTTTATTATTTATAACATGATATGATATGTGTGTGCAAACAAGATATATGAGAAAATTATAAGAAAGATAATTTCATAATAACCAGACAAAGACATTAGTTTTATTTAACATCAATTTTACATTTAATCCCAAATAATCACTTTTCCTACAAAGACTATTTCTCCGAGTTGTGAGTCAAGTTTGTGGCGTAGGTTTGATTTCTATCTAGGGTGTATACAGGGTGACAAAGCTATTTCAGAAAGGCGTATGCAGTCATCCCATCTCAAATTAAAGCTAAAGCTAACTTTTTTTAAAAATAAAATGCATCATGAGCGTTTATTGAAATCAAAATCAAAGTATAATTAATGCTAGATTAGATGGTTCGAGGCACATTCATATCAAACTTAAAGAGACTGATTTTGAGCCACAAGATGTATATAGGGATTGGTGGGGTGACTAATCTTTTTATTAATTAATACAATATATGGTTGGCTAATTGCTGGATCAATCTTGTAAGTGTGTATTAAGCAACTGCTTAATCATAATCATAGAGTAACCTTTTCTTGACTATTTCTTTATGTCATTCTTTCTGGGTTTCAGAACACTTTAATGGTATGGAAGAGATGATCCCTTTGTATAGCTGTAGGTATCGTAAAACCAAATATAAGATCGAGGGAAATGAAAGGTTTGGGTCCTCTACGATTTAGCAAATCCCAGAACCCAAAATTAAAATATATAAAAAAGGCGAAAAATATATCAATTTTGTTAATAATGGACTGAATGTAAAGAAAGTGGTTGATATTATCCTTTCCAGAGACAAAATAAAACATGTTTCAGATTCAGAATCCGGAACGGCAATAATTTAACTACTAATTGAAGTCGCACTGCCGTGCTATATTGGTATCTACATATACCTATATAATATTGTATAATAAAGTTTTGATATAAGTTGGGGCAACTTTCAATTTTACGGTAATTTAGAATGTGACACGTGTTGCTAGATATTGAATATAAAAATTCAAAAAAATAAAAAATAAAAAATATAATAATTTAATTTAATATCATGTACTGTCAATTAACTTACGTTTAGATTATGAATTATTATCCTATACACCGGCGGTAGAAATTTTTTCTTTCCATAAGCGCCTCAATTATAGGGTTTAGGGTTAGGGTTCAGGATTTAGAGTTTAGGGGTTTTGGTATAGATGTTTAGAATTTAGGGTTCATGTTTAAATTTTAGTGTTTAGGGTTTAGGGTTTAGGTAATATAGGTATGGATTTAGGTTTTAACCTATAAACCCTAAATTTTAACCCTAAACCCAAAATTCTATCAACAATCCCTAAATTCAAAACTACTACACTTATACCCCTAAACTTTAAACCCTAAATGACATCCCTAAAACTAAGACGCTTGTGTAAAAAAATTTCCACATACGCTTGTGTATAGAATTATTACCCTTAGATTATATATATATATTATTTTAAAAATAATTTATGAGAAAACTGAACATTGGAAATGAAAAATCGTAATTTCACGGAACACAATAAATTACAAAATGAAACCACACAGATAGTATATGCTTTCATAACTTACAAAAATACATTTTAATTAATATGTCAAACTTTCATTTACAAATTCAAATATTAAAAATCGTTCCATAATATGATCGATTTGAATCGGTCTATTTTACTCAATTATAAAATGGTTAGAAATCTTTCCATAATCGTAGTAGACTTATTTAAATTGATTCAAAATAAATATAAAGTTATTTGTAAGTATATCATCAACATACCTTTAAAATTGCTCACCCCCTTTATCATGGTGGCAAAAATAGATGTTTATCATCCTTTGAGACTCGGGTTTGAACACCAATATTGCATGCCTGAGTGTGTCGTCTTTGAAAAAATTAATAAAGTTGAACATATACTACCCTCACATCACACCAAGCATATTAAAAAAAACATACCTTTAAAATTAAAGATATATGATTTTAAAATAAAAAAATCTTCACATGTCAATATTTTAACCCCATGAGGGGATTATTTTCGATGTAAGATAAAAACTTAAAATCTAGTATAATTTTTTTATTAAGTAGAGGGTTTTTATAGTTAAAGATAACTGTTAAGATTTGAATTTACATAAAATAAGATAACATAAGTATCTTTGAGTACTAAGCTAATTAATAGATTTTTTAAATTTTAAATATTTTTAGGATCTATATTTTTGGACTTGACTCTTTGTTTTAATTTGATTTTTCAAAGTTTAGACATTTTTAGTGTTAAATTATTTTGGATTCATTTTGAGTTCGTTTAGTTGTAGATGTATCATATTAACATAATTCAATATATTTGATTATATATATATATATATAGACTTATTAGCTTAAAAATTATATAACATAGTTTGATATATAGAACTAAATGTTTCTAATAAGTTTGTTATAAAAATATAAATGAGGCAATGTAAATTTATATTTCAAGAATCAGAAACTAACATAATGCTATTGAAAAGTAATATCGGATTTTTAAGATCTAAAAAAGTAGTACCATATAGGTTTTTATGTTTAGTGTGATAGTGGTAGTCTTGCTTCTTTAAAATTTATTGTTTCATTATATGATATACGATTAATTTATTAAAAATAATATTGTAATAAAATTAATAATTAAAGTTTCTGTTGAATAAAATAATTAAAGTTTGTATATAAAAATATGAGTTTATTGCACCATGCGTCCTCAAACTATGATATTTATTTTAAATTGGTCTCTAAACTTTTAATCATTCCGATTTCATCATCAAACTATGAGCTTCATTCTAAATTGGTCCCCAAACTTTTGAGCATTTCAATTTCATCTTCAAACTATGATTATCATTCTAAATTAGTCCCCAAACTTTTTGAACATTCTAATTTCATTCCCAAATTATCAGTATATTCTAATCATATCTTATGTTAATAAAACCGTTACAAAATTGTTGATGGTCATGAAACATTGATGTGTATTATTAATTTGATGATGAAATTAAAATATTCAAAAAGTTTGGGGACCAATTTAGAATGGGGTCACAGTTTGGGGATGAAACTAGAACGTTCAAAAGTTTGGGGACTAATTTAGAATGAGAGCTATAGTTTAAAGATGAAATTGAAACATTTGAAAGGTTAGGGACCAATTTAAAATGAAGGTAATAGTTAGGGACTTATGATGCAATTAACTCTAAAAATATTTTCTTATCTTGAATTTTTTTTAGTATTTTCCCATCTGTGCTGAGTGGGGTTTTGACCCTTTCATTGCAGTTTCACGACGGCATTGAATGGAGAAACCATTAGTTAATGGCGAATGCATGCCATTGCCGAGACATCTGGCCATTTGTCTGGTTCCATGGCTGTATCATACTCGGTCGGTCCGGCACATAATTCAACGCGTCCTCATTATCCCCAGTTTTGGAATTGTCTTCTCATCTAAACTCATAATTCTGTTCATTAGAAAACTGCATTATTTTATAGAATTATTTAATACATTAAAAAATACATTTTTAAATTCAAAACAGCTTAAAACACACACATTGTTAATTGAAAATTTAAAAATAAAAAAAAATGAGGTAATAAGAAAGATGAGAGTTTGTTGACTTTATTGCATGCCCATGTGAACATGGATGGATATTAAAAACAAGCCGCTTTGCCCATTCCATCTCTCTCTCTCTCTCTCTCTCTCCACGCTCCACAGTCTCTCTCTCTCTCTCTATCTTCCATGGCAAATTAAGCAACAAACGCTAAAGAGATTCGGAAAGCTGTCCAAAGGCTCTTCCTTTTTTCTCTGTAAGTTGTTTTCTTCCTTTTTCGCGCTATTCTCCTTCTTCTGCTGCTGCTATTACTCTTCTCAATTTTTTTTTTTACCGATTTGGGATGATTTTCTGGGTTCTGGGAATTGGGATCGGCCTTTAGGTTACCACATGTCTACCCGCATCTTAGTCAAATGGTTTTAGAGATTCGTCATATCTTCTTCATGATAATTATGATGTTCTGCTCTTCTATTATTTCTATCGACTTGTTTGATTGACCGCATCAAATCAGTACGTTTTGGGTGAAACCGTTTCTATTTGATTTTGGTTTCTTCTGGATAACCATTTCCGTCCCCAAAAAATTGTCTTTATTTTGCCGCTAAAGTTTTTGTTTTTTTGCGAGTAAACTAGTCTTAGAATGACGGAATGCATCGAAATACAGCTGGATGTCTGGCTCTCAAAGTTGGACAAATAATGGAATTACTATTAGTCTTGATTTTGACTTTGAACTCCGAGTACAACTCAACTCAACTCATGCTAATAACGCGTGTGCTCTCTCACCTTCGATAGTTATGGAATTGAACAAATCAATTGAGCCTTTCATTTTACCAGCTATATGCATATGCATATAAAAAAAATACTCTACTAGCAGTGTAATACTATTTAAGTATTGTAATCCTATATTTTTATGCATAAGTACTAATTATGTTGTTTTGTAAGTTGGATGCTGATTTGCACTGTTTCTCTGAACCCAGGTTTTTTTATACCTGATCCTGAACAACTTACTTCTACTCAGCTTCCAAGATGGCAAATTCTGCAGTAAGAAATTAATCTGTTCCTTTTCCTAAACATACTTCTTTCATTAGCTTACCTTAACCTAACTATATCTACAACTATACATGTCTAGCTTCTTTTTATCTTTTACCCTTTGTTTGATAGCAGCAGCATTTTCCAATTCTGAATTTTCTTTCTACAATTTGTGTGTAATTTCATCTGCTTCTCTAGGCTAAAAATCCAAGCTCAATTTCGATATCTACTTATCCATGTTATGATTCTAGTCAAAATAACAACATAAGTTGTAGTGAATCAATAATACAAAATGTGTTTGCATTCTGATGCCACCAATTAATTCATTGGTTATCAAATATACACTATAGTCTATAGCTAAAGCAGCACTTTTCATATTTAGAGAGATTTTCTATAGAGTTTTTTTTTTTGTTTGAATAACTTTTGAAAAATACCATTATGAATTGTGCAGTGAAGATGTTATATGTTTCTTTTTTTTTTCCTTCTCATTTTAGGGTCATTTAACTAAAAGTATGAAGAGACTGGAATCCAGGAAGTCACATTCATGGTGGTGGGATAGCCACATCAGCCCCAAGAATTCAAGGTGGCTAGCAGAAAATCTTGAGGGTAAGTTCTACATAAGGAGCTGCTATAATGCCCCCCTAAATCCCCTTTCCAGAATTCAGAAAACTTATCTCTCTCTCTCTCTCTTTATATATATATATTTGCAAATGATTTTGGTCAAAGCAAAATAGTCAATACCATACCGGTGGGTGTACTGTTTTTTCTCTGGAACTGGTACATATAGGAACCGGTGTATTTCGGCGTACATTGTTATTTTTTAAATATTTTTTTTCATATATATTATATGTAATACAAATTTACCTCATCTACATACCTATAAATACATTTATATTAAAATATCAGTCTTAAAATTATTAAGTTAATTTAATGATCATATTTTATTGTTAAATATAATCATGCAAAAGTTTAAAAAAATAGTTAAGATATAAAGAATTCAAAATTGGTTTAAAATATTAAAATCTTGTACCAGCCGATACGTGCTGATATGCACCGGTACAAGCCGGTATTGACCATAATAGGCCAAAACACACCGAAATGGCCAAAATACACCTAAATTTCAATCGGTAAGGTACTTGAATTACTTAGTACTGGTTTAAGACCGGTACTGGTACAATATTAACTACTATGGGTCGAAGACCATAAGATTATAGCAAATACTTCCAAGTTTCAACATGCCTTTACTTGTTTACTTTGTCACAACTGAAATGAGACGTCATAGGTGGTTTAAATCTTAACTCTTTCCCGTTTTCGCAAAGTGGTCTTTTCCTTTCTTGTATGCAGGTCAAAGCTAAATGTTGTAGGTGGTTTACATCTTGTTGAGCTGAACAGTTTGTTACAATGTTTAGATACTTGATCTTTCTTTAGGTTGAGGCGAAGACGTGTTTACCTTCCAAAAGAAACGAAAGTTAATAAATGAGAAAGCAGAGTAGTATAGTATTAGTCACTGCTTTTCGTCTTATCATAATTCTGGTGCTGTATATATGTCATCCAATACTACCTGTCTAGCTTTTTGGAGGGGACTAGGCTTCTTCTCTTCTGCATCTTTTAAAGAAATTTGTTTCTGAAATCAATAAAGTTCTGGAAATGTCGAACAAGAAAATAACTTTAAGATTGTTGATTACAGAAATGGATCGTAACGTCAAACAAATGCTGAAGTTGATTGAAGACGATGGAGATTCTTTTGCAAAAAAGGCTGAGATGTATTATCAGAGGAGGCCGGAACTTGTCTCTCATGTTGAGGAGTTCTACCGCATGTATCGGTCTTTGGCAGAGCGTTATGACCAGTTGACAGGAGAATTGAGGAAGAATATTCCATCTGACCTCCAATCTCAGGGTTCTGACGTCTCTGATATTGCCTCTGATCTACCCTCGATTTGGCCATCTTCAGACCAAAGGCTGAGTCGTCGTAAATCTGGCCCACGAGCTGCTGGTTTTAGTGTCTTCCTTGGTTCTGGTGGGAACGGTTCTGATGTGTACCAAAAAGAAGAGGACGAGTTATCTACTCGAACAGATTCTGAAACAGAATCTGATGCTTCCTCGGTCAATAATTACTCAGTTTTATCAGGGAATGGGAGTGATCAAGGGGTGAGCAGGAAAATGATCGAGTTGGAGATTGAGCTTCATGAAGTGAAACAGAAGCTACGGATGCTAGAGGAAGAAAATACAGATGGTTCAGTAAGAGGGGCAAAAAATAATAATTCTGAACTTCTTGCCAGAATTAGGGAGTATGAGGAAAAACTTGAAATTGCTAACAGAAAAATACAGCTCACCGAAGACAAAGCTACCCGGTTGAGGATCGAGCTCCAAAAATATAAACCACTAGAGGCAGCTGACTCGGAATCATCTGAAGAAGAAAGTGTCAAGATGCACAAGACAGAGCAGATTGAGGTAAATCAGGCATTGGATCTTGAAAATAAGAATGGTGTATTGGATGAAGATAATAAACATGCAGATGGCAAGATGCAGGCAATGGTGGAAGAATTAAGCATTACTAAAGAAATGCTCCGGGGTTCTGAGAAAGAAATTGCTAGTTTGAAGAAGCAATATTATGAAAAAATTCAGAAGTTGCAGGGTCAGCTTGATACGGCTCAAAGAGAGATAGTCACATGGAAATCCAAACTGAATACAGAGAAAAGAGAGGTCTCCAAGCTGCAGGATAGAATTTCTATGTTAAAGAATAGTTTATCAGACAGGGATCATGAGATCCGGGATTTAAAGATAGCTGTATCTGATGCTGAGCAGAAGATTTTTCCCGAAAAAGCTCATATCAAAGCTGAAATATCAAAATTGTTGGAGGGACGAATTTGTTTGGAAGAACAGCTCAGGGATTGGGAAGCACGTGGCCGGTCCTTGGAGGAGGACATCAGAAAAGCTGTGAATGATAAAAGAGAATCAGAGGAGAGGCTTCATGGTGACATCGAGCATTTAAGACTGGAGATTGCTGAGAGAAGTGATTGCATTAAAGTTCTGAATGAAAACCTTGAGACTTTAAAAGCAGAGCGGGATGTGCTTGAGAATAAAATTGTAACTCTCAAAGCAGAGATTAGTTCTAGGGATAATCAGATTGTTGAAATGGGCAAGCATCTCCACGAATTACATGTGGAACACATGAATCTAATTGCTAGTGCTGAAGGAGCACATAAATTGGTGGATGAACTGCAATCAAAAGCTAAGGAACTAGAGGATGTGATTGAGAGGCAAAGAATCACGATACTGGAGGGAGCAGAAGAGAAACGAGAAGCTATAAGGCAGCTTTGCTTCTCCCTTGAGCATTACCGAGATGGGTATCATTGGCTTCGGCAAGCATTTATGGGGCAAAAGAGAGTTCCTGTTTTGACAACATGAACATGCAATGCTGCATAATACCCTTTTCATTTTACTTGGTTGCTCAATTATTTTGTCTTGAATGAGAGTTTCTAGATTATCACACCAGTCCCTGAAGGTGTCTCCTGCTTGTTTAATGATAATACAGTGAACAGAAGTTGCATTTTAGATGGAATATGATACAGAATGCTAGCGCCAAGAAGATGCACTCTAATTAAGCTCGGAATGTTGGGATCCGGTTGCATTTCACACAGAATATGGTAGTTTTGCATTGTAACTGTTGGTTGTCCAAAATGCTTTGTAGACTCCCAGGTCAATCATGCTTGGACGTGAGTTTGCTGCCTTGCTGTGTGATTGGTAGTCCCTGGTCTCAGTTCTGTTTGTGTTTATGCGCCCCCCTATTATCGAGTTCAATCGGTATGTGTTGGTTTCAATATTTTTTTTATGTACTGCTTATTGTATCATGTACCGAATCAAAATAATCAGTTGATATAATATTTAGATGTGGGATAAAATTTCATTAATGTACTATTCCATCCACCATATCTTCGCATATAATACTCATGTATGTATGTATGTATGTATGTATGTATGTATGTCTTTTCCATCAAGCTTCAGCTTAATCCTACATTTATTTCTATAGTACATAATGAGGTAAAATGTATGAGTAAATTTGTATATCATCATTCATCAGTATTGATTCAAGGCTTGTTTCTGTTCCTGTTGTATCCTATTTTACCAATTGGTAAACTACTTTTTTTCCAACTGGTAAACTTTAAAAGGTTTGATTTATATTTATAAACCTTTGAATTTCACTTGTTTATGTCAACCGTTAAGCGTCAATCGGATTAGGATTCAACAGGTATTTATGGTTTCTATGATTTGATTAATAAGTGTTTATAACTAAATAATTGTTTTATTAATTATTAATTACATTACTTTCAAGAATCTTTTGCCATTTTTCGGTCTCATTAGAAAATTTAAAATTTAAGCCCTAAATTCTAAATTCTAAACCCTAACCTTAAAAAGTATACCATACTTTAAATTCCTTAAACCTTAGATTTTAAACTTAATTTTCAGTGTGGTGCATAAATAGGGGAACCGAAAAGGGGCAGGGGATTTCTATTTAAAAAATAAATATATATATATTAATCATTGGTAAAATTTTGATACACAGGTTGTGAAAAACTAATTTCACACAAACCTGCATATATACACTATAAAACCCCAAATCTTAAATTCTTAACCTTAACCTTAAAAAACTAAGCCCTAAACTTTAACTGTATATAGGGATGGCAATGGATCAGATTTGGATCGGATTGTATAAAATCCAAGTCCGAATCCGTTACAATCGAACTCGGATATTTTTTTCGGATTTGGATTTGGATTTTTTTCAAACGGATTTGGATCGGATTGTTTTTGGATCGGATTTTTTCGGATCGGATTCGGATTTGTTTCAACCGCATTTAGATTAGAGTTTTTTTTATTTAGATTAAATTGTCATCCCTAGTCTTGACCCAAGTCTAAGGGGTAGATTCACGAATTTTAGCGTCTTTATGGTATATTGTGTTTTGGCCCTCTAATAATTTTATTTTAGTGCTAACAAGTCCATAATTTTGTATATTTAATTTCTTACACATTTAATTTATGTTATTTAATTCTACACTTGTTCATTTTTATCCCTTATTTGTTGACTACATTTCATTTTTTGTGTTTATTGTTTATGCTTTTAATTTGCTTTCTATTTTAATTCGTATTTTTAGTACAATATATCATAATTTTATCTATCAATTGCACATTACTTACTATTTCATTCACTAACTTCCTTAAGTTTTAGTAATTCATTGATATTTACATTTATTTGTTTTCCCATTGTATTTATTTTATTGTTTATCTATAACTTGATCTTGCATTTACTTTTTTCATATTTATTTATATATGTATATGGTATAAATAGATATATTACACTATATTAAGGTTAATTAATATATATAAATCATAATAAATATTATTATTATTATTTAACTTACATCCTTAAGACATTTATATTTTTATTATTACTTTTAATATATATATATATAAATAAAGTTAATGTATTTAGTTTAACTTTTTACTTTATTTATGTTGTATTCTTGTTTTAATGTAAATATTATATATGATATTTTGTTTTAATGAATTAAAATTCTTAAATGTTTTGATTCGGACTCGGATTCGGATCGGACATGTATTTGGATCGGATTCGGATCATATTCGGATCGGATCTTGGCATGATCCATATCCAACCCATCTCCTATTAGGACTCGGATATTTTCCTCGGATTCGGATTCGGATTTTTTTCAATCGAATATGGATCGGATAAATTTCTTCGGATCGAATTGGATTTGGATCGGATTCGGATTAAATTGCCATCCCTAACTGTATATCCTAAATTCTAAACTAAAACCCTAATCACTACAACTAAAAGGCAAGTGTACCACTTGGCCACGCCCCAAATAGATTTCTATTTGAAACTACTAAACACTAATATAGGTATTCCTTGTTCGTCAATTTCAGTTCCAAACTCTGAGATAGAACGAGAAAAATTGAATTTCATTAATTCAACTTATAAGATTTTGGAACAATTAGAAAATTACAAAAATGAAACCAATCAGTGATCGATTTTTAGGTTTCGTCGTAAACCTAATTGGTTACTTCCAATAATCGGGTTCATTGATATTCCTGGTATAGTAGATGCTATCACACATACAATTATACTCAATTCGATGGAATTGTTTGATCTTAAAGGGGATCTTCTATAATTTCGCACGTGAGGGGTTATTTCTTGCCGTATATTAAATTTTTTTCCTTAATCATTATATTGTGTGGTAAATAACCTGCTACAGTGCTACCAAGTCAATCAGTTAACATAAATCCCGAGTTTGTTCATTGGACAATTCCTTGCCAAAAAATTATATATTAATTATAATTTCTTTTATAAATCCAAAGGAGTGGAATGGATCTTACTACATTCTTTGTACCCAGTAAATATGTGTGTGTATTTATATCTATGTTTAGATAGATTTGGGAGTCAAACCATTAGAAGTTAGAACCATCATGTTTCTAGTTTGGAATGCCGTAAATTCTCTGAAGAAATATCCTCAACAGCAAGAAGAAGGCTTCAACTAGCACCAATCAAGGCTTCCCCAGAACCCTGAACTCTGAAGTTAAAGCATTGGACCCTCCAGTCTCATCAGTTGCATCACGTGATATACTTTTTTTTGTACCAATGTGGGCCGTTGGATCCTATAATTCTCATCCTGTGGACCCTCCACCTGGCACATTTAGGCTCCATCTGCTTTGGGAGTTTGCCAACATCACGATCCTGTTATGATCTTAGTTTCTTTGATCAAAATCATGATTTCTGCATGTGAATAAACAAAAAACACAGTACACAAGACAGACACACGAGCTTGAAGGTGGCCAACCGGTAACTCTTTACTTTTCTTTTCTTAAAAAAAAAGGGTTATGTTGGAGGGTCTTTGTCTCACAGCATTTTCTGTTTGCTTACTCAATCCTCTTTAGTTCAGCCTTAGCTATTGCAATTAGCTCAAACTCGTACCTCTCTCTCTACCAACTCCACCTTTTCTAATTTTCTTTTTCAATTCTTGGTGCAGAGAATTCATTTTCTGACTATGAAAAGATTATCATCTTCAAAAAGGGTAGTGGTGAACAATGTGGTTAAAGGGGAGATAGAGTGGGAGCTTAGGCCCGGTGGCATGCTCGTTCAGAAGAGGAACATGGGGGAATCTTCTTCTGCTCCTATGATCAACATCAAAGTTTCTCATGGTTCTTACCACCATGACATAGCTCTGCCTTCTCAATCCACTTTTGGTAACCATTTCTTCATATTTTTCTTGCTTCATACCTGTCTTGGTTGAACTCTGCATGTGTCTGTCAGTCTGTGTTTCTATATTTCCTCTTTTCTTATAGTTTGGTTCAAACTGAAGGGGATTTGAAAAGAGTTCTTGCACCGGAAACTGGTTTGGAGCCCAAGGAGCAGAGGTTGTTGTTCCAAGGGAAAGAGAAGGATGATGAAGAATGTTTGCATATGGTAGGAGTGAAAGACATGTCAAAGGTGGTGCTTTTAGAGGACCCAGCTAGCAAAGAGAGGAAGCTGGAGGAGATTAATAGAAATCAAACTGTGCTAAAAGCCTGTGAAGAGGTTGCTAAGGTTAGATCAGAGGTTGACAAACTCTCTGCCAAGGTTAGCATCTCCTGAAAAGAGAGATAAAAATCATGTACTTTTCATGTTACAAAATGTGAGCATTTTTCAACCTACTGATCCAACTTTGGTAGGTTATTGCTTTGGAGGGAATTGTTGGTGCAGGTACCACCAAAGTTGCAGAAAACGAATTCCTTGTGTTGACAGAGTTGCTTATGGTGCAATTGCTCCAACTAGATTCAATTGAGGCTGATGGAGAAGCCAAAGTCCAGAGGCGGGTTGAGGTTAGTCATTATCTGGTTGTTTTCAACCATTTTTCAGCTTGAATCAAAGCAGTTTGATGTGGTTGATAGAATGATATATGATAATAATAAAAAAAACATGGGATTTTGGTGCACAGGTTCGTCGAGTCCAAGGACTAGTGGACAACCTAGACAAATTGAAGGCTAGAAACTCGAATCCGTTCAGCACTAGTTGCAATGCAGTGGCAGTGAGTAGCAAATGGGAGGCATTTGAGTCTGGACCATCATGTACAAGAATAACTCAAGAATGGGAAGTGTTTGATTAAGCTCAACTTCACAAGGGAATGCTCTAGTAGTGGTAAGCAAAGCTTGTAGCCTGATATGGGACCAAAGCTCCTCCATCCATGGTAGAACTCATTCATTTCAGCTGCAGCATGGTTGTCTTAGTTCAGTTTTCTGCACTGTTGGAATCGGTAATCAAAATGGTAGATGAAGCGGGCTATGTATAAAGGATCCTCTACGATTCTTCAAGCCTAATATTACTTGTTTTTGCTCATATTTCTTGTTGGCTTATCTGGTGGCGAACATTACAATATTTTTCTCTTAATTTTAGAAGAAAAAAAAGTTGTTTTATATATGGGAAAATGTGCCAGTCAAGATTGTGCTTTTAATTTTGAATGTTACCTGTTATTTGGTTTCCTTACATGGAACTTGTTATATTCATGCTATTTTTTTAGGATTTATTTGGACGAGTCTACCACGTGCGACGAACATTGATAAACACCACTAACGATAAACACCATTAATTTTTTTTAATTTTAAAAATTTAAAGTACTAAAATTATAATTAAAATTATCTCTTAATAAAAAATAAAAATCAAATTTAATAATTACTTTATAATATTTTTTTAATTGGTTAGAATCAAATATACCCAATTCTCCTAAACCCTAACAAAATCAATCTCTTAAAAAATAGAAATCAGTTTATAATTTTTAATAGATTAGAATCAAATATACACAATTCTCATAAAGTAACTATTAAAAATTATAATAGATTAAAATTATCTCATATTATTGATTCTAATCTATTAAAAAATTATAAATTGATTTCTATTTTTTAAGAGATTGATTTTGTTAGGGTTTAGGAGAATTGGGTATATTTGATTCTAACCTATTAAAAAAATATTATAAAGTAACTATTAAATTTGATTTTTATTTTTTAAGAGATAATTTTAATTATAATTTTAGTCCTTTAGGTTTTTAAAATTTTTAAAAAAATAATGGTGTTCATCGGTGTTCATCGTTAGTGGTGTTCATCAATGTTCGTCGCCCGTTGTAGAATTTTCCGATTTATATTCAATACATTTGCGGTGAAAACTTTTAGTATTCACAAGCGTTTTAATTTTAAGATTTAAAGACTTAGTTTATGGTTTAGAGTTTAGGGGTTTAGATGTTGGGATTTAGAATTTAAGGATTATGGTTAAAATTTATGGATTTAGAATTTTGAAGTTAAGATTTAGGTTTTAGAGTAATATGAATTTAGGTTTTAACCTACAAACTATAAATTCTAACCCTACGTATTAAATTTTATTCACAATCCCCAAATTTTATATTATTAAATATAAACCCCTAAACTCTACACCTTAAACTAAGTCTCTAAACCCAAAAACAAGGCGCTTATAAAAACTTTTAGTTTCCACCGCAAGTGTATCAAACAATTATATTTTTTTTTATCTTGGTACCCAATTTATTTTCAGAAGCGATATTTTTTTTTCCATATCGGTATCTCTATAATAATGTAATTTAATAATTAATGGTGATTAATAATAATTAATTTAATAATTAAGTGATACATGATAATATCAATGTGATTTCATAAGGTCTAATGATAAATGATAAAAATAAATATTAGACTTTTTAACAGTTTTATCGTGATGTTACACATATGCTTTATCTTTACATAATATTATTTATTTTATATGTTTGATTATCAAATAATTTAAAATTACAAATATTTTTGAAATATATACATAGATTATTAATTTATATCAAATGTCACGTCAACAAGATTAAAATTTTAATATTAAAAAATAACAATTATGTGTAAATGTTAAATTCAACTTATTTATGAAAAATTATTAAATGAATTTAATTCATTACTTTGTTTGTGATTCTAGCTAATAAAGTTTATATAATTTTTTAAAACAAATTTTTACTCTTTCTTACATGTCAATAGTAAAAAGTGAATAATTAAACTTATTTAAAAGTTCAAATAAATTAGATAGACCTTATTAATTGAGATTACGAATGATGTAATGAGTCTAATTAGTCTAATAATTTCTCTTAAATAGAGCGCCTCCGAAAAAAAAAAAAAAAGAAGGTAGTGTCATTAGGAGAAAAACTGTATTGAATCGAATTTATCATTTAAGCAAAAAAGAGAAAAACACGCACACAAATTTCTCTGAAACTGCAATTTCCCAATTGGAGGCGGATTCTGATAAGTGATAACCGTGGAGGGGAAGAAACCTAGTTTTTTTTCCCTTGACCCCAAACCACAAACAATGGACGAATTAACCTTGTTTCAATCCTTTTACCATGAACTCAAAACCAGTCGCAGGCTGAATCACTCGGGCAAAGGCTTCAACATCTGGAAATGCAAGGTAGAACTTTTCCTCGGAGTAATCGGCGTCGAGTATGTCCTCACCCAACCAAAACCCAACAAGGAAAACCCAGATGAGTCCCCCCGGCACGACAAATGGGTGGATGACGACTTCAAGGCTCGCCACGTTATCCTCGGAACCCTCGATGACAAGCTCTACATGATTTATCATCAACACGAGACGGCCAAGTCCATATTGGATGATCTCACCAGTTTTTTCGCGAGGCCTTCAATGGCTAAAAGGATCATGCTTTACAGGCGATACATGAATCACAAAATGAAGGAAGGGGCGAGTATAAATGATCACACTCTTGAGATGATGGGTATGGCTTCGGACTTGGAGCGGCATGGCGTGAAAGTGCCCAAGGACATGCAGTCTATGGTTTTGATAGAGAATTTACCGGAGTCGTGGAACGACGTTGTGACACCGATCACTGTCAAATTGGCCTTTGATGAGGATGCGTTGGGTTTGGACAACGTTGAAAAGAGGCTGCTAAATGCTGGGCAATTGAAGCAGTTAAAAAGGGATCGTCATGATGGAGAGAGTAGTTCAGGTTCAAGTTCAAGAGGAGGGTTTAAAGGAAAATGTTACGATTGTGGCAAGTTTGGACACCGTCGATCTGATTGCCCCTATTGATTAGGTACATACTTTCTCACGTTACTCTGTTTCTATTGTCAAGTGTCAACCTTTACCTTTTATTCAGCCTTTACAAGCCAACGATTATCCTGATGACAAATTGCTCTGTATTTTGATTTTTGATTCAATTTTAGCTATTGCTTCCATATCTAGTTTTTGTTTTAATTTCTATATCTTCTGCACAGTTTAGGGGATATGTTACACAGGGCATGGACTTGTGCTGGTCTAGTAGAAAATGACTTGATGTCCTGTTTGTTTGTTTTTTGTTTTTTTTTGGTGTTAAATCCATCTGAATTCAAAAGTAGTGAACAGTTGCGGCACCATTCTTATTTAATACTTGGATTTTTGTTGTTTAAAGTAATGAACTGATACTTGATACCATTTCCTGGTTTCTATTTGTTTGTTGAATTTAGTTTACAATGTAATTTGTTGCAGATTGATGGTGGGAGAAGCAGTGGACGAAAGATAACTCTTCTTTTTTTGCACTTCAAGTTGCAGAACTTGTCCTCTAGTTTTCAATTAGTTGAAGGTTTTTTTCCTGCTGAGAAGATTTTATTTTGAATGTTATGAGCTACTTTTGGTTCACTCAGATCCTCCTTACACGGAACTTGTTATGAATACAGCAATATTTGTAGTAATGTTATGGAACTTGCTGCAAAAACGACAATGAATGGCCAGTGTAGAAAAAGCATGCATTGACGTACATGCTTCGTTGCATCTGTCATTAAAATGATACAAATTTAGGCACTAAATTAAGTGGAATTACCAAGCCCCCCTATATTTTTCTTCACGACTGGAAATGGAGGGGAAAGGTGAGGATCCACTGCATGCTGTTACGTGTGTGGCCATCCTATTAGTCTGTCTGGTGGGCCATTAAAAGCCCGCTCTTTTATTTAGTTGTGTGTGTGTTTGGTTTTATGGTGGTAGAATTAATTTTGGATCATCGTGATTTTATAGAATTGATTTTGTGTATAGTTAATTTAAAGTAACATGATTTATGTTTGAGAGTTTTTTTCTTAGAAATCACGATTGTATAAAAATATAGTGTAAAAATCACGGCGAAACGCAAAAGTTACTTCTACCTTACTTTTTCCAAAATCACGTTTGGGGCCTAAAATTATGTTTAGATGATTTTTAGATCCAAACATGTTAGCAGTTTTTGCGTTGATTGTGTTTGTATTTTTCATTTTATAAAAAATATTTTATGCATATGCAGTAGTAACGAAATGTTTTCATATGCATCTTAGTTTTAAGGTTTATAAATTTTATTTATGGTCTAATATTTAGGAATTTTAGAAAATGAGTTTTGAATTTATGGTTTAGTCTTATGATTAGAGATTTAAGTTTTACTAACATTTAAACCTTAAAATCTAACCACACCCATAATTTCAAAATGAGTAGGTAAAGTCAGGCCCGAAGCGTTGTTCTTGTTTTTTTTTTCCTTAAAAGGACGAAGCGTTGTTCTTGGCTTGCTCAAAAGGAAGACAAAGGAAATCAAGTGTTTGGTTCATATTATTTATGCAATTAAGTTAAATGCATGCTTTTGATACGATGAAGGAAGGTGTTAGCTGATGCAGGCAGAAGGAGTCAAGCAAGCTTTGGAATTCACCATCAATGGAGCCTTCAAGTTCACAAACACCAGCTGAGCTTAGTTTGCGTGGGGGGATTTGGTTACTTGTCTTCGCATTCATCCAGATAATAACCATGAAGCAGAAGAAGAACACCAGCATTCCAATCAAATCAACGATATATTCATATCAAGAAGTAGAGCTAATACCAGTGGCATGGTTTAGATAAATAATTGCTTGTATTATTAGGGTTCCAAACTTGGGCTGAATTCAGTGGCAAGAATTGTGTGTCTCTCTGTGCATTCAAATTAAAGTGACAGATGTATGGTTTTTACCCTAATAGGAGTATGCTTTAATTACCATTAAATCAAAAAGGTATTATTTACCCTTCTTAGTGATAAGGATGACTCTGATGTGAGAAGGAAAAAAAGTGAAGTTCATGAGAATCAATGGCTATCTTCTGAAATGCTACTGAATTTACTACACTATCCAACTTATACACTAACCTTGTACTCTCTTTTGTGTGGGTAATTTTGTATTTTTGAATAAGGCGTTTTGAACTTCGGTTTTGTTCTAAATCTATCCGCCAAATGGCCAACAACGGTAGGAGCAACAATGCTCCATGTATGGTAATCTGCAGTGTTTTTGTGTATAAATACAAAGGCCATGGAAGCCTCTTAATCACAGCAATTTAAATCTTTATAGGGTTAGTTTGAATTAAAAGTGCATATCTTTTGTTAGATTTCAATTCCTTCCTTGTAATGCTTTCTTGTTTTGAATGTTTGCAGGTTGATAGCAACATGGCCAGCAGCAGTGAAAGTAACGCCTCTTTCTTCCCATTTCCTCCACCTGCTGACGCCAACACTGTGGTGGTCAATGCTGTTCAGGGCGGTGGGGGTCGCTTCGACGAGCAGAACATGGACCCGAGAAAGTTTAAACGGTAACTTCATTTTGTGCTGTTTGTTTTAAGTTTAACCTACGTATACCTTATTTCCTTTATCTTTTTCGCCCGTTCAACCGTTTACCACTCCTCCTCTTTTTGTTTTGTTGTGTAGGATCATTTCAAACCGGCTTTCTGCTCAGAGATCAAGAATCAAGAAGCTTCAACATGTTCATGATATGGAAAAGAAGGTGGAATCTCTACAGGTAAACTTCATCTCTCTCTCTCTCTCCAGATTCCCTCTACATCTAATTCATTTCATCTTTGGTGGAAAAATAAAATGTCAGACTCTAGTTGATGTGCTCTCCAATCAAGTTGAACTGCAAAAGGAAAAGCAATTCTTGCTGAGAATGGAGCAACAAGACTTGCAGAGCCGCATTTCAGCCTGCGCTAACCGCAGAGTTATGGTGGATGGTAAAGCACTTGAACTCTCGTTTTGTCTGTTTCTAACATGCACGCAAATAATACAAGTACGAGGTCTGTTTATATTTTGTGTACGCAGCTGAAATAGAAAAGAGGAGAGCAGAACTAAATAGGGTGAGGGAACTGCATTTGAGACAACAACATCAGCAAATGCAGCCGCAGAATATGGATGTCTGGGAACATGGACTGCCCACAGAGCAGATGCTGAACGACTCCGCAACCGGACAACCTTTGTTTGTTAGTTCAGACGAAGGTAAAAATGAATAAAGCTGATAATATAACCAACTTATTATTTTCTCGATATTTGTTTTGATACATATCTCTACACTAACTACCAACAAAGACGTTGAAATAAAACTAACATGGGAAAACCATGACTAATAGCGGAATGAAAACCAAACCTTAAAAGCATCGTAAAAAGTTTGAGGAGTCAAAGTGTCACTCATGCTTGGAGGTATTTGGCAGAAGAAATGATTAGTATATTGCATTCAGTTACTTCCGTTTTGTTTGTTTGTGTAACTTAATTTGACTGCTTCAAATATTTTAAAATATTATTTCAAACTTTCCAGTTATATAATATTATTATTTCTATGCATTTAATATATACTAGATTGTAATTACTTTACCGCTGAAGATAAATTCATAATATTTTTAAAAAAATATCAAAAAAAGATTATATATGTAATTGTTGTACAGTTGATGGTGGAGAGGATTACATAGCGGAGGAGATCAACATGTTGGACCAACTTAACTTGCACCAGGAAAGTGCTGGACATATGGTGGCGCCTGGTTGGGAAGCCGGTGGAGGAGAGCTCACGAATGTGGGCCTTGACCAATCTGGACCGGAACAGCTGCTGAATCCATTCCTGAATCAGCCACAACAGCAACAGGTTGGAAGCTTTGACTCTGACTTTGGAGAGCTTGAGAAGATCTTCAACTTCAATCCCGACAATGATTTTCATATCAACTAATGCTCCATATCATTCCCCCACCGTTTTTTTCTGCAATCCTTTCGTTTTCTTTGAATGTCTGTCTGTTTTCTTTATATGAAATGAGTATGTTCGACTTTTCTCCAATCCATCACATTACCATGCATGTCATCATAACATCATACCATCCAGGGACAAAGTTAGTATTAAGTATCAGGAAGGGCAAGAGTACATTAAGCCTTTAAATATAAAAAAAAATAAAAAATTTATTTGACTGATATATTTAAATTAAAAAAGACCTAGAATATAATTATAACAAAAAAAATCTGAAAGGCCCTTTTCAATCCCGAGTCTCTGATACCGCCCATGATTATAATGATTAAGGGACAAAATATTTGCCCAAGAAGAAGCTATTGTAGGCTCAAGTTTTTGCGTTCTAAATCCTGTCCAATGAATAGCATTCACAGACCAAAATCCAAAATGAGCCCATTTTTGTTCATCTTCTCAGGATAGGGAGGAGCCGAGCGTCAAAACAAGTGACCCAAAAAAGGCCAGGCTAAACTCTAAAGTCTTGCGAAAGGAGATAAAATAAGCGAAAAGGACATTCGGCATCTAATCCAAAAATGAAAAAAAAAAAATATATACCGAAGAACCGATGATTACAAAATGTGCTGGGAAGTCGATGTTCGGAGTTCTGACACGTCTCTCACTGTAAACACTAAAAAAACCGACACAAGTCTCTTCTCTTGTACCCCTATCTGCAGGTGTTGGTGAGTCGAGCTTCGGCCTTTTCACACACCAACACCACCCTATTCCCTAATCACTTCTCTTCATCACAATTGTTTATCCCGCCAATTCAACTCCAGGTTATCTTGTTATCTTCCCCCCTTCGTTTCCCCTTTTATGGGTTCTTTTTTTTCTTTTGGTTTTCCCTTCAGCTCCTCCGACTGGAACTACCCTGGGTTTTTGCTTGGATGCCGAGAAATCGTAGGGAAATAGAAGAAAAGACGAATCTTTTGATGCCAGCCGGGACTAGTAAATCTTCTTTCGACTCGTATTAGACTTGGGTTTTTGTTTAGTTTTCGAGAACTTCTGTTCCTATATCCTTTTGTTCACTTAAACTATCTAGGCAATCAAACACTTCACATACCCCACTGAACTGATGGCCTTTGCTCGTGGGTGCACATCGTTGACTGAATTATCTTTGCCTTTTCATCGGCACCACTTTCTGCCTCCTCAATTTAATCAAACTTTCTTTCCAAAACATAGTCTTGGAAGAATTTCAACCGAGGCATTTAACCACCAAAATCCAAACTTTGTTCTTCGAAAAAGACAACCAAAATTCAGGATCTTCACGTCGGTAGAATTGGACCAATATGTAACGAGTGATGATGAAGATGAAATGAGCCAAGGCTTCTTCGAGGCAATTGAAGAATTAGAGAGAATGACAAGGGAACCCTCTGATGTTCTTGAAGAAATGAATGATAAGTTGTCATCAAGAGAGTTGCAGTTGGTTCTAGTTTACTTTTCTCAAGAAGGGAGAGATTCTTGGTGTGCGCTTGAAGTATTTGAGTGGCTCAAAAAGGAGAATAAGGTTGATAATGAGACAATGGAACTCATGGTTTCAATTATGTGTAGTTGGGTCAAAAAGCTGATTGAAGGAGAGGGTGATGTTGGTGATGTGGTTGATCTCCTTGTGGACATGGATTGCGTGGGGTTGAAACCGGGTTTTAGTATGATTGAGAAGGTGATTTCGATGTATTGGGAGATGGATAAAAGGGATGGAGCTGTTGTGTTTGTGAAGGAAATTTTGAAACGGGGAATTTCATATGAAGATGATGATGGTGAAGGGCAGAAGGGTGGGCCGGCTGGCTATCTTGCTTGGAAGATGATGGTATTCTATCTTAAGCTTTTATTATTAGTATGCGTCTATTTTTGTTTTCATGTTAGAGATTGAATTTGCTTGTTATTGGCTGCTTGAATTTTTTTTCATTGTTACTATTGTTGATAAATTGTTCATTTTTCCTTCTTATTCCTGGAAATAATGGTCACTGCTGTTTATGCTTAATCATTTGTTAGTATTTCTTGTTCTTGTTCTTGTTTGTTACCTGTATGGTTCATTACTTTCTTGATCATCTATAGGGTTGAAAAGTTCAACTATACTCTGATCACTGTGTTATACTTTGCCAGGACATTGTTGTTTTCTGCTGAAGTTGTACAATTGAATGTTGTGGTTTCTTGTTTTTACCCTGCACTGAAAGCAAATTCTTAATTCTCTCATAGTTTATTGCAATTCCATATGCATCTCTTACTGTAGTATTTTTTTTTTCCTGATTCTTTGTCAATAAGTGATCTACCTCTGTTCTGCAAGGTTGAGGGTAACTATGGAGATGCCATCAGATTGGTGATTGACCTTAGAGAATCCGGGTTGAAGCCTGAGATTTACAGCTACCTCATGGCAATGACAGCAATAGTCAAAGAGCTTAACGAATTTGCAAAAGCCTTGCGAAAGTTGAAAGGTTTTGCCAGGTCTGGCTTGGTTGCTGAACTTGATATGGAAAATATAGAGCTTATAGAAAAGTATCAATCTGATCTTCTTGCTGATGGGATAAAATTGTCTAATTGGGCAATTCAAGAAGGAAGTTCTTCAATTAATGGGTTGATCCATGAGAGGCTTCTTGCTATGTATATTTGTGCTGGGCATGGACTTGGTGCCGAGAGACAGCTGTGGGAGATGAAGCTTGCTGGTAAAGAGGCTGATGGAGACCTTTACGACATTGTTTTAGCCATTTGTGCTTCCAGGAGGGAGACTAGTGCAATATCACGGTTGCTTGCTAGATTGGAGGTTTCAAGCTCCCCGCGTAGGAGGAAAACTTTATCCTGGTTACTGAGAGGTTATATTAAAGGAGGGCATATAGGCGATGCTGCTGAAACAGTGGTCAAAATGCTTGATTTGGGTTTATATCCAGAGTATTTAGACAGGGCAGCTGTTCTGCAGGAACTGAGGAAAAGGATCCACCTGCCGGGAAACATTGGAACTTATATGGATCTCTGCAAACGATTATATGATGCGAGTTTGATTGGACCTTGCCTTTTATATCTGTATATAAAGAAATATAAGCTTTGGGTTATACGAATGCTTTAAGGTTTAAGAAAGGAATTTTCAGTACACTTTCTACGTTGTAGGAGTTTTGTGAACCTGGATTTTAGATGGCCGTGTAGCAGTATATGGGTGCTCGATAGAAGATATGCAGGCAAACTTTGAACACTAGAAATACATGGTAAGCATTTTGTTCTTTGGGTCATTTAAATATTGTATATATATTATATATATTGTAGCTACTGTATGCAGAATGCAAGTATTTCCTATAAATGTAACTAATGAGACTGCCTACGGCTACAAGTATGTTGTTGTGGTAATCTTCTCCTCTTCCTTTTTCTCCCTTGAATATACATGTACTTATTTTGCTATTACATAATCCTACATGTTATAATCAGCTTCTGATATCTTCTGTTGTAGTCTATCCATTTTTATTTTTACTTTAGTTCTTTGTTAGTTGCTTCTAATTCTTCATTTCTGCACATTAGAATGAATCTACCAGACAACTAGCTGGCAGGTCTAAGCCTGAGAAAAATGACTGAAATTACACAGTAAATATTGAATTGGTAATATCATAGTATGCATACATTTCGGATTTCTCAACCGTATCGTCTAAGAGTGGAAGCTTGGCATACTGCATATGAATGAATAAACCAGTGTAGAAAAGGATAAGCGAACAAAAAGAACGACAAGAACGAGGAACTGAGGAAGGGGCAACAAACCAAGGCTCACTCACAACGCTTCATCTCTCAACTATATACACACAAAAAATATTTCTCTTGCAAGGCATTGGATTAGAGAAAGCACCTGCCCGAAACTCCACTGCTTCGGAGCAAGACAATAATAAAAAGGCAGGGGAAAAATAAGTTTTTTCAGGTTTCAACTTCACTGGTCAGCTTGCTTCTGTGGACAAGATTTCAAGCTCAGCCCACCAAAGGGGAGAGAGTTTTGGCGTTGCACCCTCAGGTCCCACTGCTGTTATCTCTTTTAACTTGGCTGCGATTTCCCTTATTGTTGGTCTCTCTTTTGGATCAGGATTAACACATGTTTTAATCACTTCAAACAAGCCCTCCAGCTCATCTTCTTTGAAAAATTTAAGAGTTGGATCCACCATTTCTTTCAAGGGTTGATCCCCTTTCATGTAATCCGAGGCCCAGTCTGCAACAGAGCCATTGTCTACCGAATACGGGATCCTACCAGTTATCATTTCAAACAATATTACACCGAAGCTATAAACGTTGCTTTCTGCATCTGCCGGATGGGATTCTAAGATCTCCATGGTAGCTGATCCGGCCTTGGCTGCGGTAGCATTATTCAAGAAGCTGAAATCAGATATTTTGGCAGCATAGTCTTCAGTCAGATAAACTGAGCAAGACTGCAGGTTTCGGTGGGCTATAGGGGGAGTTAGCTGATGCATGTGCTCAAGGCAGTACACTATTCCCATGGCTATTCTTAGTCGCATTCCCCAGTCCAAGTGCTCGGCTTCTCGTACTGTATCAAATTCGAAATTCAGCATCATCCAGGCCATATCTCATTTGGAAGCATACTTGTCTTATGATACAGATTTGAGTAAAAGGACTTACTGTGTAGATGTTCAAAGAGTGTTCCATTGGGAGCATACTCAAAAACCATCATTCTTGTGAAAGGCACGTTTTCTTCGCAATAGCCAATGAGATTTACAAAATTCTTGTGGTTCACTTTAGACAAAGCGTCTATCTGAAAGAATGAAAAATATTTGATATTCAGAAAGGGTTTACAAGAGCCAAGACTATAGTGATTAATAATACTGCAGTACCTTGTTTCTAAATTGTGTTTCTAAATCCCTTGACCAATCTTCACGAGATGCAACTGCAGTTGATGTTACGGCTATTTCAACCCCACTTGACAGAGTTCCCTTGTAAACTGTGCCATCGGAAAAGGTTCCGATTATATTGCTGAAATCCTCACAAGCCGCTTCAAGTTCTGATCGCTTGAGCTTCGGTACACCTGAAATGCGGACATTAATATAAGAGAGGTTGGAAAGTGACTTTGTTTCACCAAGGATTTGAGCCGAAAGGTGAAGATAGTACTTTTTGCAGAAGATTTCCATATAAAGTGGTTACAAGAATGCTATGTTGGTTAGCAGAAAGTTTATGCAATTTGAACAGGTTCACAGACGCCTAGCAATGCATGGAGAGTATTCTGCAGATATGGAAAGATACCTGTTACAAATGCCTTCTGCAGCTGCCCACTCAATCCTGTGGCCCAAGGTTTGACAGTAACCACCTTACTGCTTCGGAAGAGGAATATGCCAAGGACCAAAACCAAAACGAACAAGGAACCCCCTATACTTGCAATCAAAATTAGAACCATATGATGTTCTGAATCAGACCTCTCATCTTCTATTTGGCTTGGAGTTGAAGCAGGGGAATCAGTTGGGGCACTGTGTGATTGTGGTGGTTCAGAGATATATACTGGTGGATCTACTGGGAGTGGTAAAGCTGGAGTTGGTGCTAATGCAGGCAAAGGTGAAGACAACGGAGTCAAAACATTATTGGAGGGATATGGAGATGGAGATGGAGATGGAGACAAAAATGGTGAACCCAAAGGAGATATAAACGGAGACAAAGGTGACGGTGAAGGTGACAATGAAGGGGAAGAGAGGTGATTAGATGCTACTGTAGGTGGTACTGACCGCCGGGGAGCTCTTCTCTTAGCTTTGCGTGCCTTGGAGAAATCTACCAACTGCTGCAACCTCCTCCATAGAGCTACATCTCTTGGCTGGGCATTGTTCCTGAGCATTAGAAGATATCATGAAGCTAATGGCTAATATAAAAAGAAATGAGAGCTTGCTAATACAAAGAGACACATCCTATAAGCCTAAAAACACTCTACCCTTCTTCCTCGGCATATGGTTGTTCAATATTTGATAATCTTAATTGAGATTGATTGATTCCATACACCATGCACAACAGAAATGGAAATGTTATGGTAATTCATTTGCTTACCGCGGAAAATCTCTGCTTTTACAAGATGACCTAACAGCTGCAATTTTAGTTAGCTGATTCTCGTCATCTTGAAACTCAGAAAGCATCTTAACATCATATAACTCGGGTGGTAAGCTGCCGAGAAACTCATTGTTGTCAAGTAATCTGCAAGAAATCGGAACAAAAGGGACTAAATAAAAGCTCCAATAAATAAAACTAAATGCAAACAGCTTGAAAAGAGGATCTTACAGTTTTGTCAAGGAAAGATTATTGCCTAGATCAGGTGGAAATGGTCCACTAAAGTTATTGTATCCTAAATCCAACACCTCCAGCTCCTTCAATTCCCCAATTTCTTTAGGAATGCTTCCAGAGAAAGAATTGTTGCGCAATATTCTGCAGTGGTACAAGATATAAAGCAGAACGAAGAAAATCAGCAAAATAAAAGGTGATTTGTCAAACCATACACGGATCACCAATGATAGACAGACTTACATAGATTTTAAATACCGGAGCTTCCCAACTTCAGGTCCCAAGCTCCCAACAAGTCGAAGATCTTTCAAGTTCCTACAAACAGAATATTTCTGACTTCAGGGTTACCGTATAATTAACAGCCTATTTGAATCAATACAATGACACACATCTACAGACAAAAGTATGGAGTTCAAATCCAGGAAACTGTAAGAAGACGTAAAGCTAAGCCGAAACTGTTAACTCACAGAATGACTACATTTCCGTCGCAGCACTCGACCCCGAACCAAGAACATGGATCAAACTCTCCATCGTTTTCCTTCCAGTTTGATAAACCACCAAAAGGGTCGGTGATCACTCTTTCTCTAAACCTCAGCAGAGCCAAACCTACGAATAAATATATGATGAAACTCTGTTTAAGGCTTTAAGAAACTTCACTTACAGGCAGAGCTCTAGCCATTGAATATATATGGGCATATACCTTCGCTGCTCAAAGTCGAGGAAATGCTCATATTCTGATCAAACAGTGATAAAAACAGCATGAACATCATCCTGAACTTGAACCGCTTGAATCCCCAACGAACATCCATGTCCAATAAGAAAAATTTTCGTGCTTTTTCTATCAACCTTTGACAAGAAAAAGAGACGCAAAATAAATATTACAGAATATACAGAAAAAGGAATATAAATCGTGAGGAGAGAGAGCTTCTTGGAGTCAGCTGGCTGCAAATTTGGACAGTTAAAAGAAGAAAGCGCGTAGTATTTTTTTATGAAGGGAGAAGTAGTTTTTGTAAGTTAAAACCGACAGCACCTTTTTTTCTTTTAAGTATATGCAAACAAAGAAGACCAATAAATGGAGAAAGAAGTCACGGTTCTAACAGGGGACAAGAGAAATGTAAGTTTGGGATTCACTTGTGATTTGTCTGGTTGTTGGTGGTGGATTCACTCTCCAACTTTCATTCCATGTTTTCTATATTTATAACGCCGTCCTAAGAAATCTTAATCTCCCCATGTGCCATGTGCTTCACACATGCTCAATCCTCTACCTCTTTTTGCTTTTCCTTACCCTCGTCGACCGATACTAAATCGTACGCTTTAAACACTAAAAAATAAATTCTACATTTTAAATCTTAAACCTTAACAATAAATTTTAATTTTAAACTTATTTTTTTAATATTCGAATATAGAGAGACACTAAAAAGGAACATAAATTTTATATTCTTCCTTGACCTACGTAACATAAGCAAGTTCATGTCTCATCATGGTTTGTATAGCAAGATAAATGTTCAAAGTATTTAAGTGAAAATTCGCGTATAGTCCAATGGCGAAATCATAAATTTTCCCAGACGCGATGCAACAACTCAACTGTGAAACCGAATGTTTGCCGTTCATTTGGTATGTCATGCCACAATCGCCTCCTTCCATTAAAATTTCTTTATGCGTTTAAATCAAGTGAGAAATGGGATATTTACAATGATTGACTAATACAAGTATCATTTTAAAAATAAGAACTTTTCTGAGTAATGGATCTTAATTAGGAAGCAGGAACTGGGTTTCTTCTATTTGTAAATGTTAGAATTCATGCCCCGCTGTCTGAAATCTGAACCAAGTTCACATTTCAACCGTGTCTGCCAGTTAATTTCTGGCCTGCACAGCTCAAGCCATTAGAACATAATATAAAACTCAATAATTCAACAACAAAAGGTGGTGGGTCACCAAATAATATCATGTATACGATATTTTTATACCCAACTTGTATGTATGTTGCCAGATGTTGAGCAAAAAATAATACAGCGCCAAAATACTCGATGAGAAAAGACTAAAGAGCAGTCCACATGTGAAACACTAAATTAATGCAACATGATGGGATCATGGGATTGTGATTGGAGTGTGGAGAACATGACTTTGAAGGTACGTTCCAAAAGGATTAGGAATTAGGATGGGGTATTCTTTTCATTGTACGAAAGATGAGAGACAGAGAATGATGTCTAAGCTACTATGAATATGATTTTTCGACTTTAATTTGAAGGCTATGTTTTATTTTGTGATTGCCGTTACCATGTTTTTTTTTTAATAAATCTTATAAATTCGACTTTCTATCAAATTCTTTTTCACATCTCTATAAAATTCATATAATTGTGTTTAATAAAACTATCTAAAAGCAAAATACACGTGGTTAACTCCAAGATTTAGTAAGTTAATTGGAAAAGGTAAATGAGCCATTTGGTGCACCACCCACTCTGGACAACACTTAAATGAGCCAAGAAATTGACATTGCGCCAAACAAAAACAAAGAACAAAAAGAAAAGGAGTGGCTGAAATGGCACTGTATTTCTAACTTATGGTTACACGTGGAGGGGACGATCAACGATGGGCTTGTGTGGTGTAGTTTGTGGACCATAATAATACTAAATTTAACTTAAACCTGAATGTTGTTTCTAGGTATTGGCTTATGAGTGGAGTCGGACACATCCCCCCAATTGTTCACCTTCTAAAAGAGACAAGACAACCTCCCTTTGGGCAAGAGAAAATACCCTACTACCTTTCATGCTCTGACTTCTTTTATTATTATAAACAAACATTACATATTAAAAATGAAAAACCATGTGTTGGACATGTACTTAAACACTTGGTTCTGGTGAGTAAGCTTCCAACCAATAATTTTTTACATACACAAATTTTCAAACTTAAAATTTATTTAAATGATACTAAGTTGTTTACCACTTGAACCAAGTGGTCGTGAGTCGTGACACCATTTTTTATTGCTTAAGCTTTGTGTTACTAAATTGAATTTTGGTAAGAATAATTAGCAAGACCAAGCCCAGATTTTATGCAGATGTGATATGGGCTTTCTTAGTACACTTGAATACATTTAAAACTTCACAAGTTAATGGTATTGGTCCATGATGAAATTGGAGCAATAACTTTAAGGGCCTCGTGACCAAAATTTTAAAGCTTTGTGTGGTCTTAGATTCGTTCACGGGTTCTTGCAGAAGTTGAGGATAGTTTTTAGTCGGATCGTCCGACGTTTTCAATGAGGTTTGGGTGCCTATGATTACTGATTAGGATTCGTTGATTGATGAGACAGCTTGAAAATTCGCATAGATTTTCGTTTGGACTGGATTAAGCTAGCTCTCTTCTCGCAAACCATGTGAGTTACGCCATCTTTTAATGAAAAAAAATTGTAAAACCAAATCATTCTATATATGTAAAAAATATATTTTATAAAATTTAAATACTTAAAATATTTATTTTAACTCAACAAGTTACAACAGTGGAAAAATAGATAATATCATTTTAAGAGGTTTGGGTTCAACCTTTTTGTATACAATATGTGTAAAAAAGTTAAAAATATGTATAAACATATATTAACTCCTGATCACCTTTACACTATTTAAAAAATATTTAAATAATTATGATAAAAGTTTAGTTTTTTAAAATATTTTAATTATATAGTATTATCTTTTATTTATTCTTAGACTTAAAAGAACACGTATAAAATATATTATTCAAATTCAAATTATTTGGGGAAATAATACCATTTTTACTACGGATATAACTCAATAAATTCAAATTTATAAATACAACGACTTTAATGAAATAAAAGAAAGGTTAACTTACGAGTGATTTTTCATAAATGAAACCGGCTTACATCTCCCAAATTTTGACAATTTACCTTTCAAAAAAATGTTGTAAAATGTCTGTGTTGTAAACAGTTTATTCACATCACATAATGAAAAGCCTTTATAAATCTCTCTTTTCTTTGAACCAAAGGTTTAAGTCGTGAGTGAACTCTATCTGTCCAATAACTATATAGCGAAATAAAACAAAACTACAATTTCTGCAAATAAATAATAACAGTAAAAAAATGAAAACATCATCATATTGGACCCACCTTGTCTTAAAAAAAGAATCCAATAATTCAGAGTACAAACGCTAGAACGATAAAATTACAATCCTCTCCTCGCATTCGCCGTGGCGTTTACGAATACATCTCTTGAGATTTGATTTTATATTTATACAGTTTCATATATTTATGTTGCAATTAAATGTCTGTCTACATCTACATTGCATATATTAGTCATTCGTAAACCTAGTTATTACATTACTCATATTTTCAGATTTTTATAGGTTTTAGAAAAATTGCTTTTTCAATTGTTTAAATGTGAATATTTAAAATGTTAAAAATACAAATCACATTTGAACTTGATAATGAACTTATAAACTTGATTAAATGGTGTCCCGGATTTGAAACTAAGACAACCACTAAAATGATGATATTATTAGTGTATGAGGAGGCTACAAAATTTTATGTTTTAAAATTAAATGTTAATTTTAAAGATTCTTTTTTGTTTTGCGTTTTCAATTTTTGTAACTCAACTTAATCGAATTTATTAAGTTTAAGATCAATTAATTAAATTCTTTAATTTTAGAGTGAAATTGACAAGAAAAATACTGAGATAAACCTTTTAAATAAGTGCAACTTAATGAAAACTCTTTTTGCAGCGATCATTTCAACAAGTCAAATCCGTCAATCAAAGGAGATGACATTTATTGAAATGTTATACAATGCTAACTTCCTGATATGGTATGCCTCAGACCCCTCTGCTTTAATGATATTGATTTATCGTACTTGATGAAGCCGTAGCCAACGTTTATTTTAAAGCCTCTGCCTACACACTAGACAGCCTAGACTAGATGTGCAATTATTCAGGGCTCGTGCATTTTTTGAATTTTTAATCATTAAATTGATTATGAAAATGTAATTATTTGATTAAATTTTTAGTCATTTTCAACCTTTTTTAATTCTAATTATTCTGATTACCCAGCACTGATTACTTGGAGATGGTTGCAAGGGTGGGATTTAAGGCCAAATTAATTAAATCCAGATTACTATTTAAGAAAGTAGTAATCCGTAGGTCCCAAAAATGTAAAAATAGAGGGGCCGACATCTGAAAAGTAATTGATTGAAGTTTCCAATTTAAAGATGGAGAAATGGATGCATGGTAATTGCCAAAACATTGGGTAAACCGTCTAGATTAGCCATGGCTTACAAATCAATCATAATCATAAAATAAATGTTACCTATTGGACATTACTCATGCCACGTAATAATTTTATAAATATATATTAGTTTGTGTTTTTTCATTCTAAAGATTGAGTGTTTTATTTTTTTGTAAATACACTTGTAAGTATGTTCGAGGACGGTAATCGGAATTTTCAGTATAACATTTGAGTTGTGATACTGGATGCACGTGGCAAGTCAGAACTAAAGTTTGACAGAAAACACATACACAAAGCATGTGGGAAAAACAATCAGCCACCTTAAACCGGCAACTGTAACTGCAAGCGCCCAGCGGCCACCCATTAACTGCACCCCGACCACCCGCACTCTCAAACTCCCGACGTGCTTCACACGTTATCCCTTTTGTTTTGTTTGTACGGACAACGAGTCGACTCAGATAATTTTTTTTTACTATTTCTGAGTTGCATTCCTATTAATATTTTTATTAGCACGTAACAAATTAATGCAGCCTAAGAATAATGGCTTAATATTATTAGCACGTAACAAATTAATGCTACCTGATCAAAACGTGTTGTATGTCAAAAAAATTAAAAAATACAAAAAAAAACATAGAACTAAATAAACTTGTAGAAAGCAAAAAAAATCACGAAAGTATGATATAGATTAAAATTTCAAAAGTTTTCCCTTGATTTTATATTTTAAAATGAATTTTGGGTTTTTATTTTTTAAAATATTTTTATGTTTGTGTTTTGATTTTTGTGCTGTTTAAAGAATTTAATTATTCTGAAATATATATTAAAAGGAAAAACCTAAAGTATAAAGCAAATTATTTTTTCGTAATTAATGTATTTATTCTTTTCTAAATATTATAATCTTGTTTATTTATTTAAAAATGTTAAAACTCAAAAAAGTAAAAAGACCCAGAGAATTTTAAAAGCTTCTATGTTTTTAGAAATAAATTTTAGATTTTTCTTCTATGAGTTTTTACTATTTTGAAGAAATTAAAATATTTTAAAAAAAATCATTACACATGACGTCATTGATTGGGCTATGTTGTTTTTTATCCAAAAAATGGAATAAGCAGTAAGATAAAATAATTGTATTATGAGGTGACTAATATAAAGGGGAGAATATTGGTGTGATAATTTGGGGGTGCTCAATCAAAATTTGTAATTGTTTTGGAGTTCTAATCAAAATTTTTAAATTTTTTGAGGATTTTATGATTTTTTTTTTTAAATATTGAGGATCTAATTAAAATTTTCAAAAAACTTTAGGACTCAATGAAAGTTTTAACAATTTGAGAGAGCTTAATTAAAAATATTCAAAATAAATTAAAAATTAATAAAAAATTCTAAAAATATTGATAGGTGTAATTTAAAATTTTCAAAATTTTGAGATGCGAAGGCTCCTTAGGCTTTACTGAAAATTTGCCTCTATTTTTTATATATGTAAAACTCTTTTAAGTTTTACACGTTTTATAAATCGTTAGATGGAGAATAGATAACTCAAATATTCGATAATACTATAAATGACATAATAAACTAAAATCATTTAACAATTTATCTATATAATGATATAACCTCTAAAATAGACCTTATTCCGATATTAGAATGACTCGGTGATGATCAATTAAAAGGAATGGCGGGGCCGCTCGGGAAGCAGTGATTCCATCGAGGGCCGGGCCACCATGTGAGATATTTATCATATATTCCATTTCTGTTCGAAACCCTGTAGTCTACTAAACAATAACATTACATTTCTAAACCCAATCCTTAATCTACCGTACAATACAATAAAATCCATTTTACCCTCATGTTTCTAGAGTAATTTCTACGAAAGTAAATACTACTTGCAATGAATTGTATTTGCCCGTCCCATCACCATTTGTTTTTGGTTTTCCTTGTCTGTCTTGATTTCTTCTCTTCCTTCAAAATCATTTATCTCGACTCTCACGATCGCCAATAAAGAAAAAAACCAAGCAAATCTTTCCCGTGAAAAGATCCCCACGGGGACGGGGAGGTGAGCCAGCAGTTCTTTCCATGAACCCTACACATTTTTACTGTTTACCTGATCAAACCGAAGCCATCTCTACAAAGAGATTGCAATTCGTGAGAGATCGACAGAGAGCTCAGGATTTAGAATATTAGATTGACTGGGCAGAACCCTCCCTTCTGCTTGTCTTCACTCTCCGGCACTTGAAAAAATCATACCGAGATAACCAAAACACCAACCCTTTGCTTTTTGTTGTTAATGGATCCTGCTTCTGTAGAAGGGGGTGCTGCAACCGACCCGAATAGCATCAACAAGGGTCCATCATCTGGTGTAGTTATAGCTTCAGCAACGCCGCCCACGGCTTCACAACAAGGTGTAGCTGGTGAGTCGTCTTCTTCCCCAGCTCCACCGAGTCGATACGAGTCACAGAAGCGTCGAGACTGGAATACTTTCTTGCAGTACTTGAAGAACCATAAGCCCCCGTTAACATTAGCTCGTTGCAGTGGTGCCCACGTAATCGAGTTCTTGAAATACCTTGACCAGTTTGGCAAAACTAAGGTTCACATAACGGGTTGTCCTTACTTCGGACATCCAAACCCACCTGCTCCTTGCTCTTGCCCACTCAAGCAGGCCTGGGGTAGCCTCGACGCGCTGATCGGGCGGCTTAGAGCTGCTTATGAAGAGAACGGTGGACGTCCGGAATCAAACCCTTTTGCCGCAAGGGCTGTGAGGATTTATTTGAGGGAAGTGAGAGAAGGGCAGGCTAAAGCTAGAGGGATTGGTTACGAGAAGAAGAAGCGAAAAAGGTCTACGGTCACAACTACTGCTGTTGGTGTCAATGTGTCGGTGGTTACCGCTCCAGCTGATGGTGGTGCGGGTAGCGGCGATGGCGGAGATGATAGTGCCGGTGGAACTGCGGCCAATGTTGGTACTGCCACCGCTGCTGCTGTTACCACAACTAACGTATAGCCTTTTTCTTTTACTGATTTTGTTCTCTTCTTCTCCTTCTTCTAATAGCTGCTCTATTTATGATTAAGAGGTATATATCTGGCGGTTCTCTCTGAATATTGGATTAATATCACATGAACCATATTTAGTCAAAAATCTAGTGTTTAATCCCTTTCAAGTTTCAACCGATCTCACAATTTTTTTCCTGAATTTGAAAAGACCTTTTTTATCTTTTAGAGTTATGCATGAACATTACTACTACTGCAATTATTCATAAAAGCGTATATATAAAGGTGATGCACAAGAAGTATTGATATAGAAGTTCTAATCGATTGCTTCTTTTTCCATTTTGTATGTTTTTGTCTGAGCTGTTTTGATGGGTAGAATTTAGGAAGAACTCTTGAAAAAGACCAAAAAAAGCCCTTTCCGTCTGTGTATCTTATCTTCTTCCTCAACAAGAAGCAAATGGGTAACTTTGCATTTGCCATCATGTCACCATGGAAACTTAGCTACTTATCATCATTGATATTGGGTTTCTGTTTCTTTCCTTCTTTTGACCTGCTAAGCTCCAATCACATGTATGCATTTGTATGGGATTCATTACAAAGAAATCCACACTTTTGAAAGAAAAATGAAGAAAACCCCCCACCAATATCCTATGGTTTATTGTTCTTCCTTACCATTATGGCCATCCATTACACAATGTAGAAGGAATCCACCATTAAATCTTGAACAGTTGCATATCTTATCTTTAAAGGAAAAAAAGGGAAGTCTTGGGGCATCTTTTTTTGTTTCCTTGGAAGTGTAGGGTTATGATTTTTATCTAGCTTAGAAACCTCCAAAAGTGGAGACTGAGAGTGAAAACAACAAGAAGAAGGTCGTTGAGAAGGAAGGTGACACTTAAAACACACTTGTTTTCCAATTCTTTTATATTAAGATTTCTCGTTCAGTTGAGCTCAAAGGACGAGCAAACACATTTAGCCGGTTAATTAAGCTACTCATATTTTTCTCATATTCTTTTAAATTATAGGTTTTAGACTTACTACGGACATTTTTTCCCTTCTCTTAAAGTATCATTCCCTCTAAATAGGATTAGAAATAGAATTATGATATATATATATAGGCCGGGCTCAAAGGGCAAACTTAAATGCTGTTGTAAATGTGATATATAAGCACACGTGCCCCTCACTGAAATTTTACATATCTGCAGTCGTTTGCACTTTTAAGTTTCAGTGTCAGGTGCTCTCCTTTATATCTTTGATCTAGGATTTTGTTCTCAGATTTTAAGATTTTGGGCCCTGAGTTCTCTTTTTTTCTTCTGGAGATTAAAGTTTGGATTTCACCCTCTCTCTTGTCTCACGGTCTATTTTTTACCTCTATCCCCGATACCTATGAAAACAACACCAAAAAGGATATATGTGTGAAATCATCAATGAACGTTTAATTTTTTTGTTTATCAAAATGAACGTTTAAAATAATCCTAGTGATTGCTGCCCTTAGTATTTTATTAGGGTAACCACCACTCAGGCTCAGTGTGAAAAGGACCTGTAGCCAACCCTTTCTTTTCTTTCTTTCTTCCATCATAAATAAATATTATCTTATCAATAATTATATCTGATATTGCACCCAATTTGTATAATATTCTGTTTTGCTATAATAACCTAGACACACCCACCAATCACTCCCCAACGTAACCCCAGTTTTATATGCTCATTTCTCATTTCTACACTCCAATCCATTGCTTCATTTATTTCTCTTTTCTGGTGTTCATGTCCTTTAATTTGAATTGATTCTGCTGCTCATCATTTTTTGCTCTCATCAACCTTTTCGATCCGCTCTACAAATAATTGCGGAAACTTTCTGCTCTTTCCGTCCCTTAACGGCTTAAACTCATGTGATTTTCATTTTGTATATAATAAATCTCATTCTTTGATCTATATAAAAAGTATATATATTAACTTAATTTGAGTTATTGATTCCGCATGTATAGTCAAAAAAGAAGGTAGTAGATCCCTTTTGTCTTTAAATCTAATCATCTAAATATGCCCCCCTCTCTCTTTTTCTTCTTTTTGTTAATGATATATTATATTATGTCGTCACATATAATTTATATGGTATGCTCCTCTTTAGATATTGTGAGCATCATTATGGCAAGTGACGGATCAATGTGTAATGAAAGGTGGACCATGGACATTAAAATTTAATTTTTTTCCTGTTAATTATTTATTTTATTAATTGTGTCGATCCTAAATATATTTATGGATCACCGGCTATGTTCGAGGCTTTGTCACTTGACTCGAAAAACTTAAAAGTGCACCGTATGCCGTTCAGGTTTCGAAACCAAGACATTCACAAGTTCAAATTGATTAAATTCTTATATCTTACAATTACATGTTACTGCGGTACGGAGTGGGATAGGAGATTTCTCAGAGAAATTGCTAAAGGAGCGATATCACATAGGACAGTCGTATGAAAGGGAAATCCCTTCATAACTCTGCTGATTTACTTGTTTCCATTGTCTCTACCTAGCGATTTCATGGTTTTGTATCGTAAGGGGGGCCACATCCCCGACGGTACTCGATTTAAATTTAAGAGATGGATTGGAGAGAGAAAGTGGGTGGGCCGTGGCACCTGCCTCGACTAGTCTTGTCTAGCACCACCGGCAAGTGTTATTATTGAGGTTTGGATTGGAAGGAATATTATATACTAGTTTATTTATTTTATAGCTCACAATTTGTATCCAAAGAAGGAACCATGCCCTGTTTTATACGCACTCAATTGAACGGACAACGCTTTGACACGTGGCGTGTAATACCCTAACCTTATTCGTTTATAAATTATAAACCATAATTTTTTTCCGAGAACCGGGCAATCCCATGATCGGGATTTGGTTACCGGATCAAACTTTACAAGGGCCCTATGAAGCCCTTTGCACTTTGCAGTGGCACGGACGCACGGTCTTCAGCGAGCAACAAAGGCATGAAATTAGAAATGGCGACATGGGCCACGGGGATCGAGTTTACCTGGCACTTGTTCGGCGCCGTGGAACGACCTTGGGGTACGTATTAATCAATTACCTTAGTTAAATAGCTTCAATGATTTTAACATGGTTCCAAAATTGAATTTATAATAGATAATGACGCTAGCAAGTAGTTGAATTAAAATAATTATATGATTACTCGTGAAGCTTTACGTGCTAATCGATGTGATTTATTATAATAAAAATATTAAAGTATACACAAAAGTCTTTGAACTAGTTTACGTGGTAAAGGAAATATCGTTATATTTAAGTTTAAACAATTTTATTAAAAAAATTATAAACTGAATAAATACTACCAGTAGATTAGGATCCTCCAAATCTCATTACCATTCGCCAATGATTTGTATGGCTATTGTAATTCTCTCGAACCAAATATTAGTATTATTGAAAGGAACATTTTTAATGTACAAGATTTGTGACCCACCACTTCGTTTTTTTTTTGTCTTTTCCTCTGAGTTCGGTGAATGTTTTAAATGACATTTGATAGTATATTTACTACAAGTTTGACAAACAAGGGGAAAAAATAATGACACTTGCATTTCGTGTCGTGTATAAATTATAATTGATTAGTGATCCATGCCAAGAATTTCTTAATTCAAAATTTAATCAAATATAGGGGACGATTTAATCAAAGTTACCAAGTTCAGGGGTCGTTTTGATCCATAGAAATGTGTAAGGGTCAATTTGCAAAAAGGTTCAAGGGCCAATTTGATAAAATTTATAAAGTTCAGGGATGATTTTGTATATTAAGGTTAAAGACAAATGGGGGGAATTTAAATAAATGAAAACAAAATGCGAGCGGGTATGACACACAGTACTGGGTCCATTCTCCCTTGCAGCTTTGAAAAACTGTTGGTTTGGTCGCCGACAACATCTCTGGGGCGTAGATTTGAGCAAGAAAACGGTACATCCATCCGTCATGGCGATGGCCTGTATATATGGATTATGATGCTCTTGATCTTCTCTCTTTCACAACTTTTCTTCTTTTGATATATTCTGTCCTAAATTTCAAATGTTACCAAATCCATTGACGTCATTTGTAATTCCTTGCGGATGTTAAAATTTGACCCTACCATCTTTATAGATATTTGATTTATCCATAACACTCTCATTTTTGACCATTCTGATATAATAATTATTATATCATATTTTTTTATATAATACATGTGTATTTTATGATATATGTTCGAAATTTGTTATTCTCTCTCTTAATAATGTCGTCTTCAGAGTTAATTATTATTTGATAATACATATATGGCCGGTTGGTCAGAGCTGCTCACCACTCCATTCCCTTTCTCCTTAGATCTCGGGTTCAAGACCCATCAAGAACATTCCCTTTCCCCTAAATTACCCCCTTTAGGTAGAAGTAGGTAGTCTTTGTAAAAAAAAATATTAGAATTTATTGAAGGGTGTAGTATTATATTTTTATTATATTGAACAAAGGGAAACTAACATTTAAAACAAAAGTGTGAATACAATCGAACACAAACACAAGGACATAAAAACATTACAATCGATCACACCCGAATTGAGAAGTAGAACTAACAAATATCGACGAAAAACAAAAAAAAACAACAACAAAGAAGTAGAAACAAAAGAGACAAACAAAACACGCAACCAGTGAACTAGAGTGTCCAAGTCTAATGTTACTTTGGGAATCACTTAAAGGTAAAAATTATATATTTATCATTTTAAAAATTAAAATAGAGCGGTAAAATAAAAATTTAATCATACCTATCATTCATATTAAAAAAACACTTTGAAAAAAATCCACACGAAACAGATTGGTATGGAATTTTATCAAACCTTGGCGTTAAGTAAGGGTGTGCAAAATAAACCGTTAACTGGTATAACCATTTATTTTATAGGTTAATTAACCTAACCGTTAAGGTTAAATGGTTTCGGTTAACCGAACCGCTAAAAAAGATGGTTAATGGTTAACCTATAGATACTTTATTTTAACTAAGTATAAAATTTGTGTTTAAATTTTTTCTATTTAAGTTAATTTTTTAAAAATTTTAATACAATATTTATCGGAGAGATATATTTATTATTTTAAAAAAAGAAATAATGAACATTTGAAAAGAAAATCGTAATAGGTTACAAGTTAACTTGTAACCGATCCATTCCTTAACAGTTATCCACTATAATGGTTAACTATTTAAAAAATTAAAGATTAACTGTTTTTTAACGATTAATAACTGTTAAATTACGAATAATAACCGCTATAATAGTTAACTAACCGTTTAAGCTAAACAGTACGGTTAACCTACCATGAACAACCTAGCGTTAAGCATGGATTTTTACTACAATTAGAATGGCTTGGACCTGGAGGTACACGGCCATTAGAATGAGGAGGCAGTTTCCTCGTACACTGATCCGTATTTGATTTCAAAGGCCCAAAAGCAATGCGGGGTTGGTGGAATGATTTGGGCTTCAAACTAAACAATAAGAGGCTTCGAAGATATGGCAGCCAGTTACTCTGCACTAGAGTCTAGATGAAACAAGCGAAATGACGATCTTTATATTTCACATCACACTACTTTTTACTATTTTTTTATTGCACCCTAAATCCGTTTCTCTCTGAGGGATAAGATCGATAATACCAAAAAGCCCTAGATACATCTGTAATTGATGTACGGTCAAGACGGAGGCAAAGCTGCACCCCCTTCATTTGGTGCTGCTTATGAAGGGGACTCTGGTTATGGTGGCGGTGGTGGTGGTGGTGGCGGCAGAGGAGGAGGTGGAGGATACGGTCGCAGTTCTCAAAACCGCGGTAAGTCTCATTGTGCTTAATGATTTTTCTTGTGTTGATTTGTGGGGTAGTGTTGTTGACCGTAAGTTTATCGTAGCTGTCATGTTGTGTTGTACGGTGATCGATCCGGATTTTATCTTTGTTATTATTTTCAATAAACTGGATATGGATTCTGCAGGTGGTGGTGGAGGCTATCAAGGGGGAGACCGTGGTGGAAGGGGTGGCGGGGGAAGAGGTGGTGGCCGCGGTGGAGGCAGAGATGGTGATTGGCTTTGCCCGAACCCCAGGTAATTTCATCTTTTCTCTGCCGTTGTTTTTATTGGGGGAGGCTTTTCCCTCTATGTATTTCCACAGTTAGACTTAAGACGGCTAAGTTTTTGTTTTGCTGATATTTCAATGTTACGGTTAGTTGCTTGGATTTGTGAAATTTAAACTGGTATGTCTATGTAGCTGTGGGAACTTGAACTTTGCAAGAAGAGTTGAGTGTAACAAATGTGGTGCATCCTCTCCTGTTGGTTCCGGTGATCGTGGTGGCAGTGGGTATAACAGAGGAGGTGGCGGTGGGGGATATGGCGGTAGTAATCGTGGAGGTAGAGGAGATGGGATGAGAGGTGGATATGATAGTGGGAGGAGTAACAACTATGGAGGCAGAGGTGGAAGTTATGATAATAGAAGTGGTTCTTATGGAGGTAGTCAAGGGGGGGAAGATGGTGCGTATGGTCATGTTACTCCTCAGGCACCCACATCTTATAGTGGCAGTGCTGGTGGAAGTTATCCACCTCCAAATGCATACGATGGGAACACAAATTATGGACTGGAGTCAGTTCCACCACCTACTAGCTATACTGGTGGACCCACTTCTTATCCTCCATCTTATGGAGGCCCTGCAGGTGGTTATGGTGGTCGGGGTGGACAATCTGGTGGATATGACAGTGGTTATGGGTCTGGTGGTCCTCGAAATCAGGGAGGTGGTTATGGTGGTCCTTCTACCGACGCACAAGTTAAGATCAAGCAGTGTGATGACTACTGTGGGGATTCTTGTGACAACAGAAGAATCTACATATCAAATTTGCCACCTGATGTTACTATTGAAGAATTGAAAGACCTTTTTGGCGGCATTGGACAAGTAATGGTTATATCTTATAATTTAAATCAATGTGCTGTCTGATGGGGTATTATGTCATCTATTGCATACTAGTGTTTTCATTTTATTTCCGGAGCTGGTATCATGTTTGTTTAATATAATTGTTTGTTTGAGATTTGTTTTATTCTCTCATTCCTGTTTTTGATGGAGTCGCTTCTTGTTTAGGTTGGAAGAATTAAGCAGAAGCGTGGCTATAAAGATCAGTGGCCGTGGAATATTAAAATATACACAGATGAGAAAGGAAACCAGAAAGGTGATGCAGTTTTGACTTATGAAGATCCTCAAGCTGCACACTCTGCTGGCGGTTTCTTTAACAGTATGCAACGTAACATTTCTTGATTTAGTTTGTTGCCTTGAATGTTTTTCCTAACACTTGTGTAATCTTCTTTCTCAGATCATGTCATGAGAGGCCATACAATCAGTGTGGCCATGGCTGAGAAGACTGCACCTAAAACATATGATCAAGGGTATCATTTTATCCCTCGGTTTCTTCCTTACTTCATACATATCTTTATTATTTTCAACATGAAGTTTTTGAACTTACAGTGCCCGTATAGCATTTTTCCCTTTCTGCTGTATTGTATGTTGCATTGCCGAATTCCTCTTTGTAAGGGTTTGCTTACTTTAATTTACTCTGGAAACCCAATCTCAAATGATCACCTCTATCTAGTATCTACTTTTAACAGCTTTCTTTTCAATTTATGTATGGTTTGCCTATTGTAGTATTAGGTTGTCCCTCGAGCTTATCACGTGGAGTAAACAATAGAAAGCTTAGCTAAATGTAATTTCTTTTTTTCCTTAAGAGTAAAATTGTTCGTGGCTTAAATAAATTGTTTTTATTGAGGCTTCATTATTGAATGGTGTTATTTAACAGAGGTGGTAGAGGTGGCCGTGGTGGTGGTGGTGGTGGTGGGGACAGGCGCAGGGATAATTACAGAGATGGAGGTTCTGGGCCAGATAGACATCACTTTGGTGGAAACCGTTCGCGTCCATACTGAGAGACTTTCAGCTTCGAGTATTTTATGTACTAAGAATTATGATCTAAGGGTTGTAGTTGTGTCCCTGTCACAGGGTTGTTCTTGAACAGGAGACTGAGAGGTAGGTTGTTCAATTGTTTGGGCAATACCCCCTTTTCTCCTTCCTCCTTTGTCTACTGTTAGCAGGAGGGGTTTTTTACTTTAGGCGCCGGATTGATTGGGTTTGTGTCGATCTTTTTATAGAAGCAAGCGGATATACTTCAAATTGCTTCCTGCTAAGGTAGGTTGATAATTTCAGGTGAGTGCTGCTCTTTCAAATCACACATACCCTTTTATTTGGGAATAACCCCCTTGGTGGGGGATTTGATTTTGTTGCTCATCTTTGCATTATTTATTGCTGTGGATCAAACTTGTGAATTGTATGCATGTGGTTGCTATTAAAGAGGGGATTTTGCCTCCCATGGTAGAAAGTAGTTCTTATTTTATTTTATTTTTGAGGAAAAAAAGTAGTTTTTATTAGTTAAGAAATTTTATATTCATTAGTGTTGCACAATTGAAGAATCAGATCTGGATCCTTGTATGGCAGCATACACTGATCCTAATTCTTAGGACCTATGCTTTAATGTCGGTGAATAGGTTTCTGTTTTGTGCTTGAAATATAGTTACGTGTTCTATAACTCAAAAGATGGTAATAGTTTTCATATGCTGTATGCAATTGTGCATGTAGTTTTACTAAATAAATCGTTTACCGGGCATGGTAAGTTGTTGAAAATGGCATTTAGTGATGGATTATGCGCGTTGTGGCTGCTGCTAGTTTCCTCAAGTATGGGAAGATGGTTGCAGAATAGTGGGTGGCGAGTTTTGAGGGTTATGGTTTACTTCAACATGTGTCACATTGGGACTGGCTATGTTTGTTTTTTCCTGCCTGTTTTCAGCCAGTCATGGTGTCCATTATTTGTAGCGTACGTAGTTAACATTGGTTACGAGCGACTGAATTTTTGTATTCTGCAGAAAATTATTTTAGATCTTAATTGATGGATCAAGCGTTAAGCTACACTCTTTATTCCAATGTTTTCTTTTTTCTTGTATATATTTGTATATACTGTACTAGCATGCCGTGAGAGTTGAAGTTGCTGTAAATGCAACTTATAAATAAGTCCGGCATAAATAAAGCGTATTTTTGTTTGAAAATTTTCGTAAGTGTTTTAATTTTATATACAAGTTAAAAATGGCTATAGCTGAACTATTTGGCTTTCAAAATGAACATTTGCCCCTGGCACGGATGGTACACCATTCCCATTGGACCAGCCTGAAATCAAGTACAAGACATTTTTGTCATCACAGCGGTGTGAGGACAGATAAATTAGTACAAATCAATCGACGAAAGTAAGGCTACTCTTAAATTTCATGGTGTCTACTATATATTGGAGAAAAAAGAACATACCTGAGGTATCTCCATAGGCGGCATCAATATTTCCATAGTTTCCATTGTATGTGGGGTCTAAATAAAAGAAAATGTTAAAAGGTCAAGAATTTATCTAAGTTAATATCAAAGAGTTGAGCAGAGTGTTACTAGGGTTTATTGTTTTCGAGTCAATATTTCCATAGTCTACATAGGCTACTCTCTTGCTCTCTTCTCTGCATTAGCAAGTTCTGAATGTAGTTTTTCTAATTCCCGAGCCACAAGGGCCATGCTTTTTTCCAGTATCTGACGCTTGTTTTCGAGTTCAACAACATTCCTGTCACACAAAATAACATGGTTTTGTAAGGTAACATCAATTGGTGCTTCTCTACCAGCTTACTAGTTAACTGGAAGGCTATAATCTTTCAACTGTTAGTTCTTATTTGCTATCTAGTGCATTGACACATCAAACATCTATATTGAAATAAATGGAGTGTGCAGTTGGTTGAAATCTCAACACACATTTTTAAGGCCACTTACATATAATACTAAATATTTCAATCTAGAACAAGTTCATAATCAAAGATATTCTTATGTTTTGCAGTTAGCCTCTCGACTCATGTACCAAATTATCAATAGCATTTATCATAGGCATGAAACTGATGTTTTGCTTTTCAACCCCTGCCTCTGCCTTTTTTATCTTGTAATCATCAAACAATTTCCATTAGAATCATCAAAGAAATGACAATGAATAATGCTCAACTTTCCATTCACAGTTTCAAAAAAATTGTTCAAAATAAGAAACTCTGCAGAGAATTACCTTCCTTTATGGATTTCTTTCCGTACAGCTTCCATATCCTCCATAAGTACCGGAACTTGCTTCGCCTCCATTCTTGCCTTGGTTAGCTCATAGTTAACAGCCTCCAACTCCGCCTTTGGTTATCCTCAATAAATTTCTTTACATCAGCACGTACAGCGGTACAGGAGCCAGTTCAGAGGTCATCGCATCGACGGCACGCGCTTCGGCGTCCATCTTCAGTGACCTCTCGTAGACCTCCCTTACCTCCGCGTCCCTCTCGGATTTTACGTTAGCAGCGGCCGCAGATAGATGGCGGAGTTCCTGCTATGCGAGTGCAAGATCCTGCTTGAGAGCCACATGGGCCGCGGCGAGGCGTTGGTTGTCGAGGAGGAGGGATTGGATCTCGCGGTGTTGGATGGTAATTCGGTCTTCGAGGTGGTGGTGTTGATGAACGCTGTTGTGTTCGGGTATGGAGCGGGATAAAGATGACGGCGGCGTATGGTGGTTCCTACCGGCCATACTGATTCCCCGTCGCTACGATCTCCGTGGCTGTTTTTTTTTACCTCTTTTATAGGTTGTCAAACATGTTTATATTGCATCATCTTTTTCAATATTTTCCCTTTATGGACTTTGAGGCCCATTACGAAGGCATTAAAATCAGTCCCTTTGTGGGCTCTCTGTCACATCTACTCATTAAAATACAAATTCTAATTGAATTTAGTTATTGAGTTAACATTTGATCAAAATAAAAAAAATTACCGAGTTGACCGAGACGGATTTAATTAGAAATTATTAAATTAATTTTAATTATATTTTTATGAGAGGTATTTAAAAATTTTGAGATCTAATATCAATCAGAGTTAAAGTGATTATCATTGCTAGTGAATCACATGTTAAATATACATATTTTAAATTATAATTAATATTATTATACTAATATTACTAATTAAAAACTTTATAAGTTGAAAATTACCAAATATCATTATTATCATTATTTTTATATTTATTTATAATCTTTAAATAAAGAACTAAAGATCATATTTTTTTTAAAATTAAAATCGTGTTTAATGAAAAGTTATGTATAAATTCTTTATTATTCCACCAACAATCATTGTTATTGGTAGAATTTTACAAAATTTTATGAAGTATAGTTTCTTTTACATATTTTTTGTGTGTATGTATATCCATACATGTTACCTATTTTTGTCATCAAAAAATTCATGTTGAGCTCATTTTTCATCAAGATTAGAGCTGTAGCTTGAAATTTCAAAAACTGTAATCATATGTATTTGTGATAATTAGTCACACCGTTTTCTAATATTAATAAGGTTATTAGGATTATAATTTCAACGATAATTCAAATTTATAACCCTATCTACTAAATTCTACAACATGAATTTTAACAATAAACTTTGAAATCTAAATTGTTACGCACTAAACCCTAAATTAAATTTATAGACCATAGATTAAACTCGTAAAAAACTTTTTTCAATATATATTTTTTCAAATCAAACTAAAACATTTTCAAACAATAATGTTAAATTAGTCTAACTGCAATCATTATCTTAACCCAGACAATATGATTTGTTCACATTATTTCAAAGGTTTGTATATAATAAGGAAACATCACGTGCCACAGTGCTCAATCAAATATAAACTCATAATTTTACAAATCCAAATAAAACTAGCCTCGCTTTATATATCAATTAGATCCAATACTTCAAAGGTTTATATATAATAAGGAAACATAAAACACGTGCATTCATTCCACATTAGGTAAGAACCACCACTTAAACATCATAAATGAAAAAATTATTTCATAGAAAAAAGTTTACAAGTCTGGTTCTAACGCTCATGTATTTCATTTAATGTTTCAAAAGCTAAGTATTAGGGTTTAGAATTTCGTGTTAAAAACAACATTTATAAATGATATTTTTTTAATCTCTAAGGCTTAAGCTTTATTATTGCTGTACAATAATTTCAATTTTTTTCCTTCCACATCAAAGATAAATTTATGTACACCTTTAGGTAGATTTTGTTGGGATCAACAGAAATGGCAGGCTCTTCACCATGCGCGTCCTGCAAGCTCTTGAGGCGTCGGTGCGCCCAGGACTGCATCTTTGCCCCTTACTTCCCTTCCGATGACCCTCACAGGTTTGCTATTCTTCACAAAGTCTTTGGTGCTAAAAATGTCCGCAAAATGTTGCAGGCAGGTTTCTTTCTCTACACCTCGTTTTATATTTTACATGCATGCATGTTTTACTTACCTTTTCCGGGAACAAACAAGGTTTTAATCAATATGGCTATATCTTGTAGGAGGTTCCTGTTGCACAGAGAGCGGATGCTGTAAGTAGCTTAGTTTATGAAGCAAATGCAAGAGTGAGGGACCCTGTTTATGGATGCGTTGGGGCCATATCCTACCTTCAGAATCAAGTCTCACAGTTGCAGATGCAGCTTGCGGTGGCTCACACTCAGATTCTTTGCATTAAGATGCAACAGCAATCGGCTTTGCCGGTTCAAATACAACAGGATGACTAGATCAGTTTCGTTCCACTTCCACCCACTAATAACTTCACCAACACTTCTCAATATCTCAACTTTGCTTCTTCCAAGACCCACCTCTAAACACAGAGTCTATTTGGACTTGATTATAATTAACTACAATTTGTTTTTGCCTTGGTTAAATAAATGTTCTCATTTTAATTTGTTGGTCACGTATTGGAGCCTGGAAGAAAGAAGAATTAATTTTAATTTCTGTATTTTTTAAATTCTGAAATTCTAGTTATGGTCTAAATAATATAGAGACAATATGATTAAATTACAAGACAAACTTTCAAAAAAGTTACAAGACTAATATTACAACTATTGCTTAAGTTAAAGATCAAAATTTTAAAAATTGAGAAGTATAGAGACTAAATCTGTAGATTCCATATAATATATGGACTAATAGAAGAATTTAACTTTATCTATACATGCAGAAGTGTTTTTTTTTTATGAAGTCAAATTTAGAAGCTGTGCTGACGATTCACTTATTAATTTGTCTTCCAGCTCTTCTCTTTATTTACTGGGGGGCTAATCAACAAAAATCATGCCTGTCAATCAAACCAACGTGTTTTTCCAATTTTCTCCAGTTTTGCCCTTAAAAATCAAACCAAGCATAGTGATGAACGTGTAGGTTGATATTTACTCTCCCTGTGCCTTGGCCTTGCTGTTTCTTTCCCCAGTTTTGGCCTGAAACTTACTCTTCTACTGCTATTACTAGCACTCTGCCACCGACAATCTCTCCTACATGTTCTCCTGTTGTTTCCTCGAAAGCAATTGATGAGAAAGAAACCAGAAAAGATGTCAACATATATATATCTGATAATATCAAAGCAATAAAAAGTATGTTGATTACACTAATAATGGTATACTATTTTGAGAAATATGACCTTAAATGTGTTTAGATACTGATAATACTTGTGGATCTACTGATTTCAGAAGTTAAATGGTAATTTGATTTTTGCCAACAGTTAAAAGGTAGTTTAACTCATAGTACAAAATATAAGCACTTAAAAGTAGGTTGTAGTAGGCCCAGCTGAGCTAAGACTAAGAGCACTACCAACCCAACCCTTTAGTTTACTCTAGGCTTAGGCCTCCTCCCTCAATTATTCGGTGCTGGGTCTTACACTTAACAATGAATCATTCATATGAAAGTACCATGGAATGGTAAATAATCTCATTCTTTAGTTAATACTTCAAAATCACGTGTATTTCAATTTCTCAACTATAAAATAGGTGGTCCCCATTCACAATCACATGCACCAAAAAGGTTCATTTTCCATGCTGGAACCCGACGGGCAACAGGAGAACGTAGAGAGTGAATTGACCAATAGCGTGAGGATAAGGTGCCATGTGGGATCAAAAAGGGCCATTTTCCACAAAGCGGAAAGAAATATCTCTCATGCTCAATCTGTAAAGTTAGAAGAATTGCCGTGCATATATGAAGAGGGACTAAAAACTAAGAGTAGAGTGACAAAGAGGAAACAACATGGGGTACCATCCATTGTTAATATGGAGCCCAAAGAAGGAAGAACAAGAAGTTCCGGACGCCACCAAACGAAGCGGAGAGATCGATATCATCGATGAATTGGATGGTATTTTGGGGGATGAAAATGGCGTTTTGTCGGGGGAGAAGATGGGTGGTCATCTCAGCTGGGACTTCATGGACTGGGAAACCGGATTCCAGCATGCGGATGAAGAAGAAGAAGACGAGGGAGACCACAAGGTTTATAGTAGTACCCAATACTTTGAAGAAGAATGGCAATATAACCAAGCTGTAAAGACAGCACAATTTGGTTTCTGGGAATTAGATGATGAGAAAAGGGTTTCCCTCAACTTGAATTTGAATTACCAAGATGTCTTGGATGCATGGTCGGATCGTGGTCCACTCTGGGCTGATGAGTGTTCCATTTCAACGCCCCCCAATGCCAATGGCTACTATGTCAGTATTCCACTATCTCCTCTGCTAATTCTTGTTTCTGTTAATTATCAGCACCCATGTTTGAGTGTTTCCCTTCTTTACATCAACTTTTATAGTCCACTCTATGTAATTAGGAAGGGAAAACAGAGGATTCTGCATTCTAGCCTACTCTATGTAATTGGTTGAGTTTAACAATTAAGATTGTACAGATGGGAGAAGTGCCGATGATGGAAGCAGAAGAAAGGACAAGAAGGGAGGCGAGTGTTCTTAGATACAAAGAGAAGCGTCAGACTAGATTGTTCTGCAAGAAGATAAGGTATCAAGTCCGCAAGCTGAATGCAGATAAACGACCCAGGCTCAAGGTTTGTCCTCATCTCTTTCTAGTTTCTCCTTTACTATTATTATTATTATTATATAAGTTCGGATGTTAAGAATGCTGTTTTTGGTTGCTACAGGGCCGGTTTGTGAAGAGAGTTTCCTAACCCCAAACGTTGTTTGTCTCAAATATCTGATAAAAATATCTTTTGCATGCATGATATATGCTTTTGGTTTGTCTCCATGGACAATATAATAATATCCTGTCCAACTTGTAATTTGCGAAATATCTTTTCATCCCGAGCTTTCTGTCGGGGACCTCGGCTCCATTATGTAAGATAAAATTGACCCTGCCACTCCTAATCTTAAACCATAATCATACCCCAAAGAAGGATGGCCCATTTCTGGCATTTTGTGACGGACTGCAACAAGCGCACAAGGCCTTGAAATAGGGTTTTAGTGAAGATTATTATAAATCCAAAGGTCAAATGTCAGGGAATTACTGTGTATCAATTTCTTGTGGGGACTAGAGTAGACCAGTGGTCCTTTTGTATGTTTGATGATTTGATTTCTAATACGCTATTGCTTGGTGGGTTTTTTCCTCTTTATGGATCCCTTTTATGTCTATCTACTGTCGTTTTCTGATGGGATGTACATCCACCACAAAGAGACTGCCGATGCCTTTGATTATTGCGATTAAAATGCGGTCAACATTAATTAAAGAATGTGCATACACTTTGTAAACAAAACGATTTAAATTTGTGTCTTTTAAGATGAACATCATATACTTTTTTACTGAGACATTTATTTGGTTCGCTCAAACAACATTTTATATCTTAACAAGCATTTATCCTTGTAATTAGACGGACAAGATTCTTAGAGTAAAAAAAAGCACTAATGTATATTAATGCAACATTATAATACAATAATAAAAATCAATTATTATAATATATAATAAACTTTAATCAAATTTAATACGGACATGAACCCACCACGCATAATATATACAAGTCTCGAACATAAGGTTTAAGCTTTCTTAAAATGTCATCTATAACACCTTGATCTCTAAGCTGAATGCAAAAGAAACATGTCAATTTATAAAATAAATAAAACTAGACGTTTTCAATCACCAATTATGAGGCTAGGTGTATTCACCAAAATAATTACGAGGCTAGGTTTCCTTTATATTCTTAATTATAAAAAATGGATTAGACAACACGGTCTCTATAGTCATTCGGTGTATTATTGCAACTAAACCACCATATTATTGTAGCATTAGCTGGCTGTGACATTTTAACAAACTTCTTTATGCATAATTGTACTATATATTGTCATTTATTTTCGGCTTAGAGCTGAATTATCCATAGTTTAATTGAATTAGATCATTAAAGATTAATGAAGTCCAGCATCTCATTGATAACGGGCGGCGAAGATTACCATAATTCTAGTTGACAAAACCTATGGAAATTTTTTTAAAAACTGCTAAAAAACAACTGTACACAATTCTTTATAAAAAACGTTTAATGTAAGAATTTATGTATAATGTACACAAAGACTTACCAATTTTGTAAAGATTTATGTGTACACAAAAGTGATAAAGATTTATGTATGTACACAACTCCTTATCACTTTTATAAAAATTTCGGTACATATATATAAATTCTTACGATTTTTTGTAAATATTTATGTACGCGCCTTTTTTTAGCCGTTTTGTAAGCCACCGTTCCCTAGAAATTCCCAAACCCATGACATGTCCTAAATTTCGGAGTAAACATAATTTTTGGTGGTCCTCGGTCAAGGACAAGGATTATGGAATGGGGTTACTGGGGGCATTCTAATAGCCCATTTCCTTCTCTTTTTAGTCCTTCATTATTGGCCACATTACAGTTCACTAGTAACTTCCCATGCTCTGATTTGGACTGTTCTTTTTTTCCTTTAAAAAGGGAAAACAAAGGAGAAAGAGTATCAACCACTTATTTACATCATCTCTCCTATATTACTATATAAGCGTTTAGTTAGACAGAGGTAAAGATTTCGATGATAATTGATGTGTTTCTAAGAAAATTGAAGGTTGTATTTAAAGAATGTCTTGTTTTTCTTCACGTCTTTTGAGTTTTTCATATATAAATTTTTGGTGAACATAACCTCTAAAATTCTCTTTATATTTGAGATGTGGGTGTATTTTGTTATATCTTTATTTATTTATAATGAAATCAATCCCTCGTTTAAAAAAAAACTGTAAGATCTTATACTGGTCAAGATACAAAAGAAATCTATAATATACCCATAACAATTTGATTGGGTTGAGAATTTGTAAGAAGAAGATGTTGTTAATCAGAATACAGACCCATCTGATTGATCAAAAAAAAATACAGACCCATCTGGCTCATCAAATTTGGGCTTTTCTGAAGTGAAGCGATCTAAGAAGCCCATATAATATATTTGGGTCCACTTTCAATTAAACTATCCTTTCCATCATCATTTTCTTCTCCAAATCTCATCGGCAACTTCCTATGGATTTGAAACCCCGCTTTCCAAATCGAACAAAGCCTCCACCACCTCCGTCGTACACTCAGACCTATCCTCACTCTCCACATCGGCCCTTACCCTTCCATCTTCGTCTTCGATCGTAGCTTGGCTCACCAAGCTTTAATCCAAAGTAGTTCACTATTTTCAGACTGACCCAAATCCTGCGCCGCTAACAATATCATGAACAACAACCAACATAAGATCAGCTCCGACTCTTACGGTTCGTTATGGCGGTTGTTCCGGTGAAACTTGACATCGGAGATCCTCCATCCGTCGCGTGTGAAGTCGTATGCTCGTGCACGAAAATAGATTTTAAATATTCCTTTCCATTCTTTACATGAACAGGCTAAAATTGATAATCATTCGGTTCAGGTTTTTGCTCATTTTCAATATGCTAATCTGTGTTTACTGAGTTTGATGTGTTTTGGTGATAAACTTAGTAAAGAACAGATTAAAGAGATTGGAGCTTCCAAAGAAGGATTCTGACTGATTTTAAAAGATTCAATTTGCTCAACTTTTGGCCTCGAATCACTAAATTTTTTCTCCATAAGCAATGGAATCAATTGCTTAAGCATCACAAGGATCTTAAAGATGTGTTCATTCCATTGATAAGAGCAAGAAAAAAAGTTAAAAACGATGGTTTTGATTCTGATTCAGTGTTGGCATATGTTGATTCTTTGTTTGATTTGGAATTACCAAAGGAAAAAAAAGGAAGCTTGATGAGAAAGAGATTGTAACTTTGGCATCTGAGTTCATAACTGCAGGCCATGATTCAACTTCCACAGTTTTACAATGGATCATGGCGAATATGATAAAACACCTTCATATTCAAGAAAGATTGTTTATTGAAATCAAAGGTGTTGTTGTTGTTGTGGGAGATAATGATAGTGTTGAAGAAATCAGACAAGATGATCTGCAATTTGCAAAAGCTGCCTTACTTGAAAGCAGTTGTTTTGGAAGGGTTGAGAAGGCACCCACCAGCACACATGGTGACTCATTGTGTGACAGAAGACACAGTCTTGGATGGATATTTGGTCCCCAAGAGTGGAGCTGTCAATTTCATGGTGACGGATATAGGGCGAGATCCGACGGTTTGGGAGGAGCCGATGGCGTTTAAGCCGGAGAGGTTCATGACAAGTGGTGGTGATCGTGGGAGAAGAATTTGCCTTGGACTTGGGTTGGCCTTGCTTCACCTTGAGTATTTTGTGGCTAATTTAGTTTGAAAATTTGAATAGAACACCATGGCTTTGTTCGACTAGGAGAAAAAAGAAAATGAGATTTGGTGAAAAGATGATGATGACATGGATACTTTAATTAAAAGTATGACCCGTAATATAAGTCACGTCACCCTTTTGTAACGGAAGGTAACGGGAGGGACCGAAATAAAACTGAAATAAAAGTTAGGTGACTCCATTGAAATTTTTAAAAGTTTGGTGACTAAAATGAACGTGAATTAAAAGTTTGGTGACCATTGGTGTACTTTACCCTTTTAATTATTAGGGCACATGATGCGAAGCTGCCGTCCCTCGCCCGTAGTCCAGCTCCGGTTATCGATAAGTTTTCAATCTCCTAAAGAGCTCCGACTTCCCTCACTCAATCAACCAGATTTTTTTTTTGAAGGCGATGGAATCATCAAGCAGCATATGTCACGTTGTGGCCGTACCTTATCCTGGCAGGGGCCACGTCAATCCGATGATGAACCTCTGCAAGCTGCTTTGTTCTAAAACCCCCAACATTCTCATCACATTTGTTGTCACCGAAGAGTGGTTGGGTTTCATCGCTTCCGACAACAAGCCGATCAACGTCCGATTTAGGACCATCCCCAACGTAATCCCATCTGAACTTGTTAGAGCCAACGACTTCCCTGCCTTCATCGCTGCTGTGCTCACCAAGATGGAAGCTCCATTTGAGGTGCTCCTTGATCGCCTTGAAGTTGAACTCCCTGTCACCGCCATTATTGCTGATACCTATATGTCTTGGACGGTACAAGTGGGGCAACGAAGGAATATTCCGGTGGCTTCCTTTTGGACAATGCCCGCTTCCGTCTTGTCCATTCTTCACCATTTCAACCTCCTCGTTGAAAACCACCATTTCCCTGCTGATTTACCAGGTTTGTCTCTTTACTTTTACTATTGTTTTTTGTCTGTTTTTTTAGCAACTTTTTAGTAAAACTTGTCTTAACAACTTAGATTTTGCTGTTGGGATATGTTAACCAGTTTACTTGTTATGTTACTTTTAATCAGAAGATAATCTTTTTAATTTGAATGAGATTTCATGCTTTGCCTCGCAAGAGATTTGCCCTGAGATTCGCTTTCGGTATGAAGCAATTAAAATTGAATTAAGTCTCAGAACCATTAGCCATCTCTGCAGATTGGTTGCTGTTAATTGTTATTGAAGTAATATAGACAATTAACAATGACGCGTAAGATGAGTTTAGATCAAAACAATATTGCAAATTCCCAATATAAATTAATATCAAATCATGTTTGCCTGAGGTTTTGCGTCTTCCAGTTTAAAGCTAAAACTCCAGATATCGTATCAGCAATTGTTGTATTATAATTTCAGCCAATGATTCCAAACAGCTTCCTTTTAAGTGGTTTATGTGTTTTTTGCATTAATGGGTGTAATTTGATCTTACTCGCCTCTTTCTTGTGCATATTAGAGCAGGGAAATGAACTTGTGGATTACATTCCTGGGCTTACTCCCACACGTTTAGCTGATTTACCAACATTTTTCGACGGGAATGGCCGGCAAGTCTTGAACCTTGTTTTGGATTGTGTTTCATCAATGCCTAAAGCACAGTATCTTCTCTTCACCTCTGTCTATGAACTTGAATCCCAAGTCATTGATGCTTTTAAAGAAACATTACATTTTCCCGTCTATGCAATCGGCCCTAGCATACCTTACCTTAACCTGAAAGAACATTCTTCAACAACTACCGGTCCTAATGATCATGACTACCTTAAATGGCTGGATTTGCAGCCAAAAGGTTCAGTACTGTATGTATCCATGGGAAGTTATCTATCAGTTTCGGCTGCCCAAATGGATGAAATTGTAGCTGGGGTGCAAGATAGCGGTGTTCGCTACTTGTGGGTGTCACGCGGGGACTCTTCACTATTCAAACACAGCTGTGGTGATCAGGGACTAGTAATTCCTTGGTGTGATCAGCTGAGGGTGCTATGCCATTCTTGTGTTGGAGGATTTTTGACGCATTGTGGGTGGAATTCCACTCTTGAGGCTGTGTATGCCGGAGTTCCGATGCTGACCTTTCCCATATTTTGGGATCAAATTCCGATTTGTAAGAACATAGTAGAAGATTGGAAGATTGGGTGGAGAGTGAAGAAGAACAAGGTAGGTGAACATTTGGTGACGAGAGAAGAAATTGCAGAGCTTGTGCGGAAGTTTATGGATTTCGAGAGCAACGAGCAGACGGAAATGAGAGAAAGGACTGGAAAATTTAGAGAAACATGTGGAATAGCAATTGCAAAAGGCGGATCCTCGGATATTAATGTGGATGCTTTCATCAAGGACATCTCCGACAAGCACGCTCAGTAGCTCGTCTTAGTTGATTACTTATCTGTTGTTACTATTTACCATTTATAAGTAATACTAGCTGATATTGGCACTGATATATATGGACTATACAAGCTGGAATTACAGGAATATCCCGGTAACATGTGTTCTAAATGTGTGATTTTGAAATCTGTCCAAACAAAATTGGAATTGTCGAGTCGATATTTAATGTGTGGTAAGTCTTAGTAGGTTTTTCACTTATGGATCATGTTAGGAATTTGTAAGGATAATAAAAATAATGCAGGATCAACAACGAATAAAAATTCTATGCCTTTTTCGGTGTCCGTATTTATGTTATAATACTAAAAAACACAATAAAATTAAATTTTAATTTCCAACCTTAAAATTTAAATTCAAAATCCTATACCCTGTACTCTAAAAATACATCTTACACTAAATTCTCTAAACTCTAACGATAAACTCTAACCAAAAATTTTAAACCATAAACCTTAAACTTAATTCTGTTTACAAACGAACTACCGTATGTGGTGGCTGCGGAATGTAAGTATGTAACAGAAGAAAGAGCTGTCTTTAGGCCCATTTATGGGCGATGGCGTCCAACAAGTAAGGATGGCAAAATAACCCGTCGGGGCCCAACCCGATAAGAGCGAGTTTTTTAATTGAAAATTGGGTTTGGGTCGAGTTATAAAAAAGTCGAGGCGAATTTGAATTTAGGATGAAAATTCTCCGCCTTTTCACGTCTCGATGTATTTATATATATTTGTTATATTTTTATATATTACATTGAATATTTTTATTAATTTTTTCTGAAACAAGTCGAGTTTAGTCTATTTTTTTTATTAAAATATTGAGGCCAAGATTGAATTATACTTTTTATTATGTCGGGTCGGGGCGAAAATACAATATATTAAAATCGGGACAAATTAGAATCGAGACAGATATTTTAAATTTTGGAGCGGTCAAAAACCCGCACCACCCCGTCCTGTTGCCATCCCAACCAGCAAGCCATTCTGTCAAAGTTATTACACGAGATTCAAGATCTAATCTAGGGGTGGGCAAGACCGGGTACCCGGCCAATTTGTCTATAATTGGTCCCGGTAACCACCGGTTCTTGAAAATTAGAACCAGTTCCGGTTAGACCGGGTCCAAGATTTCAAGAACCGGTCCCGGTACCTGTGGGAACCGGTACCAATACCGGGTACCCGGTCAATTAGTCTATTATTAATAAAATTTGAGCAGCAGGAAAAAAAAATTCAACCATCAATAATAATATTAAATAACAAAGTCAGAATATTGTACGCTGAAGGTTGAAGTCTTAAAACGAGTCATACTCATAATATTCATACACAAAGAGAAATAAAGGAGCGCCTTCAGTTGCTTTCAATCTCTTCAACGCCATTCGGTACCAGACCAGTACCGGGTACCTGGTACAAGTCCCGGTCCCATTGGGTACCCACCGGGTACCGGGTCCAAAAAAGCAAGATCCAGTCTCGGTCCCGGTTGCAATCGGGACCTAAATTTTGGATCCAGTCCCAGTTCCACCGGAACCAATACCAGGTAAAAATCCACCGGGCTCGACCGGGCCCAGGACCAAGACCGGGTAATCGGGTTTTTTGCCCACCCCTAATCTAATCGAGTGCGACAGGTTCCAAATCCCCAACAAAACTAAACAAATCAAGACGACAGATCGATTAGGGATGAGTTTTTTCAATTAAATTTGTTTAATTTTAAAAAAGTTTAATTGATTGATTTTTTTCTCAAAATTAATCTAACCAAAGAACATAATTTTAGTTATTTCAATTAACCGAGTTATGAGTACGAAAAATAGTTTGAAGGTTGGTTTGGGTTAAAAAAAATCAACTATACAATTAGTATAATAGATCACACCATCCGAACCTGAATAGACTAAACCAAAATACGATGCTGTAGTGTGTTGAATATCTATACTTTTTAATTTTATAAATTTGAATATGTAAATATAAATACATTTTGCCTGAAAATTATTTGGATAATACTATTTAAATTGGAATGAAATACTATTATTCTTCATACATAAATCCATAAAAAATATAGATTTAAAACTATAAATTAAATGTTCAATATCTAAATATACTAAAAGTTTGATTCTTTATCTGTTTTTTTAATAGTCTATAAGTGATTACATGATTAAAAGATAGTATATGTTCATATATATATATATATATATTCTTTTAACCCTTTGACAAGGGTCATACACCTTGTAAACAAAGCGATTTAAACTCTCATACACATTGTAAACAAAGAGATTTAAACTTGTGTCTCATAAAATAAACACTATCTGCTTTTTCAGCGGAACACTTGTTGGTAACTATTATACTATTTATATTTTATAATCAGGATTTTATGTTTAAATTCATAAAATTGGTTTCTGTTTGAACAGTGAATTTTTATTCAATTCAACTTATTATAACTTTACATAATGTTGGTATATATACACATAAGCTGCTGTACAACTAAGATGAAATAACCAACTAACAGAAAGAAAACAAGTGTAACTAACATCTAACTAATTACAAGGTTTTCTAACTTCTACACTCCCCCTCAAGTTGGAGATTGAAAGATGCTTTTAACTCCCAACTTGCTCAGTAGATAATGATGCTGTTGAATGCTCAATGCCTTGGTGAAAATATCTGCAAGCTGCTCAGTTGTAGGAGTATATTCTGTTTTGATCAATCCTTGCTGAATTTTGTCTCGAACAAAATGACAATTAATTTCTATGTGTTTTGTTCTCTCATGAAACACTGGATTTGCAGCAATTTGTAATGCAGCCTTGTTGTCACAATACAAATGCACTGGTTTTACATCATGTATTCCCATTTCTTGTAGCAAATCAGTTAGCCAAACAATTTCAGCTGCTACCACAGCCATACTTCTGTATTCAGCCTCTGCAGAAGATCTAGTTGTAAATCAGTGATGCTCCCAATTTAACACAATATCCAGTGACAGACTTCCTTGACATAGGACAAGACGCCCAGTCTGAGTCACAATGTGCAAAGAGCTGTAAATCAGTTGAACTTTTGAACAACAAACCTTGACCTGGATCCTTCTTCACATATCTAATGACTCTTAAGGCAGCTTCAAAATGAGATTTTTTCGGTTGTTGCATAAACTGGCTAAGATATTGAACAGCATACACAATATCTGGTCTTGTATGAGTTAAATATATCAGTCTTCCAATCATTCTCTGATATATTGTAACATCATCTAATATAGAATCCAAAGCAGCATTAGCATTATGTTGTCCTTCATCAAACTCTACTGATGTTAACTTTACATTCTGCTCAAGAGGAGTTGATGCAGGCTTAGCTCCCCCTAAACCTGAATCTTCAATTAATTCCAATGCATATTTCCTTTGATTCAATAATATGCCCTCTTTTGACCTTAGGACTTCAAAACCAAGAAAGAACTTCAAAGATCCTAAGTCTTTCATCTTGAAATTCTGATTCAAGATATTCTTTAATTCTGTGATCAATTCATTGCTGTTGCCAGTGATCAGTAGATCATCAACATAGATCAACATAACCACAATATGGTTATCATGCCTCTTTGTGAACATGGAATAGTCTGATCTACTTTGTTGATAACCAGCAACCAGTAGTGCCTCTGTTAACTTTAGGTTCCACTGTCTTGATGCTTGCTTAAGACCATAAATTGACTTTTGCAGTCTGCAAACATAATTCCTCCCCGGACTGCAAACACCAGGAGGCAATTCCATGTAGACTTCCTCCAATAAATCACCTTGAAGGAAGGCGTTGTAAACGTCCATTTGATAAAGAGGCCAGTTAAAAGCAGCAGCAACAGCCAAAAGAGTACGAACAGTGACTAACTTGGCCACAGGTGAAAAAGTCTCACAGTAGTCAATCCCCTCATTTTGACTGTACCCTTTGGCAACCAAGCGTGCCTTATACCTCTCAACAGCACCAGAGGCTTGGAATTTAATCCGAAAAACCCATTTGCAACCAATGGGAGTCTTGTCTCGAGGTAAAGGGACCAAAGACCAAGTATGATTACTTTCCAAAGCATGAATCTCCTCTTTCATAGCATGAATCCACAAAGGATCTTTAATAGCTTCAGAATAGGATTTTTGGCTCAATAGGAATGGAAGTAGAAGAAAGAAAAGATTGAGTAGTAGAAGGAAGATGAGAATAAGAAATAAAATCAGAAATAGGATATGAAGAAGTGGACTGAGTTAAAGAAATGAAATCTTTTAACCAATTAGGTTGCTTAGACAACCTAGTAGACCTCCCAGGTTCAGGATACACAGATTGGGATGAGGATGAAGTAGTGTGTTGTATATCAGGTTGTTGTAAAGGTTGTGAGAAAGAAGGATTAGCAGGTTGGGGTGATGGTTGAGTATCAGGTTGTAGTGATGGTTGAGTAGCAGGGTGTGGTGATGGTTGAGCATCAGGTGATGATGGAGCATCAGGTTGTGATGAGGGTGAATCTGTTGAAACTGAAGGAATTGAAGCAGGTTGAAGAAGAAAGTCAAAACCATGAGAAGTAGAAACAGGAAAAAACTGGAAGAAGAATCCTGAGGAAACTTAAAAGGAAAGACAGACTCATGAAAAATCACATCCCTATTAATGAAAAAAGATTTGGACTGCAAATTAAAAAGGAGATAATCTTTTTGGACAGATGAGTATCCCATAAAAACAGAAGGGGCAGCTCTAGCTGAAAATTTATCAGAAGGATGAGGCAAAGTGGCATAACATAAACAACCAAAAACACGAAGGTGAGAAAGATTAGGCTTATGTTTGTGAAGCAATTCAAAAGGAGAAGACCAGTTAAGAACAGAAGAAGGTAACATGTTAATCAAGTAACAGGCAGTTTTGACACACTCACCCCAAAACTTTAATGGAACTGTAGAGTGAAAAAATAAAGCCCTAGCAACCTCTAATAAATGTTTGTGTTTACGCTCAACTACACCATTTTGTTGGGGTGTGGACACACAACTACTCTGATGTATTATACCCTTTGAAGTGAAAAGATCAGTGCAAGCTGAACTAAAGAACTCAGTCCCATTATCACTACGAATTGTTTTAACTTCAACAGAGAAATGAGTATGAACAAAAGCAAGAAACTGTTTAATATAAAGAAGAGTATCAGATTTCAGTCTCAACAGATACACCCAGGTCATTCTGGAATAGTCATCAACAATAGTAAGGAAGAATCTTTGGCCTTGGTGAGTGGAAACCCTATAAGGGCCCCACAAGTCTAGATGAATAAGGTCAAAAGGAGAATTGGATCTAGAGGAACTAATAGGAAATGGCAACCTATGTTGTTTAGCTAAAGGACATATAGAGCAAGGAGAAACAGTAACAGTTGGCAAAGAACAAGGTAAAGAAAGTTTAGACAATTTAGAGTAACCAGATTGTCCCAAACGGGCATGCCAAAGTTCAGTATTATTAACAGAAAGCATACAAGCAGAAGCATCAACAGAATCAAACTGAAATGAAGAATTTGATAAAATGGAAGAGAAACCAATGAACTTACAGGGAGCTACAAACATATAAAGACTCCCCACCAATTTACCAATCCCCTGAATCCGTCCATTGGAGAGATCCTAAAGGAAGTAGAAATCAGGATAAAAAAAGTACAACACAGTGAAGGAATTTAGTTAACTGAGAAATGGATATCAAATTGTGTTTGAAACCAGGAACAAACAAGACATTAGGAACAATGCAACCAGGAAAAAGAGAAATGGAACCAGTGTGAGTGATTGATGCACGTTGACCATTTGGAAGATAAACAAAACGATTAGAAGATTCACATGAAACAGGATTAATCAAACGATGGAAAGTAGAACATATGTGATCTGTGGCCCCAGTGTCCAAGATCCAAGAATGAACTGAGTCATTAGATGAAGGTATACCTGCCATATGAACCGAAGCATCTGAAGGAGATGCCTTATGAAGAAGATCCAGGATTTGCTGATATTGCGTCTGAGTGAATACAGGAGCAACAGCAGAGGAAGACATATCAGGAGCAACAGCAGGTAGAGAAGCAGGAGAACCTGTTGAGTGGATCACACGATTGATAATAACCAAGAGGGGGGTGAATTGGAATTTTAACGATGTTGTAATGGAAATTGCAACTCAAAAATAATTGACACGGGATTTAGAGTGGTTCAAGTTCACCAACCGAACTCTACATCCACTACCTTAGTCTCACCAAGGATTTGCAACAATTCCACTAATTGTTCGTCCCCTTTTTCTTAGGACAAGGAGGCAACCTTTACAATTTCGGTTAATTTTTCTACCCAAAAATTAACCCGATTCTCACACAAGTGAACAAAGAAATTTGGTGGCTAATAAGGTATCTCTCAATACAAATGATAGCCCAATATCAAGCACTCAACCCAATTGAACAAAATAGAAATGAAGAATACAATTGGGGTTTCTAGACAAAATGGGATTTTTAACACAAATGCTTGGATTTGATGATATGATGTATTCTTGAGGTTCAATGTTGATTGCTGGAGCTTCTTGGGGTCTTTTTATAGCCTCTTGTTGATTTCTAACCGTTGTGGGTGTTGGGCTCGAGAATAGAGCCGTTTGGGATGTTTTTTTCACTCCTTTAAAGTAGTCTGCAGCTTACCGTTTCGGAACGGGTTAACCTGTTTCGGAACGGGTTTTCAAATAATATAGCCGTTGGAGCGTCTTATGAGAGCCCGTTTCGAAACGCCTTAGGGCTATTTCGGAACGGTTTGCCACTGCCAAAGGGGTGTTTCGAAACGGCCTTAGCCCGTTTCGGAACGTTTTGCCACTGCCAAAGGGGTGTTTCGAAACGGCCTTAGCCCGTTTCGGAACGCCTTGTTTATCCTTCAAAAATCAGTTAAAAACCGTTGCCCTTGTTCATGTGAATGAAGAACAGTTTCGAAACGAGTGATACCGTTTCGAAACACCTTAACCCGTTCCGATACGCGTTTCGGAACAGGTGCACATCGAACTGAAAGTGTTTCGAAACGCCTGGGGCCGTTTCGAAACGGGGCTTGAAAATCCACTGTTTTGACTTTGAAATACTTAAAAAAATATTTTGAAAGTCTTTGATTTTAACTATGAAGAGGTCTTATCAATATATAGGAAATTTTAAGGATTTTAAAATTTGTTTTGACATTTTTATTTTAGTCCTTAGGTTTTTAGTTATATCAAAATTAAAACATATGTTTCACAATCTCCCCCTTTTTGATATAACAAAACCAAAGTTAGAATTTTTTAAGGATTTTGAAAGTTTTGAAGATATTCTAACCCCCCCCTTAATTTAAGATAGGTTTTGAAGTTTAAGAGTTTTGAATTGTAAAGATTAACAAAACCTTTTAACAAAAATTGAAAAATTAAAAAGGAATTTAAAACGAATTTTTTTTTGTTTTGTGGCAAGGCAAGGCAAGGCATCTCTCTTAAATTTCTTCTCCCCCTTTTTGTTAGATCAAAAACAAAACAAAGAAAGCTCATAAAGAAGATTAGTACCAATAAACAATAATAAGCAATCATAGTTTATATCATCAAAATATTCAAAGCATAAACAATAAGTTCATAATAAAATCCCAAATAAAAGATCAAAAGCATAGGTTCCTAAAACATAATTAAACATAAAGATGCAAACTTAATCCTAAATGCATAAATAATATAATATGATATGATATGGAGTCCCTAAGCCTCGTCATCATCATCCGAAGTATCATCATCGCTCTTGGCTTGAGAACGGTGAAACTTTGTCCATTGCCCATAAAGAGTAGAGAAGGAAAGATCAAGGTTTGCATTGGAAGTCTCAAGAGTGTGAAGACGATCCTCAACGTTCTTCAACCGATTCCCATAGATTCAAAGCCCGAAGTAATGCGAGTGTCCATAGTATCGAGTCGAGAATCCAAGGCATTGAATCGTTCGGTAAGGAAAGCCGTGAGAGCATCATTGTTTCCCATTTGGACTTGCGGTGGAGGAGCAACGGGAGGAGGAACCGCTTCTCTATCAACTCTTTCCCAAAAACCATCCACATATGTGAATCCGGACTTGCGAAGAGAGGACTCACCAATTTTGGTCTTGCGAGGTTCCGGGGAGTCGTAGGTACAATCAATACCAAGATTACTAAAGAGGTGGCTTAAGACAATACCATAGGTGAACGACGTCAACTCATTTGTGTCAATAAGCTTAATGTTATTGACTATCTCGACAAAGATAATTTTAGGTACATTAGGGCGCTCACCTCTACGGAAACACTCAAGCCAAAAATGATCTTTTTGACGGATATGCGAATATTTACCTCCAGAGGGTCGAATAAACCACGATACCATCAAATGAAGAACTCGATCATGCACATCCAAATTAAGTGCTTTGCCGGTGAAAGTACCAAAGTGGCGTTCATCCTCAAGACCTTCATCCTTAAGTTTAAGGGCAGACTCCAAAAGAGCAACATTAACAACAAACTTTTTGCCCAGTAAGGATGATTCTATTCCTATAATCTCAGTTTTATCTTCATTATTAATAAAGCGAGCATTGGAGTAGAAAAGGAGTACCAAGTTTTTGTAGCAAACATCCGGAATGCTCAAGAAAAAGAGAAGATCCCACTCATCCAACCGGTCAAGATAACGGAAAAGGAATCGCTCGGAATTTAGGAACTCAAGATCTATGACACGTTCTTTATGAACCGCAAAATCCTTGATGAAAGAGAAACGAGCACGCTGGTCCGGAGTTTTAAGAGATTTCTGAAAGAGCATAGTGAGATTCGGACGAATGCTCGACTCACCGGATTGAACGGCTTTGCGCTTTTTGTTCGCTTGATCCGTCATCTAAAGACATTAAGCAAGTGTTTTAAAATTAAGTGTATGCATTGATTTCTAAAATCAATCCAATAATAAATCCCACTTAGGTTTTTGAAAGCAAATTTTAAAATAAAAAAAATACGACTGAAAAATTTTATATTCGAATAAAAAATTTTGAGATTTGGAAATTTTTTTACAAGATATGGAAAACCCACAACTAAAAACATATAATGTATACAAAAATAAATTTTTCTAACCTAAGATTCGAACATAAATTGAAAGAGAAAGAAAAGAAAGAAAATTACCTTAGTTTGAGATTTTGAATGATTTGATTAAAATCCTTGCACAAGATTGATGAAACTTGCTTAGATTTGAGCTTTAGAGTAAAACCCCTCAAAATTTTGTGAAAAACAAAGGATTTGAGAGGGTTTTTATAGAGAGGGATTCGGTTAGGGTTTTTAGGGTTTTAAGAGTTTGAGTAAAAATAAAATTTTGAGTCATTAAAAGCCCTAAATAAGGCATTCCGCGAGGCCGTTTCGGAACGGGGCGGCTAGGGTTTTGACCCTTCTTAAAACCATTGACTGATCGTTTCGAAACGGTGTTGACCGTTTCGAAACCCGTTTGACCCGTATCGGAACGCGTTGCGATACACCCATTCATCGAATCAAAAACGTTTCGAAACGCCTGGAGCCGTTTCGAAACGCCCTTCTCTCAGGACGGATTTTAAGGTATCCGTATCGAAACAGGGGGACCCGTTTCGATACACCTGGGCCTGGAAGTGCAGATGAGGCTCTAAAAGTGCAGAAAAATGAAATTTTAAGAGGCCTAACATGCATAAATGTTGTGAATGAGCAGACAAAACATATTTAAGCATAAACATACTCCCCCTAACTATAGGCATGGATGAAATTAGGAGTTTAAACATACAAACATGGTATTTCACAAAATCAAGCATATTTAAGTTTAAAAAGAGGTCTTAAAAGGTCAAGATAGGCTAGTTAGACCTAACTCTCTCCTAAGGGACCAAAAACGCTCTTTATCTAATAGTTTTGTAAAAATATCTGCTAATTGATTCAAGGTGTCTACATACTCTATAACCACATCTTTCTTAAGGACATGATCTCTAATGAAATGATGCCTTATTTCTATATGTTTGGTTCTAGAGTGTTGGATGGGATTTTTTGTTAAACATATTGCACTAGTATTATCACACTTTAGGGGTATGGTTTCTATCTTTACACCATAATCTAAGAGTTGTTGTTTCATCCAAAGGACTTGAGCACAACAACTCCCTAAGGATGTGTACTCGGCTTCGGTGGTAGATAAGGCTACACTATTTTGTTTCTTAGAGAACCAAGATATGAGCATACTACCTAGAAATTGACAAGTTCCCGAAGTACTTTTCCTATCGATTTTGCAACCCCCATAATCCGCATCCGAATAAGCATGAAGATTAAAGGTAGAGACTCTAGGGTACCAAAGACCTAAACAAGGAGTGTCTCTAAGATACCTAAAGATCCTCTTAACGGCTATAAGGTGAGACTCTCTAGGACTAGCTTGAAACCTAGCACACAAGCAAACACTAAACAATATATCCGGTCTACTTGCGGTAAGGTAAAGCAAAGATCCAATCATAGAACGATAAAGCTTAGAGTCAACACACTTACCTCCTTCATCTTTGTCAAGCTTTGTAGATGAGCTCATATGAGTGGCTTGAGGCTTTGTATTCTCCAAGCCAAACTTATTGAGCATATCCTTTATGTATTTTGCTTGATTTATGAAGGTGCCATCCTTCTTTTGCTTGATTTGGAGTCCCAAAAAGAATGAGAGCTCCCCCACCATGCTCATCTCAAATTCACCTTGCATTAACTTAGCAAACTCTTGACAATGACATTCATTAGTAGAACCAAAAATAATATCATCAACATAGATTTGAACTAATAAGATGTCATTTTTATACATTTTTATAAAGAGTGTAGTGTCCACCTTACCTTTTTCAAATCCTTTTTCAATCAAAAAATTTGAAAGCCTTTCATACCAAGCTCTAGGAGCTTGTTTTAAACCATAAAGTGCTTTGGTAAGTTTGAAAACATGATTTGGAAATTTTGAATCTTCAAATCCCGGTGGTTGTTCCACATACACTTCTTCATTTATAAAACCATTTAAAAATGCGCTTTTAACATCCATTTGAAAAATCTTGAAATTATGATAACATGCATATGCAAGCAACATCCTAATGGCTTCCATTCTAGCTACGGGTGCATAGGTTTCATCAAAATCTATTCCCTCTTCTTGAATGTAACCTTGTGCTACAAGTCTAGCTTTATTTCTCACAATGTTACCACTCTCATCTAGTTTGTTCCTAAAGACCCATTTAGTTCCTATTGTAGATTGATTACTAGGCCTATCAACTAATGTCCAAACATTACTTCTCTCAAATTGATTTAACTCTTCTTGCATAGCCATAATCCAAAAATCATCTTTCAATGCTTCTTTGATATTTTTAGGCTCTATGCATGAGATAAATGCAATATGATTCATTAATCTAAGAGAAGAACGAGTGGTTACCCCATTGGATGGATCACCCAAGATTTCACCATCTTTGACATAGTTCAACTCCCTTGGATAGCTAACTTCCTTTTCCTCAATAGCCAAGTCCTTCAAGGCTTCAAGAGGTGGATCTTGTGTGTCTTCTTCTTTTGGTTGAATCTCATCCTTCTTTGAAGTTTGACCTCCATCAAAGGTATTTATGATTCCTACATTATCATCATCACAAGAATCCTTCATAGGAAGGGGATTATCATCGAATACAACATGAATAGATTCTTCTACTACTAAAGTTCTTTTGTTAAATACTCGATAGGCTTTAGAGGTTAAAGAGTAACCTATAAAAATTGCTTCATCACTTTTTTCATCAAATTTACCTAAATTATCTTTTCCATTATTTAAAACAAAACATTTGCATCCAAAAGGGTGGAAGTAGCTAATATTTGGCTTTTTAGATTTTATAATCTCATAAGGTGTTTTCTTTAAAATTGGCCTAATAGTTACTCGATTTATAATATAACAAGCTGTGTTTGTGGCTTCCGCCCAAAAATATTTTGGTAAATTATTTTCACAAAGCATAGTTCTAGCCATTTCTTGTAAAGTTCTATTTTTTCTCTCAACTACCCCATTTTGTTGAGGAGTTCGAGGAGCTGAAAAATTATGGCTAATACCATTTTCATTTAAAAAATCTTCAAATCCTAAATTTTGAAATTCGGTTCCATGATCACTTCTAATATGTGAAATTTTAAGTTCAAGATCATTTTGAATTAATTTTGAAAATGTGATGAATTTTTCCAAAGCCTCATCCTTAGTACTTAAAAAGAGAACCCAAGTGAATCTAGAAAAATCATCAACTAATACAAAAGCATATGATTTGCCACCCAAGCTCATAGTCCTAATTGGCCCAAATAAATTCATGTGGATTAGTTGTAAACATCTACTAGTAGAAATGTCATTAATGGATTTAAAAGAAGATCTATGTTGTTTACCCTTTGAGCATGCATCACAAATTTTATCATTCGAAAATTTTATCTTGGGTAAACCTTTAACTAGGTTTAGAGAGACTAGTTTTTCTAAAACACTTGTGCTAGCATGTCCTAGCTTCCTATGCCACAACCATGCATCATTTTCATTTTCAGCAATTAAGCATGCATGAGATGTATGAATGTCATCTAAATGCACCATGTATATATTCCCTATGCGATGACCTATGAGCATAATATTATTAGTTTTAATGTCTACGATTTTACAACCGGTTTTATCAAACAAAACATTAAAACCTTTATCACATAGTTGACTTATGCTCAATAAATTGTGTTTAAGACCATTGACATATAAAACATTTTCAATGAGAATAGTAGAGTGATTACCTATGGAGCCAATACCTTCAATGTGGCCTTTGGAGTTGTCACCAAATGTTACTACTCCTCCACTTTTTGGCTTTAGATCCATGAGTCGACTCTTGTCTCCGGTCATGTGCCTTGAGCATCCACTATCAAGGTACCATGAGTTTTGACTTTGTGCTTTGGCCTTGTAGCAATGCTCCCCCTACAAACAAAGATATTAAACCTAGGTTTTTGGTACCCAAATCATTTTGGGTCCATGTGTGTTAGCTCCCAAAACCTTAGTTCCCTTAGGAATCCAATGTGACATAGCAATAATATTATTAGATTTAACAAGTTCCTTAGGAACCCATACACTTCTAATTCTTTTAGCTTTATTATGTCTAGGATAGCTACCTTGTTTGTAGTAGTTAGTCTTTTTCTTAGGTTGATGTGTTCTAGAGGATTCTCCTATTTCATGCTTGACACTATCAATATTTTTTAAAGACTTTTTGAGCTCATTTAGCTCACTCAACACCTTTTGGTGTTCACAATTACATTGAGACAAAAGATTATTAAGATCAATATTTTCTTTTTGAAAAAATTTAAGTTCATCTTCTAATCCTAATACCTTTTTCTCAAAGTTGTCAAAAATTTCAAGTTTTGGTTTTGTTATATCAAAAAGGGGGAGATTGTAAAACCTATGTTTGATTTTGATATAACTAGATCTTTAAGGATCAAATTGAAGAACTTAAAATTGTTTGTACAAATCCCTTAATAAGTTTTTGAAACTCCAAAGACTTTAAACTGATTTATTAGAACTCAAACTCAAATATTTTCTAAGTGTTCCAAGGCAAAAATATTGAAAAACGTCGACCAGTATCGATACCCATGAAGGAGTATCGATACCTTTTTTAGCAAAGTTTGCCACTGCCGGAACACGTATCGATACAGCAAACCCCAGTATCGAAACGCTATGAAATCAGTATCGATACGGATGAACCAGTATCGATACCATTTTATAATTATTAATTTCAAAGTCGGTTTAAAAATATAACCGTTGAGATTTTTAAACGGTCACTAAACCAGTATCGATACCCCTAACCCTAGTATCGATACCACTATTGACAGTGAGCTATGTCGAGAAAAAGGTATCGATACAGCTTGTGCTGTTTCGATACCCAGTACCGATACGCCAAGAACGCGTATCGATACCCCTTTATTATTTGTACACAACGACTATTTTCTTGTGAGACAGGTATCGATACCCCACTATAAAGTACCGATACTCATAGCTGGAAAAGTGCAAGAAAGTGGAGAAAAAGCATCCCAACGGCTATAATCTTAAAGTCAACACTCACAACGGTTGGAAATCATCAAGAGGCTATAAAAAGACCCCAAGAAGCTCCAGCAACATAACATTGAACCTCAAGAAGATATCAAAACATCAAATCCAAGCATTTGTGCAAAAATCCTACTTTGTCTAGAAATCCCAATTGTATCCTTCATTTCTATTTTGTTCAATTGGGTTGAGTGCTTGATATTGGGCTATCATTTGTATTGAGAGATACCTTATTAGCCACCAAATTTCTTTGTTCTATTGTGTGAGGATTGGGTTAATTTTTGGGTAGAAAAATTAACCGAAATTGTAAAGGTTGCCTCCTTGTCCTGGAAAAAGGGGACGAACAATTTAGTGGAAATTGTTGGAAATCCTTGGTGAGACTAAGGTAGTGGATGTAGAGTTCGGTTGGTGAACTTGAACCACTCTAAATTCCCGTGTCAATATTTTTTAAGTTGCAATTTCCGTTACAACATCGTTAAAATTCCAATTCACCCCCCCTCTTGGTTATTACCATTCGTGTGATCCACTCAACAATTGGTATCAGAGCTTAACTCTTTGAGGATTAACAACCGCAAGAGGAGATCCTTGGAAGAAGTGTGATCATCATCAAAATATCAAGAGATGGCATCAACCTCCGCTCCCGGCATGTACGACTCACAATCCACCACAAAGCCTCCTTTCTTCAATGGTGAGAACTACTCATTTTGGAAAAATAAAATGCGTCTATTTATTAAATCAAGTGACTACCTTGTGTGGGATGTCATTGAGGATGGACCATATATCCCATTGAAGCAAGATGTTGATGGCAAGATGGTGCTTAAAAGAAGAACGGAAATGAGTGAAGAGGAGAGGAAAAAAGATCCAAGTAAATGATAAAGCTCTTCATATGCTATTTTGTGCTTTCGGTCCGGACATCTACTCAAAGGTCTCATCAATTGAAAGTGCCAAAGAAGTGTGGGACACTCTTGAAACCACCTATGAAGGCACCAACGATGTCAAAGAAACTAAGATTGGAATTCTCAATCTTAGTTATGAAAATTTCAAAATGGAATTCGATGAGACGGTGTCAAAGATGTTTGATCGATTCTCCACAATTGTAAATGGTCTAAAGGGCTATGGAGAAGTTATACCGGAAGACAAACTTGTCCGAAAGCTACTCTATTCACTTCCCGAATCTTGGGATGGGAAGAGAACCGCAATCATCGAAGCAAAGAATTTAAAAACTCTAAAGCTTGATGAACTTGTAGGCTCTCTCCTTACTCACGAGATCATGAAGCAAGGAAGAGAAGATGAAAGAAAGAAAGAAGAAAAAAGAATGGAGAAGCTTGAAGGGGAGAAAAAGAAGAAAATGGGAATAACTCTCAAGGCTAAAACTTCCCAACTTGATGAAAGTTCATCTAGTGATGAGGATGAACTTGAAGAATTGGCTATGATAGCCAAACGATTCTCACGCCTTATGAGGTCCAACCGAGGAAGAAAAATCCAAAGGAAGATGGACTTCAAAAGCAAGAACAAAGAAGAAGGAAGGGATCCAATCACTTGCTTCGAGTGCGGACAACCCGGCCACATACGTTCGGAGTGCCCTCAACTCAAGAAGAAGGGCTTTGAGAATAAGAAAAAGCTCAAAGCCAAGCTTGCTACTTGGAGTGATGAGGAGTCATCGGAGGATGACGAACAAGAAGTGGCGAACCTTTGCCTCATGGCACTTGAGGAAGATTCCTCCTTGGTAACCTCTAACTCATCTACTTTAGATTATTCATATGAAGAATTAAATGATGCTTATGATGAGTTACAAGAGGTATATGATGAATTAGTTGAGAAGTATAAGGAGTCGGTTATTAGGAATAGAAAAATTATTCTAGAATTAAAAGAGAAAAATGACTCACTTACTCAAACTAATTCTAAAATTGAGAAAAAGATATTAGGATTAGAAGATGAACTCAAATTCTTTCAAAAAGAAAATATCGATCTTAATAATCTTTTATCCCAAAATAATTGTGAACACCAAAAGGTGTTAAGTGAGCTAAATGAGCTCAAAAAGTCTTTAAAAAATAATGGTAGTGTCAAACATGACATAGGAGAATCCTCTAGAACACACCAATATAAGAAAAAGACTAACTACTACAAACAAAATAACTATCCTAGACATAGTAAAGTTAAAAGAATTAGAAATGTATGGGTTCCTAAGGAGCTTGTTAAATCTAATAATATTAATGCTATGTCACCTTGGATTCCTAAGGGAACCAAAGTTTTAGGAACTAACACACATGGACCCAAAATGATTTGGGTACCAAAAACAAAAGTTTAAATATCTTTGTTTGTAGGGGGAGCATTGCTTCAAGGCCAAAGCACAAAGTCAAAACTCTTGGTACCTTGATAGTGGATGCTCGAGACACATGACCGGAGACAAGAGTCGACTCATGGATCTAAAGCCAAAAAGTGGAGGAGTAGTAACATTTGGTGACAACTCCAAAGGCCACATTGAAGGTATTGGCTCCATTGGTAATCACTCTACTACTCTCATTGAAAATGTTTTATATGTCAACGGTCTTAAACATAATTTGTTGAGCATAAGTCAACTATGTGATAAAGGTTTTAATGTTATATTTGATAAAACCGGTTGTAAAATTGTAGACATTAAAACTAATAATATTATGCTCATAGGTCATCGCATAGGAAATATATACATGGTGCATCTAGATGACATTCATACATCTCATGCATGCTTAGTTGCTCAAAACGAAAATGATGCATGGTTGTGGCATAGGAAGCTAGGACATGCTAGCACAAGTGTTTTAGAAAAACTAGTCTCTCTAAACCTAGTTAAAGGTTTACCCAAGATAAAATTTTCGAACGATAAAATTTGTGATGCATGCTCAAAGGGTAAACAACATAGATCTTCCTTTAAATCCATTAATGACATTTCTACTAGTAGATGTTTACAACTAATCCATATGGATTTATTTGGGCCAATTAGGACTATGAGCTTGGGTGGCAAATCATATGCTTTTGTATTAGTTGATGATTTTTCTAGATTCACTTGGGTTCTCTTTTTAAGTACTAAGGATGAGGCTTTGGAAAAATTCATCACATTTTCAAAATTAATTCAAAATGATCTTGAACTTAAAATTTCACATATTAGAAGTGATCATGGAACCGAATTTCAAAATTTAGGATTTGAAGATTTTTTAAATGAAAATGGTATTAGCCATAATTTTTCAGCTCCTCGAACTCCTCAACAAAATGGGGTAGTTGAGAGGAAAAATAGAACTTTACAAGAAATGGCTAGAACTATGCTTTGCGAAAATAATTTACCAAAATATTTTTGGGCGGAAGCAACAAACACAGCTTGTTATATTATAAATCGAGTAACCATTAGGCCGATTTTAAAGAAAACACCTTATGAGATTTTAAAATCTAAAAAGCCTAATATTAGCTACTTCCACCCTTTTGGATGTAAATGTTTTGTTTTAAATAATGGAAAAGATAATTTAGGTAAATTTGATGCAAAAAGTGATGAAGCTATTTTTATAGGTTACTCTTTAACCTCTAAAGCCTATCGAGTATTTAACAAAAGAACTTTAGTTATAGAAGAATCTATTCATGTTGTATTCGATGATAATCCCCTTCCTAGGAAGGATTCTTGTGATGATGATAATGTAGGAATCATAAATACCTTTGATGGAGGTCAAACTTCAAAGAAGGATGAGATTCAACCAAAAGAAGAAGACACACAAGATCCACCTCTTGAAGCCTTGAAGGACTTGGCTATTGAGGAAAAGGAAGTTAGCTATCCAAGGGAGTTGAACTATGTCAAAGATGGTGAAATCTTGGGTGATCCATCCAAGGGGGTAACCACTCGTTCTTCTCTTAGATTAATGAATCATATTGCATTTATCTCATGCATAGAGCCTAAAAATATCAAAGAAGCATTGGAAGATGATTTTTGGATTATGGCTATGCAAGAAGAGTTAAATCAATTTGAGAGAAGTAATGTTTGGACATTAGTTGATAGGCCTAGTAATCAATCTACAATAGGAACTAAATGGGTCTTTAGGAACAAACTAGATGAGAGTGGTAACATTGTGAGAAATAAAGCTAGACTTGTAGCACAAGGTTACACTCAAGAGGAGGGAATAGATTTTGATGAAACCTATGCACCCGTAGCTAGAATGGAAGCCATTAGGATGTTGCTTGCATATGCATGTTATCATAATTTCAAGCTTTTTCAAATGGACGTTAAAAGCGCATTTTTAAATGGTTTTATAAATGAAGAAGTGTATGTAGAACAACCACCGGGTTTTGAAGATTCAAAATTTCCAAATCATGTTTTCAAACTTACCAAAGCACTTTATGGTTTAAAACAAGCTCCTAGAGCTTGGTATGAAAGGCTTTCAAATTTTTTGATTGAAAAAGGATTTGAAAAAGGTAAGGTGGACACTACACTCTTTATAAAAATGTATAAAAATGACATCTTAGTAGTTCAAATCTATGTTGATGATATTATTTTTGGTTCTACTAATGAATGTTATTGTCAAGAGTTTGCTAAGTTAATGCAAGGTGAATTTGAGATGAGCATGATGGGGGAGCTCTCATTCTTTTTGGGACTCCAAATCAAACAAATGAAGGATGGCACCTTCATAAATCAAGAAAAATACATAAAGGATATGCTCAACAAGTTTGGCTTGGAGAACACAAAGCCTCAAGCCACTCCTATGAGCTCATCTACAAAGCTTGACAAAGATGAAGGAGGTAAGTGTGTTGACTCTAAGCTTTATCGCTCTATGATTGGATCGTTGCTTTACCTTACCGCAAGTAGACCGGATATACTGTTTAGTGTTTGCTTGTGTGCTAGGTTTCAAGCTAGTCCTAGAGAGTCTCACCTTATAGCCGTTAAGAGAATCTTTAGATACCTTAGAGACACTCCTTGTTTAGGCCTTTGGTATCCTAGAGTCTCTACCTTCAACCTTCATGCTTACTCGGATGCGGATTATGGGGGTTGCAAAATCGATAGGAAAAGTACTTCGGGAACTTGTCAATTCTTAGGTAGTATGCTCATATCTTGGTTCTCTAAGAAACAAAATAGTGTAGCTTTATCTACCACCGAAGCCGAGTACATATCCTTAGGAAGTTGTTGTGCTCAAGTCCTTTGGATGAAGCAACAACTCTTAGATTATGGTGTAAAAATAGAAACCATACCCCTTAAATGTGATAATACAAGTGCAATATGTTTAACAAAAAATCCCATCCAACACTCTAGAACCAAACATATAGAAATAAGGCATCATTTCATTAGAGATCATGTCCTTAAGAAAGATGTGGCTATAGAGTATGTAGACACCTTAAATCAATTAGCGGACATTTTCACAAAACCATTAGATAAAGAGCGTTTTTGGTCCCTTAGGAGAGAGTTGGGTCTAACTAGCCTATCTTGACCCTTAGGACCTCTTTTTAGAATTAAATGTGCTTGATTTTGTGAAATTACCATGTTTATGTGTTTAGTCTCCCAATTTCTTCCATGCATAGAGTTAGGGGGAGTATGTTTCTGTTAAAATATGCTTAGATCTGTTCATTCATCATTTGCATACTTTTAAGAGATGTTAAATTCATGTCTTTGGTTATTTTTAACCAAATAGGCAAAATTCTGGGCATAAGGTATCGATACTGCCCAATGGGTATCGATACTTGTTCTTCATTTCAATTTCCCAGAATTTCTCATCGCTTCACGAGTATCGATACCGCCTCATGCGTATCGATACCCTCTTCCAACGGTCAGAATTGAGAAAAGACAATTCTATCCCTGTATCGATACCATCTAATGAGTATCGATACCTCCTTCAACGGTCAAATTTGTGGAAAGACAATTCTATCCCCGTATCGATACCCACTAAGGAGTATCGATACCCTTTCGCGCTGATGGCATTAAATAGGCTTTTAATGAGATCTAATTTTACCAAAATTTAAACTCTTTAATATCCTATTAACCCTAAACGTTTTTGGCTATATAAAGGTCTCTTCTCCTTCATATTCTTCACCAAAAATCAAAAGAAACCCTTGAATCAAAGCTTTTTGCTCTCTCTCAAAATTCTCTCTTCAAAGTTTCTATTATCTATGGCACCAAAAGAGCATTCAAGGAAACGTCAAAGAGTTCTTCTTGCCGGAGACTCTTCAACTCCCGGATCGGTTGCTCGTCCGGATTATGCTACTATCTACAACCAATCCTTTGAGAATTCCGAGGGTCTTCCTTATTTCCGCCAATTTGAAAACTACAAAATTCGTGCGGAGAGGATCGTATCCATCCCCTTTCTCGACTCCGAGCGCTTCAAGTTTGAATATCTTCCGCTTCTTCGTATTTGGAATTTCATGCATTTTCTCTCTATTCCGGGTATTTATTATCGGCTTTTGGTTTTGATTTTCTTTTCTAATGCTAAATGCATTTATCGTAATGGAGAAGTCGTTGCCATTCGATCTTATCTTATGGGGAAGCAAATAGTTCTTGATGTTAAGTCTATTTGTGAGGTTTTTAAATTGGAGGATGAAGGTGAAGATAATGAGAATGCCTTAGGGCATGTTCTTAGCGGTTCCGTAACCGTCCTCAATGCTCATGATCGAATCCTACATTTGATGGTATCATGGTGGCTTCGTCCCTCCGGAGGCAAATATTCCACCATCCGTCTATTGGATGATTTTTGGATTCGAAGTTTCCGTCAACGAAAACGCCCAAATCTTGCTCGCATCATGTTCAATGAGATTGCTTATCATGTTCAACAACGTGAAACTCCTCTCATCACATCCTTTATCTATGGTACGGCCTTAAGCTATTACTTTGTTCAAAAGGATATTGATTGTTTGTTTGATCTTGCTTCTACTCTTACCGATCCTATCGACGAACATTCTCTTGCTCGAAGCAAATTTCATTATTTTAATGGAAATTGGCTACGTCTTACCGAGCTTCCACCCGAGGCCGCCGCCGCCTTAGAACAACAAGCTCCTCAAGCTCCTCAAGCTCCTCAAGTCCCACAACCCAATATGGATAATCTCATGACATATCTAAATGAACAATTCACCGGGTTGAATACTCGTCTTACCTCTATAGAAACTACATTTGATACGAGGATGACGGGTATGGAGAATCGCCTTACATCCCTCGAAAGCAAGCAAAACTCCTCGAATATTTCCATTGCCGCTTTCCACGATGAATGGCGTAATAGCATGAGGAACAATGACCCTTTGGGAGATGAAGATGACGATGATGAAGACGATGAAGATAATGCCTAGACTTCTATCCTTGCATATCATATCATATCATTTAGGATTTTTTTTTATGCACCTATGTTTTATGTTCTTAGGATTAAGTTTATTATTAAGATTATTACCTATGCTTTGATTATTTAGGATTTAAGGTTTGCTTATGTTTTGGATTTCTCATTTTATGATATAATAAGATTATGTTGCTTATCTTTATACTCTTGATATTTGATGCACATTATGCTCTCACAATTTTTTTTGATCTAACAAAAAGGGGGAGAAGATATAGCTCACAAACAAACTTCAAAATTTTTTTTGGTTTTATCAAACTTACATCAAGGGGGAGTTAAGAATTTTGATTTTGAGAAATTTCTTTGGTCTTAACTAAATTGAAATATCAAGCTTATATTAAGGGGGAGTTAATTTTCAAAAGTTGTCAAAAATTTCAAGTTTTGGTTTTGTTATATCAAAAAGGGGGAGATTGTAAAACCTATGTTTGATTTTGATATAACTAGATCTTTAAGGATCAAATTGAAGAACTTAAAATTGTTTGTACAAATCCCTTAATAAGTTTTTGAAACTCCAAAGACTTTAAACTGATTTATTAGAACTCAAACTCAAATATTTTCTAAGTGTTCCAAGGCAAAAATATTGAAAAACGTCGACCAGTATCGATACCCATGAAGGAGTATCGATACCTTTTTTAGCAAAGTTTGCCACTGCCGGAACACGTATCGATACAGCAAACCCCAGTATCGAAACGCTATGAAATCAGTATCGATACGGATGAACCAGTATCGATACCATTTTATAATTATTAATTTCAAAGTCGGTTTAAAAATATAACCGTTGAGATTTTTAAACGGTCACTAAACCAGTATCGATACCCCTAACCCTAGTATCGATACCACTATTGACAGTGAGCTATGTCGAGAAAAAGGTATCGATACAGCTTGTGCTGTTTCGATACCCAGTACCGATACGCCAAGAACGCGTATCGATACCCCTTTATTATTTGTACACAACGGCTATTTTCTTGTGAGACAGGTATCGATACCCCACTATAGAGTACCGATACTCATAGCTGGAAAAGTGCAAGAAAGTGGAGAAAAAGCATCCCAACGGCTATAATCTTAAAGTCAACACTCACAACGGTTGGAAATCATCAAGAGGCTATAAAAAGACCCCAAGAAGCTCCAGCAACATAACATTGAACCTCAAGAAGATATCAAAACATCAAATCCAAGCATTTGTGCAAAAATCCTACTTTGTCTAGAAATCCCAATTGTATCCTTCATTTCTATTTTGTTCAATTGGGTTGAGTGCTTGATATTGGGCTATCATTTGTATTGAGAGATACCTTATTAGCCACCAAATTTCTTTGTTCTATTGTGTGAGGATTGGGTTAATTTTTGGGTAGAAAAATTAACCGAAATTGTAAAGGTTGCCTCCTTGTCCTGGAAAAAGGGGACGAACAATTTAGTGGAAATTGTTGGAAATCCTTGGTGAGACTAAGGTAGTGGATGTAGAGTTCGGTTGGTGAACTTGAACCACTCTAAATTCCCGTGTCAATATTTTTTAAGTTGCAATTTCCGTTACAACATCGTTAAAATTCCAATTCACCCCCCCTCTTGGTTATTACCATTCGTGTGATCCACTCAACACTCATCCTCATCACTAGATGAACTTTCATCAAGTTGGGAAGCTTTAGCCTTGAGAGCTATTCCCATTTTCTTCTTTTTCTCCACTTCAAGCTTCTCCATTCTTTTTTCTTCTTTCTTTTTCTCATCTTCCCTTCCTTGTTTCATGATCTCGTAAGTAAGGAGAGATCCCACAAGTTCATCAAGCTTTAAAGTTTTTAAATTCTTTGCTTCGATGATAGCGGCTCTCTTCCCATCCTAAGATTCGGGAAGTGAATAGAGTAGCTTTCGGACAAGTTTGTCTTCCGGTATAACTTCTCCATAGCCCTTTAGACCATTTACAATAGTGGAGAATCGATCAAACATCTTTGACACCGTCTCATCGAATTCCATCTTGAAATTTTCATAACTAAGATTGAGAATTCCAATCTTAGTTTCTTTCACATCGTTGGTGCCTTCATAAGTGGTTTCAAGAGTGTCCCACACTTCTTTGGCACTTTCAATTGATGAGACCTTTGAATAGATGTCCGGACCGAAAGCACAAAATAACATGTGAAGAGCTTTGTCATTTACTTGAATCTTTTTCCTCTCCTCTTCACTCATTTCCATTCTCCTTTTTAGCACCATCTTGCCTTCATCATCTTGCTTCAATGGAATATATGGTCCATCCTCAATGACATCCCACACAAGATAGTCACTTGATTTGATGAATAGACGCATTTTGTTTTTCCAAAAAGAGTAGTTCTCACCATTGAAGAAAGGAGGCTTTGTAGTAGATTGTGAGTCGTACATGCCGGGAGCGGAGGTTGAAGCCATCTCTTGATATTTTGATGATCACACTTCTTCCAAGGATCTCCTCTTGTGGTTGTTAATCCTCAAAGAGTTAAGCTCTGATACCAATTGTTGAGTGGATCACACGATTGATAATAACCAAGAGGGGGGGTGAATTGGAATTTTAAAGATGTTGTAATGGAAATTGCAACTCAAAAATAATTGACACGGGATTTAGAGTGGTTCAAGTTCACCAACCGAACTCTACATCCACTACCTTAGTCTCACCAAGGATTTGCAACAATTCCACTAATTGTTCGTCCCCTTTTTCTTAGGACAAGGAGGCAACCTTTACAATTTCGGTTAATTTTTCTACCCAAAAATTAACCCGATTCTCACACAAGTGAACAAAGAAATTTGGTGGCTAATAAGGTATCTCTCAATACAAATGATAGCCCAATATCAAGCACTCAACCCAATTGAACAAAATAGAAATGAAGAATACAATTGGGGTTTCAAGACAAAATGGGATTTTTAACACAAATGCTTGGATTTGATGATAGGATGTATTCTTGAGGTTCAATGTTGATTGCTGGAGCTTCTTGGGGTCTTTTTATAGCCTCTTGTTGATTTCTAACCGTTGTGGGTGTTGGGCTCGAGAATAGAGCCGTTTGGGATGTTTTTCTCACTCCTTTAAAGCAGTCTGCAGCCTACCGTTTCGGAACGGGTCAACCTGTTTCGGAACAGGTTTTCAAATAATATAGCCGTTGGAGCGTCTTATGAGAGCCCGTTTCGAAAACGCCTTAGGGCTATTTCGGAACGGTTTGCCACTGCCAAAGGGGTGTTTCGAAACGGCCTTAGCCCGTTTCGGAACGTTTTGCCACTTCCAAAGGGGTGTTTCGAAACGGCCTTAGCCCGTTTCGGAACGCCCTGTTTATCCTTCAAAAATCAGTTAAAAATCGTTGCCCTTGTTCATGTGAATGAAGAACAGTTTCGAAACGAGTGATACCGTTTCGAAACACCTTAACCCGTTCCGATACGCGTTTCGGAACAGGTGCACATCGAACTGAAAGTGTTTCGAAATGCCTGGGGCCGTTTCGAAACGGGGCTTGAAAATCCACTGTTTTGACTTTGAAATACTTAAAAAAATATTTTGAAAGTCTTTGGTTTTAACTATGAAGAGGTCTTATCAATATATAGGAAATTTTAAGGACTTTAAAATTTGTTTTGACATTTTTATTTTAGTCCTTAGGTTTTTAGTTATATCAAAATTAAAACATATGTTTCACAGAACCACACGCATCAGAATCAGTAATCATCGCAGCTGGAACCTCCTTCTTCCTCGTGAATTTAAAGTCAGAAGGAAAACCGACCAAACGATAGCATTGATCTTTGCGATGACCTTTAAGCTTGCAGTGATCACAGTAGCCATTGAAACGGCGACGAGAAGCAGATCCACCAGAGGCAAACAATACAGTTGAATCAGACAAAGGAGAGACACCACTGAGTTGAAGCCGCTGAGATTCTTCTTGAAGGATCATAGAATAAGCTTGATTCACAGAGGGAAGAGGCTTCATAAACAGAATTTGACTCCGAACAGCAGAGAAAGAGTCATTCAAACCCATTAAAAACTGAAATAGTTTTTGTTGTAAAAGAATCTTCTGATTATCTTGAGAGGCATCACATTCACAAGAAGAAAAAGGCACAAGAACGCTATATTCACCCCAGAGTAACTTCAAGCGTGTAAAGTAGGAAGAAACAGAGAGATCACCTTGAAGCGAGGTTGCAATCTCACGATGGAGGAAGAAGATACGGGAGCCGTCGACCTTGTCGAACCGTTCACGGAGATCCTTCCAAACGACAGCTGCATCAGAAGCGAAGACAATACCCGCGGAGAGCTCCTTGGAAACAGAATTAAGGATCCAAGAGAGAACAAGTGCGTTACAACGATCCCACTACGATCGAAGCGATTCATCAAAGGTCTGCCGTTTGTAATCGCCATCAACAAACCCTAATTTGTTTTTGGCCAAAAGTGCAAGACGCATAGAACGGCTCCAGAGATTGTAAGTCTCAATTCTGGTGAGCTGATGCGAAACCAGAAGAGAACCCGGCGTATCAGATGGGTGGAGATAGAGGACATGATTAAAATCGACGGTGGTCTCCGCCGGAGGCATAACGCCGAAAAAAGAAAAAGGGGAAAAACGGTTACGATCTGAAAAACGAAGAGAAAACCCAAATGAAAGAAGAAACCGGAAAAAAATGAGCCCAAAAGAAAAGCCCAATAGATCAATAGAAAACCCAAGCGAATGATACCATGTTTGAACAGTGAATTTTTATTCAATTCAACTGATTATAACTTTACATAATGTTGGTATATATACACATAAGCTGCTGTACAACTAAGATGAAATAACCAACTAACAGAAAGAAAACAAGTGTAACTAACATCTAACTAATTACAAGGTTTTCTAACTTCTACAGTTTCACATAAATAACACAGTTTCAGATAATAAATAATCGACGGTAACTATTGCACTATTTATCCCATATAATAATTTTAAGATTTGAACTCACGAGTTATTTAAATTTATAAAAAAGATAAATTATGTAAATCATTCTTGAACTTTGCTAATTGACCTATTTTGATCACTAAAATTTTAAAACATTTAATTTAATAAATGAAGTTTAGACATTAAATTTTTTAGTCACTTCTTGCTGACATAAATTATTTTATTATTAATTTTACTATGAGATGTCATTATTATTAAATGGCAAATATAATTTAAAATTAAAAAGAAAATTAAAATTCATAAACACCATAAAACCCTAAAACCCATATTATTACCCTCCTCTCCACCCTCAACCTCACACCAACTAACCGTGGCTAGAATTGCAGTTATCTTATACTGCAATTTCAAAGTTGAATTCAGAACTATGTGATCCCTCCATCATTGGTCCTCCAATCTAGGATGCAAAAGTTCTTTCTGTTTTGTGAGGGATCTTTTTGTTCAGATGTTTTGAAATCCCATTACCACCGAGCCTCGATCTTCATTTCTTCATGTAGATGGAAGAGATGCAACGCCGGTTGAGATTTTTTTCCCTTAGAAAAGAAAGAAAACTTTGTTTTAGCTTTGTTGTTTCATTTCTTATGCTTTTAAGATCAAACCAACCTCTCTTTTTTCTTTTGATTGGTGGTCGATCACAGGTTTATTTCTTTTTTAGTTTTTTTTAAAGTATTTTATATTTTAATAAGATTTTTTGATTTTATGACACATGTTTTCTCTGTGCTTGTGACACGCGTTCTTTTCTGTCTTATGACAATTTTGTTTTGTTTTGTAGTTCGTTTCATCTGTCACTGTGACATGATTTTAGCATACTTTAGCGGTCTTTTGTTGCTCGTACATAGATTTAACAGCGTTAGTTTCTGATTATAATTTTGTCTGTGGTCATAGAAAGTTAGATCCACACGTGATTGATGGTTGTTTGTCAATGTAATCAGTTGTGAGTAGCGGAACATTCAGCCTGATAGTTTGGGTCACTCACCACTCCTTTTTCACCCGTTATACGTCTCGATTGAATAGAGACAAGAAGATTTAAGAAAACTTCTAAATTTTGATGGTATGCTTATTTTTATAGAAGTATTTTATTTTATTTTGTTGTAAAAGATTTTGGTTATATGATTAAAGTGTTTTCTAAATGAAGAAGATGAGTTTGATTTGGGGTATAAGGTTTTGGGTGTTTGCTTCTTCTTCTTTTTTTAATTTTGAATTATATTTAGTATTTAATATTAATAAAAATGATATATTATAATAATAATAATATTAATAAAATAACTCATGTCATTAGTGAGTACAAAAAGTTTAATTTTTAAAATTTAGTAAGTAAATTAATATTTTAAAATTTTAACAATAAAAATAAGTTAAAGAGTAAAATTTAGTAATAATTTATATAATTTATTTTTATAAAACAATTAAAATGTAAAAACATTTAAATTTACACACAAAATTGTCACCCGTGCCCATACACAAATTACTTGTTTACTTGTGTCTGATAAAAGGCTAAAATTTAAAATAAACTAGCCCTAATTCTTGGAACCCTAGTCTTGACTTTTAAAATTGAGAAGAAACTTGTCCAACTTTATATCTGACTTTTAAAAGCTTCGAAATCTAATTAAAATCACAAATAGGAATAACAAGGAAGGAAAATAAAAACTCTTGCTTTCGATTCTCTTCTATCTTTAAGTATGCAATTCGGTCTTAATATTCCCAGTTTGAAGAATCAAACTTTGTTTGTCTGGCAGCAACTCCACCGCTAATTCCATTCTCAAGCCTCGTTATCCAGAATCTTGATTCCAAAAAGGGGAAAAACTAATATCCCTAATTCTTTATTCTTTATGGCAACGGAAGCTACCACAACAAATTTCCACACTTCGGACTTCATACCGGTGCCGCAGCCACCGGATTTGCATCCGGAAATGACGGTGACGCCCCACGATGGGCTCCACTTTTGGCAGTTCATGATTGCCGGCTCCATCGCCGGCTCCGTTGAGCATATGGCAATGTTCCCTGTTGATACCGTCAAGACCCATATGCAAGCCCTCGGCTCTTGCCCCATCAAGTCGGTGGGTGTACGCCACGCGCTCCGTTCTGTCCTCAAATCCGAAGGACTCCCAGGCTTATACCGGGGGATCGGGGCCATGGGATTGGGTGCTGGTCCGGCCCATGCCGTCTACTTCTCTGTCTACGAAGTTTGCAAGAAGTACTTTTCGGGTGGGGACCCGAATAATTCGGCGGCCCATGCAGTTTCCGGTGTTTTCGCGACGGTAGCAAGCGACGCCGTGTTTACGCCTATGGATATGGTGAAGCAGAGGTTACAGTTGGGGAACGGCACCGCTTATAGAGGGGTATTGGATTGCGTTAAGAAAGTTTTAAAAGAGGAAGGTTTTGGGGCGTTTTATGCTTCCTACAGGACGACGGTGCTGATGAATGCACCGTTTACGGCTGTTCATTTTGCAACTTACGAGGCAACAAAAAGGGGTTTGATTGAGATTTCACCAGAGAGTGCGAGTGATGAGCGGGTGATCGTCCATGCCACGGCTGGTGCCCTTGCTGGAGCATCTGCAGCGGTTCTCACTACACCACTTGATGTAGTTAAAACTCAGTTGCAGTGTCAGGTAATTCAAGCCTTGCCTCTGCCCTTTTCTTGTTTGTTGGATTTTACTGCTGCTACCTAGCTAGCTATATTAGGAAATTTGTTTAGTGGGATGTCGTAATTGAAAACTTTCATGCAGTCATAGTAAAAGGTATCCCCATACCTTGTTCTTTTCCATATTGAACTTAGTTAATTTGCTGCATCATATAATCTTGTATCTAGACACCAACATTTTGAATATAATGTTACGAGTCGGAAATCGGAATGTACAGCATCCAATCTTCATTACTGCAACACCATTAATTTCAATGCCTTTATATCAACATCTGTCATCATACTGAAAGTAAATCTCCATAATCATCTATATCTGCATATTTTCCTTTATATGTTGATACGTTTGTATTTCTTGGTCCAGCTTGCTTTGCTTTACATTTCACATATACTTTCTCTGTTCAGCTTGAACATAGTCAAATTCCCGATTCAGCTTGCTTTGCCTTGAATTTCACATTGTTGGATTTTTGAAATCCATCAAGACTTGGTTTAATTATGCATCTAGCTCCTCTTATCTTTTTATTGTTATTAAAAAATTGCATCGCAGGGTGTATGCGGATGTGATCGATTTAAGAGTACTGCTATTACGGACGTGACTAAAACAATAGTGCAAAAAGATGGCTACAAGGGCCTCATGAGGGGATGGATTCCTCGAATGCTCTTCCATGCTCCTGCTGCTGCAATCTGCTGGTCCACCTATGAAGCTGCAAAATCTTTCTTCCAAGGACTCGATGGATGCCCTGAAAGTGGCACTATCACCTGAAGTATCATAAGGAATTGTGCCAATATATACAGCTGCCGCAAAACGGACACCTCAAGTGATGGTGGGAAGTTTTTGCTTCACACGATGGATGGGTAAGCAGGACATACACTTCCAGGCATATCTATAGTCTACTTAACTGATATAATTTACTGTGGCATTTTTTGTTACCACATAAGTTTGGTAAACTACAACAAAGGTCACTTTGATTTTTGTCCTTATTTTGATCACTGAACTTTCAATAGTTATGTTTCAGTCACTTACTTTATCAATTTATTACAATTTGGTCAATGAGCTGTTAACTCCGTTTACATTGATGATGTGCCACATTAACAAAATAATTAAATTTTAATTTGACACCTAAACTTTAGACATAATATCAATTTAATATTTTTACAATGTCTTAACTATAATTCTATAAGAATCCTAGCTGCCGTCCTTAGCATATGGTTTGGATTTGGTAAGCTTAGCAATGAGGAGACTGCCTCAGGCGTGCTCTGCTTCATGGCTCCCTTTTCACCTTTTTTTTTGCTTAGATATTCTCTGGTTTTATATCATTCAAGCTCTGGTTTTAGGCTCTCTTTTTCCCTCTGTGCTTTATAGAAAGGATGCTTTTGAGCTTTTGTAATTTTGCCAACCCGGGTATCAAGTCTGCTGCAGATTTTGTAGCCTTTTTTGTTTCTTTCCATCCGTCACAAATAAGAGCTTACCACCTAAGAAGCACATAACTAAAACATCCGCATAACACTAACAGAAAAGCAATGAAGAACCAAGAACCGTTTGCTATTGATTACAGAACCAAAACCAAGAACGGTTCGGTTGTGATTTTTCTTCTTTCGTGTGTTTGAAGATGAGGTTTGCATGGAAAATGTCAGCCTGACAGACAAGGATTTAGCATTCTGATAATCATTTGTGGACCATTCCAATCATATATATAGAATTCAATATTTGATCATTCAATGTAAAGAAAGAGGTGCCCCCGTAACGTAATTCTCTATCAAGTTCAATATGCTAATGTGGGAATTTTCAACCTCTTGAGTTTTTTTGTACATTGACAATCTCTCAATAAACATAACCATAATCCATTATAAGGAAAGTGGAAGTAAATTGCATCCTCTAGTCTAAAGCAAACCCCTAGTGTCACCAGAGCTAGCCGCCTCCATCTTTCCTGTCATCTGAACCTGGTTTAAGCTAGCAGCCGCCGGTGAAGTTACAACCTGACCAACAATCACAGTGATATCATCTAGCTTTCCACCTGCTCCCAAAATCAAAACCGTAAGGATTAACTGCAAATGGAATCATTGTCACAGGAAAAACAAAAGAAACCCCACCCGTTAGCTTCATCCCCAGGATTTTCTTCCAAAAAGGAACATCAAAACCCTGTAAAGGAATACCAACAAGACATGTTAAATCAATTCATTACAGGTTTTAACTTCAAAATTCTCACAAGTAGTTTATCACCTTGGATCTGGCCTCTAATGAGTAGGGAGACTCGAACCTTGAATCCATGGAGTGATTGCTTGCCAGGTTAGCCAATGCCTTTGCTACCATTACAAATTGATTATGCAATTTAGTTCCACTCTTACTCTTTTTAGAGTCTGAGGTGTGATACTATATACTTAAAAACAAACAAACATGAATAAATGTTTGTTCATTCAAATTCAATTCATTTACCGTCCTACTTTGGGCCCGTTCGGCACAGCTTTTCCAACGAGCTTTTGGCTCTCGAACGGAGAAGCAATACCGAACGATCAAGTAGAGCGCTTCAAAGGGCATTTCGGAACAACTGGAACTTTCAACTTCTCCCCAAACGAACGTTCTCATCCAAACAACTGTTTGAGAAAGCTGTGCCGAACGAAGCCTTAAACAGACAACAAGAACTAGAAAGAAGTACATACCAGCCTCCACTGCATCGCTATGTTTGGCCAACGTTGAAATGATTTCTCCATCAAAAACATTGTCAAAGAGCCCATCGGATCCCATTACTATGGTATCTCCTTCCACCAATTCCACACTGCTAACCTGTTTTTTTACAGGAAATACAAGCTTCAATAAATGTCCCTTGAAAATTGAACTGGTCTTGACATGGTCAATTGAATTTGGTTTTTGTCCAAAACAGCAGTGACTGACAGGATAAACGACAATTAGAATTGACAGATAAACTTAGCATTCATTACCACGGCATCAAGATACGTTTGGCCAACTAACTCCGAGCTCAATTGATATGGGCAGTCGAAGTAATGTTCTTGTGGGGTCGTAGAAAAGATTATCTGCCCTGTAGTAACTAAATAACATCACTAAATCTTTCCCTTGGTTTAATCAATTCAATCCATCATAAATTAGGAAACAACTCCAAGAAGAAACACAGTATTCGGTATTTACCTTTGCGGATAACTCTTAATCCACAATCACCTACACTGGCAATCTTCATCGTTCCATTCCTCTCTAGCATCGCAACGATACTGCAAATCAATCAGGAAGACAAAGTTGATGACAGTACCACAATGTGTAGAAAGATGTTGGAAGGGAAGACATCCAGAAAACGTTATAAGCTTACGCAGTAGCCGAGCCTCTAGAGGAAGTAGCAGCATGTGCTTTCCTTATGAGGATCCGGGGATCATAATTAACCTGGTAAATGATATAGCCAGATAAATACCATAGTAGATAAGCAATCATCCAAATCAAATTGAAGATATGGCAATTCCCATACCTCTAAATCCCCTACAAGAGATGAAACATTAGCCATTAGCTCCTTAGAAAATAATGAAGGATCCACGTTTCGTTCAGCCCAACTGGCAAGCAATAGAAAATAAAACTATCAAATTACACTAGTCCACACAATGAAACTGTTTGCCTAATTTGTTGAAGAATCATAATTACACTAGTCCACTTCATTTCCAGGAGAAATAAATAGTGGATTCAGACAACACTTGAAACTTGTTAATCTAGAGAGAGAAAAGATTGATGTTTCAATATATATACCCAGAAACACCATCAGCAACGGCAATAACTCCCCCGTTGATGTTGCTAACAAAGAAAGCATCTTCTCCTCCTCTGTCCACCTAACAGAAGCAGAGAAATCAAAGTTGAATTTAGTTCCCAATAAAGTTGAATTCAAACATGTCAGGAACAAAAATTTCAAGCTTGGAACACCTTGTTTGGATGAGGAATGAGGTGAGTTCCAATACAAAAACTCACTTCTGACCTAAAACCAAGCCAAAAGCACATCACCACACTTGTGTTCAGCTTTTTTAGGATTAAATAAAGAAAGAAAGAAAGAAAGAAAGAAAGGGGAAGTGAAAATGTGTTAACCGGGTAGGATTGAGTTGTGAAGAAGCAATACAGAGCAATTTACTCCTCTTTGGAACAGAATGTTTATTTGATAAACTGGGTCGGAAAAGCAGCTGAGATTGAAGAAGCGAAGCCCTGTAGATAAAAATCGCCATTTCCCGCTTCAACCTTCTCTCTTCCTCCCGCTGCCACACTCTCAGATTAATAAGCTGCTAAGCCATTGCTTGGATGTGTGGCTCAAGTGTGCCATATCAATGCTCTATAAAAAGTCAACTCGATATATAAAATTTTAAGTTTACTGCGAATGTCAAGCACCAGTGGTCTAGTGGTAGAATAGTACCCTGCCACGGTACAGACCCGGGTTCGATTCCCGGCTGGTGCATTTTTTCTGGATTTATTTGATAATTTCTCTGTTTATTTTTACGAGGCAATAGACTCTTGAAGCGTTTGAGTTGGAGTTTAATTTGTAGCAGATATATAGGAATTCAGCTGTTTTCTTTTTGTTTTGTCCTCTTAAGTCTAAAGCAAATAATAGTGGTCTTGGGAAGGGAGGAAATAAGTATATAAACTGGCTAATGAAGTCGTGTTTTTTCCTAACTTAAATACACGACATTAATTCTGACAACACAGAGCTCATTATAATACAAGCTAACTAAAAATGTTTGACCCTCACTTCTCTTTAATGGAGATTTGGTTGAGGCAACTACACTATTAGTTTGATTCTATTTTGAACATTCACCTATAAATTTTGTCAATTAGACCACTAAACTATTAAATTCTTTCAACCAAATCACTTACTGTTAACTTTTGACGAAATTATTGAGGTGATAGTTAAATAAATTTGTATATAGTTACACTTTTAGTCCATATTACTTAAACATTCTATTAATTCAGTTTTAATTTTAATTTAAGTAAGAAATTGTAAAATTAGTATCACCTAAATAATTTTATGATAATTGAAAATGTTAAATCCACTAAGAAAGAGAAGGAGAATGATGTAGATTAAGACTTGAAAAATGTTAGATTTGTGTTAACATTAACTAAAGTGGGTACATTACTTGCTATGTTTGATGATGTATGTGTAAATGGAGGCATTGAATTAAGCCACTAAATAAGTTAGAGTGATATTTTAACCTTTATTTATGTTTCTGATACGTTGAAAAGATTACATGACGATTAAATCATGTCATTGAGTTAAGATATATGAATTGTCATTGACATTATATGTACCAAATAAGTCTAATTTATTTATTTATTTATTTTTAAAAAAATGATGGTTGATTTAGATTTGTATTGTCTTTTAATTCACAAAGCACATTGGAAGCATAAAAGACGCCTTACTTGACGTTGCTCTGCCTTTAATTTCTCATTGCTTCCTCTTGTCTTGTGGTATCCGCACTGCCCCCATCCCCTACAAAATTACCAAAAATATATCTTCCTGCAAACATCAACTAAATTTGTGGGCACAACATCTTTACTTTTTTTTTTCTAACATTAAGTCAAATAGAAAAAATGCTTCATTCCTAACAATAGAAGCTCGTGTCATGCATGCATGAACCAATGTAAAAGAAGTTATATAGGTACCTACAATTCATCTAAAACAAAGATACAGAAAACTCCAGACTTCATATATATTTTCTTTTATAGAAATAGAACTAGAACAAATAAAACAACACTCAACTTCAAGGGCAATTCTCATTTCTCAATACGAAATTGATTTTCTTTCAGCCCCATTGGAGAGTTGCCTTCCACAATTCCCCTGATCGTGTTCCTGTAATAGATACTAGCCCTTTTGAAAGCTCCAGTTTTCCCCTGCTCGTACGTAAGCCATTCACAAGGCTACCGGTAGCTAGCCCGCCCGCCATGGGAATTACAAGAGGGGTCAAATTCCATGTGTCCAACCGTGGAACTGCAGCATATCCATTGATGTGCTTTAGACCACAAGTATCTAACCCCTATAGCGTTTTCTATGGAGGAAAGCCGGTTAAGTTCTCCTTCAATGTCATCTTTGTTGCTTTAATCTTGACCATTGTGGTCTCCCGAACCCTTCAATTTCTTCTCAAGCCTCTCAGACAGTGTACGTTCGCTACACAGTTATTAGTAAGTATGTTTACATTGTTTTGGATTATAATTTTCTTCTTTATAAACATGAATATAATGGATGTTAGTAGTAAGTTATTTTGGTCTGTCATTGATGATTAAATGATTTCAAGGGCGGCATTATGATGGGACCCTCTCTGTTGGGGCAAAGCCGGATGTTTGTGAGCATGGTGTTTCCCTTTACCTCGTATTTCCTGCTGAGAAACTTGGGAATAATGGGGCTCATGTTATTTCTTTTTGTGAGTGGAGTGAAAATGGATATAGGCTTGTTAAAGCGATCAGGGAAAAAACAATTATGTATTGCCCTCCCCAGCGTTTTCATACCTCTCATTGTATCCAGCCTTGTAGGATTTACTACTCGAAAATTAATGGACCCAAACCTACAAAAAGTTGCTTCCATTGAAGCAATTGCCCTGTCTTTTGCGGTGACAACATTTCCCATTCATTATACTGTACTTGAAGAACTAAACCTTCTAAGCTCTGAGGTTGGGAATATGGCAATGTCCACGACAATAATTAGCGATACCATTGCGCTCAATTTTATGCTGGCTTTTGAGGCAATGAAACAAAATGAAGTATCGGCTTATAATGCTGTCTTCTATATGATATCTTCGGTGGTTTTTACAGCATTCTTGGTCAATGTTGTCCGACGAATAATGTTGTGGATTATCCAAATCACTCCAGAGGGAGACCCAGTGGATCAATCTTACGTGGTTTTCATCTTCTTGGCAGCATTTGTGTCCGGGTTTGTTACAGACATGAACGGCCTAAGCGTTGGTATCGGCTCGTTTTGGTTAGGATTGGTGATTCCAGACGGACCGCCGCTAGGGGCAACCTTGGTGGAGAAAAGCGAAGCAATTATAATGGAAGTGCTTTTGCCATGTGCATTCGCGTTTTTTGGATACAACACTGATTATTATGCAATGAAGGAAGCCGGGTGGTCTGCCTTGAGCCCGCTGTTGGGTTTGGTTCTTTCATGTTACTTGTCCAAATTAATCTCCACTGTGCTGGCTACCAAGATGGTAGGTTTTCCATGGAGAGATAGCCTTGTTATGGGCCTTATTTTGAGCATGAGGGGTCATGCAGAGCTTACTCTATACGCCCATTGGGTGGACAAAGATGTGTGTTGGCTTTGCTAATTTTACTTTCTTCTTCCTTTTTCTCTTCACTTCGTTTCATCTTTACTTATAAAATAATTGGACGTTTACAAGCAGATCATCGGGGTGCCAGGTTTCACAATGCTGGTATTCGGAACATTAATTCTAATGGCAATCCATGTACCTTTGATCAGCATTTTGTATGATCCCACCAAGCCTTACAAGGTCAACCAAAGGAGGACCATTCAACATACATCTCCGAATGACCATCTAAGGATACTATTGTGCATCAAGGACAAGGAGCACTTGCCGGGCCTTGTTAACCTTCTTGAAGTCTCTTATCCCACTGTTCAAACCCCATTCTCCGTTCACGTCTTTTACCTCGTGGAGCTCACCGGCCGCGCCAACCCTTTGTTCATAGACCACCAAAACCAGGAGCTCAAAGAGCTGGTGGCCAGGTTCCCGGACTGGGAAACAATCCACCACGCTCTAAGGTTGTATCAAGAAGGGAGAGAAGATTTTATAGACCTCCAGTTCTTCTCAGCTTCAATATCAAAAGTAACAATGTATCGGGACGTGTGCAAGCTCGCTTTGACGAGCTCGACTGTTATCATCATTCTACCTTTGGAGAAGAAATACCACGGAGAGATCGTGGCAACAGAGCAGTGGGGTGGTGGGAATCAGTCTATGATCATCCAAGTGTTGGAGAATTCACCTTGCTCAGTTGGGCTTCTTGTTGAAAAGGCTGAGCGATGGAAACTCTCCCAACCACCTTCATACAGCTTCATTGTGTTATTCCTTGGGGGACCGGATTCTCGAGAGGCTCTATCTTATTCATGTAGGATGGTTGACAACCCTAGAGTGTCTTTAACGGTAATAAGGTTCCTTTCATCAAACAGTGAAGAAGATGATGAAATGCAAAAGAAGATGGACGATGGGGTCATGACTTTATTCTGGGTGAAGACCGAAGGAAACGAGAGAGTGAGTTACAGAGAGCTGGTGGTAAGGAATGGGGCGGATACGGTTGCAGCCATATCGGAGATGTCGAAAGAGAAATATTATGATATGTGGATCGTGGGAAGGAAACAAGAGATAAACCCGAGCCTATTGGAGGGAATGTCAACTTGGACTGAAAATCAAGAAGAGCTGGGGATTATTGGGGATTATGTATCATCTTCGGATAGTCTTAAAGTGGATTCTTTGTTGGTGATTCAGAAGCAAGTTTTGAGAGGCAAAGGACCCAACACCAACACCAGAACTATATAACTCCACATCCCTAGTTTGCTGCTAATTTCGAGTGAGGATTGCTACATTCGAAGCTCAAGAGCATCTATAGATATTATAAATGTGACGATTCCAATATAGATTATAGAAAACTATACACTTTTTCATAGGAACATATTATATAAATTAGGAGCACTTTGATTTATAAGAGCATAACTTTTCTACAAGGACTGAATTGATTTTTTTGTAATTTTCTACTAAGATGAGAGGCTGTGTTTTCGTACGTAGATGATTAGATGTACCAACACTCGGTTTTCGGGCAAGAATCTAATGTTAAAACACAAAACTACAAACGAAATGAAATTCAAAGAGGAACGAATACACACTCCACAACAAGAATACCAAAAACAGCAGAAAAATGTGTACCAAAAATGAAAACAATCCCTAACATGTATAAGACCGAGGAAAATCCAAGCATTTTTTGCATAGCGTTCAAGCAAAGACATCAGTTCTAATGACGTTTTAGGATCAGCTAGAGAACCATTTGTGTCAGTGATATCCTTTGTCTAAATGTGATCGCGAAAGAGACACTAAAGATTAGAAAATCTTGGAAACCAGATTCCTTTCACATTTAAAACTTGTACAAAACTAGGAGTCCAGAGGAAATTGGGGGCAGAGTTCAATACCAAGTTTTCTTTAGGTACTGCGGTTCCTTCAAATGTACCTGCAGCAAAAATTTCAAAATGATTCAATGAATATAACAAGAGGAATATATCAGGGGTCAAAAAGGAAGACCTCAAAAACTATCAACAAGATAATGCACAATAAACCAATCAGGTATAATGATGCAACATGTTCTACACAGACCTAAAAGATAGTTTTTCTCTGTAGTAGCCGTCCACCAAGGACGTAAGCTCCACGTTTCGTTCACACAATGAAACTGCTTGCCTAATTTGTTGAAGAATCATAATTACACTAGTCCACTTTATTTCCAGGAAAATAAAAAGTATGTTCAGACAAGGACTGTAAAAATGTGAAAAAAAACAAGATTAGGAGACAAAAAATTTAAACTTGTTAATCTAGAGAGAGAAAAGATTGAAGTTTCATTATATTATACCCAGAAACACCATCAGCAACGGAAATAACTCCCCCGTTGATGTTGCTAACAAAGAAAGCATCTTCTCCTCCTCTGTCCACCTAACAGAAGCAGAGAAATTTTCAAGCATGTTAGGAACAAAATTTTCAAGCTTGGAACACCTTGTTTGGATGAGGATTGAGGTGAGTTCCAATACAAAAACTCACTTCTGACCTAAAACCAAACCAAAAGCACATCACCACACTTGTGTTCAGCTTTCTTAGGATTAAATAAATAAACAGAGGGAAGATAAAAATGTGCTAACCGGTTAGGATTGAGGCTGGATGAAGCAATACAGAGCAAGTTACTCTTCTTCGGATATTTGATAAACTGTGTCGGAAAAGCAGCTGAGATTGAAGAAGCGAAGCCCTGTAGATAGAATTCGCCATTTCCCGCTTCAACCTTCTCTCTTCCTCCCGCTGCCACACTTTCAGATTACTAAGCTGCTAAGCTACTGCTGGATGTCTTGCGCAAGTGTGTCATATCAATGCTCTATAAATCATGACACGGTACAGACCCGGGTTCGATTCCCGGCTGGTGCAGAAGAATTTTATTTTGTTTTTGTAGTTTCGTCTTCACACTGATAATAAAATCTACTGCTGCTCCATGATCCATTCATCTGTTACATTTTTTTCTGTAATTCAATTAAATTAATCCAATCCAATCCAATCCAATCCACGTGTAAGATGTGGCATTATCTTCTTCTTCTTTGGGCAATTTATGTTGTGGATTGGTTTTAACTCACAAAGCAAATTCGAAGCATAAAAGACGCCTCACTTGGCGCTGCCCTGCCTTTAATTTCTCGTTTCTCTTGTCTGGTGCTATCCGCAATGCCCTATCCACTACAAAATTACCAAAAATATCACTTCCTGCAAACAACAACTAAATTTGTGGGCACAACATGTTTACTTTTTTTCTTCTTACATTAAGCCAAATAGAAAAGAAAATGCTTCATTCCTAACAATAGAAGCTCGTGTCATGCATGCATGAACCAATGTAAAAGAAGTTCTTTTATAGAAATAGAACTAGAACAAATAAAACAGCACTCAACTTCAAGGGCAATTCTCAATACGAAATTGATTTCCTTTCAGCCCCATTGCAGAGTTGCCGTATACAATTCCCCTGATCTTGTTCCTGTAATAGATACTGGCCCTTTTGAAAGGTTGTTTTCCCCTGCTTCGCAAGGCTACCGGTAGCCCGCCAGCCATGGGAGTTACAAGAGGTATGAAATTCCAGGTGTCCAACCGTGGAACTGCAGCATATCCATTGATGTGCTTTAGACCACAAGTATCTAATCCCTATAGCGTTTTCTACGGAGGAAAGCCGGTCAAGTTTTCCTTCAATGTCATCCTTGTTGCTTTAATCTTGTTCATTCTCGTCTCCCGAACTCTTGAATTTCTTCTCAAGCCTCTTAGACAGTGTAGGTTCGTTACACAGTTATTGGTAAGTATCTTCACTTTGTTTTGGATTATAATTTTCTTCTTTATACATATGAATGATGATTAAATGGTTTCAAGGGCGGCGTTATACTGGGACCCTCTCTCATGGCGCGAAGCCCGATGTTTGTGAGCATGGTGTTTCCCTTTACCTCCTTTTTCCTGCTGAGGAACTTGGGAATAATGGGGCTCATGTTATTTCTTTTTGTGAGTGGAGTGAAAATGGATATAGGCTTGTTAAAGCGATCCGGAAAAAAACAATTATGTATTGCCCTCCCCAGCGTTTTCATACCTCTCATTGTATCCAGCCTTGTAGGATTTACTACTCGAAAATCAATGGACCCAAACCTACAAAAAGTTGCTTCCATTGAAGCTATTGCCCTGTCTTTTGCGGTGACAACATTTCCCATTCACTATACTGTACTTGAAGAACTAAACCTTCTAAGCTCTGAGGTTGGAAATATGGCAATGTCCACGACAATAATTAGCGATACCATTGCGCTCAATTTTATGCTCGCTTTTGAGGCAATGAAACAAAATGAAGTATCGGCTTATAATGCTATCTTCTATATGATATCCTCGGTGGTTTTTACAGCATTCTTGGTCAATGTTGTCCGACGAGTAATGTTGTGGATTATCCAAATCACTCCAGAGGGAGACCCGGTGGATCAATCTTACGTGATTTCCATCTTCTTGGCAGTATTTGTGTTGGGGTTTGTTACGGAAATGAATGGCCTAAGCGTTTGTATCGGCTCATTTTGGTTAGGATTGGTGATTCCAGACGGGCCGCCGCTAGGGGCAATATTGGTGGAGAAAAGCGAAGCAATCATAAATGATGTGTTTTTGCCGTGTTCGTTCGCGTTTTTTGGATACACCACTGATTTCTATGCAATGAAGGAAGCCGGGTGGACTGCCTTGAGCCCGCTGTTGGGCTTGGTTCTTTCATGTTACTTGTCCAAATTAATCTGCACTGTGCTGGCTACCAAGATGGTAGGTTTTCCATGGAGAGATAGCCTTGCTATGGGGCTTATTTTGAGCATGAGGGGTCATGCAGAGCTTACTCTATACGCCCATTGGGTGGACAAAGATGTGTGTTGGCTTTGCTAATTTTAATTTCTTCTTCCTTTTTTTCTCTTCACTTCATTTCATCTTATTTACATATAAAATAATGGGATGTTTGCAAGCAGATCATCAGTGTACCAGGATTCTCAATGTTGATATTCGGAACGTTAATTCTAATGGCAATCCATGTACCTTTGATCAGCATTTTGTGTGATCCCACCAAGCCTTACAAGGTCAACCAGAGGAGGACCATTCAACATACAGCTCCGAATGACCATCTAAGGATACTATTGTGCATCAAGGACAAGGAGCACTTGCCGGGCCTTGTTAACCTTCTTGAAGTCTCTTATCCCACTGTTCAAACCCCATTCTCCGTTCAAGTCTTCCACCTCGTGGAGCTCACCGGCCGTGCCAACCCTTTACAAATAGACCACCAAAAGCACGAACTCAAAGAGCTGGTCGCCAGGTTCCCAGACTGGGAAACAATCCACCATGCTCTAAGGTCGTATCAAGAAGGGAGAGAAGATTTTATAGACCTCCAGTTCTTCTCCGCTTCAATATCAAAAGTAACAATGTATCGGGACGTGTGCAAGCTGGCTTTGACGAGCGAGACTGTTATCATCATTCTACCTTTGGAGAAGAAATACCACGGAGAGATCGCCACAACAGAGCAGTGGGGTGGTGGGAATGAGTCCATGATCATCCAAGTGTTGGAGAATACACCTTGCTCTGTTGGGATTCTGGTTGAAAAGGCTGAGCGATGGAAACTCCCTCAGCCACCTTCCTACAACTTCATTGTGCTATTCCTTGGAGGACCGGATTCTCGAGAGGCTCTGTCTTATTCAGGTAGGATGGTTGACAATCCTAGAGTGTCTTTAACCGTAATAAGGTTTCTTTCATCAAACACCGAACAAGATGATGAAATGCAAAAGAAGATGGACGATGGGGTCATGACTTCATTCTGGGTGCGGAACGAAGGAAACGAAAGAGTGAGTTACAGAGAGTTGGTGGTAAGGAATGGTGCGGACACGGTTGCAGCCATATTGGAGTTTTCCAAAGAGAAATATTTTGATATGTGGATTGTGGGGAGGAAACAACAGATAAACCCGAGTCTGCTGGAGGGATTGTCAACTTGGACAGAAAATCAAGAAGAGCTTGGGATTATAGGGGATTATGTATCATCTTCCGATAGTCTTAACGTGGATTCTTTGTTGGTGATTCAGAAGCAAGTTTTGAGAGGCAAAGGACCCAACCCCAACAACACCAGAACTAATTAACTCCACATCCCTATTCCCTAGTTTGTTGTTTATTTCGAGTGAGGATTGCAACATTCATAGCTCAGACCATCTATAGATATTATAAATGTGACAACTTCAATATAGTTTATAGAAAATTATTCACCTTTCCCATAGGAACACTTTGATTTATAAGAGCATAACTTTTTTTAATGGAAATATAAGAGCATAACATATCTCAATTGATTAGAGATTTCTAAATCGTTTAAAATATATATAATAGTATTTATATGAGCATCTAGCAATCATGCATAGAAATAGAAGACGAATACTATAATGGTTAGATGTACAAGCACTCGGTTTTCGTGCGTGAATTTAAACTTAGAACACAAAACTACAACTGAAATTATTTTCAAAGAAGAACCGATACACAGTCTAGAACAAGAATACCAAAAACAGCAGAAAGGCCATTCTATTTATCTCATACGCCAATCACAAACTAACATTTATATGGGCATCAAAATCTGCATACAGAAAAACAAATCAACAATAACAGACACACACACACACACACATGACTGCAATGTCAAAACATCAATTCCTTCGACCTCTACTCTTCCAGTTGTATCTCCCCTAACATTCCCAAGGTTTAAAAATTAAAAAAAAAATGGAACAAAAAATATCAGCTTCAATGTTGCTTTATCCCTCCTCACACCTGCGCTATCTGCTGCTTCAAAGATCTCAGTGACTTTATTTTTGATTCACAAATACGGCAAAATTCAGAGAGCACTCTACTCTGTCCGGTTACTATTTTTCTTCCCACATCAACCGAACTCCAAGCCCTTAAAGCCTGCGATATCCAATTCCCAAGCTCTGTCTCATCTGCCGAAGATATCAGAGTTTCCAAAATATGGAAAACCTGTCCGGGTCCCCCTCCATTCTGTCCATTTCTCTTAAGAGAGGACACCAAAATGTCTATCTTATTGTCCTCTGGACTCTTTATCTGATCTTGCAACCATACCGCAACCTCTTCTAATATGCTGCATAAACTCTGTATAGCATCCCTAACTGCATGAGATAACAAAGAGATAGACTGGTCTGCAGAACCACTCTTCTTCTTCTTCTTTCCAGATGGCACACACGACCGGACACAAGACTGAATCACAACGCCATGCCACGCCAATGGTTCGGTAACCAGTTGGACTAATATAGGTAAATCTCCCTGTGGAGACTGAATCAGAGGACCCATTGATCTCAACTTACTCAAAATGTAGTTTTCCAGTAGAGAATTTACAAGATGCCAACTACCAGGAGTACATTTGTCTTCACTCTGTCCAAATTCATTAGAATTCAAGCTCCATGCATTGAAGAATACAGCAAAGTTCAACCAGTCGATCACATCTGAACCAAAAACCTGTATAAATCCTCCAAATTAATTTTGCACAAGGTAATTAACATTATATGATACTTCCAAAGTATGGGCATCAATATCTACTAACAAATCTAGGAAAACCGCAATCACCAACCTTTAGGTAATATCAATGAACGCTCATAAGCATATTTTCTATGCGTAACAAGGAAAATGTATAGCAAAAAAGAAAACAATCCCTAACATGTATTGACTTCAAAGGAAGAATGTTTAAATCTCCATATCCATACAATTGAAGCATAGTTTGACAAGAACAATATTCAGTAAATGATCTCATTAGCCAAAATATAAAACCAAACATGCAACATACAACAATTAGAATGCACGAGCATAAAACAATTGAGTATATGCATATGGTCAAACAGATACCTCATAAGGTTTTAGCCCACTGGAAACTCCCATAACCACATCTACTGCGTCATTTAAGGAAAATCCAAGCATTTTTGCATAGCGTTCAAGCAAAGACTTCAGCTCTAATGACGTTTTAGGATCAGCTAGAGAACCATTTGTGTCACTGCTATCCTTGTATAAGACTGATGCACTTTGAATAGACAAATATATCATCCGAGGAAGAAGAGACTTCCTCTCAACAAATCCCCGCACACTTGTTTCCCTTTCCTTTGTCTAAATGTGATCAGCAAAAGAGACTAAAGATTAGAAAATCTTGGAAACAAAATTCCTTCCACGTTTAAAACTTGTACAAAACTAGGAATCTAGAGGAAATTGGGGGCAGAGTTCAATACCAAGTTTTCTTTAGGATAGTAGGAGGTTCCTTCAAATGGACCTGCAGCAAAAATTTCAAAAATGATTCAATGAATATAACAAGAGGAATATATCAGGGGTTAAAAAGGAAGACCTCAAAATCTATCAGCAAGACAATGCACAATAAACCAATCAGGTATAATGATGCAACATGTTCTACACATACCTAAAAGATAGTTTTTCTCTGTAGTTGGCGTCCACCAAGGACGTGACTGGAAATCTTCATTGAAGGTCAGCGATTTTGATCCAATCTCATTTGAGAGCTCTACAAAGTCAACCCCGCATTTCATGCTCTCAAGAATGCTCTAGAAGAAGAAATAGTAATGTCATATGTGTTACCAATACAGCAAAACATCATGCATGTTAATTCCTAAAGGGTTTCAATCAAATACACAACCTCCTCTTCTTCAATATTGTCTGCCCTCTGCTTTAGCTGTAGAATTTGTGCTTCAACCCTCGCCACCAAATACTGATTGGAATGTTGCAACCGCTCTTTGAACTGAACAAATTCTATTACCTGGAGTACAAGGTAACAAATATTTCCTCAGCTCACATACTCAAATCTCATTCCAACAACTAATTTATCTTTGCTTTCCCTTTTAGCCTGTAACATCCTACAACTATAGAGCCGAACAGACAGTTTCACATTTTAGGAAAATTTTACATCCTGAACATAGACAGGACAATGATAGAAATTCGGATATTATTGCTACAGAATAAGCTGTCTATGAAGCCAAAACCAAGAATCATTCACCAAGACGCAAAATCAAGAAACAACAGTTTGACAATATTTTATTTTCTGCAAAACGACAGCTCCAAGGGTGATGCCATTAAATGAGAAATTCCTGTATATACACAGTGTAAGGATTCATTAGTTGGCTTTGCAGCCATTAGGGCAAAACAACGAATTTGACCGTCAGTTTAAGAAGTTGGCCGAAAGTAAATAGAATTTTCGTCATCCTGCAGGCATAAAGTTTTTCTATATTTTATCATGTTACTTGGAACAGACAATGTTAAATCTTTCTGTATGTCCTTATTTTCTCAGTTTATAATTTTAAACATAACATCAATGATTAATACTAAGTATTTGCACCAAAAAAGCAGTTGCAAACTACTATCAACTTGAACTGCTCTCACTAAGATTATTGAAAATCCAACTTTTCTGCTTCACCTTTCTTCTTCTTCATTGTCTTCTTTTTGTCAATAAAAGTCTAAGGGAAGAAATTTAGATTCGAAAGCAGTATCTACAAAGGTAAAATACATACTTTAGAGTAATTTCTATGGCGATAGGCAAGAAATGTAAGATCAGCAGATTCTCTGAAGTGATCATCCATAAACTTGAGATAATCTTTCAGCAGATTGCCTAAGTCTGTCCACAGAGGAGATGCCAAAATCTGGGGCAAAATGTGATGTGAAACAGTTTCCATCAAGATGTTCTTCACATCCAATGATTTATACCTAAGAGGATCAAAAGGAGTAAATTTAATACCTAGAAAAGAGGACAAAGTGCATATAGATTATCTAAAAAGATGCCAAAAAAGTGAACACAAAGACAAAGTACCGCTTTTTTCAGTACTAATCACATAACATACCTTTCATATGCCAAGGAAAGGGCACCAAAGTATGAATACAAGTGCAACAATAAGATTTTGTACTGCCATGCATATCTGCCAAAAAGAGCAGACAGACAGATGTTATCTCCAAGTGTGATTTTAAGATCTCCCTGGTGAAACAAAGAGCTTTGCAAAATTTTAGCAAAGTTATTTTAATAGCATTACCGCCCCCCCCCCAAAAAAAAAAAACATGGTCATCTAACTAATTTTCAATTCAAAGTGGTTATTCAGTAAATGTTGCAATGCCAAGTACAAATATAAACATTTACTGACCTTCTGATGGTTAACCCGAACTCCAAAACCATAATCGCCTCAATGAAATAGCCGAGATCTCTTGTGCGCCAAAATAACTAAATCCAAAATGAAATTTGTATCATGCAAAAATTAACCTTAGAGATATAATATAAATAAGACATCTGAATGAGTAAAATCAGGTGCGGGTGCAAAATCCAGAACCAAAAACATGTCATAACAGGAAAACATGCACACCCACAAAATAACGTATTTTCTTGTAGCTCAAATTCTAGTTGGCTTAGGTTCTGCAAGGGTAATAAAGCTGGACAATGCTACTTATAGGGAAATGTTCCTCCTTGCCTTCAGCAACAAGGCAATGCATGATGTTGGTAGAAAGACTGGACAAAAAATATTCCTTCTCCAGATTCTTTAACTTGTTTATTGTCAGTTTTTAAGCACATAAGAAATACAGCTAGAACAACAGTTTCTAAAACATTATGGAAGGTTTCCAATTGTTAAATCTACTTTCAAAGATATTAATAATAAATAACTTGAGATTAAAATCTTGTTAGTATATCTTCGAAGGAATAAAAACAAACTAAAAACAAGTATTCATTAAACTTGTTCGCAAACACTAAATGAGCTTGGTCATGAAATAAATAGTTAAATACACATACTTTTGTGTTTGTCTCATTTAAAAACCGAGCCTTGTAATTTTGTTCAAACTCATTTCTGTAACTTACTCAACAAACAGAAAAAGGAAACCCAGTCTTTCATGAATAGTTACTGAAAGCTCTGTTCTTTTATAGCCCAAGCTGGCATTGAGGTTCACATCACATCAGAGACCCATGAATTTCAAGAACAGACACTTATACCCATCTCATTGCAGATATTTGTATTCTGGTTCATCCCTATCAAATGTAAAACCATTACCATGAGACCTTACACTACATCCCTTACATCTTATATAGTAGGCAGGTTATAAATTCAGACACCCATTTATTTTTCCTTAGTTGTAAACATATCAAACATATTTCAAGTATTCGGTTCTAACTACACATTGAAACACAAAACCAACCCAATCCTTTAAAATATGTCCTAACATAATCTACACAATGCACTCATCATCACACTATGATGTTTCTTTGGTGGAAAAAAGGAATTACCACAAGAACATGAATCAAGCATATACTATAAAGTATAAACTGCAACCCGGAAAGGAAGAACTATTGAAAACCCTTACAAGGGGAACACAAATAGTAGAAACAAAATGAATGAACACAAAGCATTTAGAAAAAGAAAAGTAACAGAGTTGAATGTGGAATAAGAAAAAAGAAGCCAGTGCACCTGAACCAACACATTGCAGACAATTGATAACAGCTCTTCGCCATGCATACTTTCTTGTGGATCTAAATCCTTGGAAAGTGGAAGGTTTTTACAGTACAATTCAGCCATTTGTACAGCAGAGCCTTCAAGTTCTGGGAATGAATAGGTGGGTTATATAATATATCTATAATTGACTGCAATCCAATAGTAGAACAAACTACACGGAATTGAAAATAATGCAATACACCATTGCAAAATCCTCAAAAAAAGCTACTAAATAAGTGATAGGACTCACCAGCCACAGAAAGCCTGAACATGTTTCCAATCAGTTCCTGTGTTTTCAAGAGTGTTATTGACTGCCCCAGGGCTTTACTTGGCACTGCTGAAAGGGAATTAGAGTTCTTCATCAACTTATCCAGAAACTCCATCTTCTTTTCTTCTGATAAAACTTGAAGAAAGACCTCTATATCAGAAGTGAAACAGGCCAGGTGACCAAACCTGCATCCAGGAAAGAAACACTCTATATTCAATAATAAAAATTGCGATGTATATTTTCTTTTCTTTGAACCGATAGAATAGAATCCACAACATCATTACTGCAGATGATTTTTGCTACAGCTAAATTCATCACTCAAACAGCCTAAAGAGAGCACCAAAAAACAGGAGTAGAAGCAGGTAATTACATTTGCAACTCTATCAAATAAAAAATAAAAAACAATTAAAACTTAAAAGAAACCCATTGGCTGGAAAAATGTCGCATTAACAGACCAAGATAGGATATAAATACAAGGTTCGGGTCAAAGAATTCACCAGGTACATAAAAGACCGGCCAGTAGACAGTTATTCAAGAAGAAATTTGAGTAATAAGTTAAGGCCAAAGCATACCTTAAATAATATTGCAAAAGAGCTTCTATAAGACCATCATCATTATTCTTTCTAAACAGGCATTTCCTCCTTTCAATTTCAAGATGTGCCAAGTATGGATTTCTTAAAGATTCGTTACTAGTTTCTGATTGTAACTTTTGTACAAATGCTGATGCTTTTTCCACGCAAGAATCAAACTGCAGATTGACAAGATTGAATTTTCAATAAATTACTGTTGTATAACACTACATGAGAACTAACAAGTGTAAAATCCAGCAAGTAATATTCAAAAGTTATTATTAATATACCACTTCATCTGTCAAGTGAGCAAGCTTGCATTCCACAAATTTTGAGGGATTAATTGGAACGTTGATGGTTTCACAGGACCAACTGCTGTCGTCCTCAAATAAACAGCCTAGATAATGTAGGAAAGCCTCCCAATCATCCCCACTGTCAGTTAACAACAAAAACAAAGAAATGCCGGACTGTTAAAGATGGAATGTTCAGGAATGAATAATTCAACTTAGAACCCAAGTCCACGCTAGCGAACTGCCATAGTTACTCATGGAAAGTTGTGCTGTAAATTTCTTTAACATCCATAAGCATACCATAGTTCTAAGATTTTCTGGTATACATTGGCGGCGGCAGCATAGTCACCTGTCCTAGCAAGAAGCTTCCCCTGTCAACTTGAAGTCAAAGAACATCGTTTTGATAAGAAAAGAAAAGTAGAACATCTCCCCATGAAAATAATGTTCAATCTTTCGCATCATAATGGATTTTGTATAGGTGACATCCGCGTACAAAAGATATTTCCAATATCAACATTAATATACTCTTAACAAGTTGGGAATATAAGCTTCAGAAAATACCTGTATCCGTAGCTTATCAACTTCAATCATCAGAAGGGATCCTAATTTACCCCCGAGAATATCCAAAGCATCACCATATTTAGCTTGTTGCTCCAATATTGAAAAGTAGACCATAAGAGCTGTACAGATGTAAGATTAGATATGATGTGTAAATTAGAGCCAAAGAGTAAATCTCCACGCTGCCTACAAAGGTAAAAAGATGGAAACAGAAATGTACCTTCAGGCTCGTGCAAACCATGGGAAGCAACATGCTTCTTAAGTAAACCCTCAGCTAAGAGTAGCAACTTCTCTCCACCATTGCCACAAAGAACCTGGCAGTTCAGACCCCACAAAGTAAGCAGTTGAAGTAGACATTCTACATTATAATCAGCACTGAAACATCTGTATCGCTCTTGCAGAGAGCATTCCAGTAATTGGTTCCTTGAGATAATCAAGAAGACTATAAATTCTATCAAAAAACAAGATAAACCAAGCAAGTCTGAGCTGCAGCCTGACATCTATTTCAAATTAACATGTCTGTCCATTTTTTATGAATGATGTAAAAAAATTACGATCTTCATGTCCCTTTGGAAGAAATGTTACTCAATAGTCTTCCATTGTTCAAACAAGTGGCACTGTCAAAACATAGATCTTCATATCCCTTAGGAAGAAATAGAACTTTCGTTTAAACTTCTGAAAACATATAAATAAATTCTAGCGGCTTCTTGATGCACAAATACCAACTTAGAACTTCAGGTACATATTTTATATTTCCTAAAAGCTTGGACAAAGGCTATATATTTCGTAGCAGTTGGTATCTCGAGAGGAAAACTTCATTTCCCTAAACTGACGCCATTCTTAAAGTCTTCTTTACAGAAAGGACAGCAACATTTTCAAACCTGAAGCTAGATCGGACTGTTGAGCTGGTGAAACCATCAACGGATTTGATCTTGGGTATGGAGACAGCAAATTTTTGGAGTAACCCAACATGTAAAATATTCTTTCAAGATAGTTCTATTTGAAAATTATGCTTTATTTTAAAATTTTAAATCGAAAAGATTATTCCCAATGTTTTTATTTTTTACATATTTAGTCATGGCAACAACTAGCAGATACACTGCAAAACTTTAGTCAGGACCAACCAAGAATGGATGGAAGTTTGTATTCAATTCCAAAAATTGGGAAAATTCATCTTCCACGGTAAATTGTTAGTTCCAAACTCCCTGCTTGTTATAACATTTTCATTCTATTTATGAAGAACACACAACATTAATTCATATTTATTACGATCAGTACGAATCGACAACATGCTCAACAAATTGGGGAGAAAAGGGGGGAAACAGGGCAGCAAGCGAAACTGGCAGAACCTGCAACTGGATGCTACAAACTGCCCAGAGTAAAAACCTTTCTTCGCCAACCAGCTTGTACATTTTGATGGCTGTCTGGCAGAAAATAAAACCCGAATAAGTAACATCAATTATGTGTTCATCTTCATAGAGAAATATGCCCGTAAAAGAATCCAATAATTTAAAAGTAAGAAAACCCGAACCTGTTGCTGCTTTACAAAGGAATACTCTCGAACATAACAGTTGAAAAGCCCCATCATTAGTTCCAAATTGTTTGGGAATTTCCCGCAAGCATGCTCGTAACAGCTAGTAGCCAACTCAACTGATAATTACCAAAAATGTCATATAAAAAGATACTTATCGACAACTGGGAAACAACGGGGAAAATAATTAATGGGTCAATCAATTTAGCCAAAAAAAAGAAAAGAAAACTAACGGTGATCGAGTCGTTGGAAAACAATTTGCAGAGTACTAAGAGTAAGGTCGTCCATTAACAAAGACTCGTTCTTATACAAAAGCTCTTTCGCATTTAAACAAACAGATAGTGATTCATCCGGTTTTCCCATCCTTTCCAATATCAAAGCCTTTAGAGCCTGCAAATAATCAAATCCCAAAGATATGACTTGTCGTATAAGCTAAAGAGAAGATCATAGTGTGGAAAGAAATGTGTAAATCGATTAAAAACTTACAAGTGCGTAAGGAGAATTGGGATGCTTGGAAAGGAGAGTGGTAGTGATTTTGAGAGCATTTTTGAACTGTCGAGAATCGATGGCGTCCCAAATTGGTCGAACCCTACGCTCCGGGATTCCACCAGCTAAACCAAACTTGGAAGCCATTTTTCTGCTCAATTCCGGGTTGAGGTCTCCGAATCGCTATTCCTGGCTTTGTGTCGTTGCCAGCAAGCATATAATGAAGGAAGGATGTTGAAATGGGAATGTGAGGAACGGAAAACCTAATCAGAGTGTTTGGGTGCAGGTTTAAAGATTTGGTTTTTACCAGGTCTGAATCTGATCAACCCCTTTGTCTTTGGGTTCAACTCAAAGATACTTTGGAGTCTGGACTTGGCATTTTACGTTTAGGCTCCGAGTTAAACCCAATAACCTACTCAAACTCAATCCAACAGAATTTCACATTTTGGGGTTCAAATCTGATGCCTAAGCCCGGCCACTCGTCCTTATCAACTTCCCTATTAGTTATTAGGGTAAACTATACTAATCAACACCGAACTATAGGGTTGGTGTTGATTTGACCACTATATTTTCAATTGTGTTAAATATATCACATAACTATTTAATTGGTTCCAATGTAGCCACCTGTCGTTAAAAAAAACGAAAAAGTTAACGGGACTGTTAAAATAATTGGTATAATTACACATTTAGTCCCATTTATTTATACAATCATTCAATTTAGTCCTAATTTTAATCTAATAAAATAAATTAATTATTCAATTAGGTGTTGACTGTTGAAGTAAGAAAAATGAAATAATGGAAGCTGGCCCCAAGGGGAATCGAACATGGGTCATTAGGGAAAAAAACAATGCTCTTACCACTTGGTTAAGCATGTTTCTAATATATGGAATACCAAATATAATATATGTGGTATATGTGTTATCCGATTGGAGAAAGAAAATTAAAAGCCATGTAATTGGCAATGGTAAGATTCAAACATGGGAATCCTTGGTGGAAGTGGCAAAGATTTACCACTAGACCAGACATGAAATTGTAATATGAAATACTACTTATAATATATGAGTTATTCGATTGTAATAGTTATAAAAGAAAAATAAATGTGATTTTAGGGAACTCGAACATGACACACTTATATTGCATAAATAGAAAATTTTCATTTCATGTCCAAAAACATACATTATACTGAATTGTATAAGGAATATACTACGGGATGTTACAAAAATGATTCGTGGCTGAATTGCATGTTTAAAAGGCCAATGAATTACTTACATGAAGGTCACTTAAGTAACGGCCATTGTGATTTCTACCATGTATATATATCTTGTCCTCGATAACTAATGTTGCATGCTGACAAGTAAGAGCAAATATTCTCTAGATGTGGATAAAGAAAAGATGAAGAAGAAAGGAATGGGTTAAATGACAGAACCCAATACCTCATATCGGCCTTTAGGACGTTGACCAACTATTGGTGGTGAATTTCATTGATCATATACGACAACCGAACCAAGACCTTCTGATACAACATCTTTTTGAGTTTTCATCAGCCCTCCATTTTCAACAGCAATCGTTATTGTCTCAGCGAAAGAATTCTCATTCTCGATGATTGGCTCAACATTTGAATTATACTATGAACATAAAAACAAGTTTGGAAGGTAAAATAAAGTAAAGAGAATTACAAGCCTCAACAAAAGTGCTTCCAATGAGCAACCTGGCTTCTCTCATTTAAATTTTAACCACATACTAAAAAGAGCAATTGTACAGACACAAACTCCTCTAAAATTTGAGTACTGTAACAGAGTTACATGCCCTTAAAATGATAAAGTTGCCCACCCAAAACTGCTAAACCAACAGACCATGAGAAATATAAAAATCAGACAACAAAAAATGAGAAAGCAACAGATTACTCACATTCATTTGTACATCTGTAACAGGCTCCAAGCCAGAGTTAGAAGCTTGTGAAAACCATCCTGGTTCTTCTTCCTGAACAAGAAGTCAATGAACAAGGAATATAATAGAAGATAATTCTCAAACTACATTGGTTCATACACACACAAAAAATATCAGAAAAAGTTATCGGTCTAAACCTCCAATAATTACTAATTAAGTTAAAAAAATTAAAAGAATAACGAACATAATATATTAAATTTGGTATTCCATATACCAGAAATATGTTTAGCCTAGTAGCAAGAGCTTTGCTTTATTTCCTTAATGACCTGAGTTTGATTCCTCTTGGGGCCAGCTTTCATTATTTTATTTTTCTTACTCCAATTGGTGGTGACACGTGTCACCACCTGATTGGAGAATGAAAATAAATCTAATAAAAATAAATAAATCCCTCAAATAAGGTGGTGACAATTAGTTTATTTTATTAGATTAAAATTAGGACTAAATTGAATGATTGTATAAATAAAGGGGACTAAATGTGTAATTATATCAATTATTTTAACAGTCCCATTAACTTTTTCGTTTTTTTTAATGGCAGGTGGCTATATCGGAACCAATTAAATAGTTATGTGGTATATTTAACACAATTAAAAATATAGTGGTCAAATCGACACCAACCTCATAGTTCAGTGGTCATTAGTATAGTTTACCCTAGTTATTACTAGTATTTCGACACGTGATGTATGTGTACATATATATTTATTTTCTATTATTTGATCATGTATTTTTATTTTGTATAAAAGATAGTTTAAATATATAAATATAAAATAATTTTAAAAATTAAAGAATTGTAAATCACAAATTTGAATAATTGTACAATATCAACAAGTGTAACACCCCAGTTTTGGATTTAGAAGATTCGGTAAGGTTTCGAGGTCCGAAAGGTCGGTGTTGGGAGTTATGGGTGAGTTCAGGAAAAGTGGTCCTTGGATGGTTGGAAAAATATGAAATAAACTTCTAAAATCCTTAAATATTATATATAAGGCTTTGGTAAAAACAATTTTAGAAAAACGTTTTTCGAACCATGACATTTCGGTCTAGTGACCAAAATGTAAAGATTGCAAAATCTATCTTTAGTGATATTTTGTAATAGAGTCAAAACATAGAATCTTTAAGGAGCTAAATTGGCTGGGCCAATGTAGTTATTTTCCCCTTTATTTTTGACTATTCAAATATTTTAAAAAGGGTTTTATAATCAAAACTAAAAGATTTTTTCTTATTTCATCATTTCACGTTAAAACTCTATTTTGAAGCTCTTCTCATTTTCTCTTCAGCCAAACATCCATCTAGGCTTAATTTTTCAAAGGTAAATAATGTTTCTTATTGATTTAATGATTTCAAAAGGTTTTCCTATCTTCTATCTCTAAAACCCATGTTTTATTTCTAGTTTTCTTAAGTGTTTTTTTGCAAATTAAGAGGGAAATACTATCATTGGATGTGAGCAACTAAATTCTCCTCTGATGTAAGGTTCTTTATTGATATTCCCATGTTTTTTATTCTTTTATTAATTAAGGTTAAGATTTTCCTAAAGTTTCTTTTATAAAAATTTGGTAAAATGAGCTTTTTTGAGTTGATTTTCGTTGAGATCTGTTAAAGCTGGGTTTAATGTTGTTTTGGGGTTTATTTTTGATGTGGAATAATGTTAAGATGATGGGTGATTGATAGAAATCCTGAAATTGAGGCTTTGTGTTGAAGTTTGAAGGGTGAAAAAAGTGAGTTTTGTGATCAATCAATAGTTGATGGTATTCTGATGTTGAGTTGATGTTTTTAGATGTTTATTCATGTGTTTTGATGATGTATAATGATGGGTTTTTGCTGGAGGTTGTTCGAGTTGAGTTTTTCGATGTTTTCGGTTTGTTTCAAAAATATTTCGATAGGCGATTTGATTGGGTTGTTGAATCTTTGTTTTCCAGTAAGTTAGAATGTTGAAAATATCTCTAATCCTCTGTTTTGGGTTGGTTAGAAGCAGGGGTGGAAGATCCGAAACTGTTGGATTCATTTGTGAGCGAACCGATAAACTAGAAAAGTGTTTCGGCTTGATTTTGGTAATCGCTAGTGAGTGAAAATGTTTTTAATGCCTTAACAAGGTTAAGGAAGTATTTTCGGAGTTTGGGTTGTGCCGTTAGGCCAATCCAAGCTCAAGAGTAAGTTTTGAGTAATTTCAATATTTTTGTCGTTTTACATGTTGATCATGTTTTGATCATGAGCATATCTTTATAATGATGTTTATCAACGGTTGTTGTGCATCAAATGCATGTTGTTTTTGTCCTATGAGAATACCATGTGATTTATGAAAGTGTTGCTTGAGTTCATGCTAAGCATGGGCTTGTGTTTATGGTATTTTGGATGTGTTTGGGGAGATGTTTATCCCCGATGTAAAATAGTGGATTGAGATGTTGCGATGAGTATATTGACACATGGGTTATATCAGATAGATTGATCGATTAATAGGATGTGAAGTGCACTATAAATACAAAATTCGAGCGTGAGATAAATTCTTCGGTTTCACAATAGGGGTTGTGCTATTGTGATGCGAGTGGTAGGGGTTGTGCTATCACCAACGGGCAATACGGATTGTGCAATCCCGGCCGAAGTGAGATTGTGGTGAGGGTTGTTTCACCATGTTGCTTGATGGAGTTGTGCCATCAAGGTGTTCGCTTATCCGAGCAACGTGTTAATGATGTCGGTATACTCATTCGCCTATGGTTTTAATATGAGCTTGGTAAACTCATATGGTTATGTTTATATGCTTGAAGCATGTGGATTGATTTGGAGCCGATAGGCTTGGTTTACATATGTGGTTTACATATGGTTTATGCATGGTTGATGCATGTTTTGTGCTTATGGCATTTGTTGCAATTGCTTATACTTGATTTAAGTATGGTGTGTTTGAAAGGAAATGACTTGCGAAGGTGATTTTAAAAAAGTGTTTTGGTTTCCAAAATGATGTTGGTTTTTAAAACCGCATTGTTGTAGCTTGGTTTTTGAGCCCTGCTCACTAAGCTTCGTAACTTATGCTCTCTTTTTCAACAATACAGATCCGTAGACTATCTTGAAAGGCAACGGTGCAAGAGAGTTGATCCAAGTGTCCGCCTCAAGCTCAAGTATGGTTTCGTTTAGATAATAGTGTGTGTGGCAAAAGGGGTAGACATTGTTTATGTTTTGAGAGTATTTTGTAAACTCCTTGTATGGAGAGCATGTTTGTTATGCCTTGGTTGGCTTGTTTTTACCTTGAGCTTTGTGGTTTTGGCTTTCTAGCTTGTTTTGCTTAATGCTTGGATCTTGATGTTTGTATCTCATCGTTTGTTAATCGTTGGTTGGTTATCTTGTTTAAAAGTATGTTTGATTGGTTGCTTTTATCGTTTGTATGCTTGTCTTGTTGTGTCGTTGTTGCTTGTGTTGATTGGAACCAAGAGGAATAACCTTGGAGATGCTTGGCCTGCAGATTTTCTGTTTCTGCAGCTTGGTGTTTCAAAACGGGTTCGAACGTTTCGGAACGGCCCTTGTTTTGGCCTTGGTGTTTCGAAACGAGTATCGAAACGGGCTTTGCAGGGCCGGAACGTGTCCAAACCGTTTCAGAACGAAAGCTCTCTAGGCAAACCCATATCGATACCCCTTGATAGCGTTTCGAAACGAGGGTCGTTGGAAGTTAGTTAAGAGCATCTTTGAAGTTATTTTTCTTGCGTTTTGGTCCAAGCTTGATATGTTATCAATTGTGTTTGATTGTGGGCTTGTTTTGTGTTACATTTTAGCAATGGTAGCATAAAATGAGATTAATTTCAAAGAGATCACCTTAATTTCATCATAGGTCCCTGTTTTATGCTAGCTTTACATTTTGGTCCCTGGTTGCTCGGTTGATCGTTCGGTGCTCGTTTTGTCGTGTTTTCTTCCGCTGTGTATTCTCAAATATAAGATTTAATTCGAGCATCTAGAAAAGTTAATAATCAACGCGTTTAGGGTTGCTAAACGGAGAGAAAACTTCGGATCTTTCTTCGGTTAGTCCCGTGTGATCCGCTCGATACAGTCTGGTGGCTAGGCCGAGTCGAGGGGTTACAAATTATACATTTATAAAATTACATTAATAATATTATATATATATAATAAATTAAAAATGTCATATTATAGTACTTCGATATTGATTTAAATGATCTTTTATTACTCACCAATGTCATTATCATTAAAATATGACTTGATACTTCCTCTTCGAATTATTATTAATTTTAATATTTGATTCTTTTAAAATACTTTTAACTTGTTAATACTAACCATCTGAATTATTTTTCTCCATGAATTTGTTTAGATGTAATTTGGTTGAAATTAGGAAATTAATAGATATCACTTGTGTTAAAACTTAATTTTAATTTATATAAAAAAGTGAACCCGTTGAGTGGTCTAGCGGTAAATGATGATGCATTTCATTTAGGTGATATGGGTTCGAGCACCATGTGTGCACGGTGTGTGCGCTTAATGAAAGGGCTAAGAAAATTAGACAGATACTAACTTGTAATTAGGGGTGAGCAAAACTCGACTCAACTCGACTCGAAAAAACCGAATAACTCGACTCGAGGCAAAAATACTCGACTCGTCTTGACTCGACTCGAAATTTCATAAACTCGAATAACTTGAAAAAATTTCAAATAAAGTTTGAGTTGTGAAATGAAAATTCAAATAACTCGAATAACTCGAAATTTTTAGTAATTAATGGATTTATTTTTAAGTTCCAGACGAGTCCCTCTATTTTTTATGATATATACATACTGATATATAAAAATATGAAAAAATATTGTCACATGTAAAAAATATATATGTGCATATCTTATATGATTAGAGAAAGAAGTTTAAATTGGAATCAAACCCTACTATAACATGATAAATAATTACAATTAAATTTTTATAGAAACTCGAAAACTCGACTCGAATTTCTTAAACTCGACTCGAATCGAAAAAATTTCAAATAAAGTTTGAGTTGTAAAATATAACTCGTCAACTCGAATAACTCGAAATTTTTTGACTCGATTCGATCGAACGCTCACCTCTACTTGTAATACACCAGCATATTTCAAAATTTTATATATAAATGTAATATTAACTAAGTGATGATTAATTTAAAATAATAATTATAATATGTTATTTATATAGTTTTATCTGTCTAATAGTAAATATTTTTTAAAATTGTTATTTACGCATACACGTCTAATTATCATAGGGTTTTATTATAAACAAAAAAACCCCTAAAGTATGACCTGTGTTAATTTCATCCCTAAACTATTTTTATACTCTATATATCCAACATTCTATAGTATTTGTACTTCAATCATTTTCCGACCTAAATGATGATGTAGCACTTTCATTAAAAATATATTTTAATCGTTTTGTTATTGATTTATTACAAAACAATCACTCAAATATTAACTATGAATGTGGTTGGCTGTAACCTTCTACATGGCTGCCAAACTTGCATTAAATTTTTATTAGAACTTTTAGATACATACAAATCCCGACAAACTTGCATAATGATAATTGAACATGTTGGTGTAAATGAAATAAGCTTCGACGGATAAAATTTTATGTTTGTTTATTTATTTTTAATGGTGTTCGTGTTCGTTTATATTTTTAATATTATGTTCGTTTGTTTAGCATTTGTAAACATGTTTGTTTATATGTTCGCAAACATATTCGTCTAAAGTTTGTGAACCTGTTCCTCTAATTAGGGACGGAGCTAGGATTGAACCACGAGAGGGCAAGTTAACTAATTATGAAATAAATATGGTTCTAAAAAGTGGTTAAATCATAAAAATTAAGGGAATTGAGGTTTAATTTTACTAATTTTAAAATTGAAGGGTCTTAAAAAGTGATTAAACCAGAAAAAATGAGGGGTCATGTCTTAATTCATTAATTTTAACTTAAATTGTCTTAAAAATAATAAACCAATTTTTTGGGAGGGACAAAGACTTAAATGTAAAGGTTTTAAAACTATCAATGGCCTAAAAATAATTAAAGCATTCAAAGTTAGAGGGCAATTGCCCCTCCCACCTCCCTTTAGCTTCGTCCCTGCATCTAACGTTCGCGAACATGTTCGCCAAAATAGTGAAATTTCACCACTAGTCCTTAAAGCTCCTTAGGCTTCACAGTCTGAACTCCAAAGTTCACCATGTGTTCAATTTAGTCTCTATCTTTTCCGGTACTTAAAATGTAAAAAAAGAAAAGAAAATGGGGAATCATGTAAACAAGTCGATAAACGAGCTTTGTTCATGAACATAAACGAACTGAATATATCTTTGTTTGTGTTCATTCGTTTATTAAAGGAACATTGTACACACTCGTTCATGTAGCTTAATAAATGACCATAAACAGATATTATACGAATAATTTACAAACAGTTCATCGAACGCTCCGTTCATTTATCCCTACGTGTCCATTAAAGGTGTAAAAAAAACGAGCGATATCAGCTAATCTAGGCCGAAACAACAACATCAATCTCACAAAAAAATTTAATCCAATCCAACCCAACCCAACCCAACAAACAAACAATTATTTAACTGCTTTACTTTTAAAGCCCAAAACTGGAGGGAGCTTGGAGCTTACAAAAACCAAGAACCATTATCACCTTCACAACAAAAATCTAAAGACCGAGGCACACTTACCTACTTCACAATCAAAATCAGTTTCAGTGTTTTGTATTAGTTTCATTGATTTGGTTGTTTTAAAATCTCTCTCGAAATCCTACCCCATGCATGCATGCATGCATGCAGCAAATCAATATTAAATATAAGTAATTTCTTTCAAGTAGAATTAGGAAGGACACGCTTTGAGTTTGATTAACCAGCCTCAACATTTTATTTTTCTAATGCAGAAGCTGGTAGAATATTGAACCGAGGAAGGCAGGATGGCAGGATATCTCAATTCCAGAAACGGACACAAGATTTTATGTTAGCGGACGAAAATAACTTTTCAATAGAAAATACATAAAAAAAAAAACTTCTAAATCATATACGAATTTTAAATTTCTAATGGGTGACCGCTCCCCAACCTTTCTCAGTCCATCCATGATCTCAACCACTTGTGATTCTGGTCTCTCTATTCAAGATTTGACAAAAGATATGCAGAATCTTAACAGGTTCAGCAACTATTGTTGTTATTCCATGGGAGCTCAGTTAAATGAACTTGGACAACCAAACACTGGCTTTAATTGGTAAACATTTTGTTTTAATATCTGTCCTCGTAACTTTAATCAACTTCTTTAGTGTTAAATCTATTGGAATTTGGAACTATATATATGCTTGAAATACTTTAAACGATTTTTTGGTTCAGAGAATCAGAGGAAATGTCATTGCCAGCTAGCAGCACAAGGCCGTGGCTGGCGATGATGAAACTTCGGATATATTTGAACCGGCGCTAACTAAAATACAAATTAGGGCCGCTTGCATCATTCTACGATAATGGAGACAAAAAACATGTTGAGGCAGTAAGCAGTAGCAGGCCTCGTGCGTGAGTGTACTTAGCTTTCCAATTTCAATTTAATTAACCATTAATTAATGTTGTCGGTCAATAGATTGGTTCATAAAATCATAATTAATTAAGCAAGCTGCGGATTGGTGGTCGGTGCCCCGAACTACCGCATGACGAAGCTTCCTTCCCTAGTATTGTATGTAGCGCAGTAGCGGCGCCACTTTGATGGATATGTAATATAATTAATATCTATCATTTGGGGGTTGTTCTAGCATGCGACCGCCTAATATACGGCTAATATACGACGTTACCGGAAATATGATAAAGCGTTACCGGAAACATGATAAGGTATGGATACTTTCGAAAAAGTATGGATACTTTCGAAATCAACATATCCGGTACCGCTTTACCGAATACATTATCCATACTTTTTCGAAAGTATCCATACCTTATCATGTTTCCGGTAACGCTTATCATGTTTCCGATAACGCCGTATATTAGCCGTATATTAGGCGGCCGCATGCTAGAAAACTCCATCATTTGGGCACATTTATAATTAATTATACAATACTTATTATTATATATATGAAAAATACTTTAATACACAAGCTTTTTAATTTTAGGGTTTAGAGATTCATGTTGTGATTTAGGGTTTAGATTATAACTTTTAGAAATTAAGGTTTAAGGTTTATGTTTTAGGGCTAAAAGTTTAAGTTTTAAATTTTATAGCTTAACTATGAAGGGTTGTGTAAATTTTTTTACACAAATTGTGTATCGAAATATAACCATATATATATATATGAATTCAACGAATGACTCCAATAAAAAAGATAATTATGTTTGTTCTAGGAGATCTAAAATCACTTGTGTGGGCAATGTATGTGTGCCATATTAAATGACTAAAAAAGTATAATATATACTATTATATAATCCAAATGATCCTTGCATAAAGCCTGATAGCATATGCAATGTAAAAATTTTCATGTTAAATTATGCACAAAATAATTCATATTGTGGTGTTATAATTTTCAAAATTAATACATAATGATATTATTTTTTAAAGTAGAGTATTAATTTATTTTTATATAAAATTTATAAACATAATTGTTTTTAGAAAACAAGTTAATAATACAAGTACAACCGTGGTCCTTAACAAGTAGCTGTAAGAAAGTATAAAATAACATGTATATTTTTTTGAACGTGTATAAAATAACATGTAAAACTTTGATAACCGAAACTATGTCATAAATATAAGTAAACAATATTAAAGATGTATCTGCAATTTTCCCGAGTTCAATTTCAGTTCTCCAAATCAAATATATTTAATTATTCATATTTTTTAGTCCCGTTAAGTACGGTAGAAGTAGGACATCTTTGTAATTTTGAATTCGATTTGTAATATATAATATTGAAACTTTAGTCCATAAATATAATTAAACATCATCCAGCGTTTTGTGACAATCCATTCCAAGAAAAAGGAGAAAGAAAGCTAGAGCGGGGGAGACCAGAGTTGGAAAGCTTGAGAGAAATTATCTACAACATAGCCTAGGGTTCCAACAAACAGAATGGGCAATAGTTTAAGGTGTTGTTTGGCTTGTGTTCTTCCATGTGGTGCCCTAGACTTGATCCGTATCGTCCATTTGAACGGATATGTCGAAGAAATTACACGTCCGGTCACCGCCGGTGAGATCCTTGAGGCCAACCCCAATCATGTGCTGACCAAACCATGCTCCCAACGTCAAATTTTGATCCTCTCGCCTGAATCTCAGCTCAAAAGAGGCGGCATTTATTTTTTAATTCCGGACAAGAAAAACAGCGTCATGCACCATAACAAGTCCTCCGGGAAGAACAAAAACTGCGACATTAAAGATGTTTCAGATTGCCGTCGCTATAACCTACCAAATGTTGATGTTTCAGAGAAGAAACATTCCTCACGTAAGGATCGGCGCCGTCACCTGCACAGTCATGTCGGAGTATGGCGGCCTCATCTCGCCATCATCTCCGAAGAGTATTAATTACTACTAATTAGAGATTTCTTTTTCCCTTTTGTTTTAGGAGTCTGCGAAAAATGATGCAGATTCGGAATTGGTTCCAACAATTGTGCATTTGGTTTGTCATGGAAATTAACTTCTCCATGATCACTGGATACAGAAATATTTGTATTGATTAACGCTACTTTGTATTTACACCCTCAACATTCAAGCCAATGTATTTTATTTTGGTGTTTATGTTCTCAAATTAATCATTTGCACACCCGTACAAATGTGAGTGAAAATAATATGCTTACGTGCACTCTAATGTATATATTATATATTAGATTATTATCCTATACACAGGCGGTGAAAACTTTTTTATTTTCACAAGCGTCTTATTTTAGAGTTTATGGATTTTAGTTTATGGTTTAGAGTTTAGGGGTTTATAATTTAAGGTTCATGATTATAATTTAGAATTTAGGGTTAGGGTTTAAACTTTAGGGATTTAGATTTTAACTCACCAGCCCTAAAATTTAACCCTAAACCCAAAATTCTATCAATGGTCCCTAAATTCAAAACTACTACACTTAAACTTTAAACCCTAAACGAAGCTCATAAACCCTAAAATTAGGGCATTTGTTTAAATAAAATTTCTACAAACGTTTGTGTATGAAATAATTACGATGTATATTACAATAGTAATTATATAGATCGAGCAACAAATTGCATGATTAATGGTGGTCATCATATACTAAGAATTTATGATCAATATTTGATCATTGCAAAGAGACAAACAACTCATTACGATAACCAGATGGATTAATTGAATGATGAACAATAATTGCAACTAAGTTATACATTTTTTTATTAATAATCAATAATAATATAAAATATGAACAATTCACATATTTAAGGAATTCTTTGCAATTTAATAAAACGTACACTGAATTAAATTTTTTCAAAATGTTTTTTTAATTTTTTGTACATGTGATAGATTGACATTTGAATTAAGAATTAGTCTAATCATACTTAAAATTCATGAAATACAACATAATTTTGCTTTCTCCATGTGTGTTATCGCTAGTCCAAAACTAAAATTTTATTTTTTTTCTTGCAAATATTTAATTTAACTCATTTAAACCATACCTTCTTGGAGGCATGCACGATTACTCCTATTGCACGTATTCAAAACCACCCTTAAAATGTGATACGCTTAAATGTGTCCAATTAATCAATTTGCAATCGGATGTCTTCTCTCTCGTTAAATTACTATCAAAAACAAGTAATTAAAGTTATTAATGGCGTGATGGAGTGAAGAAGAAGAAGTAGTTTAGGGGTTAGATAAAGAGGACGAATTAGCTCGAATCTGCAGGCTACAAATAAAATAATTGCAAAACAAGGTGCCCCATTCAACACTTTTATCGAATAACTCGATTGGTCCTCACATGGAACATGGATTCCCCATAAACATTTAAACCAAAGCCTTAGCACACCCCTTTATCAATCTCTAAACTTTTAGTTGCTTAAATAAATATTTAGGATCATGTACACAAAACACTTTCTTGGTTTTAGTTTTGCAGATCATAGATTTCCTTTCTTGGAGCTTATATTATCGGTGTTTTTTAGCCGTTTATACTTTGATTACATAAAATTAGTAATAACATTTCTATTTCTTTTCATAAAATTAGTAATAACGCTCCTAAAAGATCTTGAACTCGAGACCTAAAAAGAAGGAAATAGAGCAAGTGAATGTAAGTAATGAAAGAAGTTCAAGTGTATAAACCATGATCAATTCAAAATTTATTAAAATATGCATCGGCCGACGTAATTTCAAGGGAATAATAACATTAATATTTTTTTTTAAAACCTATTCTACTTCTATTTAGAGGGGTGGGAAAAAATCTAAGTGAAGGCAACGCTCATGAGGGGTCTTGAACTCGGGACCCAAGGGAAAAGGAGTGGAGCAGGTGAGTGTGCTCTGACCATTAGGTCGTCCTCGCATGCTCATAATAACATTAATAAATAGATTATGTGTTCTCATATCATATTAAGTATTCCACTTAAAATTAATTTCGTAATAAGAAAAATTGTAAAAATGTTCATATGATTTAGATATTTTTATGTATTTTTTATTAAAAATCTATTTTCGCCCTTCCTAAAATTTTATAACTTTGCCCCTTAAAATTTTATAAGTTCACCCATAACATAAAATCATGTATCCGTCCCTGATCAATAGTACCATAACAATAAAATAAGTTGATTATTTATTGACCTAATGAGATAAGATGTTAGATTTTCAAACAAATTAGATTAGAATAATGCTCCTATAATGAACCTATAGATAATATTTAATACGAATTATTCGATCAATAAGTTTAATATCAATGTTTAACTAAAAGAATTAAATAAGTTGGGAGATCTCCGTAAACTATCGTATGGAGCATTGTGTAGAGTTGGCGACAACAAACTTCGTAACCAAGGTTGACCCTAAGTTAACGAGCTTATTAGATCCCCCGATGACAACTTGGTATATTTTCTCTAGATTGGAGACTAATCATATGGGATGAGTCTACCACGTGCGACGAACATCGATGAACACCACTAATGATGAACACCGATGAACATTATTAAATTAATTAATAAAGATTTAAAATTTCAATTACTCATCATACAATTAATAATTATTTTAAAAATTCAATTAAATTATTTTTTATATATATTAAAATTTTATTTTTTTAATATGGGTAAACTATATATTTAGTACCTCACTTATTTTCGTATTTCTATTGAACCCTCATTATTTAAATATTATTTCAATTTGACCCTATTTTTTATAAAAAAATAATTTAACCCTTAACCTAAAACCCTAAACTATTAAACCTTAAACCCTTAAACTCTTAAACGTATACCCTAAACCATATATCATTAAAAATAATTTCACCATCATCGATTCAATTCAATTTAATGAATCGTTGAATTCTTCTAAAATATTTAATTAAATTATTTTTTTATATATATCAAAATTAATTAAACTCGAATCTCATGCCCTTTCCGGTGCTTGATTTCTTAAGGAGACGACGGTGGCACTGGAGGTGGTGGTTGCTGGATTCTGATGGTCTCGTGGGGCTACAAATTGGCTTCGGCATCAGGGTTAGACGGGATCGAGACGGTAGACATACTAGCAAATCTGCTGAAGGTGCTCCTCTGGTTTCTCGTCGTTTCATGGCAAATTTCTTTGTGTTTATCTCTTTGTTTCCCTTGGTATGGTGTTTCTTTTTAGAAGCATGGGCACTTATGAACCTCTGTTGCGTCTTCTTTTTTTTTTTAAATTATTTCAAAACAATTTTACCATCATTCGAGTTTAATTAATTTTGATATATATAAAAGATAATTTAATTAAATTTTTTAGAAGAATTCAACGATTCATTGAATTGAATTGAATTGAATCGACGATGGTTAAATTATTTTCAATGGTTTAGGGTATATGTTTAAGAGTTTAACGGTTTAAGGTTTAATAGTTTAGGGTTTTAGGTTAAGGGTTAAATTATTTTTTTATAAAGAATATGGTCAAATTGAAATAATATTTAAATAATGAGGGTTCAATAGAAATACAGAAATAAGTGAGGTACTAAATATATAGTTTACCCTTATTAAAAAATAAAATTTTAATATATATAAAAAATAATTTAATTGAATTTTTAAAATAATTATTAATTGTATGATGGGTCCTTGAAATTTTAAATCTTTATTAATTAATTTAATGGTGTTCATCGATGTTCATCATTAGTGGTGTTCATCAATGTTCGTCCCACGTTGTAGAATTTTCCAATCATATGTAAATGAGAGAGATCTATAAATATATGTTTACAGAAATATACATCCCACTTGAATTGAAAAGGATAAATCTTTTAGAGATTACGAGTTTGAATAAAATTATTAGGTTTGTAATGTCTTTACGATGTTTATGATTAAAAAAATATCAAAAGATATATATATGTCATAATGGTATATACGCACAATATATATGGAATTAATTAAACATCAACTCAATTAAAAAAATGAAAAAATAAATGTAGTAATAAATATTAGGGTAAAGTATATGAGTGATCATCGAATTATTAGAGCGTACTCATTTTAACTATCGAACTTGTCAATCAGACCACCAAACTTATTAAATTGACCTATTTGACCACCGTCGTTAAAAAACTAACTGAGGGGTAACGAAGGGTGACATGTCAAGTTACAAAAATTTATAAAACTACACATTTGATACCTATTATTTTCTTATTATATCAATTTAATATATCAATTTACCTGTCGACAGTGCTCCTCCCCAGATACGGGTTTAGAGCAGAAATCGGATAGTCCAAATCCCATAATTTGGTACCAAAATTTTCCAAAACCATAGACTTGGCGTTTTCTCTCTTTAATCCCTTCAATTTTCTTTCAAATGTAAACCGACCATTCAGTATTTTCTTTTTTTGTTTTCTCATTAAATATGTTGTTTGTGTCCCACGATGGAGGTGAATTTAACGAGAAGGGCAATGGCTTGGATTATAAAAAGAGAGCTACGTGCTTCAAGTGATTTGCAACTGGTACTTCAAGTGATAGAGCTGGAAGAGATTCAAACGACGTCGCAACAACAACATCAAGAACCAAGAAAGAGTGAGAGAAGGTTCGTGCTATCGCTATCGGATGGGTTGTTGTCGCAACAATATCTGCGTGCAGCTAGTAAAAACTGGTTCGTGAAATCCTCAAAGTTGCAAATCGACTCCATTGTTCGATTGACTCGATTCGTTCGCAGTTTCATCCAAAAACACTTGTAAAACTTTCTCCTTCCCTGATTCTCTCTTTAGGTTTTCTACCAAATGATTTTTTTTTATACAAATTTTGATATAGTTTGATTTTTACTGTACAAGGGAGAACTCTTAACTTGTTTGTTTCAATATTTGATCATCATCTCATGTTCTTTGTCGAACTTGAAATTAATACATTCTAATTAATTGATTACGATTATTTTTCATTCTTCAAATGTTATTCTAGAATCTGGGTCTGAGTCCTCTTAAACTTTTATATTCAAGATGTGTGCTTTAGTTTAATTTATGTGCGTGGGGTGTTAACATGGACCAAATTGATATAATATGTAAATAACAAAGATTTTTTTGAAAGGTATGTAAATAACAATAATTAAATGTATAATTTTACAAATTTTTGTTACATGTCACGTCATCCCTCTATTAGTTTATTAACGGCGGTGGTAAAAATAGGTCAAATTAATAAGTTTGGTAGTATAATTGACTAGTTCGATAGTTCGGTGGTCAAAATAAGTATGCCTTAATAGTTCTGTGATCACTAGTGTAGTCTACCCTAAATATTATTATAATAGAGATGTAGTGAAAAATGAAAAAAAATATATATACATTATAATATTTAAATGGGTGAACTACATAAATGTTTGCCGAACTTTTAGTGCAGATTCATTTTGGTCATCATACTTTTAAAATATTCGATAAGGTCACCTAACTTTTAGTTCGATTTCAATATAGTCAGCAAACTTTTAGTTCGCTTTCAATATGGTCCCTCATGTTACCTTCCGTTAGAAGCTGGCGTTAGTTTTCGTTTTTCCTTAATAAAAAATGGGTAAACTACACCAATCATCACTCAACTTTTTTTTCACTCTTGTTTTGGTCACTAGAGTTTAAAAATTTTCAATTTAATAACTTAACTTTCGAATTGTTCATATTTTGGCCACTCTCAAATGACATGTTTATACAAATAGAAAAATTTGATTAATTCCTAAAAAATATTTTGGTTAATTGGTAAATTCAGATTATTCAATTCTCGATTTTATATTTTACCAATTAAATCAGATAATCGATTAACCAATTAACCGAAATATTTGATTCTGGAAATATTTTTTTACTTTGTTTATTAAAATATCAAATATGATAATATGGTAAATTTAATATATGTTCAGTTGTGATAAAGGTGTAAAAACAACTAGAAAGTAAAAAATTGAAAGTTCACGCATATTAATTCTACCTAGAGCCAAAACATTTATAAAAAATCAGAAGGATATCAAAATCACTAGACTATAAGATATTGTAATGCATAAAATTTAGAAATATTGTATATAATAGATCAGATCGGTTAATCAATTTTGCTTAAAATTATGAACTGTAATCGAATCAAAATAATTTATATTAAAATTTTGTACCGGAATCGGGTTCGATTAATCCTTAAAAATTATTTTGGTTAATTGCTAAATTTAGATTATTCAATTCTCAATCTTATATTGTACCAATTAACTCAGATAATCAATTGACCAGTTAATTAGAATATTTGATTCGAGTAATAATTTTTTTTACTTTTTTTTATTAAAATATCAAATACGGTAATATGGTAAATTTAATAAGCAAAGTAAAAAAATCATTACCCGGATTTTTTAAGGATTAATCAAAATTTTCTATTTGTATAACCATGTCATTTGAGAGTAGCAAAAATATGAACAATTCGAAAGTTAAGTTATTAAATTGAAAATTGTTAAACTCTAGTGACAAAAATAGGTGTGAGAAGAAAGTTGAGTGATGATTGGTGTAGTTTACCCATTTTTTATTAAGAAAAAAACGAAAACTAACGTCAACTTCTAACAGAAGGAAACAATGAGGGACCGTATCGAAATCGAACTAAAAGTTGGGTGATCTCATTGAATATTTTAAAAGTACGTGAGCAAAATGAATCTGTCTTAAAAGTTTGGTGACTATTTATGTAGTTTACCCTATTTAAATAAAACAATTAAAAGTAAGCGTCCATTTATTAAATACAATTTGATAATAAAAAAATCTTTTATACAAATCTATTAATACTCTACGGGAGATCATTCATTAAATAACAAGTCTTTGTGCTCTTCATATATTTGTACTAAATTCCATTTGGAATTTAGTCTCTCTCTACATTGTTTCTTTTTTTTAAAAATTCAACTCCAAATGGAATTAATTTTTTAAATCTAAAAACGAGAGTACTAAGTTCCAAATATACAAATAGTCAATGGTGGATTTCATGTTTTAACCAAATAATTTATATACACACCTGGTGTTAAACAAACTACTAGCTCAGTGACAGTTATGAAATAATTAAAATAAATAAATATTTTAAAATGATAACAAATATTATTAGTAGATCATTTTGTCCATTCGTACCCAACTAAAGTTTATTATTCAAAATGACTTGAATGTTTAAAGATTGAACACGACATGAATAGCATCTCTACAAATTCTTTAGCACTTCATTTATAATCATTTATCGAATAAATATTTATATTAATTCATGTATATTACATAACGTAGACAATTATATTATATGTTAGAGAAAATGAGTTGTACCTTTTTTTTAAACGAAGAAAAGGAGTTGTACTCAATTAAGATTTAAATTTGGCCCAAGTTGGATAACAACGAAGCCTAAAGGCTTACGTATTAGGGTTGATAGACTTTAACCCTTTTCTTTGGATCATATCGAGTTTTTTTTTATTACAATTTTATTCTACTTTTACTTATAAAGGAAGTAAAAAATCTAGGTGAAAGTAAGCTCCTAAAGAGTTTTGAACACAAAACCTAAGGGGAAAGGAGTGGAGTAGGTGAGCGTGCTCTGACCACCAGGCCGTCCTTGCATGCTCGGATCATATCGAGTTATACATTTAGAATTGTGAATAGAAACTTCCATGACTTGCTATTGTTGGAATGGAGTATTTTACATTTCAGACACTAAACTCAATATTTACTTTCATTTACATCACAAACCTTTAATTTAATCAAATTATATCATCCAATTTTTATTATTTATAAATTAAATCGTTTATATTGACAATGCTAAATATTTTTAATGTAAAAAATTAAATTTAACACTTTTATTTAACATAATTTCACACGTCACCAATAAATAATATTTAATTGATAATTTAAATAACTTTTATTATGATTTATAGGAAATTTAGATGTTTTTCTCTAAATTTATTTAAATGAAATGTTTCAGAAAAAATTTATAGAAAAATATTATAATTATCAATTAAACATTATTTAATGATAATACGTGAAAAAATATATTAAATATAAGTGTCAATTTTAATTTTTCACATTAGAAGTATTTAACATTGTCAATATAATTGACTTAATTTATAAATAATAAAAATTGAATGATGTAATTTGATTAAATTAAAATTTTATAATACAAATGAAAGTGAAAGTTAAGTTTTGTGATCTAAAATATAAATTACCCGTTAGAATGCTTTCTTTCTTTCTTTTTTATTATTATCATTGTTATTAAATTCTATCAAAACAAAAAAAAATGTAAATTTTTTAAGCTACCTTGCATGCCTTTAATTTCCACTAAAGATATGACTTTAGTTTCCACTCAATATCGGAACCAATCACAACGATAAATAATTAATGACGACGATTTGGAGTAATCAAAATAATAATAAGAGCCAGATGCATTATATGTCGGGGACTTTTAACAAATGAAGAACACAATCATAACGCCCTAAATGTGAAACTGCCGACACCAAGGCTGAATAAAGGAAAGGAAGTGAAAGGCGTTACAATGAGTACTGCTGCACTTACTCTTCTCACTTTTTTTTCTTCTTCTTTTCAATTGTTACTACTTTGGACCAGCAGGTGACCGATTGATTAATTATTAATCTTTTTCACGATAGTGTTAATTATAATGTTAATTAAGTTTCACGTGAAGCATGATGCAAACGTAACATATTAAGGTTTTATAAAACGAGTAAGACCAATCTCTTATATAATATCATATATTCCGAATAGAAATCTTATGTTACTTTTGGCGCTCCTATTTATGTTTTCATTAAAAAAATAGATTTAGAGTTTAGGGTTAGATATTAAAATTTATGGGCACAGTGTATTTTTAGGGTTTATAATTTAAAATTTAGGATTATAACTTAAAATTTATTTTTTCAGTGTTGATGTATAAAAGGGCACCGAAAAATGACAAAAAGATTTGTATTTCTTAGATTCAAACAAAAATTCTCTATCCCTTTTCGATGCTCCTTTATATGCCCCAACAAGAAAAATTAAAGGCTAAACCCTAACCCTAAATTTCAAATCATAAATCATAACCTTAAACTTTACTCCAAAACCCTAAACATGATTTTTTTAGTGCTTGACATAAATAAAGGCACAAAAACGATAGAAGACTTCTATTCATTAGATTCATAGTTAAATCTTCCCATAATCTTGTGAAATTGCAATTACCAATTATACCCAAGCCCGTTCCTGAGATTTTAGTGGCCCACAGGCGAATATAAAAATCAAATCCTAATAATAAGTATTGAAAATTTTAAATTTTGAGGGTAGACTCTTAATAAAAAAGTATTACAAAAAATAAGACTCTAAAAGCAAGTAATGGAAAAAATAAATTTTAATAGTTTATACCTATTAACAAATATTGAAAAAAAAATTGGGCCATAGTAACGAGTATTGGAGAAAAAATTAGTCTCCTAATAAAAAATATTAACAAAAAATATATTTTAAGAGTAGACCCTTAATAACAAGCATTAGAAAAAATTGGGCCCCTAATAATAAGTATTGTAAAAAAATGAACACATAATAACAAATATCGAAAAAGGTTGAATTTTAAGAGTATGCCTAATAAATAAATATTGAAAAAATTAGGTCCCTAATAACAAGTATTAAAAAATACCCCTAATAAAAAAATTAAAAAATAAAATATAATAATAAACCCCTAATAACAAGTGTTAAAAAATTAGACCATAATAATAAATGTTAAAAAATAAATAAATTATTATTAAAATTAAATACTGATAATTATAAAATGTGGGCCTTGGGCCGTCGCCCTTATGGCCCACCTCCAAGAACGCCCCTGATTATATCTAGTTAGCATGGACAGAAGCAAAATTTCATATCAAGATGCAATTTCTTAGAAGAAAATGTATTAAAATTTAAAAGTTTAAAATTATAGATTTTAAGTCACAAAATCAAATCATAAATGAAGAAAAATATATCTAAAAATATATAAAAGTTTAAAAGTTCTAGGAGTGTGGCGACGGGCGACAGCCCAGCGTCCATATATCTACCCATGCCGGTCAGTGTGAGCGGCAGGAATAAGCAATACCATACCATATTCCATATATTCACTAAAAGAAAAGTTGGTGGATTTGGTTGCTTGGTTTGATCCCCTTGCCGCCTTGCGTATACATTAACTGTTGAATTCCTTCTCCATCTTCTAATTTAAAATCAATATTGCCTGTGTATACATAAGTATTGGATAATTTAATTCCGAGGAGATCAAACAGAATCGGGAACAGCGCAATGCCAGCTACAACAGTCACCTAAAGGCTAAAAGGAGCACTAAAGTTGCACAACAAATATAATTTCTTTACAATTCATTTTAATATAATTGTAAATTTGGAAAGTAAGAATGAAATGGGATTTGTCCCTTTTCCACACGGATCTTTGTTGGCTTTGAATAGGATAAACGAAAAATGACACTATTCTTCGATCCTAGGAAATTTCATGCCGTATACTCCACGATTTCCCTTGCCCTACATGCCTCAAATCCATGACCATAATACTCGCAAACTTGTCTTTCTTCTTTTGGATTACGAGATGATGATCCATGTTATATCAACGGAATTATCCTATATTCCCTTTATTTTCAACTACCTATGAATTTTACACACATAAGATAATTATAGTTATTTATTATCATCATCTAGCGGTCCAAAAAATATAAAAATAATTGAGTTTTATAATATATAAGTAGATACTAACCCATATATATATTTATATTTATAAATCTTGCGAATTCATTTCTAATCCATGGAATATTTTCTCTGGGGTTTTTGGCCTAAAAAAGAGAGGTGGGTAGGGAATTCCTACTAATTAACCTACCTAATGGCTTCATCTCTCTATATAAACCCGTATGTAGTATCACTTCTTTCCAGCTTTGCCTCTATCTTTGTATATCATCTTTTTCATTCCTTTTGTGTGTTCTCTGTTCTGTCAACAATGCCTGCTCAACTTACACCTCAGAAACCGATTCAGGGAGTTAATTTTGTAGAGCAAAATACCATCTCCCAATCACTCTCGTTAAGAAGGTATTATCACCTTCAATGCTTAATTTTCTCATTCATATACTATATACATTGACTTACATATATGTTGGTTTTCTGGACACCCTGTCACTAATATCCAGAATTCAATAGCTTATTGAAAATTTGTTGATTTTTTTATGATTACCGTTTCTTTAGGCTTGAGGACAAAGTTGCCATCATAACCGGCGGGGCCAGAGGGATCGGAGAGGCGACGGTCAGACTTTTCGTGGAGCACGGTGCGAAAGTCGTCATTGCTGATATTGCCGATGCTGCTGGCATTGCTTTAGCGAACTCATTGGCACCTTCAGCAGTTTATGTACATTGTGATGTAAGCTCAGAGGAGGACATAAAAATGTTGATCAATAGGACAATATCATTATATGGTAAACTCGACATCCTGTTCAACAACGCCGGGGTTCTCGGGAACCAATCCAAGAGGAAAAGCATCATCGAATTCGATGCCGATGAGTTCGATCGAGTAATGCAAGTGAATGTCAGGGGAGCCGCTCTTGGAACGAAGCACGCAGCAAAAGTGATGGTGCCAAGAAGAAGCGGGTGCATAATTTCCATGGCGAGTGTAGCAGGCTGCATGGGAGGGCTCGGGCCTCATGCTTACACAGCGTCGAAACACGCCATTATCGGGCTTACGAAGAACACCGCTTGCGAGCTAGGGAAGTATGGCATAAGAGTGAACTGCATATCTCCCTTTGGGGTGGCCACATCCATGCTTATCAATGCATGGAGCAGTAGTGATGTAGATCATGGGGAATGCACGGATTTGGAAGCGGAGGAGATGGAGGAATTTGTGAGAGGATTAGCTAATCTAAAGGGTGTGACTCTCAAAGCCAAGGACGTGGCTGAGGCCGCGCTTTATATGGCTAGTGAAGAATCAAGGTACATAAGTGGTCATAACCTTGTAGTAGATGGTGGTTTCACCAGCTTCAAAAATTGTGTAGGCTTGTAGAATCGGCTGTCTGTTTCCATTTCTTTACTATTTAAATAGTGTGTTGACGAGTGGATTGTAACAACAAATATTAGTAATGGTGTTCTCCCTAATAAGGGTGGTAATGTGGTTCGTTTATATCCGTTTTATGGTTCATGTCCGGAATTCGTGACCATCTTCCCACTCAAATTATCATTTTATGCACATGAAACAGTTTTGGTTGGTTCTGCAGGTGATGCCTTTAGATTTACATAGTAGTGTTCCTGTTGCAGGCAAAGGTTTGTACGAAGAGAAGCATTCTCGGAGGAAAGTTGGGCCACACACCCTTTTTGCTTTCTGGTCTCATTTTAATCCCACAAAAACGGGAACCGTATCTATAAAACAATAATAAGATATATTTGGTTGGGGCTATCATTTTATATCCATCAACTTGCCAAAGTCTTCGGGCTTGACCTATTACTTTGGGCCCAGTCCTTTCCCAAAGTTTCTTTAATAAAAAAATTATTCGATTACTCTCCTTAGCAACATAAAAATGACTTACAAACATCTAAAAGTCTAACATTTTCACTTATAAAATGATGATATTCTTGTATATTTTGAAGCAAATCATCTACATTGCTTTCGATATCAACTTATTCTCACATATTACTCTTGATTGTCATCAAAACAAGTCTATTTAGTCTTTCTTGTGACATAGTTACCTGTAAGTATGAGTTCACAAACTTCAATTTTGAAAAATTTTGTTCAACAAAAATAACAATTATAGGAATAGTCAATAAAGCTTTATATGCAATTGTGGCATTTGGGAAGCAATTAAAACGTTTTAAAAACTAATAAATCCATTGCTCCTATTTGTTCTTTAAGTAAAAGCTTTCTAAGTAATTTTAGCTCAACAAATAACTCATTTCCATCAACATCAGACAACTCATCTTTTCTAACAGCATTTTTAAAACTATTGCAATAAGATTTGAGATTAATGTCATCCAATAAATGTAATTTATCCTATTGAAACAAGAAGCCATCAAATAATATTTTTCTATTTGAAAAATTCTAGCTACTAGTTTTACTATTTAACCGCTGATAAAACATTGTAGCCGTTTGAAACAAAATTAATAAGCATTTATATTCTACATGTTTCAAAGTTTGCTTTTAATTGCTATGTTTTTATTAATTACCAAATTGTCATTAAAATAAAATTAATAAATCGTAGCCGTTAAAACAAAATTACATAGATATATAATTTGAAGAAAGCTTTTAGAAAATAGAAAATTAAAGGAATCACTTTATTAATTTTGCAATTGCAACTATATATACTTGTAACTCTTTAAACACGACTTAGAAGATATGGGCGAATCTAGGAAGTCACAATTAAAAAAAATTTACCCACAAGAAACCAATTCCATTTATAATATTTTAAAATAAACGTTAAATGATTAAATATCTAAGGCTTAAGGGCTCGAGAAGCCCCTGAACTTTGGGGGTGGAGGAGGAACAATTAAGCCTTTAAAGTTTTTTCGTAATCAATGTCACCCTCAAACCCCAAAAAATTAACCAATCCGACCCTTTGACTGACGAAATCCATCGTTAACCGTGACGGTGCTGACGTGGCGGTCCACGTTAAAAAAATGATGACATGGAAGAGGGGCTTAATTTATTTTCTTTAAAGTTCGAGGACTTAATTGATTTTTTATAAAGTTTGAGGGCTTGTTTAATCTTCAAGCAAAAATAAAAAATAAAAAAATATTAAAATATTTTAGAAATAAATATTAAATTACTAAAAAAATATATGACCATTGTAATAACAAAATAAGATTAAAATTATGTTATAACCTAATCAGTTTTGTAAAACCTAAAGTATATTCCAATACATATTATGCAAACTCATGTCACAATATAGTTACATATCTTTTATTTGATTGAACCAGCATCTTTCGTGGAATTTAAGTTAGAAAATAAGAAAGTTTAAGAAACACTCTTGCAGCATACAAGGACTCTATGGTGCTTGACTTTATTAAAGAATTTTTTCCATCCGATCAAAAAATAAAATCCATCTTGCTCGATGCATCCAAACAGTAGTATCATAGGAAAATCCAAGCATTTTTTTATAGTGAGATCACTTCCTTGGTCAAAGAAGAATTTTTTTATATTAGAAAATTTAATTTTATATTTCCAAAAATTCATTGATAGTGTTTTTTAGTACTTTTTTATTTTTTAGTATTATAATATTTCTTTATATTTTTAATATTTTAATTTAATTTAAATAATTTTTAATTTTACTTTTTTTTCTTAAAGATTAAATAAGCCCTCAAACTTTCTAACAAAATCAATTAAGCCCCTCTAAACGCGTCATCATTCACACGTGGACTGTCACATCAGCACCGTCACGAACAACGACGAATTCCGTCGGTCAAAGGGTCGGATTGGTTAATTTTTGGGATTTGAGGGTGACATTGAGTGCAAAAAACTTTAAGTGCTTAATTGATTTTTTTCAAATGTTTAGGGGTTTCTTGATCCCTTAAGCCAATACTTAATAATTTGTCAAAATCAAAGCATTGAAATAGTAAGTAAAATTTAGTAACATAATTCAAATAAAATTAATTAATTCATGAAAAATAATAAATTCATAATCTCATAAATTCGAAATCTAAAATTACATTAAAATCTTAAAATAATCTTAATAATAAAATATTCCTGAAAATAAAGTATGTCCATACTGAAGATAAAATAAAGTCGATATAATAAAGAGATCATCCGAGTACCAAGGTATCTGTAAAAAAATTATGGGGGAGTAACAGAGTAAGCTAGAGAGGTTAGTGTGTCTCTAATGTGCAAGAAAATCCACAATCACAACCACAATAATTTTTTTATAAAATCTTTAAGTTCAAAACAAATGATGATTCACAACACAAAAGATTTAATTTTATAAACACGATGTAATGTACCCAACTACAACTCACCAATCGATAAGAGGAAAGTTCCCCAGAACTCCTCATTACATCCACCAATCGGTAAGTGGTCGTCACTACAATCTTTCACCGTACAATCCCAACCCATGCACACAACGGTATTAAATCACAATACTCAAATCTCTACTCAATCATGTACTATAATCCGAGTTCGTAGTCCACAAAACCATTATTTAAATAAGTCTCCATCTCAAGTATGAATGCATAGAAAATTCTTATGCAACGACACATCTCATGAAATACCCATAAATTTAAAAAAAAACATCACACAATACTGACACACATTTTACCCATCTTATTAAACCTTATAAATATGAGTTTTATCAATTTAACGCTTAAATTCAATTAGGGTTTTAAGAATTAGTGATTTTAAAACTAGGGATTTTACGAATATAAGGTTTACAATTTGGACGTAATTTTTGGGTGTTACAATACTAACACACATTTTACCCATCTTATTGATTTCCTAAAACATTTAATGTCGTTAAATCAAGATCATTGCTTGTTAGAAGAATAACTGTAATTAGTTTAAGTGTTTATTAATGAGTTGTGATTAGTTAGTTGGGTCGGTTAGCTTAGTTGGGTTGGGTTATTGTAAATGGCTTTACAAATTTGTTAATTCTACTGATCTAAAGATTGCAGTTTATTCAATGGCCTCTATTTCTACTGATTTTGTGTCGGTTCAGACTCAGGCGATCAAAATTGAGATGTTCGTTTGTTTTATCTGGTGTAAAAGCTTAGCTTGTCATTGTCGAACAAATCATCAGATCGCCGTTGAGAATCTTTTATTTCGTCATTGGTTTATTGTAATTGTGGTTCCATGTTTCTCTCGATGTGTTCTCTACTGTGTTAATATTTTGAATAGCTTGCTGTTAATCATGATTGGATGATAATTTTTTTAGTAGTTAATTTGGAATTGATGGATTATGATCAATCTATTACTGAATTCTGCTTCAATCTCTATTGTTTCATTACTGGGGTGATTCGAATTTTGAGTGGTTATAAGCTTGAATGAGCATTATATTTGGAGCAACATTCGGTTCTGGTGGCAACATGTTACTGCTACTATTCTACATGAGTTTTTTAGTTCATGATTCGTTTGGTTTTGGTTAGCTTTGGATTAGTTCGTTATAGTGGTTCACATATTCAGTGATTTTGTTCTTACGTTGAGGCAATATCCTCCAACTGTTGTTAATGTGATTGTTTAAGGCATTTATTGCCTAAGATGTATTCATTCTTGTTGTACAATTTAAAAAGGGGAAAATTACACCGGTGGTCCCCAAACTATTACTGTTTTCCTATTTTGGTCCCTAAACCATGTTTTTTTGGCAAAATCGCCCCTTCTGTTACATAGTTCTCCTGTTTTGGTCCCTCGATGTTAAATAGCTAACTGTTTTGTTGACGTGGCATTTTTTAAATATTTTTTAATTATTTTTCTCCCCTCTTAAAAAAATGCTACGTCAGCAAAACCGTTAGCTATTTAACGTCGGGGACTAAAACAGGAGAACTATGTAACAGAAGGGACGGTTTTGCCGAAAAACATAGTTTGGGAACCAAAATAGAAAAATAATAATAGTTTGGGGACCACCGGTGTAGTTTTCCCTTAAAAAAGATGTAAACATTAAAGGAAGTGGGAAGTACACGAGGAAAAAGAAGAAAAAGAAAGAAAGCTAAAAAAAAGTTTTTTTCAGTACATTGTCAATAATGCAAATGTACGCATAGTAGATCAGATGTTCAAAGAAAGGTATATGTAGAGTTATTGATCAAGAAATTGAGGAAGAAGAAAAGAAAGAAAGCTGAAAATAAGCTTCTTTCTAGTACAGTGTCAAAGACCAAATGTACAAATAAAATTATTAGCTTATCAGACGTTTAAGGAAAGGAAAAAAACGAAGACACTGATCAAGCCATTAGTAACTTTCAAGAGTTGAAAATATAAAATTGAAGAATAAGAAAAAAAATTGAGAAAAAAGAGCAAAGAAAGATACATGCTTGGATGAAGAAGGGGGAAGAAAGAAAGAAATAAAGAAATCGTTACTGTTTATATGTCTTTTGTTGTTGTTTGAGACCAACTCACAATTTTATTTCGACTCATCATTTGGAGAAGTTTAAAAGGCAAGAAAAGTGGGGGAGAATGTTAGAAGAATAATTGTAATTAGTTTAAGTGTTTATTAATGAGTTGTAATTAGTTAGTTGGGTCAGTTAAGGGTCAGTTAGCTTAGTTGGGTTGGGTTATAAAAACCCACGTTATTGTAAAGGGCTTAGAAGAAAAATATTAACGTATGAAACAAAGAATAGAAAATAATTGACATTTTGGGTTGAATTTTTTACTTACCAAAGTAAAATAAAACCGCTAATATTTGGGACAAAAATATATTAAAAATTACCGCTAATTTTTTATTTTTAAGACAATAAAAATATTTGGGGAAGAGAATAAATTAACAATGGCGCTAAAATTTTGCCAATATAATTGTATAAATATGCATATTTTATATATTATATATTATGCAACCGGCCGGTTCGGTTACCCGCATTTGTTTAAAACTACGAACTATATCTAAACTGAAATAATATTTTTTTCTCTAAAAAACCTACCAAAACTAATTTTTTTCAGTTCGATTAATCATATTTTCGGATCGATTATTTTAAATTTCGAATTCGATTTCGATTTATCAGGTATTTTGCACAACCCCATTTGGAGCAATATTATGCTCACAACTAAGAGACTGTCAAGTTCATTAATCATGTGTATGCATACTTTATAAACAAAATATTCATGTAAATATAGCTATCCAAGCTAGGAAAATGTAGCACAAAAAATAGAAATTCTGGACGGTAGGACATTAATTAGTCCGAGAATTTGGGTCTCCCTGTGGGTACCTGCCCTTGTTGGGGGTTGGGACTCGGTAGACTTTGCTTTCCCACTTTACTAACTAGTAACTATACATGGCCCAGACGGACTAGGCGCCCCAATTTTTGATTTTATTGTAAAATTTCTAATGGAGATATATTACCTCTTAATGCTGTCATGGTTTTTAGTTTATATTTTATGTATTAATGGATAATGTGACTCCTTTATATTATATAACATATATGACACCTCCCAAAAAATGTTAAGTAGTAAAATCTTAAAAATTACAAAAACTATAAATGATTAAAAATATAAAAATGTATAGAAAAATCATGTTATTTTAAAAACAAAGCCTAAGAATATATATAATTTTAAAAGATAGCAAAAATATTTTATTAAAAAAAATTAATATTTAGCATTTTATATTTTTTCCACTGGACACTACTAAAATGTGTTATGTGACATTTTTGTGTGAAAGATGTATGATTTTATTAAATAAATGATCATTATCAACGAATATTATCAATGCTTTATTAAATTTTTCTTTAAATCTAGTCGGGTGAAATGGTTATGTGACTCTCTTTTTTTCTATTGTCATGTTATCAACTTATATGGGAAAAAAGGAATGAAATGAAAATGGTGACAGTGAAAATATCAGGGTTAAAAAAATCTAAATATCAAAGTGATTGGAGGACATAATTTTTCAACTAAATCATTTTAGTCCATTTTTTTTCTTTTAAGTCCTTTTGATTTTAAATCCATTAAAATTTGTTCCTCGTCCGCCTAGCTTTCCTAGTTAATTATTGCTTCAAATTATCCTAAGATTTCCCAATCGAAATTAAAGATTTTTGGAATTTATAATAACTAATTCGTCGAGTGGAATAAAATATTAGATTCTTTTAGTAATATTATATATTGAAATCTTGACGTTGTGAATGAAGTAAATTAAGTTGAAAAAGGCGTTTCATAATAAATTTTTTCAGTATCTGATCTAGATTAATCAGTTAATAGGTTGGACACCCGTATTAAACAAAAACAAAGACTCCTCCAAGTTATTCAATAAGTGGGCGCAACCGCAGCAGCATGATTTAGGAGGTGATTTCATCTCTCATCACCTTGAGATGGACTGGCTGAGGCCTGAGGCCGAGGATTGAACAGAGCACCGTTTCTCTCTTAAGCCACATCTTTGGACGCCTCATTGTTATGTGAAGGGATATTCTTCCGATAAAGCATGTAGCTGAAGCTAAAGCTGATAATGAAATAATCGCCCCTGCTGTTTGCTGGTATCAATTGCCTCCTTACCCGTATGTTTATACAAGGAAGTTCAAACTTCACATTAATTATTATTTAATTACTCCGTTTTAGTTTGTATAATTTCTCTCATTTCAAAAACCTAATCGCCTCTCTTAAAAAACCTTAGCCGCTCCTCTCTTAAAATTATTTCAATTCTAACCGTTTTTTTCAATCCCTTTAATCGGTGGTCGGCAACCAATTTTCGTATTGGTTGTCGACCACCGATTTTATCAGTTTTTTTGTTTTTATTTCAATAAGAATATTTGCTTCTGTAACACGCTCTTTCTCTTTCCTAGTGACACGCTTCTTCTTTTGCCTTTGTGACATATTTTTGTTTTGTTTTTTTGGTTTGGTTCATCTATCTTCGTGGCAGGTTTCAACATACCCTAGCGTTCGATTGTTGTTCGCACAGAGATTCGCTCGGCGCTAGTTTCTGATTCATGGTGTTGTCGGTGGTCACTTGGAATGTTTTATCCCCACTCGTTGATGGTTGTTTGCCGATAAAATCAGTCTTAGGTAGCGGTACCTTTTTCCTGGCATAATGGATCGCGCACCACTTTTTCCTTCTTTATGCGTCTCGTTTGGACAGAGACAAGGAGATTTGGTATGCGTATTTTCATAGTAATTTTCGTTTTTATTATTTTTGAGTTATAAGAAATTTTTGAATTATTTTAACCTAAATTTTTTTTTCTTAATTGCGTTATAATTGAATTTTTCTATGATTTAATAAAAATTAAGTGTCTATATAAAAAAAAATTAAGGTTAACTAGAAAGATCTCCTGCCGAAAAGTGGGCCCAACAAAACCAGTATTCGTGGTTTTTTCGATGCCTGGATGGTTTAAAATTAACCATGTGGCCTCCGCACATTAATTTGGGTCACATCACATCTCATCCCCTCATGCATGCATGAATGATGCCACCATTAGAACTATTCCGTACAATTTTACCTCATCTTCTAACTTTTATTGTGAGTATTAGATAAATAAGAGCGTGAATGAATCTGAGTTTGAAGGAACAATATTATATTTATATTTATTTATTTTTTTAATTTGAAGGTGTTTACGTTTGTTCGTTTATTGTTTGTATACATGTTCGTTTAAAGCTGACGAACATATTTATCGAAGAACATTTAAAATTTTGCCACTAGTCCTAAGCTTCTTAGGCTTTTATAGTTTTAAACTCCAAAATGCACCACGTGTTCAATTTAGTCCCCAACTTCATCAATATTTAAATTGTAAAAAATAAAAGGAAAAGAAGAACCAGGTAAACGAGCTTATTCGTGAACATAATCGAATCGAAGACACATTTTTTCGTGTGCATTTGTTTAGTTTTTAGCAAAAAAGAACAAGCTCATTCGTTTATTACATGAGCTTATAATTTTGTTCATATTCGTTTATAGCTAAACAAACGAACGTAAACAAACGGTTCAAGAACAATTCATCAAACGTTCTGTTCATTTACAGCCTTTGTATCAGATCAAGTCTAGTTAAGCTTAATCGAGTAAAAAAATACAGTTCATCGGATGAATGAGATATTTTATTACTTCAAATTTTATTTGATTTTTTAGTCGAGTCGAGTTAAATTGTTTGAGTTTCTGTTTAAATTTGATTATAAATATTTATAATCTTATGATTCTAATTGGTTTCATTTTAACCGAATTTTTATAAGCATATACTGTTGCGGAATGCGGTCGTCGAATAGAGCAAAAACGCAACTGATAATTTGAGAAAATAATAATGAAGATAAAAGAGACACAGATTTTACGTGGAAAACCCCTAAATAATATAGGGTAAAAACCACGGACAAAGGTAGAAGAATTTCACTATGAGAAAATAGGAATTACAATTTCTCTCAATCTAACAAGAAGAAAACAATGACAATTCTCTCTTGATAAAAAGGAGAAAACAACTCTATGAAAACTCTCTAATTTCTCTAGTATTGGGAGGAGGTTAGAATGATTTGGGATGTAAGCTGAGAAAATAGAGTATTCAACGTGTTTAAGTGCTCTGTCACTGAAGTAGATTCTGACATCCGAAGAGTGTACAATTTCCTCTTAAGGAAAATTTTATTGTGCAACGATTTGACCTCGTATAATTTTGCGAGGTGATCCCAAATCTCCTTGGCTGTCTTCTTCTCCTCGATGCTTGATAGTACTTCATCTGCTAATGCTAAATGAAGGTCTGCAATAGCATTCTCGTCCATCTCATTCCATTTCTTGTTATCCGTAAAATCTGCCGGCCTTTCGCTGATAGCCGCTAGACATCCGTTTTTTCTTAGGATGGCCTTTATCTTCAATTTCCACAGTGAGAAATTTCTCCCATTGAACTTTTCAATATCAAATCTCGTTGTCATAGCTTCTATTTCAGATAGCTCTCACTATTTCACCTTTTTGACGTGAATAGTGCCCACCACCTTCAATGAATGAGTAATATCTAACTTACTTTCTTATGATGGAGGATCCACTTTTTAGTGGCAACCAACAGAGAATACGGTAAGTAGATATACGTACCCAAACCTGGCTCTGATACCAATTGTTGCGGAATACGATCGTCGAATAGAGCAAAAACGCAACTGATAATTTGAGAAAATAATAATGAAGATAAAAGAGACACAGATTTTACGTGGAAAACCCCTAAATAATATAGGGTAAAAACCACGGACAAAGGTAGAAGAATTTCACTATGAGAAAATAGGAATTACAACTTCTCTCAATCTAACAAGGAGAAAACAATGACAATTCTCTCTTGATAAAAAGGAGAAAACAACTCTATGAAAACTCTCTAATTTCTCTAGTATTGAGAGGAGGTTAGAATGATTTGGGATGTGTAAGAATGGCAAATGGCTAGGCTATTTATAGTTGAGCTTTAGGGACTAAACTTGTAAATAGCCTAAACTTTGGGGACCAAAAATTAATTATCCCACTCCACTTTTCAACCACTTTTCCACCCAATTTACAACCCATAATTTGATACACTTTCGGTGGCTTTTTGGCTGTCAACAATCTCCCACTTGAAGATTTGATTGGAACAATCATATCTTCACACCATTCTTTCTACCTCGTACTTTCCATGTTGCTTACGTCTCTAACAAGCCACAAGAGGATCGACACCAAGTAAACTTATCAGTGTTGATTGCTTTTGTCATGAAATCTGCTATGTTGTCATCAGTATGGATCTTCTGCATATCTATCGTCCCTTCTTCCTGCTTTTCACTCAAGAACAAAACACATTCGGGTCCAATACCACTTCATTCGTGAGAAAGTGGAAGAAGGGACGATAGATATGCAGAAGATCCATACCGATGACAACATAGCAGATTTCATGACAAAAGCAATCAACACTGATAAGTTTACTTGGTGTCGATCCTCTTGTGGCTTGTTAGAGACGTAAGCAACATGGAAAGTACGAGGTAGAAAGAATGGTGTGAAGATATGATTGTTCCAATCAAATCTTCAAGTGGGAGATTGTTGACAGCCAAAAAGCCACCGAAAGTGTATCAAATTATGGGTTGTAAATTGGGTGGAAAAGTGGTTGAAAAGTGGAGTGGGATAATTAATTTTTGGTCCCCAAAGTTTAGGCTATTTACAAGTTTAGTCCCTAAAGCTCAACTATAAATAGCCTAGCCATTTGCCATTCTTACACATCCCAAATCATTCTAACCTCCTCTCAATACTAGAGAAATTAGAGAGTTTTCATAGAGTTGTTTTCTCCTTTTTATCAAGAGAGAATTGTCATTGTTTTCTCCTTGTTAGATTGAGAGAAGTTGTAATTCCTATTTTCTCATAGTGAAATTCTTCTACCTTTGTCCGTGGTTTTTACCCTATATTATTTAGGGGTTTTCCACGTAAAATCTGTGTCTCTTTTATCTTCATTATTATTTTCTCAAATTATCAGTTGCGTTTTTGCTCTATTCGACGATCGTATTCCGCAACATATACAATATATGAGGCATAGTTGAGAGGCTCGACTCGAACTTAAAAACAACTAATTAATTACTAAAAATTTGAGTTATCCGAATCACATTTTATAACTCAAATTTTCGTAAGAATTTTTTAGAGTTAAATTTTTTCGTATGAAATCTAAATTCTGATTTTTTTAATCAAGTCTAGCTCACCCCTATTACTGCCAACTCTATTGATTAGGTCATTATTTTTTCGCAAAACAAAAGACAATTTTATTAAATAAATCTCTAACGAGATACCTTACAAAAGATCGTTGAACTCAACTAAAAACTGCTTACCGGAAGAAGAAGAAAAAAACATTTAACATCAAATAAGAATCAACAATTCATTAGCAGATGCAAAATACTTAAAAATAAAGAGATTTTTCTCTGACCTTGAAACTCTAGTAAAAATGATAACTTAAGTAAGAATGAAATATTCATGACGAATCTACGGAAAAAAAAAGAATATTTCAATTTCAACTACACTTGGTAGAGTTTTTGTTTTAAGTAGACTTGTTGCCCAGCTAGCCTTTGCTCTCAGGACTCGTTTGGAGAGATTTATTGGAGGTTTGTATTTGCTTTTGGTTTCTTTTAAATTAAAGTTGATTTATGATAAAAAAATATTTATATATTTTTTCGATAAAAAGGAAAATTAACATGTGTTTCATTAAAAATCTCTCTAAATTTATTTAGAGGAAAAGAGTACACATAGTAATTTATACAGAAAACAACGAGCTTTGCTCGACTAAAAGAAATCACAAAAAAACATACAACCATGCAAACTCACATCACAAACTCAATCTCCAACATCTGCATTAAGCATAAATCCCACCGACTCAGGAGGTGTATGAAACACCCTAACATCTAAAACTGTTATGTCAACTAGCTTTGCCATATGATAGTAACGTTTGCTAAGATTGTGTTAGAAAGATAGAAGTAATCTGAGAGAAAATGGGAGAAGAGAGACGGTACTCTCGTTTCTTTTATTAATAAGTGTAATCACTAATTTTGTCCGGACCTTGAACCTCTTTATGTTTGTGTTGGGCTTATCGAGCTATTAGATAATTAAAAAAAAGAGAAAAAGAAAAAGAAAAAATATACATGTATATATATTACTACTATTATATTACTAGTTATAGTCAGTAGCATCGTTATTTTATTGATTTCAAAAAACCCCTAAACATTACTAATATATTATATTTAATATTATCGTATTATAGTTAATAACATTTACATCTTATCATTATCACTTATACACATGCATTGCATATTGTTATCGTTTATTATGTGTATATTATTATTACTATTGTTAATTATTATTACTATTATTCATTAATATTATTGGTATTATTATTATTATTATTGAATATTATTGTTATTATAAAAATAAAAATTGAACACAATAAGTAAAAGCCCAAATAAACTTTGATTAATAACAAGTCCAAAAAATATAATAAAGAGTCCATTACATAACAGCCCATACATATTAGCCCAGCTATACTAAACCCTAATTCCCCTTTCTTTTTGATGCAGCCGCCACTATCTACAGCCGTCAGATCTGCTGAGATCTGACGGTCCAGATCTAATCCCAGATAAACCCTAAAGACGCCCCTTTCTATCGCGCGTCGCATCGCCAGATCCGTTCGATCTGTCACCTTTCGACGGTCCAGATCGGACCTCACAAAAAACCCTAGGGCAGCCCGTTCGTCAGCATGCGCCGCATCTGCTCCCAACCGTTAGATCGAGAGGAGATCTAACGGTCCCAGATTAACGCGGAGAACGTTCCAGATCCACCACGCGCGCGTAGCCGATCCCGTGACCATCCGTCTGCCCCTGCACCGGCACGCCCTGCTGCCTCTCCCAACCGGGAAAACCCGACATGCACAGACAAAGAAAACAGTGCATCAGTGACCCAAAAACAGCAAAAAGGACAACAAAACAGAGGCAATTAATAAAAGTCGACCAGACAACAATCAGAGAGGCATGAGAGAGAATCATTTTCGTTTTATTTCGAATGTAAAAGCTTTTGTTATATAGGAAACCGAAGCCAAAAAAAATCAGAGAGCATATAGAGAGATCAGAGAGCAATCGAAAAAAAAGATCAGTGAGCATGATATTGTAACCAAAACCCATTCGGGATTTTCACAGTAGCAAATAAAAAAAGAGCCTTCTGAGGTAGTTTATGTTTTTCTATTCGATTGCATGTAAACCCAAACAAAAAAGAAAGGAAAAACAGAGGAGAGTCTAGGGTTTACCGTCGCGTCTTTTCATCTCCACGCCCGTCCGTCTTCCCCCGGTGACAAGCCCGTTCGTTTTCCTCCGAGGAAACATAGCGGTGAACCGGTGGAGATTCGAAGTGAAGTAAAAGGTTTTCAAAAAGAAACAAAAAGAGGAATTTTTGTCTGTTTTTTAGAAATTTCTCAGAAAAAAGGGGGGAGTTTTGAGAGTTTATTTTAAGGTATTTTGACTCTCGCCGGCGCCGGATTTGTGACGACCGGCGAGGGTTTCCGTTTTGCTTCGCGAAAAGAGGCGACATAAAGCTTTGCTTTCTCAAAGTTGGAGTGAAAAGGGGAAGTGTGGCCGCCGGATATTAGGTTTAGGGTTTCTTGCTTTTTAACTTAATATATATAGGGAGGGATTTGGACTAATTGCGTCCGGGCCACTCGGTTTCTTTAAAAATCCTCTCCGCTAGCCTCTGGTTTTCAAACTTATTCGGTTTGGTCACTCGTTCTCCATGATTTGAGCCCATTATTTTGAATTTACGTCAGTTTAGTCCTTCAATATAATAACATATTAATATTTTCCTTTTCTAAAATTTTACCGACTATGTATATATATGATACATTCCTTATGTATAATAATTATAATACATATCTTTGTTTCTTTTTTTCTTTACTGTGTATTTAACTTATTTAGCATTTTCCTTTTTGTTCCTTTTACTATGACCATTATGTAGTTAATATTTTCTTTTTTTGGGGTTTACCGTGTATATAGTTTATTTTTTTGAATGTATATATCATACGCATATAATATATAGTTTTCATGTATCCTTGTTCATGTATTTTAAATACCATGCTTAGATATTTGTTTCCTTTTTACGCTCTGTTTATTTGTACGGATTATTTTTTTTGGGCTTCTTTTATTTATCCTTGTATGTTTCTTAGAGTGCATCTCGAATCTTAAAATGCAATGTGAGCGTCTTTTTATTCGGGAACGAACGAGGCCAGTACCAGTCGTAGTGGTGTTGGTTCAGACGTTCTTTCTTGAATATTAAGACCTTTAAAATTCACTCGCTCGCATAACCAAATTTTGATATGATTCGTCACTTTAATTCGCAAAATTTAATATTAATTAAGCGGTAATGTTTTTGGTACCGATTTTCGGGCACGACGGGGGTGCTCATCCTTTCTCGCGTGTAACCGACTCCCGAACCCGTTTTCGAAAAGAATCTCTGGTTTTTATTTCGGTGTCCGGTCTACCATTTTTAAATGGCCGGTGGCGACTCCTCCTTTTTTATAAATCCGACTAATTTTTCAAAAACCAATTTAAAACCCGGTTCCTTCGGGAGACACCCGAGGTACCCTTGTATTTTTTGAAATTTTTTAGTCGCAACAGATGGCGATTCCGCTGGGGATAAAAATTTGTTTTCAAAAACAAAAAAGAGAGTCAAGCCAAAAAAAAACTTTACCGCTCAATTAATATTAGAAGTTGCGAATTAAAGTGACTAAATCGATCGATATTTGTTTATAAGTGCGAGTTTATTTTAAACGCATTTAAAATTGGCATTTAAACCCGTTCGTTTAAGTGGGGGGAAAACGCTAGTGCTTTCGTGTGGATATTGTTCCTCCGTGTAGGCCTAGTAAGTACCTTCGGGGCTCGAATACCCTATATCTTCGTGAGAATATCGTTTCTCCGTGCAGATATAGCTAAAGGGTCCCCTCGAATTGAACTCGGTTGAGAGGAGCCTATAATGGGTGATGACCGGGGGCCTTGCTACCCTTAGAAGGGGACAGCGAGGACAATTCGAGTACCTCCTAGAACCAAAACTGCATGTAGAGAACTAGATGCCCCCCCTTTTAGAGCCATGCGGACAACCTAGGTTAATTAGACGGGATAAATAGGGTTGCTTGCTTTCATGCTTGCCTTTTATCATGTTTATCCGACACTAACGATCTTTTGTGATCTCTTGCATTTATTCTTACATGCATTACATAACACAAAGGTGTTGAGTCAAGGTGGTTTTACCCAATCGAGGGCTATCATTATAGACGGGAGGTTGTTAGAAGAGATGATGTCAATTAGCGAGTCCGACATCGGTCAAAGGTGAATCAGAAAGGATAAGGGAACAACTTACCGAGCGAACACACAGTGTCAGGTCATTTAATACCCACCATCGAATAAGGCACAACTTTACTCCATTCTGAGGAAGTGAATCAAGATCGGATCTGCTCCGAACATCCAAAGTCACGAAACTACCCGACCAAGTGCAAAGAGGCGGCCGGAAAGGGCATGGATTAGGTCAAGAGATGGATTCAGCTTCGAGGAAATAGCTTGTTTTCTGGGACTTGATACCAATAGTTTTAGAAGGTCTTGAATTGCTAGAGAAGAAAGCAAGTCCAGCCCCGACATTCTTTCCGAAGTTTTCATTTCCTTGAACATGATTCGGGGGCAAGAAGGGTACCCGTAGGACTTTTGCTATGACTATCTTGTAACGAGGATCCTCATTTATGTTCAAATGAAAGTTGACCTAAGGGGAATCACCTATATGACCAACACCTTTGACTTGCATGCATTTGTAGCATTTGTTTCATCTATCATTTCAAAGTAGCGTTAAAATTGTCAGTCATGCACCCATCACATGATCATGCATCTGTCATACTGTCTCACTAGAAATTGATTCGAGTCCATAATACATCCATCATTAAGACTTCCTTAAGGCATTTCATCGCATCATTACTAATTGGGGAAAACACTCGTAAAAGAGAGAGAAAAGGGAGAGAAAATGGAGAAAAGAACAGTTTCTAGCCAGTACAACTTCAGAAGCATGAATGACCTAATGGTTATGATGGATAAGCTCAAACAGCTTCAAGAACATTTGTTTCAGAAACAAAAGGAGATAATATTGTATGCGAGGAAAATAGATCATTTACAAAAATCCAATTTCCATGATTGGTGAAAACTGATTGTACCCAGGGGAATGGTACAACTAGCCCGGAGCAAACGACTACTGGTAAAGGCATTTCAAATCCGTTAATCCCTGTGCATTTGGGAAAAATGCAAGTCTCGGTTCAAGAAAAGTGAATTAGAGACATCACATCGCTTCAAAAAAGAAGAAGCGATGTTTGGACAAGTCCAACAGAAATGTTGGCACAACGTGCTTAAATACGGTGAAGTTTAAGACAATGGATAATTCAAATGTCCATCGAAAAATCCATTTTTACGAATGGCCGAAGGGAAATAAATCCTTTGCAAAAATCCAATTCTCATTATTGGTGAAAACTGATTGTACCCAGGGGAATGGTACAACTAGCCCGGAGCAAACGGCTACCGGTAAAGGCAATTCAAATCCGTTGATCCCTGTGCATTTGGGAAAAATGCAAAAGGAATAAGCTAAGCTGTAGATTGTTTCAAACGAAGAGTATAGTTATTTTTATCATAACGAAAGTTTCATTTTGTTATTTAGAAAATATTTTGGTATTCCTTAATTCTTTAAACATTTCATAAGCTTACTCTTGTTTTCCAATTACACACGTATATACTTTTTGAGATTAACTTTAATTCAATTTGAAAGAAAAAAGATTTTTCTAAAAGACCGAATGTTGTGAGTACGCTATAAATATGAAAACCCTATGCTCTACTTAGGCCAAGGGAGGAATGACAATGAGTGTTCAGGAAATAATGGGCCACTCCCATTGAGTAAATTTTCCCTCTCGGGCATTGTTGTTTAAGGTCCTTGAATGAAGTGATAACCCTAAAACTTCTACCACCTGAAGACCAATTTTGATATCCGTGTATGAGAGGACATTTGGCATTCCTTAAATTCCATTCACACAGAAAGAAAATAAAAAATATACGTTGTTGTCCCCATTTGAGCCTGATAAACCTTTTTCTTTTGATCGAACCCAAACCAAGGATCACCCCTACACCGGGGGCAAAAAAGATAGAATTCTATAGACAAACAAATGACATTGGATTCTGATTATGCTATGAGGACGATGTCTTGTGAACTAAGGGGCATTAAAAGAGAAGAGATGCATTGGATACATTTTCAGTTTGAGCAGCAAAAACATCAAGAGGAAACAGCGAAAGAAAAGTCGATTCTCAAAGAGCTACCCAAATCAAGTCAAAAGTTACCGACATAAAAGTTGAAGAAATCAAAAGCAAAAGCACTAAAGTGAAAAGTGCAACTTTGAAAAGGAGAGAAGCGGATAAAGAAAAGGGACAAGAGGATTCCCTATCCAAATAAATCTCTGCTTAGATAAGCCTCGAAAGATTGTTCACCTTTGAGCAAGAGCCTGCACTAATACAATGTGAAGGTGCAATTTGATCCGAAACTACACTTGATGGGGAAATGAACTCTAGGGTGAAAACCCCAAAAAGGGGCAGTCTAGAGTGATCCAAAGAAGCAAGAAAAGAAATAGCATTTCATCGAAGCATAATTGAGACTTCAGATTGGAAGAAATGATACTTGGTTTCACCACCCTTAAACACTTGTTTGGGCCTATTTACCCTTTCTTTCATAGCCGTGAGCCTTAGCCTACATTACAAACCTCAAAAGACCATTTGGACCATACGTGAACGGATGGATGAATTTGTCTTCAGATCACATCCCGCCTATCTGGGTTAACCTTTCTTCAAGGACTGCCACACTTCTAATGCCTGATTGAGATCAGAAAAGAGGGAAGGATGGGGCAAGGTGAGTTAGTGAGGTAAAGAGAGCCACCTTTAAATTGGGTAGAAACTAAGTATGGGAGTCGCTCCTCTCGGAAGCCTAATAGCCCAGAAAAGATTTCATATGTGCATCTCTTCAACATTCGGAAAATGTCACTCGGGTCAACCTTTTTCAAAGACCCTAAACTTGATTTTCACTTGACATGATTCTTTAAAATGTATATTTATACATAATAAAATTATTTTTTACCCAATCACTTGCATAAGTCTTCTACATGGAAATGAACAAGCGGACTGACCGTGGCTCGAGGTAAAGCCATCAGTACCCATAGGGGCACCATTGGAGGTTCAAACTTTGCTACTAGACGACTAATACCTCTAGTTGAAATATCAAGACCGTCTTCGGTTAAATATTGAGCTATGAAGTCGACCTTCGCTAAGAAGTCTTGGAATAGAACATGAGGGTAGAAATTTTGACGTTGAGAATCGGGGAACATAAGTTACCCTCGGAGCCTAAGCATCTTGCCGAAGAGGATGTCTTGAAAACGACCACGCGCGCCGCGTTGAGGGCACACACTGAGATGAGACAGTAATCAACTCGATAAAAGGCAACGGAGATATGCCTAAGAAAAGAAGAAGAAGAGAAGCCGAGTCGAAAACCCAAAAGGCACTTTGGGGCAAATGAGCGAAATTTAGAAGAGGCGCTTTCGACCACAAATTTAGAGAAACAAGTTGTGGCATCTTTGGACTGAAGACACCGTTTAAAACAACCGACATTAACTGGGGGTCAATCAGAAGGTACATAAACCTAAAGTAAGTGGGGGCAATAGGGTTCTAATCAGTGTAAGTCCTCCCTTCAAGAAGAAACGAGAAAGAGAGGTTCCATAAAGGAAAATAGAGACAGGGCTGTATGGAAAATGAGAAGACATATGGACCCCTAAAGATGTGAAAATATTTTGACGGTAAAAGTCAAAAGTAGAAGTTGACTTCAAGAAGGAAACTCAAAGAAGTGCCCAAAGAGAAAAAAAGAAGAAGAAATAGGACAAAGAAAAGGAGGAGACACGATGAAAACCCAAAAGACACTTTGGGGATTGAGGCGAAACTCAAGAGGAACGCTTTAGATCACAAACTCATGGCGAAGGAGGCAGAAACTCAAAGCCAAACAGATTTTAGAGCAAAGGAGGTAGATACTCAGAACTCAGGGCAAAGGAGACAGAAACTCAAAGCCAAACAGACTTTAGAGCAAAGGAGAGAGATACTCAAAGCTCGAGACAAAGATATATGACATTTGCCCATCTATTCGGGCATTTGGAGAATAGAATTCGCCTATCCGTTCGGGCACTTGGAGAATAGAAATCTGCTCATCTATTCGGGCATTTGGAGAATAGAACCCGCCTATCCGTTCAGGCACTTGGAGAATGGAAATCTGCCTACCTATTCAGGCAATCAAAAGTCAGTAGAAGAAAAGAAAGAAGAAAAAACAAAAAACAAAGCAACAACAACAACAAAAAAAGAAAGAAAAGAAAGGAAAAGAAAAGGGGAAAAAGAAAAGTTCAAAGTGAAAACCCGCATGAGCACTTTGAGGCAGACAATTCTAGAAGTGGGTCAAGATGAGAAGAAGAAGAACAATGGTCCGGGAGAACCGAGAAGAGAGGCAATCAAAGCAAGAAGCAGCACCAAAGGACACGATGCCAATAGAATTAATATGACTAAATAACTTGCAAACCCTTGTCATGCATCATGAGTAGTTAGGCATCCCTAGGTTAGGAGCATGCTCATACCATCATAGCATTTTATCTCTTTCCACAGATTCTTGAAAGACAAATTGAATACCTCTCCGGATGAGGAGAAAACGATAAAGCAAGAACTAAAAAGGATTTCAGGCGAAGCCTTTCAAGCCGCCGCTCCAGAATGTCAGGTGAAGCTTTCATGTTCGCCACTCAAGGATTTCAGATCAAAGCTTTCAAGCTTGCCGACAGATTTCAAGATAAAGGATCCTACAGAGAAATGGTCCAAACAAAGCTCTATATAGGAGGAACTTGCGACTTCAAGATCTCGAAGGTGAAGGGTCCTATGGAGAGGGGACTTGTAGATCCTTGATTTTAGAGAGGAGTTCAATAGAGAAAGAACTACTACTCGAAGAGTACGCTAAGGAAGAGGAGTTCTGTCGAGAAAAAACTCAGAATCCTAAGGCTTCAGGATCTCGAAAGTGGAGGGTCCTACGGAGAGGGGACTTGTAGATCCTTGATTTTAGAGGGGAGTTCAATAGAGAAAGAACTACTACTAAAAAAATACGCTAAGGAAGAGGAGTTTAGTGGAGAAAAAACTCAGAATCCTAAGGCTTCAAGATCTCGAAAGCAGAGGGTCCTACAGAGAGAGGACTTGGAGATCTTTAATTTCAGAAATACGAGGACGAGAGTTCTATATAGGAAGAACTGCCACTCGAAGAACACGCCAAGGAAATGAGCTCTATAGAGAGAGAACTCATATTCTTAAGGCTTCAAAGAGAAAATTACTCGGTGTAGCGCGTTGCAGCTCTAGGAGAGTAAATCGTCCAACAGGGAAGTTGGACATATATAGTTATGACCAGTTTGCTTTAGGATCGTGAAGGGAAAGCAAATCTACTTGGACGCCCAAGTTCGCCTTTCGGCCGCGAAGAGGAGGCAAAAGTATTTGGAGTTTCAGCTTGCTTTTTGACCGCGAAATGGACAACTTGCTTTTAGACCGCGAAGGGAAGGCAAAGTTGTTTGGATGACTAGCTTGTTCTTACGGAAAAGAGAAGACAAAGATATTTAGAATCTGCTCATCTATTCGGGCACTTGGAGAATAGAACCCGCCTATCCGTTCGGGCATTTGGAGAATGGAAATCTGTAAATAAAAAAAAAAAACTCTATGTCTACCTGTTTGGGGCATCCAGAGGGAGAACTCATCATTAGAAGGCGTTGGGAAGAGGAGTTGCTTGGAATCATGTGGTTGCTTCGGGGAACAAACCGTCCAACAGGGAAGTAGGACAAAATTAGTGCTTATGGTCTTTGCTTTATTCTTGTTCCACAAGTATAAGCAAAGAGGGGCAGCTGTAATCACTAATTTTGTCCGGACCTTGAACCTCTTTATGTTTGTGTTGGGCTTATCGAGCTATTAGATAATTAAAAAAAAAAAGAGAAAAAGAAAAAGAAAAAATATACATGTATATATATTACTACTATTATATTACTAGTTATAGTCAGTAGCATCGTTATTTTATTGATTTCAAAAAACCCCTAAACATTACTAATATATTATATTTAATATTATCGTATTATAGTTAATAACATTTACATCTTATCATTATCACTTATACACATGCATTGCATATTGTTATCGTTTATTATGTGTATATTATTATTACTATTGTTAATTATTATTACTATTATTCATTAATATTATTGGTATTATTATTATTATTATTGAATATTATTGTTATTATAAAAAGAAAAATGGAACACAATAAGTAAAAGCCCAAATAAACTTTGATTAATAACAAGTCCAAAAAATATAATAAAGAGTCCATTACATAACAGCCCATACATATGAGCCCAGCTATACTAAACCCTAATTCCCCTTTCTTTTTGATGCAGCCGCCACTATCTACAGCCGTCAGATCTGCTGAGATCTGACGGTCCAGATCTAATCGCAGATAAACCCTAAAGACGCCCCTTTCTATCGCGCGCCGCATCGCCAGATCCGTTCGATCTGTCACCTTTCGACGGTCCAGATCGGACCTCGCAAAAAACCCTAGGGCAGCTCGTTCGTCAGCATGCGCCGCATCTGCTCCCAACCGTTAGATCGAGAGGAGATCTAACGGTCCCAGATTAACGCGGAGAACGTTCCAGATCCACCACGCGCGCGTAGCCGATCCCGTGACCATCCGTCTGCCCCTGCACCGGCACGCCCTGCTGCCTCTCCCAACCGGGAAAACCCGACATGCACAGACAAAGAAAACAGTGCATCAGTGACCCAAAAACAGCAAAAAAGACAACAAAACAGAGGCAATTAATAAAAGTCGACCAGACAACAATCAGAGAGGCATGAGAGAGAATCATTTTCGTTTTATTTCGAATGTAAAAGCTTCTGTTATATAGGAAACCGAAGCCAAAAAAAATCAGAGAGCATATAGAGAGATCAGAGAGCAATCGAAAAAAAAGATCAGTGAGCATTGAGAGAAAAAAACCAGTGAGCATGATATTGTAACCAAAACCCATTCGGGATTTTCACAGTAGCAAATAAAAAAAGAGCCTTCTGAGGTAGTTTATGTTTTTCTATTCGATTGCATGTAAACCCAAACAAAAAAGAAAGGAAAAACAGAGGAGAGTCTAGGGTTTACCGTCGCGTCTTTTCATCTCCACGCCCGTCCGTCTTCCCCCGGTGACAAGCCCGTTCGTTTTCCTCCGAGGAAACATAGCGGTGAACCGGTGGGGATTCGAAGTGATGTAAAAGGTTTTCAAAAAGAAACAAAAAGAGGAATTTTTGTCTGTTTTTTAGAAATTTCTCAGGAAAAAGGGGGGAGTTTTGAGAGTTTATTTTAAGGTATTTTGACTCTCGCCGGCGCCGGATTTGTGACGACCGACGAGGGTTTCCGTTTTGCTTCGCGAAAAGAGGCGACAGAAAGCTTTGCTTTCTCAAAGTTGGAGTGAAAAGGGGAAGTGTGGCCGCCGGATATTAGGTTTAGGGTTTCTTGCTTTTTAACTTAATATATATAGGGAGGGATTTGGACTAATTGCGTCCGGGCCAGTCGGTTTCTTTAAAAATCCTCTCCGCTAGCCTCTGGTTTTCAAACTTATTCGGTTTGGTCACTCGTTCTCCATGATTTGAGCCCATTATTTTGAATTTACGTCAGTTTAGTCCTTCAATATAATAACATATTAATATTTTCCTTTTCTAAAATTTTACCGACTATGTATATATATGATACATTCCTTATGTATAATAATTATAATACATATCTTTGTTTCCTTTTTTCTTTACTGTGTATTTAACTTATTTAGCATTTTCCTTTTTGTTCCTTTTATTATGACCATTATGTATTTAATATTTTCTTTTTTTGGGGTTTACCGTGTATATAGTTTATTTTTTTGAATGTATATATCATACGCATATAATATATAGTTTTCATGTATCCTTGTTCATGCATTTTAAATACCATGCTTAGATATTTGTTTCCTTTTTACGCTCTGTTTATTTGTACGGATTATTTTTTTTGGGCTTCTTTTATTTATCCTTGTATGTTTCTTAGAGTGCATCTCGAATCTTAAAATGCAATGTGAGCGTCTTTTTATTCGGGAACGAACGAGGCCAGTACCAGTCGTAGTGGTGTTGGTTCAGACGTTCTTTCTCGAATATTAAGACCTTTAAAATTCACTCGCTCGCATAACCAAATTTTGATACGATTCGTCACTTTAATTCGCAAAATTTAATATTAATTAAGCGGTAATGTTTTTGGTACCGATTTTCGGGCACGAAGGGGGTGCTCATCCTTTCTCGCGTGTAACCGACTCCCGAACCCGTTTTCGAAAAGAATCTCTGGTTTTTATTTCGGTGTCCGGTCTACCATTTTTAAATGGCTGGTGGCGACTCCTCCTTCTTTATAAATCCGACTAATTTTTCAAAAACCAATTTAAAACCCGGTTCCTTCGGGAGACACTCGAGGTACCCTTGTATTTTTTGAAATTTTTTAGTCGCAACAATAAGACTGTAATATCTTCAGTGGAGACCAGTCACAATTTATACAAGATATGGGAAGCAGTCTATAGTCAGTTATTTGGTGATAACTAACATTCAAAAGCCTAACCACCTTCACCAACCATAATTGTCTTTCATAACAAACTGATTTCCTAACTATGCTATACTATAACATTCACCATACTTTCTGAAATTCTAAACCACTCGAGAGAAAACCTGCAAAAAAGAACCAAAGAAAAAACAGATTGTAAACAACACAAAAAAAAGCATACCATCAAGTAACCTGTCCCACAACTGAAATGGTTGGAGAGACCATAGGAAGAACAAGTAATTTCTCTCGAAGCCTGTTGAAAAAGAGAGCAGAGAGAGGCTTTGTTATAATGTCAGCAACTTGCTCACACGCAGGAACCTCATTGACACATAACTTTCCAGCCATTACACGTTCCCGTACAAAATAAAGATCCAACTCAACATGTTTAAACTTTGAGTGAAGAACAGGATTTGATGAAACAGCCACTGCACTAGAGTTATCACACCACAGAGTTGGCTTACCCACTGACTCAACACCAAGCTCACTGAGCAAAGACTGAAGCCATACAACTTCAGTTGTTGCACAAGCAACACTGCGATACTCAGCTTTAGCAGTCGACCGAGAAACAACTTGTTGTTTACGTGAAGACCAAGAAATAAGATTACCACCAAAATAAAGACAGAACCCAGTAGTAGAACGTTTATCATCAACATCCGACCCCCAATCAGCATCAGCAAACACTGTAATAGACAAACGAGAAGAGCCAAGAAACCTCAAACTATAATCAAGTGTACCTTGTAAATACCTGAAAATCCTTTTGACAGCATTAAAATGCTCATCCGATGGATTTTGCATAAATTGGCAAACTCAGTTTACTGCAAAACCAATATCAGGTCGGGTAATAACAATATATTGAAGAGCCCCTACAATACTACGATATTCTGTAGCATTCAAGAGTGGACTGCCTGTACAAGAAGAAAGCTTACAACTGGACACCATCGGAGTAGGCAACCCTTTTGCAGAATCAAACCCACTCCTTTGTAACAACTCACAGATGTATTTCCTTTGGTGCAAAAATAGACCATTAGAGACATAGTCAACTTGAATTCCCAGAAAATAGTTCAACAAACCAAGATCTTTTAAGGAAAAAACCTTATGAAGGCCAGTAACTATATTCTGAATCTGTACAGAATTATCCCCAGTTACACTAATATCATCCACATAAACAGGAAAAAACCAACCGATAACAAATAAGATTTCAACTTCTCAAACCATGCTCGCGGAGCCTATTTAAGGCCATAAATAGCCTTATTTAACCGACACACAACACTCTTCTTATCTCTTTGTTCATACCCAAGAGGTTGTATCATGTACACCTCTTCAATCAAATCCCCATTTAAAAAAGCTTTATTAATATCGATCTGTCTTAAGACCCATTTCTTGGTTATTGCTATTGATAAAATAGTGCAAATAGTAGTAGGTTTGACAACAGGATTAAAAGTTTCATTATAATCACAACCAGCTTGCTGCAAATATCCTTTGGCTACTAACCTAGCCTTATACCGAGCAACCGACTCATCAGCATTCTTCTTTAGTTTAAAAATCCATTTACAATCTAATGCTCTCCTATTTGGTGGTAACTCAGGTGTTATTCCTAACAAGGGCATCAAACTCAGCTTGAGCTGCAGCTCTCCACTCATCACTAAGCATAGCTTCCTCAATGGTCAAAGGCTCTATAGATAAATCATCAACTAATTTACTAGAAGCAAAGTAAACCTTAGGTTTACGAATCCCATTTTTACCCCTAGTCACCATAGGATGTATATTTTCAACACCATGCAAGGAGGGTAAAACATCCAAACCAATATTACCACTATCATCACATGGAACAGTCGAATCAGGAACTAAAACAGGAGAGACAGGAGAGGAAGGAGGAGTACCTTCTGAACAATTTGGAGACACCAATAAAGAAGAACTTACAGGGACAGATAAGGAACCACCACCAGCAGATGAAGAGCACGCACCAGGCTCAACAGGAAAAACACCTCCTTCAGCAGCAATGGAAGGAGATGAGGTCTCAAACTGAATTGCAACAGAAAAACCAGGACCAGACACATACCTAGGAGATGCACCACATCCAGCAGTTTCTAGCAAAGAAGCATTCTTAGGGAGAATCCCTTGCTCTGTAGGCATTGAGGAAGAAACATCCGCAGCAAAACCTTCACGCTCTTGAGCAGAAACACCCTCAACAGAAGCATTATGCTTAGTAGAAGGCAACATAGAGCAAACCGGTATAGAGATAACATCCACTGGCATAGACGATGCATCTTGAAATTGTCTTGCTGACACAGGACTAACATCTGCTGAGAGAGGAGAACTCTGATTAACAACCTCTGGAACATGCCCAACAGATGCACCTTGAGCTTGTCTCGGAGACACAGTGTTAACATCTACTGGAAGAGTGGAACTTGAGCTAGGAGCTTCAAGATCACTCACAACAGACGCACCTCGAGCTTGTCCTGCAGGAGACCTCAACACAGTACGAGAGACAGGAGGAACCAAACAAGACCCATCTGGACAACCAGAGTTAGTATCTGAAAAAACTAAAGGAACACCAAACGAACTAGAAATACTAGAAACCTCTTGAACATTCCCACCTTTTGCAGCAAACGGAAAAATGGACTCATAAAAAATAACATGACGAGAGATAAAAACCTTACCACACTCATCCAAGCACTTATAACCTTTGTGAGAAGTAGAATAACCAAGAAACGTACATTGTCTAGACCGAAACTCCAACTTATGTGCATTGAAAGGCCTCAAAAGAGGATAACAAGCACAACCAAACACTTTGAGAAAAGAGTAGTCTGGAACTTGACCAAACAAAACCTGACACGGAGACTTATTATGCAAAACAGGTGTAGGCAACTTATTTATCAAAAAAACAACAGTTACAAATGCATAGCTCCAAAACCTTAATGGCAACGATGCTTGAGAAAGCAAGGTCAAACCCATTTCGACAACATGTCGATGCTTCCTCTCAGCCGTACCATTCTGTTCGGAAGTGCTTAGGCAAGAAAGACGATGCTGCACTTCATGAGAAGCTAACCACTTGTCAAGAGCTTGATACTCGCCACCACCATCCGTCTGAAGAACTTGTATCTTACAACCAAAAGACACCTCAACCAGCTTATAAAAATCAGTAAAACACTGAAAAACTTCAGATTTCCTTTTGAGTAAGTAAAGCCACGTATGCCTACTAAAACATCAATGAACATAACATAGTACAAGAAACCCCCAGAAGCAACAGATGCAGGTCCCCAAACGTCCGAAACAACAAATTGAAAAGGTTTATTATATGTAGTAGAGGACAAAGAAAAAGGGAGCTTATGAGCTTTCCCTTGCAAACACGAAGAACAAACATTCGGCAAATCATTATTACTTACAGCTATATTACCATTATTGAGAGCCATTTTGAGAACCGGCAAAGAGGGATGACCAAGCCGCTGATGCCATTGAAAAAGAGAGTCAGAACTGCTCGTCACATTGAAAAGAAAACCCTGCTCAGAGAGAAAAGATTTAGTCGGCAAAGCAGGGGACTGTAACTCATAGAGTCCCTCAGGCATGCGTTTCCCTTCCAGTAGCGTAGCCTGTGTCTGAGAGTCCTTCACAAAACACTCACGATGATGAAATTCCAAAAAAACGTCATTATCTTAGGTTAATTTAGAAACAGATAATAAATTTTTCTGAATGTTAGGAACATGTAATAAACTCTGCAAACGCAAAGGCTTAGAAGTGGTAAGTAAAGACCCTTTACCAATATGCGTTATCGGAACCGCCTCACCATTACCCATCAGTAAAGACTTATTACCTGAGTAAATTGCCTCCGATTGCAAAGCTGAGCGATCATTGGTCACATGGTGAGTGGCCCCCGAATCCGAAAACCAAGAGGTTTCACGTGGAAAAGCCACAGTCGCCGCAGAAGGAAACGAGGCAGAAGAGACATTCACCATCGGAACAGAACCAGTATTAGAGAATGAAGCAGAAGGTTGCACCGTCGAAACAGCCGTAGGAGAAGAGACATGCGGCAACTAAAACCCTGAACTTGATGATGACAAAACTCCTGGGACTCTTGTGGACAGCCCAGGAACAGGCCCATTAACAACAACCGGACTAGCGGCATAAGAAATATGTCCTCCAGTCAACGCAGACCCAAATGACTGAGCGGAAAACCCAGGACCAAATGCAGGAGTAGACACCGAGCCCACCATAGGAGAACCAGGACTAAGGACATAAGTGTAAGCCTGAGGAGAATGAGCCATATGACTGTTAAGAACTGGTCCAGATTCAACATTCTTTGAAGAAGCATCAGAGTTGTCATCAGACTGATCAGTGTAACCAAGAAAATCCTGATCAAATCGATACCAGCATTTTTGCACGACATGCTCAACTTTGCCACACAACTGACATTGTGGACGATGATTAGAATAACGGCCACGGCCACCACGACCACCACGAGTGCCTCCCTATTGACCACGAAAGAAGGCCTGCTGCGAAGCATTGACCTGATTTCCAGAAGTAAAAGATTTATCTGCAACAGCAAGAGTTTGTTGTGAACTCTGCTGCACAGGAGAAGAACTCTGTTGCACAACAACATTGGCTTGAGCTGTTAAGGTATCAAACATAAAGGACTTCTGGCGAACCTCACACTCAAACAGCATGTCAGTTAACACATCAAGAGAATGTTGCTCACGAGATGCTATGGCAAGAACAGATTCAAACTCAACAGTTAAACCAGACAGAATAACACTAATATGTTCTTGTTCAGACACTGTGCTACCAGCAGCATTAAGTGTATCACAAAGAAGTTTAATCTTTGCCAAATACTCATGAACAGTAGAATCTCTCTTCCTCTGAGAGTGAAGACTATGTCGAAGAGAACTAACCTTAGCACTGGACTTTACCCCAAACAAACGAGAAATGGTGTTCCACACCGCAAGAGTAGTATTCAATCCAACGAGATAAGGAAGAACATCCGGAGTGACCATCGTCATAAGCCACGAGGCAAGGAGTTTATCTTGTTGTCGATGAACAAGATAAGCATGATTCTCTACTACCACACCGTCTACACTAATCACAAATTGACTTGGAGGCTTACACTGATCAGAAATAAAATTCAACAAACTATATCCATCAATGATCAACATAACTTGGTGTTTCCACAGAATATAAGTATGTTCAGTGAGCTTAACCGTATCAAGCATAGAAAGATGATGAACAGTAGTAGAAGACGAGACAACAGAAGTAGGTGAAGAAACATTAACCTGAGACGAAGTAGACTGATCCTCTCGAGCTACCGTATCCCCAGCCATAACAAACAAAACGCAGAACTAGAGGAGTTCACACAGACAAAAAAAACAAACAGATTGCAGGCAAGGAAAAGAAGCAGGACAACCAAGCTGAGAATCAAAGATATAATACCTCACAGCAGAAACAAAGCAATGAGATACGATTTCCGATCTAAAGGACACCAGACAGATCACTAACCTACTCAACTTCAAACAAATCCACGAGTAGGAATGCTAACGATCTCAATCGATAATCCTTAGAAATCTAAAAGATCGAAGAAACCGATGCACAAGAAATCAACAATCAAGTACAGAAATCTTACCATAACTGACCTGATTCAATCGAGAACCAAACCAGTTTAGGATTTGATTTTTGAGTCGAAAGAAAGATCCGCAATTACAACAACCCAGCTTGGTTCATCCGCAAGACAAAACCGCAAGAAGAAAAAAGGAGCAGTGGAAGAAATGCCCGGAACAAATTGGCGAAAGATAGAAGTAATCTGAGAGAAAATGGGGGAAGAGAGACGGTACTCTCGTTTCTTTTATTAATAAGACTGTAATATCTCCAGTGGAGACCAGTCACAATTTATACAAGATATGGGAAGCAGTCTATAGGCAGTTACTTGGTGATAACTAACATTCAAAAGCCTAACCACCTTCACCAACCATAACTGCCTTTCATAACAAACTGATTTCCTAACTATGCTATACTATAACAACGTTATTAGCCTCGCGCCGAACGTGTCGAAATGAAACCTGCTATAATATAATATTTGTAAAAAAATATTATACAAAACTATATATTAAGAATATAATTTAAATTTTTTCCTGTCGTTCATCTTTGTTCTTATTCATTTTTTTCTTTAATTTATTTCCTACAGAAACTCATTAATTAATCGTACAGTGTGTGGTGGCGACGCTAAAAACAACTTAATTCTTGTCGAATAGGCCACGTTTTCTGTGATTCACCACCGCCAACAGACTGATTCCATCTCTCCAATTTCTTTCCATCCTCCCCACCTCTTTAAATACATCATTAGACATTAGTACCGCAACGCAGACAAACAAGAGTCACTTCCTTTTCTTTCTTTCTTTTCCAGTTTTAAATCTCGTTTGGCCTTGGGGTTTGGCCATGCCGAGAACTTCTCTTCAATGGCTTAGCCTAGTTGCTATAATTTGGCTTCAATCCATTAATGGAACCAACTCCAATTTCCCAGCTTACTCATCCCAACTCAAGTATCTCCTCTCCATCTCACAAATCCAGCTTAACAACCTTGCCTTTGCCTCTGATGCTGGTAAGCTGTTCGGATGGATATCAGGCATAGCTGCCAACCACTTGCCCATGTGGCTCGTCCTTATCCTCGGTTCGGCTCTCGGGTTGATCGGTTATGGAGTTCAGTATCTCTTCCTCACAGGCCATGTCTCCAACTTGTCCTATGGTGCCATCTTCTTCCTCACTGTTCTGGCGGGAAACAGCATTTGCTGGATCAATACCGTTTGCTACATCGTTACAATCAAAAACTTCCCCCTCGACCGTCAACTCGCCATCGGATTGACCGGTAGCTACCTGGGATTAAGTGCGAAAATCTACAACGATATTGTAGATGTTGTCTTCCCTTATTCAGCCATGGGGAGAGCCAAAGCCTATCTTTTTCTAAACTCCGCCTTGCCTTTCGCCGTTAGCATCGTATCTGCGCCGGTAGTTAAAGCTATTAATGTTGTTAAGACAAAGAGGGCCGATGCCGCATTCATATTGATTCTTGTTATTACAACAGCCACAGGAGCCTTTGCTGTCGTGGGCAGTTTGGGATCCGCATCAAGCAAATTATCACCATTAACTAGTACAGTTGGCATGGCAGCGTTGCTATTAGCCCCACTTCTAATTCCCCTGGGTCTAGGACTAAGACAGCAAATCAAGCAACTTGTACCAGCCCGAGTATTGAACAGATTAAACCGGGAGGAGAAAGTTTACATAGAGGAGATTAATAATGTTTCCATGGAAAATATGGAGAGTGGAATGAAAGAGATTAGTGGAGAGCTAAGCGAAAGTTGTAGCGGAGATGATAACGTAAATGAGATAATTAGTGTGATGGAGGAGATCGGTGTGAAGGTGATGTTAAGGAGATTGAACTTTTGGTTGTATTTCTTTGTTTATCTCCTCGGTGTTACGCTCGGCTTGGTATTCTTCAACAACTTGGGACAAATAGCCGAATCTCGCGGTTGTTCGGCTTCTGTTCTTGTTTCGTTATCTTCCTCGTTCGGTTTCTTCGGCCGCCTCGTACCATCTGTCGTGGATTATTTTTTCTCAAGGTAAGAAAATTAATGTCTTTCTTTTTATCTTCAGTACAATCCCACATCGCATAGTTTTATAATCATTTAACGCAACATGGGGTCCTTTTTGTTGGTTGTTTAAAAGTAAACAAATTAGAATCAGTTGAGGGTTGATCATGCATTAAAGTAGCCATATTAATGGAAAATTTAAATTTCAGGAGCCAATACATGATATCGAGAACTGCATTTCTGGTGGCATTAATGGCCCCAACAGGAGGAGCTTTTTTCTTACTACTTGTCAACGACGGCGGCGAGCTATGCCTGTACGTCAGCACCACCATCATAGCCGTTTGTACAGGGGCCATTACTTCCATATCCGTATCTTTAACGACGGAACTCTTCGGGACAAAAAACTTCGGCGTCAACCACAACGTCGTGGTGGCCAACATCCCAATCGGATCTTTCCTCTTTGGTTACCTCGCCGCCATTGTTTATCGAAGGGAAGGAAATGCAGAGGGGAAATGCTTTGGAATGGAATGCTATGGGAAAACCTTTGTTTTATGGGGTACCCTTTGTTTTATCGGGACCTTCCTCGCCTTAATCCTTTATGGTCGAACCCGAAAGTTTTATAACTCACTGAGATCATAGGGGGAGTAAAAAACTAAAGAAGCTAATTACTATAGATCTATAATTTAATACACATACTTGAAAAAGCTAATTGCTGTGAAAAAAAGAGCTTAGCTTTGTAAATTTTAATAATGCTTATATCGATTAAGGAATATCAGTTGAGTTGATTGCTAGATTAATAAGAGTTTCGCACGCCATATGTTATTGAACTTATTTGATGATGCTTGACATATAATGTACATGGAAATGATTCTTGCTTGTCATGTTCAATGCTCCTTTGGGAAGTGGTAATAATGTTTGCGTTGGACAAGTAAGCTGTCTTTAAGTTTCGTCCGATGCTTATTGTCTATGATTGGAAAAAAGCAGGCTGGGTCGTTTGCCGATTTGTCTTCAGCCCGGTTCTCATTTAGTAGGATACCGTTGGCCATTGGTCATTGGGATATAAAAAGAAAAAACAATAACAGTATCGACAAGAGAAACAAAAGAGTTAGAAAAATATACCAACAAGTGTTGGGTACAATGGCAAGGTACATTGCACTCTAAATGTGAGAACACAAATTTAAACTTTGGAGACGATATTATTAGAGAGAGAGTCACGAATCCTAAACATAAATCATAAAATAGACATGAATTGTACCAAAAAATTAAAAATTATCCGTTTTATAGAAGAGTAAAATAAATGAAGTTGTTTATGTTTAAGAAATTAATAAAAGTGTTATGTCTTCATAAAAATCTTAAAAATTAATATGAGTGAATCAAATTTTAAGGGGACCATATTTCTGATTTTTGACTCGCCACCGATGGCTGAATCTTTTTTCAATATTACATGTGAGAAGAAAAAGGATAAAATTATTAAAATGACAGCCTATGGAACATAGAAGCAATGCGATCTATGACGGATACATGCAAAAGAAAACAATATAATGATAAATTATTAGATTAGTCCGGGACGATAGCTCACATTGACATTGGAAGTGACTCTTGTTTTTTAACACACCGAATTTTTTTATTTATTTTTGTTTTAAATGTTTTTAAAATAAATTTATTATAATTTTTCTCGTACTTTTTAACCATTATATTTTAAAATAAATTTATTATAATTTTTCTCGTACTTTTTAACAAAATGTCTTTTTGTTTTCAGTACGGACGAGGTTGGCAGATGTTGGTTCTTAATTATCGGGATTAATACTCTAATAGGGATTACCTTTTTACAATTAAAAAAAAACACTGTGCCATATTTTGTCACCTCGCAGGAAAAAGGAAAGAGAAGATAGTTTACGCTCCATGTTTTTATTTTATTTTATGGTCGTTTATCGTTATAAAAAGACAAATTAAACTGATGCCAAAATTTGTTCTTGTAATTATTATTAATAGATTAGTGTTGGATATATCGATAAAGGGTTGTTCTGCATGTGAATCTTGAATTTTTAATAATATATGGTAGTGCAGTACTTAGATATTTAGGGGTTAGGATGACGTGAAGCTATAATAATCATACAATTGGGATGTAATATAAAATAATGTATAATAATAATAACAACAACAATATATCAATTAAATTAACTTGATTGACATTGTAATCGATATAATATATAAGGATAGTTCATCCTAATATATAATAGATGTAGAATCAATATGCACTACAACAATGTAGGTTTTTAGTGACAAATTGATAGTGACTAAGAATAATTTTGTCACAAATATTAACTTTTTGTGACAATTTTTTTTCTACGACACTATTAATATAAATAATTGTGACATCTTTTTATTTGGTCACTATAACAATAGTAATTGTGACGATTACACTTTTCACAAATGAATTCTCACTATATGTATACAATTGTGACACAAATTTCATTGTCACTAAAACTTTTACACATGATAGTGACGATATGTGAAGTGGTCACTATTATTTGATATTTGTTGTTACAATGAAATTACTTGTCACTTAAAGTTTCACTTTTTGTTGTGATAAATTTTGTCACCAATAAAAAATAAAAGTAATGACAAATTAGACATTGTCACAATGATAAATTTATTTTTATAATTATAAAAATTAAAGTTATCATAAACTAGTTTGTCAAAAGGTAAAATATTTCAATAGTCTATGTTATGTGTAAATTGTTGTTTTAGTCAATCTATTTTGATCAACTTTAGTCCCTATATTTTTCAAATTTTAAAATTTTAATCCTAATTCTCATGGGACACCGACAATATGACTAAATTACAAGGACTAAAAATGATCAAATTAAAGAACAAAAATTAAATAAGCAACTTATGTATAACAAATTAGCTAAAATGAAAATTTTACTTAACATATTTAAATACTACCATTCATGTCAGGATCGAAAATTCAAAATTTAAAAAGTATAGAAATTTAAATTGGCCAAATTGGAGTACAAAGACTACTATGTGATTTTAGCATAATCTATGATAGATTTTTTTTTTGAAAATTTTAAAAGATATATTCCATTTTGATTAGTTTTTTCTTCAAAAAATATATATAGTTTCTTCAACATACGTACTTCGTATAAGAAACCATAGAAAAATTATTCAAATTATTATTATAATAATTAGTGTTATAATTAATAAATATTTTTAAAATAAATAAAATTAACTTCAATTACAATTAAACCTAAATATTATTTTTCTTTCAAAATAGTATTAAATTTCTTGCCTAGCCTAGTGGATAAGTGTTGCACTCTTGCCCTAAAGGTTCCAGGTTCGATCCTTCTTGAAGCCAGACATTGCATTAATTCACTAAAAAATGATATCTGAATATGGTACATAATCTATAATTAAATTTCAGTGATCTAATGAAAACTTAAAAGTTTGCTAACTAAAATGCAAAAGCTCCATTAAATTTCAGGGACAATTAGAGATTAGTTTAAACCCTAAATAAAAATGGTTACAATTAAAAATATAATTAATTTTTTATTATTGACAGTGACAACATATTTTAGACACTATTTAAATATGTATTTGTGATAGAATGTTTGTCACTAATAAGAATAACATTAGTGTCTAAATTTTAGTCACTATTAATAATCTTTTGTGTCAAATAGTGTGGTCAGAAAAAATATAACTATTGTGACGAAATCATGAAAATTGTCACTAATATAATAGTGACGGAGTTATTAGTGACGACTGGTGACGACTCAGAAAAATAGACACTGTAAATTTCAGTGACTAAATTTAACACTTTTTGTGATTATTTTCAATGTCACTAAAAATGCATTTTCTTGTAGTGATGTTTAAACACTCAATATTATTTTATTTATAAATATATATAAATATTGAATCTAATTGTATGTTAAAATGTCAACATGTGTTGGGTGTAATGGAGAGGTATATTGCCCTCCCAAAGAAAGAATAAAAAATCGTGTTCAAACTTAGAAAACGACATTGTTAGAATAAATAGCCATAAAATATATATTTATATATATCATGGAAAGACTCACCAGTATTTGTGGAAACAAATTTAAGGGATGAATTTTTTTATTTTTTATTTTTGGAACCAAGATGAAAATAACTTTGATGAAGGCAATGAATTGTGTCCATGTATAAACACTTAAACTTTGACAACAAAACAAAATTAAAAAAGAAATGGAATCGAAGGTACTGTCAGCCTCACCCCAAATAAAGAGGGGGGATTTCATTGGTTTTTGGCATTGGCAGTTGCTTTGACTCTGTGTTTGGGGGGCTTTGGGCTTGGGTCGGTTAGCTTATGGTAATTTTTGTAACAATGTTTGGTACAAATGTGGGTCCTGAGATAGTGACTGCTGCTGACGTTGGTGAAACTAATTTGGAAGCCAAAGCCAACAAGGAAATTATGAAAGGGAAGGGAGCAATTGTTATTATGTGTGACAATTTGATCGAGTATAGCCGAGTTTATGAGTCTTATTTTAAGATTTAAATTTTATTTAAAACTTTTTTGATTTTAGTTTATTAAATTCGATTTGAGTTTTCAAATTTCTTTATAAATTTAATTATAAATATTTATAATGGTAAAGTATATATTGATTCTAATTTAAACGTATTTCTATATTCATATACAACATATGTATATATATATTCATATTTTTTTAATATGTGGTGTTTATATCAGACAAAATTGAGGGGTTTGACTCGAACTTAAAAAATGATTCAGTAATTACTAAAAATTCGAGTTATTCAAATTTCCATTTTATAACTCAAACTTTATTTGAATTTTTTCGAATTAAATCGAATACTTTAATTTTTTCGAATAGAATCGAGTTTTGTTCACCCTTAGTTATTATCACTTAAATGTTTGATTTAGATCGAATAGACAAAATAATAGTATTAAGAAAGGTTTTGTTTTCATTTAAGAATACAATTCAATTTACGTTTAAATATAATTAAGATTTATATAACTATCGGATACTAATATTTTTTTTATTAATAATGAGATACTATCAGGACCTCGTTAAAAAAAATCTCTAACCTAAATTAGAGGAAAAAAGTATTCTTAATAATATTTACAAAAGCCTTGAGAGGACCTCGACTAAATAATAGCAAAAGCTAAACAAGTTAAAGCATAACTGTCACGCACAAAAAAACTACTACTCCGCACTATCCAACTGGAACAAACGCCATACACTTCGGATACTAATAATTTTAAAGTGAAATATATATATATATTATATTATATTATATTATATTATATTATATTATATTATATTATATGATATGAATATGTAAACTTCATTTCACTCGTACTTAGAGAGTCATCTTAATACAAAATAAATTATGTTCTTTTAAAGATATCTGAATTCAAACAACTTTATTCTAATACTAGTATAAATCCATAGTAAGAATGCTAAAAAATATTTCACCCGACATTTTAGTGATATAAGGATTTGCTGATCATTCCCATAATTTATGCATCTCGATCGCAGAATGTTCAATTCTTCGAAAATTCTTTGTCTCATATTTTCCTTGCATTGACATATACAATATCTTATGTATATACCAAACGTTAGGCTTGGCATGAAATTATTTGTCAAACAAACAATTCTATGTATTATATTATGTATATAACAATTATAAGATTTGTTGGTAGTTACTATACTATATATATTGATATCTTATTTTTTTAATTAAATAAAGATACTATTTTCTTAGGATTTAAACACATACAAAATTGGACAATATAAACATCTTTGGTCATTAGGTCAATTAGTGACTCTTATATTGATATCTTATTTTATACTCAATAGTTTAATATATGTTTCGACACTAAATTTTTTAATATTGGTACATAAATATATATATATATATATATATATATATTTGTGCTATTCTTTTATTATATCCACCAATCTTTTGGATTTTATCATTAACATGTGTGCTTCAGCAATTCGATTTATCAGGATTTTATCGTGCGTATCTACAATAAAAGAACATAAATATTGTGCCTAATTAATTAATTAAAATTAGTAGAGTTGCATCCCCCAGATAAAAGAGAAGGGGACAGAGATCGATCCGTGTGTGACTTAGTATTCGGCCACATGATCTATATAAGTTGCAGTAAATGTTCTGTTTATCATCTAATTGTGTAGGTACTATGTTTGAGTGTAAATCTTCCCAATCAAGCAAATCTAGACCTGGACTGGGACAGCGACCGTGACCCAATTCAAGGTATTCCATCAGTCTGTGTTACTGAAAACCACGCCACATAATTATTTTTTATCTAATTAATTAATCAATTAAGGAATTAAATTCTCGATCTTTCTCCCCTCAAATCACATACACACACATGGTCACTATTAGAAAATAAAGATCAGTACGATATATGCTAACGTTTGGCTGACTTGTTATGACATCTTCACATCTTAATTTTTAGGGTGAGGACACGTGACCATTGGATCCCATTCTGACCAAAAATAAGATTTAAAATTTTATATTTTTCGGAATAACACCTCTATAATGAAATCATCGTAGAAGCACGGTGAGTTCAAATAAACAATTATTATTTATTATTTTTTTGAAACTCGACGTAAACCATGTCAAGTTTCAAAAAAATTTAATTTTTTTTTGTTTTAACTTAATTAACGGATGATTAGTAAATCCTAATAGAAACTCATTATGTATGCAGGACGAGTTCCGATTAAATTTTTTAAAATCAATGTTTTTTTACTAAAGGACAAAAATGAAGAAAAAAAAATTAAACTCGCCTAACATGCATGACGAGTTTCAATTATGATTTGCTAATCGTCCGTTAATGCAATTAATTAAGTTAAAACACGAGGATGCTTTTTAAAATTTGTTGGAACTTACAATAGTTTACGGTGAGTTAAATTTTTTTTTTGAAAAAAAAGTAATATTTTATTCAAACTCGTCGTGAAACTTGTCACAATTGTACGACGAGTTCACTGTAAGGGTGCTAGTCCGAAAAATATAAGGTTTAAGATCCTTCTTTGGTCAAAATAGCACCTAAGAGTCTTACAAATGTCTTTAAGCCTTAATTTTTGTTCCATAAACATTAAAATTTTTCCGGTGAGTCTAGAGTGCAATGTTTTAATTTAAGGTTAGCGCAATCTAAAATTTTGTCACACAATTAAAATTTTATGATATTTTATAGGAAAATTCTTTCACGTTCGACGAACACCGCTGAACACCACTAACAACGAACATCGCTGAAAACTATTAAATTGATTAATAAAGACAAAAAATCTCAAATACTTAACATATAATTATAAATTATTTAAAATTAAATTTCAATTAAATTATTTTCCATATGTATTATATTTTAATTTTTTTAAAATAATTGAATGAATACCAAATTTAGTCAATTTTAAAAATAAAAACACTAAACCCTAAACTCAAAATTGTAAACCTAAACCTTAAATCCTAAACATAAAACCTTAAACTTTAAACATAAAATCATAAACTATAAATTATACCCATAGTTGCTTTCGATTTATTCCATTTCATCTGAGAGCAAAGTTCATTCCTTCCTCCAGTTGTCCAGTCGAGAAGTCCCATAACTACTTCGAAAAGACCAACCTTAAGCCATTAGGCAACAAGTGCATCCATAGCTCGATTTCCAGCAGCCACCACACGTTTTAACGTCTCTAGAGCTAGAATGCTTCCACCTTGCTATCCAATAGCTTTCATTAGAAGGGGAGCAACCTGCGTTGTTCCAACACTACTAGTTGTCATAGCTTCAGCACATATTGTACTAGCAGCAAGTTGATGCAAAACACGCAAACGACTAAAGCCAACACATTTAGGGTTTAGAGTTTAGAGTTTAAGGTTTATACTTTACAATTTAAGGTTTAGGGCCATAGCCGTCCCTGGGCTGTTGGGCATGGGCAACAGGGGCGCCCGCCCAGGGCCCTTATCCTGTCCAGGGCCTATTTTTTTCGAATATTTATAGTTGAGGTTTAATATTTTCTTTAATATTTATTATTTAAAATTTATTTTTTAATAATTGTTATTAGAGTTCTATTCTTAAGATTTATTTTTTTCGATATTTTTTTATTAAGGGTATAATTTTTTTTCAATACTTGTTATTATAGGCTTATTTTTTTGAATACTTGTAATTAGGGACCCATTTTTTTATTATTTATTGTTATTTCAATACTTGTTATTAGGTACAAATTTTTCAATACTTGTTATTATGAGGCCAATTTTTCAATACTTGTTACTAGAAGCCTATCTTTTCTAATATTTGTTATTAGGGTTCTACTCTTAAATTTTATTTTTTCCGATACTTGTTATTACGAGTCCAATTTTTTTCTCAATACTTGTTATTTATGGTCTATTTTCCCTAACATTTGTTATTACATGCATACTCTTAAATTTTAATTTTTCAATACTTATTATTAGCGTTCCATTTCCCCATATATTTGTTATTACAAGAATATTCTTAAAATTCATTTTTTTCTTCAAAATTTGTTAATAGGGACCCATTTTTTATATATCACTTGTTACTAAGGGTCTAATTTCAAATTTTATTTTTTCCAATACTCGTTATTAGGGGAAAGGGTGAGCAAAACTCCACTCGACTCGAAAAAATTGATTTTTTCGACTTGACTCGAAAAAAATTCAAATAAAGTTTGAGTTGTAAATTAAAAATTCTAATAACTCAAAATTTTAAGTTCGAGTAGTAAGTACTCGTAAACTCGCATAACTTAAATTTTTTTACTCAATTTAACTCGATCGAACGCTCACCCTTAATTAGGGGCCTATTTTTTAAGTTCGCCCATGAGCCACTAAAATCTCAGAAACGGGTCTGTTTAGGATTTAGTGCATATATTTTTTTAAATTGGCTAAGATTGATATTTGATCTAATTATTTAAAAAATACAATAAATATGGAAACTAATTTAATTAAAATTTTATTTTAAATAATTTATAATTATATGTTGAGTCTTTGAGATTTTTAATCTTTATTAATCAATTTAATTATGTTTAACGGGGTCGTCGAGCGTAATAAACTCTTATTTTTATATAATATTTTAGGTTTCATGCTTTCACGATATATTTTAAAATTTCTCACATAATTTATCATATTGATAATACAATTTGTAAAGGAAAAAACCATTTTGTAATTCTTTGTAATAAAACCTGCGTGCGGAGACAATATCGGGGAAAGAAAAGATAAAGAAAATTGTTACATCAATAATTATAAAATGCAAACTATCAATCCTTTTTGCAATTATGTGTAACAAATAATATATTTTGAGCAAGCATATTTCGTTGGTTGGTCAAGTTGTTTATCTTTATTCTTTCATATTTTCTTAGGTCATGAGTTCTAGACCCATTAGAAACACTCCCACCATTCTTTTTAGAGTCTCCTTACTCCATCACCTCTAGATAGAATTAAGATTTATCAAAAAAAAGTATTTTAAATTTAAATTGGTTTAGCTAATTAAATATTTATTAATATATTATTTAAAATAAAAAATTCAAATTCAAATCTTAGCAATAATCTATTTTTTATGAAATGTAGAGGTTATATTAGGACCATAAATCAACCATGAAGTTTGCATTGAAACATCGTGTTAGCAATAATCTAATTTGGTTTCTAAAAATTTCTCCTTAATCATTTATGAAGATTTTTTTTAATATGTCTCCAAATAAAGCCCAAGAGTACTATGTATTAGACCATATATGTGTACATATCTCATATAAAGCCCAAGAATTCTATGACTTGAATCATATTCATATGTAAGTATATAAAGCCCAAAAGTTTTATTTTATTGTTCTTTGACTATTGAATAAGTGTAAATTGATAGGTGTGATTATTTACTTCTACATTTTTTTTTATAAAAATTTATTTAGTTTTAACTTTTTAATCCCAACCATCAATTTATCTTCATATAAAGTTTTTAAAAATATAAAATTAATTTTTTTTTACATTATATAATTAGATCTTATCTCATACAAATGTGTTTATATTATACACAAATTACCAAAAAATTTCAAATCCTTAAATTTAAGGATAATATGTGTTTAAATTAAATAAACCATGGTTTACCGTCAGTTTAGGTCATATAATACATGTATATAAATGGAATATTTATTTAATACATTGATGGTCTACCATCATCATGGTCTTTAATCAATGATTTATTTAAATAAGACAAATGACTAGATTAAAATTGTTTGTAAGAAAATATGAAAAAACCCATCTCTTATGTATCAAATAATAAAAAAATATCGACATAAACTGCAAGAGTATTATAAATTAAATCATTAACACTAATATAAAGTTATTCACTAACAACTACTTGGTATAATTGAATGAAGTACTAGGTTGATCAAGCAATATTTAAGATTCGAATTCTAACATCTTGAATGAAAAAAACTAAATTTTGAGGGTTGTCCCTTAAGAAAGTTCTACAATAAATGACCTAAATTAATCAACCAATAAACTAAATAACAATGATGATAATAAAAAGTACTAATTCGATGTTATTTGATTTAACAACACCTGCTTTAATTTTTTTGAATTAATGATATAATACTATCCATATACTTGTATTGTACTTTTTTTTTTACAAATCCTAATCCTAATCCTACCTAGAGGGCAAGGGGAATAGAAGATTCTAGGGAGAAGGAAGGAGTGTTCCTAGTAGGTCTAGAACTCATGACTAAATAAATATAAAGAAACAAAAATAAACAGCTTGATCAATTGACCAAATATATTTACTCATTTGTTTCGTACGTTTAAAAACACTATGTTAACTCATATTTATTTGATCCAAGAGGGGAAGAGATGATCTAAGTCTCAACTTTGATATAAACTAAAATATAAAAGTACATAAATCTTTTTCACTACCCTATTAACTTAATTGACCATACGTTTTTCAGCCACTCGCACGGTTAAAATTCAAATAGTTTGATATATAAATATTAGATGTAAATAGGATGTTAGCCTTTGTTTTATGTTAGTTAGGTGCGGTTAGTTTGTTGTAAAACTGCACCTACTGTGTTTTGACTATTGAGCCCTTGGGTTGAAACGGTTAGGAAACAGTTTGTTAGATACCGTTCACTTATGGCTTGTATAGTCTTTGTATAAAAGGGATGGTCTTCAATTGAAGATATTACAACAACAATTAATAAAATCTATAGAGTACAATCTCTCTTTCCTTATCTGTTTTCCTTTCTTCACCTTCATTCTCTAAACGTTAACATGGTATCAGTCGCTATTGTGGTTCTGGTGGACTTCCGTTGTGCTGCGTTCATATTCGTTTGATGCAGTGTTTCAGTGCTGTGCTTGTGTTCGTCTTCAACAAGGTTTGATTTGTACTAAGGCTCCTGCGTTCTCTGAGATTTGCTTGAGATAACGGATTGTCTTCTCGGGTTGCTTGTTGTCGTTTCTGTTTCTGCGGTTGTGGAGGCTTTTCCGGTACAATCTTTCTACTCTCTTGCGCTTCTCTTTCAGATTTGAGATCTATAGTTTGTAGTTATCTGTGTTAACCATCAGCATGTTCACTCGTAATGACTCATTGGTAACAGAGTGTTCTAGTGGTTGTTTTGATTTCTACGGTCTTGATCTGAGTATCTTTGGTTTATTTGTGTTGAACCTCTGATTTTGATGCGTTTGACTGCCTTAGTACGTCTCTTTTCTTGTTGTGATCTGTGTTTGTTTAATCTTGATCTGGTTGAGCCGTGTTTGATTGAGGATTTTTTGCTTTCTGGTCTGTTTCTGGTGTTTGGGTTTCTGCACGCAAAGTGTTTGTGAAATTGTCTACAAGAACTTTGTCTCATCATGCCTTCTGAGTCTAATCCTGTTTTCACGGTTCAACATATTCCGAAGCATGATATTGTTAAGCTCACTGAAATGAATTTCTCTCTTTGGCAACAACAAGTAAATTTGATAGTTGAGGGATATGGCTTAACTGAGTTTTTGTTGTCTGATAACTCCTCGTCTAGTCAGGGTGTTGTGCCTGAGCCTGGTAGGATTGCTGAAACTCCTGAGCAGTTAGCTCGTCGTAGACAGGATAAGTTGTTAGCGTCCTGGTTGTTAACCACTGTGAGTTCTGATGTGTTACCTAATCTGTCTGGTTGCAATTCTGCTAGTTTTGTTTGGGGTACTGTTACTAGGTTATATGCTGCAAAATCTGTTGCTAAGGTTTCTTCTCTTCGACATAGTCTTCATACACAGAAGAAGTGTGGTCTAACAGTTAGCAGTTATTTGGCTAAGATTAAAATGTTGTGTGATTCTCTTAGTACAGCTGGGAATGTTATTACTGAGCAAGAACAAGTTAGTGTCATTTTGGCTGGGTTGTCAATTGAGTTTGAGTCTGTGATTGCTGCAGCTTCTCGTGATGTTATTTCTTTGGAAAAACTCACTGAAATGCTTCTTGAGTGTGAGGCCAGACAACATGTCTTTTTACAAGACAACATTCCTGTTCATGCTAATCTTGCTATTCAACAGGAAGATAAATATAATGATAAGAAAGGGTTTCAAGATACTTCTCAGGTTTTGTCAGAGGATAACACTCAGGCTTATTCTAGTGGGTACAGAGGTGGTTCAAATGACTTTCGAGGAAGGGGTAGAGGCAGGTTTGGTTCGAACAGGCCACAATGTCAGCTGTGTGGTCGTATGGGTCATACAGTTCAGAAATGTTACAGGAGATTTGATCAGAGCTTCTCAGGATATAGTTCTGATAGTAAGGATGGTTTTAATGGCTTTAATGGGGGTTCTCAGTATAACAGTAACCCTCCTCGCAATGTTTATCCTCAGAAGTCTGAACCATCTATGCATGCCTATTCTCACTCTTTGAGTCCAGGACCTTTTTCTGTTTCACCTAGTTTTGTGTATCCTACACATTCTGGAGTGTATCCCTATCTTGGTCAGACTGTTCCTGGGCATATTCCTGGGCATACTACTTTTTCTGCTCCTCCTTCTTTGTATCCCTCTCCTTATGGTGGCCCAACTTTTTCTCCTATTGTAGGATGGCCTCCTTTATTTGGAAATGTTGTTCCTTCTGTTTCTCCAGGCCCTACTTCAGGCCCTACTGCCCCTATGTCTTTTGCTTCTTCATTGCCTCATTCTTCTACTGATGCTGCTTGGTATCCTGATTCTAGAGCCACGCATCATATCACACATGATTCTTCTAATCTTCAGTCAGCTGTGCCTTATTCAGGTAACAATGTTTTGTTGATGGGCAATGGTCTTGGTGTTCCTATTTCTCATGTTGGTAAAGGGTGTATTTCTACTGCCTATAAGTCTCTTGCTTTGCACAATCTGTTGCATGTTCCTTCTATACAGAAAAACCTTTTGTCTGTGTCTCAATTTGTTAAAGATAATGATGTTATCTTTGAGTTCTCTTCTAATGGTTGTTGTGTGAAGGATGCTCAGACTCACAGTGTGCTGCTCCAGGGGAGGCTCACACATGAAGGGTTGTATCAGCTGGTTTCTCCTATTGCAGCTGTTGACAGAGTTCCTGTTACTTCAGTGTTGTCTTCTTCTCCTTTTGTTGCTTCTGTTTCTTCTTCATCTGATGTTTTCAGTTTGTGGCATAAATGCCTGGGACATCCATCTGATGTTGTTCTTAAGTCTGTTTTGAAAACTTGTAATATAGGAGGTAATATGAATAAGATGTCACATGTGTGTTCACCTTGCTTACAAGGGAAAGCACATAAGCTTCCTTTTACTTCTTCTTGTACTGAGTATACTCAATTGTTTGACTTAGTTGTGTCTGATGTTTGGGGACCAGCCTCTGTTACTTCTGAGGGTTATAGATATTATGTTTCTTTCATTGATGTTTTTAGTAGACATACATGGTTGTACTTGTTGCGCAGAAAGTCAGATGTAGCTCAGTGTTTTCTTAACTTTTATGCCTTAGTGGAAGTGCAGTTTGGGGTTAAGATTAAGGCTCTTCAGACTGATGGAGGGACTGAATACTTAAGTTTGAAGAATTGGTTGCTTACTCATGGGGTGCAGCATAGGGTTTCATGTCCCTACACTTCTGAGCAGAATGAGAAGGCTGAGAGGAAGCATAGGCATATTGTGGAGATGGGTCTCACTTTGCTTGCTCAGTCAGGTTTGAGTTTACAGTTTTGGTCCCATGCTTTTACTACTTCAGTCGATCTCATTAATAGGCTTCCATCTCCTGTTTTGCAAGGCAAATCTCCTTATGAAATTCTTTATAAGAAAACACCAGATTATGCTTTTATTAGAACCTTTGGTTGTGCTTGTTTTCCTTATACAAGGCCTTTCAATAAGCATAAATTAGAGTTCAGGTCTAAGCAATGTGTTTTTCTAGGGTACAGTGCTTCTCATAAGGGTTACAAGTGTATGGATGAAGGTGGTAAAGTTATTCTTTCTCGGCATGTTGTGTTTGATGAATATTGTTTTCCATATAATAGTAAGAAGTCTGATGGTTCTGTGAGTGATGCTAGTCAACATAGTACACCTTTAATTGTTGTTTCTTCTTCAACTGATGATTTTGTTGCTCAAGATGCTAATGATGTGTTAGCACCTGCTGGTATTCAAGGGTCTGCTTCAGCTGTGGCTACTCATGCTTCACCCATAGAGCATGTTTCTCCTGTGGCTACAGGGGAGGCTGTGCTTCAGACATCTTCAGAGGCAGTTTCTTCAGGGCAGTTGCCTGTGTCTGGTGGTTCATTTCCTTCTTCTGCAGAGGCTACTGAGTCTGTTGCTCCGGTTACCTCTTCTCCTTCTCCTCTTTTATCTCATGTTGGTCATGTTTCATTTCCTTTTGCTGCAGAGGCACCTGAGGTTGTTGCTCAGGTTCCTCCTACTATTTCTCCTACTTTGCCTGTTGTTGGTGTTGAGGAAACTTTGAGATCTTCTACTCCTAGTCTTAGTTCAGAGGATGATGTTATTCCTGGTCAAACTACTGTTTCTAATGTTCATGAGCAATTTATGTCTGTTAGCAATACTGGTGTTGATCCTGTAGTTGAAACCTTTTCTGGTATTTCTCATACTGATAGAGATAGTGTTGGTTGTGCTACTACTTCTGTTGGTTGTGAATTTATTGAATCTTGCTCTCAAGTGCCTGTATCTGTGGAACTTGGATCTGTTGCCCCTCTTTCAACTGACTCTAGTATAGTAGGTTCTTCTAAAGAGGGTAACAGGCATTCTATGGTGACTAGGAGTAAGAATGGAATTTATAAGCCCAAGGTTTTTCAAACTCAAGTAATATCTTGTGAAGAGGACAAGGAACCTAGGAATATAAAGGAAGCTTTTAGATGGCCTCATTGGAAAGCAGCTGCTCAGTCTGAGTATGATGCATTGTTGAAGAACAATACTTGGACACTTGTACCTTTACCTCCAAATAGAAGGGTTGTGAGTTGTAAATGGCTGTTTAAGGTGAAGAGGAATCTGGATGACTCTGTGTCTCGATATAAAGCAAGGTTGGTTGCTAGAGGTTATTTACAAGAAGCTGGAATTGACTTTCATGAGGTTTTTAGTCCTGTAGTAAAGCCTGTTACAGTTAGAGTTATTCTTTCTCTAGCTATTTCACAAGGGTGGGAAATGAGACAAGTTGATATAAATAATGCCTTTTTAAATGAGGATCTTAAAGAAGAAGTTTATATGACTCAACCTTCTGGTTATGAGCAGTCTAGTTTGGATGATCCTCATACTCCTTTGGTATGTAAATTGAACAAAGCTTTGTATGGGCTTAAACAAGCTCCTCGGTCTTGGTTTGAGAAGCTGAAATCCTATCTTCTGTCTACTGGATTTGTGTTGACTAAGTCTGACTCTTCATTGTTTGTTAGGAATGGTGATAAAGGTCTGGTGTATCTCCTTGTATATGTGGATGACATCATTGTCACTGGCAGTTGTAGTGAAGAAATTCAGGAGGTTGTTGTTAACCTCAATCATGTATTTTCTTTGAAGGATATGGGTCCTCTGTCTTATTTTCTGGGTCTTGAGGTTCACTATGTGTATGATGGTATCCTAATTAACCAAAAGAAGTATATTCTGGAGCTCCTTCACAGAACTGGATTTGATTGTGCTAATTCTCTTCCTACACCAATGGTGGCTAGTTGTCATCTTTCAGCTCAGGATGGCTCTCCTATAGATAATGTGTCTGAATATAAGAGTATTGTAGGAGCATTGCAATATATTGTCATTACTAGACCAGAAATTGCTTTTGCTGTGAACAAAGTTTGTCAGTTTATGCAACGCCCTTGTGATGTTCATTTTTTGGCTGTCAAGAGAATTCTTAGGTATCTTCAGGGTACAGTTGACTATGGCTTACATTTCTCTGCTAGCCCTTGCTTGACTCTCACTGGTTTTGCTGATGCAAATTGGGGAACTGATTCTGATGACAGGAGATCTACATCTGGTTACTGTGTGTATTTTTGTGGTAATCCTGTGTCTTGGAGTTCTAGAAAACAACATGTTGTTGCACGCTCTACAGCTGAGGCTGAGTTTCGTAGTGTTGCTACTGCTGCATCTGAGATTGTTTGGCTTCAGTCCTTGTTGTCTGAGATGTGTCTGTCTCTTGCTCGTGTTCCTACTTTGTGGTGTGATAACACTAGTGCAGTAGCTGTTTCTTCTAATCCTGTGCAGCATTCTCGGTTCAAGCATGTTGAGCTTGATCTCTTTTTTGTTCGAGAAAGAGTTATGGCTGGTCAGTTACAAGTAAATGAGGTTCCTGCGTATGAGCAGGTGGCTGATGTGTTAACCAAGCCTTTGTCTGCATCATCTTTTCTTCGACATCGACTTAAGCTTTCTGTGGTTTCTCTACAAGATCATCGTTTGCTGCTGAATTCAGGGTAAGTTTTGTTGCTGTTTCTTCTTTCTTTTATGTTTTTGTTTGTTTTGCAGGTTTCTGGGTTTGCTTAAGTTGTTTCCTGCAGGGGGAATATTAGATGTAAATAGGATGTTAGCCTTTGTTTTATGTTAGTTAGGTGCGGTTAGTTTGTTGTAAAACTGCACCTACTGTGTTTTGACTATTGAGCCCTTGGGTTGAAACGGTTAGGAAACAGTTTGTTAGATACCGTTCACTTATGGCTTGTATAGTCTTTGTATAAAAGGGCTGGTCTTCAATTGAAGATATTACAGCAACAATTAATAAAATCTAGAGAGTACCGTCTCTCTTTCCTTATCTGTTTTCCTTTCTTCACCTTCATTCTCTAAACGTTAACAATAAATGACCAAATCTAATTGCGCAATCCACCACTTCGCTTCTCAACAATAAAAAAATCTAATGTACTTGTGTGACAATTAAAGTTTTTACTAGTAACAAAAAAAAATTATTGTTTTCAGGAAAAAAGGTAAAATATTATTATTATTATTATAAAACATAAAAAGCTTAATAATATATTTGTGCCATAATACAGTTAAACACAAAAGGCTCTGTATAAGAGAAACGTTATCGTCTGTTGCAAGGTTGGCCGCGAATTCTGTTAATTCAGAAAAAGAAAAAGAAAATTCTCTCTTATCTTGGTCCTCGCAAAGAGTAACGCTAACATACATTACATACAAATATAAATATAAAAACTATACATCTATTCGACAACCTAATGATACTTCCTGTTTTTGTTGTTATATTTCTTCCCACTGTCTTATTTTTCTTCCAATTTCGTGCCAATCATCGTAATAGGGCAGGCTTGATTTTATTGTTCCAAATATCATTGTAGCGTTGTGCATCACCGCATGTTCTCTTGGCTTCCACTACAACCAGCTCTCGCGTTAACCGATAAACTACAACAGCTATCCCAAAGCTACCGTTTTCCTCTTCTAATTCAACGCCCCATTTTTTCTTTCTCTTCACCCGCAACAGCCTCTCGCCCTTGGCGACCTCTTCCACCATCTCCACTAATTTCTCGGGTGACTCGCTCGATACAAAATGTTCGCAGTCAGTCGACGGATCAAACGAGTCCTCGAACAAACCGGACAGATCCAAACCCGATGAGAATGATATCAAATCGAATGCATTCAAGCTTGAAACATGCGGTAACGACTCATCCTTACCATGCTCCTCGTCGAACTTGGGCTCCTTATAACCACCTTTTCTGAACCACGGATCCTCGAGGATCTCATGAATCGTGATCCTCGTCTCGGGATTCGTGTCCAGAAGCCGAGACAGGAAGCGTTTGAGATCGCTCGACATCCATTTGGGACAATGATATTCACCTTTGTAGATCTTTTTGTACATAACCATGAGATTTGGGTCATTGAAAGGCAAGCAACCCGCGTTTAGGACGTAGAGGATGATGCCGCATGACCACACGTCCACCTTAGCTCCATCGTAGCCTTTTTTCGCCAATATCTCTGGTGCCACGTAAGCTGGTGTCCCACACAAGGTGTGCAACATCCCGTCGGGTCGGATCTGATCGGTTACAGCGCTGAGACCGAAATCCGACACCTTCAGATTCCCGCTCTCGTCGAGGAGGAGGTTTTCAGGTTTCAAGTCACGGTGGAACACCCCGCGGGAGTGGCAGTAACCAACGGCCGAGATGAGTTGCTGGAAACATTTACGGCTGAGATCTTCACTGAACCTTCCTTTAGCAAGCTTGGAGAACAATTCTCCGCCTTTGACGAATTCCATCACGAAATAGATCTTAGTTTTGGTAGCCAAAACCTCGAACAGCTTGACGATGTAAGGGTGGTTCAAGCGACTCATGATGGAGATCTCGCGCTTGACGTTGGACATCAAGTTGGTATTGGGAAGCTTCTTCTTGTTGATGACCTTAATGGCCACGCTCTGTCCAGTGCATACGTTACGAGCATGATAAACCTTGGCGAAGGCGCCGCAACCCAGGAGCCTGCCAAGCTCGTATTTACCGAACAAGGCGTTTTCTGGGACATTTCCGATCTCTGGCATTGGTGGTGAAAGCCGGAGACCAAAGCGGATGGGGGGAAGATTGATTGATGTAGTAACTTTAGAAACACTGGACACGAGAAACAGAGGAGACTATCGGATTTTTTAGTTGAAGAGTTGGGTTTTTGTATGCTAAACAAGAATGTGTTATCTGAAAGGAGAAGATTTGTACACCGGGTAGTAATTTCTGTAGGAATGCAATTTGCTAAGTTTATAGTTTTTAAACGTGGAGGAAGAGAGCGCGGGTCTTGGAGTGTGGAAGTTTCGGGAGATTGGGTTGGCTGAACGCATTTGTTGCTTCGACAGCTACACAAAGTCTGAAAATGATTTGATTAGGATGGTCCCTCAATAGTTTATTTACTAAAGAGAAATAATTGTACAAATTATATATATATATATATATATATATGAACCATTTAACTTTAATTTACATAAATTTCTTTCTTTCAGAATTTGAAAATTTATTTTAGGGCGTAATATTAGGATAAAAATCCGCTGTCCCTTTTCGGTGTATCTGCTTATGCCCCAACACCAGTGAGGATTCTGGACAGGCACGATAGGAGCGACCGCACAGGGCCCCCAATAGAGAGGGGCCCAAAATAGAGAACTTAAATTAAATTAAATATTTGTAAAAAAATTATAGATTTTTATATATAATTATGTGTATATAAGTTAATTTTTTTTATAAGAAATGGGTATCGTTATATCGTTATCATGTGCCTCATTAAAAAAACCTCCCTAAACCTAATGGAGGAAAAAGAGTGCACATGATAAGATATACAAAACATATGATAATTATATCCTAGGGATAGCACGAATTGAGATCCACCAATCTCTCTGGACCGCATTAATTTTTTGTATCAAGGTTTTTTTGAAAAAAAAACTTATATCTCTTATTGATTATAAATTAAGGACCCCATTTTAATATATTGCACAGGGCCCCCAAAATCTTTGAACCGCCCCTGCCCAACACTAAAATACTACAAAATTAAATTTCAAGCTTTAACCCTAAATTCTAAATCATAAACCATACACCCTATACCCTAAAAAATACACACTACCCTAAATTCTATAAATCCTAACCCTAAACCATAACCTAAAACCCTAAACCCTAAACTTTAAACATAATTTAAAGCGTGGGGCATAAGTAGAGGTACCAAAAAGGTCAAAGGATTTCGATCTGTAATATTATGGTTAGTGGTTTAAATTATAATTAAAGGGTTTAAAGTTTATTTTTTAAGATTTTAGATTTTAGAGTTAAATATATAGGGTTTATTGCTAAAACGAGTTTAGTATGAAAGTACATTTATACAAGTTTTTTAATATAAATAAAGATTGATCTTATTTGTTACCTAAGCATATGATCATTAGAAATAATATATGTTGCCATCGTATTATCATTTGAATTCATCGAATCATTTGTTAATGAGTTGAGAGGAAGGGGGAGGGGGGGGCATCTTTGTGTATGGTCCATCTATCTATTATTAATATTATTTGCCACATTTTTCTGTTGCATTTCGCTTGGTAACTGACAGTCCATCCTAACACACGGCAAGAAATTATTGGGATAAAGATTTGACAACGACCGACAAGCAGCGTGTACGTGTTGAATTTTGCCAAACGAGTCCCCGATGGTACCATCCAGAAAATAACACAAGTTTTTTTTTTAAGATAATGTTTAATTATTTCCTTTTATCTGTTATACTATGCCCAAATGCATTGAAATTACTATACATAAGTAACACAACCACTAGAGTAAGTAGTAACATTGAGCCTCTGCTTCTGGAAATTCTAATTTGTTTTGGAATTTGATTAGTGACTAAAATACCAATTTCCGTTTTTTTAACCCCCGGATGCAAATGTGAAAAATGAAATTGTACATAGTATATCAATATGAGAAAGGGCATCCCAAACAACTAAACAATAACAGCCTAGTGTTTGACACAAGGTAAGCAACAATCAGAAGACAGAAACATGAGAAAAGAACAGAGACAAAGGAAAATGATTTGATGTTCAAGCGGTGTATTTTTAGAGTTTCGGGTTAAAATTTTAGAGTTCATGGTTAGTTTTTAAGAATTAGAGTTAGGGTTTGGTTTTTAGTGTGTAAAGTTTAGTACCCTTTAAATAACATATGACATCATTTGAAGCCCACTTGTCGAAAGAAAAAACTACACTAGTAGTACATCAAATATTAACTCAATAAAAAAAATATAGTGATTATTTATATTAAGAATATATCACGCTTTTAAAAAATATTTGAATTTGTAAGATAATCTTATTAGGAGAAATAATAGTTAAATTAAGTAAGATTTTGATTATGTGGGTTATACGTGACAACTAACAGGTGAAGGTATTTCGAGGATGTTGCCGGAAAACAGTTAAATAATGAGTCATCGACCTTTTTTATGGAAAATTTATTAAAAGAATTCGGCTCACTACGTCATATGTGGTTCATGTCAATAAAGTTTATCCATGTTATTTTTTCAATTTGTGATGAATTTTATTGACAGAGACTAAGAACGACGTGATGCATCTTCTTTAAACTGCCCCCGGCCCATCTACTCTGTGCTTTCCCACATTGGTTTCTCCAGAAATGTGTGGCCATGTTGAGGTGACTGACGCCTAACGCATGAATTCAAAGAAACTCCAGACTCGGTGTAGCTTTGTTAGTAAAATGAATAATACAAGATGTTCACGCAGTTCAAATCACAATTAGATGAGAACATTAAGGGATGCATCTCATGTTTTATCTTTTAGTAATTATTAATTGGGTAAGAACACTAATTAAATCATTCTCTGTTTATCTTCAATTTTCATTCGAGATATAAATAGATCAGTTGTAGATAAGTAATCTATTTTGATCAAAATATAAAATAAATTAAATTAACAATGTTAAATAAAAAAAACGTCGGGTTGAAGGCAGGGACGGATTTACACCCTTCCTCACTCTCAAAGAATTTTTGTTACCTTTGTCTATTTTTTTAATTTTTTTTAAAAATTGGTTTATTTATGAATTTGCCTCCAATATTTTTAAACATTTATAGTTTGCCCCCAATCTTAAATTCTAATTTCGTCCCTGATTGAAGGAGAGTATAATTCTGTGTTAAATTATATAGTAAAACTTTACACCAAGCGTATACAAATCTGGGTGGACATAAGTAGCCCAGATCATGGTGTATCACGGGGGAGTTGGGGCTCGTGACGTCTAATACTTTCCGTGAATTAATTGTGATGCAATCTCGCACACTAATGGACTGATGAGCACAGCACTACACATCTGGGCGAAGTAGGTTACCTACTGGCTACTTCTATCAAGTATGTTTCACTATCATTTCTGATGGAGGATTTTAGGTTAGGGGTATGAACCTATAAAATTCTAAAAGGGGCGAATTTATAAAAATTTAGGGGTGTAAATAGATTTTTAATAGAAAATATATAAAAAAAATTTAAAAAAATTCGTAGTCGTATAAAAATTTCAAATATTTAAGGGGGCGACCGCCCCCGCCAGCCCCCTTCGGTCCATCCATGTATGCACTCCTCCATTGGATGTCTGCATTATTTAAACCTGCAGTTTAATTTCTCATGGAAAAGTTATGGACTCCTTGGTCCTTTTTAACGGGCCATTTCCATTAAAAAGGTTGTAGTTTGATTTCTTATGAATTGTCTGCAGATTTCACTTTTGATTCTGTATACAATATAAAAGGGTTGTAATGTTAAACGGTCGATGATCCGGATGTTGATGGGCAGAGGGACCATTATAAAATTAAAATTTTGAGAGGGGCCATAATAAGATTTCAAAAAGATTGTAGGGTTAATATAATTAATTTTATTAAAAAAACTATTTTATTACTATTAAAAAAGGGATAACTACATATTTAATACCTCATCTATTCACGCGTTTCTATTTTAGTACCCACTTATTTTTTGGTAAAATGGTACTTAACGTTACGTTTTTGTTCTGTTTTAGTACCCACCGTTAAAAATAAACGAAAATGATAATATGACTTATTTTTAATTTGGATAATTACAGTTTTAGTCCCCAAAACTTATACATTTCTATCAACTTGGTCTAAACTCTATCAATTTAACAATCATCTTAAATATTTGGGTTAAAATTTTAAATCTCCATTTTATTTCTTCTTCCCAAAAATCCTAACCCAAAATTCTTAAGCTTAGCAAAGAAATTCATACCAAAACAAATGAAACAATTATTTAACATCAACAATTCATGCAATTCATAGCAAAACTACAACCCAAAGTTGCAATTATATAATCAAAATACAAAATTTGCAAATCTTAAACAAAATAAAATTGCCAGATTTCTGGAAATTAGCGGGTTTAGAACATGGATATCCTACAACAAAGAAACAAAACTGAAACACCGAGTTTAGTAAATATAAGGAAGAATTAGAAGAAGAAAACTCACAGTACTTCTCCTTTGCTCAGCAGCAACAGCAAGTGCGAAAGCAATCAGATCAATCACAAAAATTAAAGTCAGTAACAACGTCGAAATGGATGATAAACAGTCCATCATTACGGGATTTGGGATTGAAGGTGTTTTAGAGATTTTGTTGAAGTAGTTTCCCTTTTGGGAGCTCAGAATTTGTTAATCCATGGTGGAATTAGAAATTTGATTATTTTATTTTATTTTGCCTTTTTGTTTAAGGGTTTGTTTGCTAAGTTTAAAAATTTTGGGAAATAAAATGATAGATTTAAAGTTTTAACCCAAATATTTAAGATAATTACTAAATTGATAGAGTTTGGACCAAATTGATAAAAACATATAAGTTTTGGGGACTAAAACAGTAATTATCCCAATTAAAAATAAGCCTCATCATCTCCGTTTGTTTTTAACACTTGGGTACAAAAACGGAACAAAATTGTAACGTTAGATATCCTTTTACCAAAAAAATAAGTAAAATACTAAAATAAAAATGTAAAAATAAATAGAGTACTAAATATATGTATATGATTATCCCTACAAAAATTAACAAAGGTCCATGCCCCAAAACTCTTATGTTCCTCCACTGTTGATGGGTCATTTTTGAAAGGTGGATATTGATTTTCTGCCTGCAAAAGTGCAAGTCAATGCAATGTAGCAAAATAATAATAAGTAACAACAATACAGGATTCCCTAAGCACTTGCACTTGGTAGCCTTGTAGGTATAACTATAGGCAAATACATATTTGAATAGTCTAAAGATGATTATAAAGTAATAATTATTTATATTTTTTTAATCTTTTGATATATCACATATTTTGCAGACAAAATAGATTGAACCCAAATTATTTAAAATAAATAACATTTTTTTTACTGGAACCACTCGTTATATTCTAAAAAATATTTTAAAATAGTCTTATTAATGAAGCTAAATCTTCCAAGTTGATTTTGAGGCCTAACAAGTAGTCACAAGTTTTATATATTTCCTTGCCTTTCAGAAACAATTAACAGAAGGTTCCATAAAAACAAGTCATCATAACAAATAGCATCTTTGGAATATAACAAAATCGTAGGTAGACGAGGATGGAGTCACGTGGAGGATGGGAGGAGAAATGTCCTCCCAAACTTTGAAAGGTTAAATTATTTTTAAGTCATTGTTAGTTTTAAAACAATTGCAATTAAATCATTATTTCTCCAAAAAAAAATTTGGTTTATTATTTTTTTAAGACCCTTTAAGTTAAAATTAATAAAATTAAGCATCGACCCCTCATTTTTTATGGTTTAATCACTTTTTAAAACTTTTCAAATTTAAAATTATTAAAATTAAATCTTAATTCCCTTAGTTTTTATGATCTAATTACTTTTTAGAACCTTATTTATTTTAAAGTTAATCAATTACCCCCTCATAGTTCAATCCTAATTCCGTAACTAGCCGTAGAGAACATTTTTTTTAGTACATAGAGCACTATTTATATTTCTAATACAATTGTAAGATTCAAATTCACATAAAATAAAAAATGAATAAATATTCTTGACACTCCCAATTAATAGATCTAATAGATGATCTTTTTAGACATATGAATTATCATAGTCCGGCCGGATCTCAAATTTGGAAAATGTTCGAATAACCCATTTTACTATTTCAGAAGATTTTCCTGCAGTAAGCCCAAACAGAGCATGTGAACTAATGGGGTTTACAGGTATATATCCGCTACAAAACAGGCCAGCAAAACATTTGTAAGGTACTGTATTCTTATGTATGGGAATGGGCCTATGGGCCATTAGGACTGGCAACAATATTAGATTGGATCAGCTGAAATTTGGTGGACGGTGAGCGTTGACTTCGTATTGCTTCTGAGTGAGGAGAGGTTTATTCAAAGAGAAACAAAGAAGAAAATTCGTTTTGGCGTTTAGGCATTTGGAATAGGAAGATAGATTTGGGACTGGAGGGATTGAAGCTAGCAGGAACAAAAAAAAGTATAATAGACTAGAGGTAGTTGGATTGTGCAAATAAATAGGAACAGGGATTAGGAAGGAAATGGCGTACAGAAGGAGGCAGCAGCAGCAGGGAATATTGACTTCAGCAGCGGCGGCGGATGATTTGGTAGACGTAGAAGTGGATACAGCCAAAGCCATAAGGGCATCTTCCGCCCGCGAAGGTTCTTCTCTCTCCGCCGCTTACGGCTATGCTTCCCTTCACTCCTCTTCTGCTCCTCTCTCCACGCCCGCTCCCACCGCCACATCCACCTCCAAGGTTCTTTTAATCCTTCTGTTTGATCTACGTTTTTTTCTCCTTTTTTGTGTTTATTACAATTTACAACCCTTTTCCTCCTAAACCCCCAAAATTTTCTAACGGAACTCGTTTTTTTGACTCCAGGACCCCCAATCTCATCAATATGCCTCATTGAAAAATTTAGATGAATCCAAGCATGGGTTTTGGGGTTCTCTTGCTAGGAAAGCTAAAGCCTTTTTGGATGATGATAATGAGCACCACCAATTTGAGTCGGGCGGACAAGCTAAATCTGAGCTGCATCAAGGGCCAACCGCAGAGAAGGTCAGAGTCCACATTGTGCTCTTGGTCGACACATTTCGATATACTAATAAGCAGCAGCTGCTTCATGATACACTTTATTTCCCTTTCCATTCCATGTTCTTGCGATTGTTTTGCTTTGGATTTTCTTTTTTCCTGATATAATCACTTGTTCAAGTGTGCCATCATTGATGGAAATGTGTCTTTACTCGTTGATTTATGAGTTCTGGTCTTACCTATATTTGAATATTTGTTTCTACTCTTTGCTATCTGCAGTACCGTAATGTATACCAGTCACAAGATAGGCATCACAAAGCAGAGAATCCCTCTTTGAAGAAGGGCCTAGGTGCAATTGCCTCGTCCATAAATTACATTGGTAAATCTGTTGAGGTCAGTTCATAAATCCCCCTTACTTTTTTGTTGGTAGTAAATATATAAATGTTCCTAGTATCAGTTAGCTTGATTTTATAAATTGTTTGTTCATAATTAGAAAGGGAGAAAAAGAAAAATTGAAGGTCACTTTTGATTTATTTAAGCTATTTCATGCCGCTTATGTTTTTTTGGTAGCCAAATGTTTACCACATGTCAATCTATTGTCATACCACTATCATGTCTCTCTTGTACTTCTTGAAATTGTTTACAAACCTATAGTCATTCATTCTTCTTTGATTTGCATTCAGGAGGGTATTACGATTGTGGAGAATAGGACAGCAGGAATCATTCAAGAAACCCGCAAGCATATCAGGAAAAAGCCTAGCGGTTCTATGGCACCAAATCAGGCTGCTAAACAACCACAAATGCAACACCAAGAACGAACATCTGTGCAAGCTGATATGGAAATTCAATTGAAGGCATCTCGCGACGTAAGGTGGCCGCTTTGTGTCACTGGTTCATATGTTGGATGTATTTTGCTGTGTGCAATCAGCAATGCTTGTAACCTGTGGTTTTCTTGCTCTAGAAGCCTCATTTCAGATTTTTTTAGGAATATAAAAGTGAAAATTGTTTGAACATGCATAAAATATTAGATTGTTTTTCTTCTTTATTTCGTATATTTGGTTTAACCCTCTGTTAAAGATGTCTTGAAACCTTTTCTGAAAAGCTCTTTATAAGTTCAGTAGCATACATGTAAGACCATGAACAATATAAAATCAAATAGTATTCATCACGTGGAAGACAGGTTGTTTTATAGGAGATGTGAAACAAGTTGTATAAATCTTTTTTTTCATTGTTTTAATTTTTTATGCAATAACTTTCGTGCGAAAATTGGATGCATGATTTGGATATCTAACTTTTTACAGGTTGCTATGGCTATGGCTGCCAAGGCAAAGCTTCTCCTCCGAGAGCTAAAAACTGTCAAAGCTGATTTGGCTTTTGCAAAGGAGAGATGTGCTCAGCTGGAGGAAGAAAATAGAATCCTTCGCGAGAATCATGAAAGAGGAGATAACCCGGATGATGATGAGTTGGTATGCAGTTTCAACATTTTATCCTTTGTTATATTTTACTCATCTGAAGGACCCATATGACTTTTTTGTTTGCAATAGAGTTCAAATTTACTCCTTGGAAGGACCAATTACCGACTCATTTTTGAACCGGTGCATTTTTAACATCTTACTATTAATTTGATTAAAATCTTGCAAGAAATTAACTGTACATAGTATCATAATATTCCTTATATAGTTTAACTTGATTTTCTGTAACAATAAGATGTCTCAAATGATTGAAGCTGATGCATGTAGCATCTAGAAATGAAGGATAGCCTAATCAGAGCTTCCTGTAGCTTAGAATGTTACATAATGTCCTGATGTGCCTCATTGTCCATGTATCCGATATCTCTTCTATGACAAAGAACATCATTTTTTTTAAAGAAATACGGGCCTCGTTAAAAACCCCCTCTACAGTCAGCACTAGAAGATCCAATGCCAACCCCTAAGGGGGAAAAGAGTACCCACTAAAGTTATCCATTAATAGCATCATCAATTACAATTTGTTCAATACAAGAAGGGCATTCAAAATAAAGTTAAGCACTCAAATTATGTAAACATCAGCATCAGCATGATTGGGTCATCATGCAACCCAAAGTTAAGCACTCAAATTATGTAAACATGGTCAGAGTTTCTAGCTTAGCTGACCAGGCATTTTATTCTTTTATTCCACTTGTAACATAAAGTTCATCTTTAATTTCCAGTGTGGATTGGAAGTGATGAGGGAAGTAATTAAGCTTTTGACATGTTAACACTCCAAAATTTTGAATTTTTTTCCTTCCATTTTCAGATTCGTCTTCAACTCGAGACACTGTTGGCAGAGAAGGCACGATTAGCTCATGAGAATTCCATCTTTGCACGAGAGAATCGCTTCCTGAGGGAGGTTGTTGAATACCACCAACTCACCATGCAGGATGTTGTATATCTGGATGAGAGCACTGAAGAAGTCACTGAAGTTTACCCTATTAAGGTACCTTCATTACCCAATATGAACTCCATGCCTTCTGCATCTGGTGCACTACCGTCTGAGGCATCTCTTGACACTGGTCTGCAAATAGCTCGGAATGTCCCTGTTCGCCCTGTGCCACCACCTGAGTTTGCTGAGGCTTCCCAAAATTCTGTGTGGCCAAGCTCTTGAGCTCAACTTTAGGCAAAGGATGCCGAGTATGTATCATACTTTCTATATTGGTTCAATTCACATTTAATATACACATATATATTTATATATGAAGAATTGAGATGTTAACAATAGTCTTTGGTTCGCCTTTCCAATTTTATTATGACTTATTTATTAATTTTTTTGGTGGAACCAAGATATCCTCTATGTTTGTTTTATGATATATGAGGACTAATCCTTTTTGGGGGGTTTTAGTTGTTCCTCCCAACAATGTCATCTCTAAAGTTCAAATTTGGGTTCTCTTTCTGACAATGCAATGCGTCTTACAACTGCGCTCAACACATGTTGGGTTCTCTTGTTTATTGAATTGTTTAATTGCTGTCTCTCCCCTTCTTGCCCTTGTGATGGTGTATTTCTGAAGGACATTGTGTTTTCTGCACTGCAGTTCTAGGAACGAAATTATTACGCTGAATAGTAAGGTTTGAAATGCATGTTTTCTTACTATCTTTGATCAAACTGTCTATAGCTGCAGGACTAATGCTATGATGTAGTTTGATTAGTAGGTTTAATTTTTGATCCCATGCACAATGTCCAGGAGAGTAGTTGGTACCTCAGTAAGTGACACATTAGCCATAGGGCATACATCCGCCATCACGAGTGAAGTAAGATTTTGAACACAAAAATCACCAGCATTTGGCAAGGAAGGTATAGTCTAATAGGAAGTAGAATGTGAGAGAGGACTCCCAAAACCATCCGAAACAAGGCAACAAGAACAGAATTCGTAGAGACTGCACCAAGAGTCGGTATTGAGTCAAGGGAGTAATTGTAGCAGAAGTAGAAGATAATGAACGAGGCACAAAAGGAGCATGACCCCTTAGACGATCAAAAGCATCCTGCAGTCCCTTCTTAAATGGAGATTTGAGACACACGCAACCAGGCACAAACCATATTGTAAATATGAGGGAACAGTAGAATTCATAAACCCCTGCGTCGCTATTACCCAATAACCCACAAAAGTAAATGGGTGGGGCAAGCACTCATATTTCAGATATTCGCTAATCACCGAGCCGGAATCCGTATTCACTGTCACAAACCGTTGCAAAACCTGAATACGGATAAAGTTGCCTAAACCCGCTTCACATAAGTGAGAATCATAATCGGTGAAATGACCAATAAATAAGAATACCCCATTGCCTTTCATCCATCTCCCTCGTAAAATGCTTTGAGAGGCAATGTGATTATCGAAACACCAAGGAGCCAAATTTAATAGAATAAGAAAATCATCAAGTGAAGCGAATTCAGTGGGTGTTGAAAGTTTCCAAAGAGAATGCAACACCTTGATCAGGACTTCATGGTTAGCGGTCGAGCCCTTTTGCAACTTGCGCACCAACCATAAATCCGATCGAAATCAACTTTAATAGTAATTTCTGTCATGATATATTTTAATATATAAGTACATATATATATTAATGAGATTTTTTTTAAAAATAAGAAAAATAGTTGATTTTTTTTAAAAATCAAATAAAATATTTTTAAAAATATTTCACTTATATACATTAGTTTTATAGTTTGAACTCCAAAACTTAATTCTCTATATGCTAATATCTGTTCATAAACTTTTTTTTTATCTTTTAACTATGCACATATAGGTCATGTTTGGTAAACAATTTTTTGAGTTAAAATTAGACGTTTGAAGTATTTTTAGAGGTTTGACCAGTCAAATTTGTTAATTTAGATGTTTGGTAAATAGCGGATTGAGGTGAAACCTCTCATTTTAAAAAAGCTCATTTTAGGAGCTTTTTGAGTTAGAAGTTTGAATAAAATATTTGTAAAGACTATTTTGTCATTGATAATTATAATTTTTTTAAATAACATAAATTTGAATAACTAATAAAATTAAAAAAATCTTAAATAAGAAATTTTTTTATCCGCAAGTAAGTATGATTTTATTGAAAATAAAAAATTAATATATAGATTTAAATTTAATAATTATTAAAATTATACTAAAAAAGAGAATTTTACAAATAAAAAATAATATATACATCCTTCGTATAGGCTTATTAATGATATTAAAAATATAATTTTCTTAATCCAATTAATATTTATAGATACAAAATATTAATAACTAATAAATTATTCAAACAAATATTGAATATAATCATGTTCTTTTTGCTTGTTCAAAGAATCAAATAGCTAGTGGCTATCATCTAATTTTACCAAACACTTCTATACAATCAGTTAATACAATTCGCTAGTCGAATCAATTAATGTTATTAATTATCCGTTATTAACTAATGTATTTCGTTATCAGCTATTAACTATCCTCTCATTCCTAAACAGGTTAATAGTGTTTAATTTAAACCCTAGTCTATGAACTTTTTAACTTGAGCCCTTAATTGGGTTCAAATCAGAATTGAATTTTTAATGTTCTTCATAAACTCAAAATTATCACAGCTCTCTTCATAAAAAAAAATATCAGCCAGTCTTGATAAAAAGGTGACACGCCAAGCTCCCCAAGCCCACTGCCCACGCCGTGTTAAATTAAAGGAGGAGGAGAAGAAACACAGTCAAAAAAGAGAAGAACGGAAAATGGATGAGTTTGAGAAATCACCCGTGGGGGAAGACACTGAAATGGACGGGAGTGATACTGTTGAAAACCCTAAAACCAGTCGGAAATCCAGCAGCGATTCGGAGTCAAGCGATTCAGAGGATGAAGCAGATCAGAAAGAGCAGCTCTTAACCCTAGAATACGAGCTCTCCACCAATCCTTCCAACTACGATGCTCATGTCCAGGTAAACAATAGTATTTTTCTTGTTATCCTTTGTTAGACCAAACATAAACATCTTTTCCTACTACTAACAATGCTAGTATTTCCTGTAATTTTATTTATTTGATTCGATTTCACAGTACATAAAGCTTTTGAGGAGAAGTGGTGAAATAGAGAAGCTACGGGAAGCAAGGGAAAACATGAATACATTGTTTCCACTGAGTCCTGAAATGTGGATAGAATGGGCCAAAGACGAAGCTTCTCTTTCGAATGATTCCAATTTCGAGTCAGTCGAGAAGCTTTACGAGAGAGGCATCTCTGAGTATCTGTCTATTCCCCTTTGGTGTGAGTATCTAAATTACGTGCAAGAACATGATCCAAAAGTGCGTGATTGTTCTGCCGATGGGATTTCAAAGGCAAGAAATCTGTTTGAGCGAGCTGTTACAGCTGCTGCTCTTCATGTTTCTCAAGGCCCTCTAATATGGGATTCATATACCCAATTTGAGCAAGCTATTTTAATAACTATTGACCCATCCGACATCCAGGTCTGAGCATGATACTATTTTCTTTACACTTAAATACTTTTTTTCCCCTCATAAAGAACATGTTGTTGAGTTGGACTGCTGATTATCCATTTATTTGTTCAGGCTAAAGAGAAACAGGTCCAGCGCATACGGAGTATATTCCATCGTTACTTGTCTATTCCCCATGCTAACTTGAAGTCTACTCTTCTAATCTACAAGGCATGGGAGGTGGAGCAAGGAAATTCTCTTGATGCTGAATCCGGCAATGTTTTAGGGATTTCTTCCCATGTTGCTTCAGCTTACCAGAAGGCAGAAGAGATGTACAATGCCCGTGCACATCTTGAAGAGCAGATTACTAGGCAGGATGTATCTGAGTCTGAAAGATTTCAACATTACATGGTATATATATCATACACTAAAGTCTCTTTTGTGGGAAGTTCATTTATTCGGTACTAACTCTGATGTCAAATTTGGTTTCTTCATGTATGCTTTAAGGCAGTGTCTCTCCTTTCTTGTGAGACTAAAGTATTTGTTTTTCCTCTTTACCCTATTGTGGTGTAGGCATTAGTGTCATTCTGCCCAGTTAATTTGACTAATAATTCTTTTGTTGCAGAGCTACTTAGATTTTGAAAAATCCTTTGGTGACCCAACCCGAGTTCAGATTCTGTATGAACGTTCCATAACTGACTTTCCTGTATCAAGTGATCTCTGGCTTCATTATACTCGCTATCTTGATAAAACCTTGAAGGTTCTTTGTTTTACTTGCTATTATTCAATTAACCATTTAAGTTCTTGCTTTTAATTATTATAAGTTATAATTGAGTTTGCCATACTAGAAACTATTCTTTGTCTTCCTTTTGTCCCTTTTAGGCAGGAAATGTTGTGAAAGGTGTTTATTCCAGGGCTACAAGAAGCTGTCCTTGGGTTGGAGAACTTTGGGTTCGATATTTGCTGTGTTTGGAGCGTTGTCTTGCTTCTGAGAAAGAGATATCTGCTGTATGTTGCGTTTTTCAGAGATTATTTCTTCTTCTCCTCTCTGTCTGGACTACATAATAACGCATCAAATAGTTGTTCGAAGTTTGATCTTTAGTCATCGTTGGAGAACTTATAGCTCCTGCATATAATACCTGAATTTTGACTTGGAGCTTTAGGAAATTCTTAAAAATCAGTTTAACAGGGAAAATGAGTATGCATTTTTTTGTTCGTGCTGGTCAAGCATTGCACTAAGATTTTTACTATGAGCTCAAAAGAAGAAAGTGAAAATCTGGAGAGAATTTATGCAGGCCTATCAAAACAACAGTTCAATTACAAAATCCTATGTGCTACCTTGTGAAATGCTTTTGTCTCTATGACTATGTTCCCATCATCATGTAATATGATCTTATTTCCGCATCCAAATAAACTGAATGCCATCTCTTTTTCATGGTGGCTTTAGAGTTGTTTGATTTTGGCAGTTTGGCTTTACAGCTATTAGTTGTCTATTATAATTTCAGGATTTTTAAAAGGAAATTTCCTTGACTTGTATGTAATGAGGAATGTGTAAGATACTTTTATTGTTTTATGATTCTATTTAAGGCTATTGAATTCTTTTTGTTCTTAAATTTATTTCAGGCATTTGAGAAGTCTCTTAAATGCACCTTTTCAACCCTTGAGGAGGTATGGATTTATTTATTTATTTTTATCTATGTGATTTCATTTGATATTGTTCATGTGTTGAATACTTTTAATCTCTTTTGTTTGTTGTAGTACCTTGATTTGTTCATGACCCGAGTAGATGGCTTGAGGCGTAGAATTTCATCAGCTAGTGGAGATGATGTGTTGAACTATTCAATGATTAGGGAATCTTTTCAGGTTTGAATGTGTACCTTCTCATTTCCATGTTTAAAATGAATTTCATAGTTTAGTAAGTCTGATTGAAGGTTATCCAGCACATTAATGCTACGTTTGGTAGGAGTGTTATTTATTCCTCATGTTTTAGTACACGAGTTATTGATAAACTAACTTCACTTGGTAATTTTTAACCACTCACATGACTTAGTTTGAACAAAGAGAAGGAACATATGTTGCTTATTTTGATTAGATATTATTTCTTTACTTGAGTTTTTACTCATTTTTAATTTCAAGTTTAGATATGTACTAATTCTTCTTTATGTTTTTACAAATTATTTTAGAACTCATGTAATAATTAAGCTTTTATTTGCGTTAATACCTATGCAGCCAAAGGTAATAACATACGTACACTGCCTTGGGAAGAGTCATTGTAATTGTATTTAAAAGCACTTTGGAATTCATAGTCTTCATGATGTATGGGCTAGCAACACGTCCCTTTTATATGCTTGTGTTTTACTCTAAGTGGTCTTCCTTTCAGCAAGCAGCAGATTACGTATCACCACACATGAAGAACACTGATGGTTTATTGCGTTTGCATGCTTATTGGGCCCGTTTAGAGCTGAAATTGGGAAACGACTTAAATGCAGCTCGTGGTGTTTGGGAGAGCTTGCTTAAAAGCTGGTTTGACTGTTCAGAGCTTGCTTGCATAATTCTATAGTTGTTTTAACTGCTTGATGTTTCACAGGTTTCATGAATGCATCTGTCTGCGCAGTGGTTCAATGTTGGAAGCATGGCAAAGTTATATAGCAATGGAAATCGAGTTAGATCATATAAATGAAGCCAGGGCCATATATAAGAGATGCTACAGCAAAAGATTTAGTGGAACAGGCTCAGAGGTATGTTATCATGTTTAATGTAAATAAAATTTGTATTTGTAGGACCGGATTATCTTCATGTGTTTGCTTTCTTCAGTTTTGTGGGTTTGTTAGGGAAAAAAACTGATGTATTTTCTATTTCTGCAGCAAATATGTATGTTTTCTTGCTCCCCCCCCCCCCCCCCCCCATTTTTTTCTATTCCTAGTTTCCGACTGTTGACTATATGGCAGAAGTGTGAGAATATCCGTGGAAAAGAAATGAAAAACTGGAATAGCATTAAAATTTAGATCATATATTGTTTTTCCTATTTATTGATTAGTTTAACTTGTTTGCTTTTGGGAAAAAGTGTTAAGGCACTTGCTTGGGGTGAGCAAAACTTGATTTGACTCAAAAAATCCATTTTTTAATTTCTAGTTAATTGAGTTTCGACGCGTTGAACTTTTCCCATATGGAGTTGAGGGTCCTTTATTGGTACAAACTAGATGACAGGTTGGATATGAGTTTAGGAGGTTTTAATGAATAAGACAAGCAAGTGAAGTCAGTTGTGATTGTCATGGCTTTTGTCGAGATGGGTTAGGAGGGTTTGATGCATAGGATAAGAAAGTTTGTAGAGGCTGTCATGGTTTGGTTTTGTTTATCTACCAAATTAACAGCCGTTCATGACGTAGATTCGGCCCGTAGCACTTCTTTATGCATGTGTTTGGGTACAAATGTTATGAGATAGAGCTACAGTTCATCTTAAGGCCATAGTTCTAATACTCTTCTGCCATCTTTTTGAAACTTAATTGATTTGATCTCTCCAATTGATAGAGCCGGCAACCTGTATTGGTCCCATTCACATAATTTTACAGTTGGTCTTACTAGAGTGTCTATGTTAACTTATTGTTTTTACTTTTAGCTTCTAAGATGAATATATCTTTTGGGATTGTAATTTGTGTTGGTTCTTTTAGGCTGTACTCCTGAATTTTCTTCAATTGCTCTATAAATATCCTGTAAATTAGATGATATATTCCTTCCTAAAAACAGAATCATTCAGGATATCTGCCATTCTTGGTTGTGCTTTGAGAGGGAATTTGGAACACTAGAAGACCTCAACCATGCTGAGCAAAAGGTACTAAATTTACTATTTTTTCCAGTGCTGATGTATTTTTCACTGGCTTTACTTGGTGAAAAGTTATTAGACTTGATTCTGTGCTTTCAGTATTTTTATTTCCTGCTTTTAATTTGATGTCATTAGCTATTGATGTTTCCTTGATATTTGTTGGACTTGGTCACGGTTTAGTCAGGTTGTGAGTGAATTATGCTCTTGAAGCTTCATGATTAGTCAATCCAAATCTATGCAAGTATTAAAGCACTCTTTCTGCTGCCCTTAGGAAACTATCTTTCTTGAGTCTAAATAAGGCATTTTAGTACATTTTTACATCCTCTGGTACTGACTGTATGTCTTCACAATATTATATTAAAAAGAAAAGGTGTAATCTGGTTGATGAATAGCCCTGGCTGCCTTTATCAAAGTCCGAATTACTCTTGTTTTCCATACCATTTCTCAGGTTACTCCTCGTCTTGAGGAGCTGCAGTTGTTTAGGTTACAGCAGGAATCTAAATGTTTTACTGGAGCCACAGATCAAAGAGAGCAGACCCTTAAGAACACGGCTCGTGAGAAGAGGAAATCAAGCTCAAGTGCAATAGATGATCAGTCTCCAGCAAAGCGGCAAAAACATACTTCTCAAGACAAGAAATTGCATGAGAAAGAGAAAACACAAGGGCTGAACTTAACTGAAGTAAATGACGGGAAAGAGAAAAAAGGCAAGGTTGTGGAACAAGTAAATGAGAAGCAGATGAAAGACACTAATCCTACTAAACCCAGGTTATATACGGATCAGTGCACTGTATTTGTATCAAATCTGAGCTTTACGGTAAGTGGAACCCTTAATGCTGCTCTTCATTGGCTTTTTCCTCTTTCATATAAACTTATGAATTTGCCGTCTTGTATTGTTTACTGTTGGATGGTGACAAGTTTATATTTTTGGATAGCAGGCAAAAGATGAAGATTTACATCAATTCTTTAGCGATGTTGGTGGGGTGACTGCAATTCGAATTCTGCTCGATAAGTTCACTGGAAAATCAAGGGTCTCTCTCTCTCTCTCTCTATATATATATATATATATATATATACATACACACACAAACACACACACCTACCTGACTGTACTTACGTACACATGCAGGTGCTTTGTTATTTTTGTTTTTGTGCTGAATATGCTACAATAGAAATGAGAAACTGGTTGCATAAGTGCTTCTAGAAGTCAGTCTGGTGCTCAGGCTGTTCTATATCATGATCTTTCTTGAGTAGTATCGGTTGTATTGTACAGTTATATGAGCAATTTTTACCGTCTCCTTTGGTAGATTAGTCCATGGCACACCCAGTTTGTGGTGACATGAAATATGCTTAGAAAAGTTTTGAAAGAAGAAAAATAAGCACAGTTCTATACACATTTGTATGTAAATTTCTGAACTAAAAATTTAGTGCACAGGATTTAAAGCTTGAGTTAATGGGAAAAAAATTAACAATCTTCCCCTAGGTTTGGTTCCTATTTCTTAATTTGGGTCAAATTCAAACAATTCATGAATTTGAAGCTTTTTATCAGTCACGTGATCAGTGGTGACGTTTTATGCCTTCTATTTAATTCTGAAGGGACTGGCATATGTGGATTTTGAGGATGATGAACACCTTGCTGCAGCTGTAGCAAAGAATAAGCAAATGTTGCATGGAAAGAAGTTGAGTATTGCACGGTCAAATCCAAAGCAACGCAAGAGAGAATCTTTTTCTCGTACTGCACCTGGTGGTAAGATAAGGGATATGAATTTTACTCTTTCCCCTCTGTCCTTGGACCATTTTCTTTCCATATCTTTTTTTTACACTTACAATTATGCTCCGATGCATATACCTCTCAAGTTATTGATACAGAAGCCTAATTTTTTCAAATGCATCACAAACCTTGTCAATGTGCACTGTGTTATGTGTAGAAACATTTAAATTTGAAATTGGGAATATGCAGTCCTGAAAACTTGTTGCCTGCTAAACATTGGAAATAAAATGTCTAATAGGAAAGATATGCTGAGATGAAGCAGAAGCTGGGTTGAAAGTGAAACATGTTATTATTATATGTCTTAGTCATGTTGAGCTGATTTAGCTAGCAACTCTTTCTTTTGAAGGTTATTATTTACATGGGGAGGGATCATCGTATACCTTCCTTTTCTCTTGTTTCCCTTCTCATGCTGTTGATAGAGGGGATAGGGGTGTGCTTAATATTCAATAGAATAAAAAGTCCTCGAGTGATTGGCAAAACTCCTTCCATATTTGAAAGATGGGGGTTTTTTTTCTTCTTGACAGAGAAGCTGCTGTTAGGCTGGCTAGAAATGAGACGAGCCTTGCGTTAATAAGTTTAGGATTAGGCTTGGTGAAACCATGAATACACTATGATATATATATATATATACATGTCTGTGTGTGTGCGCGCGTGTATTTACACATTATTTCTCTTCCTATATGTTATGTAGGATCTATTTCTTTAAGTACTGTGTCTCAGACATATTCGGACATGAGTATGGGGTATGGTTCACTAAATATGTGTAAAACTTGGCAAAACTTAAGCATACCCCTCGAGTTTGGATAACATAGCTCACGCTTTGCTTTTGTTTTCATCCTAGTTTTACGGTTATATAAGTTTGCTTCTTTTTTTCCTGGTTTGCTGTATCCCTGTTACATTGTAGCTTGCTTGTTAGATTCTAATGTGTCTAAAGTCTAAACTGAAATTGCAGAAGATGCTAGCAATCAAAGTGGAAAGCATGGGAGTTCTGTATCTAAAGAATCTGGTGAAAACTCAAAGGGATCGAGAGCACCTCATGTACAACAATCCACGGGTCGTAAGCGTGATGAGAACATCCAGCTCAAGGGGAAGAACACATTTGCAGTGCCAAGAAATGTTAAACCACTTGGATGGGATGCTAACAAACCAGGAACCAGGACAGTGGACGATGAGAAGCCAAAATCAAATGATGAGTTCAGAAAAATGTTTATGAAAAGCTGAGGTTCATTTTCCACTTTCTAATTACAGAATGTTTCATCCTTGTACAATTTTTACCAGCAAATTACCAATTTTTGCGATGAATTAGTTGTGGGCTTTTAGTAAAACCTATTTACAGTGGTACGTCTGGTTGAGGCTGCTAGACTTTCTGTGGCATATAAATTGCAAGAATTACATCTGGAATATTTGACCGTTGTGGCATGACATGTATATATTAGTACTTGTAACTATTTCGATTTCTGATGTAGTAGGTTCTGAGTTTGATCCTGATTTAGTGTCCCAGTTTTTAATTTTAAGAAAGCTAATGAAAATAATTTTTTATTGTTTTTTTAATTCACGTATTTTCTTTTTTAAAGATTTCAACCAAATATGTTTCTTTCGTTGTTATCATTTTATAACAAAATAATATATACATCCAAATCTGAAAATCTTTTTAGTTTTTGACTTATGAGATTTTTGAAATGAAATTATCGATATGATCTTATTTATCCTTCTAACTTTCCCCCAAAACACTTTGAATATGTATTTTGTAATATTTGTATTACATATGCAATTATTTTTCTTTCTAAAATCTATTTCAAATACATAATATTATATATATATATTTAAAATTGTGAGAGTTTTTGCACCAACAAAATTCATATCAAACTGGACCATATATATGTTGGGATGTGAGCTCTTAAATGGTGAAATTCAAGAGATGCTACGACTTTATTAACGGCAAAATCATATTTACAATTGGACCTGGACGCAGACGTTGCACGATAACGACGCAGCAACATTGTTACAAACTCAACCGCAATGACCATATGTTACAAGCTACTGTGTTTCACTGATCAAATACAGCTTTTGTCCGTCATTAATCAAGTCTACATCAAGAATTTTACCTCCATCTTCCGACAATACACAAGAAGCACCTACAAAGCGTAGTTGCTCGGCAGCCGTTGCAACAAGCGCTTCCACCATGTGAGGGATCCGTAACACAATTCCGGGTCTCCTCTGTTCTTTAGCATCCCAAGGGTGGCAAGGAAAAACCGTGCACTTCTTTGGGTGTATTTTATCTGGTTTTAGCAACACAAATTCTATAATTAGTGCACAAACGGAGATTACTCTACTCGAGCAGTCATCGATGTTATAATAGAAACCTAAATGTCCTAATAGAGTCATATGTAATGGAAAGAGGGTGGTAGTGGAATTGAAACTTCAGTGTCCTTCAATTCAGTCCCTTTTCTAGTCAATGTTAAACCATGTGGGTCCATTCTTAACGACTTTGCCTACTTTATATATAATCTCCTTTTTACTAGCTTTCTACCAGAAACACTTCATTGCTGTAAGCAGGCTATGATCAGTAAATGACATGGCCTGGGTCATGTGAAATGCAAATTAGAAAGTGGCCACAGAGTTTCAGCACTACCTGTGATTTCTTTCGAGCGATAAGGGAACTCTGATAACTGAGCAGATTTTGCATCTTCCAGTAGTTTGATCAAATTCCTGTTGCCACACATCCGGCCTTCATCAAGTGGCGTGTTTCCCCATCTGTGCACACAAAGGCATAATTGTTGGGGGGAAAAAACTAATGATACTGAAGAAATGCAAACGTCTGGCATACGCCTAGGAAGGAAAATAAGAGTAAATATAAAATGACATTTCAGTTAACCTATAAACTCCACTAAAATTAACCAATCAAAAATACATCTAAGGTTAATCCAAATCCAGTTACAAACCAGACGGCATAGCTAGAAACAAATAACCTCAGATGAATAAGCTAAACATGATCACAATCATAAAAACTAAGTGAAATCAATGTCCAAAATGTACCTGTCTTTGGTAAATACACTAGCCCCAGCCTCTACCAAAAGCTTTGCCATCAAATATAAGCCCTCAGATGCAGCTACATGAAGTGGGGTTCTATGGTCATAATCTCTGGAGTTGGGATCAACTCCATTAGACAAAAGCCTTTTCAAAAAGTCTGTGTCCCCCTTTGTAACTGCCGTACACAGAAAACTACCAGCATCGTCTATGTTTAAGGAAGCTCCTTCTTTAACTAGCAAAGCAGCAACATTGTCTTGTCCATTTTTTATCGCTTCTAGCAAGGGTGTATTCCCGAACTTATCTATAGAAAAAAAAATATTATCACATTAGACCAAATGATAAAGACTAGAGCTTTAATTAACCAAAGTAACATTTTGAAATATTTACAAAATATAATTTACCTTTAATATTGATGTCTACCGGATGCCGAATAAGGAAACTGGTAATATCTTCATATCCTTTCGATGCAGCAAGATGCTATTCAAAACAAACATTTGGTTTTAGATAAGAGCTTTCTTTCTCCCATTCTTCATTTGTAACGTGTAGCTAAAGAGCTATAAAATTTAAGGGAGAATTAGAATAGAACGAATTTGAAGACCAAAAGGCTTCAATTAAAATAATAATACTTACCAAGGGAGATCTTCGATCGTAATCTGTTTTGTTAGGATCAGCTCCAGCTCGTATCAAACTTTTGAGCTGATACAAATCTCCATTATATGCAGCACAATTCACCCTTAAAGCTAGTTCAGCTTCTTGTCTTCCAATGTGAAATGATATGTCTGATTCCAGTTGCTTAACTCGAAGATTGGATTCTTTTCCCTGAAAATTTAGGTTGTCAAATTTATATTCAAATGACTTTCTCATCAAATGATAATACCCGGCCTGTGTATACTTTTCTCTGATAAAGCCATGTATAAGATGAGCAGAAACATGGTATATGCAGTAGAGATATAAGGCAACAGTATTACCTCCAAAATATTGTTCAAAACTTTCCGTCCATCATAGAAATATATCTCCAGGATATTTGAAAATGATTGTTTATCCAATCGCAGAAGCCTACATAATTCACAAACTCGAACAGTATAAGGCTGAGGGATGTTGCAGAGTATAGAAATTTCTCCAAATGAGCTATTGGGTTCCAGAAGCGTAACAGTCTCTTCTGAGCCATCTTCCCCTATAACAATCTCCTCCTGTACAAAGATACTGTGGGTTAAGCATCATTTATGAGAACATTTAGATCACAATTCAATAAAAGTCTATGGGGTGCTATGCTATGCATAAAATGTATAAATTGAACAATGAAAATTACAATCAGAAGGGCATGATGAAGTACATATATAACATTCCGTGGTATGAAAAATATTTGACAGCCAACCTCAGCTGCTAAAAGAGCAGCATCTTCAGGTTAACAAATACATAAATATGTTTCATGCTTACAGGAATATATATATAAGGCTTAGGAGATATCTAGGAAAAGATACAAGTAGGGAATAATAAAGGTATTTTAAAGACCACACAATAAAAACATAACGAATCATACCAGCACACCGAGACAGACAAAATAAAGTTGATCTACGACATTTCCCTGTTCCATTATTACTTCTCCTGGGAGAAAAAATTCTTCATGGAGTCTAATAACCTTCAAGATCAAAAAGAATCAAGTGTTAAATTTATATAAAGCTATTTCTTTATTTTCCTCTTTTCCTTGTTTTTTTATGTAATTGTGAATGTAGAATGTTGATGCAGCGATAGACACTAGACAGGGCAAACATTTGATGACTTTTTCGTTTTTGTGATATAAAAAGATTATCAAGTTCAAGAAACCAATTTACTTTGGGAAAAAAATGATACCATGCTGCTTCAAATAAGCAATTCCTGACATTGAACGCAAATACTATATATAAAAGCAGTTATCTGATAAAATTGCATGCATACAGGCTTAGGCCATATGCAAATGCTTTTTCAGGGACCAGCATTCCATGTAATATTAGCATAGACATGTTGAATCTCGTCAAATCTCATTTATAAAACATGACACAGGATATAAGTTGGATACAACCAAGCACAAATGAGCTTTGTGCAGCACATATGAACCATGTATTACCAAAGCGGAAGCAACAATAGAAATTTGTCTTTTTAAGCAACTTGCATCCATTATTTGAGAACAGAAACGACTTACAATCTGATTAATGAACTCTGAAGAGCAATCCTTGAAAAGGGGAACATTTTCAATGTATGGCATATATAAAGATTGGAAAATCTGCAAAACCAGAAGCAGAACAGAAACCATTGAAGGAAAAGAATAAACATAAATGTAATGAGCGCTAGCGAAAATACCAATGTAGAGAACATCCAGAACTATAAATATGATTGTTATCATTATTAAGTAGAAAAGAAATTGTTCAAGTCATTATAATCTATAGTCTACTCACATAGCAATAGTTCACTCACAATTGAGGAACAAAGGTTTTGCAACAGTTTAATTTGTGATTGGAACAACGGATCCATGGATTAATCTAATAGTTCAAAAACAATATCAATATAGAAGAGTAAGATATTTTTCCTTATTTTGTTTCCACTAAAAATAGTTTTAGTGTTGGCAGAAATATAAAAGGAACAGCAGACTGCATACTATTTATATGTTACCTTAGCTCGGATAGAGATGGGGATATCCTGAAGAACCGAAGCCTCGGTGTACCTACTTTCATACTGTAAGAGCAAGTGGCCTTTGATCTGATTACGGATATCCTTATCAAGTCTATTTCTGTTCATATACTTAATAACATCTGCCATTTTATCCCTGAACTTCTCAGTCTTGGATCCTTTTACAATTAAAGCTGTCATGTTACCAATCAAATAAGCACCAAGAACCATGTCAAAGGAAACATATATCATTACGAATATCATTTCCCTCAAATTGACCGCATGTATGTCTCCATAACCTGTCACAGAAGAGCAGATTAATTAAGAATGGATTTAAAATCAACTGAACACACACACACACACACACATCTTGCAACTATAATAAGCACATTAGCAAAATACAGTATAAGTAAATTAATGAGTGACTTACCAACGGTAGTCATCGTGACAATAGCAAAATACAAGGAAGTTGTGTACCGCTTCCACAAATCAATTTCTCTGAAGTTTGAATAACTATACTGTCCCAACTGTAAGCTTCCAATCCATGTGTATCCCTCTTTTTCAGGAGGTAGTGTCGTAGCCAAGTAGTAAAAGATACAAGCTGCTGTATGTGTGCAATAGAGTTCAACAAAAATAAGTTTTATAATCCTTGTAAAAAGGTAATTAATCCGTATATCCTTCTCCATCTTTCGGAAGAAATCAGTGGCTTTGTGAACCCGACATAGCCTAATCCATAAGAGATACCTCACTTCTTCTTTTCTTCCACAAGCCTGCTTGAAAGAAATTTCTCAAAATGGTTATTAAGAAAGCTACAACTATAAATTTACTGCTTGAAGTAATTATATAACCTAGCAGATTCTATCATATCCATGTTTCATTTTCTAAAGAGATCTAATTTGTGGCTGTCTAAGAGGAATAATATTTAGGGAACAATATCACGATCTTGTTCAAAACTCTTTCAAGGCACATATGTTAAAAACTTAAACACCATGCATGGATAAAACAAACTAATTTTAGAATAAATACAAAGAAAAACCAGAAGGGTGTAAAAGAGAGGAGCTTGTAGGATGTTTTGAGGGCAAAATATCAGGATCATCACCTTTTTATATGGGCCAGATATAATTTCAGAATTAGTACGAAAGCTTTTATACTTTGACCATTATGGTCGCCACGAAAATGTAATCCGAACAAACATTTTATTTCTCCATGAACACAAAAACATTTATTTTGTAGATATTTTTTTAAGATACAGATATACACACAAATTTGTTGATAGCTTATAGATGCCCAAATTTATATGCAAAGAAATACAAGACCCCACAAGTTCTTCATTATGGAACGAGATGTTACTAAATTTATATATATAAACTTGAGGAAATGGGGTATCCGTGGAGGAAGAAAGCAATACCTTGTAGATCATATCCCAAGGCATACAACCAAGTAAATCAATGATAAAACTAGATTTCAAGTACCTGCAATGGCACAATAGGGAATACAACCAGCATAAGGTTCAGTAGCAAATCATAGAGAGGTTGGTAAGAATGCAAGTGTGAAAATAAACAAACACAAGAAAAGTATACAAGCAAGTGCGAAGACATTAGTACTAGAATCATGGGTATTATTTGCTACAAGTACAAGTAGAAACAACTTTTTGAAATGAGCTAACAAAATTCTGACTTGCTGGTTAGTTTTTGCTGATCTTGTTGCTATAATGTAAAAGCCAGGGGTAAAAAAATACAATCATACTTAACAAATTATTTATCAGAAATCACAAGCTAATAATTCAAATGAAGCAAGAATTGAAATTATAGACATTTGATGAAAAAGAGAAACACAAGAAAAACTAACCGAATAGCAATAGATGTGGGCTTATATACCATTCTGTAGGTCTGGGGGTCTCTATAGGCAAGGAAGAAACGCAAAATAATGTCAAGGAGGAAAGCTACTTGTCCTGCAATGTCTAGTATAAAAAGATTTTCTGGCAATCCCCTGAAGAAGCCAAACTCCAAGGGAGTAAAGAAGGAAGAGTACAGCGCCCATATTAGTATGAACTTGGTCCATGCTCGATACCACCTGCATTTGATTTAATATATGTGTCTTTCAAAAGTCAAAACAGACGTAAAAGGAAAACAGACAAATACCCGTTTGGTACGGGAGCAGTTTAATAATTGGACTCTAAGGTGCACGTACTTGATAGGTAAAACAAGAACAAAAAATGAGAGGATGAAAGGATATATTTTTTGAAAGACAAAAATATAAAAAAAAAAATCTGAAAGTTTTGGGAAAATAGAATTAAAGAAAAAAAATACTAAATATATCATTTGTTATTTAATAAATTATTTTTTGAATAGTCTAAAGGTAATTAGAAGGTAATATTTGTTCATAAATATTTTCAACCCTTTGACAATGCGCATACTCAAAAAATACATGTTCATTCTCAAAGTGTTAAGAATATGCATGAATATATATTACCTTATAATCACCTTTAGATTATTCATAAAGAAAAAATCCATCACCAATGATAATTAATAGGATAACATTCTTTTAGAAATGGTTGTCTTTTAATCTTAGGTGGAAATAAATCTAAACTCTAACCGAGCCCATCTTTAGAATATTGAAAAACATAATTCATCCTTTTTACTCCAACCACATGTACTTGAATAATGTAACCAGAAACCAAATCGGTCGACTATTTGATTTTTATTATTATTACCATGTGACCCTTATATTACTATTCACCGAACTGATTATTCTCAATTCAATCTACAAATTCTATTTGTTATTCCATGCCGATCATTTGATTAATGGAAAAAATAGAAGTACAAGAGATGCAAATTTCATAATAGATATAAAGTGATTAGAAAATAATTCATTTAATTTGTTAGCATATCAGTCGGCAATTACTATGTGACCCGACTGTCAAGCAAGCAAGCATCCCTATATAATTCATAAAGGGCGAGTTGTGAAAATTGCACTTAATTTCTTTACTACATTCATATAAAAATTCAGAAGTTAATTATTTTTTTCGAACAATATAAGTTAATTATTAGAATGTATTTAAAAAGCTATATGATAATTAGATTTATGTGTAATTATGCATAATTATATATATTTGATGTTTTTAGACAATCATTGTAATTAGCAAGTCATGTAAATTAAATGTAATTGGAAACTTTCAATCACACTCTTCAATTCTTAAAGAGAGTATGCAATTACACTCTTAAATTTTATAATTAATATTGTGTAATAACAATTTGTATTACTAAACCCGGACTGTAATTATACTATATCCGTCAAACATGTCTAGAGAATTAAAAGTCCATACAATTACACATTACATTATAATATCTAATATATAATGATAATTTTTAGAAAAATATATTTAATCAAATAATTGTAGTAAAAAAAGTAGTTATATAAAAATTAAATTATATAGTAATACGTGTATATAGATTTTTTTTCTTCATTTTTCTAATGACGAGAATGATCGATTTGGGATTTACTTTTGATGGGTTAGCGTCACAGTCAAACCGTGAGCCGTGAGGCTGAGGCATAGTGGTTATCTTCGATGGACTGTGACAAAAATGAAAAAGGTTTTTTAAAGTTAAACAACCCCAACAATCCGGCCAACCAAAAATAAGAAGAAAAAAACCTGCAAATCATTTGAGACGTCGACTCATTTCAACTTTTAAAGTCGAAACAAAGTGACCCCAACCATGTATGACACAGCGACTACGTTACGCCACGCGTAAGGCAATGGCGGGAATGACGGCTGCTCTCTATGGCCTCAATTTACAACTCTCACGTTATTATGTTTTCTTTTATTTAAGCTTTATCGTTTAAGAAACTAAAATTAGAAAAAAACAAAATCACAATCAATAGATAATATACTAGAATTTAAATTTCTGGTTCAGCGTTAGTAGAGGAGTGATAAAGAAATTAAACCAAAAATTTTATTTTTTAAAATAATAATAATAACCATCTGTATCTCTTTCTCTTTTTATTTTATTTTAAGAGTTATACTGGTTACTAGCTTTACTCTATCTCTTTTTCACATTTTCTTTAATTTTTCAATCTGGATTTTTACCCAGAAAGTGATTGCCTGCCTCTCCATCTAATTTGATATTATAAATTTACAACAACAAAAAAAACTAAATATATTATGAAATGGTTGAATCGGATGTGGATGCCTTTGAAAATTTTAGATTATATAACTTATTAAGAAATTGCTTATAAAACAATCGATGGTTTCGTTAAATATGAATTGTTTTCAAAAAAAAATTTAAATAATTATTTTTTACTCAGTGTTCAAATTTTAATAAGTAGTAATAATAATTGTAGATGAACGGGTGGCTAATGATTTACCTGTTGTCGGGATGAATAGGTATGCCGTCTTTGATACCTCCGAACAAAGATTGACGACTCAAGTTCTTCCGAGCACGAGCCGCGGCCAATCCCAACTCATTAGCTATCAAATTAAATCTGCTAGCTCTCGACGATATGGCTCCGTCTCTAAACTCCTCAATCTCGTACTCTTCCTCATTTGCCGTCCGAGCCTTCTCATCTCTTACTCTTCTACTCCTGCCAATGTCCCCCATGGCCGCCGCGCCAACCACCGACCAAATAGGTTCAATGCATTTCCCTTAATCTATCTGCATCGTTTTTAACTTTCTTAATCAGTCGAATCATTATTACATCGTAGCATCACAATCTCGATTTCGATCAACAAGTCAACAACAACAACAACAACAAAGATATGGTATCCAAAAGCAGAGAAATAACAAATTTAGAGCAAACCGTTGACGTAGGGTTTAGCTTTGAATAGATGATGAGACGAAAAGAAAACAAGAAAGCGGCCTGTTGATATCGGAGGTTGAAAATTTGTGTAGCTTATTAGCTCAGCAACTTCTCAACTTACGAGCCAACAGTTTTCCCTTTTGATTTGTTTCCGGTGTAAAAATAGAGGGAAGTGGAAGAGTTTTTTCAGGTTGGGGGGGAATGCAGAGTTTGTTGGATTTGATTTGGTTGGTATGTAATTGCGAGGGTTTTGGACAAAGAGGGCAATGAAACTGGTGACCAGAATTTATAAACAAAAGTTCTCCTCCTTTTACCATAGCCATGAATAAAACTGAAACGATATAAAAATGGTTACTGCTAACGTGTTCGCGCGACTTTAGATTCCCATTTTTTAGATGCCCAATTTTATTGATTTGTCTCTCTTTTCGTCTCGATCGGATATAGGTTGTATATGATAAAACATTGGTTTTTTTTGTTAACTATTTTAATTTTTTAGTTAATAGAAAAGTTTGTTTTCAAAAAAAAAAATAGAAAAGTTAAAAAAAACGTTGAATAAAATAAATAGATGAATATATAGTTACTCATGAAGAATTATTAGATGAGAGTAGCTCATCACGTCATTCATGGCCTCATCTAATGAAAATTTTCTCTCATTTTTTTAAGATGAATTTCAGCTCTTTTCTACATGTAATTAAGGAGTGAGTAGTTACACTAAAACGGGTGAATGTTATTGGATGGACCATGAATGACGTGTCGAGCCGAATCCATCTAATAATTCCTCGGTACTCATAGTCTGAAAAGAAAAAGTAAGTTGGTTTTATTTTTTTTTAAAATGAATTTGTTTATTTTAAAAAAATGTCTGATGAACAGTTTTTTTAATAGTCTTAAGGTGATTACAAGGTAATATCTGTTAAAACTTTTTTTAACCCTTTGATGTGTCACGCACCTTACAAACAAAGCGGAATAAAATCTGAATCTCCTAGGATGAATAGCATCTTCTTTTTCACTGGGACCACTTGTTGGGTTCCTGATGAACAGAGTTTTAAGTTAAAATTAATTTAGTTATTTAATAAACATTGGAACAACCAATTGAGAAATTCTTTAAAATTAAAAAAAAAATACTAGGAGTGACGTTTTGGTTAATGTGTGTTTAGTTAATGTTTTAAAAAAAGACTAGATCGTTGTATTGGAAATGATTTGTGGTGGGAGAGTTGGCCGGATTCTTGCGTGTATCACTTGGCAAGGATAGGTTCTGATCATTGCCCGATTTTGTTGGTGGGGAATTTGTCTAGTCCTAAACATGTGCATGCGAATTTTAAGTATCTAGCTGCATGGCATGATAATCCGGATTTTGTTGATATGTTGACTAGTACTTGGAGGCCTACGGAGGATATCATGACCAACTTAGGCATTTTCGCTAAGGAAGCGAGCACTTGGAATAAGGAGGTTTTTGGAAACATTAATAAAAAGAAATCCCGTTTGTTAGCCCGAATACAAGGGATTGAAAAGAAGTTAGAGTTTTCTCCCAGTGTTTTCCTGAGTGAGCTCGAGGTTAATTTGAAAAATGAATTGAATGATGTTTTAGCACAGGAAGAAAGCTTGTGGTTTCAGCGTGCCCGGACTCAGTGGATTCGTGACGGTGATCGGAATACGCGCTTCTATCATCGTACTACCAAAGCGAGGCAAGTTAGGCGTAAGGTGACTATGATTAAGCTACAAAATGGCGTTTGGAGTGATGATAGTTCCGAAATTAAGCAAGGTGTGGTTGAGTTTTTTCATAAGCTTTTTACAGCTTCCCCGTCTAGCTTACCACAGTGGAGTATTCGTGGGCGTTTTGCAGCTTTATCGAACTTGGAAAGGTCGCGTTTGGTGCTGCCGGTAGAGGAGGACGAGGTCCGAAAGGCGTTGTTTGATATGGAGCCCTTGAAAGCTCCCGGATTTGACGGTGTGCACGCTATGTTTTATCAGAGGAATTGGCCCATCGTGAAGGAGAGTGTTGTTGGTTTTGTTCGTGAATGTTTCACCTCTTGGGAGCTTTGTGATGGGATTAATAAGACTATCTTGGTCTTAATCCCAAAAGTGGTGCCGCCGGAAACCTTTGGACATTTTCGGCCGATTAGCTTGTGTTCGGTGGTGTACAAAACTTTGACTAAGGTTATAGTCAATCGTCTCAAGCCGCTGTTGCCTAATTTGATTTCTCCATCTCAGGTAAGTTTTGTTCCGGGCAGAAATATCATGGACAACGTGATTCTAGCGCAGGAGGTTATACATACAATGCGTTCTAAACGTGGGCGTAAAGGTTGGATGGCTTTGATGATAGACCTTGAAAAAGCCTATGATAGGCTAGAATGGGGTTTTATCGCGGACACCTTAGCTGATGCTGGGCTACCAGAGGATTTTGTTCACTTGATTATGCGTTGTATAACGTCTGTTACAACTAATATAAGTTGGAACAGTGAGTTGACGGAAAGCTTCACTCCTACCCGTGGAATTCGCCAAGGTGACCCGATGTCACCGTACATCTTTGTGTTATGTATGGAGCGGCTATCTCAGGCTATTGATGTGGAAATTGCGAATGGAAGGTGGTCGGTGATCAGATTGAGTCGGGGTGGACCTGGTATTTCGCATTTATTTTTTGCTGATGATATTGTTTTGTTTTCTGAAGCTTCTATGTCGCAAATGCATGTGATCAGCCGAGTGCTGGGATTATTCTGTGATTCTTCGGGTCACAAGGTTAGTAGGCCTAAGACGAATATTTATTTTTCGAGTAATACCCCTGTGAATTTGAGGTCTTCTATTGTTGGTGGTTTCGGTTTCTCTGAAGTTGCGGATCTGGGGAAGTATTTGGGGATTCCTTTACTTCATAATAGAGTGTCTCGGACGACATATAGTTATCTGATTGATAAAGTAAAGGACCAATTGAATTCGAGATCGTTTCGGTCTCTTGCTTTTGCGGGGCGAGTAACTTTGGCTAAGTCTGTGTTACAGGCGATTCCCAATTATACAATGCAGGCATCATGGCTTCCGAAATGTGTTTGTACGGAAATTGAAAAGCTTATCCGTGGCTTTATTTGGGGAAGTAGTGGTGATCATAAGGGTATTAGTCTAGCTCGTTGGGACGATGTGCAGAGAACCATGATGGAAGGCGGTCTTGGTTTGAGGAAATTAGAATTAGTTAACCAATCTTTTCTTATGAAATTGGGCTATCAGGTGCTTACGGAAAATGATAAACTTTGGGTTCGGGTTGTTCGTGCTAAGTATAAAGTGGAGGGTGTTTTGTCGGGAAATGTATCGGTTCGTAATGGTAGCCGTTTGTGGGCCGGTATTAGCAATGTTTGGGATAAGGTTGTTGAGGGGATGAGGTGGATTGTCCGTGATGGGTGTACGGTGGATTTTTGGTATGATACGTGGCTAGGTGATTTGGGTCCGCTCATGGGGTATTTCCATGACGATACGCAGCCCGAGCCTTGTCCGGTGGTGGCCTATACGACTTTTGACGAGCAATGGGACGTGCAAGCTCTTCGTGAGGCGTTGCCGGAGAGGGTGGTGCAGCGGATTTTAGCGTGCTATCCGCCCGCCATTCGCCTTGGTCCAAACCAGCTTGGTTGGCATGACGACAAGCGGCATCGGTTCACTGTCAAATCGGCCTATAATGATCTATCGGGTGTTGGGGCTGAAGCGACTTCGGGGGTTTGGAAGCTGATTTGGAGGCTGCCACTGCCATATCGGATTCGCACTTTCTTGTGGCTTGTTGCAAGAGGACGTTTGCTGACAAATGCGGAAAGGGTGCGGCGCCATATGACAGATAATGAACGATGTGGGGTTTGCGGTAATGGCGTCGAAGATGTGCTCCATGTGCTCTGCGATTGCAGCGTCGCGCGAGGGGTGTGGCGGACCTTCTTTTGCGAGAGCAGCAGTTTTTTCAGCTTCAATTTAGAAGGTTGGTTAGCAGCGAATATTACGAGAAGAGGTATGGGTGATGCACATGGCCGGGATTGGCACCTTTTATTTCCGATCATTTGTTGGAAGTTGTGGTCGAGGAGAAATCAAAAGCTTTTCGATCCGGATTTTGTTGAAAAGAAGGACTTGCGGTTTGCGAGTTTTCGGTATTTGGAGGAAGTTATAGGAGCGAATGCGACAGCCGTTGGAGTTGGGAATACTATGGCTCGTGTGACATCGCGGGAAAACCGTTGGAAGTGCCCTCCAAGTGAGTGGGTGAAGATTAACGTCGATGGTGTCGTGAACACTTTGACGGGTGAGGCGTCGTTGGGGGGAGTTTGCCGCACGAATGGGGGTGATTGGATGATTGGCTTTGCTCGCCAAATTGGATGTTGTTCGGCTTTGATTGCGGAGCTTTGGGCGATCTTGGAAGGGCTGATTCGTGGATGGAGCTTTGGGTTTCGGAAGGTCATTATCGAATCGGATTGTCGCGAGGCGATTGGCCTTGTCTTGCGAAATTCTACGGTACGTACGGATAATGCTCTAGTCGTAGCGATTGCGGATGTTGTGAAACGCGGGTGGGAGGTCTCTTTTGAGCATGTAAATCGGGAGTCGAATTGTGTGGCGGATTGGTTGGCGAAGGATATACGGGGTGCCGGTTTGTGCACGAAGACTTGGGAGGAGCCACCGGCGGATGTCTTGCCTTTGCTTGACGCGGATAGGTATAATGGTTTGAATTTTCATACGGATGGCATAGGTTGATGGTTGGGCGTTGATTTATGTTGGGGTGTTAGTCGTTTTTCTTTTTTCGCTCTCTCTTGTAGCTCTAACACATGTACTCTTTTTCCTCCATTAGGTTTAGGGAGGTTTTTTAACGAGGCATGTGTTAGACGCTTTATTCCCTTTTAATCGAAAAAAATAGTAAATAAATAACATTACAATTGTGCTCTGTAAAGCTAAAAAAAGTTCTACGGCTAATTTATTAATTGATATTCAAATGTTAAATAGCACGGAAGGAGTTTAATTTTTTTCATAAACAATGGTAATGAAACCTTTGTATTTCAAATCTTTAAACCAAAAGATTTATACGATTACATATGTATGATCTAAATTTAACATTTTTTAAGAAAATAAAAAACAACTCGTAGCAGTGGTGTGTTGTGTACCATGTTATGTTACATCACTACATATATTTACTGATAATATAGTATGATTGTTTTTTTCCTATATTTTGAAAAATAAAATAAAACATAATCTGATAAGCACCGTACATTCCTTTGACTATGAGTTCAAACATTATGATTGTGTAATTATATATACAAGAAAACGGCAACCTGAAATCCACAAATCTATTTTGTCAACAAAAAAAAAAAAAATCACAAATCTAAACAAGAATAATAGGCCAAAAGGGATAAACTATACGGGTGGTCACCAAAATATTCATGTTTTCTTATTTTGGTCACTAAACTGACTTTTTTGACGAAAACATCACTAATGTTACGTTGCATTATCATTTTGGTCACTGACTGTTAAAAAATGAACGGTGATGTTGATGTAGATTTTTGTTTTATTTTTTTTTCCACATTATTTTCTCTCTCTTTATATGCATCACATATATATAGTTTTTAATTATTTTATTTAACCAATATGGTGGTGACACATAAAATTATCTTATTAGTCAAATAAAACCGAAGGAAATAAAAGGATGTTGGGTGCTAGGGGAGGGAATAAACCCTCAAACCCTATGCAAGAATGCCCAGCGCCTAAGCATCATGCTAGGCTTTATATCTATTTAAATTTTGCTAATCTCACAGCCGTAAATTTGTATTTAAATGTAAATAAATTGGACTAAACTTGAAACATCTCCAAAATAAATTGAATATTTAACCATTAAACCAAAAAATAGAATTTATACATCAATATTATACTTGCCATCTCTATTGCATTATGAAGTCATAGTTTTCTGGATCAATATTATATAGAAGCTGACACAGTGCAAGTTTACTAAATTAATCATATGATATGAACTAAACTACAATATTCTCCAAAAAATTTACTATACTTTTCTGCGGTGAATACTATTTCACTAGTAGGAACAAAAAAGATGGAATATTTATTTAAACTTTAAAGCTTGGCAGCAAGCTTTTGTTCTTCACTTGCATAAGACTATGCCTAGATTAATTCATATATTAAGAGGATTTTGTTTGTTAATCATGCTTTGATTATGAATGAGCACTGAAATTGAAGGTGTTTTCTGTAGGCCATAAATAAACGAAATTAAGGGAACACTGCTTTATTGGTAGCTCATCCATGGAGAAATTTAATGTTCTCTGCTTCGATTAAATAGCTACAACGCAAAAGTTAAAATCCCAAATAAAAACTTATGATAATCAGCCATGGAAAGTAGCTCATGGCTCGTGGCGGATCCAAGATTTTTTTAGCGTGGACACAAGTTAAAATATTTTTTAGAGTAAGCACAAATTATAAAAAATTTAAATTTTCAAGGTGGACATAAGTCGTAAAATCTAAGGACTAATTCATAAAAATTAAGCAAATTAAAACTAAATGTATGTACTTTAAAAAGTTCAAGGTGGGCCTATGCCCACCCAAGCTTGTATGTGGCTCCGCCACTACTCGAAAGTCGTGTTTTTTGCTTCCTTTCTTACTAACTCAAACTGTATTGACCACTAGTGGCGTGTGTATGTATATGGTTGGGTGGGCAATGTCCACCTAAAATTTGTAAAGTTCACATATTTTGCTTCAATTTTTTAATTTTTATGAATTTGTCTTTAGATTCTTTTTAATTTTTATGATTTGTGTTTACTGTGAAAATTTTGAAATTTTTTGTGTATTCACCCTTAAAAATATCTTTGAATCTGCCACTGCTTACCGCAAATATCTTTCCCCCAAAGCTTGGAAATGTAGCCTGCATAGATTTTATAGAACAAATAAGAGCTATTTATTGAACTTACAATGATGAGTTTTCCGGCATTCTTCGACCTCTTTGCAATTTTAATTGCAGCTGGGGGCAACGTCCAATGATATTCTAATCCGTAAGCCGACCGGACAGAGAAATAATATGGGTAAGATCAATCCTAAAGAGATAGTCAAGGTTCACAGTATAACTTAAATAAAAGTTTTAGTATAAACCTAATAGATATTAAGCCTAACTTGATGGTTAGGTGTTGGACATTCTTGTATAGGGTTGGGTTTTTGATTCCCTTCCTAGCTCCCAATTCTTTTTATTTCCTTAAGTTTTAGTTGACCAATAAGATGATGTTATGTGTCACCATTGTATTGGTCAAATAAAATAAATTAAAAAATGACCGTGAAATTTTGGTGAGAGAAAAAATGACCATGAAAAATAAAAAATAAAACAGAAATTCAGGTCAATATTATCGTTAATATTTTAACGGCCAATGATCAAATGATATCACAACCTATCATTAGTGACGTTTTTGTCAAAATAAATACTAATTTAGTGACTAAAGTAAAAAGATATAAATATTTTGGTGACCACTCTTGTAATTTATCCGGGTTAAGCAGAACTGAAGGGACGATGTGGTGGTAAAGTTGGGATTAGTTGATTGAGATTAGGGTTAAGCAACAAAAATTAAAAAAATAAATAGTAATGCTCGGATAGTTTATGATTTATAAAATTAAAAAACATTTTTTATCGCCGCCATCTATAGATCGGGTAAAGCTAAATGTCGACGCCTCGTGCTCGATTCATGATGGGAAAGTTCGGTGTGGTGGGGTGATTAGGGATCATTCTGGTTCTTGGCTGCATGGTTTTACTAAATTTATTGGTTGTTGTTCAGTCGTGGAAGCCGAGTTATAGAGTATTTACCCGGGTCTTGTTATTGCGTGGGATCTGGACTTTCGAAGTTTAGAGGTGGAATCCGATAATGCTCAAGCTATCAAGCTTATTCATCAGGTAGAGCGTGATGATTTTGTTCTCGCTATCACTCGTACTATCCAGGATGTGGTCCGGAGAGATTAGAGGATCTCGATTCGTGCTATCCCTAGGAAGTGCAATCAAGTTGCAGATGTTTTGGCAAAACGTGCAAGTCTCTCGACTTAGTAAGTTTAAGAACCAATTTAGAATGAGAGTCGTAGTTTGAAGGTGAAATCATAACACTCAAAAGTGTAGTGATCAATTTAAAATAAGAGTTATAAATTAAAGATATATGATACAATTAACTCAAAAAAATATAGATTATTTTGAGTCGAGGTTTAAGAAAAAGTGACAATGACATGAAACATAAAGTTGATTGTTGATATGGCATCCAGTTAAATCAATATATTTTTTAAAAATAAAATTTAAATGTACCTTACTTTAGAAATTGAAAATTTAAATTACCGTATTAAATAAAAAATCGCCGGATTTGGTTTAACCAGACTCTTAAAAAGATTTCTGTTGAGAAATATTTTGATATAACAATTATGTGAAAATTGTTTTAGGGACGTGTTTAAAGATTTCAAAAATAATTCAAAAGTCCTTAAAACTTGACAAAATGTTTTGAAAGAGTTCGATTGAATACCTATATCGAACTACTCTTTTAAAAGTCGAAAAATGCCCAAAATACATGTTTTTAGAGTAAAGTTTCGAAACCTTAAACAAAGGTCTCGAAACTTGTCAGGGCAGTAGCCAAAAATTTGGAAACCTAGGCAAAGGTTTCGAAACCTCTACAAGGTTTCGAAACTTTGGCCCTGTAACGGCTCCAAACGGCTATAAAACGGCTAGTTTTTTGAAAACCCTCTTAAGGTTTCGAAACCTCTCAAAGGTTTCGAAACTATTGTGCAGGAGAGCATTTAATGCTCAACTTAAATGGCTTCCAACGGCTCCGAAACATCCCCAACGGCTATAAACGGCTATATACTCATTCCACACTATAAATACACCCTTGGGACACTTGAAGATAGTAAGAGACAATATCCAAGCTTCATGTTCAAGAGAAATCGAGCTTAAGTCTTCATTTCCTTCATTTCTCTTGTAAATATTGTATAGAGAGTGTTTTTCATTGTTTTTATTCTTTACACTCTTGTGAGCTCAATTCTCGTAAACACCCACCTTGTGAGGTATATTTGTTTACATCTTTCTACCCTTGTATAAGGAGAGGTTCTAGTTTAGCCTTGAGAGAAAAACTAGAGTGGTTCTATCTTAGCCATTGAAAAGATAGAGTTGTAAGGTTACCCTTTGTCCTCAAAAGGAAGAATTCATTGTTGAGTGAATTGGGAAATCCTTAGTGGTGTGCTAAGGTAGTGGATGTAGACTCGGTTGAGTAGTCGAACCACTCTAAAATCATTGTGCAAATTGTCTACTATTTTCGGTTTTAGCCAATTCAACCACCAAGCAATTACAACCCTCCTTGACGGTTTCGGTGATCGATTCGAGCGTGCTAATAAACCCAACAATTGGTATCAGAGCCTCGTCTCCATCGAAGGACTAACATCCAGGAGCAAAGATCCAACGCTCGTAGTCCACCGTACAAGAAAATGGCAAGCGGTTCTACAATGATTTCATTTGAAGAAGACCGCTCTATCATGTGTCCTCCTCTCTTCAAAGGAGAAGGTTACTTCCAATGGAGCAACATTATGAAATATTTCATCCAAGGATTCAACCTTGACATTTGGAAGATTATCATAAATGGACATTCGGAAGCTCCTAAGAAGAAGAAGAAAAGGAGTGTCAATGACACAAAGAAGGACCATCTCAATGCAAAGGCTATGCACATTCTTCTCTGTGCCCTAAGTGAAGAGATTTCCAAGAAGGTCTCCCCATCCAAAAGTGCCAAAGAAATTTGGGAGAAGCTTGAGAAATTCTATGGGAAAGAAGAGAAGAAAGATGATGCTTCATCATGTGCAATCCTCCCCTCAACACCTAAGGTGGATGGTGTTTTGGCTCTCGATGAGCCCGAGGTATCTTCTAACTCAGATGAATTAAATTCACATTCTTTTGATGAGTTACAAGATGCATTTAATGAATTATATTTGGAATTTGAGACCATGAATTCCAAATTTAGGAAAATGATTTCAAAACTCGAAACTGAAAATGATTTTCTTTTAAAAACAAAAATGGATTTTGAAAATCAAAATGAAACTTTGAAAAATGATTTAGAATTTTCAAAAACAAACAAAGATATTTTAGAAAAAGAAAATCTTGATTTAAAAGTTAAGCTTGAAAGCTTAACAAAAGAAAAAGAAATCATTTTTAATAATTCATTTCATCCCATAATGACAAAATGCTCACATTGTCATTATCATGGTCATTCTTTACATACTTGTCCTATAAAGAAAAAAAAATCTTATAGGATTAGACAAGTATGGGTTCCTAAGGGAACTAGAGACATCGAGATTAATGTTAATGGATCCAAAGCAATTTGGATACCAAAATCGAAGTAAATGTCTCTTGTAGGTGTGTTGGAGCAAAGGCAAGAAAAGCAAGAATCTTAAATGCTCTAGTCACACAAGTGAAGAAGATAGGTAACCTCTAATCTTAATTCATTTGATTTTAAATCATTCGGTTGCCTACTTTGATAATAAATGTTCATGCATCATTGCTTATTTATATTTATAAGTGCATGACATTATTTGAAAATTTTATGCATATGAGTCTAATGGTTTCATTCATATGTTTGCATAAATTTTTTTAAGTCTTGGATAAATTGAATTTCATATGCTCTTAATCTAATTTTATTTTGAAATTCAATACCTTTAAGTGTCAAGTTTTGTGCTAAAAATTTAATGGAATGCTTGAGTAAGGGGGAGCCAAATTTTAAAACAAAATTTTTAACTGAATCAAAATTTTTTAAACCTCCATTGTTATTTCGAGCTTAAAGTATTTTAAATTCTTTTTGATATAACAAAAAGGGGGAGAATTTGGTTTGAAAATTTGTATTTTCAAAAGAATAAGAGGGAGCTACTTACTTTTCAGATTTTCATCTCTTATTCACATTTTTAAACGTTTTAAACTTGAAGGGGGAGAATCCCAAACAATTTTTCAAGTTGGTTTTATTATATCAAAAAGGGGGAGATTGAAGAACTAATGTTTTGATATAATAATTGAAAAATGTGTTGGACTGATTTAAAAAGAATTTAAAACATTTCCAAAAGTCCAAACAACTTGAAATTATGTTTAGGGAAGTTTTCAAACCGTTTCGATACTCCCAATAAACCCCATTGTTATTATGTACTATAAAGATTTGAATTATTTTTGATATAACAAAAAGGGGGAGAAATAAGTGAAAAATTAAGGGGGGGCTTTTTGTCAAAAACAATTTTTCAAAGAAGTTTTGTTATATCAAAAAGGGGGAGATTGTTGAGAAATATTTTGATATAACAATTATGTGAAAATTGTTTTAGGGACGTGTTTAAAGATTTCAAAAATAATTCAAAAGTCCTTAAAACTTGACAAAATGTTTTGAAAGAGTTCGATTGAATACCTATATCGAACTACTCTTTTAAAAGTCGAAAAATGCCCAAAATACATGTTTTTAGAGTAAAGTTTCGAAACCTTAAACAAAGGTCTCGAAACTTGTCAGGGCAGTAGCCAAAAATTTGGAAATCTAGGCAAAGGTTTCGAAACTTTGGCCCTGTAACGGCTCCAAACGGCTATAAAACGGCTAGTTTTTTGAAAACCCTCTTAAGGTTTCGAAACCTCTCAAAGGTTTCGAAACTATTGTGCAGGAGAGCATTTAATGCTCAACTTAAATGGCTTCCAACGGCTCCGAAACATCCCCAACGGCCATAAACGGCTATATACTCATTCCACACTATAAATACACCCTTGGGACACTTGAAGATAGTAAGAGACAATATCCAAGCTTCATGTTCAAGAGAAATCGAGCTTAAGTCTTCATTTCCTTCATTTCTCTTGTAAATATTGTATAGAGAGTGTTTTTCATTGTTTTTATTCTTTACACTCTTGTGAGCTCAATTCTCGTAAACACCCACCTTGTGATGTATATTTGTTTACATCTTTCTACCCTTGTATAAGGAGAGGTTCTAGTTTAGCCTTGAGAGAAAAACTAGAGTGGTTCTATCTTAGCCATTGAAAAGATAGGGTTGTAAGGTTACCCTTTGTCCTCAAAAGGAATAAGAGGGAGCTACTTATTGAAGAACTAATGTTTTGATATAATAATTGAAAAATGTGTTGGACTAATTTAAAAAGAATTTAAAACATTTCCAAAAGTCCAAACAACTTGAAATTATGTTTAGGGAAGTTTTCAAACCGTTTCGATACTCCCAATAAACCTCATTGTTATTATGTACTATAAAGATTTGAATTATTTTTGATATAACAAAAAGGGGGAGAAATAAGTGAAAAATTAAGGGGGAGCTTTTTGTCAAAAACAATTTTTCAAAGAAGTTTTGTTATATCAAAAAGGGGGAGATTGTTGAGAAATATTTTGATATAACAATTATGTGAAAATTGTTTTAGGGACGTGTTTAAAGATTTCAAAAATAATTCAAAAGTCCTTAAAACTTGACAAAACGTTTTGAAAGAGTTCGATTGAATACCTATATCGAACTACTCTTTTAAAAGTCGAAAAATGCCCAAAATACATGTTTTTAGAGTAAAGTTTCGAAACCTTAAACAAAGGTCTCGAAACTTGTCAGGGCAGTAGCCAAAAATTTGGAAACCTAGGCAAAGGTTTCGAAATCTTGTAAAGGTTTCGAAACTTTGGCCCTGTAACGGATCCAAACGGCTATAAAACGTCTAGTTTTTTGAAAACCCTCTTAAGGTTTCGAAACCTCTCAAAGGTTTCGAAACTATTGTGCAGGAGAGCATTTAATGCTCAACTTAAATGGCTTCCAACGGCTCCGAAACATCCCCAACGGCCATAAACGGCTATATACTCATTCCACACTATAAATACACCCTTGGGACACTTGAAGATAGTAAGAGACAATATCCAAGCTTCATGTTCAAGAGAAATCGAGCTTAAGTCTTCATTTCCTTCATTTCTCTTGTAAATATTGTATAGAGAGTGTTTTTCATTGTTTTTATTCTTTACACTCTTGTGAGCTCAATTCTCGTAAACACCCACCTTGTGAGGTATATTTGTTTACATCTTTCTACCCTTGTATAAGGAGAGGTTCTAGTTTAGCCTTGAGAGAAAAACTAGAGTGGTTCTATCTTAGCCATTGAAAAGATAGGGTTGTAAGGTTACCCTTTGTCCTCAAAAGGAATAAGAGGGAGCTACTTATTGAAGAACTAATGTTTTGATATAATAATTGAAAAATGTGTTGGACTAATTTAAAAAGAATTTAAAACATTTCCAAAAGTCCAAACAACTTGAAATTATGTTTAGGGAAGTTTTCAAACCGTTTCGATACTCCCAATAAACCTCATTGTTATTATGTACTATAAAGATTTGAATTATTTTTGATATAACAAAAAGGGGGAGAAATAAGTGAAAAATTAAGGGGGAGCTTTTTGTCAAAAACAATTTTTCAAAGAAGTTTTGTTATATCAAAAAGGGGGAGATTGTTGAGAAATATTTTGATATAACAATTATGTGAAAATTGTTTTAGGGACGTGTTTAAAGATTTCAAAAATAATTCAAAAGTCCTTAAAACTTGACAAAACGTTTTGAAAGAGTTCGATTGAATACCTATATCGAACTACTCTTTTAAAAGTCGAAAAATGCCCAAAATACATGTTTTTAGAGTAAAGTTTCGAAACCTTAAACAAAGGTCTCGAAACTTGTCAGGGCAGTAGCCAAAAATTTGGAAACCTAGGCAAAGGTTTCGAAATCTTGTAAAGGTTTCGAAACTTTGGCCCTGTAACGGATCCAAACGGCTATAAAACGGCTAGTTTTTTGAAAACCCTCTTAAGGTTTCGAAACCTCTCAAAGGTTTCGAAACTATTGTGCAGGAGAGCATTTAATGCTCAACTTAAATGGCTTCCAACGGCTCCGAAACATCCCCAACGGCCATAAACGGCTATATACTCATTCCACACTATAAATACACCCTTGGGACACTTGAAGATAGTAAGAGACAATATCCAAGCTTCATGTTCAAGAGAAATCGAGCTTAAGTCTTCATTTCCTTCATTTCTCTTGTAAATATTGTATAGAGAGTGTTTTTCATTGTTTTTATTCTTTACACTCTTGTGAGCTCAATTCTCGTAAACACCCACCTTGTGAGGTATATTTGTTTACATCTTTCTACCCTTGTATAAGGAGAGGTTCTAGTTTAGCCTTGAGAGAAAAACTAGAGTGGTTCTATCTTAGTCATTGAAAAGATAGGGTTGTAAGGTTACCCTTTGTCCTCAAAAGGAATAAGAGGGAGCTACTTATTGAAGAACTAATGTTTTGATATAATAATTGAAAAATGTGTTGGACTAATTTAAAAAGAATTTAAAACATTTCCAAAAGTCCAAACAACTTGAAATTATGTTTAGGGAAGTTTTCAAACCGTTTCGATACTCCCAATAAACCTCATTGTTATTATGTACTATAAAGATTTGAATTATTTTTGATATAACAAAAAGGGGGAGAAATAAGTGAAAAATTAAGGGGGAGCTTTTTGTCAAAAACAATTTTTCAAAGAAGTTTTGTTATATCAAAAAGGGGGAGATTGTTGAGAAATATTTTGATATAACAATTATGTGAAAATTGTTTTAGGGACGTGTTTAAAGATTTCAAAAATAATTCAAAAGTCCTTAAAACTTGACAAAACGTTTTGAAAGAGTTCGATTGAATACCTATATCGAACTACTCTTTTAAAAGTCGAAAAATGCCCAAAATACATGTTTTTAGAGTAAAGTTTCGAAACCTTAAACAAAGGTCTCGAAACTTGTCAGGGCAGTAGCCAAAAATTTGGAAACCTAGGCAAAGGTTTCAAAATCTTGTAAAGGTTTCGAAACTTTGGCCCTGTAACGGCTCCAAACGGCTATAAAACGGCTAGTTTTTTGAAAACCCTCTTAAGGTTTCGAAACCTCTCAAAGGTTTCGAAACTATTGTGCAGGAGAGCATTTAATGCTCAACTTAAATGGCTTCCAACGGCTCCGAAACATCCCCAACGGCCATAAACGGCTATATACTCATTCCACACTATAAATACACCCTTGGGACACTTGAAGATAGTAAGAGACAATATCCAAGCTTCATGTTCAAGAGAAATCGAGCTTAAGTCTTCATTTCCTTCATTTCTCTTGTAAATATTGTATAGAGAGTGTTTTTCATTGTTTTTATTCTTTACACTCTTGTGAGCTCAATTCTCGTAAACACCCACCTTGTGAGGTATATTTGTTTACATCTTTCTACCCTTGTATAAGGAGAGGTTCTAGTTTAGCCTTGAGAGAAAAACTAGAGTGGTTCTATCTTAGCCATTGAAAAGATAGGGTTGTAAGGTTACCCTTTGTCCTCAAAAGGAAGAATTCATTGTTGAGTGAATTGGGAAATCCTTAGTGGTGTGCTAAGGTAGTGGATGTAGACTCGGTTGAGTAGTCGAACCACTCTAAAATCATTGTGCAAATTGTCTATTATTTTCGGTTTTAGCCAATTCAACCACCAAGCAATTACAACCCTCTTTGACGATTTCGGTGATCGATTCGAGCGTGATAATAAACCCAACAATTTCTCTAGATTTGAAAATAATATTTTTTAATAGAATTTGAAAATAATATTTGAAAATTGATTAACAAGCATTCAATTCCCCCGATTGCGTACATTTCATGCCTTCTTAATTTAAGGCTAAATTAATAGGAAAACAATCAGCTGGTAGCTAGCCGAGAAATTTTAAAAATTGTAAATCGGCAATATCAAACTGAGGAAGTTTCTTTGAAGAAAAGGTAAAAAAAAAAAAAAGAGAGAGTCAAATTTCAAAAGTTTAAAGTTTAAACTAAAAATTAATCACTTTCTTAACATGACATATTTTTAATGTAACATAGGTTACCAACTGAATAATTATATAGTAATGGATTGATAATATAGGAGATCGAGACATAATATATTTTTTTAAATTCAATAATTAAAATAAGAGAGAAGTAAAACAAACGTGATTTATTGACTTGGATGGTCCTATGGGTTCAAATTTTTAAAGATTCAATCCGATAACCCTCAAGCAATTTCCTTCCTTGAATATTCAAATGCTGATTGTGGACCTTTTCCAATGGTTTAAGCTATTTCTATGGTCCATCGTCATAACTAGTACACAAAATTTATTTAGATTTTACGTGAGAAAAACATAATGACCGATAGGATGATTAAATTTGTTACGTCTCATAACTATCAAACAATCTTATTTACCGATATTCCATATTCGATCCTGTCATTAGTTGTTGGGACATTTTGAGTCCCCTTATGCAAAAAAGAAAAAAAGAAAAAGAAAGAAAGTGATTTATCCTTATTTAATCCCTGCTTTACTGCTTAGTGGGGTGCAAAATATCCTGAGTTTACATATAAAGGCGTTTTACGATGGTGATTTATAGGAAGTGGTGTAAATGTTGCCTCCTCTAGGTTGCTTTCATCTCAAAAAGTTTGTCAACTTCATTAAGTTTTTTTTTTACATTAAGCCCTCATAAATAATAAATAACAATGTAACTTGCAAAACTCAGTTTAGCTTTATTGCAAGACAATGATATTTTAGATTTTATTTGACATATATTTATATATAACCAACCATTAATTTATTATTATTTTTAATCAAATATTGGATTTTATTAAAATAATGAAAAGAAATACACATATAAGCATACCTTCAAATACAAAAATAAACGTAAAAACACAAAGGTATGCAAGCGTGAATAGCAAATTCAAATCTTCTCATAAAATCTTCATCAGTGTTCTTCAAATATAACACCGTAGCCAAATCTTGAAATGCTCACTGGAAAAGCGCATATCATTGAATTACTCTAATTAACAAAAAGAGAGAAAACGTCTTGGTTAACTCCACGAACAACCAACCCACGCAATGTTGTGCGGCAAGATTCAATTGTAACATGCACCAAGTTGTAAACGTCTTCAATATCAACGTGCCATAGAGGCAGACAAAGAACGTGGCATAACGGCAGATGAAGAACATGTCAAAACAGCCGACTAGACGATCAAAGACGTCACCATTGGCTTGAAAACACTAGAAAACTACATAAAACCTCCAACCAAATAAATAAACGCTGCAGAAAAAATGTGAGAGTAGAAAAATGTAATAAAAAATTGACACTAGGTTTAGATCTTTGAGTAAGGTGAAATAGTAAAGAATTTTATTGGAATTAGATCTTAGTTGACATTAAGTTTTGAGTTCAATCTCGAACAATCACTTTCTCTTTTTACATAGAGAGGATAAAATTTACTTATAATATGTAAAACTCAATTAGTGTAAGTAGATCTTAATTATATACATGTCACTCAAATGATGATGACATTTCCCCTTTGTGCATGAATTAGGTAGATGGTAATAATAAATGATCATCTAAGCGAAAGCGAGCACTAGATTAGTCATAAAATCAGTATTTCAAAGTGGCAGGGTGCTTTGGTCTCCTTATTCTTATAGCTGGGCCTGGGTGGTTAGTGGGTTTCCCACTGAGGTCAGTGGTTAGGGTTTGGTTTTATGGAAGATTAATTAGTGGCTGGGAATTCATTACTCCGTCTCCATGCATTATCTATTTCAAAATAACACACCATGCTTATACTCTTATATCATATTATATGTAGTATAGTTTAGGTAACCCACGGATTACAAGTAATTAATATTGTGGTCGGTTGTCGAAAACGCAACATTAATAATTTATCCCATGAACAAATAAATTGTTAATTAAAATTTAAAACTTTAAGTTTGAGGCCATTTGCAGAATGCAAGCTATTTTCTTTTAATGCATTATAATTATATTTAAAATATTGTAGGATAAATTAATAATTTAATTTATACAGATCTCAACATATTCATATATTAATATCGTATTTTTTTATCATATTGATTTTGATTATTTTATATGGCATAATTGTTTCGGTGAGGTTGTATTAGCTAATAGCTAACTTGTATTATACTATTAAACATAAATATAATTAGAATTTATATTCAATACTCTCTGGCGGTGGAAATTAAAAGTTTTCACAAGTGTCTTGGTTTTAGAGTTTATGAGCTTAATTTAGAGTGTAGAAGTTTACAACTTAAGGATAGTTATTAGAATTTAAGATTTAAGGTTTATTTTTTAGGGTTAAGACCTATACACCCTAAAATTTAACCATTATCCCTAAATTCTAAACCTCTATACCTAAATCCAAGTAGTTTGTTAAACTAATATAAAACCCTTTTTAGGTTTTTATAAGCAAGTGGTGTATTACCAAAACCCAATCATGACATGTTTGAGATATACAATGAAAGTTCCATCATCCATGTATATAAGTAAATCAAAATCTCATTAAACCATTTTTTTACATCTATATTGAAATATAACCCTCGAATCAAAATTCAAAACTTACATAATTTTGAGATATGCCCTTTTTCTAAACTACAAATGCAATACATTCATTTTCTACATTTCTATTCATTTAGTAATGAAAAAACAATATATACATGCACACACACACACACACACAAAAAAGTGGCAAGAACTTTATTATATTATTATTATTATCATCACTGTTTTTATTTTAGTTTTGGGTCATAGATGAGTTTGAGACCACTTCCTAATGAGTCAGTTCAGCTTTAGCACTTTGATCTAAGCCAAAGTATATTTACACATTTTTTAGTACAGAAGCATTCACAAACTCTGGACTGCCACTGTTGTGTAGAATGAACCCCAACTTCCCGAAACACGGATCTCGCCTACCTCCATTTTCTCCCATAACATCACCTGCCAACCAACCTTCATCAACATTAGATGTTTCACATAAAAAATCATCCTTAAAAGCAAGCTTACTTTATTATTGAATAAAACTACAGCATAGGCACAACTTCTGTTACTGCTTTAGAGCATACTATGATTCTATTACCTCTTCTTTCCTTCCATCTTTCTGTAGCATATCTATTTCAGTTAATGCAGGCCGAAAACCTTCAGCTAACAAATTGACTTACATAATAAGGCGATCACAATTCAAACAGGCTTCACTGTCACCCTGTTATTAGAGTCCATATGCAATGCAGATTGGTGTATGTATTTCTTGGATACCCTGGACCTATCCAATATCTAAGGCTACAATTTAGGAGATTTGAGACTTCTGCAGCAGCGGGAAAAAGTGGATGGAGGACGGATTGAAAGGAGATAAGTATTTGAAACTTCACTCAGTTGGAGAGAGTTGAGAAAAGCAAATGTGTGACTTTTATTTTCCACTCCACAATCATTTCAAATTGGAAAGATTAAAGGAGAGAAACAGAAAAAGATGAAGACGTGAGTTCAAGAGGTTCGTGTGATCTGGGACCATTATAGTTTACAGTCAAGATTCTCGATGTTCGAGGGGCATCATATGAATCCTGACGGGTTTTAATTTCTGAAATTTGCGCTTTTTCTAATTCACATGCTGTCCATTCTTTTCTTGTTTATGACCCACTTTCCTAGTATGAATTATTCCAAGTGTTTCAACACCTTCATTGATTCTCAAGGACAAGGCAAACAATAGTAAAAAGACGTTTGAGGTTCAAAATCAACTACAAAGATGTGAATCAGAACTTACCACAAAGTCCTTCAATGTTTTTCTTTAGCAAGAAACCGATCCATTTCATCGTCAGCATAAAGAATTTTAGCTCCACATCCTGTTTCATCCACTGGCCCAACAGCTTCTTCATCAACCAGAACCACGCTCACCCTCTGAGATTCCATCTTGGTGTTTGGAATCTGTCCAAAATGTATGGAATATACCAGACATAAAATAAATAGATTTCTTCAAAAATGTCACTTATAGAAAAGAAAAAGTAAACATCAATTCTCTGCAACTAAAAACTATGTTTTCTATGTAGAGTAGAATATAATGTCCACGAGCAGACATCGTCTTCTGGTGAAAGAACGCCTGCCATCTTGTATAATGGCTTTAGGAAAAACTGGTGTACAAAAGAGCACCGACAGGAACTAGATTGGAATCATGCTATAATGACAAAGAAAGTACAAAAACATTTTCACTATATACCTCAAACATAGCTTCTGTAAGAATGTTTTCTAGTATGCCTCGTAAACCACGAGCACCAGTGTTCTTAGCCATTGCCTTCTTTGAAATCAATCTCAGTGCATCTTCAGTAAAGTACAATTTGACCTGAAAAGCTAAACTGAAACAAGTATTACAAAGGTACAACAAATGAAATGCTTGAATCATTTTTTGGAACACCTAAAAAAGCAAGAGAAAAGGGTGGACAGAAAAAGGTTAAAAAGTTTCTTGACCAACAGTAGAAAAGGATAGAAAGCTTACGCCACTCATTTTAAACATTTTCTTGTACTGCTTACCAAGAGCATTCTTTGGTTTCATGAGGACCTGTTAATGAATGAACAGTTACATTCTGTCAATCATCCAAACAAATATATCTGAAACTGAGAAATCAATCCCTAAAACATTTTCTAGATGAGGGAGCCTGGTGGAGCTGTCCATGTGGCACCCACTTTTGGCTCCCTCCTCTTTTTTACTACCACTGCCCAAAACTACCAATTTGGCTTTCGCATTTAACAGAAAAATGAAGAGAGAAATCAGTTGGTGAGAAGGAATGACAAAAACAAGGATCAGAAGGAATGTATGTTCGGGAATAGGGCCTTTTTTCTTTTGGAAATGTCTTTAGAGAACTCTTTAATGTTACTATATATCTTCACCAAATTAGAGAAACCATCTAGTTTATTTTGAATTTCTAAACATGTCTCAACAATTATATAATATAGTATCACAGATAGAATACCCTTTCCAGAGCAATATATACATGTCCAAGGTCCTAGAACAAAATACATACTGAGCAAAAGATGGAACGCACCTCAACTAGTTGGTCCTCGTCCAAAGCAGACAAACCAACTAAAATAGGAAAGCGACCAACAAATTCAGGAATCAATCCATATGCAATAAGATCATCACTTTCAACCTCCAGGTTCATAACCAAGCATGAGGTTAGTTTTCCAATAAATGAAAAACAATTTTTAAGATAGATAAGAATGAAACCAGAATTTCACTCCAAACAAATATAAAAAGGCAATGGAAATATATTTAGTTGCCTTTTAGCCATAGTGAATTTTGATTCTCACAGATTCCAACAACGATGATGTAACTGCAGCAGTAATCAAGGGGCTGGTCCTCATATTTTCACGGACAGGTGCTCCAAAGCCAATAGAAGAATCTTGTCGTCTGATAAAAAAGAAAACCACAGCTAGAATAAAAGTTTAACAAACGATGGGCATGGGGATTAAGACATTGCATGATAGTATTACCTCTCTGATATGGTTTTCTCCAAATCATTAAATGCCCCACCACATATGAAAAGTATATCTTTTGTATTTATCTGCAACATTACGAGGTTAACATACCGATACACTCAAGGTGAACTAAAAGATTGAATAATTCCAGATTCTTATTTATATGTTATTCTCATGTGTTGCTTCAAGTTAATAATTACTTGAAGACAGTCAAAGATCATTACATACTAAATCAAATGATGGGTCATTTAAATTACATGAAATCAGTAAATTGAATGCAGAATACCTTTCCCCGGAAAAATTAGTTTCTGTTTGGGAATTTAAAGTTGAATTATATATTTTTTATTTTAAATATTGTGACTAAAAACTTATTAAATCATTCATTCTCATTTGGTAAAATCCAATGCATGAATGAAAGAAGCGATGTTTTACCAAACACTTTTTTTGAATAAAACTAAACACTTATTTCTTTTTTCCCCCTAAAAATTAGAATTTTGAAATCCTTTGTTTGGATGAATTTGGAATCAAACTTCAAGGTCTTTAACTTGGAGAAGGAAAGAGAGCTGTAATTGAGTTGAATATGACACAAACTATCTCAAGAAATAATTTGAAATCCTAATTTGAGCCCATTAAATTCCTATATTTTGCTGATTCAAATCTAACAATTTAAAACTATTTCAAAATAAATAAACAATATATTGATTTTAAATCCAAATTAAAATCCTAATCCAAAAACATGAGTCTCATAATGGACCATTGAGACAGACATACAGAGTGAGATAGAGAGAGAGAGAGAGAGATTTGTGCCTTGGTTTACAACAAACAAGAAGTCAGGAATACTACCGATCAAGGGATAGATCTTCCTAGCTTCTTGATAATACTACCACTGTTAGGCATTCAACCTAAAATCAATTGGCTGATGTATGATAACTAGCTAATTAGGGTTTGTGGCAGTTTTTTTATTTAAGTTTGTACAAAGTTTTGAAAAATTGAGGGAGACAAAGAGAGCGGAGTATACCTGAAAGCTATCACCGTGAGGATTCCTCCGAGCCCCTTTATCAGGCATGGGAACATTCACTATCTAACAACAAAATATTCATCATCTCAGATGGTAAAAATAGGGGATTCTTTTTCCATATATTGGGGATAAGGGAGCATTGCTTGGGTGACAGCATAAGGAGATCCAAAACTGATTTCAAAATCTATGTATAAGGCAAATTAGTGCAGTATAATGGGATCCTAAACTGGTTTCAATTAAAGGAAGCAATAACAAATAATATGTTTAAGGACAGCAACAATTAGCATAATGATTCACTCACTCACCGTTCCTTCCAGCATTTTTAGCAATGCTTGTTGAACACCCTCTCCAGATACATCCCTCCCAATATTTGAACTCTCGGCCTGAAGGAAAAACAATATAAGCTATCAAAACGGAATAATTAGCATCAATATGCATGGTTCACATTTTAACAACTCAAAACACCTTCTTAGTTATCTTATCAACTTCATCAATATATACAATCCCATGCTGAGCTGCTTCAACATCAAACTTTGCTTCCTGTACACCAAGATAACACCAAACAAATTTTATCACTTGAGATAAGATGAGACGGGATACGAAACAAAAACATATTACAGAAGACGATATTCCAATTTATAATGGTGAAACATACCACAAGTAGCTTGTACAATATTGATTCTACGTCTTCTCCAACATAACCTGCCTGGAGAATAAAAACCCAAATTGTCAGCAGACCTCAAGCTCAGTAGCAACAAAAACATATTCCTATCCATATTCCATACTAAATGAGAAACGAAAACAGCATAGTTTCATTGCACTTCAGAGCACAAGCATCAGCAGTCCAAAAAGATCTACAATCATGCTACCTCTTATGTCAACTTTTATCATTGGTCCCCCTTTTAGAGTACAAAAGATCAAGAAGATAGGAAAAACAGTACATTTAAGAAACTGGTTTCTCATTACAATATAGAGAAGCAACTTCACAGCCAGAAAAATATTTTGACCAGTAGTTCGTTTTCAATTCCTATATTCACACTTCAATGATGCAAGGCTGTCAATGTTGCCCAAGCTACCGAGTTGTCTAAACATTATTGTCAATTATGCTCTTTGCCGAAATGAAGAATGTCCTCTAGGACCAACTATGTTTAGAAAAAGTTACCAGTCATTAACAATATATTTGAAAATGTCCTGTAGGACTAACTGTTTCTAGAAAAAGGTACCAATCATTAACAATATATTTGAAACAAAGATTGCCAAAATGAGGTACATATCTCTTTCCTAGTGCCTTTACCAAATGCAAATGATATGGCCATGTATATGATCACTAATGCTATGTTTTGAACATGAAAACCTTTTGTTTGGAAAATGAAATGCATACATCACAATGTGTGCAAGTGTCTTGGAAATGACATGGTAAAGGATGTTGAATTCAGATCTGAGCTGAGGGTCCACTTGCCTGTGTTAAACTTGTTGCATCAGCAATGACAAATGGTACATTCACAATGCGCGCAAGTGTCTTGGCAAGCAACGTTTTTCCTGTCCTCATAATCAAGGTTTTAAAAACAAAAAAGAAAAAAATAGGGAAGAATCAATAGAATCAACAAGAAGTTATTCAACAAAATACCATACCTGAACCAGTTGGACCTATTAACAGTACATTACTCTTATCCAGCTCAACAAAATCATTCACACCATGTTCATCATTGTCACCCAATTCAGATGCCCTAGCATTGTGAGGCAAATATTCAGTCTAAAAAAGTAACGTCAATGAGACAAGCAGTATGTTATAGAAGAAATGATATAAACAACTAATTGAGGACTAAACTGATTAAAAAAGAAGACCAGAAAGCACTAACTCATTTTTCTCAGAGGAATGGTATATCCTTTTATAGTGGTTGTAAACTGCCACAGATAGCACCTGTTACATGAGTATACCTTCAATAAAACAATGAAACTATGAATGATAACTGCTGTTGGAAAATTTAACAATGGTATTTTCTTTCTAAAAGTTCTTGTAAAAAGCGTATAATAATAATAATAATAATAATTGCAGACCATACAAATTTGATGAATGTGGAGCAAGGATTTCAACTTGGGAGGAAGTTTAGGGGATAGCAGGAGGGGAAAAGAATAAAGGTGCTTTTCTTTTTCCTTGTTAGTGTAGAAACAGGAAAATGGAATAAAAGTGTTTGGATTTGCTGTTTCCTTCTCCTTCAAAAATCAAACCACCCAATAATTCGAAGAAAGTGGATGTGAATCAAACATTCAAAAAAATGATCGTATTTAGGCTTTGCTAGCTTCTTTCCTTCCATTATCCATATCGTGTACCAAACATGTGTAGTGAAAAACAAAAATCCCCTTTCTTTCCTTCCCTCCATTTTCATCCCTTCCATTCTAACAAACACATAGAAGGAAACCTTTTTAAGATGAAAAAAGCATCATTTCCGGAATCCATAAGTTAAAACAAACGATTCAGTGATCTCCCTTGAGTTGAAGCATAGTTGAGCTTTATTTGTTCAAAATTCAGAAAATACTTAACAAAAATAGTCATTGAATTCAATACAGAACAGACATCAGAGGTAGAAGGAATCACCTTCTTTGCCTTTTGTTGGCCGATGACAAATTCATCCAGCTTCCCACAAATCTCCTTGGGGGTCGGTAATTCCATCTCTAACCTCCCCGAACCGTCTTCATCTTTGTTGCCATCACACTCATCATTCAATTTCCGAATCTGCCCCGGCTCTTTCATCGAAACCCCCTCAACATCCCCTCTGATCTTCCCCAATTCCACGAAGCTCCCCTGCAAGGGAACCAGCTTAAACGGCCGGAAATAGAAGGCGGTCTTACAGTTACGGCAGAGATTGAGAGCCTGGAAAAGGCCTGGCTCCTTAACCGTGATGGAGAGTGGGCGATTAGAGAAAAGCACGGGCATCTGACTGGAGCACCGGGGGCAGTTCACTTCAGCTTTAATGTGGTCGTACTCCTCCGTTCCATCCCATTTTTGACGCCAAAACGACCAGGATGACGTCAGCCCGATGGGGGTTCTACGGAAGCGGAGGGCAGTGTGTTTAACAAGTGATGAAAGCATGCCGCTGGAGAGGTTGTTGCTTTGAATTCGAATCGGAATATACACGGAAGAAGGGCGGTGGGAGTGCTAAACTCTACCTACAACAACTTGAGGGCTCCGTGGAGAGAGGGAAACTGGTGCAGATGACGAAGTAGTGTAAAGGAGAGAGCAATTTGTGCTGTTGTTTGTAGGAAAATCGTTAGGTTTCGGTATAAGATGTAAGAATTTGGGTTAATTGCAACCTTCTATTTTAATTTGAAATTATTAAAAAAAAAAGAAGTGATCAAATTATCTCTTTTTTTTTCTTCTTCTTATTAATATTTTTTAATACTTAATTTTTTCTCATTTAAAGGTCAATTCTGACACCTATTTTGATTGGAAAATAATAGTTTAGGCACCTTCAAAAAGATAAACGAGATTATTTAGATACTTATCTTGATATTAAGCCAGTAAATTAAAAGGGGACTTTGGTTTCCAGTTTAAGATTTGTTTTCTTCTTTTTATCAAATGGAACTGTGAAGCAAGTGGCTCATCTCTGGCAATTGATGTTTTACATTGGTGACAATGTTCATACTACAATATTTTCTCAAAGTAAAGGAAAGTGCCGTTGTGGCAACGGTCATGAAATTTGAAAACCTAAAAAAGTATGACAACCTAAAATCCGCGTCTTGGAGCGCCTTTTACTTGTGAATAAGCGTTAAAAGCAGTGTGATTATTTCTTGGTCTGGAATAAAACCATGAAACTGTTGAAAGCTGTGAAGAAGCTCAAATTCTGGTCGAAAAAGAAGAAAAAGAGAAAATCGCTTGCTCCTCACCCTTCATCTTCATTCACTCCCCCCCATCCCCATAGCTGTTACTCCACCTCCTCCGTGCATTCCTCTCACTATTATCAATGCAGCTACTTGAGCTCATCGGTGCAGCCCTCGGCGCCACCGCTGCCTCCATGGCTCCAGGATGAGTCTCCAACGCCAGAGCAGGGTGAGCCATTCCCTGATTTTTCATATCCGACCGATCAGGTTCAACACCCCACACAAGATATTGAATCAGGTCCCGTGTTCACAGCAGCAGCTGCATCCTATCAGCAGTACATGGATCCAAATCCCGTGTATGGCCTGCCTCTAGTGCAGCAGACAGGTAGAAGAGAGAGATCAGCTGGGTTTTTTGGATGTGTGATTGATTTTAGCCTCCGTCTATTCCGATGTTTCTGTCCATGTTTTCACATCAGAGAAGTTCACGACAGAATTATTAATAAGCCCTCAAAATTCTTATTGTCATAATATATAGGAGGAGACCTCCATATAGAATTAAAGGACATTTCTATTAATGTTAGCAAACAGAGATGGATATTTTCTTATTCAGGCGGTAAATCAGATGAGTCATTTGTAATCCTAGCAATGTCGCTTCAATTTTATTTTGCTTTTGTTCATCAGCTCCATTTTCAATAATAAGCTTTTCAATTTTTAGGATGATTTAAGTTTATAGATTTATATATGTGAAGGACAAACATAGCGGCCGAGAGTTACAACGAAACTTTTTTTAATTTTACTTCCAAAGAGAAAACAAGGAGAAGGAAATATGCTAGTTCAACAAAAGACGAGGAGCATAGAAGCATGGTTTTGAATTTTGATGGCAACAATGTGCACACTGCATACAAGATGTGACACTTTCACTCAACTTCTATAGGGTTTTCCAAGAATAATATTTTGAAACGTTCACCAAAATACAATTTTTATTGATTTAATTCTTTAAAATGAAAAAAAAGGGACAAAAATGAAATCGCATGCCTACAGTCTGAAGCATAGACGGAGGAGCGTTTTTCACTCGCTACAACTTTATATTGGCCAACCAAATTTCAGATAAAAAATACAAAATTTGGAATAAATATGGTTGCTACACCAACAATTTCAAAATATTCTTCCCCTTTTTCTCTAGATTATAACTCCTGTTAGAATGTACTACTATTAGTTTGCCCTGGAAAAAGAAAGAGAAAGTTAAAGAAAGATTAAAAAAACATTCCTGGCATATGATGTAATTTATTACAGGAGAAATCAGAAATAGAATAGTGAAATTTACCTGCCAAGGTATGAATCATCTTCGGTATTGATAATTATTTCTTCACCTGTATCAAGATAGGGTGGTACCTGAGGAAGTTGGAATCGGTAAGGGTCGCAATATACACATTAACTAGAACGATAAAATGACTTATCAGATTACGATAGAATCCAATAAGCACAAGGTTCAAGAAAGCTGATCTACAACAATTAAGCAATAACATCTTCTATGCATATTGCCCATGTGATGCAAGATGGAAATATCTTAGTTGAGGGATTATAACCCTCAACTCCCACTTCACTAGCAATTCTACTATACTGAATATACAGCAATCTACATGCACAAGAAGTGAAATGCCTACAAGATTTTTTTAAAAGATTCAAATACACAGAAAACAACTGCATGTTTGACTTACTTGAACAGTAAGGCCATTGTCCAGCAAAGCCTTTTTATACCTGCACCAATGAGAAGTATAAAGACAAAATCTTGAAGTCCAAAAGTCTATAAGAGGTCTAGCAAGTGGAGTTCTTTGGCTGAGATTATTGGATTTTTAACAAAACTTACTATGATGTCAAAGTGCAGTGACATTACATTTTAATTATCACAAGCAATCATTTACTAATTTTTTTGAAGAAGTAGAACAAGGGGAAAACAATTGAAAAAGAAAAAGATGAGTAACAAAATTATCATACTCAACCCCAAAAAATCTATGAACGAGTCTAAGGTTGCAATTTTCAAATGCAAATATTGTTTGGGTTGAGAAACAAAAAATATCTATAAATGCATTTGAGAGCAAGAGAGAGATTGTTAGAACAGTTATTCAAAATATATTTATCTGCATAAATCTACTGTGACAACTGCCTCTTCACATCAATAGGTAGAGACTGTATGCGTTGCAATAAAGGGAAACTTGGTTAGATGCTAAAATCTTTTAGGTGCAAATGAATTTGAAGCTTTTAAAGTCCCTGGCTCAAAATCAAATTCATTTACAATCATTCCTAAACTATGAAATTGGTTTTCTTCTTAATTCAATTAATAGAATAGTCATATAAATGTATTAAGTTGAAGAAAAAGAAAGGCTCATATCATGCAAGTAAAATCATGTAAATTCCACTATTTGGTGTAATCATGTAGGTATATAGCTAGCGTTATTGTTTGAATATTTAGTGCAATCTTTACAGCAGCATATCAAATAGATAATGGCTATAATAACTGGAACAAGTTTGGGAAAGAATAATGAAGAATCATTTCTCAAAGGATGTAGGTATAAACAGGTTAACAAAATGACAGATAGTAATATAGTAAAGGACAAATGAGCATTAACATATTGAATACATACCGAGGGGTGGCTGAAACCCCCTTCATTGGAGTTTGTGTCTCCTTGATAGTACATGTCACGCGTTTTGGAACTGCTGCAGTCAACAGTCTTCCATCATATAATTGTAGTCTAACTTTCATTTCCTCTGTTATGAATGAAATTATATTTAGCGAGACAATATCCTGGAAGCTAACAACCACGAATCATGAAAAGAAATTGTAATAAAAGAAAATTGCTACCTACAACGGTAGAGTAGAATGAAGGAAATCACAATTCACAACCATTCTTTAAATAAAAAGAAGGAAATATATAGAACACTAGGGCTTAATGCTTTAAACAAGTGGAGCACACCGGCAAGCAACAGCCTCCATAAGTGTTTAGGATGCATGCTAAAACTAGTAATGGGAGGTGAATTAAAATTCCTTCCAGTGGACCAACTACCAAGTACACAACCAGTGAAACAAACCAGTCTTAATTTTATCAACCTTTTAGGTAAGCAGCAGACTTGCCAAATAAGTCCAATGGTACTTGCAGTTGGTCAAATGTCTCAGGCCTGAAAAACAAAACAAAAGAAATAGAACTCATTGATTTTGCAGAATTTCCCTTCACTTTAAATGCAAAAAAGTTTCTGAAAGTCTTAAAAATGATGGCAAAAACAAATTAAACTCACTCAATCAGAAACGCGGTATTATTTTCTGTGTACAAACATGTGAAAGACTTCTCCTCAACAAATACTCCTGCAACAAATAATAAGGCATTAACCGAACACAGACAAACAATAACCTTAAGTCGCATCTAAAGGCTAAGCTAAATGCAATACCAGAACCATTCCATATCCCAAAAAACCTTAAACTTAGGCAAGCTAGGTAAAGAATTCGGTGAGTTAAGATGCATACTTTCAACAGTCTCTTCAGGGCCGAACCGTAAACTTACTTTGTTTCCATTGTCAACATCACGAAGCTCCATCTGTATTTTTTAGGGAAAAGAAAAGGAGAGATTGACAATAGGGATCTTTAGAAAATAATCAAACAAAAGTTTTATACTAAAATAGGTACATTTTTTTCACAATTTTATTATCAATATAATGACATTATGCATTGGTCTCTTAATTTTCATTGAGTTTTGGCAATTTCTTCCACATTTTCCTTTCACTATAAAAAGGAAACTATGCATTGTGAAAATAGGTGAAAGAAAAAAGAAACTAATATTACGACAAGTACCCAAGGACTGAGTAAATCATATGACTAAACAAGCGAACCTGCATCAATGCACCTCCTCTACCTCGCTGCTTATGCTCTGATTCTACTATCTACAAACAAGTTATATAACAAATGTTAAGCTACAGAGTAACCTAAAAACAAACCTTTAAGCAACATTCAAGAAACAACCATCATTACTCCTCTCATCGAAAGATTATGACTTTCGAATCCCCTCTCCCCCTTGGACTTCCTCTAATGAAAGAAAAAAAGCAAATCAATAAGGGCACATGATGCGAACAAGTACCTGGTAGACTCGTCCTGAGGCATTCGTAGATTGAAAGCAGCATCAGTTAGTGTATTAAAAATATGATAAAATAAATAAATAAATTTTGGATATGACGCTTAAAGGCTAAAGCTAACCTGATTTTTCAATTACATTCCCAGGCCTTAGCTGCAGCATAAGCAGGGGTAATCACAATTCACAAAGAAAGAAAAAAATAAAATTAGCTAAATCAAAACAAAAACAAATCCCCCCTTTCTCTTCCGATTAAAAACAAAAAAAAAATCTTCTGCTACAAAATGAAAATCGTGAAGCGAAATTGCATAGAACATGGGAAGCAAAACAGATAAGTACAAAGAGTGAAGCGTGGAGATCGAATTGAAGTTCAGGAAAAAGTAAAAGTGATTTACATGGATGGCATTAACTTTGACGCCGCGATGTTGAGAGGCGGACCACCAGGGAGAGCTTCTAAGCAGAGAATGAGTGGGAGCATTGAAATTGAAGATGGTGGATAGAGATGGAGACAGTCGCTTCGTAAGTTGAACTCCCTTCTTCATCGAAACCTGCTGCTCCAGCTACTTCGGCTTCTGTGATTATCTGACCTAGCGAACTCGGTACCAAAAAAGGAACCGGGTCTGAGACAGTAGAGACCCGACGACAGGTAAGGCAAAGGGGAACACTACATTTGAACCGCGCGATGGACGAAAACCAACAAGTGAGACTAACCTTGGCGACGCAGAGAATAACCGTGTGAATAGTGTGGTGGTTATTAGGGGCGGGAGAAAATACCTGACCCGATTGACCCGACCCGAAAATTCGATGACCCGAAATTAAAATACCGGGTAATTCTCGGAAAAAATTACCCGACCCGGCAAATTTCTCGGGACACGGGCCGAAAGTTTTCCCTTACCGGGTACCCGACCCGACCCGATAAAATTTAATATATATTTTTTATATTTAAAATTATATTTTTATTTTATGTTTCTTAATATTTTCACTCTAAAATTAAGTTTAAATCTCTACATTTTTTCTATGTTTGTATTATATTCTTTTAAGTTTTAAGTTTAATTTTTTTTAAATATTTTTGTGTTTAACATGTGCTTTTTTTTAGTTTTAAAATTAAAAAAAAAAAGGAACCGGGTACCCGAATTTTACGGGTACCCGAATATAATGGGCCGAGACACGGGCCGTTTAATGAGGTACCCGGATGAACCGGGTACCCGGTTTTTCGGGTACCCGACAATTCCCACCCCTAGTGGTTATTGTAATGGTGTTCTTTTTCTTTCTTAAATTAAAAAATCGGCCCCTAATTATGACATTTGTTTGTGTTGAGATTTTAGCACGCTCGAATCGATCACCGAGACCGTCAAGGAGGGTTGTTTTTGTTTGGTGGTTGAATTGGCTAAAATCTAAATAAAGATAGACAAGAGACACAATGATTTTAGAGTGGTTCGGTCTTCTAACAAGCACCTACATCCACTACCTTAGCACACCACTAAGGATTTCCCAATTCACTCAACAATGAATTCGTCCCCTTTTCCCGGTTTAGGAGGAAACCGTTACAACCCTATCTTTTGGACTTGGCTAAGATAGAACCAACTCTAATTTTTCTCTCAAGGCTAAACTAAAACCTCTCCTTTTACAAGTGATTTGTTTGGTAAACTAAATACCTCTCTAGGTGGGTGTTTACACAAATTTAAGCTCACAAGAGTGTACAAAGAATTTACAATAATGCACTCTCTAAAGACTATGTACAAGAGAATAGTAAAATAAAGATTTAGACTCTAATTCTCTTGACCATATTGCTTGGATGTTGTCTCTAACCTTCTTCAAGTGTTCCAGCCTTCAATTTATAGTCCCAATTGAGTTTATGGCCGTTACTAGCCGTTGGGGATGATTTGGAGCTGTTGAAAACTTTATTTCCCTTCATAAATGCTGTTCTGCAGCTATCGGTATCGATACGCGTGAAACCGTATCGGTACGGCCTTCATAGGAACTAGCCGTTGAGCTCTTGCCAGCCTAGGCGTATCGATACGCTTGAGGGCGTATCGGTACGGGTCCACATTTAAATGGTCGTTGGGAAATAGCCGTTGAAGTTGGTTGAAAGGGGATCGGTACGCTTACATGGTGTATCTAAACGATCTCGATCCGTATCGAAACGGCAAAGGCCTGTATCGATACGTGTTTTGACAGTGGCCAAGCTGGGGTAAAAAGGTATCGGTACGGGTACAACCGTATCGATACGGGTAGCTTGAAAACACAAGTTTGGCTATATAAAAGCATGAAAAACATTGTCAAAAACCTCTTAAAATACCTCAAACATAATTTCAAGTTGTTTGGACTTAAAGACAAGTTTTAAATTCTTTTCAAATTAGTCCAAAATATTTTTCAATTATTATATCAAAACACTAGTTCTACAGTTTGGTTTTAGACTTTAAATTATTTTTTTGTTAAAATAAGTACTTTAATTGTTATTTCTGGCTATCTTAAGTCTAACAGACTAACAATCAACTAAATTAAAAATATTTTGACACGTTATAAAGAATCAAGTACTTATTTTGACTAAAAAGATAATTTAAAAACTAAAAGCAACAATAATAATTTAGGTATTTTGTTTTGATAAAAAATAATTTAGGGATTAAAAAACACAACAAACATAATTTAAGGTCTGGTTTTTTATTTAAGCTTTTTTGTGGCTTGAGTTTTGAGTAGATAAAATAATCCATGCACTATTAGCAAAAAAAATCACAAATGATTGTAATTTAGAGTTAATGGTTTAGTTTAAGAGGTTTAGTTTGTAGTGTTTTAAATTTAGAGTTTGAATTTAAAGTTTGATGTTTATGATTTAAGATTTATGAGCTTAGTGTTAAACAATTAGATTTTAAGTTCCAATGTTAAAAATAAACGCACTTGTGGGAAAAAATTACTTGTTATCAAATATTAACCATTTGGAGTGAAACATTTGTTTTCATTTTTTTCCAACAACATGTTTATCGTCTAGTTTAGACACTTGTTCCAAACAATAACCAAAAGGAAAAATGTAAACAGAAAATTATTGAATGGTTTGATTTGAATAATACTGATAATTTAAGAATACATTTAACTCGAAAATACATAAAAGATTGAATTTTTCAACTCATAAGTCAGATTCAAGCCAGTGGTCGACAAAATGAACTCCTACAGTGAAGTTCAAATTAGAAATACTTGGTAGCACTTTTGAAGTTTGTGACAATTTGGGTGCCATATATGTAACGAACATTGATATTTGCGATTGTAGTCGCAACCTACAGGGAATGACAACTAAAGGTTTTCCATGTTTTTTTTAAATGTAATAGTAGAATATCCTATGAGCCTCATTAAAAAAATTATACCTAAATAAAAAAAAAAGAGTACTCATATAGATATTTACGGGCAGGATAAACAGTTGTTCATTTCAATTACAAGCAAAGCAAAGAAACCAACAAGAGTTAAACCGGGCACTGATTAGCCAAACCAATCGCACGGCCCAAAACCATTCTAGCCAAACCATCAGCTACATCATTACCGATTCGACTAATGTGATAGATCTCACCTCCCATTCTCTATCAAGTATTTCTCGTAAGCGCATCACAAGAGCACTACCACTGGTTTTCCATGTCATTGATACCATGGATAAGTTAAAATAATGGAAACAAAAATAGGAATAAAATATGAATGATAACTTAGTTTAAAAATAATTATTAGTAAATGACAAAGTATTAGTGAAATATAGATGGCAGATTATATTTAAATATGTCACCAATAATTTAATAGTTGAGTGATTAAAGATATATATATATATAAATTATTCGGGCGATCAAACTGTTAATGTCTAAAAGTTGGGTGATCAAAATATTAATCGCTAATCAATAATTTTTTTATGTTGTGGTGACCAAAACGTTTGCGTTCTAAAGACTGAATAATTATTTAGGTAATTTACTTATTTATAGTGTGTCAAATTAAATTAGAAAGTTATACTTATTTCGTGAAATTAAAGTTATTTTGTAGTACCAACAATTAATTGGTTTAGTGAAATGAGATACCATGTTCCTTGAATAATGTTAGGAGTTTGAATATTTACGTTGTGAATGAAACAATTGGATTAATAGGGTCGTTTGCTCCTATAAGCTTTTATTAGTTAACTAATAAGTAAAAAATCGGTGTTTAAATAAAAAATTCAATATCTTGTCCAAAACATTAGATGAATAATTGAAAAAAAAATTAAGATTTATTCCATTTTTTTTTCTTAATTTAAAATATCTGATAAACATCTTCCACATCAAGAAAGTTGTGGTTGATTTTATTGGTTGACCAAGGTCGTAGAATTGACTATGAATATCCACTAAGCTACTATTTTTTTTGACTAAACAGTGAACACTAAGCTACTAATTAAAGCGATGGAAATCTTAGGGTATTAAACTATGTTTGTGAGGCATATGCATAAGACTCAAATCCATATGAAATCTCTCCTTCCTCAAACAGTATTTATCTTGTTAGCTTTATTTATTATACATATATAATTTGTCCATTTTTTAGACACATAATTATTTATTAAATAACACCACTACTAATTTCTTTAAAATGCCACCATTTAGTACCATGCATTTGTTATATTAAAATAAATAAGAAATATATATATATATATATATATATATATATCTATACAAATATAAAAAATTTAAAAATTATAAATATATATATATATCTATACAAATATAAAAAATTTAAAAATTATAAATATATATATATATATCTATACAAATATAAAAAATTTAAAAATTATATATATATATATATATACATTTAGTACCATAATTATTTTTTATGTATAGACGGTATAAATTTTAAACTTAGTACATGTTTAAACACACTCGTTATATTTATAATTTATAATTTAAAATCATTCAAATATAACAAACAACTTAGGATTTTCTAAAAAATTATAATTTTTTATGGATAAATATTCTATACACAGGCGGTGGAAATTGAAAGTTTCCACAAGTGCCTTAGTTTTAGGGTATATAAAGTTAGTTTAGGGCTTGGGGGTTTAGGTGTAGGGGTTAGAATTTAGGGATATTTGTTTCAATTGAATGTTTAGGGTTATAATTTAGGGTTTATAGGTTAAAACCTAAATACTCACCATATTACCCTAAAAACTAAATTCTAACATATAAACCCTAAATTATAACCCTAAACCTTAAATTAAAACAACTATCCCTAAATTCTAATCCCCTAAACCTTATACCATAAACTAACTATATATACCCTAAAACTAAGGTGCTTGTGGAGCCAGGTGTATATAGGATATTAATTTTTTTTATGTAGCCGCAAACTTTGTTTTTCATCTTGTTAGCCGTTGGCGGGGCATCAACTTTGGTTTTAGCGGTAGATTGCTTGGTATTTTTTTTGTATTATTATATTATATATATATTTTTAATTTTTATTAAGAATAATCATGTCTGTATGATTTGATTCTCATATGTTGTGCGGCACGTCTTTTTCTATCTTTTGGCATGTTTTTAGTTTTTATTAATAATTGTTTGACCGCTTTTTTATTTTTATTTTTCTCAAGATTGGACTTGACATCGTCTCAATTGATTAATATGACGATTATATGGTTATCTTGATGATATTTCATGTTTTAGACCCTTGATTTAGATTTGAATATACAACTTTTTGTGCGTTGTTTATCGATGCAGTTAAATATGTTTTGTATCTATCTTTTGTTCGAGTCTTTTAATTGAGTTTTTAACATTTTCATAGTATGGTTCTTTATTGATCTAAAATGATTAATTTTAGGTAAAATGACAAAAAATGCCCCCAACGTTTGCATGTTTTGTCATTTGGCCCCCTATTCTTTTTTTTGGTCCAAATATGCCCTCAACGTTTGCTTGTTTTGTCATTTGGCCCCCTATTCTTTCTTTTGGTCCAAATATGCCCCCAACGTTTCATTTATAGTCCAAATATGCCCCTGTTGGATGTAAACTGTCAATCAACTAACGGTCAACGGTTTATAAAAAAATTTTGACGTGGCATCAGCAGATCTTAATACGTGGCAAGTCCAGTCAGCATCAGCTGTTGAACGTCAGTTGACTGACAGTTTCCATCTAACGGGGGCATATTTGGACCAAATTGAAACGTTGGGGGGCATATTTGGACTACGAATGAAACGTTGGGGGCATATTTGGACCAAAAGAAAGAATAGGGGGCCAAATGACAAAACAAGCAAACGTTGGGGGCATATTTGGACCAAAAAAAAGAATAGGGGGTCAAATGACAAAACATGCAAATGTTGGGGGCATCTTTTGTCATTTTGCCTTAATTTTATAGGTTAATGAGATTAAAAAATGTCTGAATATTATGTGTTTAGTTTACGGTTATGATTATAAAATTTCATTGTAATTTATATATTTTATATTTTTAACATAACTATCTGTTCATATAAAAAATATAACAAACAACTTATAAGTAAGTATGATTACAAAGTCTAAATTTTAAATAGAGTATGTCATATAAAAAAATAGAGTATGTATCAAGTAATTTTCTTATTAAAAATTCACAAGAGAATGCGAAAATTTTATAGGTTTCACTGTTAGCAAAAATATTATAACAAATTAATAATGAAATGAAAAATAATAACAAAAAGTTGGTTCACTTTAAATTGCAATAATTCAGTTCGATAAATGAAAAAAATCAGTCATACATCGTTTAATTTTTGAATAAATATTACTTGTCCTTTTTCGGTGTCTTTATTTATGCCTCGTACTAAAAATTAGGTTTAAGGTTTGAATTTAAGGTTATGGTTTGTAGTTAGGGTCTAGGAAATTTAGGTTTAGTGTATTTTTAGGGTATATAGTGTAAAGTGTAGGATTTAAAATTTAAGATTAGAACTTAAAATTTATTTTTTTAGTGTTGAGTCATAAAAAAATAAAGAAAAGAAAATGATGATTTTTATCCTTAATTTTCTTATATACGCTGATAAATAAAAAATGTAAAATATTTGTCAATAAAAAATGTAAAATATATTTATATATATTGTTTTTTATTTTTAGTTTTTCCAAACAATCCCGCGATTACGGGGTGTGCTTTTTTGGTTTCCTTCTCTCGCCCGCACGGACATCCATCGACTTGATCGAATCCCAGAAACATCCACTTTTAGGTTTCTTGATTTTTCATTTCGAAACCGTACGGTTCATATTGCTAGGGTTACCGGAGGATCTTTTTCGTTTTCTTTGTTTAAACTCGCCGATTCCTAGGGTTTTCTTTTATCTGGCTCAGATCTGAGTTCCGCGCTGCTTAATCCTTCGCAAAGATGTTTTGGCGTATGGCCGGATTGTCCACTGCGTCTCCTGTGAGTTTCGCATTTTCTTGCGGTTTTCTTTCTTATCTTTTTATCTATGCTGACGTGTATGTCATTTACTTTTGATTTGAATCTTGGGGTTTCTTGCTGGGGAAATTTATGTTTCGATGCTGGCAATTTGCAAGGAACATAATAAGGGCTTGAAATAGTTTGTTTCAATGTCTGGAATTGGTTAAAAATGTTTGTGCTCGCTACTCCTCATTGTTAGGATATTGGTCCAATATAGAGTACGGGCCGTTTTCTCTGGGGATTTTTCAACTTTGTCGATTCTTCTATTCAAATCAAGTTTATAAAAAGTCAGGCCGCATTTGCTACGGGATAAAATGAGTACCCTTGTTTTATTTCGAATCAATGGGTGTTTTTTCCCCTTCTTTTTCAAATGTGAAATTCAGCGTTTGTTCTTGAGCATCAATGTGTTCTTCTGACTGCATTTATTAGAGGGTCATATTGTGTTTATGTTTCCTCTGGTTATGCATTGGTGTGTTTAAGATTTGCAAAGAGATGGAAATAGTTGGACCCTATCTTTTTTGTTACAGGTAGGTCAGATTCTGGGGGCATATCTTCTTAGCTCGCATTATCATGTTAGCTGCAGCTGAAAATAATTTTGGCTATGCTATTCTCTAGAAGCTTACTATGACATTCCTGTAATAATCATTTACCCTTTAGGTTTTAAGGTTTTAGGCGGGGATGATAGTTGTGTTACCCATATTTTATTCCCTAATAAGCCTTGTTGACTAAGAAAATGGTGTTTAAGGGTCAAGGCCATGGTCACTGTTAGTTTTTGGTTCACAGTTAATTTGTGGGTACTATTTTCTGCCCATTTATTCTTTAGACATTGTATTTTTTGTTCTTCTCCTCTTTTTTCTTTTTGACAATTTTCGTTTTTATGATCAATGCAGGTTGAGACAATTTTAGATAAGGAAAATTTTACACTGGAGGAGCTTCTTGATGAGGATGAAATTATTCAGGAATGCAAAGCCCTTAACGGGCGTCTTATAAACTTGTACAGCTTCTAGCCTCACATTGTGCTTCCTTTCTTCTTTCATCTCACAACATGTTAAATTGTTCTATACCATAATGTTTCGATTAGACAATATATATGATCTATTGAGATTAAATATTGCTTTTTTACTTTAATCACCATGCAGGGTTTTGTTTGTTCTAAGTGAGAAATTGTGTTAATGTTTGATCATAGTTCATAGATTTAAATACTAAAAGCCCTAGGCAAAGGCTTCTGAATCCAGTATATGCAGAATCTAAAAGGGGCATTAAATGAGTAAGGCTCTCATAAACGTCAAGGTATATAGACCGGCATTCACCTTTTGGGATCATTATTGATTCTAGTCTTTTTAACTTTGCAAGTAAATATTAAAAGTAAAAGTCAATCTATAGAATTCATTATATCTCTGGATATCAATGCCTACCTGGTTGATGAGATCCTATAGATTACAACGTTTAATCAAGATAAATACAGTTCAAAATGTTTGTCAACAAGAAAATGTATGTTTGTAAATAAGCTAGGCCTCTCTTCAGAGCTTATTAGCTTGATTATATGTCTTATGCTTATACCTGCATTTACACACAAAATCATCTATAAAAACACACACCCATTTCTTCACCCAAGCAAGTACTTGTTTTGTGCCTTTTGCCTGAGGTGATATAATGATTCTAGCACCTAGAGTGTGCCTAGTGTACTTGAAAACACTGCTCACATCTATTCTTATAAAAGAAAATAACCTTATTTGGGATCCCTTCAGAGGATGTTGACGGCTTCAGTTGTGGGAGGCCTGAATATTTTTCTCATTTTAAGATGATCCTTGCAAATTATTTGTATGTAAATGACTAATTCAATTTTTTTCATTGGTTCTCTGTCTCTCTCTTCATTGTCATATTTTGTTCTCATTTGCAGCTTGAGGGAGAAGGCTCAAGTTGAACAACTTCTTCGATATATAGTGGTAAAACCTCCAGAGGATGCTGATAATAAGCGAACTTTCAAGTAGGTTTTAATAGTTTAGCAAATGGGTTTTCTCCGACTCCCTGAATTTTACTGTATACTATTTTTTCTTGTAATACTTGGCTTGTGTGATTGCAGGTTTCCTTTCATTTCATGTGAGCTTTTTACCTGTGAGGTTGATATAATACTAAAAACATTGGTAGAAGATGAGGAAGTAAGAAGTTGACCCCTTTATTACCCCTCTATTTGAATTTTTGCTATGTCTTTATTAATGTAAGTTTCTACTGGTGCTTGTTTGTTTGCAGTTAATGAATTTGTTATTTTCCTTTTTGGATTCGAATCACTCCCATAGCACACCACTGGCTGGGTACTTCAGCAAGGTACCCTGTTTTCAACTTTTGACAATTCACATGTTTAACTTTGTAGCTCTTGTGCATTTCCTCTCATTTATTACATTCAAGTATACAAGGGTCTTCGAATTTGTTGTTATCTATGTTGGTATGTTCCATATTTGTTTTTCTTGTTAGGTTGTCATATGTTTGCTGTTGCGGAAGACATTGCCTTTCCTGCAGTATGTTAAGGTATGTTAAAGATTTTATTAAACTTGATTGAGAATTCTTTTGCTTCTATTTGTTTATTCTTTTAAAACAGGAACGATGGTTTTTTTACTAGTAGTATTACATGCATTTGTGAGAATCTATACTTCCATTTGAAGGCCTGACCGAGTTGATGTCACCGGTTAACCGGGTACCATCTAACTATCGAATTTGGTTGTGCCCTTGTTTGGGGGGGGGGCATGTCTGTTCTGATTTTCTGTTCCTATCTTCTTTGAGCAGTTAAAGATGTAAAGTTTTCTGTTTTCCCCATGTCTTTGCCTGTTTTTCTTTCAAGATGTAATATAATAGAAGCCACCAGTGTTACCAATAGTAGTCATTACTCTCTTCTTAGACCTCTAATTTCGCCATGTGGATATTTACTTTATGTGAGTTCTGGGACCACAGTAGTAACTCTAGATACTTCATTCATTTTTCCTGCATGATTATTTGTTGATTTGTACTCATAGGTTAAGGTAGAAATCAATAACCTTTTATTTTTTGCAATTAAAATTGAAGTTGTTCTGAGTAGGAGTGCAAATTTAATTTTCCATGTTAAAGTCTGAGCTGAATGAATTGAATTGTGAATGCATAAACAGGTTCGACAAAACTATTGTTCATTTATGTGAGTGATGACTTGAAACTTTAGTACATAGCATCTGATCTGATTTGTTGCCTTTATGATGCTGTCCAGGGCCATCAGGAAATTGTCAAGCGCTTGGTTGATCTGATTGGCATAACTTCAGTAATGGAGGTTGGTGTTTGTCTATCTTTGTTGTTATTTTGCGTAAATAAATATCTCACTGGAGTTTTTTATATTTCTATTCATTTAATAAGATTATATGTGCATTTGGTCGTTTACTAAAGTTTGGTTTGTTATGAATATATTAAACTTTTGATCTTAGATTGCTACTCACTAATGCTGTGAGAGGTTTTTGTTAGCTTATGCAAGTCATTCCTTGTTAAACAGGTTTTAATACGTCTTATTGGAGCTGATGAGCATATGTACTCAAACTATAAGGAGTCAATGCAATGGATAGAGGATACAGATGTTTTGGAGATGATTGCGGACAAATTCAGCTCTTCAGTAAGTGTCGTTGGCTGTTTGAGCAATATAAAAATTGTGCTCTTTCCTACTTCGTTAAAATGCAGTTGTTACTGGAGGCTTCTTCACTTTTATGGGTGGCACGGTTGGAGCTTTTCTTTAACTTGTTTTGCTGCTTTTGCCTTCTTTCCTTTATTTCTCCTTCATTGTTTTAGTGTAATACCCCCGATCTTGTCAAATGATTAGACACTTTCTATCCCTACCACCCTTTCCCAAGTGAGGAGTCCTTTAGGTAGAAAATATGTTAGTCTCAGTGACGCTTTATGTAGCATTTAATGCGACCTAATGTAAACATTAGCTTGCCTTCTTCTACTTTAGGGTGTTCATGGCACTAGTACTGGTTAAGTTTTTGAAAAATGTTCAAATGTCTTTTTACAGGATTCTGCTGAGGTGCATGCCAATGCAGCTGAAACATTATGTGCAATTACACGATTTGCTCCTCCTGGTCTTGCTGCCAAAATTACAAGCCCAAAGTAGGTGTCATTATTTCCATCTCTCATTATGCTTACACATGTGTGCTAACAGTTTGTTCTCACTCGTAAATCATTTAATTGGGCTATTTCTTTTTACTTCCCCTTGGTGCTGTCATGAAGTTTCACTGGAAGATTATTTCGTCATGCTTTGGAAGATTCTAGACCAAAATCTGTTCTGGTCAATTCTTTGTCTGTGTGCATATCTTTGTTAGATCCCAGGAGGCTAATGGTGGGCGTATATCATACATACCGCCAAGTTTCCCAAGGATCAATTATATCCGCTAAGCCTGAGACAGTTGAAGGAATGCTGGAGAGTTTAGGTGAAAGTTATCTTTTCTTCTTTACTATTACATGCATAACAAATCCATTTGCATTTTCACCTCACGTATAATTGGAAAAAGAATGAACTGAAGATGTTGTTGAGGTGCTATCTTCATAGTATATGAAGGCATAGTATCCCTCCTAGAATTACTCTTTTGAAGCATTCTCAGTTACTTGTATACATGGGACTCCGGTATGATACAGTATGGACATGGCGACAATTTAAGAATAAAAATTAGCACACAGCTTGAAGGGACATGACAACAAAAATGTATGCATGTATATATGTGTGTGTGTGAATGTGTTTCATTATAAAAATGTAGATAAGTTCTTCCAAATCTTATGAAATATATATATATATATATATTTTCTTCCTTCTATGTTTATTACTGCAGTTATATTAATTCTAATTAATCTAATCATTAGCCATCCTCAACTTGTTCCTTTCACTGCCATGTCCACCCATTTCTGGCTTGTCTTGACTGTCTAAATTTATATCTTTTTTAGTTTTTTGCATGCCCCTCTGTCATATATGTCTCCTATTGTACTGTATGCATATCTGTGTTTGACACTGCTATGACATTGGCACTTTGGGATTTCAGACTTGTCCTTGCTTCATTGCTCTCATGGCAGATGCCTAATCAATTCATTTTGACTAAACTTCAAAGGTCATGGTAATCCTACATGAGAACTTATAAATCAGGTTACTGTTCTGCAGGTCAGTTACTGAAGCTTTTGGATGTTTCATCTTCAGAGTTAGCCTTGCTAACCACGTATGGAAAATTACAGCCTCCTCTTGGGAAACATCGTTTAAAGGTATTTCTTTATTTTAAAACTTGCATTTTGTTGGTTGAGGAGTGATTGTCCTTTTTGTTGTTCGTTGTTGTGCATGAGTCAGCTATAGCTGACAGTTGAACTTCGTAATTTCTATACCAGACCTCTATTTCGATGGTCCTTTTCTATGGATCAGAAATTGCTCAACCAGAAAAGGCTGATGGAATTATTTATAATTTGGCATGGGATTTTCCAGATTGTGGAGTTCATTTCTGTCTTGCTGACAATTGGTAGTGAAGCTGCTGAAAAGGAATTGATTCGACTGGGTGCTATGCCAAGGATTTTGAACTTGTTCTTTGAGTAAGTTTTAGATTCTTGCGCTGTAATGATATGATTGTTGATTAGATCCAGTTTTTCATAACCCTTAGTTAATTCTGTACACAGGTATCCATACAACAATTTTTTGCATCATCATGTGGAGAACATAATACTGTCATGTTTAGAGAGCAAAAATGTTCAGCTTGTTGAGCATCTTCTCTCTGAATGTAACATTTTGGTAAAAATACTGGAAGCTGAAAAGAAGTGCACACTAACTTCTGATCCAAATATGGTAGTTACTGTGTCATGCTTTACTTTGCTCTTGAGGCATTTCTGTAACATATTTCTTGGTTCCACATACTTTTAATGTTTGAGCTTGTTAAATTTTTACCCCCTGCTTTAGCTGAATTGGTGCTTGTTTTTTCCTTTGTTCTAATCTCCCACAGCCGACAGTTAGTGCTGAAGGTAGAGCACCGCCAAGGATAGGGAATATTGGACACTTGACACGCATATCTAATAAACTTGTTCAGCTTGGAAATAGCAATGGTGAAATTCAGGCATATCTGCAGGTTTTAAATTTCTCGAAGATATTTCATTACACTTTTTTCATATACTTAAAAATGTTCAGTGTATATTGCAAGTTGCAGCATTTAATCTAACTTGGTTGTTTTTGGATTTGTGATTAGAGTCAAAACTAGAGCTTAATTCCTGCAATTGAATCATGTCTAACGCTCAATCCATCCAATAATAAGTCTGCGTTTCCATTTGGAATGCCTGATAACCATTATACACAACCAAAGGTTCCGGTAGTATGAAACTATGAACACCATTTATGTTTAAGTACTTTCATTAAACTAAGGAAAAAGAAATAGGAATCTTAAATCAGATGATGATTAGTTCTTTTGAGTCAGTCGGTGTATTTTCTTATTACTTGAGTTTTTCACATAATTTTTGGGACTTCAGAATGTGTTAAAATACACATAGCAACTGTTTTTCCCTTTATCCATAAATTTAACTACTGCATTGTTTTAACATGTTCCAAATTATGTCATGTCCAAATTTTCTTTTCTTTTTTCCTGCATGTTTTGGTCTCTGTATTCTGGGACTATCATTTGTCTGGTGTCAGTTGAGGGTAGCTTTCTTGTATGTCATTTAAATCTGTTCGTACTCAATTCTTTGAACCCTGAGTTTCCAAGTTCTAACCATTAGATGTTCCCAGGGGAAAAATTTCTGCTGATTTCTGCCTGTTGCAAAACCTTTTAGGGGTCAAATTATTTTTACTCTTCCAACCAGTTGTATTCTTAGTTTGTTTGTCCCTTGACAGGAAAACTGTGAATGGACTGATTGGCACACAGATGTCCTCTCGAAGCGTAATGCTGCAGAAAATGTCTTCCAGTGGGCTTGCGGGTATGCCATCTTCCTCATGTTGTTTTTCTCGTTTGTCCCTATGTTATCTGCAATTTTCATCTTTTTGGTTGAATGGAAGTTTTTGGCATTACTAAAATTAATATTCTGTAGGGTGGAATCTTGTTGAACTGCCCTTGCCCCAATGGTGGCATTGTTCACGAAACCTCTGTAACTGGTTTCACTTAGTTGTTTGATAAAGTGAAAAATTAAGTGTTGAAAATAAATTAAATACTTAATTTTAAGCATTGGATTTTTAAGTACTGAATTTGCATTAGAAAAATTGAACTGTTTGGTATATCAACTATTAATTATTGAATGTAATTTTGTTGTTTGATAATAGTAAACTTGCTTTTTCTCATAATTCTGACCTTATTAATGTAGTATTTTATATTATTTTGAATAATTTTTAATATAAAATAAATACAATAATTTGAATATTTCAATTTTTACAAAAAGGGGATAATTTATTTCAACTATAAGTACTTTCAAATAAATAAAAAATCAATTTAATATTTCATAGCATTTCAAAAAAAAAATTAATATTTGATAAAAAAGTATCAAGGAAAAAGTTAATATGGTTACCAAACAAAATTGAAAAATTAAGTGCTGAAAAATTTCATTTTATCCTTAAACAAGGATTATAAGATGGTATTAATCAATAATACTAAAGGATTTGACTGAGTGCAAGTTTCTTTTGAACTAGATCTCAAATTTGCTATAAATTATTGTTAAAAAATCCTGAATGGAACAGATGAAGACTTAATGGAATAAAGAAAACTAGGAGAACAAAAATCACTACTTTATTATTTTAGAATCATCTAAATATTGGATTGTAAAATTAATTTCTACAGAAGCCTTAATTGTCTAGTCAATGTCTCTTTGCAATTTGCTCAATGTGCCCAGCTTATTCATGATCTGATTTTAAGATTTACTTTCAGTCTAAGATGGAGCACCTGCCTATCTCGAGTGAGTCTGTGGGAAGACATTTATAGGCATAAAATATGAACATGAATAGAGAGTTGTTGGGAGAAAAAATCATGGGTGGGGGAAGGACAAATATATAGAGAGTTGTTTGAAAAGTTAAAATGTTTTATATGTCCTGAGTAGTCTTTCAGAGCAATGTAAATTTATCCTTGATAATTAGTGTAGGCATGTAATTGGGTCGTTATGATTCTTGATTTAAATATTGGGGTTTCAATATTTTAAGATAGTCATTGTAAATTGGTTTCAGTCACCAGGCTGAAGAGCATGAATGATTGAGTGTCAGGCCAGAAAAGGAAAGGTTTTGAATGAGATTTTAGCAACTTAATTGTTTAGTAGCAAGCAAACAGTGGAACACAAACAAGGAAAATGCATAGAAGTTCCTGCTGCCAGCTGACCTTTTTTTGCTTGATATAATATTTATTACTTTTTCGAAGTTAATTTAATTTGGTTTTATCTATTTTAACAGGAGGCCAACTGCTCTACATGACCGGAACAGAGATAGTGATGATGATGATTACCAAGATAGGGATTATGATGTTGCAGCCTTGGCGAATAACTTAAGCCAGGGATTTAGATATGGCATTTACAGTAATGATGATATAGAACAGGTTCTTTCTAGAACTTTCGTATTAATCCGGCTATATTTAAATTGTACTGTATTGTTTTACTTATTGAATACCAAGACCTAAAGAATGAACATAAAACAATTATTCTACATTTTAAATGGATATATTTTATACTGCAATTGATGAAACCTTGTTTGATATAATTTTGTAGCCATGCAAGTAATGATTATTATGACGTATTAAAATTACATTTGATACGGAGTATTTGATATGCTTCATTGACTTGTCTTGACCTTTGTCCTTAAAAAAGTGTCATGTTTTTGAAAAGCTGTTTGTGCAGTTATTTTGGTTTACCCTACTATTCTCGTATTTATTCTCTATATCTGTTATCGCTTTACCAAATAAAAATTTAATAGTTCTTTACTTTGAAAGGTTATTTCTCTGTATCCTTAAATCTTACTGGTTTAGGTAATGCTTTTATTTCATTATTTGTCGTCATATATTCATTCTGGTTTCTTCCATTTGCTAATATCTTTTTCATATGTTTCAGGTACATGGCTCAGTTGAAAGAGATGATGAGGTATATGTTATGTGTTATCTGAAATTTAGAGACAATAGTCGGATGGTTGATCTGTTTGAATGTGGAAAAAACTTTCTAAACTTACTCTGAGGACTCTTCCACTTTGTGCATTTTACTGAAGTTTTTTCCTAATAATTTTGCACTGTTATATTTGATATTCTAAAAAAGATGTCCATCTTTTATGGTGAAGAACATGCCCTCTCCCAGCCTTTCTTTTCCTCTTGAAATCGTGTTTTATCTTTGAGAGAACTTTTGTGCATAATTGAAAACTATCGCTGTTCTATTTTTCAGGATGTTTACTTTGATGATGAATCTGCTGAGGTTGTAATATCTTCTCTGCGCCTAGGAGACGATCAAGAAAGGTAGGTTGATTTTTTCTTTTTTTTTTGGAGGGGGGGGGGGGTGGGGGAGACCGACTGGTGGGAAGTTTTGTTGGTCCATTATGAAACTGTTTTTGTGTTAATTGAATTTCTTGACCTAATTGGCGGGCATTTTGTTTGTTGTCTGCAGCGGTTCTCTTTTTACAAATTCCAACTGGTTTGCGTTAGAAGACGACAGAGTTTCCAATGAATGCTCGACTGGTGCTATGGCTTCTGCATTGCTTAATGCTGAGGGAGCTGCTGTTGTCAACGGTGAAGGTGAATATGATGACGTTGTTGTTGGTGAAGATGATGAGTTAGATGATACCGCAACATCTTCCCAGGTTTCTGAAGGAAAAGTAGTAGATCAGTCCAGTGATCTGTCTAAAGACTCTAAAGAAGCTGGACCCAGTGCAAATGATAAACCTCCTGCATGGGTTGAATGGAGAGAGACCCCAGGTTCCAATGAAGAATGTGCTATTGTCCCAAATGGTGAAGTGCAAATGAAACTGTGCGATAGTAACCCAGATGGCATTACTGAACCCTCTTCATCATCTTCTGTTAATACAAGTGAAATTGCTTTGGAGGCATCTCCACAAGCAACAAACAAAAACCTCGGCTCAAACCCCCTCCAGCCATCTGTAAGTCCCCTTGTTACCAAGGACGAGACAACTATAGGAACTGAGTCTGCTTCTGAGGTGATCAAAGATGTTGAAGAACTTGCCAAGGCAACAACGAACTAATGTAAAATTCTGAAGAATTGGTTTAATTGAGCTATTAGTCATTACACCACAACATTGATCCGATGGGGGGTGGGGACTGCTTGTGGTCGATCAAGCTGCCGTTCTCACACAGCCAGTTGTTGATCGGAGTTGATGATTCTTTTCACCACCCACCTATCCTTGGAAAGTTTCAGATTGGCCAATTTCAATTTGAGAGCAGGTAGGTTTCTAAGCTTCGTGACTAGACTTATATAGCCGCTGCCAGCAAGTAAACCAACATTTAATGAATCTGTTGTCTAGCTTCTTATAGTGACTCAGGAAATGGCAGACACGATGCCGTTCCAACTTTTACGTGTTAATATCACATTATTGTCTTTCCCCCCTTTCATTGAATCCCAATTCCCAAGTGTTAATTTATAGAAATGAATTCCCTTAATATTCTTTCACCCGCATGGGGTTCCTCTTCCTTACCCTTTGGCAGTATTTATAGAAGTGAACATTGGTTGCTTCAAAATCTGTACATTAAATTGCTCACTTTTAGAGAGATTACGTTGTTCCGTCATTGAACAAATGCATCAGGGCAATTCGATGAGTTGAGAGTCATCGTCGTAAGACATGGCGAACGAGAAGATCTATTTACAGTTGTAGTACTAATTTGTACAAGTGAGAAAATTACAGTAGCGGTTACCATGGCGATGTTGTTGGTCATTGAAGATGATGGCAGTAGACTATGCCTTCACCAATCACCAGTCAACATCATTTTGGGCCTTTTTATCATTTCCTTTTGGCTTTTGGGTAAAAAACAGAGTGAAGTGGCAATTTTGTTGGATGTCCAGGTTGAAGTTGAAAGCCAAGCGAAATGGCGCTGAACGCCGTGCATGGACACTGTAACATCAGAGGCTCCTCACTATATATGTAATAATAATAAGAATATATTTTTTGAAATAATAATAATATAAATATGTTATCAATATAAAATTATATTTTTTGAAATTTATATAACTAAAGAGGATTAATTTATTATATATATTCTCTTAAACTATTATAGCACTCAAAGGATATACACAAATCGATTTATTATTAGAAAAACATTTTGACATACATGTTAGTGTAAATTATAAATTAGTTAATTTTAGAGTTTAAAATCTTATTTAAAATTTAATGGTTAAAGTTGTAGAATTTAAAATTTAGCATTAATGTTTAAAATGTAGAAGTTAGGTTTTTAAGTTTTTACTAAATAAATTAATATAGAAATAATAAAAGTTAACTTTATCTATTTCATATCGATCCGTTATTTTTTTAACAGGTCATCATACCAACTATGGATTATGTAAAAAAATTATACCAACTATGGAAAGATTAATTAATTGTATAGATTATATTATATTTCTTAATATTGTGCTTAACTTAACTAAGCAGCCACCCGAGAAGGCAAAGTAGAGGAAGAAGCGTCTTTTGGCAGTCCCCAAAAGATTAATAAAAATTTCCTCTCTAAACCCCCGTCCCCGTCCCCGTCCCATTCTTTAAATCCCAACTCAAGAGAAGACAAGTGAAAAGCAAAGATCGCCTTGAATTTGCTCTCCTCTGAAAGCTTCTTCTTCCATCTCTACTTCATGGCTCATTCAACTCTGTCTCAGGTCTTCCTTCTTTTCTTTTTTAGCTTTCCTTTTCTGTTTGATTCCTAGGATAAAGTAAAAGGAAAAGAAAAGATTACCCAAGAAATTATCAAGGGAAAAAGTTATTATTATCGTTTCTTTCGCTGTTCTCGAATTTATCGAAATGGGATTTCTGAAAGACTGACTTTCTGGTTTTACTTTTCAGGTTTCTTTAGCTGTTCCTACTGGAAACGACATTTCTCCAAGGAGATCTGTATTTAAGGTACTCACTTATTCTTACTCTTGATTTATCTGCTATAAGATCGGCGCTGTTTGGTTTAGTTTCAATAATGGGTGTTTAGATCATTGGAAAGTCGAAATACTAGAGCTAGAACATAGTGTTATCCGAAACTTTTGGATATCAAATTTAGATTTGATGGCTGAAATTTTACTCTTCTTAACTACTTCAATGCACTGTTGGAGTCAGAATAATGTTTGATGTTGATCTTGATCATCAGCAACCATACTTTTGACCATCTTTTTAATGGGCTGAAAATGCGGTTAATAATTGAAGTTTTGATATTCTAGATTGAGAGTGGATTATTCTAAACAAGAATGGCGTCATCTTTTTTGTGTGTATTATATTACTTGTCAATTGTCAAAACCAACTAAACAAACGACCATTCCTACTTTTCCCCGCTTCTTTGTTTTAAGAAGTTAAAGTTGCTGAGAGCAAAATGATCATATAGCTCTTTCATTTCTTCCTTTTTCTTTTAAAATAGCGGCTACCGAGCAAGTTTAAAATCTCATAGACAATAAAAGAATTAAAACAGATTCAAACTTAATCGGTCATTGTTGTAGTGAGTTTCTATATAGTTTATGCCTCTGGAGTGGGGTATGCAGACAAGGGTGTTGAACTTCATTTGGCGGTGCAAATTTTCTCTTGTTTAATTAACATTATAGAGTGTTCGTCTGTCATAAAGATGTTCTCTTCATGTGTGCATGCATCTTTGAATGTTGACAATTGCCAAAGTGAGTATGCTTATTGAATGCAGCATCGTGTTCATTGATTTGTGCTCATGATAGACATTATTATTCGACAGTTTTCTTTTGAAGCTGTTTCTTATTGATATTGTGCGATTGCAGTATTTTCAATAATGGAGTTTCGGGTCTACTTTTCTTTGCACTGTAAGTTAATCAGTTTGTGATACTGAAACACTTGGTTTTTATTGCAGAGGAACATTATAAACTTTGGTAACAAACCATGGGCTTCCAACTTATCTTTCGATCTGAAATCACGAAATGCGCAAAAGAGCAATCCGTACATAGTATGCATGTCAGTGCAACAAGCCAGCAAATCCAAGGTTGGAGTTCTACCTTCAGAGTTAGAAACTGCGAAAGAGCCTCCACTAAATTTATTCAAGCCCAAGGAACCTTACACAGCTACCATTGTTTCTGTTGAGAGACTTGTCGGTCCAAAAGCTCCTGGTGAGACTTGCCATATTGTGATTGATCATGGTGGTAATGTTCCATACTGGGAAGGGCAGAGCTATGGTGTTATCCCTCCTGTAAGTTTGTCACCTCTATATGTTGCTGTTTTTCTAATTATTATTGTTTTCAGATAGTTTGGTGGAGTAGAATATTTTAACTTCAATGCATGCATTAAAGTTGTTTTGATGATCTATCATGTTGGAGCGTAGGTAGGAGTAAGATGGTTTTGACCTTTGAGGATTGATAAGTTTATCATGGCTCTCGATCTCATAGAATGAAGTCATATGTATTCTTAGAACTTGTTTTATATTTTACTTCTTCATTGATTTCTCATCTAAAGTTTCCCATTTACTCTCTTCCAATGCTCATTTTTTCTTGTATCATAGGGTGAAAATCCAAAGAAACCAGGTTCTCCCCACAATGTTCGTCTGTATTCCATTGCGTCAACCAGGTATGGAGATTCTTTTGATGGCAAGACAGCCAGTTTGTGTGTCCGTCGTGCTGTCTATTATGACCCTGAGACTGGAAAGGAGGATCCTTCAAAAAATGGTATATGTAGCAATTTCCTATGCAACTCCAAGCCTGGAGATAAAGTTCAGATCACTGGTATGATCCTTCAATAAAGTGGAAATTGGTTAAATTATAGATTTTACAGGTTAATTTATCTAATATTAACTAAAGTATAATATTTTGGCAGGCCCCTCTGGCAAGATAATGCTTTTGCCTGAAGATAACCCAAATGCCAACCACATAATGATAGCCACTGGAACTGGTGTTGCTCCCTTTAGGGGATACCTCCGCCGCATGTTCATGGAAGATGTTACATTCAAGTTCCGCGGCCTTGCATGGCTTTTCCTTGGGGTTGCCAACAGTGACAGTCTCCTTTATGACGATGAGTTTACCAAATACGTAGAGGACTACCCTGATCAGTTCCGATATGATCGAGCTCTTAGCAGAGAGCAGAAGAACAAGAGTGGAGGCAAGATGTATGTCCAAGATAAGATCGAGGAATACAGTGATGAAATTTTCAAGCTCTTGGATGAGGGAGCCCATATATATTTCTGTGGGCTCAGGGGAATGATGCCCGGGATCCAAGAGACGCTGAAGAGAGTCGCGGAGCAGAGAGGAGAGAATTGGGACGAGAAGCTTTCACAGCTGAAGAAGAACAAACAATGGCATGTAGAAGTCTATTAGTTTTGCTTTGCAGGGTTTTAACCCAAACTCATGCCCCTGGTTGAAGACTAGTTGGCATCTTCAATTATTTATTTTATGGGCTTCACATGGAAACCTTGATTTAGCTAAGCTTAGCCGTCAGCATACCTTTCTGGGATTAAATAATTGAGCTACCCTCATATTTAGTGCAGTAAACTTGAAAACCTTTCCATTTATGATTGTTTAAATTATATACCAGTGGCAAAGGATTATGTTCATTATCTTGGTGACCCGGGTTCGAGCACCAGTGTTGTCATATTGTGTGTGACTTCTTAAAAAAAAATTAAGAAAGTTGAACAGATGTTACCATTGCATCACACCAACATATTAATATATATATATACCAGGCCTTGTTTTGTCTTCTTTCGATAATTCGGTTTGAAATTGGAACTTGAAAGATTTAAATTCAAGGAAACTATTCAATACGGGTTAACGCCATGGTTGGTCCTTTTTTTTGTGGCTGTTTGATTATAGTCTTCGGGTTTTGAAAAAATTATGTTTTGATCACGATGTTGATGTTGATTTATAACACTTTAGTTATTGAGAACCCAACAAATAGTTTCAGTGTAAAAATGAAGGGTCTTAAGAGACCTCGGGTTCAATAACTAAAGAGTTTATTTTAAATTTAATCCTAATCTTTAGATAAAATACTAATTAACATACAGGCATAGCATCATGCCATTTTCTCTGCTGGCCAGTCCCTCCCTAGCATCAAGTTTCGATCATACCCCCTCCCCACTCCCAATATAACCCTTTTTTTAACAAAAAAAATCATAAACTAAAATAAATTATTACCTACAATCCCCAAAGCACTCTGGTTATCTTTGGATTTTCAATTTCAATTAAGTGGTAAGCTTCCAAACTCCTCTTTTCAGATCTTGCATTTCATTCTCTATTGTTTCATTGGCTTATGCCAGTGATCGACAAAATTTTTCAATCCCATTTTTTTGCACTTTCAAAAGTTTACACCCGATTTATTCAAAATTAAGAATTGGTTATCTCCGTTTCTAGGAAATTGAGAATGATTTGCATTTTAAAAAAAACTTTGATTGGTTTCTATCTCATCCCCTGTTGTAGTTTTAGTATTCAATTAGTTTCTCTATTCATTCTTTAAGCTTTTGTTTGTATTAGAATATTTGATTTTATGGTTATAACCGTGAAGGGAAAATTAAATTAGAGATTAATTAAACCACAATAGGAATAGAGAGAATTTTTAAATTTTAGTAAATTACACGAGCTTTCCCCCGATACATTTAGCTGATTGATTTTTTCCCCCAGTTTTTCAAGCTTCCTTGTTGGATGATTGTGGGTTGGTAGCAAAGAAATGAGCGGAGTAACAAGGGCTACCTCAGGTATGCTAATATTACGTCAATCCGCGATGCTCATATTCAGTCAATGCAATTGAATGATTTGCAATAGATTATAATCATGTTCTCCCTGAAAAATGTAAAATTTTGCTAAGTTTTGAGTAAATGTAAAAAAAAAAAAGTTTGGTTAAGTTTTCCTTCAAAAGTTTCTAATGACAATTTTGCTATCAACAATGGAAAAAATTAAAAAAAAAGAGACAATTTTGTGAATATACAATCATATGCTAAAAAATTAATTAGTAGGTAGCATCATGCATGTGACATTTGCGTACACATTTCTCAAAATTGTTGCTTCTTACTGACTTGGTCAAAATATTCTATTGTTGGCCTGTGCATCCGAGTCAAATAAAATAAGGTGAATAATGTAATGCTTGTCTCAAAAGAGAATCTATCTTTTGTATTTATCTTTGTAGAGTTCAGTTGTCAACTTATTTAATTCACTGCAAAGTGTAAAACTTGTTTTTATGAAGGCCTAAGAATTGCAATGATGCTTGAGAACAAAGGGATAAATTCTTATCCTTAATGCCACTCATTTCTTTTATTTTCTCCCTTGAAGAAATTGGATTTGCCACAAAAAGGTGAACACTTATAACCTAGTTTTTCGTTGTCAAACACTAAAAACTTATTGCTTTTTGGATTTACATCGAGTATAAGAGGTCAGATAATCTCCATTTTTGTAAATTGAACCTTTATAGGTAAAATCACATTTCTTTTTAAGGTTAATGTATCTGTGGTCTTCCTTAAATTTGACTGAATTTTGTAGAAAATCCATTTCCTATGCAGCTAAAGTAAGATTGAGGGGCTTATTGAATCAAGCTGATAACCGCACTTGCGCTGATTGCGGTGCTCCAGATCCAAAGTGGGCGTAAGTTTTACTGTTATGGCATATTTAGAGTTTGCCAATTCCTTTCTTATCCTATGAATAGGATATAAGAGTACCGGATGAATACATGTCTCTTTGGATAATTGATGCATGTATAAGTGCATATGTTTGTTTGCAGAATAAGAAAGGATTAAGAAAATCACTTGGAAACTGTATTTTCAGATCAGTAAATATTGGAGTCTTTTTATGCTTGAAATGTTGCGGTGTGCACAGAAGCCTCGGTACACACATCTCCAAGGTGATTAATACGTTTGCATGTAATGTAATATTTTTTTCTCATGGAATGATACCTGATTGGGGAAACGTACGAGGGATTTTCTATTGGCTATTTATTGTATAGATAGTGAAGGTGCAATAAATTTGACAAATCAGTAAAAGTAGGTGATTCAAGTATGGGATAATAGGTGTGTGCCTTGATAATAGAACCAGCAGCGTGCCTGTTAATTTTACACAATTGTGTTTTAGGATATAAATGGGAACAAAAACAAATCTAATAGTAATTAATATGCTAACTAATAGTCTATTGCTAGCCTATTCGAGATAATCGCTTATTTATCCAAAACAGATGTCTCTGTTAGTTCACATACTTGTATTTCTTGAAAGCTTCCCTAGGCTACTTCGGTTGATTATTGGACGAACATTCATGGATCAAGATTAAAGTTTAATTATCTTGAGGATTAATCATTGTTATGACCTCATTGATGTCTATATATCACGCTTACAGTTCCTCTTACATCATAATATGTGACACTTTGAACTTTATTTTAGTGTCTTGTGGTTTGCTTAGAATTTCATTGTATATTTGCAGCCTTTTTTTAATTTCCCGATGATTTCAGGTTCTATCCGTGGCATTGGATGAATGGTCTGATGAAGAAATTGAATCCATGATTGAAGTTGGAGGAAATTCTTCTGCTAATTCAATCTACGAGTCTTATAAACCTGAAGGTTATAAAAAGCCTGGTCCAAATTCTAGTAATGATGAGCGGAGGAGATTCATTAGGTTAGATTTCAGACAATTTACTATCTCTCAATTTGAGCATTTCTTTCTCACTTATATCCGGTGCTGTATGTGTTCAAAAACTATTTTTTTCATGTACCAGCCTTTTGTGGGCACCTCTTTACTGGATTCGGATAGAAAGCCAGTGTCATAAATTGCAGTAACCTTATCGTGGCCTACCGTTTAACCTAGTTTACATATAGCAGATTTGATAGATTTTCGTCTTAGATGTTTTAGTAATTTCTTATTTCAAATTTTCCTGCAGGTCCAAGTATGAAGAACAAGAATTTGTGAAACCTAGCTTGCGGATCACATCAGGGAGGAATTCTTATTCTTCTTCTTCTGTTCAATCAAGCATTTCCGGAAAGATTCTTGATACTATCCTGTCACATAAATCGGTAATTTCTTTTGTTGCTTTGTTTCTTCCAATCTGATTCACTGTCTTGGGAACAACACGTAAGATCATGTTGCTAATGATTTTAAGGGATAATATGGTCACTTGTTGAATAGCATGAGCTGAACATGTACAGGGGATTCTTTTATATCACCCTGTTTGTAGGATACTTGCATTCAATTTATTTGTCTAGGTCTATAGTTATTTTGTAAAAGTAAGTCTACCAGTTAAACTTGGCCAAGGCTCATGTGAAATGTTGCCAATTGCGGCAATATTTTTGTGAGAAGTCAAATCAGTATTAACACCAACAATTTGAATACCACAAGACGGATCTAATATGGTGCCACACTTCATAACTTCAATCCGTTTGACCTGAAAGCGATAACAGGATGGCATGGTTGAATTTATTGGGTTACTGAAGGTCAAAGTGGTAAAAGGCACAAATTTAGCCATTCGGGATATGATGACAAGTGATCCTTATGTTCTCCTAACTCTTGGGCAGCAGGTTAGTTGCTTCCTGTCGTTTGTTTTATTCTCGTGGAGTTTTGTCAAGGCTATACATTGTGTTCTTTCTTTTGTCAATCTCAATCTGTAGACCTCTTTATAAATTATGTTATTTCTTTTGTCTCTCTTTTGTATGTGTGTATGTACATGGATTTATGGGCATTATGCTTGTAGAATAATCAGTATCACTTCTGTACGTGGATTAAGCTGTTAGCACCCTTCCTTTTTTTTCTTTTTCTTTTTTTAGGAACTCAAGGTTGCAAGCGTTTACTCCTGATCATTGAAACCAAGAGTCTAGCACTTTATAGATAAACTACACATCCATTGGCCAGCTGTTAGTATCATTCACTTGGTAGTATTGTGGATTTGTGGTTTAAATCAGACCTCTATCAAAGCTTTGATGTACTTTATATATTTGTCCTCTTATCGTTACTTATGTTGCTTGAACTTCTCTGTATTTCATATGGGTGGGTATGCGTCCAACGTGGTTATGTTCAATATTTTCCAAGTTTTTTCATGTATTTGGTCGGAGGAATATTTGAAAGGTTATTCTATGCCTATTCTATGCCTGTCTCTAATAGATTGGTACTGCGTACATATACCTTTTGGATGCTTTACATGTTTTCTTTACCTTTTGTTTTCCTACCAAAATAAGAGTTAGTTGCTTTGAATGGTTCCTTTTTTTAAGCTCATGATAACAATGGGTGACTTCTGATCTTATTAGACTGTTCAGACGACTGTAAAATCGAGCGACCTGAATCCAGTTTGGAATGAGGAACTCATGCTATCTGTTCCTAACGACTATAAGCCTATGAAGTTGGTAAGTGCAGTCCTTTCCCCCTAATATTAGTTATTTAGAAACTATGTAGTTTGTTTCCTTAAAATAAGGAAAGAAAATCTGTAGTTAAATAAAAGTCTACTATTTTTAATAACTATTACCCTCTTTATGTATTTAATATGATAGTTGTGGTTTTACCTATTTAATATTTATGTAGATCTGTACATGGTGATAAGGCTGATTGAGTTGGATTTGGGTCAAGTCCTATAAATTTTATTATTTGGCTCTGTTAAGGATTTCTTGGGTTCGGGTTTGTTTGGCTACATGTTGGCTGGGTTTTGGTCTTCCTGGCTGTTTTAAATCAATTTGACCTGCATGAGAACAAGTTTTTGGAGAGGGCCAGCTTATATTGTCAACTTATTATTATTATTATTATTATTATTGTTATCAACTATGCTGCTTTGGCTCTTCAAGTACCCTCGTCCGACACCCGTTCCCAATACACATGTGGAGATAGGTATGGGAACATGAGCCTTGAAGGACTCTCCAAATACATGAAAATCTTGGACAATATGCCGGACATATATTCATGTCCAAAATTCACAATTGAGTTGAATGATATAGAATATCAATATAACTTCAAACATCGCAATGCTCGGACATTATTATACTAGTTTAGTCTTGAATTTTAGGTAAAACCATTTTTTGTCATTTACGATGACAAGATATGTGATTGATCTGCTGATGCTTGCAATATTCATTCATTCATACATGATTTCCTGCCATCTTAGGCATCGAGTTTCTCTAATCTGTTGATCTTCTACTCTGTAGCAAGTATATGATCACGACACGTTCTCATCTGATGATATAATGGGAGAAGCAGAGATCGATATCCAGCCCTTGATAACGTCTGCAATGTCATACGGGGATCCACAAATGTTCGGGGATATGCAGATCGGGAAATGGCTGAAGTCCAATGATAATGCCCTTATGGAGGATAGCATCGTCAACATCGTGGATGGGAGGGTGAGACAAGAAGTATCACTCCAGCTCCAAAATGTTGAATCTGGAGAAATCTATTTAGAAGTAGAGTGGCTGTCTCTGGATCAGTGAGCAATGTGTAGTGTAATTGTATTGGCTTCAATTTGCTCCGTCGGTAGGCAATAATTCTTTCTGAAGGGCACATCTTATTTGGAGTCGAGGAGTGGCGGCCATCATTAAAGTAAGCTTTTGATTCATGTCGTGTTTTTGAATAAATTAAGGAATGTTTCATCACAGATAATTTGAAGTTGCCTTGTATTCTCCTTTTCTATCCTTGATTTCTTTTTATTGTGTTCCACACGTTTTCACAAATGGTATATCAATTAAAAGAAAATAATAATTTATGATACGGGTAATTTTATTAAAAAAATTATACTAATCATTTAAATTCAATTTAATTTTTCAAGTTTGGAACAAGTTAAATGCAATATTCAAACAAAAGTCAAGCTAAACGACAGGAATGCAACATTTGGATTGATAAGATTTAGCTGCGCTTTTGGCCTCCAGAACGGCGATGTTGTTGCGATCAGGTTTTTTCTGGAATTTTTCAGTTTAAGTAACGGAAGCTGTTCGGCAATATCTTTTGCCTGCAAACGCAGCCTTGCTTTTTTTTTTTTGTTGACCGTGTATGTGAAATGCTGTTTTTGTTTTTGTTTTCATGACGAAGGCCTTCATTTTTTTTGAGAAATAAGAAAGAAAATATTATCATAGCAGTTAAATTTTTTTGAATTTAGTTAGAAAAAAGTACTTATGATAGTATTACAGAAAAAACAACTCGAAATAAAGCTAAAACATTAATGACAATGACTATCATGCAAAATAATTAAACCCTCATCAGGAGGGTACAACAAAATGCGCGGTTTAAAACTATCTTTTGAATACAGTTTTGCTATTGCATCAACTACGCGGTTACCTTTTTCTAAAGACATGTCGTATTTTAACTTGCCACTGGTTTTGCAGCAAATTTCAAATAGAACAAGCAGTGAGGAATGGAAACCCCACCCTTTCGGGTTTTGGAAAGTACGAACAACATTAAGATTATCGGATTCCACCACAACGGCCTTAGCGTTCAAATTTAGGGGCAAACCCTCAAATGACGTTAATCTAAGACCATAGTACACACACTGTTTCTTGTTGACTCATTTTATTAGTTGATATTATTCAAAGTTCATAAATTAAATATCGTATATCATGTTCAAGCATGCAAATTATTCCAAGTGAGAGTGATAGTTTTGTTTTTTTTTTATATTATTAATTTATTATACAAATATTTATAAAACTCGAATTAAATAAAATTCTAAACTCACGAAACTATTCAAACTTAGAATTTGAGAATGTCTTAAATATAATTTTTACATGATGTAGAAAACATTTACGTATCGTGTAGCAAGTAAAAATGATACTAACATTTTAAGGATGGAAATCGTCTATCCCTAACTATACCCCTATTAGTGTTTCTATTTTAAAATAGCGGGTTTAGGATTTGGGGTTTAAAGTTGGGATTTAAGGTTAGGGTGTAGAGAATTAGAGGTATGTTGTATTTTTTATGGTTTAGGGTTTAGGATATGAAAATTAGGGTTAGTGCTTAGAATTTAATTTTTAGTTTGTTTTTTAGTAGGCGTCATATAAGGAGGCATAGTTAAGGGTAGAAAAATTTTACTCAAGATCAGAGTTTAAGTAATATTGTCTACAAGCAGTATTATCAAATGAAGCCATCAAATTTGTTTTTAGAATTTTATATTTTTATTCAAATCTTCTTGAACCGTCCTTTAAACTCTTTTTCAGATGACTTAAGCCTTAAAAAATGTCGTTTTGTAACACAGAAATGGAAATTTAATCGTTGTTAGGGTTCTATTTTATTTTCACTTTGTGGCAGAAGTTATAGTCGGGATTAAACTTGTTTAGAAAATCATATTTTATTTCCTTCTTTTTTTTTGTCAAAAATGAACTGGAAGGGAGCAGTTGGCAGAAAATGAAATTTCTTTTCCTCTCTTGTTGGGGTTTGGTGACTGGTGGGTAATCTTTCTTAGTTTTATAATTCTTCAACTCTCTCTCTCTCTCTCTCTTATTAATCTCTATTGTAATAAACAAGATTAATTCTCAATCCATTATTATTAAAGGTTAAAATAACAAAAGATGTACTATATTTATGTTAATAAAACTTAAAAAAAGTAATTTATACCAAATAAATCTCTAATACAAGTAAAAAAAAAAAACTCTTAACAATTACAGGAGTGAAGGCAGTGAAAATGGAGGAAGACAAAGAGAATGAGGGAAATGTGGAAGTTTGGTTGGTAAAATTTCAGCTTCTGGTATGCTGTATTTTACCAGCTCCCTTATATAGAGGGGATGGTTAATCTTTTTATTTGGAGGGAGAGTGAGACATTTCATCTCTAATCAATAATTTAGATTTTGACATGTTAATACCAACTCAATTTATATAATAATTACTCCCCCAGCAAAAAAACAAGACCCTCTTTTCTAAATCTGCACTCAATTTATGCCATCTGTTGTAGTGTTTTTGTTTGGGAGATAATGGGAAGCGAGTGCAACCAAAGCAAGCCTCATTACGACATTACATTGTCCAAAAGAACTAGGAAGCCACTCAACAATCCCCAACAACCTAACACTAATGGCAAGGATTCGGACAACGAGGATCGTAAAAGCTTGAAGCAACTCATCAATGGCGACGAAACGGGTGGTGCTACCGCTACTTCGCTGCCGCTGGGCCGGCACTTCTCGGATGAGGAGCAACATCTGCAGCTGGTGAAGAAAAACCAACCGTTTAACAATGGGGTGAAGCTCAAAGGAATGATGAGTCGCTATGCCAAAGTTTTGAGCCATTTGGTCAAAGTGAAACGGGAGCCTGGTTTAGGGTCCAAGAAAAAACATCTTCTCCGGTTAACTAATGTAGGCTAAGCTATATTCATTAATTCTTCAGATCTCATCATCATGTCCCATGCATGCATGCATGCACACACATATATTATACGTACAAATATGATTGCATATGTTATATGTATGTATGTAGATTCAAGATCTTGAGCTTATGCCTGTGTTTGTATATATATAGTGAGCTTATGCTCTATTTGCACCAAACCATTTAATGGGTTGTTTCGAAACCTAACGAATAAGAACTTTCTTTTGATAGAAACATGAAGGTGATTATGTTTGTCTGTTTTGTTGCTACTCTTTCTCTCTTTTTAAATTGATTCTTTTATTTCCCAAACCACAGTTATTATCATTGTTATAATTTTCTCAGCAAAACAGAGTAGTTTATTGATGATTTGTAATCCAAATGATAGTTTAGTTTAGTTTAGTTATTCAAATCCAAGCTGCTATTAGGCTGATTTGTAATCCAAATCCAAACAGATAAGTTTAGTGAGTTTTGAGTTTCAAAGTGAACTCCTTTCCCACAGGTAGCATCAGCCATGAGATCTCCACAACCTGGAATTTTGTATCTTTGTCTAATTTTGCCTTCAAAACTGGATTTCCGTTCAAATTTGTTGTGTTTTCAGTGGTTCTTAATTCATACCCCTTCACTCTCCTTGATTTTTCCAACCCCACGAATGTCACTTTGTTTATGATCCATTTTTGACTCGAAGCATATTCCCCATCCTCAACCTCTGATCTAACAAAGACATCATCACCAGCATCTGCTCCATGAAATCTCACCAAACTCCACTTTCCTCCATCTTGCCCCATCTCTACTGCCTCTCCGTCGTCCAAGAACAGTTCCCCCGTGATGTTCTCGGATTTGCTGACGGCCACCAAGAGTTGGAACGGTGTTTCCCGAGCGGCTTTTGTTGTCATTGCCTCTCCTTGCATTGCTATGATGTTGCCTTCTCGGACATGCACGTTTATATGATCAGGTGGTGCAGCAAGCGTGAAGTATTTCCCGGATGTTGAACTTACTGAGTTGGAGTGATTGAAGAGGTCGAACCAGTTTCCAGCTGGGAAGTAAGCATCAACTGAAACTACCCCTGGGCTTAATGCAGGTGATACCATAATACCTTTGCCTAGGAGAAACTGTGAATTGATTTCATAAGTGTGAACATCTTGTGGGAATGTGAAGAACATAGGCCTTGCGATGGGAGTCCCTTTCGTGTGTGCCTCGTACATTAATGTGTAAAAATATGGCAACAGGCGATACCGGAGACCCAACACTTTCCTAGCAGTGGCAGCGACGGAGTCCCAGAGATAGAGCTCTTGCCGGATTGTATTAATTGCTGAGTGATCTCTAGCAAAAGGGTAAAATGCCCCCAGCTGCATTTACAACAACAAAAAATCGAATCAATTGTGCATATACATGATACAATACTAACAACTGAGTTTGAGTAACATATATAAGAACTCACTTGAATCCATCGCCGGCAGAGCTCTTCAGTGGTATTCCCTGAAAAGCCACATATATCAGCACCAACCATTGGAATTCCAAAGAGTCCAAAGTTTAAAATTGATGGAATTGTGTAAGCCAAATCTTCCCAGGTGGCTGCATTGTCCCCAGTCCAGTGTGCTGTATACTTCCCAGAGCTTACAAAAGTTGATCTGCTAAGTATAAATGGCCTTTTGCCGGTCAGATTCTCCAATGCCGCATGAGTTGCTTTGCATTCCAATAAACCGTACAAATTATGGACATTATACTCTGTCAGGTTACCAAAATGCAAAGCTGTTGCAGGAACTGTATTATTATTAATGGGTCGTTGGATTCCTTCATTGTTGATCTTGTAAGGAGGATCATCAATGGCGGAATTCGGCCTTGGAGGGGACGTAATAAAGTTGGATAACTCGTTCATATCAAGCCAAAGACCATCAACAGGGAGAATATCTCGAAACAATTTGATCTCACCCCGCCAATACGTTTGTGTTTGAGGGTTTATGAAATCTGGGAAGTAGACTGGACCAGGCCAAACTTGACCCAAGTAAGGTATGCCATCTCTTTTTATGAATATATCAGCTTTCATCCCTCTGATGTAGCTTCCATATGTACTGTTTACACTGATACCTGTCAACGTTATAATCATAATTCATGTGTGTTAAGACCGTTATTATACAGTTTCGGCTATCTCCCTCATTACCAATATGCTTGCATCGTAAATTACCGGGATCTATGATGACGACGTATTTCTGGTCATTCTGATGAAGCTTAGCCACAAGCTGTTTCATCTGGTCCTCGGGGAAGTTAATGGGGTCAAGAGTGAAGTCCTTGAATCCGTCCATGTAATCGATGTCCGTCCACATAACTTCAAGAGGGATCTTGGCTTTTGCATAGCCAGCAACCACATCCTCGACATCAGAAACGTTTTGGTACCCCCATCGGCACTGATGGAATCCTTTAACAAACAACGCGGATACGAGTGATGATGAATGCATTAATCAATCCAATATATAGACCAACTCATATCCGAGTTCGAAAAAGAAAGGTGCATACTTACCAAAGGACCAATAAGGCATGGGAGCAGGGCGGCCGATAAGCTCGGTATACTGCTGAATGACAGTGTGTGGCAATGGTCCACAAAAAACATACAAATCTATAACACCTCCAATAGCCTTGTAAGTTATCCTGTTTCCTCCATAAACTATGTCCATCCCATTGCTATTAAGCAACAATACTCCATGGCTACTCCCTGCTGCTACTCTGCCATCTTCAGATGCTGATCTTACGTCCACGTAAAAGGGATGCGATCCATAAAGATTAACATCAAGTTTTGCGCTCGCCAAGTCCGCATTCCACAGCGTCAACGTCTCATCATGTTGTAACTTGAACGATCTCTTTGTGTGCTCCCCCAGTCCGTAAAGAGACGACTTGTTTACAGGAAGCGCGGAGGAGAGTTGAATGTATTGTTCCTTGAACACCAAGAAAGTGCTCGGATCCGATGGATCCGGAGATGCGTCGAAAAGGGTGTCGCCGGAGGAGCGACGTGTCACCGAGAACCCGAATGGAGTGGTGTTTCGGAGGGTGAAAATGAGGTCCGATGATGGGTCCGACACCGAGTGGGTTTCCTTCAGCTTCCGCGTTGGGTGGTTTGCGGGTGAACTGAGGGGGAAATGATTTTGGGGTTGACGAGGAATGATTTCTTGTGGGATTTCCCATCTTTGATGCGCCGAATCCCTAATCCTGATTCTCAAACGACTGCTTGTCTCAAAGCTTCATAGAGTAAATTTAAAACCATTAGGATTCAACCCTGAAAATATGAAGTTTAAAGAAAAGAACACGGCAGCTGATGAAAGATTTACCTTACGCAAAGATTGAGATTTTGGACATCAGGTCCGTAGACAGAGGAGCTGCGAATCAGAGCAAGACCAGCAGTCAACCATGTTTTGTTCGGATCAACGGAAACAGAATTCAGTTGGTAGCCATAACCAACAGCTTCATTAACCCCGTGAATCACTGAGCAAGAAGAAGAAATGATTATCAAAAACAGAAAGAGATTGTTTAACAAGTGTGTCTTTTGTGTTGTGTTCATGGTTTCTTTTCAGACAGGCTTGTAGTTGTCTCTACTCTCTACTGCTATTTGTATTCCATTTCTGGAAGGAAAAGTAGTGCTTTCGTCCTGCCATTGATTTTTATTCCATTCCTATATTACTGTATATTTAATTAATTTAGTAGGTCTTTCCCTTCGATGGCCCGGAATGCGTTTTGTAAAACATATGCTTAGAAAATAATACCTGCCAGGTCATTCTGGTCAAAGCGATTACATTATCAAGTCTACTCGAGTCATATATTATATATTTTAAAATGTGAAAATATTTTTTTCTTTTCAATATAAAAATAAGTTTATTATACAAACGATACTTAAAATTGACAACGTTTTTCAAATTAACACTTAAACTCTATTTTGTCTTTAAATTGAAACTTGAACTTATAACAAAATTTTAAATTAGTATATGTGTTCACTCAGTATCTCAACAACTAATAAAGTTGATTATAAAAAACAATAAAAGATTATGCAACAAGTGCTGCTATTTTTATTCCATTGCCGGAGAACCGAAAGGATAAACTGTCGTTTTCTTTCTGCCATAGATTTACTCAATATGCCACTCCCAGCTGCTTAGTTTTTTGTTGTTTGTTTATTCTTTGAAGGTAATACCAAAGATTTTCATTAGCAGTTAATAGCATCAGATAAAACAATCGGAATATAGTGATATAGTACTTAATTAAATATAGTGATATATTTTATTTATTTAAATATTAATTAAAGACGGAATTTTTAATTAGAAAATCTTTAACTCAATGCTTTCCTTTCAAACATCATAAACTGGTGCCAGTAAGAGATGGCAAATTCAATATTTATTTTATTGATTATGATTTATCTTCTTAGTGAGTTTTGAGTTGCAAATTGAACTCCTTTCCAACAGGTAGCATCAGCCTTGAGATCTCCACAACCTGGAATTTTGAATCCTTGTGTAATTTCGCCTTCAAAACTGGATTTCCATTCAAATTTGTTGGGCTTCCAGTGCTTAATTCAAACCCCTTCACCCTCCTAAAATTTTCCAACCCCACGAATGTCACTTTATTTATGATCCAGTTTTGACTCAAAGCGTTTTCCCCATTCTCAACCTCTGATCTAACAAACACATTATCACCAGTATCTGCACCATGAAATCTAACCAAACTCCACTTTCCTCCATCTTCCCCCATCTCTACCGCCTCTCCGTCGTCCAAGAACAGTTCCCCCGTGATATTCTCGGATTTGCTGACGGCCACCAAGAGTTGGAACGGTGTTTTCCGAGCGGCTTTCGTTGTCATTGCCTCTCCCTGCATGGCTATAATGTTGCCTTCTCGGACATGCACGTTTATATGATCAGGTGGTGCAGCAAGTGTGACGTATTTCCCAGATGTTGAACTCACTGAGTTGGAGTAATTGAAGAGGTCGAACCAGTTTCCAGTTGGGAAGTAAGCATCCACTGAAACTACTCCTGGACTTAATGCAGGTGACACCATAATACCTTTGCCTAGGAGAAACTGAGAATTGATTTCGTAAGTGTGAACATCTTGTGGGAATGTGAAGAACAGAGGCCTTGCGATGGGAGTCCCTTTCGTGTGTGCCTCGTACATTAAAGTGTAAAAATATGGCAACAGGCGGTACCGGAGACCTAGCACTTTCCTAGCGGTGGCAGCAACGGAGTCCCAGAGATAAAGCTCTTGCCGGATTGAATGAATGTCTGAGTGATCTCTAGAAAAAGGGTAAAAAGCCCCCAGCTGCATTTACGACAACAACAAAAATCAAATCAATTGTGCATATACATAATAGGATACTAACAACCAAGTTCGAGTAACATATATAGGAGCTCACTTGAATCCATCGCCGGCAGAGCTCTTCAGTCGTATTCCCTGAAAAGCCACATATATCAGCACCAACCATTGGAATTCCAAAGAGTGCAAAGTTTAAAATGGATGGAATTGTGTAAGCCAAATCCTCCCAGGTGGCTGCATTGTCCCCAGTCCAGTGTGCTGCATACTTCCCAGAGCTTACAAAAGTCGATCTGCTAAGTATAAATGGCCTTTTGCCGGTCAAATTCTCCAATGCCGCATGAGTTGCTTTGCATTCCAATAAACCGTACAAATTATGGACATTATACTCTGTCAGGTTACCAAAATGCAAAGCTGTTGCAGGAACTGTTTTATTATTAATGGGTCGTTGGATTCCTTCATTGTTGATCTTGTAAGGAGGACCGTCAATTGCGGAATTCGGGCTTGGAGGGGACGTAATGAAGTTGGATAACTCGTTCATATCAAGCCAAAGACCATCAACAGGGAGAATATCTCGAAACAATTTGATCTCACCCTGCCAATATGTTTGTGTTTGAGGGTTTACAAAATCAGGGAAGTAGACTGGACCAGGCCAAACTTGACCCAAGTAAGGGATGCCATCTCTTTTTATGAATATATCAGCTTTCATCCCTCTAATGTAACTTCCATATGTACTGTTTACACCGATTCCTGTCAACATTGAAATCATATAGTATGTGATGTTAAAATCATTGTTTTATGGTCAGGTTCCTCCGTCACCACCAACATACATGCATCATAAATAGTTACCGGGATCTACGATGACGATATATTTCTGATCATTCTGATGAAGGTTAGCCACAAGTTGCTTCATCCGGTCCTCGGGGAAGTTGATGGGGTCAAGAGTGAAGTCCTTGAATCCGTCCATGTAATCGATATCCGTCCACATAACTTCGAGAGGGATCTTCGCTTTTGCATAGCCGGCAACCACACCCTCAACATCAGAAACATTTTTGTAGCCATATCGGCACTGATGGAATCCTTTAACAAACAATGGCGAAGTGAATGATGATAAACGCATTATTAAATAAATGATATAATACCTACTCCAACACTCATCAACACTGTTGACAGTTGACACCCTAACAAGAACATCCTCACATACATTATTAAATTAACTCATGTTATTCGGATTTTGACACTGTTTCTTTGGCTGAAACAAAGTTCCTCCGCCGCAAGTTGTCTCGTTCCAAAGAAAATGACACTGTTTTTTACTTCAACCTTTTACTTCTCTTCATTAATTTGAATTAATCATATTTTACACATTTATATGAGCTAATAGTATTGAAAAAAAAAGTTAAACATAAAAATATCAAATAAAATTCGTATCTGATACTTATATCCGAGTTCGAAAAAGAAAGGTGGAATACTTACCAAAGGACCAGTATGGCATGGGAGCAGGGCGGCCAATGAGCTCAGTATACTGCTGAATGACAGTGTGTGGCAATGGTCCACAAAAAACATACAAATCTATAACACCTCCAATAGCCTTGTAAGTTATCCTGTTTCCTCCATAAACTATGTCCATTCCATTGCTATTAAGCAACAATACTCCATGGCTACTCCCTGCTGCTACTTTGCCATCTTCAGATGCTGATCTTACGTCCACGTAAAAGGGATGCGATCCGTAAAGATTAACATCAAGTTTTGCGCTCGCCAAGTCCGCATTCCACAGCGTCAACGTCTCATCATGTTGTAACTTGAACGATCTCTTTGTGTGCTCCCCCAGTCCGTAAAGAGACGACCTGTTTACAGGAAGCGCGGAGGAGAGTTGAATGTATTGTTCCTTGAACACCAAGAAAGTGCTCGGATCCGATGGATCCGGAGATGCGTCGAAAAGGGTGTCGCCGGAGGAGCGACGTGTCACCGAGAATCCGAATGGAGTGGTGTTTCGGAGGGTGAAAATGAGGTCCGATGATGGGTCCGACACCGAGTGGGTTTCCATCAGCTTCCGCGTTGGGTGGTTTGCGGGTGAACTGAGGGGGAAATGATTTTGGGGTTGACGAGGAATGATTTCTTGTGGGATTTCCCATCTTTGATTCGCCGAATCCGTAACCCTGATTCTCAAACGATTGCTTGTCTCGAAGCTTCGTACGGTAAATTTAAAACCATTAGGATTCAACCCTGAAAATATGAAGTTTAAAGAAAAGAACACGGCAGCTGATGAAAGATTTACCTTACGGAAAGATTGAGACTTTGGACATCAGGTCCATAGACAGAGGAGCTGCGAATCAGAGCAAGACCAGCAGTCAACCATGTTTTGTTCGGGTCAACGGAAACAGATTTCAGTTTGTAGCCATAACCAACAGCTTCATTAACCCCATGAATCACTGAGCAAGAAGCAGAAGAAATGATTATCAAAAACAGAAAGAGATTGTTTAACAAGTGTGTCTTTTGTGTTGTGTTCATTTTTTTTTGGAGGGGTTTCTTTCCAGACCAGCTTGTCTCTACTGCTATTTGTATTCCATTTCTGGAGGACCAAAAGGATAAGTAGTCGCTTTTGTCCTGCCATTGAACTTTATCCCATTGCTTTATTACTGAATATTTAATTTAAAGGTCGTTGTCTTGGATGACTCAAAATGAGATTTGGAAAATAAATGGTTAGAATATAATACCGGACAATATTTTAGCAACCAGATACGGAGGTTATGATGGTCAAAGTAATCACATTTTCAAGTCTGCGGTCAAACATCTATGAATAATTTAATTATCTAATTTTAACTGAAAATGTTGTTTCCAAACATGACCATGGTGTTGGAAACTTGGAGCAATAAGTTGAAACGCTGCCACGGCTTACCAGTTTCATATATTCCTTCCCAATTTAGTGGACAAATTCACTTTTGTAATCTGTAGAACTAATGTTTTGATATAATAATTGAAAAATGTTTTGGACTGATTTAAAAAGTATTTAAAACATTTACAAAGTCCAAACAACTTGAAATTGTGTTTAGGAAGTTTTCAAAAGGGTTTTTAATGTGTTTCAAAGGCCAATTTACACAAACCTGTCCAGGTGTTTCGAAACACCATAAGGCGTTTCGAAACAGGGGATTCCAGTAGCATATTCGTTTCGAAACGGGCTTTCCCTGGACTTGATTGTTGCCCAGCGTTTCGAAACGGGCTAGGCCGTTTCGATACGCCCACGTGGCAATGACCCCAACGGTCATAAACCCCAACGGCTATTTTCCCAACCAACTTTTAAATGCAGGCGTTTCGATACGGGACTATAGCGTTTCGATACGAGTTTCGAAACGGCCAGGAGGCGTTCCGAAACGGACATGAGGCGTTCCGAAACGGCCAGGAGGCGTTCCGAAACGGATGCCCTGACAGACTGCAACGGCTCTTTCTACATTGAGAGTGTTTCGAAACGGCCTCGAGCGTTTCGAAACGTGGAGCTGCAGAATGCATTTATGGTGGGAATTAAAGTCCTCAACGGCTCCAATTTGATCCCAACGGCTAGTAACGGTTACAAACTCAATTGGGAGTATAAAAGGGACCTTCAAGCATCAAGAGAAGGCTAATGCTTCAATTGTCAATCAACAAATGATCAAGAATTGTCTTAGAGCCTAAAGTGTCAATTATTGTATAGACAAACACTAGTGAGCCAAAATTGTCAAATTTGCTCAAGTGTTTTAGGTTTGGGTGAGTGCTTAATTGTGCAAACAAACTCCTATTAGAGGATTATAAGTTTGCTTTGTTTATCTCTTGTAAAGAGGGTTTCAATCAAGGCTTTGGGTAGAAAGCTTGATTGGTTGTAAGGGTTTCCTCCTAAGCCTAGAAAAGGGGACGAATCAATTAGTGGATTGATTGTGAAATCCTTAGTGGGGAGCTAAGGTAGTGGATGTAGGTGCTTGTTAGAAGACCGAACCACTCTAAAATCATTGTGTCTATTTCCTTTCTAGCTTCCTAAACCCTTCCACCCAAAAATCCACCTCTCCACCACTTGGTGAGCATAATCGGTTGAACGAATCGAGCCCCACACAACTCAACACAGATTAAAATTAAAAATTATATGTAGGGAAGTGCAACACTCGACTTGATTCGAAAAAATTAAATTTTTAGGTTTGATGTGAAAATACTCGACTCATAATTTCATAAACTCGACTCAAAAATTCAAAATAAAGTTTGAATTATAAAATAGAAATTCCAATAACTCGACTTGACTCGAAAAAATTAAATTTTTTGGTTTGATGTGAAAATACTCGACTCATAATTTCATAAACTCGACTCAAAAATTCAAAATAAAGTTTGAATTATAAAATAGAAATTCCAATAACTCGAATTTTTAGTAGTTAGTGGACTAAATTTTTAAGTTTGAGTTATTAAATAGGAGCATTTTGGGCACCTAAGTTTCAATGGGTATACTTTGGGCACCTATTTTTCATCTAAGCATTTAAAATATTATTGTACTAATTGATTGTAAAGTTTTAGGATTGAAAAATGAATTTTTAAAAATTTAAGGGTGAAATTATAAAGAAACATTTTTATTAGTGACTATAATGTTTTCTTTTTTAAATTGAGGAGAAAAAATGTACATGAGATAAATTTTAATGGCTATTGCAGTAATTTACCCTTATTTTTTCGTTAATTAATTCCCAATCCGCTAGGGGACTAACGGACTATAACGTCGGAGTGACCAAGTCTTTACACATCGAAAACGTAGATGACCACTTATTGGCACTTTTCAAAAGTGGTGACTAAATCTGTACAAATGAGAAACAAAAGTGACCCCTGCAGTAGTTTACCCATATTTTATTTATGGGAAAACTACACCGGTGGTCCCCTAACTATCACCGTTCTCCTGTTTTGGTCCTCAAACTATGTTTTTCAGCAAACTCGTCCCTTCTGTTACATAGTTCTCTTGTTTTGGTCCCCCGACGTTAAATACGACGTTAAATAGCTAACGGTTTTGCTGACGTGACATTTTTTAATATTTTTCTAATCATTTCTCTCTCCTCTTATATTATTTTTATTTAATTTTATTCACCCAATCATGTTGTGACACATGTCACTACCCTATTAGGTGAAAAAAAAAACCCAAAAATCCTTAAAATTGAATTTGGTGCCGCCGAGATTCAAACCCAAGACCACCAACGCATAAGGCATACGTGTGAACTAACTATGCTAAGCTGGTTACTTGATTCAAATCTACTAACACTTATATTTAAGATGTACAAATTAACCCAAAAAAACCTAAAAACACAATTGGTGCCGCTGGAATTCGAACCCAGGACCACCAACGCATAAGGCATACGCGTGAACCAACTATGCTAGGCTAGTTACTTGATTCAAATCTACTAACATTTATATTTAAGCTGTACAAATTAACCCAAAAAACCTAAAAACACAATTGGTGCCACCAGAATTCGAACCAAGGTAACTAGCATGGAAGGCCAGCATGTAAACCAATTACACTAAGCCAACTATTTGGTTTAAAATTTCTAACATTTATATTTAACCTATACAAATTAGAAACAACACATTCGAACGCAATACCTTATTGAATTTTTTTAAAATATTTAACCACCAAGTTAAACTAATAAATTGTGCTATTTTTAAATTAAATATATTTAATTAAATTATGTTTAAAATTAAAAAATCAAACTAATTTTTTTTACTTTGATTGATAATAACAAAACCAAAATATTTGTTTAACAAATGTGTCTTTTGTGTTGTGTTCATTTTTTTTGGAGGGGTTTCTTTTCAGACCAGCTTGTCTCTACTGCTACTTGTATTCCATTTCTAGAGGACCAAAAGGATAAGTAGTCGCTTTTGTCCTGCCATTGATTTTATCGCATTGCTTTATTACTGTATATTTAATTTAAAAGGTCGTTGTCTTGGATGACTCAAAATGAGATTTGAAAAATATATGCTTAGAATGTAACACCCGTGTTTTGGGGTTAGGAGTTAGTCGAGTTAGTAGTCCGAGTCGGTAAAAATTAAATTAAATTTTTTTTGAGCCATGTCATGAGTCAAGTGAAGTTTAAATAATAAAGGAGATACCTTGTTGGTGGTTTAGCCAATTTAAAATGAAAGACAACTTTTTCAAATCAAAAAGAAAGGAAAAAGCTCTCATCTTTCCCCACCTTCTCCCCCCCCCCCAACGTGAAAAGCCCCAAAACTCTCTAAAACCACCAAGTTACTATTCCATTGAATTTCACCTTCATTTCAAGGCCATTTTAAGAGGTAATAACATTTTCTAACTCTCCTTTTCATCCTCTATCTCTACATAGTCATAGAATTTAAAATCATGAACTTTTGAAAATTATGGCTTGATAAAAGTTTGAGTTTTTATGGAGATTTTCAAGTTGTTTTGAAATACAATGTTGAGTTTTGGTTTAACCACCTTAAAATGCTTAACATATGTTAAAATGGTTGGGTTTGGATGAAAACCCGAAATGGGTTCTTGAGGCAATTTTTAGGGTGTCAAAAACTTGGTTTTTGGTGGGTTTTAGGTTTAAATTAGAGAGCTGATGGTTTATGTATGTTAGGAGGATGTTTTGGGACCATTTGGGGGTCATTTGGATGATTGAAAATGGAATTTTCAGCTAGGGTTTGAAGGAGCACGAAAATGGGCATATTTGGGGGATTAATTTGATTGGAAAATTTGTTGAAGTTAGTTTGAGCTCAAGAGTTGAGTGTTGACTGAATGTTAGCATTGATTGGGAATAATAGGTGTGTTTTTGATTGGCTAGAAGAAAGGGGAGGCGTTGAAGAGGCATCGGGATCGAATCTGGGCTTGTAGGAGGCTTGCTTTGGTTGCTAAGGAAGGGTGGTGAGTGACTTTAAATGTGTTTTAAAGTTTGGTTCGAGTGTGTGTAGCGTATGAGTTGAAATGTGCTTGGTAGGCCATTTCTATGTAGATTTAAATTGTTAACATAGCTCTTGACTTCCATCAAATGCTATTTGTGTATGCCTATTTATGCTCTTGTGATATGTGGTTGATGTGCACATGTATACCATGATATGTGTATGTGATGAGCATGAAATATGGTTGATGGATATGTGATGTGGTAAATGTAAATTGGCACTAATTAACTTACCGGGTGTAAATGATCGATCATTAGGATTAGTGTGCACACAAATTGAGTCAAAACGTACGTGGCCTTGATGGCGTTGAGTCATCAAGGAGGAGTACGGTGATGTAATATTCCACCGGAAGCTTATATATATTCTACGGGATGATGAGTGGAATCCCATCCGTAGGGCATGTGGTGATGAGTGGAATCCCGCCCATGCAAGGTCCGATGATGAGTGTAATCCCACCGAGGTAATGTGAATGTTGAGATTAAATCCGCACATCCGGGTAATCTAATAGTGGCCAATTGAACTTGTTCTTATACTTGCGATGCATGACAATGATATGTGATGTTTGAGCTTAGTATGATGTAAAATGCCATATTATGCCTCTTGAAAGACTAGCTAGGTCTACTTGTCATTTTACCTATGCATGATAGAAATGAGAATTAGGGAATACATGCTTGAACCCTGCATTGTTGATGTTTTCGGTTTTAGAGCATCCTCACTAAGCTTATAGCTTACGCTCTCATTTTCAACAATGTAGATCATTAGCGTGGTGTTAGCTCGGAGCAAGGCAAGAAGGGCTTTCCAAGTTTTTGTTGCTCGAGTACGGTTGTTAATTATGTAGTAGCTTAGCAATGTGGCAAGAGTGTGTGTTTGAATGAGCTATGTATGACTCATATATGATTTTGATGTCTATGATTGACTTGGTTTGTAAGCATGATATATCTTGCCAAATGCTAGTATGATGAATGCCCTATGGATGCTTAAGATTGTTTTGATGGCATGTAAACTTATTTAATGATGTATGGTGCCTATTGGTTTTTAATGTCTTCAAGTATGATTTGTATGAAAGGCTACTAATGTGTAAATTGCCATGTACATATGATTGTTTATATTTATACCTTGAGTGTGTTCGGGTATGCTTAACATAGGTTGTATGCCTCTAGACCTTGTTTGTTTGTGTTGTGTGCCTTTAGGGGGTCCTATGAGACCTTTAGACTTGTTAAAATTCCCCTAAGTCTGTCTTTCAAAGGTTGCAGGCAGCCCGCGTTTCGAAACGGGCTGGGTCGTTTCGGAACGGGTAGGCTTCAGGGACCCCGTACCGAAACGCGTTTCGATACGATTTGGCCTCTGAGAGCCCCTGTTCCGATACGGGTTTCGGAACGTTTTGGCTACTGGAATTCTGAGAAAATGACGAGATGAAGGCGTTTCGAAACGGGTCTGAGGGTTTCGAAACGGTCAAAATCTCGTTGACCACGAGAAGTTGACCGTTGAGGGCGTTTCGGAACGGTTGACCACCGTTTCGATACGGGCCCTTGTATGGGCTATGGAGCAGTTGACCTGGTCAAAGCGTTTCGATACGCCTCAAGGGTGTTTCGAAACGGCTTGTTTAAAAGATTAAAATTGGGCTGTTCAAATGTTGTTTTTGGTTCGAATGATTACCTCATGTATTTTATTCCGCTGTTTGATCACATAGGACTTAAATGAACTTTTAGAAAAGATTAAGTTAAAGAATAAAAATAGGGTTGCTAACCGAAGGGGAACCTTAACGGGTTTCGCTTCGGTTTTCCCCGTGTAGCCCACTCGGACCGGTCATCCGGCCAGACCGGGATGAGGGGGTTACATTTGTTGGTATCAGAGCCTGAGGTTACCGAGACCTCGGGCAGGTAAGTGAGGTAAGCTTGATGTGCTAAGTAATTGTATTGCTCGATGTATGCTTGCCATGAAATCTTGATGTTTGACTGTTCGCATGATGTTTTGAAGCATGAGTTGTCGTGTTCGGTGTAGAGTGTGTGCCCATTGCTACTATTACTTAATTTAAAAAGATTTTATTGAAAAGGGAGTTCTTGAGCACTGTTGGACTCTTGCTTTGGCTAACGTAATCCCTATTTGTTTGTTGTTGTAGTTATTACCTTGCTAGCTGTATCATGAGACCACGTGGGAGGCCTAGGATGGTTCGACCGAAACCTCGAGCAGCGGCTCCAGGAGTTGAGCCAGTAGTTAGGGTTGAGGCTCAAGTGGGAGAGCCTGTGGTTGGAGTTAGAGCTCCTCCACCACCTCCACCACCACCACCTCCTCCACCTGGAGTAGGAGGCGAGGCCGGGGCCGAAGGAGAGGGACCTCAGGGAGGCCAAGGTGGCCAAGGACCGGCCGGAATAGACTTAGCTCCCTTGGTTCAGGCGATAGCCGGGGCATTTCAGGCTGCAGTAGCTGGGGGTCAGGCAGCAGCACACCATCAGGGTGAGGACACTGGTTTGCCTTTAGAGAGACTTCGGGGCCTAGGGGCCGAAGAGTTTAGAGGGTCTACTCCGGAGAGGTCGGAGTTGTGGTTTGAGAAGATTGTCCGTATTCTCGCTCAGATGGGGTGTACTGGTGAGCACAAGTTTGGATGTGTTGAGTCCTTGCTTTAGGGTGATGCCTACACGTGGTGGGTCACCATTACTACGGGTATGGATGAGGACGAGATTACTTGGGAGTTCTTTGAGTCAGCATTCCGTAAGAAGTATCTGGGCCCGCGATACCTCAATGAGAGGAAGAGGGAGTTTATGGCTTTGCTTTAGGGGAGTATGTCCGTGATAGACTATGAGATTCGATTTGTCAGACTGAGTCAGTATGCACCTGAGCTTGTTCCTACTGAGGTGGAACGTTGTAACCGTTTTCGTTATGGGCTGAGTGAAGAGATCAAGACGTATACTCTAGCTTCAGACTACACTGATTTCGATGTCTTGGTCGCGAGGGCCAAGGACTTAGAGCACAGTTTGAGCTTGACCAAGCGGTCTGGTGGTTCTAGTTCGGGTAAGAGGTCCAGTAACTTTGATAGAGGTGATGCCAAGAGGCATCGGGACAACCGGCATCATTATGACCATAGACGTGGTGGCGGTAACCACAGTAGGGGCCAACAGGGCCAGAGAGCTGGCGGGAAGTTGCCCACATGTACTACTTGCGGAAGGAACCACACCGGTGAGTGTTGGGGAAATTTCCATTCGTGTTGGAGTTGTGGGGCTAGAGACCACATTAGACGTGACTGTCCACATCCGGTGGGACAGACACCATCTCAGGCTCCTGCTAGAGCCAATGACTTTCAGAGAGGCCGCGGGCGCGGTAGAGGTAACTTCCAGCCGAGGAATAATGGCCAGAGGAATATAGCACATGTAGTTACAGTTCAGCCGGAGAGCGGAGGTCAGGCCAGAGTTTACGCTCAGCGTGGGGATTAGCATGACACCGATGTGATCGTAGGTAACTTCTCGATACAGTCTTTGGGTTTGCTTTCTTCGATTGACTCTGGGTCTACACATTCCTACATATTGAGTGAGCATGCACAATATTTGAATTTGCCTTGTGAAATGTTAGAGGTAGGAGTTAGTGTTACTAGTTCCTTTGGGGACACGGTAGTGGTTAGGAAGATATACCGAAGGTGTCCGTTGATGGTTCAGGGACATGTGTTTCCAGTGGATATGATGGAACTGCCTTTCTATGGTTTTGATGTGATTCTGGGTATGGACTGGCTCACGGAGCATAAAGCTATGATAGACTTTGAAACTAAGAGGATTTCTTTGAGGCTCACAGATGACTATGAGATTGTAGTGGTGGGTGAGAACGTGAAGTTCTTGTCCAATGTAGTTTCAGCTTTAGAGGCTAAGAGGTTAGTTGAGTTGGGGTGTGAAGCATACTTGGCGTATGTGATGAACCCTAACATGAGTGAGGTTAGACCTCAAGACATCCGGATAATATGTGACTTTCCTAGTGTGTTTCCGGAAGAGTTGCCAGGGTTACCACCGGACAGAGAGGTAGAGTTCACCATTGAGACTTATTCTGATTCAGCTCCTGTTTCGATTGCTCTGTATCGCATGGCACCGAAAGAATTGAAAGAGTTGAAGACCCAGTTGCAAGAATTGACAGATAGAGGTTTCATTCGACCTAGTTCTTCACCTTGGGGTGCACCGGTTTTGTTTATGAAGAAGAAAGATGGAAGCATGAGAATGTGTATAGACTACAGGCAGTTGAATCAGTTGACAGTGAAGAATAAATATCCGTTGCCCAGAATTGATGACTTGTTTGATCAGTTGAGAGGAGCATCAGTCTTTTCGAAGATTGACTTGAGATCGGGCTATTACCAACTAAAGGTAAGAGAGGTTGATGTACCGAAGACGGCCTTTAGGACTAGGTATGGTCACTATGAGTTTTTAGTCATGCCTTTTGGGTTGACTAATGCACCGGCTTCTTTTATGGATATGATGAACATGATTTTTCATCAGTATCTAGATCAGTTTGTAGTGGTGTTTATAGATGACATCTTGGTGTACTCGCGAACTGAAGAAGACCATGACCGACACTTGAGACTAGTGTTGAAGACTTTGCTAGATCATCAGTTGTATGCGAAGCTAAGCAAGTGTGAATTCTGGATCCGAGAGGTAGTCTTCCTAGGACATGTGGTGTCAGCCGATGGAATTAGAGTTGATACGAAGAAGATTGAGGCCATTGTTGAATGGAAGCAACCGAAGTCTGTAACAGAGGTACGTAGCTTCCTAGGCTTAGTCGGATACTATAGAAGATTTGTAGAAGGTTTCTCTAAGTTAGCCGCTCCTTTGACACAGTTGCTTCAGAAGAGTGTTCAGTTTGAGTGGACAGATGCAAGACAGAGAGCCTTTGAGAAATTGAAAGAAGCTTTGACCCAAGCACCGATCTTGATTCAGCCTGAGTCTGGGAAGAACTATGTAGTTTACAGTGATGCTTCTTATGTAGGGCTAGGATGTGTTCTTATGCAAGACAAGAGAGTAGTGGCTTATGCCTAAAGACAGTTGAAGACCCATGAGCGCAACTATCCGACCCACGATATAGAGTTAGCTGCAGTTGTGTTTGCTCTGAAGATTTGGAGGCACTATTTGTACGATGAGAAATGCACAGTGTACACCGATCACAAGAGTTTGAAATACATTATGACTCAGCGAGATTTGAATCTCAGACAGCGTAGGTGGTTAGAGTTGCTAAAAGACTATGATCTTACCATTGAGTACCATCCGGATAAGGCCAATGTAGTGGCCGATGCATTGAGTAGGAATATGGTCGTGGACTTGAGAGTCATGTTTGCTAGATTGAGTTTGTCCGGAGATGGTGGCTTGGTAGCCGAGCTTCAGGTTAGACCTACTCTAGGTCAGTTGATTAGAGAAAAACAGCTCTTGGATAGATCTTTGGCACCTCACGTGCAAAATATAGCCGAAGGTAGATCTTCAGACTACAGTTTCAGTACCGATGGGGTTTTGTGTTTCAAAGATAGGATAGTAGTGCCAGAGGACAGTGACTTGAGACGTACGATCTTGACTGAAGCACACAGTAGTTCGTTTGTTATGCATCCTGGAAGTACGAAGATGTACCGTGATTTGAAGAACGAGTACTTTTGGGTTGGCTTGAAGAGAGATGTAGCCGACTTTGTAAGTAAGTGTTTAGTGTGTCAGAGAGTGAAGGCGGAACATCAGGTTCCCTCAGGTTTGCTACAGCCGTTGAGGATACCGGAATGGAAATGGGAGAACATCACCATGGATTTTGTTTCGGGTTTGCCTTTGACTTCTACGAAGAAGAACTCAGTATGGGTGATAGTGGACCGTTTTACGAAGTGTGATCACTTCTTGCCAGTTAATACTACTTACACTTTAGATAGATTGGCCGATTTGTACATTGGTGATATTGTTAGACTGCATGGTGTGCCGAAGTCTATTGTGTCAGATAGAGATCCGCGATTTACTTCTCGATTTTGGGAGTGTCTGCATACAGATTTGGGTACCCGTTTGAACTTCAGCACGTCCTATCATCCTCAGTCAGATGGTCAGTCAGAGAGAGTCATTCAGATCTTAGAGGATATGTTGCGTTGTTGCATCATTGACTTTCAAGGCACGTGGGAGAAGCACTTGCCTCTAGTAGAGTTTGCTTACAATAATAGCTTCCAGTCGAGCATTCAGATGGCTCCGTATGAGGCCTTGTATGGCCGAAAGTGTAGAACTCCAGTTTGTTGGGCCGAAGTGGGACAGAAGTTGTTGCCTATACCGGATCTGCTCAAGGGGACAACTGACAAGGTAAAATTGATTTGTGATCGTTTGAAAGCTGCTTCGGATAGGCAGAAGTCCTATGCCGATTTGAAGAGGAAGGAAGTTGAGTTCTTAGTGTGTGAGAAGGTATTCTTGAAAGTGTCTCTGTGGAAGAAAGTAATGAGATTTGGCCGAAAGGGGAAGTTGAGTCCGAGGTACATAGGACCGTATGAGATTGTGAAGAGGGTTGGTCCGGTTGCTTATCAGTTGCGTTTGCCATCCGAGCTAGAGAAGATACACGATGTATTTCATGTTTCGATGCTCCATAAGTATAGGTCCGATCCATCACATGTTATGCCCGTAGAGGAGATTGAATTGAATCCGGATTTGACTTATGAGGAAGAGCCAGTTGAGATTTTAGCTTCTGACAGTAAGGTGTTGCGGGGTAGATCAATCGAGTTAGTAAAGGTGTGGTGGCAACGTCGAGGTGTGGACGAGGCCACTTGAGAGAGGAAGGAGGATATGGAAAGGCAGTTTCTGTATCTCTTTCAGTAAGGTAATTTCGGGGACGAAATTCCTTAAGTGGGAAAGAGTTGTAACACCCGTGTTTTGGGGTTAGGAGTTAGTCGGGTTAGTGGTCCGAGTCAGTAAAAATTAAATTAAATCTTTTTTTTGGCCATGTCATGAGTCAAGTGGAATTTAAATAATAAAGGAGGGACCTTGTTGGTGGTTTAGCCAATTTAAAATGAAAGACAACTTTTTCAAATAAAAAAGAAAGGAAAAAGCTCTCATCTTTCCCCAACTTCTCCCCCCCAACGTGAAAAGCCCCAAAACTCTCTAAAACCACCAAGTTACTATTCCATTGAATTTCACCTTCATTCCAAGGCCATTTCGAGAGGTAATGACATTTTCTAACTCTCCTTTTCATCCTCTATCTCTACATAGTCATAGAATTTAAAACCATGAACTTTTGAAAATTAGGGCTTGATAAAAGTTTGAGTTTTTATGGAGATTTTCAAGTTGTTTTGAAATACAATGTTGGGTTTTGGTTTAACCACCTTAAAATGCTTAACATATGTTAAAATGGTTGGGTTTGGGTGAAAACCCGAAATGGGTTCTTGAGGCAATTTTTAGGGTGTCAAAAACTTGGTTTTTGGTGGGTTTTAGGTTTAAATTAGAGGGCTGATGGTTTATGTATGTTAGGAGGATGTTTTGGGACCATTTGGGGGTCATTTGGATGATTGAAAATGGAATTTTCAGCTAGGGTTTGAAGGAGCACGAAAATGGGCATATTTGGGGGATTAATTTGATTGGAAAATTTGTTGAAGTTAGTTTGAGCTCAAGAGTTGAGTGTTGACTGAATGTTAGCATTGATTGGGAATAATAGGTGTGTTTTTTATTGGCTAGAAGCAAGGGGAGGCATTGAAAAGGCATCGGGATCGAATCCGGGCTTGTAGGAGACTTGTTTTGGTTGCTAAGGAAGGGTGGTGAGTGGCTTTAAATGTGTTTTAAAGTTTGGTTCGAGTGTGTGTAGCGTATGAGTTGAAATGTGCTTGGTAGGCCATTTCCATGTAGATTTAAATTGTTAACTTAGCTCTTGACTTCCATCAAATGCTATTTGTGTATGCCTATTTATGCTCTTGTGATATGTGGTTGATGTGCACATGTATACCATGATATGTGTATGTGATGAGCATGAAATATGGTTGATGGATATGTGATGTGGTAAATGTAAATTGGCACTAATTAACTTACCGGGTGTAAATGATCGATCATTGGGATTAGTGTGCACACAAATTGAGTCAAAACGTATGTGGCCTTGATGGCGTTGAGTCATCAAGGAGGAGTACGGTGATGTAATATTCTACCGGAAGCTTATATATATTCTACGGAATGATGAGTGGAATCACATCCGTAGGGCATGTGGTGATGAGTGGAATCCCGCCCATGCAAGGTCCGGTGATGAGTGTAATCCCACCGAGGTAATGTGAATGTTGAGATTAAATCCGCACATCCGGGTAATCTAATAGTGGCCAATTGAACTTGTTCTTATACTTGCGATGCATGACAATGATATGTGATGTTTGAGCTTAGTATGATGTAAAATGCCATATTATGCCTCTTGAAAGACTAGCTAGGTCTACTTGTCATTTTACCTATGCATGATAGAAATGAGAATTAAGGAATACATGCTTGAACCCTGCATTGTTGATGTTTTCGATTTTAGAGCATACCCACTAAGCTTATAGCTTACGCTCTCATTTTCAACAATGCAGATCATTAGCGTTGTGTTAGCTCGGAGCAAGGCAAGAAGGGCTTTCCAAGTTTTTGTTGCTCGAGTACGGTTGTTAATTATGTAGTAGCTTAGCAATGTGGCAAGAATGTGTGTTTGAATGAGCTATGTATGACTCATATATGATTTTGATGTCTATGGTTGACCTGGTTTGTAAGCATGATATATCTTGCTAAATGCTAGTATGATGAATGCCCTATGGATGCTTAAGATTGTTTTGATGGCATGTAAACTTATTTAATGATGTATGGTGCCTATTGGTTTTTAATGTCTTCAAGTATGATTTGTATGAAAGGCTACTAATGTGTAAATTGCCATGTACGTATGATTGTTTATATTTATGCCTTGAGTGTGTTCGGGTATGCTTGACATAGGTTGTATGCCTCTAGACCTTGTTTGTTTGTGTTGTGTGCTTTTAGGGGGTCCTATGGGACCTTTAGACTTGTTAAAATTCCCCTAAGTTTGTCTTTTAAAGGTTGCAGGCAGCCCGCGTTTCGAAACGGGCTGGGTCGTTTCGGAACGGGTAGGCTTCAGGGACCCCGTATCGGAACGCGTTTCGATACGGTTTGGCCTCTGAGAGCCCCTGTTTCGATACGGGTTTCGGAACGTTTTGGCTACTGGAATTCTGAGAAAATGACGAGATGAAGGCGTTTCGAAACGGGTCTGAAGGTTTCGAAACGGTCAAAATCTCGTTGACCACGAGAAGTTGACCGTTGAGGGCGTTTCGGAACGGTTGACCACCGTTTCGATACGGCCCCTTGTATGGGCTCTGGGGCAGTTGACCTGGTCAAGGCGTTTCGATACGCCTCAAGGGTGTTTCGAAACGGCCTGTTTAAAAGATTAAAATTGGGTTGTTCAAATGCTGTTTTTGGTTCGAATGATTACCTCATGTATATTATTCTGCTGTTTGATCACATAGGACTTAAATGAACTTTTAGAAAAGATTAAGTTAAAGAATAAAAATAGGGTTGCTAACCGAGGGGGAACCTTAACGGGTTTCGCTTCGATTTTCCCCGTGTGGCCCACTCGGACCGGTCATTCGGCCAGACCGGGATGAGGGGGTTACATAGAATATAATACCGGCCAATATTTCAGCAACCAGATACGGAGGTTATTATGGTCAAAGTAATCACATTATCAAGTCTACTAATATGGATAAATCTTATTGGTGGGATCACAACTTATATGGTGAACTAGTTCTATCTAATCATTTTAAATTTGATTGGTCAAACATTTAAGAATAATTTAAACATCTAGGGTTTGCAACGTGTCGGATTTGGGTGGGTTGGAGCTTCACCCATCCCATCATCCGTATCCCAAATAGTCACCCAACTTACCCACACCCGCTTGATCATTGACCCAAATCCGCCCCAACCATCAAACGCGGATGAAGCGGGTGGATCGGATCATAAATGAGTTCTAGTATTAAAAATACATGTAAAATTTTACTAAAAAATTTAATATTTAATACATTAAAGTCAATTATTATTCAAGTTCTAAATATACAAATAATATTACATGCAACAGAACATACATAAACAAAATTCTCATTTCCCAATAATAAACAAAAGCTTACAAAAGTCTAAGGTTCAAAATATTTTTTAAAATTAATACTATACCGATGGATGGGGGGTGACAGATCGGATGGTGTGTTGAAAATTTTTCACCCGAATCCATCACCCGCTCCATCCGCCTTACACTTCAAACAAATTAAACTCACATTTTATCGAATTTTCGTCTATTTAGTTGAATTGGGTAGGTTGAGTGAGCCACCATCCATGGGTAGTTGCCGGCCTGATAAAACATCTAATTTTAACTGAAAATGTTATTTTGCCAAACATGACCATGGTGTTGGAGCAATAAGTTGAACCCCTATCACGGCTTACCAGTTGCATATATTCTTTTCTAATTTAGTGGACAATTTCAGTTTTGTAATCATTTGATCGATTCAATTTAACCAACTTATTAAATTTTCAAATGTTACTACTTGGATTTATTCGATACATCCTCTTTTCGTTGCTTCTCTCCTCCGATCTCGGTTTCGTGTTTCAATCGTCAAATTCTGCCAATAACTGAACCTTCACTTTCCCGCTTCAATCCAACAAACTAACCGTATTTTAAAGGAAGTTGAAGACATACAAAGAGCTGTGGCAGAAAGACAGTTGAAAGAGAAAATTCACACTTAAACACCATCAAACTTAAGCTACATAACAGCCTACATGAAACAGCCTCCATGTACTAGTTATGTCCTGCAAAACCTGAAGCCGATTCCTACTCGATGAAACATTGTTTGGCAAGGCATTGTTTCCACCATTCATGCCAACTGATACTAGCTGTGATAAATTATGTTGGAATTCAGATTTTCATCACCGAACTCCTCTTCCTTGTTAATCCCATTATCAAATTCTTCCTTCTCTTCTTCTTCAATCATGAATGCCCACGTTTTGTTCGGGTCAACGGGAACAGATTCTAGTCTGTAGCCATATCCAACAGCTTCATTAACGCCATGAATCACTGAGCAACATGAAGAAATGATTATCATAAAACACAAAAGAAAATGCGACAATTGGTTTTTTTGAGTCGTTTTCATGTTTAGCAGCTAATATCATGAAATAAAACAATCTGATCCTGGTTAGTTTGGCTAATCAAAGAGGTATCTCGCTTAGGTTTTAGTTGTTGTTGTTCACATATACTCAATTACATATATTGTTATATTTTAACTATTTAAATATTAATTAAACACACGATTTTTAAATAGAAATCTTTAACTCAATGCTTGTCCTTTAAAACATTATAAACTAACGCCACTAAGACATGGCAATTCATTTTTTTATTTTATAGATTATGATTTACAAGTAAGCCACCATAGATGTCTATCTTCTAAAAATCAGCTTTTAGTTAGTTTTGAGCTGCAAATTGAACTCCTTTCCCACAGGTAGCATCAGCTTTGTGAGCTCCACAACCTGGAATTCCGCATCCACGTCTAAATTCACCATCAAAACTGGATTTCGATACAAATTTGTTGTGCTTCCGGTGCTTAATTCAAACCCCTTCACCCTCCTTGATTTTTCCAACCCCACGAATGTCGCTTTAGTTATGATCCACTTTTGACTCAAAGCATATTCACCATTCTCAACCTCGGATCTAACAGAGACATTATCAACAGCAACTGCACCATGAAATCTCACCAAACTCCACTTCCCTCCAACTTCCCCCATCTCTAAGGACTCTCCGTCGTCCAAGAACAGTTCCCCCGTCATGTTCCCAGACTTGCTGACGACCACCAAGAGTTGGAACGCTGTTTCCCGAGCAGCTTTCGTCGTCATTGCTTCTCCTTGCATTGCTATGACGTTGCCTTCCCGGACATGCACGTTTATATGATCAGGTGGTGCAGCAAGTGTGACATTTTTCCCAGTTGTTGAACTCACTGAGTTGGAGTAATTGAAGAGGTCGAACCAGTTTCCAGCTGGGAAATAAGCATCAACTGAAACTGCTCCTTGACTTAATGCAGGTGACACCATAATACCTTCGCCTAGGAGAAACTGGGAACTAATTTCATAAGTGAGAACATCTTGTGGGAATGTGAAGAACAAAGGCCTTGCGATCGGAGTCCCTTTCGTGTGTGCCTCATACATTAGAGTGTAAAAGTATGGCAACAGGCGATATCGGAGACCCAGCACTTTCTTAGCGTTGGCAGCAACAGAGTCCCAAAGATAGAGCTCTCGCCGGTTTGAATGAATGTCTGAGTGATCTCTAGAAAAAGGGTAAAAAGCCCCCAGCTGCATTTACGACAACAACAAAAATCAAATCAATTGTGCATAGACATAGTAGGATACTAACAACCAAGTTCGAGTAAGAAATATAGGAACTCACCTGAATCCATCGTCCGCAGAGCTCTTCAGTGGTATCCCCTAAAAAGCCACATATATCAGCACCAACCATTGGAATACCAAATAGTCCAAAGTTTAAAATGGATGGAATTGTATAAGCCATGGCATCCCAGTTTGCTGCATTGTCTCCAGTCCAGTGTGCTGCATACTTCCCAGAGCTTACAAAAGTCGATCTGCTAAGTATAAATGGCCTTTTGCCGGTCAGATTCACCAACGCCGCATGAGTTGCTTTGCTTTCCAATAAACCGTACAGATTATGGACATCATACTCTGTCAGGTTACCAAAATGCAAAGCAGTTGCAGGAACTGTTCTAGAGTTAATGGATCGCTGGATCTTGTAAGGAGGATCATCAATGGAGGAATTCGGGGTTGAAGGGGACGTCATGAAGTTGGCCACCTCGTTCATATCAAGCCAAAGACCATCAACAGGGAGAATATCAAGAAACATTTCGATCTCAGCCTGCCAATATGTTTGTGTCTGAGGGTTTACGAAATCCGGAAAGTAGACTGGACCAGGCCATACTTGACCCAAGTAAGGGACGCCATCTCTTTTAATGAATATATCAGCTGCCAACCCTCTGGTGTAGCTTCCATATGTACTGTTTACACCGATACCTATCAACAGTGAAATCATAAAGTATGTGATGTTAAGATCGTTGTTTTATGGTTCAGGTGCCTTCCGTCAAACACCAATATACATGCATCATAAATATTTACCAGGATCAACAATGACGACGTATTTCTGATCATTCAGATGAAGATTATCGACAAGTTGCTTCATCCGGTCCTCGGGGAAGTTGATGGGGTCAAGAGTGAAGTCCTTGTACCCATCCATGTAATCAATGTCAGTCCACATAACTTCGAGAGGGATCTCGGCTTTTGCATAGCCGGCAACCACACCCTCGAGATCGGAAACATTTTTGTAGCCATATCGACACTGATGGAATCCTTTAACAAACAAAGCCGAAATGGGTGAAGATAAATAAATTAATAAATCAATGATATAAAACAAACCCCAACACGTATCTGATACTCGTATCTTAGTTCGAAAAAGAAAGGAGAATACTAACCAAAAGACCAATAAGGCATGGGAGCAGGGCGGCCGATAAGCTCGGTATACTGCTGAATGACAGTGGTCGGCAATGGACCACCAAAAACATACAAATCTATAACACCTCCAATAGCCTTGTAAGTTATCCTGTTTCCTCCATAAACAATGTCCATCCCATTGCTATTAAGCAACAATACTCCATGGCTACTCCCTGCTGCTACTTTACCATCTTCAGATGCTGATCTTACGTCCACGTAAAAGGGATGCGATCCGTAAAGACTAACATCAAGATTTGCACTCGGCATGTCCTCATTCCACAGCGTAAACGTATCACCATGTTGTAACTTGAACGTTTTCTTTGTGTGCTCTCCTAGTCCGTAAAGAGACGACCTGTTTAAAGGAAGCGCAGAGGAGAGTTGAATGTATTGTTCCTTGAACACCAAGAAAGTGCTCGGATCCGATGGATCCGGAGTTGCGTCGAAAAGTGTGTCGCCGGAGGAACGGCGTGTCACCGAGAACCCGAATGGAGTGGTGTTTCGGAGAGTGAAAATGAGGTCCGATGTTGGGTCCGACACCGAGTATGTTTCCATCAGCTCCCGCGTTGTGTAGATTGCTGGTGAACTGAGGGAGAAATGATTAGGGGGTTGACGAGGAATGAATTCTTGTGGAATTTCCCATCTTTGATTCACCGAATCCGTAATTCTGATCCTCAAACGACTGCTTGTCTCAAAGCTTCATAGAGTAAATTTAAACCATTAGGATTCAACCCTGAAAATATGATGTTTAAAGAAAAGAACACGGCAGCTGATGAAAGACTTACCTTACGGAAAGATTGAGATTTTGGACATCAGGTCCATAGAGAGAGGAGCTGCGAATCAGAGCAAGACCAGCAGTCAACCATGTTTTGTTCGCATCAACGGAAACAGAATTCAGTTGGTAGCCATTACCAACAGCTTCATTATCACCATGAATTACTGAGCAAAAAGAAGAAGAAATGATTATCAAAAACAGAAAGAGATTGTTTAACAAGTGTGTCATTTGTGTTGTATTCATGGTTTTCTGGAGGGGTTTCTTTTCCGAAAGGCTTGTTGTTTTCTCTTGTCTATACTGCTATTTATATTCCATGTCTGGAGGACCAAAAGGATAAGTTGTCGCCGTTGATTTTTACCCATTTGCTTAATTACAGCATATTTAATTTAATAGGTCGTTGACTTCGATTTAGAATGAAATTTGTAAAATATATGCTTTTGAATGTTGGTATTATTGTGAGTGATTCCATTTGATAATTTTGTTATGTTCTTAACAAATATTCTTATTTCCTAAATTTAAGCATAAGAAAATTTTTAATTAGGCTATGCCAATAAACTTTTTCTTAATCAAAAAAAGTAATAAATGCCAATATTTCAGCAATTAGACACGGAAGTCATTTTGGTTAAACAGATCACATTATCAAATCTACTAATGTGGATAGATTTTTAGGCTAAAACTACAATTAACGTGATAAATTAATTTATTTAATAAATTTAAATTTAACGGGTCAAACATTCTAAACATAATTTAATATTGTTTGCTAAATATGACCATGGAGTAAAGCAATTAGTTGAAACCCTACCTGGGGTTACGAGCTTCATATATTCTTTTCATATTTAGTAGTCGCTTTCTTTCTACCGTTGCTTTTTACCCTATTGTTTAATTATCGTATATTTAATTTAATAGGTCGTATACTTCGATGATTTAGAATGAAATTTGCAAAATATATGCTTTTGAATGTTAATAGTGTTGTGGGTTATCCCATTTGATATTTTTGTTATGTTCTTAACAAATATACTTATTTCTTACATTTAAGCATAAGGAAATTTTTAACTAGGCGTATGCTAATAATTCTTTTTTTCTATCAAAAAAATAATACATGCCAGCAATTAGACACGGAGTAATTTTCTGGTCAAAGAGATCACATTATCAAATCTACTGACGTGGATGGATTTTTGGGATGGAACTACAATAAACGTTGTAAATCAATTTTATTTAACAAATTTAAGTTTAACGGGTCAAACATTCTAAAAATAATTTGATATTGTTTGCCAAATATGACCATGGAGTGGAGCAATTAGTTGAAACCCTATCCGGGGTTACCAGCTTCATATATTCTTTTCATATTTAGTAGTTGTTTTCTTTCCGCTATTGATTTTTACCCCATTACTTAATTATCGTATATTTAATTTAATAGGTTGTTGACTTCGATGATTCAGAATAAAATTTGCAAAATATATGCTTTTAAATGTTAGTAGTGTTGTGGGTTATCCCATTTGATATTTTTGATATTTTTGTTATGTTCTTAAAAATATACTTATTTCCTACATTTAAGCATAAGAAAATTTTCAACTAGACCTTTACTAATAATTCTTTTTTTCGTCAAAAAAAATAATACATGTCAATATTTCAGTAATTAGACACGGAGGTCATTCTGGTCAAAGAGATCACATTATCAAGTCTATTGACGTGGATATATTTTTGAGCTGGAGCTATAATTAACGTGATAAATCAATTTTATTTAATAAATTCAAATTTAACGATCAAATATTCTAAAAATAATCTGATATTGTTTTCCAAATATGGCCATAGATTGGAGGAATTAGTTGAAACCATACCTCGGGTAGCTTCATATATTCTTTTCATATTTAGTGGATAATTTCAGTTTTATAATCGTTCAATAGATTCAATTTAATCAACCTTTCATTTCACCTAGCTCACGTTTTCAATTTTCTTGGTTGGACTCATTGATCACTGCCTAGGGTGGAGCTAGAAATATATTTAAGGGGTGTCATTTTTTAATGATATTTAAAGAAGATTAATTATTTATAAAAGAGTGTCATTTTATTCATAAAAGAGGTGTCATTTGTCCATATTTTTTATTTTTTATATACAAATTATATAAAAAAAATAGGTTTCCCAAAAATTTTGGGTGTCATGAGACACCCTAATTCAAAGGGTGGCTCCGCCCTTGATCACCGCTATTTAATAATTTCACAACCCCTACGCCCGTTATTAAATTTTCGTAAGATACATGTCTATCTTACGTTATATGTTTGGGATGCGAGGTTGTCCCTCCCAACAATGTCTCCAAAGTTTGAACTCATGCCCTCTGCTTGAGAGTGCAATGAGTCAACACTTAAAACGTAGTTAAATTTTCAAATGCCACATCTTGGATTTATTCAATTCATCCTCCACGCACACTTCTTTTCGTCTCAATTTCACCTACTTTTGTCACTCTTCTCTAATTATTGGGGGACTCAACTTCTCTTCCGATCTCGGTTTCGTGTTACAACTTACAATCATCAAAATTCGCCAATAATTGATCCTTCACTTTCCCGCTTCAATCCAACAAAATAACCGCATTTTAAAAGAAGTTGAAGACATACAAAGAGCTGTGGCAGAAAGACAGTTGAAGAGAAAACTCACACTTAAACACCATCAAACTAAAGCTACATAACAGCCTTCATGTACTAGTTATGTCCTGGAAAACCTGAAGCCGATTCCTCCTCGATGAAACATTGTTTGGCAAGGCATTGTATCCACCCTTCATACCAACTGATACTAGCTGTTGATAAATTATGTTGGAATTCAGATTTTCATCACCGAACTCCTCTTCCTTGTTAATCCCATTATCATATTCTTCCTTCTCTTCTTCTTCAACCATGTCCGCCCAGGTTTTCTTATTTGGTGCAGCATTTCCCTGTTTTTCCAGTACCATTTCTGGTTCATCTATAGAAGAAACTGATGGTTCTGCGTTAAGTCTTTGCACTGGATGAGCAGTCACATCGCTTGATTGCTTGCTAAATGAACTGTCAACGGACTCTTCAGCCCATCTTTTCCTTTGATCTCTATTATTTAGCCACGACGAAGAGTTTCTTGGCTGAGTGAATAAGCCTTCCTGAGCCTCGTCTTCCTCCTCTAGGCCAACTGCAGAGTCTTGGGGCTTCACATTACTTGAAAAAGGTGGTTCTTTAAGATTCTGGATTGAAGGTGAAGGCACACTTTCAGTGGTTACAGTTTGCTCAAAACATAGCCTTCGAATCGAATTTCTAACTGTATCTTCTCCCCATCTTCCTCCTCTCCTCTGATCTGGAGTGTTGAAACCCCACGAACATTGTCTTGGTTGGGTTAACAAAACTTCAGAGTTCTTCCTACCAGCTGCTAATGAAGCATACATATTCTTATGTGAAGAACCTATGCCTTTTCTCCACTTCTCAGTGAGCATGGTTTGTGGAGTAGAGTGCAAAATACCTTTCGGTCCAATTGGTGTGCATTGTGAAATTCTGTCATCATATCCACGGTATGATTCACTGTTCTGCTCATCTGCAGGAGGAAATCTTCTCCTGTCCATACACCAAGAACTATTATCTTCATTTCTGGGAAGGAAAACGCTACCTTCCTTCAAAGTTCTATCTCTGTGCGATGCCGGGCATCTTTGAGTGTCCTTCCCTTTATCCGGTTCCTGTGCCATGGCCTGCGACTCTACTTGCATCAGCATTTCCATAGCACGTTCATACGATTTCGAGAAGGATTCATCCATCTCTTCAATTCCAGCTGAAGCTTTAACATCCTGAAGCAGTGACTTTGCTTCACTGATCCTATTTATGTGCATCAAGCATATTGCCAGGTTGCATTGCTTATTCTTATCTGGCTCCAGAGACAGAGCTTTTCTGTGAAGATACAAACTCAATGTCAAACACACATGTACAAACTTTTAGGGAATATAAACATGCAATAGCATACCTGTAATGTTGCTCAGCAATTCCATAATTATGTTGCTGAAGATAGGCCCAGGCCAGGTTCCCTAGTATCCTGAAACACATACAAATTTGGAGAAATCATAAGTAGAAAGAATGACAACAAATAAAGAGTCAATATATCCGACCTTGTTTTCTCTTGTTCAATAGTGATCTGAATCTTCTTCCCTTGAGACCTTGCAATCTTTGTCTTCTTCCCACCGAAAACGGTTCCTTCCTCGACGTCCCTCAGTTTGTTCTGAAGGATTTCAATCTCTTCATCAACCCTTCCAGACCTCTGCAACAACAAACGATTTCAATCTCTTATTTGTCTGAAATTCCCGTCCATGCATTACTCCAAATAATATTACCCATATTTACCATATTTGACCATGATAACATACTCATGAGCTCCTAAGCTTCAATCATGTGCTAGAACTAAACTAGACTCATTCATCTGAACTCGGTAAATGAACATTTGAAGATAAAGATTTGCATCATACCTTGTAGAGTTCAACAAGAACATTATCAAGAGACTCCTGAGAATCATGAGGACAAAGATGGCGGAAAGATTTGATTGCCTCAATAGCCTCATCAGATCTATCCAGTTGTTTCATTACGACCGCCATGTCTTTCAATGCACTATCAACACGATCTCCAGCATTAATGGCTGCCCAGAACAGTGAAACGGCCTTATTTGGGTCCTTGTCTATCAACTGCGCATCCATAACCAAAATATAAATGCAATGTAAGCTTACGTCCAACTCTAAACCCTAAACTAATAACCGTATTTGTTACAAAATAATGCGAGTTCACATGCAAGTCGGATTTCCAGTAACCCAAACCCCATATAAGGCCAATGGGGGGAAATGAAAGAAACGTGAGAAAAAAAATGCCAAGAAAATCCTGGGGATTCATCCCTACGAAAGAAACAATAATCAAGAAAATTTCATGGAAACAGAAGGGAGGAGATTGGGATGGGAAATGGTGTAATTAACCTGAACGTGCTTTGCCCTGCCATAAGGAGAATCAGAAGCTGGCACTTTATGAATGACATGAAAGTCGCCATTATTGGCCGGCGAAATCCTCTTCCTATCTGACAATGGCAAGACGGTGGCGGACTGCGTTTTCTTCCATGCAGGGGGCTGTGGGGTCAAGCAACCCCTCGCCGGTAAGTTTTTGTCGCTTGACCACATCGATTCTCTGTTTTTTTCTCAGCAAAATATCCAAACCCTTTTCAAGATTGTCCAAGAAAGTGTTTCTATCGACCGGAAAAAAGAATTTTCGATCGATATGCTAATACTACAACTATTACTACCACAGATAAAGGAAAAGAGTCTTTATTAATTTGGATCAGGCTGTTGAGTTTCTCTTCAATTTTTTCTTGCGGTGGTTTTCAGGAAGGGAAAGTCACTTATATCTCAAAATTCTGTTTGCACTTCGATAAAAAGAAAGATTCCAGTAAACAATGAGAAACTGAAAGAAAATTGAAAGAGAAAAGGTGTGAAGACGATGATGATTTTGAGGGGAGATATCGGATGAATATCAAAAAAGTAGTAGCCGTTATATAATTACTAGCCGTTGGGTTTTTACGGTGCCTTTTCTTGTTGGAGTAAACTTATTTTTTATCAAAAAAAAAGTTTTTCCATTTTTTGGTATAGTATATGTTCATGAACTTTTTTTTTTGTTATTTCTTCAGAATTTCTATCTCAAATTGAAAAAAAAAAATCTCATAAGAAAAAAAAGATTAAAATAAAAATTGAATTTAAAAGAAAATTTAAGGTTTTGTAATTTAGAGATAGATAGTTATTTTGATCTATGTTTAAAAAAAAATTAAAAACAAAATAATTTAATTTAATTAATTTACCTTTTAATTTTTAAATAATTTATAATTTTTTTGACCGTTCTTTCAAATTTTAATTTTTTATAAATTAAATCAAAAGATTAAAATAAAAATGAATTTAAAATAGTTTAATCATGATACATGACACAAATATAGAATTATTTTAAAATTTGGTCTTCTATATTTATACAATATATTAATTTTTTATCTCCATGTTAGTATTTTTCCACGTCCAATTGGGTTTGACATGTGTCACCACCTGATTGGAGGTGGAAAATTAATTAAATATAAATAATTAAAGACTTCCAATAAGGTGGTGATACGTGTCACCATCTTATTGAATAATTAATTTATTTTATTAGATTAAAATTAAGATTAAATTGATATGTTGTATAAATATAGAAGACTAAATGTGTAATTATACCAATTTTTTTAACAATTTCGTAAACTTTTTCATTTTTTTAATGGCGGGTGATTTAATTGGAACCATTTAAATAGTTAAGTGGTATATTTGACACAATTAAAAATATAGTGGTCAAATCGACACCAACCCTATAGTTTGGTGGTCATTGGTATAGTTTACCCTTAAATTAATAATGATCATCGATAATCATTGTTAGTGGTGCTCATCGGTACTCGTCGAGCGCCGTAAAATTTTCATTTTAATAGGTTCTCATGTTAATGAAAATGCTAAAATATGTATACCTGATATGGAAAGAAATCCATATCCTTAAATGTATATGAATCCCATTTTTATGATAAGTGTGACAGACTATGAAGAAGTATTAAATTTTATTTAAAAAATCATTTAAAATTTGACAATCAAAATTGCCTTTTTATGAAAACTTATTAAATACTAATTCAAACATTTTCTATTAAAATCTGAATCACATTTATTTAGATTTTCTCATGTTAATGAAAAAAATATTTGTTACTTCCAATTACGTAAACCTATCAATTCTTGATAAGAATACCTATAAATAGCGAATAACATTCATCGTAAGAAATTTGAGTTCAATCGCAATATTTATAAAGTATTTGTCTTTGTTAAAGGTTAAGAATACCTATAAATAGACGGGTAAAAATTCTCTGCCCCTTAATCATGCCTCACACTAAAAATTGCTTAAAAATTAAATTCTAAACTCTAACCCTACACCCTATCCCATAAAAAATATACACTACTCCAAAACTCTAAACCTAATATTTTAAAGTGGGGCATAAAAAAAGTATGATAAGGAGGCAGATGATTTCCATGCACTCCAGACAATCAAAAACTTGCGTTATTATTTTAACGAAACGAAACGAACCAAACCAAAACCATGCATGCTTAGTAAGCATCTTACACAAGGAAACTCTTCAAGTTTAATACAACAAAAATGAAAAGAATTTTCAGCTACTAGTAGTTTTATATTGTAAAGGAGTACAATTACCAGCTCTTCAACTGTCTGTCACCAGACAAGCTCACTGTTCAGACCCACCTATAGCTCCTGGTTCTGATGTATACCAGAGTTTCCATCCAACTGCCTATTTTCAGCTTCTCTCTCTTCCAAATCCCTCAAGGCCTGACTGCTTGAGAAGGAATTATCCATGGTGTTGTCCCGAATCCATGCCTGATGAAGTTGCAACACGTATTCCAAGTGCCATAGAACTTCCCCCATAGTCGGCCGGTTCTTCCCCTCATCTGCAAGGCATTTTTCTGCTATCTCTCCAAACTTCTCCATTGATTCCGTAGAATATTTTCCCTTCAGATGTGGGTCAATAATGGTTTCAAGCGACCTTTGTCTCTGCCATCTCATTGCCCACTCTGCAAGATTTATCTGATCTTTTGGCAAGCTAGGATTTATAACGGCACGAGCACAAACAACTTCGAACATCACCACACCGAAAGAGTAGACATCAGATTTCTCAGTCAACTGCTGCCTGCGAAAATACTCAGGGTCAAGGTATCCAAAGCTCCCCTTCACTGCAGTACTAACATGAGTATGTTCCAAAGAAGGACCAGTTCTTGACAGTCCAAAATCTGACATTTTAGCCACAAAATTCTCATCCAACAAAATGTTGGTTGTTTTAACATCCCTGTGAATAATTCCCCGCTCTGCTCCTGTGTGAAGGTAGTGCAGTCCCCGGGCAGCACCAATGCATGCTTCTAATCGCTGCTTCCAAGTCAACGGTGGGACATCATTTCCAAACAGATGACTTCTAAGAGTTCCATTTGCCATGTATTCATAGACCAAGATCATCTCATTTTGTTCATCACAGAATCCAATCATGGAGACCAAGTGCCTATGTCTAAGCTTTGAGAGCATCTCAATCTCAGTATGAAATTCAGCAAGCCCTTGCTCGGATTGCGGATTTGCCCGCTTTATGGCTGCAAGAGTGCCATCTTCGATCTCCCCTTTAAATACTTTGCCAAAGCCCCCTACACCAATCACTAAACTTTCATCAAAATTATTAGTTGCTGCCCGAATCTCAGCAAGTGTAAATTGCTTGCCAACACCAGTGGAGGCCATAGATCCATTTGGATTTTGAAGTCTATATGATCGCTTGGCATTAGCCGAGCTATTTAAAATAGAACCGTGAAGGAATAGTGGTCGCCACCCAGGAGTTTTGTTTTTTGTGTCACTTGATTCTTTTCCTTGTTTTTTGCAGAAACGGATTATACGGATTACAGCAACTGCAAGAATGGCAACACTGGCTACACCAGCAGCAATTCCCACCCAGAGAACCCAGAGCTTAGAAGGATGATTTGAATTCCCAGTTGAATCATATCTCTGCACATGTGCAAGGTTTCCATTTCGACTAAGCTTGAAAATCTCCAGCCCATTCAAGAGAGCATCAGTGCCTGAAGCACCAGCTGCCGTGTCAGGACCGAGTTGAATCCAGAGGGTATTGATTTGTGAAGAAACTGCATCAAAGTAATCCTGATGATAAGCTTTATTCATTCCACCTGCCTTCACAAAAATGTCATAATTATTTGCTGCAGTCCGGTTATTTATGTAGATTCTGAAAATCCTCAGGCTTGGCTTATCAAAAACCAGCTCACAGAAGTGTAGGCGGATTAAGTAATCAAAGCCAGGATCCACTTCAAACCTCCATGACATATTGAATCTTTTCTCCAAGACTTGGTTGTTAGACATGCTTCTTGCTGTTTCATACACAAGAAGAGGAGCCACCGAAGAATCATTTGCAGAAGCATAGGTAACATTAGAACTGTTATGTATTTCAGAACCTGCATTTGCTGTGATCATATAGCCAGAATCCACATCCCATGCTCTCCAATAATTGGAATCCTCACTGGGATTAATCTCCGGACCCCCGACATTCAACCTATACATAGTTTCGATACCCCTTCCACTTAGACTCAGACTTGCATCGTTTCCTCCCACTTTAGTGACTGAATCTGCAAAAAGTTTATCCGTCATAGGGATCATCTCTATGGCATTAATGAAACCAAATGATCCTTTTGCTGGGGTGAACTTAATCACAAGCGTATTTGAATTGATAGGTAAAATATACTCTTTAACCAAAGAGAAGGAGCTGGAATTGCTTCCTGAACTTTGGAAGTACAAATTCTTGTGTGCAATCTCACCAACAGCATTGAACTGTGCCAAGAGTTTCAAACCATTTGCCACAACATCAAAAGAAGATTCATTTACATTGTGATCCTCAAAGGAGAAGGGACAGAAATGAAGCCTCAGGAAATAGTTCCCTTGAATGCCATTAAACGTGTAGTTCAGTTCATCGCTGAAAAGTCGGGCAGATTTATAGAGTGGCACAAAGATTGAATCACCACTTAGTGTAGAAGTACTGGCAACAACACCAGGAGAACTAAGGGTGAGATTGTTATCAGGAGTCAAATCACCAACCCATTTTCTACCATCAACATTCAAACTGGAATCTGTACCACAATTTATCAGAAAAGACTTCGACTGAGCTTCTCCACTTCTAAAAACTGTAGATAGTACAACAAGGAGGAGCAAAGACAATAACTCCCCGCCTTGGACCTTCCCCATTACCACACTCCCTCAAGAAACTAAACCCCTCTTGTTCTCTCTCTCCTCTCCCTCCCTCTTATGTTATAAAGAATAGCATGAACAAACCGATGCTAATAAAAGAAACGAGGCACAAAGCTTTTCCCTTTTTCCACAAGCCTTAACAGAACAGGAACTCAGGAAGTAATTCGTCTATAAAATGTAAGACAAATAGTTGAGGTTTATATCTCAGCAAGCAACCTAAACAACATGCATTCCCCTGTTGGAGCAAGAAATATCAATTTACCTCAAGGATCCAATCTGGGTATTTGAGTTTTCCCCTTGAGAACCCCCCAACATAGCATAAAAACAAGCCTGAAATTTTCCCTTGAAAAAGAAACTTTCTTGGCCAGATCTAAATCAAGCTGAGGTGGAAATCAAAAGAAAAGGAGCCAAAAACTAAAGGAAAAGAACACATTGGGTTGCAATGGAACTATGATTGGTAGAAAGATACCAAATCGGGTGAGCAGGAAGACTAAGCCAGAAATGTTTTAAAAAATAATTAATTAAATGAACAAAATTTAAAAGAAAAGAAAAAAGTGATAAGGTTATCTGAATAAGAAACTAGAACATGGGGTGTTGCTGCTTGCTGGAAACAGATTGGAAAAGTTCGCTTCATCTCACCCTTGTCTGATCAATACAGACAAAAATCTGACATAAATAAATCTGCCATTTGTTTTTCTGTTCAATTAATTAAAATTAAATAACCATCTTTTTTTCTAACTTGTAAGTAACTGTTGTTTCTTGCTTTTACAATTGCATGCAATCAAATACTGTAAATGAATAATTACCCCCCAAAAAACATAATAGGTGAAACAAATATTAATTGCACTAAAAAGTAGTATAAAGAAAGATAAAATTATTGAAAAATTAGAGAGACGTTTTTAACCTTAACATTTAAAAGGGGGTATTAATTACGTTAACCTTTTTTTAAAAAAAATCCGACTGTTTAATGTTCAAACAAACGGTGACGAATTTTGAATCGATGAGAGAACAGAAAAATTCAGTTTCTAAAAGCAAATAAGGGGAAGAAAGATACGCACGTTGAGATTACTGATGGCGAAACTGGTGATATGAAGGCCAAGCGTCGTAGCTTCCGCGAGGGCAACGCTGACCGCCGTTCCCATCTCGCCGTCTCACCAGACTTCGAGTCTCTCGGGAGTCGGGACTGACGGCGCCCCGGGTCCTGCTTTCTCTCCTCGTGTTTTACTTATGTTCAAGGTTAACAAAGTAATTTCATTTTTCGAGTATTCGCCAAGTTTAAAAAGTTTAATTTAACTGAATTGATGAATTTTATTTTATAATTTTTTTAAAATATTTAAATTAAATTTTGTTTAAAATATTTTTGGGTTGAGTTATTTGAATTTTTGTTTAAATTTAATTGTAAATAATTATTAATTTTAATTTAAATGACTTTTCATAACAGTATGTCATGCACATATATATTTATTTTTTCATATGCATTATTACAGAGTAGAAAGACATGACTTGAATTTGTAAATTAATCAACTAATTACTAAAAATGTGAGTTATTTGAGTCTCATTTTATAACTCAAATTCTATTTAAAATTTTTTCGACTTGAATTTATGAGATTACAATTCGAGTCAAGTCGAATCAATAAATTCGATTTTTATGAGACAAGTCAAATTTTGCTCACTCCTACTTTTGATAAGTTCCTTTTTAATATCTAGTAATTTAGAAAACATAAACCTACGCACAAACCAACTTGCCTCAGTCGTTAAAAGAACGGTTGTTGTTCCTAAAGCTCGCATGTTCAAACACCAGCTGTTACAGCAAAGTGATTGAGTATGCATTGTTAAATGTTGAGAGTATATTTAGAGCATATACTATTTATAATCACCTTAGCTTTAAGAAAAACATAAACATACTAAAACGTGTTGGTCCTATATTTAATTTTTTCTGGTTCTTTCATATATTCGTGTAATTTATTTTCTAGCCTTTTATTACTACCTTTACTATTAAAAAAACGTTTTCCAACATTTTTGTCCGTTTGAAAAAAAAAACGATTGAAAATTTAAAAATAAATTATTTTATTTTAAAATAAATTTGTGTCATTAAGAGGTATCTATTTATATATATATTTAAGTTTTTGACAATACACACTTTGCAAACAAAATTGATTTGAACTCAAATCTTTTATGATAAACATTATATGTTTTTCCATTAAAACTATTTGTTAAGTTCGTATAATTATTTTTTGCTCGTTGCATTTTACATGATTTTTTACAGAAGCATTTTACATGTCATTCTCGTTACAATGATATCCTGAGCGACGGTGGATCTCGCTAAACCATCTCCTCCCGACACAGCTTTGTCAGTTTCATCGTGTCCAACCTTCCTCGAAAAAAACTGGCGGGAGTCCCTCCCCGACCTCCCAAGCAAACCACAGTTCTCCGTCTCACTGCCGAACACTCTGGAGGAATTACAGGGCCTCTCGCCGAGGATAAACCACACGTCCGAGAACACTTCCGAACAGAACCTCAAGTAGTTTTGCATACCGATGAGAATAGTTACGCATGAAGAACGGTGGGAAAGGGAACCGCGTCTCTCTCTTCTCTTTTCAAACAATGGTTCGAATAACATTATGAAATCTAAAATAAAGGATGACGGTGCAAAGCATGGGCGGAGCCACCATGTTATAAAGGCTATATTTCCATACTAAATATAACATTTGTTCCGTACACTTATTGCAAAAGCTGTACAGTACATAGGGTCCTTTTTCTCCCTTATGTACCGCAAAGTACTAATTTTTCCGTCTTTGTGAGTTTTTCCCCCTAATATATATATTATGAATAATTATTTTTATTAAATAAGGTATATTTTAAAGTAAATATTTAGATTCAAACTCATACAATATGAGACAATATAAATATATTTAGCCACTCGATTAATTAGTGAATCTCTATTAATAATTATTTAATATATTAAGGGTTTAAAAAATTTCACAAACAATTTAAATTTATAGATTAAAGATTTAGTTTAAGATTTAAAGTTTAACAATTTTAATTTAAGATTTAATTATTTTTAATACCCTATCAATTTTCAAAAAAAAAATGAAATTGCATTTTGCCTCTACTTTAAATATGATTAGCCACTCGACTAATAGAGTTTTATATTGTAGCGACTATCTTAACTCAATTTGCACCATTCATAATACCGAGATTTAAACTTTCAACACCGGTTAAAATACCTAACCCCCCATCTCGTTAAATCAACTAGCGGTTAATAAATTATTAATATCATATTTAGAATTTAAAAAAGATTATAATCCAAAACAATAGTTTCATTCAAAACGCAAATGAAAATTATAGTAAATACATTTCAAGCTTGCAAAAGGAAGAAAAATAATTATAATTTACTATAAATAATAAGAATGAAATTTACCTAATTTTGAAAATCTGGATTAGGATTTTATTTGTTATATAAACAATATGAATGAAATGCAGATGTTATTCATAAATATTTTATTATTCATTCAAATCCCTAAATGATACCTTAAATAAAAGGAAAATGTGTTGAGATATAAAAGCAATAGAATTTTGAAGGTCAAGTTTGGAATAAAGAAAATTAAGAGACCATCGACGAGTAATAAGTAAACAATAGGAGGGTAAAAGTGCAAAAACTAGATACTTAAAGGGGCAAGACTTTTGCGTTATGCTTTGGTGTTTTCAAATCGGCCGAATCCTAATTCCTAACGACATCTTAAGAAACTTCAACCGAATCTCCTAGAAGAGAAAAATAAAAGAAAAGAAAAGAACAGAAAAAAACGTAATCGCAAGATTCCTAATTTTCGCGGATCTAATAATTTTTGTAAAATCACGGCATTTAAATTACCGTTTTGATAATATTTTTTTTCCTGATATTCAACTTCTTCGCCTTCTTCTTCAAGGTAAAAGTTAACTTTCTTGTTATCTTTAATTTTTCTTTAATTTGCCTCTTACTTTCTTTAATTTCTTTGACAGGGACTTTTAAGTCTTGATTCGATTGCTCCTCAAAGAATTGGACTTGGTTCCTTCTTGAAGGGAAATCAGGTATTTCTTTCTCTTTGTTTTTTTATATAAAATTCATGTTAGGGTTTCATTGAAAATAAAGGGATTTTAGAAATGATGTACTAATTTTTCCGAGTCGTTAACTGCTAGTATATGATTGAAAGGAAAAAAGACGGAAAAATGCTTTAAGGGAAAAAGTGATTAAAGAAAAAGACTGTGCGCCAGATAGTACTATTCCTGTTTCAATATTTTGTTATTCCTCTTAACCTTGATTCTTTTCCTCAGTGATTGTGATGCATATTGCCGTATATATATTATTGTACTTTGAGATAGAACTCTCTTTAAGTTGTTAAATTGTTATAATCAGGTTTATAAAAAGCATCTTTACAATGACTGCAGATATGCAAAGCCAGCTCGTTTGTAGCGGGTGTAGGAGCATTCTTCTTTATCCTAGAGGGGCTACAAATGTTTGCTGTGCATTATGTAATACAATTACCCAAGTCCCTCTCCCTGGTAAACTTCAATTCTCATTCTTATTAATTGAACAGTTAAAATCAACCATCAGTTTTCTGAAGTTGCGAACAGTTGCTAGTTTTCAGTATCTTCAACATGAGCATGATTATTAATACTGAAACTCAAAAGAGATCTGCGTTATAAAATTCGCAATTGTTTTCTTATTTTCTGGGCTTATCTGTATCTGTGAGTAGCATTGAGAACTACTTATGTAAGAATACTTGGCTTAGTGGGTTCCTTTTCGCCCCTTAATATTTGACCCAGTGATTTAGGCTTTGCATCCTTGAATGGTCCTACTAGAAATTACTGTACCTCTTCATTAACTGAATGAGGACTTTGGTTATCAAAACCATGGAGATCCGATTGATGAAAATTTTCTGAACTTGCTCCTTGCCTAAACATTGGTCATTGGTTTTATTACTAAATGCTGACATGCTGAAATGAGAACTGAATTGCGGTGGGACAACAAATGATGGAGCTGGGTTTTTTTTTGTTCTCATGGACCATGGTTGGATTTAATTTGGCTATATTACAAGTTTGCTTGAATGTGGTTTATCAGATGTAGCAAGCCAGAAGCATCATTCTTACTTTTTTTGGCAGTTTGAGAATGTATTGTCTTACTTGTAAGTTGACATATGTTAGTACATCACTGATATGTATGTGTCAAAACTGAAAATACCTTGGTACTGACTTCTTCACTCTCCTACAGCCTATAAACTGTCAAGAGTCGTATGATTCCTGATTCCTACCATGATTTTCCAAGACTACTTGTATTCTCTCTTCACTCAATCTTGTTGGATGCCAACATTTGCAAGTTCTTAATTTTGTAACTTATCTTTTGGTTGATACTTTTGCTATTTCATTTTTACTTTCAAAAGAGAGAAAGCAAATATATATATATATATATATTGAAGAAATAAATACAATGCATTTTTTAGATCCCAAAATGAATGATTTTACATTTATACTGACTAAAAATGTTATATTGGTGATGCATTTTAATCTTTGGTTCACTTTTAATCAATTATGATTTGCCTTTTAACTATTTTCTTTTGCTTTATAGAAGCTTTTTGGAAAGTTTACCCAAAAGCAAATAAAAAAAGTTTTTTTTTGGGCAAAAGCAAAGCAATTACCATAAGGCACATAAGTTTTTTCTTTGCTATAGTTTTAATAGTTGTGATTGAATTTGGGCGGATTTGGTCCCCAAGTTGCTAACTCATTAGGAATTTTGAACTCAATACAATATCAAACAAGCTAACATGCAAAATACGCCTATATTTGGTGTAGTTCAGTAATCTGTCTTGTTAACTTTTGGAGTGAAGCATCGGCTCAGCTAAATTCAATCCAACTTGATAACAAAACATAGTAAAATCAAACTTTTTACAGTTTGTCGGTGAGAACTTACCGCAATTTGTTTCTGAGATTTTGATGTTATGTTCTTGGGTAATCGTGAATATATCTTTGGTTGGAGAAAGTCCATTGTAGAGTTTCTTTCTTCCATAGCTACTTTTTGTGAACTTGATTTTGTATAAGCTAGATAACAATTGAGTTTGAATTGCATGAGCACTCCAAACAAACCTCAAATTATTTTATGGTGCCAAAACCGTACTCCATTGGAACTGTTGGAAGTATGACTCCATCTTGGCATGCTGCTCAGATCTACCATTCAACTTGGTTTGAATGTTGCCCACCCATATCAAGGTTGTTACCCACAACATTTGGCCATTTTGGCAATGTTAACTTCCTTTCATCTGGTACTTGGACATCAACGTGCAACTGGATTTTGGACCATAATATCTAAAGCTTTTTTAGAACTTGGTAAGGTTAATGATGACAATCTTTAATTGCAGGGTGATAATCAGCCTACTTTGTATGGCAGTACTCTTGGCACTATTTTTCCTGGTCCTTTTAACAGATGTCTGATTGTAATGCTATTGTATTTTATTTTTAAATGAGTTTTCTGTTTTTCTTTTGGTTGCCTTGATTGATGTATACTATGAAACTATCTGGTAATGCTATCAACGGTTGTGGTGTTATATGGAATTTTCTACAGAAATAAGAGATTAATTAAGGCAAAGAAAACAATAATGTAGGGTGGCCAGTGACATTCCTCTTATCTAGATATGTAAATAAAGTTTAATATCCAATAAGAATCCTACGGCTTGATAATCTAAGTTTTTAAATTAACCCTGCAGGGATGGAAATGGCTCAACTCATATGTGGGGGGTGTCGAACATTGCTAATGTATACACGTGGAGCAACAAGTGTAAGATGCTCTTGCTGTAACACCGTTAACCTTGCAACAGGTATAATATACTGGTTTGTGTAAATGATTTAAATTTGTGGTTATAATGCTTGGAAGTGCAAAATTGTTGCTAGTAAATGGAAAGACATTTTTGGGTTTTGATGGAAGTTAAATGCTTATGGGTTGATCCTTTTACCTTTTAGCAATGTAAATAATTTTAAGAATGTGGCTTAGGTTTTTGGAGAAAATGGGAGTTGTTCTGTTCTCTGATTAGTGCTTCCCCATCCTGTACTTTGTGTCACAATGCGTTCCACATGGATGTCTTTTTTGACCATTTTATATTATCATTCGCTTTTCCTAGCAATTTGAGCTAGCTTGAGTAACTAGTGATCTTAGAATGTTTCCAAACTTTGTCTGCCATCTGGATTATTGGCTGTTCTAATCAAATTATGCATGCATCTTATTTTTAATTTTTTAGCATCCCACTGCAGTTTTCTGTGGCTGTGGGTATTTTCAGTTGCGACATGCACTTTAGGCTGTTTTTGTGGTTATTAATCGTAGCTTTGTTTGCGGCATTTAAGCTATTTCAGTGACTAGATGATCTTAATATGCTTCTTTATAGAAAGCAGCCTGATCATTTTGGACTTTGGTTGCCTTTTCTCGAAGTGGAATTTTTAGTTTGAAAGAATGTCAGTGTACCTGAAATTTGTAGATTTTCTATGACTTTGGGAGGGAGTACTGACTATTGTGTATTTTCTTTGGTTCCTCATTCAACCTTTTATCAGTGCATTTCCAGCCTCCAGGTTGCTTGGCTGTGTACTAAATGTTATTCAATCCCCCCCCCCCCCCCCCTCTTTCAATTTCATGGCCCCGAGCTTGTTTACTGACCTTTTTTGGCCTTGTCTTTTCTTGGATCTCATTTTCATGGATAAAGCACCATCCAACCAGATAGCTCATGTCAACTGTGGGCACTGCCGTACAACACTGATGTATCCATATGGAGCTCCATCAGTAAAATGTGCTGTCTGTCAATATGTTACTAATGTTGGCGTAAGTGTATGATTGAATTAACATAACTTTCATTATTGTGTCTGTAATTAATATTGAAAATATTTCTAAGAATTCGCAGAGATTTGGGATTTACTTGCATTTCACAAGAGGCTAAAAGGGAGCCATATTAATTTATAAATTGCATGATAGTTTCATATATGATTGCATGCTTTCTGATACAAGGTCACATGTTTTTTTAATCTCAAAGTCTTTAAATTCTTCACAACATCTCTGAATATATTTGGTCTATTCCTGAATGTATCCATTTATTTGGTTTGCATGTGGTTGGTGTGAACTTATGTTTTCTTGTTTATGGTTATGAGCCTTCTGTCCATGCCTCCTCTCTCAATAATTCAACTTGGTGGCAATATCTCTCAAACTTGGTCTTACTTTCCCCAGTGTAGTTATTGGTTGATTCTGGCCAAAATCAGTTATAGTGGAAATAGGATCAGTTCCCTCTCCTGAAACAGGCTTTGGGCGAGTTTACGTGTTGTGTCTTTCTGATGTGTTCAGGAATGGATTGGGAAGTTTTAGTTGGAACCCCTGCCATTTCCACCATATTAATGGATTGAGATATTTATTTCTCAAATATGCAACATTTTGTTTGTCAACGGATAAATTAATTTTTCTTTAACATGATGTTCACAAAGCAATAGTTTAAACATATATATTTCTATCACAATGATTGCACTTTGTCTAATTTTTCACATTGTTGATTCTTGTAAGCTGTTTTTTTGGTATGTTTTCTGTTTTGAAAGTGAATTGCATTATATTTAATTAGAAAGATGAGTACTTATTTATCTACTTATTATGTCCATGCGATAATATTTTCGAGCACCGGCGGCATTGTGTGAGACATAGTGTATATATTTATGTCTAGAGAACCTCTCTTTGGTGGTTTACATACTCTATTTCTCATCTATGATTCAGATGGGAAATGTAAGGGTTCCACTTCCAGCAAGCAGACCGAATGCCACAGGGACTACACCATCTACTTCGACAGTAAGTTATTGAAGTTTGATATCGTTTTTTCCTTTAAAATGTAAATGGTTGCGAGTTATTTGACCGTTACCTGGATCTAACCTTTTGCCCAATGCCTCTTCTCAGAGCCAAACAGTTGTTGTTGAGAATCCCATGTCTGTTGACGAGAGTGGCAAATTGGTAAATATAGTTTAACTGCATATATGTACTTTATGTGTGTTCTTCATTGTCTGATTGAAAACTATGATATTGCAGGTGAGCAATGTGGTGGTTGGCATAACAACCGACAAAAAATGACCCGATGATGGGTTTTTTTTCTCCTTCCCCTTTTGGATTTCATTTGAGGAGAATGCAAACAAACATGGCTATTATTGCAGGGCAATTAGTTGTGCATATTGTGTTGAGAATGGAAATCATTAACATTTGTCCATTATCCGTGTCCGTATCCATATCCGTGCTCGCGATGAGGTAGGGAAATGTGTGATGTTGTACATTGTGCATGAGAGACTGAAAGTGTCATTTATATTTATCCTGATATGATACGACTTGCGAGAGTGAAATAATGTTTGTTCACATATATGTAGTTTTAGCTACGAGAGCTGAGCTGACTGAATATCTAGCATGTATTGTCGCATCTTCTGTGCTTTAGTTCAACTCCTCTCTCTATCGTCACCCTTCTATATTATACATAATATCTAAAAATCTTTCATACTAATTAAAATTTAGATCTTTAATACTATAAATAGATGCATTGGCATCACGTTTGAGTGTTTTTCATTCAAATAGCAGTTGAAGAATATTATCAGGAAAAAGAACAAATTTTATTTATTAAAAAAGTTAGATTTTTATTATTTCTGACTTTTATTATTTAATGTTTTCTTTTGTTCTTTCTCACTTTTATCGAATTATTTAATGTTTTCTTTTGTTCTTTCTCATTTTTATCGAAAAAATGGTTGCAAAACTTTCTAATGGGAGCAGACGGGTATCATTAAGGTAAAGATTAGAGGGTTCAAATTGAAGTTCAGTGTTTCGCATGAAGATTCAACGACGGAAATAGATGAATGAATTTCCAAGTTAAAGAAGCCATGAATTAAAAAAAAAAATCAGAATGAAGATAGACGAACAATTTTACCCAAATAAAGCGAATGATTTTGGGAGTAAAAATTATTTTATTGTGCTATTTAGTTTTATTAATTAATTAAACTTAGTTTTTTTTAGTTTTTTTAAAACAGAATTAACAATTAAGGGTAAATACTGGACATTTAATTGGAAATAGTGGGCTAATTATACATTTAGGCCTTATAAGAAATAGTGGGGTGTGTGTATATAAGGGTAATACTGGACATTTAATTGGAATTCTTTTCGTAGTCCTTATTATCTGTCCTCAAGAGCTTCGAGAAAGAAGATGCAGGTAAACTCTCGCCTATCAAAACCCTAATTCCCTTTCTTGATAAATTTTAAAAATTCCACCAGGTTATAGTTCCCTAAACCCTAATTTTGGTTTATATGTTAGTCTCTCACTAATTGATAAATGTTGTCAGGCAAGCGATAGGTTTAACATCAATTCCCAGCTCGAACATCTCCAAGCCAAATACGTTGGAACTGGCCATGCTGATCTTAACAGATTGTCAGTTTTTAATCTTTTTTTGTTAACTGAACAAAAGATTTGCTGCTGCTAATATATATTTTTCCTTGGTTCAATTGGTGGTAGTGAATGGGCGGTGAACATTCAACGAGATAGCTACGCCTCATATATAGGGCACTATCCAATGTTGGCTTACTTTGCGGTGGCTGAAAATGAATCCATTGGAAGAGAGCGCTACAACTTCATGCAGGTATATCTGTGGCATTTGGACTAAATTTTCTGGGTTTAGAATTTTATGGAATGTGGAGGCATCGTTGCTTTTTTTTTCCCCTTGGGATTTCTCTAAGCTTTTCTTGGGTTTCATAATGGTTTGCTTTGTATTCCCTAAGACCGATTGCTTTTGCTACTTGAAAAGAGTTTGAAGCTTGGCTAAGCTTACATGGAACAAAATATAGTACTTGATCAATTTTGCCCATTGCCAATACTTGGGATGTGTTTTGTCGAGTGGAGAACTTGCGGTTGTTCTATTTCTACCTTTTGGGGTATACATAGAGGAAATTACACATTTTTGCAATGCAAGTCGGACTCTTGGATACATTTTGTACCTACTAAATCTAATGGCTTTTCAGAATGGTATACACCTGTTTATTTTAATCAAAATTGCTGAGTAATCAGTCTCTTTTTAGGGTATTGGTCTGGTCCTCGTCTCCTGATCGGTCTCTGTTAGTTGCGAGAATGAGTCTGATTTATATCATCTTACCAAATGACCAACTAAAATTTAATATCATGGATGGCTAAATGAGGCTCAAGGTGTAATTGCTTCTGATCTTAATTGTGCAGAAAATGCTTCTGCCTTGTGGTCTGCCTCCGGAAAGAGAAGATGATTAAAAGCTGCAGCGCCGGCTACGGAGTGAAATGTTAGTTAGTCCAAGCTTTTCACAACTTGGAGTATGAAGTTATGTCATAGTGGTGACTGTTGTAACCTCAACTTTATCCCTAGCTAGATTTCTTAAATTCTAGTACCTAGTTAATTCTTAAAACGTGCCCGGTCTTCTTGCTGATTCTGCGTTTGCAGCTACGCGATATCTTCAGCCTTTTTGGTTGTGTAGTCTCTAGGTTTTGTTTGCTTGCTTGCATGACCTGTGTGCAAGAATTTGGTGTCTGTTTCCTGCATATTTGATAGGTTCCAACAAGCTAAATGACAGGAAATTAAGTCAAAAATGCCAACAGAATCATGTATTGTCATCTTTTTCAGAATTATAAAGCTGAATTTGTCAACTGAACTTCAATGATAAAATAAAAGTTTTTAAGGTGTTTCAGTCTTCAAACAATTTTTAAAAAAAAAACCAATTGATCATCTGCAGAAAAGTATGCTCGATTAAATCCTCAAACATAAAGATACATCAAATAAGCCCTTTTGTTAATATATTTGTTTATCAAACAAATTATTTTAAAAATATATTTGTTTATCCAACAAATTAATGAACTTACATACAAATTTTTTTATCATCGATCAACAATCTTTGGTTCTTTTAGTGCAAATCAATGATCATTTGCTGAAAACTTCTATAAATATATTTTATTATATTATAAATGTGACAAAATCTAGAATTTTATTATTTGGATTGAATATTAATTACTAATATCTTATTTACAAAATTAATATCTACTTAAAATAATAAAATTGATATCTATAATATTTATTAAAGCTATAATTAATTTTTTTTGGTAATATGCATGTTCGTCTTACTGTCTATGGGTCCATGTTCGGAGTGCAAGGCTATTCCTCCTAACAATGTTGTCTCCAAGGTTCAAACTCGTGTCCTCTCATCAAGAGTGCAATGTGCCTTACCAATGCACTCAACACTTGTTGGTAAATCTATAATTAAATTTGGTGTATTGAGTTAACCGGATACTAACTCAAAGTTTTATTTTGTAGAAAAAAAAATTAGTACACATTTTTTTAATCTTTTCATACATTTATACAAGATTAAATACTTGTGTATGTGAGTTTTTTTTATTACTCAACTTGTAGTAATTAGTTAAATTAATTTTCTATAAATATGTTTATTTAGATGAAATCTAATTTATTTAAATTTAATTATAAGATATATAAACATTATCCATTTAAGATAAAAAGTTTCTGTTACTCGATCCATTCACAAGGGAGAATATGAAAAAGCAAATTCCTTTGGAATTTAATTTAAAATGAATTTAGTTTTAAGTAGTATTATTTACCGCGTAAGCAAGAAAGGAAATGAAAGAATAAGCAAAGAAAAGAAGAAACGGTCTTGGAGAGAATAGTAGACACAAAGACCGTGTGTTGTTCCCGTCTGTGCCAGTCCGTTGGTTTTTCGAATCGAATCAAAAGAAAGATGTGGAGTGTGTTCTTCGTTGGGTTGGTTCTTGGAGTGCTAGCAATTCTGAGTCTGGAACTGTTGGGATTGTTGTTCGTGTTAAGTCGGTTGAATCGAAGGATCAAACGAGAATCTCTTGCTGCCTCCCAACCTCCCCTCGATTTCGCTTACAACAAGCAGGTATGGCTTCCCCCCGTCTTTTCTTTTCTTTTCTTGCTTAGATTTGAATTTGCTTGCATCTTGTGCTGTGTTAGGGGACTGTTTGGGTTCTTGAATCAGAAAAAGCTCCAGCACCCAGAGAGCAGAAGCGAAAAAAGGACTCACCTTTGGAGGTTTCCCCTACCCGAAAGCACGCTAAAATCCTGGAAAACAACTTGCTTTTCATACATTCTGATGCTCCCAGTACTACTATTCCCCTTAAGGGCTGCATCATTGAGGCTGTTTCCGCTACCAATTTACCCTCAAGAAAATGGTATTCTGCCCCTTTGTTTCTCTCTTCTTTCTTGCTTCAGTGTTCATGTATTTACGAAAGTGATTCTTACTTCAGTCTCAACTTTGCTTCTAGTTGCCTATCTGTCCCATCCTTTTGCTTCTAGTTGTAAATTCAAGTTTTGGGTTTTCAATCAAGTTTTTGTTGTTCTTAAGAGATAAGCGTATAGATGCCAGGCTTGGTTTGTCGCCTTCGAATCATACAATACATTTCTGATATGATATAGTTTAATCAGTTGGTCTAAGTTAAGCAGTTTCAAAATAATTGACTTTGCTTCATTCGTTTGCCTTTGTATGAATGGTTTGATAGGGCCAAGAGATTTCCAATAAAAGTGGAAAGCAAAACTTCACCCATCTACAATGGAAGTAGAACCATCTACCTTTATCTGGAGACTTCTTGGGAGAAGGAATCATGGTGCCAAGCTCTTCGTCTTGCTTCTTGTGAGGATAAAAAAAAGCTGAGCTGGTTTGCTAAGTTGAATGAGGACTTCCGTGCTTACTTGGCATCTTTAAATGCTGGATATCCGTCATTTATGAAACCCTCTTTAGGTTTCAGTGCTGAGCCAATGGATAAGGGAGGTAAGTTTGATGGATCTTCAAAAGTTAGATTATTTTGGAGAAAGCTTTCCAAAAAGACTGGTAAGCCTGTTGTGGAAAATAAGGGAATTTGGATATCTCAAACTGCCCGTGAAGAAAGAAAGACTTGTGAGAAACAACATCCATTCCAAGATTCAGTGACAAAGAAAGTACCAAGCAGTTCGTCTGAAGAAAGTATGGCATTTCCGTTACAGCAAGGTTTTCCTCGTACAGTTAGTCAAAGTGCTTCTGTTGCTTCTGATGCTGATTCAGAACAAGACAAGTTTAATGTTGATGAAGGGACGCTCTGCTGGAACTTATTAATTTCTCGAATCTTTTTTGATATCAAAGGAAATTCAGGGTTGAAAAGTTCTATTCAAGCACGGATTCAGGTTGTATGGTCATCAGAACTAGACTTTCTTTCTTCTTCTTATTTTGCAATTGGTATTACCTGTTCATGTCATCTGTTATTACAAAAAATTTGCATCTTGACTTTCGATTAGTTTTCCAGCCAAAACAAGGGAAAATAAAACCTATTTTGTTTGTTTCAAGCGGTTTATTTCAAGTTTCTTGATTCAACATCTCCTTTATTAGTACAATTACCAACTAAATTTTGGGTTTACCCAGTCTTTTTGGTGTCAATGTAGACTACATTTTTTTTATCGGTAAATGTAGACTACATTTTTTTTTATGTACTTTTACTGCACCAATGTCTTGATTTAGACATTCGATGGTCATTTCCCTCATAGGTATTCATGTAATTAGTTCTCTTGAAAACATATCTGAATGTATACCAATGGTGGTTTCTTATTATTTTTATGATTTGATATAACAGAGAACATTGTCCAATATGAGGACCCCTAGTTACATTGGTGAAGTCATTTGTACTGATTTAGACATTGGAAACCTCCCACCTTATATCCATGCAATGAGGCTTCTTCCTACAAACATGAATGAGGTATGGGCATTCGAAGTTGATGCTGAATATTCGGGTGGTATTCTGTTAGATGTTGAGACCCGACTTGAAGTTAGTGACCAAGATTTTCAAAAAGGTCTAGTGGACTCAAATTCTGCTGAGAATGTCTCTTCAGATCTTCTTGAAGGGTTTGAGCAATTTGGAAAACATTTGAATCTTCGTGAAGAGGATGAGGTCAACCCTAACGTTGGTTAGTATAAAAATGATAGCTAATCTTTATATACTCATCCATCAACATGGCCCAAAATATCTGCATGATGCATAAATGTGTTTGTTAGTTTAATTATGATATAATTGTAAAAAAAATGGATTTCTATTTATGGTAAAAGCAGTTGGGCACACATTGGTGAAGACCAAAAGTAGCAGCCTCTGTAGAAAGTTGAAGAAATTTCTAAATGGAAATCCTTGCTGACTCTAAATCCCTGTCCTGGTGTTGCCATGTTTGATGTCTTGCCATAACGAAGCCCCTTAGTGTACAAGGTTTTATGTAGAAGCATGTAGTATATATATGAGATGCCTATTACCAAATGTTTATGAGATTCTTGCATGGCGGACCATGACTTGCTTACATGGCCTGTCTAGGCTTGATATGTAACCTTCTCTAGGATATTTTGTGCTGCATGCAGGCACATTAAGACATGTATGGTTGTTAGGTTGAAATAAAAATGACATCAGGATAATAATCTGACCAACATTAGGTAGTGATATCTTTCATAAGCCTAGCATGGAAGAGCTATGCAAAGGGTAATTCGTTGATGTGAGGACTTTCCCTTAAAAAGGATTTATGCCTCTCAATTCAAAGCTGAGGTGAGATTATTGTAGGACCGCTTTGAGGGAAGGGTTTGAGAGCACTATGAAATTATTGGAAAAGCAGGAGAAATAGAATACAAAAGGGGAAAAAACAGAAATAAAATACCATATGCTTCACATTTAGTGCTCTTAGTTTGCATCATACGAACAATATCAAAGAAAACCTAAGTATCACACATAGGGTTCCTTAGGAGTCACCTAAGGTTGATTGTATCACACTGTAGCATAGCAATAATGCTGGAAAATAGTCAAAATAATCATTCTCCCAATGTGTAGTATTTTATATAGGTTCCTTTTTATCCTAATGCTAAAAAAAACTAGAACTGCTATTCCTAGTGCGACTTTAAAGAAAATACTTAAAACTCCGAATAGAAAATTTACAACTTGACTTGAAAACAAAACGAAGTAGGATAAGGAAACCAAAAGAAGATACTAAACAGATATATTAATGTAAGATAAATATAGCCCTAGGTCTATAACAGTATTACAACTAAGCCCCATAAACACTACAGATTAACAATGTTTGATCCCTAAATTCGTTTATTTTTTTAAAATTTTTGTCAGACATTTTTTTTCTGAAGTCTTCTTTTAAAGCTCCATTACTGCAGTCTAAAACTATGTTGCACCTCATGGTTCTGGTTTTGTTTGATTTAAATATATGCTAAAGGAGCAGTTATGGTTGGTACTTTGACTTCATTTACTATATCCCTATCTGACATGGAACAGAATTAAAGAAATATGTATAGAAGAGAAGTTAAGTTATTCTTGCTTGAAGTTTTCTTTTCCTAGTTGGTTGTGTTGTTTCTGAGAAGTGAAATGAGAAGGTTTTAGTACAATAATACAATTTTTCTTCTGAACTATCTGCTTTTGGTAATATTTTCTTCTCATATTTGCACGTCTATTTACTCTTGAATTTTCTACGTTCATATTTTGAATGCTTCTCTTGTTTCCTTGTACTTTTCTTTATTCAAAGATGATGAACTTTTACTTCAAAGGCTTCTCTTTCTGTAGCCTCACCTAATTCATCTAAGTATAATTCTGAGGCGATCCTCTGCTTGTCTGTTCTTCTTTCTGTTAATCTGGCCAGGGTAAATGGTTGCTATTTTACCTTTTGATTTCACTCTCTTCGGATTTCAGATGGTCTAAAAGGAAGTAAAGCTACACCACCAACAAGTTATGCATCTCGATGGAAGTCTGTTGTAAATTCCGTAGCCAAACAGGTTTCACAGGTTTGTGTATAATCTCTTTATACAGATAGGTGGTTCTGCTTAAAAGAACATAAAAATGACATTCAAGGGTTATGAAGGTATTTATGTAAAATAGATAGTTTTTTTTTATCATAAAAAATGGATAGTTTAAAGATCCAGCAAATTGAAAAAAAGGGAATATTAAAGCAGCCAATTGAAATACTTTCAACTTGGTATTTGAGGATCAAACATAACCTGTATTTTCAATTGCAGGTGCCTTTGTCTTTGTCGATAAGGGTTGCATCCCTTCGAGGAACACTACGGTTATATATAAAGCCACCCCCTTCTGATCAGTTATGGTTTGGCTTCACGTCCATGCCTGATATAGAGTTTGACCTTGAGTCTTCTATTGGGGAACACAAGATAACTAATGCACGTATTGCTTTATTCTTGATCAGTCGGTTTAAGGTATGGATATCTTTTGTTTGTTGAAAAACATATTTCCTACTATTTCATTTTATTCTTTGGATTGATTATTTAAAATTTCCGCATGAAGCATTGATTATCCTGTGTGACGGTGTACGCTGGAATTTTGGCACACCAACTAGTAAAAATGGGTGTTTCTTAAAAGAACAAAGTCCGTATTTTCAAAGAGAAAAAAAGGAAGTTATGTGATAAAACGAAGTGGTTATTTTCTCAACTTTTGCTTGCGCATGTGAAACAAATAAAAGTTGAAAGACGTTTCCCTAGTTTTATTTGGTTTTAAAGCAATTTTATCTACTGAGTTGACATCATCTAACTTGTTATAAGGAGCTAAGCAGTTGACTATGACATTATATATTCATCCAAATAAAATTCCCTATGCCATCATTCTCGTAGGAAGAAAAATAAAAGGCCTACGATCCCCACACCATTGACTAATACACCTTATGTTCCAAAGTGTTGCAAGAGGGAAAGGTTTTAGCTTGTTCACTGAATTTTATGTACTCCTTTTCGTTCTCTTTTTGCCCTATACACGCTTTTTTGACAAATAGGAAAATTCATTGTGAATTTTCTTTATCTTCTTTTGATTTGTTAGGGGGTTTTCTCCGCATTTATAATTTGTCGGAAACATTGTTTTCTCTCCCACTATGTTATTGGCCATTTTGGAATCTTGATGATATGATTCTGGATGCTCTAAAAGTTTGTTGGCTAAAATTGCCCTTGAGATATGATCTGCGATCCGGTCTGATACTAGACCTACCTTTCAATCTTTGCTTCAGCCATTGAAAACACATAATGAGCTGTCTCAAATTTCATTGCTGAACTTTGACATCAATACAATGAAAGAAAGTGGCCGAGTGAACTTACAGCCGATGCTTCCATCATTGTGCAGGCAGCTATACGGGAAACTATGGTGTTTCCAAACTGTGAATGTGCATGCATTCCATGGATGTTAGCAGAAAAAGATGATTGGGTCCCAAGGCAAGCTGCCCCATTTATATGGCTTAATCAAGAGGCAGCTACGGATTCTCATCTAGAGAGCAAGAATCCAAAGCCAAAGGTGGATTCCTCTCGGGAACCGATCACCGAGTCTGAAGCCATACCGTCGTCAAATGCTTCGGCAAAGAGTAGGTCCTTGCAAGATCTAAGAACTCCCCTTCTCGCAACTGATGAACCATATGAAACACGCCAGCAGAATAGAGACGCAAGTTCGGATTCTCTGTCAGTATCTAGGTCTTGGACCGAGTCTGAACGGCAGAGTGATGTAAGTGACGACAATGATTCAAGGCCAAAGAAGACAGGGAGGAGGGCAAGGATGATGGATTTGACCAAGAAAATGGGAGAGAAATTTGAAGAGAAGAAGCGGCACATTGAAGAAAGGGGTAGGCACATTGTTGAGAAAATGAGAGGGCCTTGAGGCCAATTCAAACTTAATGGCATACATTCTTTGATGCTGTAAATGTTAACAAAAAGACAGGGAATAAGCTGTATGTGGTTATTGCTTAGCTGATTCAATTACTTTTGTTCTTCAAATACAAATATTCCGACTCTCCGTTTCATCAAATGCAAATCCCGACACAAATTATTTAATCCTTTTATTCTAGATTACAATTTGTCATTATGCATTTACAGGCTAAACGAATAAAAAAATTGGTTACATCCATGAAAGCTCAAGCTGAAGAGAAGAAAACCAACAAATCCGAGACCAAAATCACTATTTTATCAACCCTCAGATGGTGGTATTGTAAGAAAATTTTACAATGACCGATAATGGAATGTTGAGCTTATGACCTTGGTCACCAAAAAGTCCAATCCTCCCAAAGCTAGCGACAGAGTGGTTCATTGTTGCATTAAAAATGATTGTCAAGGCCTGCTTCTCTCCGGTGCCGATAAAGAAATGAGTTGGAGTCACCTTCACCGACGCCCCATATGGAGCACTCCAGCCAATCTTGTACGTTTCATTGCCAGCGATGTTAGTCACTGTTCTTTCAACCGTTTTAGACTGGTTCAGTCTAGCAATGGTAATGGATGGCAGGTTCAGGTCAGCACTACCAATCGTAGAGTTATAGGCCCAACAGTTTTGACCAGTGTAATTCAAGACCACCGGACCAGAACCATTGATGCCGCAAAGAAAAGACATATAATCATCGTAAGCTGCAATAAGCAAGTATATAGTAAGAATGAGATGCAGACGGAGATACAACTACTGCAGATTGTCTTACAGAAAAGTTGTTTACAAAAGCAGAATGGACTTACTTGAATCTAAGATTAGACCAGGATCAAGAGCTGAAGTAGCATTTACAAAGCCACTGCCCATGTCGAATGGTGTTGCTGGAGACTGGTTTACATCAGGATTGGAATAAGCACGCTGGGCCATTATGGGGCCTCCACTGTTGTCATAAAGAGTAGCTGTTGTAGACAGTGCAGATGCGATTGCCGCGGGACTAAAATGAGGAAACTTTTGTTTTATCAGTGCAGCAAGCCCAGCAATATGAGGAGCAGCCATGCTTGTTCCGGACATCATTGCGAAACTTTCACCTAAGAAGTCAAGTAAATTGTTTAAGAATAATGCTTGCTTATATAGAATTTTAAATGAACTAACCATTACTCCTCTATTGTAATACCTTGGAATTCGACCGAATCTGTGCCAAGCGAACTCCAGGCAGCCCATATCATATTTCCAGGAGCAATCAAGTTAGGTTTCATTATGTCTGCGTCATTTAGAAAACTGTCTTCCGGATCTGGTCCTCTGGCCGAGTAATACATAACCTTTGGGGCAGTAATGCTATAGTTTGCTTTCAGTCCACCTGAAATGGTTGCAACTGCCCCAAATCTAGCAATCTTCCTTGTAAGTCCATTTCTCTCCAAAGAAGAATTGTAATATTGGAGTAAAATCTGCCCACAACAATTATAAAAATCAGTAAATTCTCGGATTGTGCTTGTGTTCGTGCACGCGTGCATAGGTAGATAGAGGGCACTCCGAAATTCTAACACTGGTAACAAAAAATCAGATGTTTTAGAAATAATTTCCAACACTTTCCCACCATATCCAATTAAAAACAAAGAATCAAGACATAAGAAATTGTAATAATTTTTTTGCATGTACGTAGAATCTGCACCTTGGAATCCTCTGGGGATGGAATTATAATTCCAGGCATTTCCAATGGCGTGGGATTAAGCTGGAAGCCAATTACAAAAGGATCCATATAGAAGACAACTCCAGCTGCACTGAGGTTCTTTGCAGTTTCTAACGCCTGCTTGATCGTAGAGAGTCCAAGCACAAATCGGATCGAGTAGCTACAGATCAACAGGTTTCCTTGGATAAGTTCCTTGTTGAAGTAACTGGAGTCTTGGCATTCTCCCACATACATATCATTGGCAAGTGTTGTGTTATTGCATAGAGCATGAACTGCTGAAATCAGTGTATACATTTTATCTGTATCTGTCCCCGCTGCCAAAAAGGAAAAAAAGAAGAGGAAAGTAAGTATCATGTAAGTCTAGTAATAATGGATACTCTGCATGACAGTTATAATAACAGCAATTGCATACATCAATAGGTTAGTGGAGTAGGCTTTGATATGTAAGGATTGAACTACTAATCAAAAATTTCAGGAGCAAAACAATTAGTCGATGAAGGGGAGAGAGGAACTTACAACAAAAATCCTGCACAGAAAAAGAATATGCATTGAAAAACAGCTAAAACAACACAAGAAAAATACTTGTATGAGATCATCCTTTCGAAGGATGATCTCATACAAGTATTCATAGTTCGATATCTGTTAGTTAATGAAGGGGAGAGAAGAATTTACAACTAGGAAGTACCCTTTCCATTCCTACTCTCAAATAGCGAACTAAGCTTATTCAAGAAAATTAGGCTGAATTTCTTTTTATCCAATGCTTCTTTTTTTCTTTCTTTGCCAATTTGTCAAAGCATGCATAACAAACAAAAAAACAACAACTTATAATCCATCAGATAAATGAACCAATAGACTTGAAAGGTAAACTTACGTGCAAGTCCAACCCCAGTGATAGTTACATTGTTTCCGAGGATGATGGAGTTAGAATATGCTCTGTCATGAGAAGCAGCACCAACGGTGAAGATCCATGGACTGAAAGAAGACATGCTCTTAGGAGATGGTCCAGTATTGCCAGCTGCTTGCACAACAAAAATGCCAGCCTTTACAGCTGATAGCAATGCCATGTCGATGGGATTGAAAAATGTTGCAATGCCAGGTGGACGCCTGTTGGGAGTTATCGATAAGCTTATTATGTCGACCCCATCTTGAGCAGCCTGAAAATATATCATGATACAGCAGCAATTGATTATGGATGCCAAAATGATTGCGAGGAAAGGAAGGATTCTATCTCCGCGCTTAATTCTTACAAATGAAAAAAAAATCACTTTAGCCAAAAGAAATCTTGCCCAAGAAGGTCCCGTGTTTCCAGTCGATATTCTGTGGTCTACAGAAAGGATGCAAGGTCTTACAATTTTTGCCAAGGAATTCTCTGTGACCAGAGGACCTAAGAAAATTATCTTGGTTGCCTTAGGATGCTACACCTATGGTTTTTATTTCCTACTGATTTAACAAAAGGGCTTCTAAAACGAAGAAGCCATGTCGGTTTTGTGCAAATGCTAGAAAAAGAGAGGCTTCTTACAACAGTGGACATAATATGTGTATAGAAAGAAAATTTCGAAAAAGCAAGTCGCTCTAAATTTTCATTTTTAAATGGTCATGGATGAGTACATAACCCAAATACTACTCAACATTTCCATTTCAAACTATGACGTACCTGGTCTATACCAGCAACCACATCTGCAGCAAATCCACCGAAGCTCTTATACAAAGCCTTGTAAACAGCAATACTGGAAAACATGGCCACATCATTAGTATGATTAAATAGAAATACCGGAAAAGAGTCCGATGCATCTTTATAGTAAATATGACTCAGAAAGTCAGTTCGAATCATACCAAGACTCAAAAGCTAAGCTAAATGCATGATGAGATGAAATGACTGAGGAATTTATTCAATTTGTTAATTTAATTATTGGCAACTGCAAATGACGTGCGGTCAAAGTGTGAAAGAAGTAAGGCGAGGCGTAGCAAGGTCGTTTTGGTAAATAATTGAAACAGAGATTCAGTTTTGTAAACTTACTGTGAACGAGGAGCCATCCCACTAGCATTTCCAAAGTGGTGCCCAGCTACCACCACTGGAATCCCATGGTTCCCTGCAGCAACAGAAGCTGTGTGCCTGCGTTAATATTATATCCATTGGCAGCATTAGAAGATTGAGTCAAAACCAATAATATCAGGTCAGCACATAAGCAGGTAGCCAAAAGTCACGGCAGATCATTATTTAGCATTGACACTATTGTGGTAAACATAAGCCCCTTGTTCATACATCAAATGAAAAGAAGGTTGCCTATAGTATTTAACAAGTATTCGAGAAATTAAACGACCATCTTTGAGATTCCGACATCAAGCAATTTGCTTCACATTACTGAAAAAAATAGCACCAACACAAATGACCCGCAAAGATGCAAGAGATTCACTCACGTGCCATGGCCATCACCGTCAAATGGTGATGCATAGTCCTCCGATGAATTGAATATTCCTCTTGTTATAGCAGATGCTGCAAAGTGGCGTGCTCCAACAAGCTTCCTATTGCATGATCCGGACGGGAATTCCCGTGTCACCTCACAAACGCTAGAGAAATGGGCTGGAACTGGGTATGAATGCTCAGATACATCATCAGCAAAGCTGGGATGAGTTGGATCAATACCGGTATCAATGAATCCAATTACAATTCCCTCTCCAGCAGTTTCAAATCCCCCTCCCTGGCTCCATGCACCCTTCGGCAATCCCAAAAACTGTGGAGTATAGGTGGTTGCAGTTCTAACAGAGAAATCCAATACAATATTCGCAACTTCTCTTCTCCTCGAAAGCTTGTTTGCCTTAAAAATAAAGAACACAGCAAAACTAAGATCATTCTGCCTTATTAATAACAAAAACTTCAAAAAGGAAACTAAAAGAGTTCTATGCATGACATCTAATACACTAAGAGCCTAAACGATATGCAAAACTACACAGAATACTTTCATGTATTTAGTAAGTATAAATCAAATATTATATTTGAAAATGCTATAATTTCCAACCTGTTCAGGGGTGATGAACACAGCAAAGCCATTGACCAAGTAGTGGTAACTATACAACTTCAGATATTTCTCCCCCCTCAAGGCTCTCCTCAATAAAGAATCATGAACTCGAGAAATATACGATCTAGAACTTGGATGAGATCTTGAATTATTCCTACATATAGTAGAATACATCCAAAACAAAGAATCAGTCCATTTTTAAAATTTTACATCTCCATAACTATAAAGGATTCAAGAAAAGCCAAAGAGATATATGTAACTCCTGAGAGGTGAAAAAAGGGAACAACAAACACAATAATCAGCCTCCAGCAAATTATGGGCACATTATTGGTTCTTTATGGAAGTCAAGTGTAAACAGGGTGAAGCTGAGACCCAGAATTTGCATCTTAAAAAGTATTTTGCAAGTACAGATAATAGTTTCCAGAAGGAGATTTTGCTTTTTTTTGGTGTACTAATACTAATAATATGACCCCCCGAAAAAAACATAATTAAAATTTGACAAAACTAAAGGCAGGACATATGCTAGATGACATTCTCTAACAGCCAATTCCCCCAAGCCCCACAGAAAGAAACAAGAAGACCCCTTACTGTTTAAATAATAATTAACACTCCAGAAAGTACTTTCTAGTTTCTAAAAAATAAAAACACAGAATTACACTTCAGAAATTCCAAGCACTTAAAATCACAACTTTCAGAAGAAAACCCTTTTTATAACTGTTGCCGACAACGGCTTAATTCTACTGAACCGATTCTAAAATTCCATACCTTGGTTTGTGGAACCTGTTTAAACTCCCCGAAGAAGAATCGTTGTGGAACCGATGATGACTGTGCCGGTGATGACCCCGCCTTCTTAGCTGTTCCTCAAAGCGATGAGCGGCAGGAGCTTGCTTAAGAGTGACAATGTAAACAGCCGTGATTGTATCTGAACCCGAATCCTCCTGACTCAGAGTGTTCACAAAAAATCCAAAACAAAGCGGCAACAGCACCAAATACAGGCAATGAAAGTTGCCCATTTTGAGTAAAGTAAAAAAAAATCCCAGGTTTTTTAAACCAAGCAAAACCTTCACAGTTCACACTGAAAGATGCAACAAGCAGCAGAAGGTTAAGGTTATGTTGAAGAAGCCTACTTTCTTCTTTTATGAGGAATGTGGGAGTGGGAACACAGCTGTAGTTGAAGAAAGGGAAGAAAGAGCCGTTAATTAAGAAATACTAGCAGTTCCATGGAAAGAGTTTATGGACTCTGACAGCACCACCTTTTTCCCTTTTTTTCTTTTTCTTTTTTCCTTTTTATTTATAATTATTAAGCTTATGAAGGGATGAAGAGAATCTGTGAATTTCCTTGGATGCTGTGCTTTGTTTTTCTTAACGTCCTTTTATCATTTTAATCATTATTTCAACAAATATCAACGTTCATTTCCTTTTTGTTTTTCTCCGTTTCCAACCGCTAGTCTTGAAGTTTTTCCTTTTATTTTTCTTTTTTAAATAAAAATAGAATTAGACTTCAAAAAATTATATTTTTACTTAAATTGAATAAAATAAAATATTGTATTAATTAAATAATTTCAAGTAGAGAATTGCAGAACAGAACCGGAAAGATGAGAAACTTGTGTGATAACAATGTAATATCTGTTCATTTTTTTAATCTTTTAATAACGCATTCACACAATGCACATATGGTGCTCGAATCCAAGTTACTTAGATAAAATATATTTTCCTTTACCACTAGAACTACTCCACGGGTTCAAGATAATAAACCTTTTGAAAATCCAATCTATGTACCATTTGATATAAATGATTAATGTAATCATTTTCTAATATTAATGTAATGTATACCATTCTAAGATAATAAACATTTGTAATAATAAAGTAATATCTGTTCAATTTTCTTAGCCTCTTAATAATGTATACACACAATGCACATATGGTACTCGAATCCAAGTTATTTAGATAAAATACATTTTCCTTTACCACTAGGACCACTCCACGGGTTCAAGATAATAAACCTTTTGAAAATCCAATCTACGTACCATTTGATATAAATGATTAATGTAATCATTTTCTAATATTAATGTAATGTATACCATTGCAATACTAATTATTATCATTTTCTATTTTAAAAGTGTTAGGGTGATTAAAATGTAGTATTTATTTATTTTTAATATTTTAATAAATTATATATATTGTACACAATACTATTTGTATCTAAATCTTTTAAGATAAATATAATCGTCATTTTTTTAATTCAGTTATTATCATTTTCTTGATTATATTAGTCTTGAGATGTACACGTCAAAAAATATAAATTACGATGTTTTTTACCATTAAACGCAATAGTTGGCATGCCAATGTGTTAAACGATGATAGTATTATTTTTCAATAATATGTAGTAATGTTTGAGCAAGTTTATTTATAGTGGAACGAGTAGTACTAGTAGAGTAGTAGTTGCAGTAGTAATACTGACAACTGACAAAACATACGTCAACAAATCACTTTTTCTAATTTTATTTTCAACACTGAAATTAACAAGGTGAGGGGGCAATCATGAGTCATTCGGCACGCCGAACCTTAAAATTAGGGATTCTTGCCCATAATTTACTGAACTTAATCAAAGCTTAGAGGGGATCAAAGGAAATGTTCTCGTTTAATATATTAGAATATTTAATTATGTTTAATTCAAGGATTATTTTTTGATTGGGATATGAGAGTACTACGGCGGTCTCCTTAAAAATCTCTTTAAATTTAAATAAAAGAAAAAAATATCCATAACCCATGATAACTTCAAACAGTGAGCTCTCTCTCCCGTCCTGAGTGAGTCCGCTACCGGAACGGTCTCCTTAACTGGTTCCCAGTGATAGGGTGCAGTCTGGAAGGTGTGGTTTTCAACCGGAGGGTGGTGGTTTGGAGCCACTGAAGCGCTTCTGTTTCTCGCCTTTGCTCTAGGTTTTTTTACCCTATCTTTCTCTCTTATCCCAGGTTTTCAGGTGTTTTTTATCCTATTTTTTTATCACTTCTTACTTCCCTAAAAGACAATCTATCGTTTTATTACTGCCTCCTCACCAACCCTTTGTTCCATCATTTATTCCTTATGACGGGTGGTCCTTTTATCAGTATAGGGGTGGTTGATAACGATTTTCCCACCAACCCCTCTGACCCAAAGCTGCCAAATCAGGTTTTTCTCGATGAAGTGGAGCTAAACGAAGACAACGAAGTTAATTTTTCCCTGAAAATTTTGGCGTTGCTAGGGAAACTGTTGTCGCTTACTCCAGTTAAGACTCTGACCATCACTGCCATTCTGAGAAAGGCTTGGAAGAGTGAAGATTTGGAATGCCACAACTTTGGGCAAAATTTCTTTCTGTTTCTCTTTAAGACCACCGAAGAAAAGCATCGTATTTTAGGGTGCAAACCCTGGTCGGTGCAGGATGCGCTGCTGATCTTGAAGGAGTGGCAGCCGGACAAAGCGCTGGAAGAAGTGGATTTCTCGACGGAGGAGTTCTGGGTTCAGATCCATAACCTACCTATTGGCCTAGCAACTCCAGATAACGTCCGGCGTATCGGTAATCTTTTCCCTCTATTCTTTGGCTCCACATTGGATGGGGATAACAAACATGTGTGGCATGAACCAGTTGGCATTCGTGTTGCCATCCGGGTAGAAGACCCACTGAAAACTGGGTTCATCCTTAACAGAAAAAGAGATAAACCTCTGGAAGTTGGGTTCAAATATGAAGGATTCCAAAGTTCTGTTTTAGGTGCGGCCGGTTAGGTCACGTCGAAAGAGAATGCAACTGTAACTTAGTGATGACAAAGCTGACCGGAAAGTTTGGGCCATGGCCGCGAGCCCCCGTCGGAGAAAACCACAAGCTGAAGAAGACATCAACACCGAAAAAGTCTGGCTTTTTTCCAGTTGTCGAAACAGACAAAACAAACTGGCACAAGGCCCAACCACAATCTACACCAAATCTGCAGGAAAAAGGCAAGCAGATTAAGGTTGCCAGAGAAGTCACGTCGGGTTTAGGAAAAGTCAACCATAAATTTCCTTTTATGGCAGCTGAGGACCCACCATGGTTAAGTCAAAAACAAGTGATACCATGGAAGTGGTGTCTGCAGGTTTTAATTTCCTTAAACCTGCCACATAACTTAACGCAGAAAAGGAGCCTGAAGGAGGAGATTTATCAAAGATTATCTCAGAAAATCCTTCCGCTTCGGGATCAAAATCTGGCCTGTAACACCCCTTCCCGGCCTGGTAGAGAACCGGGTCGGAGAGCGCTACCGGAAACGATGCGGAGATCGGAGACATAAATCCAAAGTTCAAAAATTATTTCGGATTATTTTACTAATCTCTTTTAAGACTTAAAACCTAACTTATTAACAACTTACTCAAATTGGGGTCAATTTTTAAACTTTTTCAAACTTAGGGACTAAAATGTAATTTTCACTAATTAGGGGTCTTTATCTGAAATTCGTGAAAATATACTGAAAATAAACTTTCTAGTTATTAGCCTGTAAAACCTCATTACTATCGGAGGTCATTTATCTACCTGATTAGACTATGCAATATTTAGTGACTATTTTGTAAAATATTCAAATCTATTTCTTTTTATTATCTTACTAAAATTCTTTACATATTTAAATGAGCCTAACAACTTACAAAAATCTTAGAGTCCTTTCTAATCATTTTTATTAGAAAATTATTCGTATCTATCATTATTATTGTTCCAACATTTATTTAATAGGACTTTTCTAGATTACTAAAATAAAACCACATTATTAAATTACAAAACACAATTTATACAAAAGTTGGATCATATGCCACTTTACTAGGAGTTCATGAAAGATATCATACATATAAGGTAGAGATGTGACTTGCAACTGCACCACACGATCAAAGGTTGGAAATCTATCAGGGTCCTGAAAATGCATGAGACACGTATGTTAGGCTTACATAGCCTAGTGAGGTAGTCATGATAGTAAATTGACAATAATATGAATGTCATGATTAAATATAAATTTAATCTAACTTATTTGCATGCTTCTATAACAGTATAAGCATAACATGATCAGATATCCATATCACTAACATAACATAATATAATCATATATCTTATCATAAACATGTCATGGTATAACATATCGAACACATATTATATTGGTACCATTGGATACGCGGATTCCCTGTACACCATATCATAAATCATAAATGAGCCGTAGCCCTGAGCCGTAGCTCCATGTATCCCTTACACTTCCATCCTTTTATCTCCCACATATAGGCCGTAGCCCTGGACCGTAGTCCTCCCTTACATGGTGAGCTCGAATATTCCTATGGCATGCCAATTGTATCCAATGTCCATAAATACACACAATTTCACATAGTTCATGATTTTCAGATCATATCATATCAAATAGCAAGATGAGCCGTAACTCCATATCAGATAGCATTTCATATTATTTTCATGTACATATAGCATATCATAATCATTTTTGAGCATATCCAAATAATGCAGGGTACTTACCAGATGCAGATAAATTCATAATTAATGCAACGGGGCAGCACCGAGCCTACCCCTGACACGACTATACTCACATATCAAGACATAAAAATATCGGAATGACACCGTGTCACCCGAGACAAATGCATCTACACTCACCTTGACAGACCGGTGCTTTATTTTTATTTATTGGGCTTGAAAGTTGATCTGAATTGACCTCGTGTACTACGATAAAAATTAATTAAAATAATAAGACAATATCGAATATATATAAAAATATTAATCAAGCTCGATACCGAAACTTAAACTAACTAGAGATTTGAGCTTACCCCGTCGTCGGCAGAAATTCGATATTACTATATCGAAAATATCGGACTACCAATCAAACATTGGATCGTATCCTTATTTTTCTTCAAATTGCCGTGTATTTTCAACACTTCCCTCCCCCTATTTATACTAAAACTTGGCCGGCAAACACCCTTTCTTTTTTTTAATAAAATAATAATAATAATTTTACTTACCCCATATAATAATAATAAATTTTACTTACTACATAAAATAATAATAAATTTTACTTACTACATAAAATAATAATAATTTTTTACTTACTACATAAAAAAATAATAAATTTTTACTTACTCCATAAAATAATAATAAACCGAATAAAAAATTTTGAACCTAATTTCTACTAGACCGGTTTTTGGGATGTGACAACTCACCCCCCCTTAAGAAAATTCGTCCTCGAATTTTTACCTGAATCGAACAGATGAGGATATTGCTTTTTCATTGTGTCCTCAGGTTCCCATGTTGCCTCTTCCCTTCTGTGATTTCTCCACAAAACTTTAACCAATGCAACATTTTTGTTTCTGAGTCTTTTGATTTCTCTATGCAGAATCTGAATTGGTTCCTCTTCGTAAGACAAGTCAGGATTCAGCTCTAATTCTTCTGGCTCTAAGATATGAGATGGATCGGATCTATACTTTCTGAGCATTGACACGTGGAAGACATTGTGGATTTTATCGAACTCGCTAGGAAGTGCAAGTCGATAAGCTACTGGGCCAATTCTTTCAGTAATTTCAAAAGGTCCAATGAAACGAGGACTGAGTTTTCCCCTCTTTCCAAAACGAAATACTTTCTTCCATGGAGAGACTTTAAGAAAGACTTTGTCTCCCACATTATGCTGAATGTCTCTTCGTTTCAGATCAGCGTAAGCTTTCTGCCTATCAAAAGCTTGTTTCAATCGAGAGTGGATGATTTGAACTTTCTCTTCTGTTTCTCTGAGCAGTTGTGGTCCCAACACCTTGTTTTCACCAAGTTCGGACCAACACATAGGAGTTCTGCATTTTCTGCCATACAACGCTTCAAAAGGAGCCATCTGAATAGATGACTGATAGCTATTGTTGTAGGAAAATTCTACTAAGGGTAGGGATTTCTCCCAATTTTTCCCAAAATCAATAATGCAGGCTCGGAGCATATCTTCCAGAATCTACAAGGAAGATCGTAATTGATATAGGATACCTAGCTTATGTTTAAAGAAAGAAACTAACGAGGTTACCTGAATAACCCTTTCAGATTGGCCATCGGTTTGGGGATGGAATGCAGTACTGAGATGTACTCTAGTTCCCAATGCCTCCTGCAAGGTTCTCCAAAATCGAGATGCAAACCGTGGGTCTCGATCAGAAATTATTGATGTTGGAACTCCGTGCAAGCGTATAACTTCGCTGATATACAACTCTGCTAGCTTGGATAAGCTGAAGTCCATTCTTACAGGAAGAAAGTGAGCTGACTTGGTAAATCGATCTACGATGACCCAGATTGCGTTGTTTTTCTTTGGAGTCGGGGGTAATCCGCTTACAAAGTCCATAGTGATACGTTCCCACTTCCACTGTGGCAGCTCAATGGGTTGAAGGAGTCCCGTCGGTACTTTATGTTCGGCTTTAACCCGTTGACAAGTCAAACACCTTGCTACGTAATCTGTGATTTTACTTTTCATACCGGACCACCAGTAGATCTCTTTTAGATCCTTGTACATCTTAACAGCTCCGGGGTGAATCGAAAAAGGGCTAGCATGTGCTTCACGCAGGATCTGGTTCCGAAGATCATCATTGTTTGGAACACATATACGATTACGAAAGCATAACAAGCCGTCAGAATTTATGGCAAAATCAGGGTCCGGTTCATCCTTGATTCGGGCTAAAATAGGTTGCAACTCCTCATCATCTTCTTGAAGTGCTTTAATCAGGGACACAATGGTCGATTGTACCTTGAGCTCGGCTAATAACTTGCCACGCTTCATGAGCCGAAAATGAGCGTTTAAACATCTAAGAGAAGAAGTGGGCTTCCGGCTAAGGGCGTCAGCCACCACATTGGCTTTACCGGGATGGTAATCAATTACCAAATCATAATCCTTCAAAAGCTCCATCCAACGGCGCTGACGAAGGTTTAATTCTTTTTGGGTCAAAAGGTATTTCAGGCTTTTGTGGTCAGTAAAAAGATAACACTTTTCACCGTAGAGGTAATGTCGCCAGATCTTTAGTGCGAACACAACCGCAGCTAGTTCAAGGTCATGAGTTGGATAATTAAGCTCATGCGGTTTGAGTTGACGTGAGGCATAGGCTATAACTTTGCCTTCTTGCATCAAGACACAGCCCAGTCCTTGATGGGATGCATCGCTGTATACTGTGAAATCTTTTCCTGGCTCCGGCTGTACTAGGACAGGAGCGTGGGTGAGGATTTGTTTAAGTTGATCAAAACTCCGTTGTTGGTCCACTGTCCACCTGAAAGGAATGTCTTTACGGAGAAGCTTCGTTAGGGGTGTAGCAATCAAGGAGAACCCCTTAACGAACCTACGGTAGTATCCTGCAAGACCCAGGAAACTACGAATTTCTCCCACGTTCTTCGGGGGTATCCATTCGAGAATGGCTTGAATCTTCTTTGGGTCTACTTGAATTCCCGCGGAAGATATCACATGACCGAGAAAAGATACTTCGGTCAGCCAAAACTCGCATTTACTAAATTTAGCATAGAGCTGTTTTTCACGGAGGGTTTGGAGTACAATCCGAAGATGTTCTTCGTGAGTAACAGAATCTTTCGAATAGATCAAAATGTCGTCTATGAAGACAACGACAAATTTATCAAGATAAGGTCGAAATATTCGGTTCATCAAATCCATAAAGGCTGCAGGAGCATTGGTGAGCCCAAAAGGCATCACCAAGAATTCGTAATGACCATATCTGGTTCGGAAGGCTGTTTTTGAAACATCTGATTCCTTCACGAGCATTTGATAGTAACCAGATCGGAGGTCTATCTTAGAAAAGACAGAAGCACCCTTTAGTTGATCAAATAGGTCGTCTATTCTAGGAAGCGGGTACTTATTTTTTATTGTTACTTTATTCAGTTGTCGATAGTCGATGCATAAGCGCATCGATCCATCTTTCTTTTTCACAAATAAAACCGGTGCTCCCCAGGGTGAGGAACTCGGTCGAATAAACCCCTTACTTTCAAGGTCTTGGATTTGGGCCTTCAACTCCTTTAACTCCATTGGAGCCATTCTGTATGGAGCGATAGAAATTGGAGTAGTTCCAGGTTGAACTTCTATCCCAAACTCAACTTCACGTACAGGAGGGAGTCCCGGAAGTTCTTCAGGGAATACTTCAGGAAAATCTCTTATTATGGGTATATCTTCAGGTTTTAGTTCCTTCGTAGATTCTAAGGCACACATAAGACTACTCTGACATTTAGATTTCATTAAGGTGATGCTTTTTCTACCTAGACCACGGAGATATAATTTCTTTTTAGAACAATCTACCCATGCTTGATGTTCAGCTAGCCAATCTAGGCCAAGGATAAGGTCGAACTCATTAAAGGGTAAGACCATCAAATTGGCCGGAAAAGGAATTCCTTGGATTTTTAGGGGACAAGATCTACAGATCTTTTGGATTGCTACACTATCTCCTAATGGGTTTGACACAAGTATTTCGGAAGCAACATGATCACATTTTAAGGCGTATTTTTCAATCAAAGGTTCACTAATAAAGGAATGCGTGGAGCCTAGATCTATCAAAGCATAAACAAATTCAGAACCTAACTCCACCATACCTGCAATAACATCAGGGTCGTCTTCTTGTTCGCGGCCTCGAACGTGGTACATCTGGGCTGATGACTTTGGATTTCGGCTTCCTGAAGGAGCATTATTGTTGTGGGGCCTTCCGGAAGAACCAGACGGTGCTTGATTTATTCCCCTCCCTTTTACTGGAACGTTCTGGGAGGCTATAGAGGTAGGGGCTTGTGGATTTTGGGGGCATTGTCAGATGAAATGACCAGATTCTCCGCACAGGTAACAAGAACCTGACTGCTTACAACACTGTCCCAAATGTCTCTTTTGACAAAAATTACACAGAGGGATCTGAGAACTTTTGGCAGAGCCTCCTGTACTGTTTATTGAGGTCGTACGCGTAACAGTGGTCCCACCAGATGGAAATTGAGAGACATAATTAGAGTTAGGTAGCTGTTGATTGGCAGATGACCTTTGGTCCCACTGTCTTCCTCTTTTTTGAGATAGAGGAGGTTTGGAATCTTCTCGGAATCTTTTATCAGGTCGAGCTTGGTTTCCCTTCCTTCTTTCCGAGGCTCTTTGAGAAGCTTCAGTTGCAATGGCTCGATTCACCAGTATTTGAAAATCCTCGATTTCCAGAGCAACAAAAAGAGGACGTAATTCATCGCAGAGGCCATCTATGAACATTCTACATTTTTCTTTTTCAGTGTGGATGATATCAGTACCATATCTAGCGTATTTGCAGAAGTCATGAATGTACTGTTCTACTGGCCTTCCTCCTTGCTTCAAATGGAGGAACTTTTTACGTCTTTCAGCGAGGTAATGCTCACTAATATACTTTTTACGAAACTTCTAGAGGAAAAATTCCCAGGTTACTTTATGTTCGGGTACAGTGAGAGTTACAGTGTGCCACCAGCTTTGTGCTTCATCTGCAATCAGGGCTAAGGCACACTCCAACTTATGCTCCTCGGGGCACTTTAGTTGCTTGTTGATTACTTTCAAAGTATTTTCTAGCCAATATTCTGCGATTTCAGGATTATCCAGATCTTGGCCAGTAAATGTATAAACTTGATAACGTTTTAGCTTATCTATTGGAGCTCGAGAGATCTGCTGAGCAGCTTCAGCAGATGAGGAAGGTGCTTCTTGTCGAAGAGACACCACTACTTGTTTTATCATGTCGGCCATAGACATCAAATAGTCTTGTTGAGCCGATAACATAGGTGGAAGATGGGGTGGATCATTCTGAGCCACTTGTTCGGTACTTGGTTCTGGCCTCACATTTTCCCCTCGAGTGGAAGAGGAATCATGTTCGGTCTCATTTGTTTCTTTTCTAATAGTAGGAGCAGTCATTTTGGGTCTAGACACACATAAGAATTAAATCGTGTAAGTTGCAAGTCACAAAATACATATTTAATCAACTCCTAAGTGGCATATGAGACATAGACTCGTTAACGAATGCCTGGTTAGTCCTAGAATCGACTAAACTCTAGCTCTGATACCACAAATGTAACACCCCCTTCCCGGCCTGGTAGAGAACCGGGTCGGAGAGCGCTACCGGAAACGATGCGGAGATCGGAGACATAAATCCAAAGTTCAAAAATTATTTCGGATTATTTTACTAATCTCTTTTAAGACTTAAAACCTAACTTATTAACAACTTACTCAAATTGGGGTCAATTTTTAAACTTTTTCAAACTTAGGGACTAAAATGTAATTTTCACTAATTAGGGGTCTTTATCTGAAATTCGTGAAAATATACTGAAAATAAACTTTCTAGTTATTAGCCTGTAAAACCTCATTACTATCGGAGGTCATTTATCTACCTGATTAGACTATGCAATATTTAGTGACTATTTTGTAAAATATTCAAATCTATTTCTTTTTATTATCTTACTAAAATTCTTTACATATTTAAATGAGCCTAACAACTTACAAAAATCTTAGAGTCCTTTCTAATCATTTTTATTAGAAAATTATTCGTATCTATCATTATTATTGTTCCAACATTTATTTAATAGGACTTTTCTAGATTACTAAAATAAAACCACATTATTAAATTACAAAACACAATTTATACAAAAGTTGGATCATATGCCACTTTACTAGGAGTTCATGAAAGATATCATACATATAAGGTAGAGATGTGACTTGCAACTGCACCACACGATCAAAGGTTGGAAATCTATCAGGGTCCTGAAAATGCATGAGACACGTATGTTAGGCTTACATAGCCTAGTGAGGTAGTCATGATAGTAAATTGACAATAATATGAATGTCATGATTAAATATAAATTTAATCTAACTTATTTGCATGCTTCTATAACAGTATAAGCATAACATGATCAGATATCCATATCACTAACATAACATAATATAATCATATATCTTATCATAAACATGTCATGGTATAACATATCGAACACATATTATATTGGTACCATTGGATACGCGGATTCCCTGTACACCATATCATAAATCATAAATGAGCCGTAGCCCTGAGCCGTAGCTCCATGTATCCCTTACACTTCCATCCTTTTATCTCCCACATATAGGCCGTAGCCCTGGACCGTAGTCCTCCCTTACATGGTGAGCTCGAATATTCCTATGGCATGCCAATTGTATCCAATGTCCATAAATACACACAATTTCACATTGTCCATGATTTTCAGATCATATCATATCAAATAGCAAGATGAGCCGTAACTCCATATCAGATAGCATTTCATATTATTTTCATGTACATATAGCATATCATAATCATTTTTGAGCATATCCAAATAATGCAGGGTACTTACCAGATGCAGATAAATTCATAATTAATGCAACGGGGCAGCACCGAGCCTACCCCTGACACGACTATACTCACATATCAAGACATAAAAATATCGGAATGACATCGTGTCACCCGAGACAAATGCATCTACACTCACCTTGACAGACCGGTGCTTTATTTTTATTTATTGGGCTTGAAAGTTGATCTGAATTGACCTCGTGTACTACGATAAAAATTAATTAAAATAATAAGACAGTATCGAATATATATAAAAATATTAATCAAGCTCGATACCGAAACTTAAACTAACTAGAGATTTGAGCTTACCCCGTCGTCGGCAGAAATTCGATATTACTATATCGAAAATATCGGACTACCAATCAAACATTGGATCGTATCCTAATTTTTCTTCAAATTGCCATGTATTTTCAACACTTCCCTCCCCCTATTTATACTAAAACTTGGCCGGCAAACACCCCTTCTTTTTTTTTTAATAAAATAATAATAATAATTTTACTTACCCCATATAATAATAATAAATTTTACTTACTACATAAAATAATAATAAATTTTACTTACTACATAAAATAATAATAAATTTTTACTTACTACATAAAAAAATAATAAATTTTTACTTACTCCATAAAATAATAATAAACCGAATAAAAAATTTTGAACCTAATTTCTACTAGACCGATTTTTGGGATGTGACATGGCCATCATATGTTGGGAACCGAGATTGATAAATCAGGGTCCTGGGGAAACTTGCTTGCTATGGGGCTTGATATGATGGAAGTCACCCCAAATCGAAAGAGGAAACGTGAACCTGATGAAGATATTTTATTTGGGCCAACTAAACGAAGGGAGTTGTGGAATCAAGTGTCGCAGGCCATTGTTCAAGTTGGTTTCCAAAACTGGGTTCTCTCGGAGAAAAATCCGACAACAGGAGAGGACTTCCTTACAGCAGCTCTGTTCCCCTCCTCTATTTTTACCTCGTCCTCCATCATTCAAAGCATCGAACGAAAGAAACGGGGGAAAACTTTTGGTACACGTAGGCTCACCCTTATCAAGAAAGCGGCTCGGCGTAAGTTTGCAATGGAGTGTACGAGAGTCATGGTCGATGAAGCTGGTTTAATCCAACTTGGGATTGACCCGTTTGGGAAAAATATTACGCGTGTACCATCTATGTGCATCGATGACGACTTCTTTTTGAATGAGGAGATACAACTTAGTGATGGTGAAGAATTGATCTCCCAAGCACCTAACTTGCTTTATGTTAATCCTTTCCGTGATGAAGTGTTGGAATCGGATAACTCCACTGGGAGTTATCCGAAATCACCATGATCTACACCTTTGTCGAAGCCTGTGATTGGAAGGGACACAGGTTATGCTGTCGACTTGACCCTTCCCCAAGGATCATTGGATTTGCGACCTTCTCGGATGATCCTTGGACTCAAAAATCTACGGTCTTTCTTTATTTTGCTTCGGTTAATTACGGTTTCAAGCTACTTGGATTGGGGTGGAATTTTATGATTACCATACTTCCTTTCAGCTGGGCTACGGTGGCTACTGCCTTGACAAGGACCAACGCGTACGCGTCGGAAGCCTGCCTCTGGATAGAGCTCTCAGGCATTGTCATCGTCCAAAGTCCAGGGAGGCATCAATGGTTCTCATGTTTTAGTTTCGTCCGAAATCATCCAAGCATGCTTGCTTTGGTTAACACATTCCCCTGTTTAATCATGGGCGGTGTCACTTGGGGTATCCTCACCTCGTTTGGATCGTTTTGTGTTGTTTCGTTTGGCGTCTGCATGTTGTTTAACCTTTTGATGCTTTGGGTCTTTATGTTTTTGTGGAGACAGCTCTCCTTAGGAAGTTGGTTTCTCCTGTGCTGCTCTTGTGCATGCACTTCCCAGTACCTCCCGGTTGTGGGCATGGAGGATACGTGGGTTGGCCCCATGCATTGTGTTTGTACGTGGTTTCTTTTTACGGAATGAAAGTTATTATTGAACCAAAAAAAACCCATGATAACTTCAAAAGTCAATAAACAACTACAACATGCTCATACCTCGAGCATAAAACTAATTTAAAACATAGAACCATACAAACAAACCTACAAAGGCCTAAACACAAAAAATTAGAGCCACCCCAAGGGACATCAATCCTCCCAATCCATCTGCAATCTTCAAAGGTGGCTGAGTGAAGTGAAGCAAATCAAAACTCGCTACATTTTTAGACTTAGCCAAATTATCCGCTACACAATTGCTTTTACGGCTCACACAATCACATCTCACATAGCTAAATTGGACCAGCTATGGAAGCCGACGCCACTCCGCTATATGGAGAAGAAGCACAAAGCGAAATTTTTTTGTTTCTACTAGTGTTTTAATTTTAGGGTTTAAAATTTTAATGTAAGGCTTAAAGTTTATGGAGTTTTAGTGTATGAGTTTAGAATTTATGGTTCATTGTTAGAATTTAGGGTTAAGGTTTAGGCTTTATGGTAATATGGTATGGTTTAGGTTTTAACATATAAACCTTAAATTTTAACCCTAAACCCAAAATCCTAACAATATCCCTTAAATTCAAAACTATTACACTTAAACACTTAAACCTCACACCTTAAACAGAATTCTTGAACTCTAGAACTATGGCGTTTGTGGAAACAGAAATTACACAAGCAATTGTGCATGAATAATTACCCTTAATTCAATATAATAATAGAAAAAAATATATGATGCATTGATAGTCGAAAGATTTTGATTCCACAAGTGCCCTAATTTTAGAGGTTAGAGATTCAGTTTAAGATTCATAGTTTAGGGGTTTTAGTTTATGTGTTTAGAATTGAGAGTTTGTGGTTAGAATTTAGGTTTCAGTGTTAGGGTGTAGGGTTTAGAGATTAAGGTTAGAGTTTTGGGTAATATTATAGAGATTTAGGTTTTTACCTATAACCCCTAAATTCTAAATTCAAACCACAGTCTCCAAATTCTAAACATATAAACCTCTAAACTATAAATCCTAAATTGAATCTTTAACCCCTAAAATTAAGGCGTTTGTAAAAATAAAATGTTTTCACCTCCAATACAATATAATAATAATAATAATAATAATAATAATAATAATGAAAAGATACAGGATGAAAGAGTGAAAAGTGAAGGATAGTGGGAGGGGAATGGATGTGGCAGCAACATGATAATGACGGTGGGGTGGCTCTGCGATCTGATGGTGGTGGCCACCGGGCACCGGCCATGGCTCATCAACTTTTCCCCTTTTTATTTGTTTATTCCCCTCTGCGCTTCCTCCACTAGTTTCATGTCATGCATTCCATTTGCATTGCTTTTAACCAACCCAGCCTTTTTGGGTCTTTACTCTTTACTTCAACCTCTGAATTATATAGTCGTTTAGGATTAATAACTCTACTTTAATCGTTAAATGGTGAGATTGTTGATTAAATAACCTAAGTTTGATTTCACATTTTTATAAGTTAAAGGATAAACTACACAAATCTCTTAAATTTTTAAACATAGTTTTAGTACTTCATAACGCCTTTCAACTTTAAATATTGAATGCCAAACAATTATACAAGTATGGTGGCTTACCTTTCGACCATTAAGAATACTACTTAGCCTAGCATTTTTAGCTATCCAATCCACTACCCAATTGTCTTATCGATCCAAATTAAAAAAATATATTAATGAATTGAGTGTATCATGTTATATTCATTTTTAATCTTTTGCCCTCAAACATGTCGTAGATAGAAGCAATTTACCTTCAAATATTACACTAAAAAACAGTATCAATTGTTCGTAAGAAACAAAATTCAACGAGAGTATCAGTAGAAAAGCATATGATGTTTGTTCATAAGAAACAAAATTCAACGAGAGTATCAGTAGAAAAGCAGATGATGTTTATTATATGAAACATTGAATCAAATCGCTTTGTTCACGATGTGTATGCGCATTGTCAAAGAGTTAAAAATATGTATGAACAAATATTATTTATTTTTGAAAAGTCCTTTCTTGACATGAGACATCATTGTCACCGAATATTTTTTTAATAGTCAAAATGTGATTATAAGATGAACAATACACACACGCCTTATGGACAAAGCAATTGAACTTGAATCTCATAAGATGAACATCATCCACTTTTCCACTGATACCACTTATTGAGTTCACCAAATGTTAAATTGCGATCGAAGAAGTATATCACGCTACTTCATACTTAACAACATTAACGGCATGTACCATTTTAATAGATGAAATGGAATTTAAGTACCAGGATTGACATTCTTAAAGAACGTGTACCATATTAAAATATTTGCTATAGTTCAAGGGTCATTGGTATTATTATCCAAAGAGAAATTATAATTACGAAACGGTGTCGTGTAGAATGGAAATTTTGTAATCTCCATAGCGTCGATTATTTTATTTTTAAAAATAAGAGTGAAACAAATTTGAACAACACGAAGTTTGTTTTCGTGAGAATAGTTTTTAGATACATTGATCGATCATTCAAATTTCTTAGGGAAGAAAAAGAAAGAAATGGCTGGAAACCCAGATCACTTGTTCAGTTTGAGGAACAATTTCTATTTGGGTTCGTACCAGGTTGCCATCAACAACAGCGATATTCCCCATCTCTCCGCCGACGACGCCGTCGAGCGCGACTGTCTCGTCTATCGCTCTTACATCGCCCTCGGCAGCTACCAAGTATTTCCAACCCTTCCCTCCTTGTCACGTTAATTTCACTTCTTCTATCTAAACGATTTACAATTTCTTAAAATTTAAGCTGGTGATCAGTGAGATCGATTCCTCCGCTGCCACTCCTCTTCAAGCCGTTAAATTGCTCGCGCTCTACCTCTCCAACCCTCAGGATAAGGTCGAAGTTCCTTTCAGATCTGCCACGTTTTCTTTTTTGTTACAGGAAAGATCTGTTATTGATTGAGGTGTTTTATGATTAGGAATCGACGGTTTCCAGCTTGAAGGAATGGTTGGCAGATCCAGCAATCGGAAACAATGCCATCTTAAGGTTGATTGCTGGAACCGTTTTCATGCACGAAGAAGATTATAATGAAGCTCTTAAACAAACCAATGCTGGTGGCACTATGGAACTGTGAGTTGTCCCTTTGACTTCATTTTCCTCTGTCTCATCCTAGTTTATATTAATATTACGTTTTTGTTATAATTTTTTATTTTACTTCATGTATTGTTCTTTGTATCTTCAAATTTGTGAACATTTGTTATATACTGTTATTATCTGGCCTGCTTAACCAGTTAACCGTAGGTCTGGTCATTTGATCTTTAGGCTTTTCGGCCCGAGTGTCTTAGGCACAGAACGAAGAATTGTGTTTTCAATTCTCTTAGATAGGATAAAGATTACCTTCCATTATCTAGCCTGAGACTGGTAAGGGAAAATAAAAACAAAATGGAAAAGGAACTATTGAGTTGGTTCAAAATTAAGGAGGGACAGATTTCCATGTTAATCAGGTAAATTAACCATTGTTCAGCTTTGCTGATGTTTAAATCCTCTGCTATTTCATGTCAGTTGAAAATTGCCAGTTGCCTAATTCAATTCAATCATTCTGCATCAGGACCAATGATTTAATATGACATGCCAATTTTCTGGTCTTATTTTTTAATTAAACAGAAAACATCCTGAAATTGTTGCATTACTTGCCATAGGAAATTACCAACATCATTAAGAACTTTAATAACCTTTTCTCTTGGTGGAAAAAAGCACCTCGGATTGGTTTTTAAGTGTTGGGATTAGGCTTTTCATTGTAATAAAAAGATGATCTGTAACTGGTTCATTACACAAATATCAATTGCTCCCAATTTCCAGTTCATTGAAGATACCAAGGTATATATTCTAAGAGGCGAGTTTATTTGTTCTTCTCTCTGCACATTGCTACAAATATGAGGTATACCGATTTATATTACTTTATTCCGGCCTGACATTGAAAGTTCTATTTTAAATGCAAAACACATATCAAAAAAGATTTTAGATCCAAACAAACAGATGGTATTTTTGAAAATTTGTCTGCTAGTATATCTCTTCAAACTACAAGATAGCACAGCCACAGGAATCGGTTAGCAAAAACTACAGTGAACTAATTGTGTTGCAGCTCATTTTTACTGGTTTAATGTATACATTTTGAAATAGAAAGAACTGTAGCAGTATGATTATTCTTTTCTCAATTGTGTTTGGTGGGTTGAAAATAACATGGAGTCTTTACAATTTCCGGATTTTGACACCCTGATGGGACTTGTTAATAAGGTTTGTTATAACCAAAATCCAGTATTTACCGTAAATACAATTTTCTAGTGGTTCTTTAGTTATTCTGGAATATATTTTTGCAAATATACTTACAGATGCAAATCAGAAGTTGATGTCCAATTCCTCTAGAAAATATGTCGTTCCTTCTAGTGAGTCATTTGAAAAGCCTAGGTTCCTTCTAGTGACTACTTTAACTGGTAAAGCGAAAAAACTGAGTAATTTATACATGTACAAGGCAAATTGGAAGCTCTGATACATCTGATGAAGTCGTTGGGCTCTCTGCTTTCAGGCATGCACTGAATGTGCAAATATTCATTAAGATGCACCGGTCAGACTACGCAGAGAGACAGCTGAGGGTCATGCAGCAGATTGATGAGGATCATACATTGACACAACTTGCGAATGCATGGTTGAACCTGGCAGTGGTATGGAATATTTTTCATTTTAATAACATTATAAATGAGAAACCATGGATGGTTTAATGACATTATTCTAGCCTATCAGGGTGGTTCCAAGATACAGGAAGCTTATCTGATCTTCCAAGATTTCTCTGAGAAATATCCTATGAATGGATTAATCCTCAATGGGAAGGCTGTCTGCTGTATGCATATGGGAAACTTTGATGAAGCTGAAACACTTTTGCTTGATGCACTTAATAAGGCAAGCTTAAATTGTGGCAACTTTTGTTTCCCAAAATTTAGACTTATAATTTCGCAATTCTTTTGGTGTTTGTTTTATTGTTTATACCTCCCGGAACAAGATTGGCTACGGCTATTGTGTTTCATGATTATAAATTACTGTTCTTTCAGATTTAATATGCATCAAGTTTCATTAGTGTAAATATAACCTCTGAATGGCATGATAATGAATTTGACTCCTAAACTTTCCTACATCCCCTTACAATCCTGTCAATTTTTAGATTTTGGATTCATCATATGACGCCGAATATTTCACTCCAAGTTTTATTGCTTCAAAGCAATTAGTTGATACATGTGTTTAGTCCATGTGATAAGGGTTTGTTTGTAAATGGATACAGGATGCAAAGGATCCTGAAACTCTTGCCAACCTGGTTGTATGCAGTCTTCACCTTGGTAAATCATCTTCACGTTACCTAAGGTAAACTACCTTCCCATTTTCCTCTAGTTTTGGGTTTTCTTTCTTTTTTTCCCTTGGCTATTCGGTTACATTTTTCCTAACTGCCCTATAAAGCAGTACAAAATGGCTAGTTTGGTTGATCAAAAAGAGTCCAACATGTTCAATTGGGTATCTCTGAACCTGCTAGCCAAACCACTAAGTTTCTGTTCTGGTCTGCCAAAGTTGGCAACATATTTTAGCCATATCTTTGTAAACTGAGATTTGACTATCCTTTTCGATCATCGCCGTCCTTATTTTTGTTTGATGTTTTCAGAAGATATATTTGGTTCCATGTATTTTATCTTTTGAAGCTAAAGCTTGGAAAATTGCATTTGTGCCGCTATAGTTCAAATGGTGTTTGCTGGTGCTGAGCAGGATTTTGCTCATCAATTTATTTTAAAATCAGCTTTTTAATGTTGGCTAGTTACTTTGTTTGCTTTTCCCTGCTCCTAATAAGGGGTGATGAAGATGGCACTGAACTGAGTTGTGAGTGGCACTGTATAGAATTAGCGTCACCAGATAGAGTGAAAAACATTATGTAGTTTTCCATGGGCAAAATATTAGGGAATTTTAGTGTCCCTGATTAGTGTGAGTTGAAGTAATATACATACATTGGTAAGAGTATCTTCCTTTGTTATTTGATAGGGATTCATGTATTCTTAGCGTGCAAAACTACTTCAACTTAAGCGAGTCGAAATGGCATTTTTTGCATGAAGAGGACTGAATATTGGATGTTTTCTGAATCTAAATGTAGTTTGCATGGTATCTTTGCCCTGCAATTTGACTGTTAACCGTAATTCTACCTTTTGAGGCTCAATACTTCAAGCCTTATTGCTAGGTCCTCCTGTAAAGAAATTTGTAGACTAACATCTTACTTCTCTGCGGTTGTTGTTCTCGAACTCAACTGAGTTGCTGTATTCATGGTTGATTATTATTGCAAATGCCCCAATCCTTAACCTTGTAATGATTAATCTGAATGCAGCCAATTGAAACTCACACAGCCAGAGCACATTCTTGTTAAGCGTGCATCATCAGCAGAAGGCAGCTTTGAAAGAGCAGTGCAATCAGTTGCTTGAAGATGCGGAGTTGGTTTCCGATAAAAGGTAGTAAATCGGTTCCTGTTCACAGTTGTTATTACGATTCTCTGGGTTTTGCAACTTGCCAGAATCAATTGTTTGGGTTTATTACTAAATAAATGTTTCTATTTCAATTCATTTAAATAATTAGTTTTCTCTTTAAAAAATGATATTATGTTTACTTTTATTTTGTATTTGATTTTGAGAGACTGAGAAACTCCAGCTGGTGTAGGAAAAATAAAATATCGTAGGCTTTTAAGTATGGGTGAATATTAAAAGGTAATTATTCCGTACGCTAGCAGTGAAAACTAAAAATTTTCATAGTGGCTTAGTTTTAGGGTTTATGGATTTAATTTAAAGGTTTAGGATTAGAATTTAGGGTTTATAGATGAAAACATAATCTTTTACTGTATTTCCCTAAAAACTAAACCTCACATTTAAACTCTAAATTTTAACCACTATCACTAAATTCGCGTAGAAACTAAAGTTTTTACCTCTAATGTATTGAATATAAATTCAATATTTAATGCACTAATTTTTCCATACATTGGGGGTGAAAAAGTTTTCACTAGTACTTTAGTTATGAGATTTGTTGATTTAATTTAGGGGTTAGAGTTTAGAGTTTAGTGATCATGATTAAAATTTAAATTAAAACAAAATTAACGAAAATATATGTCATAAAAATGACGCAGGCCAACGATCAGAATTAAACCCGAGACTATGAAAAAACTTGAGGTATGGCAGTGGAGTGAGATACTGTTGAACTGTACCTTGGTCAAGGCGTACATGTAGGTATGTCAATTTCATAAACAGCCGTGAATCACCTGCAAGCCAATAAGCTCACCGCACCACATTCAGACGTCCATGTCCGGGGCCGGGGGTGCTTATTTTTCTACGAGCAGCAATAATGAGGTATGCACGGCCCTTTAAATACACCCATAATATAATTTCTCATTACATTGACCGCTCCCGAAGTTTTCGCCATGTCCACTACAATCCACCCATCCCGACATTTACCAAAATTCTTCTTCAACTGCAAAACATGTCTGAGTTTGACCTCTCCTCTCCTGTGTCCAAATTGAACGGCTGAAATCGCCTATACTTACCCCCACTACCCCCAAATCATCACCATCGTCATTTCTCATGATTTGACTTGAGTAATGAGGCACTTCAACGTTGAATCCACCACCCAATTTATACGGCAATTTTAGGTGAAAAACCCTTTTTAATTATTATCTGCAAAAATGGCTCCCAAGTACTATTATTTGGCAAAATGACCCCTTTTCTTGCCAGGTCGACCGACCTCGTATTTTGTAGGACGCGAGGTACGACATCGCGTTCTGCAGAACGCGATTTTAGTCGACGTGGCGTTGCAGTTCGTGTTAACGGTTTCACAGTACCTCGCGTTCTGCAGAACGCGAGTTCCCCGAGAAATTGAAAAGGCGGCTGGAATATATCGCACGGACCTCGCGTTCTGTAGGACGCGAGGTCTGTGCATTTCCAGCCTGAACCACAAGCAAAAACATGCGTAAGTAGGCCTGTTCGAACCCAATTTCGAGCGTGTAAATGGTATATTTTTAGCGATCATCGAGTTTGGGGTTGTAGTACTGAAAATTGTCTATCGTATGATACCAACATGGTTAATTTCCGTCCATTCTACAATGGTTTAAAATGGCTTCGAAAACCCTATGCTAGCATACTTTTTTTGATTGAAGTTGTATTTCAACTAATGTCGATTTTCGGTTTTTTAATCCTATTAAATTTATTAAAAACAAAAATTAAATAAACATTATAAAATTTAATTATAATATGCAAACAAAATTATAATTCATAAACAAAATTAGAATACGACATTATAAAATTTAAAAGTGTTTTACATAAATATTAAAAACATAAGTAGAAAACAACAAAAAAAACTAAAAATGCCTATGTCCACCGGTTTCGCAGTCGGGTGGATGACGCTGGCGATCCGGATTCCTCCTCGGTCCAGCGTGTGGTGGTCTCTGGTCCCTATCATCCTGACCATCGTGCGCGATCTGCGGATCTGTGCTGGGCCTAGGCGGGGAGTAAAACAAACTATCTATCGGCGTATTCTCCACCATCGGAAACTCATACTGAGGTGGATAATCGATAAGTAGAAGGTCAGTCGTGGGCGTATGGGGGCGATAGGCATCAGTGGAGCCGAACTGGGGTGGAGGCATCGTCTGCTCGAAAGTCGATGGACCGCTATGCAATGGTGGGGCAGAAGATGATGCCCCTGGAGTGTCATATCGTGGTCTCGGACCGCGCTGCGGGGTCTGCCTCTGGGTCTGGGACTGGCTCTGGGTCTGGCTCGCTCGCCCGCTCCCGCGTGGGCGGTTTTGGGGTCGCTGGGGAAGCCCTGCTTCGAGCTCGGCCGGAGTAAGGATATGTGGCATCCCATTGTCCCTATACCACTGGTCATAATTGAAAGTGACCAAAGGACCCCCTACCATAATTGGTTGGAGAAACTCTGGGCGTCTGAGAAATCGTTGAGCCCAAAGCGCTATCCAGCTAGCGTGGTGCTCGGCCCAGTCAATCTCCGTCTTCCCCTGACGCGTAAGATTGTGGAACTCGTCCATATTTTGCGGAGGGCGTGGAACATTTTGGACGTACCCGAACTGTCGGAGTACCCTATCCGCAGAATGCCACACGCAAATTTCGTAGTTCAGCAGCGGCACGACGGAAATCCAGAGGTCTCGCTCTTGCACAATATCTACTGGAGTAATGATGCGAATCTCCTCTGAATCGTAGGGCCTCCACACGAACTAAAAAGAATGAAAAAGTTAGTAAAATTTCTATATGAAATATTATTGGAAAAAATAGTATGGAAAAAACCAAAATAATTGTTGAATTACCTTGTCCTCCGTCAAGGCATCGAATGTATGTCTGTATGCTTTCTGGGAGTCCGGCAGGCCGACGTGGGTTACTGCGGTGCTCTACCTTTAAATAATGAAAAAGATCGTTAAATAAAATAATTTAATAAAAAAAAATATAGTAGATTATGTAGTACCTCCGTAGAAGCGGAAATGACAGAGGACTGGGAATCCTAAGCTGTGGTGCCAAAGTAGGGATCCGAAGCCAAACCCAAGCCTGCAGGAATAAACAGCATCCTCCCATCGATGCTTTGGAGGCGTCAACGTTTCTGCAGAGGTCTCTGATAAGAAACGCCAAGACAGCTGACCCCCAAGATTTTCGTCCAGACTCGTCTAAATTTGTCAGATGACGAAGCCACATAACGTGCACTTTGTTGCGAGTTTTGTCGGGCATTAATATCCCGCCAATAATGCGCAAGATGTGGGCTCGCGCACACCGCTGTGAAAATATAAATTAATAAAGGCATCCTAATTAAAAAAATTGTAAGTTCATCCTAAATAAAAAAAATTGTAAGTTCATCCTACATATTTATAATTCATCCGAAATATTTATTAAAAAGATCCTAAATATTGTCTGAATTCATCATAAAAATTTCATAAAGCAGCCTAATGTGCAAATAAATAATTTAATGTAGGCAACCTAAATATTTAATAAAGTATCCTAAATAGTTACTGAATTCATCCTAAAAATTTATCCTACATATTTATAATTCATCCGAAATATTTATTAAAAAGATCCTAAATATTGTCTGAATTCATCATAAAAAATTCATAAAGCAGCCTAATGTGTAAATAAATAATTTTAATTTAATAATAAATGTAATAATAGCATACTAAATATAATAAAAAAATACCTGAAGTGCAACTTCATCCGCATCGGGGGGAGGGTTTCCAAACTCGTCCTCCAAGTACGGTAGAGAAATTTTCCCTCCGTCCCACGCTCTATCAGGGGGCATCACGCCCAATTGATCAGCAAATAGGATTCGCCAATCCGCCATCGCTATACCAGTAATAACGCTGCCATTTATAGGCAACCCGAGAATGTAGGCAACATCCTCCAACGTAATTGTTGCCTCGCCAAATGGAAGATGAAACGTGTGCGTCTCGGGTCTCCACCGTTCTATCAGCGCGCTGATCAACGACGGTCTAACCTTCACCCCCCTATATAGCGAGCTATGTGCCCAAAACCAGCCCGCTCAATCAAACGCATAACAGCAGGAACGGGTTCGACGGTGATACGATTAAGGTAACATTGTAAGTTACGTTCGTATCCCTGAAAAAAAAATATAATAGTTAGTCAAATAAAAAAATTTAATTAAATAAATTTTTTTAGAAATTAATAGGGGAAAAATAATACCTCTGGACTGTTTCGCCAATATTCACTGCAGTGACTCGCTTGGTTGCGTAGCAAGGGCTCCATGTGATCGAACGATATATAAAAATTGCTGACAATATTTTGTAAAATTTCTATAGACTCGCGTTCTGTGGAGGTTTTTAGAAAAAATACCTCCAATTTATAGAAGACCTCGCGTCGTTTGGGATGCAAGGTTAATGAACCTCGCGTTCTGTAGAACGCGATATTCATGTACCTCGCGTCCTATAGAACGCGAGGTTCACTGAAAAGGCGCGTCAGTGATCAGACGCGTGAACTGAACGGTCAGAAGGGACCTCGCGTTCTATAGAACGCGAGGTTCTAAAGAAATCGCGTTCTACAGGACGCGAGGTCGTGGGGTTTTTTAAATTAGGGTTTTTAAAGCGGGAAACTCATTAGTATGATAACAATTAAGGTTTTTAAATTAGGGTTTTTGATTTATAATAATAACAATAAAAAAATTAAAAATTATAATTAAAATAATAATAATAATAATAATAATAATAAAAACAACAATAATAATAAATGATACTAACAATAAAAATTATTAGTATGATAGTAATAATAATAACAATAATAATAAGAACAATAATAATAATAACAACAATGAATCATACTAAATACGCGTTATATTTTCAGTAGTAACTAAAAATAACGACATAGCGCAATATTTTGGAAGTTAAATTAAAACAAAACTTCCAAAATATGCGCTATGTTGCCATTAGTAGCTGCAAGCGAAAACTGCGTACGTGAATACAGAAAAAAATCTATGTCGGTGCTCCGTGCCTCTCCAAGAGTTTGCTATTTATAGAGGTGAATATGATGACGTGGCAACCTCGCGTTCTGTAGGACGCGAGGTCACTATTACATCGCGTTGTACAGAACGCGAGGTCTATGAGATGTTAGTATATATATATATATATATATATATATATATATATATATATATATATATATATATATATATATGTGCAGGGAGATGAATTTTTGTAAGAAGTTAAGTTTAGTTTAGGTCAGTTGAATATGAGTTCGTGTAATGCTGAGTTTTTTTCCGTTGCAATTTTTATGTCCGAAATATTGTTCCTTTATGATAGTTGGAGTTCACTTAAAGATTTGTGTTCATCGGGGGTACATACCTTTATATTTACCGACATATCACAATATTTTGGAGGTTGTATGCTGCAGTAGTGGCTTCAATGGCAGCTTCTGTAGCCGCCGTCGAGAGGATCCCCGGCTATAGTTTTGAAAAGAAAGGACTTTTAGGAAGCGGGGGCGGATTCAGATCGACATTTTCAGATGCGGCGGGTGTCGATTACATTTGTTAATGTGGATCAAAGCTGCTACCATTTACTCATTTCAGATGCGGCGTGGCAGCCAACATTTACATCTGGATTTCGCTCTCTGCTTCTTTCAGTCGGGACCTCCGATCAAATTTGCCCGCCGGAGCTGCTGAATATATTGTTTCGAATTTTGTAGATAATTTATGTAGTTGTCTCAATTTACTTATTAAAGAATACATGTTGAAAGTTTTGTTAAATGAAATTCGACTTAAATTTACTTATGTGGTGTTTTTCATTTCCTTTAAATACCCACGAATTCCACCATCATTTACTCATTCCAAATTCTCTCTAAACACCCAATCCTTGCTCACCTTATGGCAAAATTTAAGGCAACATTTTATTTTCTCGATACTTATTTTGAGTCAACAATCACCGGCAAAATGTCACTGAAAGATTTAATACAGTTGACAACAATCGAGGTTAGTAAACACACCGACAAACAAATTGCGGCCATGGAATGTCGAATCCCAACACCGTCAGCTAATGAAACGCACTACGTTATGAAGCTTACGAACGAAACAGACGTTCGTAACATGTATGACCGGCTCAATTCCGTCGGAGCTAGAGACGTCGATTTCAATGTTAAGTTTGTCAACGCCGGCGAAGGTAGTACGTCTGCACCCGTAGAACTTGCTCCGAACACTGAACACGCACCGTCTTCACCGGATGTTGATGCGGCTGTGGAGGAGCTGCAACTTTTTATGTACAGGCGTAGACAAAGAAAACAACAGATGATCGAAGAACTAAACCTAAGTTCAGACGTGTCCACTGACTACGATGATTCGGATTAACCATTAACTTATGAAATGATCTTCCAATTATGTTATATGACGTCTTATTTCATCCTTTATTAATGTTAAACGGACTTCAAGTTATGTAAAACTACTAGTACTCAATTACTTGTCGAAAGTTAGGGGACTGCCTCCCAAGCACACGCCATTTCTTACTTGTTCATCATTTACATGCTTATCGGTTTTAGGTAATGGACAAGCAAAGTTACCTCTCTGAACCATTATTTGTCTTACACAACCAGATTCTCCTGGATTGCAAGGGCCAATAATTTTGCCTATATATGAAGAAGAACCATAAACCGAAAATATAAGTTTCAATTGGCAATCAATTCCTAAAATTTTCTAAGTATCAAAATTTCAAAAGTCTTTCATAAAATATTCAAATGGCCGGACGAGGCGTTACTACGAAAGTTTACTACGATGGGCAGATATTCGAGGGTACCGAACTCGGCGTCCTTTTTCACTGCGAAGATCCGGTAACGATAAAGCTTCCGAGGAGATTATCGTTCAAGAAGTTGGTCAAGGAACTGGAGGCAAAAGTTCCTCATTTCGATAATCATCGTTTGTCCGACGTGAAGTATCGGGTGCCAATATCTATAGACCCTTTAGAGTACTCTGTATGCCAAATTGCGGAAAATGCTGATGTGCAAATGATGATGGAAGCCCACTTCGAGTATTCAATTGGGGGGCCCCTCGAGCTGTATGTATCGTTCTCCGAGTCTAATCCAGTTGTCGAAATACCAAGCTGGGGCCGGGCGAATTTCGACTTCGATCCGAATGCCAACGTTGATAGCCTGACCGCAGGTCTATGACGTGATTTTGGCTTACTCTGTCGAGACAACGAAGTTGGTGCATCGTCATCTGCTCCTCCAAGGCAGTCCTGCGTAGCTAGTATCGGGTTCGACCTGAACCAACCCCCAAACGATGAATTCGATGCACCAACAAATGCATCGTACAGTCCATACAATACATACAATCCATACAATCATTATAGTTTTGGGGGGGAGGGAACGTCGGCTCCTTACGTTACGCACGACCATGAAGCATCATATGGCCGGCACTCAATGTATGTCTCTGGCACCGACTACGGTCAACCATCTATGGGGAGACATTCTTCTTTTGGGGGTGAGGGAGCGTCGTCTTCTTACGCTATGCACGACCATGATTCATCATATGGACGACACTCAACGTATGTCCCTAGCACGGAGTACGTTCAACCATCAATGGGAATACATTCTTCTTATGGTGATCTTAATTTTGGTCTTGGAAATGAGGTTCCTGAGCGATCTCGTGAGAGGTCTCCCGCTCATCGACCCCAATCCTCGCCTCAAAGGGTAGTGATTCCAGAAGCTCTACTATTCCAGCTCCCGGAGGATGCTTCTGACGAAGAACCGATTAGAGAACCCGGGCCAGACAGAGACGAGCTGGGGCCATTCTATCCCGAACCAGAAGACTTGACAGAGTTACCAGCAGACCCAGAAGACATTGTCGTTCCACCACCAGATTTGGACGAAGAACCGACTGCGACCAACTATCTTGTAGACGCAAGACCAATTTCTATGTTCCAGCCACCATCCCACTTCACAACGGTTGATATGGATGCAATGGACGTCCCTGATTTTCTCCATGACGACACAATAGATGGCCGAGTCCACCGTTCTGATGGTGAACTAAGAATTGGTATGGCGTTCGCGAAGAAGGAAATTGCGGTGGCGGCAGTTAAGCAGTACAACCTTCGTCATAATGTTGAGACAACGGTTAAGAAAACCCAAGCCAAATACTACAAGGCTCACTGCGTCCAAAAGGATCAAGGCTGTAAATGGAAAATTCGTATATCAGAGTTGAAGAGGGCAGGCAACCGTTGGAAAATAACAAAACTTGAGGGGCCCCATACATGCACCGTTTCTAGCCTCAACCAGGATCACAAGAACCTGGATGCAAAGTACCTCGCGGACATCTTTTCCACACTGGTGAAAACAAATCTCACTGTGTCGGTCCCCACATGTCAGGCTGCAGCTCAAGCTGTCACCGGCTTCCGTCCAGGTTATTCGAAAGCATGGTATGCAAGGAAAAAAGCCAAAGAGGAATTGTATGGCCGATGGGAGGAATCTTACATAGAGTTGCGCCCGTGGCTTAATCTCCTGCAGAAACACATCCCCAGAATGGTTGTCAAACTTGATACGGTTCTGGCATACGAAAATGATCGTGTCGTCCGAGGTGTTTGTCAATTCCACCGGTTATTTTGGACTTTCCCCCAGTGCATCAACGCATTCAAGCACTGCAAACCGATGGTCCAAATCGACGGCACATGGTTGTACGGAAAATATACACAGATCCTACTTCTAGCTATAGCACAGGACGGCAATCGCAAATGCGTTCCTGTTGCATTCGCAATCGTCCCGAAGGAGGATATGGAGTCTTGGACGTTCTTCCTTACGAACTTACGAAAATATGTCCTTGATCTTGTAATACGAAGAAGAAGGGATGAAGGGGTGTGTGTTATTTCTGACAGAGGCACAGCGCTGCTGTGGGCGATATAAAATTTGGGTGACTATTGGAAGCCTCCATACATTCACCATCGTTTCTGCTTGCGGCATATAGCCGCAAACTACCTGTTGCAATACAAGAACCGTGATGAACGTCAAATGGTGCTCGATATGGGTACGTCCTTATGGCATTTTCATTTACTATATTATTTCTTACTCCCTTTTATTATTTCTTACTCCCATAACTATTCAACTGTCATTCCGTAGGCAACTCGCACTACAAACAAGAGGTGGCTGAGCTGCTCGAGGAATTGAGAGCGAGAAACAAAAAAGGCGCAGAATACCTTGAAAAAATCCCAAAGGAAAAATGGCTTCGATCGTATGACGAGGGCAAACGTTATGGTCACATGACAACGAACTTGGCTGAGGCAGTGAACTCATCACTGAAGGGAGTTCGGCAGTTGCCTATCACTTCCATTGTCAAAGCCACCTATTATCGTTTAGCTACCCTTTTTGCAACCTTGGGCAGGCAAGCAGCTGAGTACATGGCAGGTGGACACAAAGTCCATCCAGATTTCTGCTCAAGACTGCATATTCAATTGGCCCAATCAAGACAGGTGCAAGCAACTCTCTTCTCGCGAGAAGGACATTTGTTTCGTGTTGCGGAATTTTCCAGGCGGATAGAAGGCATTCAGCACAACGCTTACGTTGTAGATCTGAGGGAAAAAACCTGCGAGTGCGGAATATTCCAAACTTTCAAATACCCGTGCGCACACGCCATTGCTGCTTGCACTAACCAACGAATAGAATACATGCATATGGTTGATCCGGTATACTTACTCAAAATGGTGCTTAAAGTTTACGAAAAATAGTTTCCTCCAATCGGAAATGAGGTTGATCCAAATGCTGTGGACACTGAACCGATCATACGCCCAGATCCAGCACTACTACGAGCCAAAGGACGTCCACCTTCTACAAGAATATATTGTGCCGAGGATTTGGTCGAACATCGAGAGAAAACCGGACAAAAGAAGCATTGTTCTATATGTCGAAATCTTGGACACACAGCTCCTAAGTGTCCTAATCGCTCAGCCCCTCGTATTAATTAATTATTTTTCATTTGTATATGTGAGTTCGCACATGACAATCTAATCAATAAAGTCAGTTCACTTCGATTTATACAATCCGTCATCTTATATTTTCAATCATTCAAAAAAATATGTTCTGATAGTGTTTTCGAACAACTTTAAATCAGCGTACAATGGACGAAAATTGACCGTGTCAGTGTCATACGATAGAGAATTTCCAGTACTACAACCCCAAACTCGATGTTACCTAAAAATTTAAAATTTATACGTATGAAATTCTGCTCGAACATGCCTATCGACATTAGTTGAAATACAACTTCAATCAAAAAAAGTATGCTAGCATAGGGTTTTCGAAGCCATTTTAAACCATTGTAGAATGGACGAAAATTAACCATGTTGGTATCATACGATAGACAATTTTCAGTACTACGACCCCAAACTCGATGATCGCTAAAAATATACCATTTACACGCTCGAAATTGAGTTCGAACAGGCCTACTTACGCATGTTTTTGCTTGTGGTTCAGGCTGGAAATGCACAGACCTCGCGTCCTACAGAACGCGAGGTCCGTGCGATATATTCCAGCCGCCTTTTCAATTTCTCGGGGACCTCGCGTTCTGCAGAACGCGAGGTACTGTGAAACCGTTAACACGAACTGCAACGCCACGTCGACTAAAATCGCGTTCTGCAGAACGCGATGTCGTACCTCGCGTCCTACAAAACGCGAGGTCGGTCGACCTGGCAAGAAAGGGGTCATTTTGCCAAATAAAAGTTTTTGGGAGCCATTTTTGCAGATAATAATTAAAAAGGGGTTTTTCACCCAAAATTGCCAATTTATACATTTCATAATTTTTTCAACTAGTGCTTGTTTGTGAGTTATATATATCATCTCTTGTATATGTATGTTAATCTGGTTTTTGGTTTTTCTGGACAAACTTTGAACTCATTTGTTTCTAAAATCTATATAAGTGTACTAAAATTAAATTATGGCCATGTTTGGCAATTAGCGAATAGCGGATTGCATTAGCTGATACGGGATAGCTGATAGCATTAGCTGATTACATTACCTGATTGTATAATAGTGTTTGGTAAAATTAACTGATAACTGTTTGATTATTTGAACAAGCAAAATGACATATAAGGACATGATTATATTTGATACTTGTTTGAATAATTTATTAGTTATTAACATTTTGTATATATTAATAATAATTAAATTATGAAAATTAAATTTTAATATCATTCCTGAGCAAATATGAGGATGTACATATTAATTTTTTATTTGTGAAATTATCTTTTTAATATAATTTTAATAATTATTAAATTTAGATGTATATATTAAGTTTTATCTATGAAATTATATTTTTAATATAATTTATTAATTAATATATATATATATATATATTAATTTATATATTAATTTTTTATTTATGCAAATATTTTTTTAAAATTTATTAGTTAATCAAATTTATGTTATTTAGAGATTTTTTTTATAATTATCAAGGACAAAATAGTCTTTACAAGTCTTTTATCTAAACTTCTAACTCAAAAAGCTCCTAAAATGAGCTTTTTCAAAATGAGAGATTTCACCTCAATCTGCTATTACAATTATTTATTTACCAAACATCCTAATTAGCGAATTTGACTGGTCAAATCTCTAAAAATACTTCAAACTTCCAATTTTAACTTAAAAAACTGTTTACCGGACCTATATATATACAATCAACATTAAAATTTATGTGTCACATTGATAGGTATAGTTTTAAATTTCATAAAAGAAAATGGAAATATGTGGCACACATTATGTAAGTGACAGAGTGATTAAAACTGGGCCACAGATATCTTGACAACAAACAGAGACTGCCTAATATCTATTCTAACTCTTAACATTTCTCCATCCCTTTCCCTTTCCACCCATCACTGCCTTGCCTCCCAATTATTGCTTTCTTTTCCTTTTCTTCCCTCAATTTATTGTTTCTTTCTTCATTGTATCCATATACACTACACAAATATATGTGTTTCGTATGCATCCAGAACACTAGAATTTGAGTGAAAATAATGTTTTCAGTTTAACTAATAAATTATTAAAACTAAGAACCAATGAAAAATTAAAATACAAATGTAATAAAGAATTGTGGGAAGAAACTAAAGTAAGTTCTTGACTTGTTGTTTTATAAACAAATAAATATTAAATGTTGAAAAAATATATACTGAAAAAAAGGTGTTAGAAAACATGTTTTGCATTTTTTTGTTTAAATTGAATACAGAATATAATCAAGTTATTTAATAAATACAAATCTTAAAAGATAATATAATTAAAAGAAAATTTAATACCAAAAATGGCTTTCTCAACTTTAATAAAATTATCAAATGACTATCTAAAGACCAAGACGCAGTGTTTGTTTGTGGCAGAAATTTTACATGAGCGAGAAGACTCTCTCTAATTCGGACAAAAATTATCTTTATTTTAGTGTTTTTTTATTGTGTCTCAACTCCAAAAAAAAATTAATATCTGATTTTAAATTCTAAATTACACACCTTATACCCAATACTCTAAACACTAATTTTAAAATATAAACTTAAATTTTTTTAATTATAGTACATAAGTAGGAGCAGTGGCGGATCCAGATTTTTTTTTTAGGGTGGGCACAAATCAAAACATTTTTTAGGATGGGTACAAATCATAAAAATTTCAAAATTTCAGGGTGGGCACAAATCATAAAATTTAAGGACTAATTCATAAAAATTATAAAAATTGAAGCCAAATGTGTAAGGTTTGAAAAATTCAGGGTGGGCACAGGCCCACCCAAAGGACCATATAGATCCGCCACTGAGTAGGAGCACCGAAAAAAAAAAATTAAACTATAAACCTAACGTAAATTTTAAATTTAAATAAATTTAAGAAATATTTATAATACATAATTTACCTATAATGAAATTCAGACACGGCACGCACCTTCCCGATCGGTTTACGTTTCAGCCTCTGCCTTGTTCGGAAAGCAAACGAAACAGTCTAAGGTAGTAAGGTGAGAGAAGTTGGGTCCGGCTCGTTAAATTTTAAATTTAATAAATTTAAGCAACATCCATAGTAAATAATTTACCTATAATTATATTCAGATACGGCACGCGCCTTCCCGATCGGTTTACGTCGATTGGTTTACGTTTCATCCCCTGCCTTGTTCGGAAAGGAAACGAAACAGTCTAAGGTAAGAGAAGTTGGGTCCGGCTCGTTAACCGACACGGCACGCGCCTTTCCGATCAACCCTTTTCCATTTTCGCTGCTTGCTCTCTGGCAAAACACTGTCATCCATCATAACTGATTAAATGTGAACACTAAATCAAAAAAGAAAAAGAAAACACTAAACACGAATATAAGAAAATTGAAAAAACAACTTAAATATTTCTCAATTCACTTCAGTAAAACACATTAAATTAAATAAAATCCATAATTAATTCTAACCACTGTTAAGATTCTAACCTTAGATCTAAAATGCTAACAAAACAATCCGACTTTAATTTAATTAATTATGATAAGAAGACGTTTAGAACTAATATTGAAAGTTGGAACTGTGTATCAGTTTACATATCTGGTCTTATCCGATCCTACGTGGCTTAATTTTCATTCGCGAGTTATCTCCACCACCTAATCTATTTAATAACTTTTACTATATATATAGAAAATTAAAAGCAAGAACAACTTCATTAATATTATATTACTCAAACTGGACCTAACTTAAATCGAATTTAATAATAATTAAAAAAGAAGCCAAAATTAATTTTTTGTTCGAACCATTTGCGCCGTACTTTCCACGTCCTCCCTTCCGTTTCTTTCACAAGCTTTTCTTAACAGAGTCCAGCCGCATTGCAAATATCCAGCTTTGTTTCAAATCATTAACACGGTATGGACAGGGACGGACCTAAAACTTTAGGTTAGGGGTAGCGAACCTATAAATTTATAGGATGAGAGAACTTATAAAAATTTATGGGGCGAAAATAGATTTTTAATAGAAAATACATTAGAAAATTTTTAAAATTTTTCTAAATCATATATGATTTTCAAAATTTTAGAGAGGGGCGGTTGTCCCAACCAGCACCCTTCTGTTCATCTCTGCTTACGGATATGTTTGCCTGTTTAATGCTAATGTAATACAATTCTGTTTTAAACACGTGTCAAGTAGCTATTGGAGAACCGAAATTGCAATTGGTTAACAAATTCACTGATTTTTTCACATCTATAAATATGTGTGGGCGTAGGTAGGAGTGATCAACATTTCAAATCAATCCCCTTGTTCTTCTGGTCTGAATTATTAATTATATGCAGAGAACAAGGAACAAAAAGGTAAAGGAATCATCCATAATCCGACTACTGTTGTATCTTCACAACCCTAGCTAGCCAGCAACCGGAAAAGCTAATCGAATCAACATGTCAGCCGCCGTAGCCGCTGCCGCCGCCGCCGCCGCCGCAAGGGTATCGTCTAACCGCAGTTCTCATCATCGAAGTAATCAGGCAGTGAACCATCGCCGAATGCCCTTTTACCCACCGTCGCCGCAACCCGCACTTCTCGTCCCGGTTTTCAGCCGATATGAATCTCTGAAGCGACGTGACTGGAACGCATTCGAACAATACCTGAATAAGCATCGTCCCAATTTGCGTCTCTCCCAGTGCAGCGGTTTACATGTGCTGGAATTCTTGGAAGATCGGTTCGGGAACACCAAATTCCACACCCAAAACTGTCCCTTTTTGGTAAACCGGCCCGAACCACAATCCCCATGCTCGTGCTCTTGCCCTCTGAAGGAAGCATGGAGCAGCTTGGATGGTCTGGTAGGGCGGCTCCGTGTGGCTTTTGAAGAGAACGGAGGCCGACCGGAGATGAACCCTTTCAGCGCTCCGGTTGTGAGGCTGTACCTAAGGGAAGTGAAGGAGGCTGAAGCTATGGGTAGAGGAATAGCTTTATAGCTTATGAACAAAGAACAACTCAACGGCTGCTGGTAATTATATGTATGGAAATGGAAACCCCATTTTCTGCAAGTTGGGTGGTCCTGGAGATTTAATGAATGCGTTATCTGTGACTGTGAGGGACTGGATATAGATTGTTGGTCACTGCCGCTGGGGTACTGATGCCCATGTGATTTGCAGCTTTATTTTCTTCATTAATCTGATTAATGGAAGAAATGTTAAAAAAGACTATTTTACTCTCTCTTTTTCTTCTTCAAATTTGATTTCATCTTAAAGTTAACTTAATCTTATGTACTTCCAAGTTTTGATTGCAGCTTTTTTAATGACAGATAAGATATTAATGAATAATAGCCTATCTTGAAATTATACATGATTGAATTTTTTTGGACCATTAAGCTTTTTTTAAACAAATTAAACATTAAGTTTAAATTTTATTATATGTGGTTAAATCAATGGGTCAATTTATAATATGAAAAATTATTCACGAACATAAATCTACTAAAAAAGCAAACGAAAATGAGCTATAGGACAAAAACATATCACAAATCAAAGAAAAATCGTACTAAAAAAAAGATAAAAGTTAAAAAAATCAAAACATTAAAAAGAAACTAGAATTTAATGTCAGAAATTAAGAGAGAAAAAATATTGGCCGTATGCGAACAATACCAAAATTGATATTGTTGTCGGCTATTAAAGAATGAAATTTTTTTAGTTTTTTTTAAAGACGGCACATACAATATACATTATTGGTATACATAAATGTTAACTCTATCTTAATTTTTTAACCCATTGATAGTTGTAATTTTCAGTGTGGTATACATACTACATAAAGTGTAATTTTGAAGCATCTATTTGTATAGCACACAGTCTCACAAGGAATAAGATGCTAATTGAATCATATTTCTATTAATGTGTTAATAATTTTATTGTGAAAATCTCGCTCGGACTGAATCATTCAAAGTAATCGAAACGCCAAGCACTTCTATAACAAGGCAAAAAAATGGCCGATTACATGGCAAAAATGCTCAAAATCTAAATTCTCAAGTCCAAGTTTTTACTGAAGTCCCCCTGCTAATTTACATTTAGTTTCAGGTCCCCTTATGCTAAATCTATGTTTATTAGTGAAGGATTAGGCCTCCTTTTCATTAAAAAATAATTACTTCTAGTCGTACCTACATGCACGAATTTTATATTTTAATTTACATGTATATTTATGTCGCATTCAAAATTGGAAGATATAATTCCAAGTGACGTGTCTCTGTTTTTTCATCCACAAAATGGTTGAAGAGGATGAGAGGTAAAGACTTGATTTTTTTTTAATATGTTGGTGTGATTATAAGGTAATATATGTTCAATTTCTTTAGCCATTTAATAAAATACATACACCGTGCACATGTGGTACTCGAGCTCAAGTCACCTAAATAAAATACATTATCTTTTTATCACTGGAACTAGGGGTGATAACGAGTCGAGCTGAGCCCGAGCCTGGCCAGGCTCGACTCGGGCTCGAGGCTCGCCGAGCTCGGAATTTTAGGCTCGAGCTCGGCTCGAAAACAATACTATTGGGCTCAGCTCGAAGCTCGAAGCTCGAAGCTCGTCAGGCTCGGCTCGAAATGAAAAATTTTGCTATAGTTTTTTTATATAAAATATTCGTTAAAAATCTCTTTCATAACCAACACTAAAACGAAATTCAATGACCGGAAATGGGAAATAAGTGCCAAAAATTAGATTAATTCAAATAATCAATAAATATTCTTATAATACAAACACATAATTAAAGAAAATACAAAATCAAACAACAACCAACTAATGAAAGAAAATACAAACACATAATTTATTTTAGTGCATATGTAGATTCTGGACATGTTCACGAGCTTTTCGAGTCGAGCCTGAGTAAGCTCGGCTTGTTAAGGTTTCGAGCTAAAACCGAACCCGAGTCGAGCTTTGACCGAGCCGAGCTCGAATAGCTCGCGAGCCGATCAAACTCATTATCACCCCTAACTGGAACCACTCCACATGTTCATAAAGACATGATTTTTGAGAAATGACAAATCCTTTTGTTTCTAATTTAATTCAAAGTGGTGGGGGTGGGATTAGGTTATATCCTGATTTGCTCTGCTTTTCTTGGACACATTATTTTCCCAACAATTAATCAACAACTGCCATCATTGTATTATTAGTGCTACTCCCATCTTTACACTTCAATTCAATCATTCCTTCGATTTTTTCCACATCGGATAAATACCACATTAGCCACGAAATCTGCCATTTTTTTAATATAATCCTTGTACTTTAATGTTAAATGATTTCTATAAACTATTTTTTTAAATATAATTTAAAAATCTTTAATATACATTATTAGGGGTGAGCGTTCGATCGAGTCGAGTCGAGTCGAGTCAAAAAATTTTGAGTTATTCGAGTTGACGAGTCATATTTTACAACTCAAACTTTATTTGAAATTTTTTCGATTCGAGTCGAGTTTAAGAAATTCGAGTCGAGTCGAGTCGAGTTTCTATAAAAATTTAATTGTAATTATTTATTATGTTATAGTAGGGTTTGATTCCAATTTAAACTCTTTTCTCTAATCATATAAGATATGCACATATATATTTTTCACATGTGACAATACTTCTTCATATTTTTATATATCAGTACGTATATATCATAAAAAATGGAGGGACTCGTCTCGAACTTAAAAATAAATCCACTAATTACTAAAAATTTCGAGTTATTCGAATTTCCATTTCACAACTCAAACTTTATTTGAAATTTTTTCGAGTTATTCGAGTTTATGAAATTTCGAGTCAAGACGAGTCAAATATTTTTGCCTCGAGTCGAGTCGAGTTTTTTCGATTTTTTCGAGTCGAGTCGAATTTTACTCACCCCTATACATTATATATATTTAATTTTCATAAGAGAAATAATTGTTCGGGTTCGAATCAAAGAAATGATGTCAATCAAAATTAGAACAATGTTCCTAGCTCGTACATCACATGCTTAATTGAATAGCCTTTAAATAGTATTAAAAAGATTTAAGTATATATATATATATATATAAGGATTTATATCTAATACACTAACGATAAAAAAAAATTAGTTTTTCACAAGCGCCTTAATTTTAGGGTTTATGGAATTAGTTTAAGGTGAGACTTTAGAATTTACGGGTTATGAGATTAGGGTTTAGGCTTTGGAGGTCATGATTTATGGTGAGGGTTTTGGTTTTAACCTATAAACCCTAAATTATATCCGTTATCCCTAGATTCTAAACTACTAAATACAAACCCCTAAATCCAACACCCTCAATTGAATCCCTAAACTTTAAAATTAAGGTGCTTGTGAAAACTAAAAATTTCAACCGTCAGTATGTAAAATAATTATAATATATATATATATATATATATATATAAATAATATTTTGAGAAATTGCAAAGTTGATGCTTGAATTATTGTAGAATAGCATATGAATATGATTATATAATTATAGAAAGAAAAAAGGGAAACGGATTTTAATTAGATAGATAATGGAAAGGTGATGCTTGAATTATTGTAGAATAGCATATGAATATGCTTATATAATTTGAGAAAAAGAGGAAACAGAATACATGCACCTTCAAAGACACAAGATGGGTCAGACTTCAAAGTATTAATTTTTAAAATAAAATAGAAAAATTATAATAACCATGTATTTATTTAAATATTTTTTTGATAGAGTTAACGATTTTTAATGTTTTATATTTTATATTTTGAAAATGGTTTTATTTTTTAAATTTTGTTAAAAATATCTTAAAATACTTATAGAAAAATATATATCGATGACTTTGGTTTTTATTTGAAAATTGTAAATTTTCTTTGCTTTTAAAAACGAATTTAATTTCATATATTAGTATTTTTTTTTAAAAAAAAAGAGAGTTGTAAAAGTATAGAAAACAAAATAATACAAGAGTGATGAAAGGAGGAAAAAAAAGCAAGAGCAGAAGTATGCATTATTCACTCAAATTTATGACATATTGCTCTCCAAATTATGATATGAAATCATAGTTCTAGCAAACATACCCCCCCCCCTAAAATTTTCCTTGGCCGCCAAAAACTATTGACAAATTAGTTCATTGAATGATTTATGTTATTACAAGGGGTGTTAATTGAGTTGAACAGCTCACAAGCGGCTTAAGTTTGATTTGGTAAAAATCGATTAACGTTCAATTCGTATTAACTCGATTCGAATTCGTGATCTTTGGTGGCTACCCTAAAAATGATGTTCCGATAAATTTGAATGTTAGTTGAAAACTGTAAAAAAATTCAGTGGCTTACTAAGTAATTTACACATAAAGTCTCAAGGGTTCAAATTTTCAAAACTTTCTATATTTGTCGAGCTTAACGAGAAACACGTTCAGTACAATTTTATCAAACTTATCGAGTATTGAAGCCACTCAAACAATACTTAACTCGCAATCAACTTGCTCGATACATTACAATTTACAACTTTATTGGATGATAATAAGGATGTTCAAGAAAATATGTTAAAATCGTAAAATAGGAAACAATTATTTGTTGATGATAAAAAGTGGGAGGCTATGAATGAGGTTCACAGTCACACAGTGGTATTATAGGACAGTTTTGAATTTTGACATTAAATTTTGCTCGAGTCAATTCAAAATAAATATATATTAATGAAAAGTTGAACAAATTTAAAGGATCCAGTAAATAAAATTCTAAAATTTCGGAGGTCAAGACCTCACTCGACTCTCGTATAATCAGTCGTATAGATCTGCCCACTGAATGTAAGGTACCCACACCCACAGGGCTTCATAACTTGCATAGGGGTTGTACCCTTGAAAACAAACGCCACCCCAACTGGGCCGAAAATAACCCCCCCCCCCCCCCCCCCTCAAACTCCATAAATATAAGGCCTTCATTAATCTAAATTTCTTTTATTTAATAAGATTAGGCTAAGCCCATGTTAACCGGACCCAAAAATGCCAAGTGAACCCTATTAATTATTGTTGCTTGGGGACTCAGAAAATACGTGTATATATTGCAGCAACTAATGTTATCGCAAATTCGCAATAGCTTCCATTAAAAATATAAAAGGTTGATCATAAAATATATTATATTCTTATGGATGAAAATCGAACTCCAAACCTAATAATTAAAGGATGAAACAAAGAATCAATACACCCCTTTCTCATAATTAAATATAATGCTTCTTCGACCCCCAGCCCTCTAAACTCATTTTTCTTCTCTAATATTTGAAAACTTCAACTTGTTGAGTTGTTCTCCTAAGTGAAGACTGTAATTCTAAATAAACAAATATGTCATTAAATACACATCACATGATTCGTTTACTTTGTTTATTATGTCGGAAAGAGGATCAATTTGTAATAATACTGGGATAAGGGCAAAAATAAGATCTTATTATGACCGGCGCAACACTTGAAATTCTAAATTCTCAAGAGTAGGACTCTGATAGTAAACTCGTCGCACCACTACGGCGAGTTTCAAAATTAGGTTATTTTTTTATTTAAACTCACCTTGATTGTAGGGCGAGATTTTTGTAAAAAAAAAAAAAAGAAACTCGATGTGGTAGTGCAGCGATATTGAATAAAATAATAATATTTTTTTAGAAACTCACTGTTATTATGCGGCGAATTTACAATAATAATTCTATTTTTAAGATTTTAAGATTACAGGCGGTGCATTGAACATAATAAAATCCTAAAGTCGTAATTATGCCCTTATCCTTATAATACTCGTATGAATTATCTTTTTATATTTTTTGTACGAATTAATGCAGAGAATGATAAGTAAAATAACCATAAAAAAGGCTGAATTCATTCATATCTGATAGATGTATGACAATAAGAATGATAAGTAAATAATATCAGCGAAAGCAAAAAAGAAAAATAAAATTCAAATTTCCAAAGAAACAGAAAGCAGAGGAACCCAAGGCCAAAGCTTTGTTCTGTAAGAAGTAAAGTTTTCTTTCTTTTTTAAATCTCCCTCACTCCTTTGCGCATATCCCCAGGCAATAAGATTTGACAAGAAAAGTCAAGCTTTTCAAATGATTTTTTTACCACTGATTTCCTCACCACCAAGGCATTTTATGCATGGATTTTCCCTCTCTTTTTCCATAATAAATTCCCACTAAAAAAAGAGAAAGAAAACAAGGGTAAGTCCCATCCTAAATCAATCTGCTGCTGCTGCCTGAGTTTTCCAGTCATGTCTGATGGCACGTACTTATTTGTTGCACTATTGAAACCTTCTGTTCCTCAGCTTTCTGTCCCATCCAAAAGGAATGTGGGACTCCACTCATTCCTTTTCCCCTAATCTCCGTACTATTCTGGTAAACAACAACAAAAATATAACCCTCAAAAAATTTATGCAGTAAATCACACTCCATGGTAAAACAAGGGTTTATAGCAGGACCTTGAATCTGAATCAAGCCAACTCTGAAAACACTAATCTATGTGTTGTGTCAGCTTCAAATTCAAGGTCTTTCCTATAAACCCTTTTAGAAAGGAGCATTGTTGTTCCCTGGCCAATCAAACAGACCAAAAGGACCCATTGTTTTCTTTTCTTTCTGCTCATCTTGATCAGCACCACAGAATCCTTGTGGAAACAATAGCTTAAGAGGGTCGGTCTCTATCTCATCCAATTCAGCAAAGAAATCCTCGGCTTGCTGTGCCTGGGAGTCTGCTGTTGGTGGCATAATTAATGCTGGTGTGTAGGTTTGAATTTGATCACCAAATTCAGCACCGTCTAGTTCCACTTCCAGCTGCTTCTCCACGTCCTCGGTCTCTTCTTTGGCTGATGCACTTGCGGTTGAGCTGACAGCCGCTACATTGGTGGGGGACAATGCATCGTTGCTGCTGTCCTTAAGCTCTTCTTCCTTGGGGTTTATCTTGGAAGCTGAAGAAGAAGAAGAAGCGTTGTTGGTTTTGGATGGCTGCGACCTTGTTGATCCGGCAAGAGCATTCCTTTGAGTCGGCCATGGATGATTGTGCTCGGATGTGTAGGTGATAACAAGCATGTTGGGATCAGTTCGGCTTCGCTCCACCTGCTTCCTTGCAGAGCAGCCTTTGGAACTGCTGCATCTGTAGTAGCCCCTGGAATATACAGTTTACACAAGTATCAATTATTGCAAACAGGCTGAATTATAATACCCTTCCTTACAAACATATATATATACATATATACAAATATAAATGTAGTAGTAATAAGTAAACAAAGAAGAAGAAACAACATTGGTTATTTATGTTTGCATATATTAGGAAAAGCATTGGTGATCCATGAGCATGTACGATGAAGAACTGTGCTGTACACTGCGAGGGGAAACTCGGCATGCTCGAATATATCATACTAGTAAATATAACACACTCTCTCTTTCTTTTTCTTTTTTCTTTTTTGTTAAAAAACACAGCAAAGAAACATGATTTCTGCAACTTGTCATCTCAGAACTCAGAAGACAGCAGAATAGTTACTGCGACAGCAGCTTTAGTTTCCAGAACTTAATAGTAGCTTTTGGCTCCTCATTTTGCCAATGATAACAACATAACATAACTAACTAGCGTGTAATATAATGTTTCACTAATATTATATATGTATATACGTATATATGTACCTTGGATAAGGGGAACCTTTGATGGGTTTCTGCCCATATTTTCTCCATGCCCACAGATCCGAAGGAACTACTTCTCCACTAGACCTGCTGTTTGCAGCTGCTGGTGCTGGAATACAAACCACCTTCTTAACCTGGCTCTTTCTACATATAATCATATATATATATATCCACAACAATTTACATTAGTTATTATGAAACTTGCTCTTTTAACAAACAATAAAAAAAAATTGTACTTCTATGTATCTGTAGGCCTATGATGGGGTGAAAAAAATCCTAAGGAAGGTGAAAGTGATTGTACAATATTTTAAAGATCATCCATGATATATTATTTCAGGTGGGTTAAAGAAGGAAAATAAGTACTTTCATATAACTATAAGATCAAGCTAAGTTTCCCAGTTAAGCTATCTATATACCTTTCCTTTCCAGGTTTGATTAAAAGCTTGTCCGGATTTCAACATTTTTAGCATTAATCTAAACCTCAGAATGAGCAGAACTTGCCTACAAGTCATACACTCCAATGCATAGAATTCAGACACATGTTTATGCATTTGTAAAGTTGATTTGATTAATTAGCAACAACAAACCCTAATTTCTTACATCTACTATATGATTTTATGAAAGAAAAAGAAAAGCCCAAAGTTCCAAAAACTTTCATTAATACCCTAGATGTTATTAATTCATGCAACATGGGTATCAATTAATGAGACAAAAAGAAGAACAATATAAAATACAGTAGCCAGCTGAAGGGTTTTTTTTTTTTCAGAGATTAATAACGAAGGTTGAGCTTAGAGAATTAAATATTACCCTAACCTTCTCTTGATACCCAGATTCCGCGGAGATGAGATCTGCACTGGGCCAGTGTTATCAATCAGGCAACTTTTTGAGGTGGTGCTGCCATTAATCATGTCGCTTGTAAGCACAGCAGGCGCCTTAATTCCCCTCGGGGAAACACAAACACCAGTAGCAGCCATCATCGGCGAATCACAGGGCGACACGGTTAGCTTACTTGAGCTTATCGGGGAGATCTGAATCCGAGAAAATATGTTGCAAGGACTCCGCGTATCTTCTTCAAACAGCTTACTTTGACCCACGATTGTTGCTGAACCGGGGAAGCTGGACGTTTCTTCAACGGTGGTGGAGCTGGTGTTGTTGTTGATGATACGATGATGATCGGCTGAATTAGGGCTGCTAAAGTATGTCGAACTAAGCTCGTTAAGAAGTGGATCTCTGATACTGGAGAAAGGGTCACCGAAAGCGTTTAAACCCGGACCTTCCATGGCTGAAGACGGGAAATTCAATGGATCGGAGGGGAATTGCTGCCAGCTTGGAGCAGGAAGCGTGGCGGAGCCTTGACCAGTGGCGCAGCTCGGCGGACAACCACCACTTGCCCGAACTATGTCGTTTAAATCACCTTCTCCTCGGTAGCTCTCCATTTGTAAATAAACAAACAAGCTGATTCTCTCATATAAACAAACACTGCTCTGAGCTTCAATTTGCACCAAAACTAATTCCAGACGTGAAAAAAAAGCATGCAAATGTTTTGATTCCTTTTGGTTATAGGAAGCAAATAAACACGGGTGCTTTTGTTTCAAGATTTGAGAACAAAATCGATATAAATCTTGTTTCTTCACATCAAAAGCAAACAAAAGAAATTCAAGACTGGTTTTTTTCTGAAGAGAGGGAGAGAGAGACGCTGACTTTTAATTACAAAACTGATCTTTTTTATATATGCAACAAGTTTGAGGAGATAACAAAACAAATTGATTAATTAATTAAGACCAAGTTAAAGATTATTATTTTTAAACTGTAAAATGATGAGTAGTACTATAGTGATTAATACACAATGGGTAATATTAATAAAACAGTCTTACAACAGTTAAGGCCAAATGGGTCACATTTATACACCTTCACTTAATAGTTTATTTTTATATATTTTTATTGTTGAATCTAATGTGTGGTTCTAGCATGAAATATAATGATAAAGTTCGACCAATTTTTTTAAAGTGTGTGTTTTATTAAAGAATTAAAAAATATATATAAATAAATATTATCTTATAATTATTCAAAAAAATTTCAAAAAATATATGTTATTGCTTTTTAGTGAAAAATATCTAATTTTTTTTAACTTTACTCTTCTTATATTTACAGCCAGTGCATTCTATATTTTCCTATAAATAAATCCGCATTTTACTTGACATAAAGCAGTGAAATTGCGTTGTATTGTAGTGCGTTTCCAAAGACAAGTGTAAGGGGTAGGGGGCCGAGGGAGAAGCGTTTGGGGGTAGCGATTGGTTTGGGGAAGAGCAGTGCGTTTGGTTTGATAAGTTGGAAGTTGGATGAGGACCTCTCATAGTGATTCTTCACTTTTTATGATTTTGCTTTTTGTGGTTTATTACTATCCAACCAGCATCCAATATCCCCCTGTTTCAATGCTAAAGTAAACAAAACCTCCTTTTATTAAAAGAATGAGAAACATGTGTACTTTTTTTCCTGGAAAATTAGATAAATATATTATTTTAGAGAAAATGTTCATACATGTCAGATTTTTATATTAATGAAACATTTATATCATTCATTTTTTTGACTCATTATATCATTCATTTTTAACTCATGAAAATTAGTTAATAAGAAATATTATTATGAGGATAGTTGTGAATATAAGAAGATACAATATTGTAAAGTAAAATAAGCAAGCTATATCTCTGCTTTTTTGCACGTTGCTCTCTGCTTTTTTGCACGATTTTTTCCCTCTTCTATTTTCTCCTCTTTTGGTTATGGCTACTGTGGTCTCTGATCTGGCTAGTTTGTCGATTGCGGATGACGAGGATGAGATTCTCCAGGTCGAATCGGAGGGTCCCTTGTCGCAGGTTTCTTATGAGTTCTGCTTTGTGGGAATTTTCTTGACTACGAGTGTCGTCAACTTTCAGTCGATGCGTGCAACTCTTGCGAATGTTTGGCATCCGATCGGGGGTATCTCGATCTCAGATCTGGGTGGAAGTCGTTTTCTGTTTCGTCTTTACAATGGGGTAGATGCAGATCGTATATCCGACGGGGGTCCTTGGAATTTTAATTCTCACCTTCTCGTACTTCATCGTCTATTGCCTGGGGATGATCCTATGCTAGTGCCTCTCACGCATCTGGCCTTCTGGATCCTTATTCATGATGTCCCGCACGGTTTCTTGACCACGGGAATCGCAAAATCTTTGGGTAACTTCATTAGTTCCTTCCTTGAGTATGATACATCGTCTGTTGCGCTAGGATACAGGGGAATAATGAGAATTCGTGTTCGTTTGGATGTAACCCAGCCATTGAAGTGAAGGAAAAAAATAAAATTATCTAATGGCCAGCAACATTATGTCCGTTTTGAATATGAACGGTTGACCATTTTTTGCTTTGTGTGTGGTCGTCTGGGTCACGCAGAAAGTTTTTGCCCTCTACGCATCTCCCATGGTGCTGAAAACCTTATCCAAGGCTGGGACTTGTCTCTCCGTGCACCTTCCCGGCGTTCTTCACCGCCGTCTAGCATTTGGCTGAGGGAATCAGCGTGTATCAATTCGCTGAATCAAGGGGATTTGCCCTAAAATAACGCTTCATTTGCTACAGCGCAATTCCCACAATTCCCGCCACCTTTTCAGGAAAAAGGATTTGCGGCTATTAATTCTCGTGCTTTCCATATTGGAAAATCTGCAGTAACGACTCCGGGTGATGTTGATGGTTTGAATGTGGGTGCGATGGATGGTGAGGATGTTTGTATGTACCAAAGTTGCGAGGATAGTCCTATGGGAAATGTTGATGGGTCAAAACGACCCCGTACTGTTGACAAATCTTCAGAATTTTCCCAGGTTGGGGATTCGACTGATGCGCACTCTATTCGATCAGCCGGTTCTGCTTCGCAGGCCCGCCGAGCACAATGAAAATTCTAAGTTGGAATGTCCGCGGGCTGCAAACCGTCTCAGAAATAAGCTGAGAGTTGTTCGCCCCCAAATAATGTTTCTGATGGAAACAAAAATAAATTGTAGAAGGATGGAACGCATTCGAAGAAGTTGTGGTTTTTTAAATGGTTTTGATGTGGCGGCTGAGGGCTCTCGCGGGGGGCTTTCCGTTGGTTGGTCTCCGGAGGTACAGGTGTCGATAGTGTCTTTTTCTATTTCTCATATTGATATGTTGGTGGTATCGGTGGAGGATAATATTTCCTGGCGCCTTACTGGGTTTTATGGTAATTCGATTGACAGTCAACGAGTACATTCGTGGAATTTACTGAGATCCTTGGGTGAAGACCAAAGCCTTCCTTGGGTGGCAATAGGTGACTTTAATGAAGTGTTGTATGCGAATGAAAAGAAAGGAGGCCGGGTTAGACCTGAAAGAAATATGAACGCCTTTCGTTCGGCAATTCATGACTGCGATCTCTCAGATTTGGGGTTTACAGGCCGGTGGTACACTTGGGAAAGGGGAGCTTTCTCATCGACTAATGTCCGGGAAAGACTAGATAGAGGATTAGCAAATGCAGCTTGGTGTGCGCTTTTTCCATATTCCTCTGTGGCCTATTTATTGCACAATTTTTTTGACCATTGTCCAATTCTTTTGGATACTATTGGGAGTCTGCATCCATCAGCTGTGACCAAGGTCCCTCGATTCCGTTTCAACGCTAACTGGGTACTCGAGGAAGATTTCCTTGATGTTGTGCAATCTTTCTGGTCTACGAATAAGGACATGCTGCCTACTAAGTTGCTGGGCTTGGGTTCTATTTTGCAGATTTAGAGCCGTGTCAGGTATACTAGTCGGAAAGCGAATGCCAACAAGTTAAATGCACGTTTAGCTGAGTTGGTTATGGAAGAGCCTGATGATGATCGATTACTGGAACTGATGGAGGTTAAGTTGGCCTTAAATTTGGAGGTTGACAATGAGGAAATGTTTTGGGAACAGAGAGCGCGTACTAACTGGCTGAAGTGTGGGGATCGTAACACCGCGTTTTTCCACAACTGGGCTTCTGCTCGTAAGAGGAAAAATGTCAATCGATCGCTTATTGCGAATGATGGCTCCACTATTTCGGATGATGTGGAGATGGAGAATCTAGCTACCGAGCATTTTAAGGGTGTCTTTACTGCCTCTATTGTTTCGGATCAAGACTTTGTTATCGATAAGGTATCTCCTACTATCTCTACTTCTATGAATTCGGCTCTCACTATGGCTTACTCGAGAGAGGAGATTTATTCTGTGGTTAAGGATATGGCCCCATTAAAGGCTTCTGGTTTAGATGGTTATCCTGCTCTTTTCTATCAGAAGTGCTGGTCGGTTATTGGGACTGAGGTAGCTGATTTTTGTTTATCAGTCCTAAGTGGGTCAATGTCTTTTGATAGCTTTAACTCGACAAGCATTGTTCTAATCCCTAAAGTGGATGATCCGAGAAGCCTTGACCAATTCAGACCGATTAGTCTGTGTTCGGTCTTATACAATATTATATCAAAGGCTATTGCGAACAGATTACGTCGTGCTCTTGATGTTTGTATTGACCATTCTCAGAGTGCTTTTGTGCCTGGCAGACAAATCTCGGACAATATACTGATTGCTTATGAGCTCCTCCACGCTAGGGGTGTTCAAAAAAATCCGATCCGATTGATCCGATCCGATTATCCGTTGATCCGATCCGAAATTTAGGATATCCGATCCGTTTTTTATTTTTCGGATAATTCGGATCGGATATCCGAAAATTTCGGATCGGATACGGATAGTGGTTTTACATTCGGATCGGATATCCGATTATCCGATATCCGAAAATTCAATTTTTTTATAGGTATAAATCTTATCATATTCGATATTTTTACTTGTTATATATGAAAAATTGAAATTTCTTGATACAAATATTGTTATATTCAATAATTTATTAATTTTTATATTCGAAAACCTAAAATTTTCATGGATAGAACCATTAAATTAAAATAATAATCAAATAAATTCATAAATTTCGGATAATCGGATATCCGAGTATCCGATCCGAAAATTCGATATCCGGATTTTCGGATATCCGGTTTTTTTCGGATCGGATACGGATCGCTATTTAGGTGATCCGAATTTTTCGGATATCCGAATTTTCGGATCGGATCGGATCGGATATCCGAAATGAACACCCCTACTCCACGCAATGAAGAACAAGAGATCAGGTTCTAAGGGGTCTTTCGCCTTAAAGCTGGATATGGCCAAGGCATATGATAGAGTTGACTGGGGTTTTTTGGAGAGAATGCTTTTGAAAATGGGCTTTGATCATAGGTTTGTCCTAACCATTATGGAATGTGTATCTTCGGTTTCATATTCTGTGTCCTTTAATGGAGAGGATGTGGAAACTTTCAAGCCGTCAAGAGGACTCTGCCAAGGCGATCCGCTAAGCTCATACTTGTTTCTCATTTGTGCTGAAGGCTTTTCGGCATTACTAAATGATGCGAAATTGTCGAATATGCTTCATGGAACTAAGGCTGGCAGGTATGGATTGTCCCTTACACACTTGTTCTTCGCGGATTATAGCATTCTATTTGGGTCAAGTAGTGCAGTTGAAGCTGGGGCCCTTCATCGTATTCTCTCTGCCTACGAGAGGGCTTCGGGGCAGCTTGTGAATTTTTCGAAATCTTCTATTTTCTTCAGTTCGAACACCTCTACGCACATACGTAACCATATCAGTGCCTTGTTTTCTGTCTTCTTTGTTTCGAGTATGGAGAAGTACCTTGGCCTTCCTACTATGGTGGGGAAAAATAAGAAAGCGGCTTTTGCGGAGCTTCGTGACAAACTTAATAGGCGTTCCGATGTATGGAGCAACCGGTTCTTTTCAATGGGGGCTAAAGAGGTATTTATTAAGTCTATTATGCAAGCTGTCCCTATTTACGCAATGCAATGTTTTTTATTTCCTAAGTCCCTCTGTTGTTCTATGGAATCCATAATGTGTAAATTTTGGTGGAGGAATAACAATACGAGAAAAGGGATTCACTAGGCTAGTTGGGCTAACTTATGTTTTCCAAAGTATATGGGTGGTATGGGTTTTCGAAGTTTAGCCAAGTTTAATCTTGCCCTCTTAGCTAAACAATGATGGCATTTGCTTTCGAATCCCGACTGCTTGCTAGCTCGTGTGCTCAAAGCCAGGTACTACCGCGACGGAACTTTCTTGACTGCAAGTCTCGTTCATGTCCTTCATATACTTGGAAAAGTATATATTATGCGCGTGTATTACTAGAGAAAGGGCTAGAATGGAGGATTGGTGATGGGTGTCAGGTGAATGTATGGTCTGATAATTGGGTACCTAGTTCGATCTCTAGTGGAATAGGCTCTCAACCTGTTAATAGCAACATTAACAGAGTGGCTGATCTCATTAAGCCTACTGATAATTCTTGGGATGAGGATCTGGTGATTGCTAATTTTGATCCACAGCAGGCGGCTCATATCCTAAGTATCCCACTGCCGTCTAGTCCCATCCCTGATTCACTTGTTTGGAGAGGAGATCGTTCGGGTGTCTATTCTGTTAAATCTGGATATCGGTGGCTACTTTTATCTAAGTATGACCCGGATTGGGATCCGAATGATCATAATCCTGATTGGCTAGGTGGTCTTTTTAACTCTATTTGGTCTGCTTCAGTGCCTCCGAAAGTAGCTATTGCAGTATGGCGTTTTTTAATGAATTACATTCCTACTTTCTCTAACCTATTCATGAGAAGAATCAGTTCTAATCACCAGTGTCTTCTCTGTTCAGATGCCACAGAATCTAATGTTCATTTGATTCTAGATTGTACTTTCGTGAAGTCTGTGTGTGCAGGTTTGGGCATTACTTTACCAACTCGTTCTATGGATCAAGACTGGTTATATGGGGTGGCTATGTTATTTAAGAGCATTAGCAAATCACAACAGAGAAGTTTGGTTGTTATCTACTGGGCAATATGGCAAGCTAGAAACCAAAAATTACATGAGGATCGTAATAAAAACATCACAGATGTTATTTACCATGTTAATTCTTACCTCCGTGAGTTAGATGGATTGGTTTCCGTTTCGCACCAGCCGTCAGTTTCGCCCCCATCACAGTGGCAGCCGCCGGGACCAGATTCTGTTAAGCTCAACTACGATGCGAGCTACGACAAGGCGACGACAAGCTCAGTCTCAGGTGGCCTAATCCGGAACGCCGATGGCCTGATTATGGCGGCCATCACTTGCCAAAATCGCTTCGTCCGTGACCCAGAAACAGCTGAAGCGCTTGCATGTCTCCAAGCCGTCTCCTTTGCCAAGGATGTTGGGTTCCGACGTATCACCGCCGAGGGAGATTCACTCGTGGTTTGCTCGAAGATAAACAGTCAAGAACAGGATTTATCCCGAGTTAGTCCAATCATTTACAGTATCAAGAAGAAGGCGAACGATTTTGAGGAGATTACCTTTGTGCATGTTCGCCGGGAGCTCAATCGCGCCGCCCACGCCCTTGCAAGATTTGGGAAATCTTTCTCCTCAACTCAGATCTGGCTCGAGGAAGCTCCGCCGGTGGTTGAAGACGCAGCCCTTGCTGATCGTTGGTGGGAGAACCCTCCAGATTGAAGCTCTTTTGTTTTTCTCTTGTGCCGGAGTCTACTTCATCCTCTCCTCCGGAATGACGCACAAGGCTATTAGATTCCACTCTGATCTCAAGCGTTTCACTTTCCCCTTTTGATTAGGGTTGAAGTGGGTTTCTTTTGGGTGAATGTACCGAGTTTTTGTCTTTATTTACTATGTCGGTTTTAAGACTTTGTCAGTTTAATTTCTATTTAATAAAAGCAGTCATCTTATGTTCAAAAAAAAATATTATTATGATAAAAAATTCATCAATTCATTATTGGTTATTACATTAACTACTTGTCTTTTAAATGTTAGACTTAAAGGTGTAAGAAAGCTTTCGTACTTTTGAAAAGAAAAATAATATACCTATAATTTTTTTTACACCTCATAAGTTGAATTAATCAAGTTTTTTAATCAATTTTGATCTTTAAATCTTTACAATTTTTTCTTTAGATATTATTGTCACGTGATACACGGTAGTTATATCATGTGACATTTGTAACTTTTTAATAATTTTATAAGATTTTTAGAGTTTTTAAATAGTTTTTTAAGTAAAACATTTTTTTAAATGTTAAGTGACAACAATGTAACACGATGAGCTGCATCAAATGACCCCAACCCCCTTAAATTTAACAATCAATGTTAGTTAAAAGACTTTATTGGTTTAATAATTTAATTAAGTGCGAAAAAATTAAAAAAAAACTTCAAAAGTTCAAAAAAAAAAAATTACGCCCTTAAACTAAAATGTTGTGATTGAGAGATCATGACCAAATCTTTAAAGATGTGAAAAGAAAAAATGAGAAGATAAAATAAAGGAAGAAATGTGGACAGATGAAAAGGATTGAGGACTGACTTTCAAGTGGCGTCAATCTCAAGATAAATTTATTAATTTTGTCAATAAAAGGAATTTAGGGTAAGAGAAATTAGGGTTGAGCTAAAATAATTAACCTTTCATCTTCAAACTATATTGAGAGAGAAAAAAAACTAGGGTGAGTAAGAAATTTATTACTAATATTGAAACAAAATGCATCATTTGAAGTATTTTATGTTCGGTTCACACCTCACAAATGGTATTTAAAGTGTTTTATATTTCATAATTTTTCATAAATTAATAACATATGTATTGACAGGGACGGAGCCACAGCTCCCATGGGAGGGGCTGTGGCCCCCGGTAGGGGGAAATTTTTTTTTTACCCTTTGAATCCTTATATTTTCTTGAAAAAATTGGGATAATTGTAAATTTGCCCCCCCCCCCACCTTTCAAAATTTATGTTTTGCCCCTCCTAACTTCAAATCCTGGCTCCGTCCCTGTGTATTGACGATAAAAATCATTTCACATGTAAATATCATAATTCATTTCCCATGCCATTTAGTCTGTTAAATTTATAAATTTCATAATAACTGGATATATGGGTTTATAAGGTAAAATACTAATTGTAATAAGGATTCTGAAAGTGTTGTAAAATTAATTTAAGCAAACATTATTCATATATATAATGTACTCCTCACTTCTTCTTGAAGCCAAATCTAACGACAAAATATTCATTAAGTATTTGGAAAAAAAGAATTAAATAATAGTTTAATATGAGCCTATATTTGTTACTCATGGACAGGGACATGTAATATAAAGAACTATTAATGCAATGGGGAGGAGTATTCAAGGATCTACCTATAATCAACATTACATTATTTTATGTACATTTTAAAAAAATAGGCAATATATAATTATATAGATTTTTTTTATATGCAGCCTCAAGGGCTATGTTTAAAAACGACTATATTCTTATATTAATGTTTATTTTCTTTTTCTCTAATGAGATCTACTAAGATGCTTAATTGTAAATATAATTAAGGGATTTGCTATACACAATTTTGAGGGTTATGATTTAAGGTTTATAGTTTAATATTTATGGTTTGTGATTTAGGGTTTATGGTTTAGTGTTAGTATTTATGGTCAATGCTAGGGTTTGTTTTTTGGTTCATGGTTTAAAATCTATGGTTTAGGGTTTAAGAGTTTGGTTTAAGTGTATATGGGTTAAGGCTTATGTTTTATTGTTAGGGTTTAGGGTTTTGGTTTATGGGTCATAATATATGGTTTAGTGTTTTGGTTATATTGTTGGTGTTTAGGGTTATGGTTTAGGGTTTGATGTTTGTTTTCAGGATACTTAATGGAATATTTTTTTATGAGTATTAACTCTATCTACAATTAAACATATTACTAGATTCTATTGGAAAAAAAGTAACCATTAATTTTAAGAATCTTATAATTTTTAAACATAGCCCTCAGGGTTGCATATAACAAAACTCAAATATATAATATAGACATGACCCATTAATTTTAGGAATCTTATAGTTTTTCTCGTAGTATCGGCTTTTGTTATGTTTTTAATGTTGAATTGTGGGCTATTTATGTCGGCCTTCGCCATGCTTGGAGGCTTGGGTATCGGCGACTCAAGGTAGAATCAGACTCAATAGAGCCGGTGCAAATTTTGAATAAAACATGTTTTGATGAAGCTCTCAATCTCTAGTTCATGCGATTACTAGGATGCTTAATCGATATTAGGAAGTTATGATTTGAAGTATTAATCGCAAGGCAAATATGGTAGCGGATCGCTTGGCGGTGTGGTCTCGAGGACAACAATCTTTAGAGCTGGGTTTTGATGAACCACCTGTGCAATTGATCGAGCTCCTGGGAAATGATCTGCAATTGATTGTTGATGTTAGTTAATGTTGTTTAATTTGTTTAGTTTTAACAAAAAAAATATCTAAAATGAAATAGTAATTAAAATGAAAATAATATGAACATAACATGATAGTATGATACACAATTGTGATATATTAATTATGGCAAATAATGTGAAAATATTATCAAAACCATAATTATGCCTAAAATAATTCCATGTTTAAAAAAATGACATTTAAGGTTACTAAATTATGGTGAACATTAAATCATAGTATATTAATTATGAATGTTTTTGGCATAATTTGTTCGCACATTGAATCAATATCATTCAAAGTCAAATGGGGTTGACTTTGAGGATATAGCATTGGCCTAGTTTATGTTGTGGTTGTGATTAACTTATTTCCCACTTTATTTTCCACTCTCCTGTTATTGCACCCACTTTCCACGATGTACAAAATTAAAGCGCCCTATTTTTATTTATTGTGCGAATATAATGTAAAATTAGTTGACTCCGCATATTTTCTATCATTTCATACAATAATTAATATTTTATTTATATTATTATGCATATTAAATTTAAATAAACTAATTCTGATAAACATGAATAATGGATTGAGTTTGACTTAATTAACATGTCGTTGGTACATTATATTAAAAATTTAAGATTAAATTTATTTAAAAACTTAATATACTCTATTTTATAGGTGGCAAAAGGGCATGACTTAAGGTTAGCGTTTTATTCCATAGTTAACAGGGTTGAAATTTCATATAAAGGTCAAATATTAGGATTTCCCTTTTTTGTATAAAAAATAAAATTATAAATGACTTTTGATTCAATTTGTATTTCAGAATGAATATATTGATTTAACGGGGTTTCTTTATAATTTAAAATAACCATATTAAAAAAATTGATTGTAATTTATTTTTCATATTAATTAAACATGAAATGTGAAAAAAGTAAAGAGTTTAATTGTTTTCAAAATATACAAGTTTAAATAAAAGTTAATGTTTTACATGTATAACAATATTAAATCAACTTTTACGTACGTATCACGTTATATATCATCTTAAATACATGTTGAGTTTTAGGAGAATATTTGATTTATTGATAAAATGATTAAGATTAGATATTGTAAAAATTAATTAAATAGACAACATTCTCAACTTAATTTAATATCATGATTCATATTTATGGCATTGCTTAATAGGATTAATGTCTCATCCTAGTGGATTAATCAATAAAATTATTTTAATATACTTACTATATTTGTAGTTTAGAAAATTGACATATTTAAAAAAAATTATTACATTTATAAAGTGTATTTGTCCTGTTGGTCTATTTAACATTTCATCACTCTCAACCCCTTGAGTGGTTCTAATAATAAAAAATAAATTGAATAATATTATTTTTCATAGGACTTAGGTGACCTGGGTTCGATACTTAAATGTGTGTATTTTCAAAAAAAAAAAAATAAGAGTTACTAACATGTAATCACCGTAAATATAAAAAAAAACATCTCATCCCCTGGTTTGATTAAAAATAAAATATTTTTGATAAATTTTTTAAATCACCACCTCCTAAAGCACCAGAGATATTACCTGAGAATCTTCTTCAACCCTGTTACCGAAAAATTCAAAAATGGGTTAGGAAGAACTCACCAGCTACTCAGCAGACCCTTTCTGCTGTTTCAAAACATACCCCTACGACCTCTTCTTCCCTTCTGAAAGAAAAATCATCAGACCTTTCAACAGTGCATATGTACCAACCAAACCCGTCTTATGATAAAGACTTTCCTCCCTTGGAAGAATTCACTGAAAAGGGATACAAATATGTGCCCAAAATCCCTACCAAAATACAAGGGTCCGGAGAACATGTCAGCGCTGCAGAAGCTACTCTTAATTGGCAAACAGAGAATGCTTGTAACACCCGTGTTTTGGGCCTAGGAGTTAACCGGGTTTATAGTCGAGTCAATAAAATTTAATTAGAATCAATTCAACTTAAGTTGTGGTGTAAATGAACTTTAAATAAAAGGGGAGGGACCTATGTTGCGATTTTACCCAAAACTTTTAAATAAAGTAAGATAACTTTGAATATATAAGAGTCATCATCTTCTTCTTCCCTTCTATTTCTTTCCAACGTCAAACACCATCTCTAAAAACCTCTCAAGCTTGTCATTATTTTATTGATCATACTACTTGATTTCAACACCATTTTGAAAGGTAAATTATGTTTTCCGACTCTCCTCCTCATTCTCTATCTATCTATGGTCTTAAAATTCAAAGATATAGGATTTTGAAAAATTATGGTTTTATGTTAAAGTTTGGATTTTAGGTGGTTTTCCAAATGGTTTTAATGTTTTGAGTTGGGATTTAGCTTAATCATGATGAAATACACATTATATGTCAATTTGGTTGATTTTGGATGAAAAATCGTATTATGCTCATAGGGTAAATTTTAAGGTGTTACAACTTGGTTTTTGGTGGAGTTTATGTTGAAAACTAAGGGCTGATGGTTAGGGTATGATATGAGGATGATTTGGGATGTGTTAGAGGTCATTTGGGTGTTTGAAAGTGGAGTTTTCAGCAAGGTGTTTGGGGAGTACGAAAATTGAGTTTTTGGATGATTGTGGATTGAGAAATTGTAGAATATGGCTCATGTTTGTGAAGTGAGTTGTTAGTTGAGTTTTAGCATTGAATTGTGGTGTAATAAGTGTGTTTTGTTTGGCTAGAAGCAAGAAGAAACGTTGAAGGAGCTTTGGAACCGAATACGAGTTCGTAGGAGGATTGTTTCGATTGACTAAGGAAGGGCGGTGAGTGGTTTTAAACTTATCCTAAAGTTTGGTTCGAGTATGTGTAGTGTGCTTGTGTAAAGTGTGCTTGGTAGGCCACTTTTAGTTAATTCGAGTTGTTAGTTAGCCGTTGATATCCATATATGCTATTGTGCTTACTTAACTATGTTCTTGTGATATTGGTGGTTTTGTACATGTATATTCATGAGGTGTATATATATGTGATGAGCATGATGTATGATTGATGGAAAATGTAATGTGGTAAATGATAATTGGCACTAAATAATTACCGGTTGTAAATGATCGATCATTAGGATTAGTGTGCATACAAATTGAGTCAAAACGTACGTGGCCTTGGTGGCGTTAAGGCACCAAGGAGGAGTACGGTGAAGTAATATTCCACCGGAAATTTATTCATTTCTACGTGATTATGAGTGGAATCCCATCCGTAGGGCATGTGGCGATGAGTGGAATCTCGTCCATGCAAGGCCGGTGATGAGTGAAATCCCACCGAGGTAAAGTGTTGTTGAGTTTCAAATCCGCACAATCGGGGTAATTCAAAGTGGCCAATTAACTTGTTCATATATTGTGATATATGGTGTTGAAACATGATTATTGATATTGATGCTTGGTGCTTAGTATGAAGTAATATGCCATATTATGCCACTTGATGGACTAGCTAAGACTACTTGTGATGTTACCTATGCATGTTAGATATGAGGTTTAGGGAGTACATGCTTGAACCCTGCATTGTTGTTGTTTTTCGTTTTAGAGCACCCTCACTAAGCTTATAGCTTACGCTCTCAATGTTCAACAATGCAGATCATTAGCGTGGCGTTAGCTCGGAGCAAGGCAAGAAGGGCTTCCAGGTTTTGTAGCTCAAGTACGGTAGCGATTTTGTATTAGCTAGCAATGTGGTAAGGGTCTTTGTATGAGCGTGTGTGACTCATTCGATTGATGTTGTTTTGGAATGATGTTTTGGTTTGTAAGCATGGTATGCTATGATGGATGTTGTGTGTGATAGCATGTTTTAGATGCTAGGTTGCCTTGTTTTAGTGCAAACCTCTTTAAGCTTATCATGCATCTTTTAAAGCCTTGGAGTTCTATGTATGACATTGTATGCTAAATTGCCCTTAAGGATGCCATGTATGGATGCTTAGATTGTGTTGGAAGGCTTAAGTTGCTTGATTATATGTGTACCTCTTTGTATTGTTTAATGCCCTTTGGTTCTTGTGAGAGCATGCTTTTATGGTTGGTTTGCTTAGGGTTGATGATAGTGTGTTGGTTGAGGTTTTAGAGGGATTTAGGGGCCTCATTGTGCCCTAAATCAGCTCAAACTTGCAAATTCGTAGCTGAGGTATCGATACCGTTGGTCTGGTATCGATACTGCCTTTTGGTTTCAGGCCTCGTGTATCGATACTCGAGGGAGAGTATCGATACCCTTTTGGTCACTGGAGCCACTGCCAATTTCGGTATCGATACTGGCCTCTAGGGTATCGATACCGTTATCTTGGCGTTGACCGTGGGAAGTCAACTTTTGGGGAGGGTATCGATACACTCCTTGGGGTACCGATACGGTCTCCACGGGTTGACCAAACCCTGTTGACCTAGTCAAGGGGTATCGATACACCCCTTAACGGTATCGATACCGCCTGCAGTTTAAGGTTTAAAATGGGCTTTTAAATGTTAGTTTGGGTTCGTTTGAATACTTCGTAAATGTTGTTCCGCTGTATGATCACTTAGAATGTAACTCTCATCTAGACAAGTTTTAAATTTAAAAAAAAATAGGGTTGCTAACCGAGGGGAAATCTTAATTGGTTTTCGCTCGGTTTTCCCCGTGTGGCCCACTTGGACCGGTCATTCGGCCAGACCGGGACGAGGGGGTTACAATGCTCTAGCTCAGAACACCACCTTACAAAAAATTGATACCAAGATCACTTAAATAGATTCTAAACTTGCCCAAGTAGAATCAAAGGTGGATGCCAACACAAAGATAGCCAATGAGTTGATTGTTATTCTCCACAGAAAGATCAAAGATGTGGAAAAATCTCCCGCATCTCCTGGACAAGACCTCTTTCTTCATCTTGAACAAAGGAGATTAGAGATCGAAAAGCTCAAAGAACAAATCGAGTATCTAAAGAAGACAGGAAAGGTTCCTCAAACTTCTAATGAGGATGAATTCTTTGCTACTATAGGGAAATTCACTCCCTCAGCAAAACCCTCAATCTTTGCTTCTTATAATACTCTCGTATCTTCTCCAGGATTAATAATTTCTCCTACAGAACCAAGAAGGTTATCCCCTGCTGAGCTACTCAGGCAGATTCAAAAGCAGGAAGCTGAGAAGAAAAGGCAGCGAGAAAAAGGAAAAGGACCCATGGATGAAGATGATCCAGACTCCAAAACAACCAGGTCCCTGATGGTTCAACCTCCACAGAAGAACCCCTTAACTTCCTTTTTACAAGAATACAGGGAACAAACGATTCCCAAAATTGCTGCTGTGGAAATAAGTTCATAAACAAGCTCGGATACAACTCCATCTGAGGATGAAGAAGTCTCTGATGATGTTTCAGAATCCTCTGAAGATCCAATCCTAATGACACAACCAGATGTCAAAGAAGAGTATGATGAACCTCAGCATATGGATGCCGATGCTTCAACCTTAGCAACCTCATCAACACCCTCTGGAGCTAAGTTTACTTTCACATTTGATGATATCCCAGTATCCAGATGGGCTCAAAGGCTTCAAGAGTTTCACTCCTGGTTAGAAACAAAAAGCCTTACTGAACACAGCCACCATGCTGTTCTCTCAGAATTCACCGCCAGATTTATAGGCGTTCTTAGAGATTGGTGGAGCTCTCTTAGTAATACCGATCAGATACAATTTCTTGTTTTACAAGACTATTCTCAGGTGATCGAGATCCTTCATATTCAATTCCTTGGAAGCCAAGCAGATTTAAAGATCTTAAAACGAAAGGAATTCTTCAAACGACGGTGTTGTTCGTTCGAAAAGAAGGACCTTGAGAAACATTTTGGCATCATGATCAAGCTGTTCTACGCCCTTGGAGCGGACCAGAACCTAAAGCAAGCCCTATTAGCCTCAATCCCTGAAGAATTGCAGAATTCCATCTACAGACAACTCCAACAGCAATCCAGAGACATCCTGCAATTATCTGTTGGCCAGATTCAACAAGCAGCTATTCTAGCTCTTGAAGAATTCTGTGAAAAAAGACAACTTATTAATGATTACATGACAGGACACAGGGAAATGGATAAAGCTTGCAAAAAGAAAGGTTTAACGATCAAGTGCAAAGATGAAAAGAAATGTCGTTGTGGTCCAAAGAAGTCTAAATCCAGCAGACACTCGCAGAGAAGACTTCTCAAATCACCATTCCTTCCCAGAAGAAGAAAACGATGGAGATACCTCAGAAAGAAAAGATTCCAGGGACAAAAATCCTCCAAATGCTATGTCTGTGGAAAGAAATGCCACTTTGCTAAGGAATGTCCGAAGAACAAAAGCAAAAATCGGATGATCCAGGAATCATTGAATAAATAAAGAGGAAATCATGTGCAGATTCACATACAGAATTTCTCACCAAATGCAGTACTCCTCTTTGGCAAAATTCAGCCTTCTTCATTCAGTTGCCTTTCAAGAAAAATGAAGATATTAACCCCACAAAAGCCAGTCACTCAGGCATGAATCCAGAACATCAGGCTCTTGCAGAGACAGAATGCAACGAGCTCTTACAACAAGGCCTTATTGAACAATCTAATTCATAATGGGCTTGTGAAGCCTTCTATGTGAATAAACGGTCAGAACAAGCTCGAGGAAAACTCAGACTCGTCATCAATTATCAACCTCTCAATCACTTCCTCCAAGATGACAAGTTCCCTCTGCCCAACAGAAATGTTCTGTTCTCCAGCCTTGCCAAGGCCCAGCTATTTTTAAAGTTTGATCTAAAGGCATGATTTTAGCAATTGGGTATAGATCCAGCCGACAGGCCCAAAACTGGATTTTGTATCCCAAATCATCACTACCAGTGGACAATCATGCCATTCGAATTAAAGACGGCCCCATCACTGTTCCAAAAGGCAATGATAAGGATTTTCCAACCCATTATGGAAAATGCTTTGATTTACATTGATGATATCCTTTTGTACAGCCCAGATGAGGAAGCCCATTTAAAGTTTTTGGATCAATTCCATCAATTGGTCTTACAACACGGAGTAATGCTATCAGAAAAGAAGATGCAAATAGCCCAGACTGAAATCGAGTTCCTTGGAATGCACCTGAAAGATGGAAAGTATCAACCCGGTGAACACATTGCTCAATAATTACTCAAATTCCCAGACACGCACCTCACAAAGAAGCAAGTGTTACAATTTCTCGGAATAGTCAATTACTTAAGAGATTTTGTTCCTAAAATCTCTAAGTACACAAATCCTCTCAGAAAGCTACTCAAGAAAGATCCTCCTCCCTGGAGTACAGTTCATGAGAAAGCAGTCAAGTCCCTTAAAGGAAGACTACAAAAGCTACCACCCTTGCAGATCCCTTCAGATGGTAAAAGAATCCTCCAAACGGATGCCAGTGATAAATATTGGGGAGCCATTCTTATTGAAGAAAAGGACAAGAAGAGACGCATCTGTGGCTATAAAAGTGGAAGCTTCACTAACGCAGAAATCAATTACCACTCAACCTTCAAAGAAATCCTTGCGGTCAAGAAAGGTATTTCTAAGTTTGAATTTCACCTTATTGGCCATCACTTTCTTGTAGAGATGGACATGTCAGCATTCTCAAATATGCTGAAATTCAAACAAAAGAAGGTGCCCAATTCATAGTTACTAAGGTGGGCAAATTGGTTCTCTCAATACTCCTTTGACTGCAAACATATTAAGGGTAAAACCAATGCTTTGGCTGACTAGACCACCAGATAAGATCCTAATGTATAAAGCTACAGGATCTTCCTCTTCCTCAAAACCCAAAACCACCAAAATGAAGTCTCATCCTTCGATAGCCAGAAAGCCAGAAATAGAAACAGCCTGGGATATTCCTCCCAATCTCAACCCCTTATATCCTTCAGAAGTCTATAAGTTGGTAATAGAAAAGAAATTCCATTCCTCTGCAAGATCAATGATCTTCAGTTACCAACTTGACGTTTTCAGAAACCATGGGGGTTGTGCTTAAAACCTTTTGATCTTCACCCAAAATACCCATTTATTCATCCTTTAACCTTTGAATTCCATGAATACCCAGATGAACTTAAATGGTTACTATGGTATTTTACTCATGTCCATCATGTTGCTGTCCAGTTCAACCTGGAAGATTTACTTTATTACATGAGTAGAAGGAAGACAGGTTTTGGACAACCAGAGCATGACAACTTATGGGAAATACTTAAGTGGTTTTATCCACTTGAAGTATGGTTCGAACTAATCAGCAATGTCATGGAAAGACAGGAGAAGGAAAAAGGATATATTATCCTTATTCTTCATAAGGCTCACGCAGTTATGGAGCATGGAAAGTCAAAACAGCTATCAGCTATCTCAACCGCATGGGTTCATCAGATTTATCCAGATAATATCAAAAAAATCCCAGTGGAGTACAGAAAATTTCAAAGATATATCTGTCAAATGAATAGGCAGATACCAGATGAGATATGGCCCTCACCAGAAACAAAAGCATCATGGGACACCTGACCAACTAACTCAGGTCTCGAAACTCAATACTGTCAAGAAATCTCTCAAGCACTCTATGAGTTTCATGATAACTTACCAGACCCAAAGGAGTGGTCCCAATCTTATCCATGGGACATCGGCACAGCTAGCAAGATTGACACATGGTACAATCTAGATGATTCAACCACAACACCCATGATTGAAGAGACAGCATCAACAGAAAATTCAAACGATCACATGGATGTGGACCCAGATGTTCAGTATGAAAAGTTCCAGCTGGCATGCTACAGACGAAAACAATAAAAGGAAGACCTCATTATTGAATTAAATATTACTGATGATGAGGACACCGACTATGATAATTTGTCATTATAATAAGTGTGTGGTCATGTCACTTTAAGTAAAGTAAGTGTCGGTCCAATAACATTTAGGACGTGTGTAAAATAGCTATTTTGTAATTTTCCTTCCCAGCTCTTTATATAAGCAGAGCCTTATGCTATGTAAAACTCAGAATTTGGCAAAGGAATAAATATAAGATTATCAGAGTGTTTATGGCTTTCTAAATTCCTCCTCTTCTCTTTAATATAGTAATGGCAGAATAGGGAGATCTCCAGTGAGTTTTTCCTGACGTATGCTCTGTAAACTTGCCACTCCGGTGGATCCTGTTTACATCAGAAATCATGATTAACTTAGACTAGAGAATCAAGCATGGAGATAGTTGTGAAGGATGATCAGATTGGTTTAAAAGAAGTAGATTAAGAGGAAAGACGACGCAGGAAAGGTTACTGTAACTAACAGGCAGTGCCCCGTTAGCCCAGGAAAGGCTGTTTTTGGCATAGCATACCTATTACAGTAACTGACACTGTTCTGGCTACCTCTTGATCGATCCTCCAATCTGTTTTTGAATTAATAATGGTTATTTTTTCACTTTTGTTTGTTAGTATGTTAGTAGAAAATGATGGAATGAATGAAGAAAGAGGGAATCACCGACCCCTTATGTTTGATGAGACATATTCAGAATCTACTGTCCCTAACTATCTCTTTCCCTCCTAACTCAGTTTCTTGGCTTTTTCCTATAACTCTAATCCCGAGGTGATCGTTTTGTCCTTGTCCGGATATCATTTTGATTAATTCCATTTTATTACATTACTTTATTAATATTCGTTCCTCTCATTTTACATATCTAGCTCCCCACTTAATTGTATGTGGTTAAGAAGTGAGAAAAATAATATTTCTATTATTATAATTTAATTAGTTTTTATGTTCATTAAATTTTATTTTAATTGTAATTTCAAACCAATCAAATAAATTTAAAAACCACCTATAAATAACGTAAAACATGCTTCAGATCTTGACTATACGGGATATATGATTTATGCATAAATTAGGACAGTGGCACAGTGACGTAATTATAGAGGGATTAGTGAGGTGATTGTCTCACAACAATATTAATAAAAAATTATTCTTAGACTGAAAAAAATATTTTTTTTATTAAAGTTAAAGTGATTACAAATAGTATATGTTCTAAATATACTCTCAACCATTTGACAATGAACGCTCAATCACCCTGCTGCAGTTGCTGGTGCTCGAACCCGTGACCTCTAGGAACAATAACCGTTCATTTAACCACTGAGGCAAGTTGGTTCGTGCAGACTGAAAAAAATATATATAATTCAATGTTAGCTTTTTTTTAATTCATTTATTCAAACGATCTCTTCAATAAATAATACTCCCTCCGTCTTATAATTTATGTCCTTTATTGACTTTTTTGTTCAATTTTTTTTAACTTTAATTCATAATTATTTAAAATGTATCATTGATAAAAATATGAAAAAATATATTTTAAAAATTTCTAATCGATTAGTTTTCAAATATATATATTTTATAAAAATTAATTATTTAAAATATCCAATATAATAATAAAATATTTTAAAAAATTTAACTTTCAAAAAGTCAATAAATGACATTTTTATGGAAAGATGGAAGTATTAAGTTTCTGTTAAACCTGAATAACATGTTAACAACGAACCTATGAAATTTTTTAATTTTTACTCATGTACCCTAAAACGTAAAAGGTAAGACACAAAGACAAAGCTCTATTAGGGTCCAAAGAGGCCTGAAGCCCTATTAAAAATAGTTAAGTTATTCAAATATTTTCCTTTATTTTTTTCAACGATATGGTTTTTTAAGTTTATTTTCAGATATATAGTGATTATTGTAGTAGTCAGAAGTCAGACGGCTTTTACCTCATTTTGAACAGTATTTTATTAAAAAATATTTAAAAAAATGATGTTGCAGTCGTCTTCTATTGTTCCATACACGCCATGTGTGAAAAACTCTGTTTGAAGTCGGACTGTAATCTATCAAAGTTCATTATTTTAATATTAAAATAAAAGTCACTGTTTGAAGTCGGACTGCAATCTACCGGACTTCTGACTTGCTACAGTAAAGAACCATATTTGTGGAAATAAACTTAGGAGTTGGGAGGACCACATTGTTGGAAAAAAAATGGAGGACAATATTTAGTAATTTCTCCATTGAAAATTTTACAAATTTTGGTCTATTAGTATTTTGGCTACTATAAAAGTAAGTATTTAAAAATACATATATTTATTAAATAAGGGGTTGAACTAAAGAATGATGGGTTTAGTATGTTCTCAAATTTCTTAATATAATAACATTTCACGTCCTTATAAGTTTAAATACTAGATAAGCTAGATAAAAAATTTAAATTTTGAGTTTAAACACCTAACAAGTAATTATATTTTTTAAATTTGATACTTCAACCCTTCCAAAGTTCCAATATTCAATCCCGATTCCTTCCCCTGATTAAATAAATACTCATATTATGCATTAGTTTATATCATTCACTTCTTTGACTAGCTTAAATACTCGTATTCAAATCCTAATTTATTACACAATTTTCGAACAGCGCCCAGAAGTCGTAATTTCAACACTCTAATTTTGGTTTTGTTTGCCTCTTTGACTGGTATGCGGTATGCCAAACAACGTCCCCAACTTCAGTGACGGAGCCATTAAGGCATTGGGAGGGGCAATCGCCCCCACCCCGAAGAATTTTTTTTTTTACTTTTGTTTTTTTATTTAATTTTTTTAAAAAAATAATTTATTTATAAATTTGTCTCCCTCAATTTCAAATATTTATAGTTTGCCCTCCAATCCCAAATCCTGGCTCCGTCCCTGCCCAACTCCCCAAAATGTTTATGTATTTTCTATTAAATTTATTTTTATCTATTTTAAAACTTTATAAGTACATCCCTTAACATAAAATTATGTGTTCGTCCCTATCCAAAATTATTTAAACATTCTCGACGGTAATGTTATACTAAAAGTTTTAAATGTTTTGTCTGTTTCCCTGAGAAGCTAGCTGTTATATAAGCCGGAGTCATATTATATTTTTAAATGGATGAGTCATACAGAAATAATAAGTAAGATTTTTGTTGAGAACAAAACCCTAACAAATCAATAGTAGTTAAGTTGAAGTTGTAATTGAATGATTGGAAATGGAATTGAGACAACAGTTGCCCCACGTTCCTGCATGACAACCCCGCCCCTACAACTACAAGAGAACAAATTCAACTGGGATTCTCTGACCATTACTATACAGTTGCTTTGTCTTCCCACCATTATTATCTTCGCATGTGAAACAACCCCCCCCATAATTTAAGCACTTGTTCTCTATTTAATTAAGACATTATGTAATAAAATAATAGTTGTAATAATTTGTTAAAATGGGGGGAACCCTTGTTGGACGCTGACGAATGCTTGCCGCGTTAAAATAATCGGGATGGATCAGATGTTGGTGTTGACTGTTGAGTTAGGTGCACGCCAGACACTTGCCCAACCCCTTGTACACCGCTTGACGTCACCGCCTACCGGCTATCTCACCGGTTGCGTCCACCACACCATACCACACCTATATATCCAGACTTCTTTAACTCTACTAACCTTCTCTGTATTTTATTAATGGCAAAATGACAAAAGATACCCTCAACGTTTGCAAGTTTTGTCATTTGGCTCACTATTCTTTTTTGGGTCCAAAAATTGTCAATCAACTGACGGTCAACGACTTATTAAAAAATTGATGTGGCATCACCAGATCTTAATACATGACAAGTCCAGTCAGTATCAGCTGTTGAATGTCAGTTGACTGACAGTTTTTATCTAACGGGGACATATTTGGACCAAAAGAAAGAATAGGGGGAAAATAACAAAACAAGCAAACGTTATTGGGGGCATATTTAGACCAAAAAAAGAATAGATAGTCAAATGACAAAACATGCAAACGTTGGGGGCATCTTTTGTCATTTTGTCTTTATTAATTATATCTTGATTAATAATTCCTTACCTTTTCAAATGATAATTCATACCCCTTCTATCACATTCAGTATGTCCAGTATTTACTTTTTAAAAGTCAATTTTTTAATTTTGACTATAATTATTTTAATTAATTTAATTCTATAAAGCATATATTTTTAAACTACTTGATTGAAATTTTTTAAAACATACTTTTTCATATTTGTATCAATAGTAAATTTAAAGTAATAATGAATCAAAATTAAAAAAATTTGATAAAAAAGTTAATACTAGACATATTGAATAAGACGGTGGGAATATATATCAGCCATTATATTAAAAATGTTAATGTAATGTCACAAATCAATTAACAAATGACTGTATGCCAATAATGTTAACTATAATAATAAAGTATATTTTGCTCTAAAAATATAAATTTAAAGATAATATCGTTAAAATCGTCAATCATAAATGACTCGAAAAATACTATATAAAAGGACAACCTAAAGCCAAGTATAAATTGCCGCAAGGTAAGCCCCGGTCGCTTTGGATTCATTAACATTAGCGAGGTAGTTATAAAATTCTCCCTTTTTAACCTCAAATTCTTTTATCAATTTAAGCATTAGAGTAGAGATGACCTGGAGAACAAATTCTGATGGCTCCATAATTGTTTTGCTCTGGTAAATAGTGACGGATCTATAAATATTTTTTAAAAAGTATATTTTTAAAAAAAATCAGAATAAATATAAATTATAAAGATTAAAAATATTATACTTCAATTTATAAAAAATTTAAAATTTAAAGTCAATTATAAAAATTTAAAAGTTTAGGATGAGTACAGACGAATTCAACCACATTCGCCATTGCATGCAAATCGTCATGAGGAGAGTAATAAGGTTAGCCATAATTCTTTCTTACTTTTCAAAACATTTTTTTAAAAGTTAAAAACAATTTTAATACTAAAAGCAATGAATATCAATATTAACAAATAGTTTCTAGAGTAAAAATGTTTTTTCAAGCCAGTTATTCTAAAAGCTAAAAGAAACAATCTTCGGCTTTGGACTTTTAAACATTGTTTGGTAAATAGCGTTTAAAACTAAAATTAAAGGTTTGACCGATCAAATCTGTTATTTTAGATGTATGGTAAATAGTGTATTAGGATAAAATCTCAAATTTTGAAAAAGTTGCTAATAATAACTTTTTGAAATTTGAAGTTTTGACATTAAAATTATAAAGACCCTTTTACTATTAGCCATTATAAAAAATCTCCAATAACCTAAATTTTATCTTTTCTATTTTAATTTTCTACCCTCACGTATTTACATTGTGACATTAGTAAATTAATTTTTTTTATTCCCACACATTTTTATTTTTATTTATTTAATAATTAATTAAATTGTATTAAAAATAATTTTATAAATAATAAAATTAATATATTGATCATTCAAATATGCTTAGATATGGTATATTAAAAAATTATTTTTACAATCTAATTAATATTAACGTATACAAAATATTGATAACTAATAAACTATTCAAACAAGTATCGAATATAATCATATCTTTATATGTCATTTTTCTAATTGCTCTGTAATCTACTATCAACTATTCGCTAATTGCTAAACAGAGCTTAATATTTTCATATAGAAGTCATTAAAATATAATTTAAATTATTTTTATTTTTTTACATTATCCTTAAAATTTAATTTGTTTTACAACAGCCTAAAACGTTTTAAATTAATAGACAACCCTTTTCAAAATATTTTTTTTCAAAATTCAACGATGATGAAAGATTGACCCTCGGTATCTATACTATTATAAAATTGGAAAATTCTACAACGAGAGACGAACATTGATAAACACCACTAATGATGAACACCGATAAACACCATTAATTTTTTTTAAAATTTTAAAATCTAAAGGACTAAAATTATAATTAAAATTATCTCTTAAAAAATAAAAATCAAATTTAATAGTTACTTTATAATATTTTTAATAGGTTAGAATCAAATATACCCAATTCTCTTAAACCCTAACAAAATCAATCTCTTAAAAAATAGAAATCAATTTATAATTTTTTAATAGATTAGAATCAGATAGTCTATTAAAAAATTATAAACCGATTTCTATTTTCTTAAGAGATTGATTTTGTTAGGGTTTAGGAAAATTGAGTATATTTAATTTTAACCTATTAAAAATATTATAAAGTAACTATTAAATTTGATTTTTATTTTTCAAGAGATAATTTTAATTATAATTTTAGTCTTTTAGATTTTTAAAATTAAAAAAAAAAAATTAATGGTGTTCATCGTTAGTGGCGTTCATCAATGTTCGCCGCACGTGATAGACTCATCCTATAAAATTTCTAATTAAATTTGATCTCAATAATCAGGTGTTAAAAACCCATAATGCTATATTGAATCCAAGCTCGAACTATAATAATTAAATAAGTTGGGGTTATTTAGGTCCCCCATTTTTAGGAAATAGCTATAATACACCAGAAAGTAATACTACCTGCTGTAAACATACTTTCCCTTTTAACTTATTTCACTTCTTTTTAATAGAACGTATTTCACTTTTTTTTTTTTGTGTGAAATAGAGAACATATTTCACTTTTGAAATATAACTTTATATATATGACGTTTATAATAAATTTAAGTATATAAAATTTATAGTTGATGCATTTCCCGTGTTTTAATATAGGATTTATATCTAATATACAAACGGTAAAAATAAAAAATTTCTACAAACATATTGATTTTAAGGTTTAGGGTTAGATTCTAGTGTTTAAAGGTTAGGGGTTTAGGCTTATGTAGTTAGAATTTAGGGTTTAAGATTAATATTTAGGGTTTAAGGTTTATATGTTAGGGTTTGGAATTTAGTGTAATTTGATAGGGATTTAGGTTAAACATATAAACACTAGATTATAACCCCAACCCCTAAATTTTAACCACAATCCATCAATTATAAGCCATTAAATCTAAACCCCTAACCTTTAAACCATAAAATCTAAGCCTAAACCCTAAAATTAATACGCTTATAAAAATATTTTATTTCCACTTTCAGTGTATTGAATAAGTACCTTTAATATATACATTAACACTTAACAATGAGTTGTACGATGGCACGTATTAAAAAAATATTACTATTATATATATGTTTATTTTTTTTATCAGGGTATTGTTATATGCGCGTACTATTGTTATATATATACATGGTAAATAAGGGATACAAAAAATATATTAAATAAATATAAGCTTGCTCGTAATTTTACGATATTAATGATTAAATGATATTCACATCTTAAATTATACTTCCTCTTATATATATACTTGCGTCAAGTTATATATATATATATATATAATACAAGTAGAAACTAAGAGGGTGAGATGATGAATTGGGCGTTCGACATATAACTTAGAAATGAAGTGATGAGAAGGAATTGTGGAGGGAGGACCAGTCAAAGTTAACATTATTAGGTTAGGGCTATATTTTATTGGAGTGGACATGCCTTTCGAGTGACTTTTGCATAGTTTGTCGGAATTTTGGAAGGCTACTCCACTGCTCATACGGGTGGGGGTTCCTGTTTTTCACCGCCAATCTGCGTGTACGAAATCTAACGAGTGGTTTTGGTGAAAAAAATGATTTTCATTATATAGAATCTAATTTCGAATATATTGAAAAAATACAGCATGCACGCCTTGCACTTTCTTTTCACCACCCTTAGCTAGCTATGGAACTTACCTGTGATAGGCGCCTATATATGAGATCTGCAATTGCATGCACTATATAATTATATGCACTCAACTTGAAGAAAGAGATCAATTGGACGAACTTCCCATGTTTAACAATATAATAAATAAGAATTGTTTGTAATATAATTAATTTGAATTGAAATTAATAAAAAAAGTGTAACTAACTATGGAATGTCAAAGGAACTAACCCTAAAAGTTAAAATTATATCACTACGGAGATCCAAAAAGTTTGATGATTTAAGACCATGGGAGTGATGTACATAAAGCGAAAAGTGTATCGGAAACTGCAAGAGGGAAAAAAATTTTTTAATATACTAATTTGTTATGGGATTAAATTAATGTAATGGATAATTAAGGGTCATGGGATTGTGTGTCATTTCCCATGTGACATAAATGACTTTGCTTCCAATGACAAGATGTGATTAAAATACATTATTCTTCTCTTTGTTTGCATTAATCCCATGCCCTTTAAGTGCTTCCCAAGTTGAAATAAAGAAAATCAAACCATCGTCATCCATTCACATGATCACATCTCAGACCATTATCCTTTTCATAGCATCATATATATTTTTACAAATATTTTTTAGATCAAAAAAGAATAACAAAATGACCCTAAATTTTTAAACAAACAAATAATTCATATTGTTTGTAGATCTGGCAAACTTCACCTAAGGCCCGAATCGAACCGAAAAGAATTAAAAGTGAACCGAAATAGACCTGAACCGAATGGACCTCCAAAATAAATAAAAGATATTAATAAAAACAAAGGAAGATGTGATACTGCACAACTCACCAAAAAATTAAATATATTGGCTTTATAAAGTAATATAAAGGGTGTAAAAAACTGACCAACCTAAAAACTTGATTAAAACCGACTGATCTCCTGTTGATCCGAATCGAAAATCAACTGACCCGAAATGATCCGAAGCACAATAAAACTGAACTGAACCGAAATAATCAAAATCAAAATAACTCGACCCGAATTCGAACTGATTGACCCGTTTGGGACCTCTAATTGTTTGTTGGTGTTTATTTTATTGATTATTGTGAATAGTGAAAAAGTAAATATCAAAGTGGATATTGTTATTTATTTACTATTTATTATGAAAAGTGGGAAGTAAATAACTACAAAGTGGAGAGAAAAAAATTATAGTAGTTGGGCCGAAGGAACAGTGTTAATATTTGGAGATGGGTAGCAGTCCCACTATTCGGTAATAGTTTCCAAATGCATATAGACACGCGCCTACTTGGCGACCTCGATTTGGAGCTGAATCGCCTACGGTAATGATAATAGGTTTAATATTTTTTTTTGAAAAATACAATTCTAATGTTATAGACATTTGATTAAAATACTTTAATTTATTATCACTTTTATAAGGGTAAATTGTGTAGTTGGTCACCTAAATATAAAAACATTCATTTTAGCCACTGTTTTTTTTAAATAATAGTAAAAAGATTCTAGTTAATGTATTCACATGACTAATAGAGATTATATTGTTTAGAATCTTTTCACGAATGAAGTAATAATCAACCTTGATAGATAAAAATTTTATGCCCCTTTTCGGTGCCTTTTTTATGCCCAAACACTTAAATACTAAATTCCAAACCTTAACTCTAAATTCTAAATCTTAAATCCTACACCTTACGCCCTAAAAAATACACCTACATTAAATCCCATAAACCCTAAATTTTAAACCTAATTTTTAGTGTGGGGCATAAATAAGAGCACTGAAAAGGGAAAAAAAATTCTATTCAACATTGATATGTTTGGTTATTTCGTGATAGATTGGATTTGAGATGATATAAAAAATATTATTTTACTTTGCTTTAGTTCTAGATTTTTTTTACTTTGTATTTTGATAAATTTCCAAAAATCGGCATTGTTTGTATTAATATTTTTGTAAACTACAGTAATTTTATTTAATTTGATTTTCAAAGTTATTAAAGCACATTCATTCGATAAATATGAAGTTCACTGTCATTTAAAAACCCAAAAGTAGTGGTCAGGCCAGGCCCATTATACCTTTTCAATGAGGCAATTGGTAACATTTTAAAACCCAAAGTTAGTGTCTCTGCTCCTCTGCAAAGGATGGCACGAATGGGCAATCTCTGGATTTGTAATTAAATAAATGTGTGATTACTTAATTTTAGGTTTAGTTCTATTTTGAATTTTTGATTGACTTTGAAAAATTTATTTTGATTTACTTTTTTTAACTTAAAAAATATATTAATTTTGTATATTAAATTTAAATTAATCAACTAATAAGTATCGAAAAGAGCGAGGTTGGTGATCACTTTTTAAGGAGCCAAATAGAATTATAAATTTATGGGAGTTTAAGGTACAATTTTACCACTATATTAATTTATTTGAATAATTATTTAATACACTGATGGTGGAAACTAAAAAGTTTATATGATTGTCTTAGGGATTCAGTTTAGGGTGTAAGATTTATGAGTTTAGATTTAGTGCTTTAGAATTTAATGTTTATGAATAGAATTTAAGGTTTATAGGTTAAAATCAAAATTCTCAACACATTACCTTAAAACCTAAACCCTAAATTATATTCACAACCACTAAATTCTAAAGTACTAAACCTAAATTCATAAATCCTACACCTTACACTGAATCCCTAAACCCTAAAACTAAACCGCTTTCATCGCTAGTGCATTGGATATAAATCGAATTTACAATTCCATAAAATTTGAAGGTACTAAGCGCCAATTTTCCATTTGAGAGGACAAGGGCACCGCCAACCCTTTGGCGGGCTCTTGCGGAAGGCCGTGAGTGAGTTGAAGCGTGTAAAAAGGACAGAACCTTCGAACCCAATTAAACACTTATTAGCGTTGTAGATTAAGGACATAACATTCTCTGATATGCTCCTAAATCCTAATCATATTCCTAATAAAAGGAAAAAGAACCCCTAACTGCCTAACCAAGCTTGGCCGAACTCAGTCCTTTGCTTATCGGAAGGGGAGAGTTTGAATGTTTGAGGAAACTCAGAAAACACAGTCCAAATGATGCTGCGTTTTCACTCCCAGAGTCAACGCATCCATCTCCTCCTCCGCAAGTTCACTGCTTTTTCCATGCCCTCCAAACATTTCCTTCCTTCCTCTCTCCCACTGCCGCCTCCTAAAAACTTCCACATTCCCTCTATTCCTTCAAAACCCTTCCCCAAAACCCTTTCTTTCTCGCTTAGCACTAATGGGTTTTCTTCTCTCCCTTCTCCCTCTCCAGGTATTTTATTTCTTTTATGTCAATACCTCGTTTCTATTGTTACTTGTATTATAGAAAATAAGAGGATGTTTAATCGTGCTGAGACTTGCATAGGAGCGTGCAAATGTTCATATTGGAAGGCTTACCAGACTTCCCTTTTTTGTTTATCTCTAAGCTCACTCTCAAGGCTCGGAAGACTCGCACTCCGATATGAGTAACTTGCTGATTTTGAAGCATAAACTCGAACAGTTTGGCATCGATACAACTAATTGTTTTGCTGGGCGTGAAAACCGCTTATTATGCCCCTCGGTATTTTTTTTCTTTCATCAGTGTTGTTAGCTTTATTGCATTTCAACATAAGTTCGATTAAATTCTGTCATTCTGATTGGAGCAGTTTGCTATTAGAAAGAGCCATGCCTTGGCAGTTGTAATCCAGATTATGGGTCAGAGATAACATAGTTTGGAAAGCATGGTGTTTTCGCCACATTACTTATTCCGGCCTATGTGCTGATGGCACAGTTTATGATCTAGTTGAAGCTGTTAGCCATTAATAGGAGGAAACAAGTTACTCTGGACATTAAAACTAGAGAAAAGTTTTCGATTTTCAAAACCTTGGAGTTGGAAGTTGGAACCTTTCAATCATTCTTTATCCTTACTACGCTCAGCTTTATTGTGACCCTTTCTCTAAGTTGATATTCTTGTATGATAGTGCAATGGTGGTGACTCAGGGGAAATTAGCTTATCTCTTCTCATCACCCAAGATGGGTATGCTGCGTCCTTTTCTTTCTTGTTGACCTACTTTTTAGTTCTGGAGGCTCACCAAACCGTTGCTGATATATGTAATTTATAGGTATTCGGCTTCATGGATGTGTTTTCGAGCAAAATGTGGGTGGAAAGGCTTCACGAAAGTAATCTGTTTCCCCTCTTAATTGGTGCAGCAATATTTTTTCATCCGTGTGAAAGTTATTGGATATAAGCGGCTCTTGGTTGTCCTTTTGTTTTAGGCCTTTGCAGATGCCAAGTCAAAGTTTGAAAGTTTCAACCGAGTTAACAAAGTTAAGGTCATAAGGGAAATCACAGTAGAGAGTTTGCAATTAGAACCGCTCTGTAATCAGGTTGCTATATTTTACCTTTTTCTATATTTGTTCACTGAGGTTATATTGATTTAGAATTTGAAGAGGAAATAGAAACCTTTGCTTGGTAGTTGTAATCCCAAACAGAATTTGAGGAGGTAATAAAAACTATCGCCTTTTCCCCTTGTCACCGTTCATATGCCCAGCCTGATGTTTTTACAGTACTGCTTAAATATAAATTTGTGCAAATTGGACTGCAAATTTTGTGTTTCTTTATGTCAAGCCATCACTCTCTTGGAACGTTTCAAGCTTGGCCTCTGAACCTTCATTCTGTCCATCAGTGATCAGAAAAGCTGAATGTTTCTCAACCTTATTTAAAATTCATAAATGAAATGCTAAATGTTGATATCCATTGTGTGAATTCCAAATCCTAATGGTGTTCTGTTTCATTGGAAGATGATTTCCTAGTTATTTATCTGTATCTTCCTTCTGATTTAAGTTTCAATTTAGTGGATTGTGATACCTTAGTTAATATTTTTTTGCTCTTGTTTCAGCTCATTGAATATTTTGCAGAGCGAATGATATCTGCAGAAACGCTAAAGAGAAATGGCATAATGCAAAAAAAGTGTGGTGATGAGGTAATTATGAATCCTTTTTATTAAGTTATAGGCTCAAGATGCTGACTACATAGATTAAGTCTTACTTTGTAGCTTTCAATGCCTGCCTCTGGTAAATTCAGTGCTGAAGTTGGTTGTTCTCTACTTTTGTTGCATATTCTATGATTGTCCTGCATGTGCTATTTTCTGAACCTAAGTCCACCCTTCTAGTTAATTTGAGGTTCTCTTTTTTGAAAAAAGAACTATGAATTTAAACTCTTTGGATGGAATAAAAAGTGTACCGGTGGTTGGGTTACTTCACCTTCTATCCATTTAGAATCCTTCTTACAAGCTTCACGATCGCAAGAATAAGCCTCAGTATTTTTATTGAACTTTAGATATTAATGAATGTTCACTGTTATAAAAAAGGGATTTGGGAGAAGTAAAAGATATGATACCAACTGATGTAGGAGAGATTTGAGGAAATGTTACTCACTTGTGGTTATGGTCAATTTTGAATGAAAAATGGAGGATATTAAGGTTTATTTAGGGATAATGTGATTAGAATCCATTGCCGCCATCTCTATTGACCTATTTTAGAAAGCGGGCATGTGGAAAAAGAATGACAAGCCTCTTGACTTAATCCAGAATTCTCAACTGTTTGGAATCTTTCTTCTCATGGATGAAAGCAACCAAGGGAGGTGTGGAACCACCTTCTCGATCATGTTTTCATATTTCCTTGTGGTTTGTTTAATTGTTTCCGAATAACGACACACTTTGAATTATAGTATATATACGTCTCACTTGGAATTGTTGGGCATTGTATTTGAATGTTGTGAGTACTTGGTTGGAGTTTTGTCCCCTCCATACGGACTCATTATTGGAGAAATTAGTTCGAGATTCTTGAGCTACTTTCTGCCAATAAAACTTCTTAGTTCTTTCCCATTTTCTGCTGTTCATTTCTTTAATTGCTGCTTTTATCATAATGATTGAATTAAATTTGGTTTGATTGAGATTTAATATAAAAAAGTTCTGGATTTGAAGAGAGAATGTTGTGGGAAACTCTTGTGATGGCAAGATCTGGATTATTTTCTGTCTTGATGGGTTTGACTGGTGTATTTTCGTATGTGAATATGTGATTATTGCGTAACCATAATGGTAAACTATGAAAATGGAATATGATTTTGATTGCAAAGAAGAGAAAAATTAGTCTAAAAGAAGAGTTTCTGGCGTCATGAACAGTTACGTGAGAATACTGCAGCAGAACAGAGAGAGTAGTAGACAATGCTGCAGGCCATCCATTTTAGTAAACCAAATATTTTTTACTTTATTAATCAAAAGCTTGATTATATTAAGAGTGCATGGGTATTTATAATGGTTACTAGACACTTATACATCTAGAAACTAGGATTCCCTTTTGGAGACTAACCAGTACATGATAAACAACCAACTTGAACTCCTAGAAGCTCCTTGGGCTATCTAAATGCAGGGGAACTTAATCCCATGTCGCATAATTTGCTGAAATTGTGTTTCTTTCCCTATATGGAATTAGTTGGAATTACAAAGTGAAGCCTATTTTTTTAATAGTGACATTATAAAGTTACTTCTGTGGCAGCTATTGAAGTATTTGGCATGTTTGCTGTATTATCTTACCTTATTAGTTGTTCAAGATGACATTTTTTTCTATTGCCGCAGACATTTTTGGGAGGGTGTATTTATTTTACTATAAAATAACTGATTTTTCTTATTAATATAGTTAAGGATTGAAGATTTCAAGGTTGATGTTCCATTTTTTTGTTTATCAATGTAATCAACTCACAACTACTGTTATATTGTCTTAGCTAATTACTCTTTAAATTTCATTGACAGATTGCTATTGCATTCCCTTATTGGCGTAAAGGAAACCTTGTAAATTGCAAGTATCGGTTTGTACCCAAGAGGTTTTTGCAGGTTCTTGTGAAAGTTTTCCCATTCTTACATTGTTAATATAGTATGTTGACTTGGGCTTTAAATTTATTATCTCTGTAGACATTTATATTCATCCTCCTATGCAATGCTCCTGGACCCATCGCATTTGAGGGCACATTTTTCGTGCTCTTTATTTTATGAAGAAATTTTGATAAGATTTGATTACTCTTCTTCCATTGCAGGAAAAGGATACTGAAAAGGTACTTTATGGGCTGGATGATATAGAGAATGCAAGCGATATCATTATTGTAATTCTTTGTCCCTCTCTTCTGAATATTTATCCTGTTCTACATTTAGTTGATAAGCGATGCTTATTATTTCCAGCTTGTTATTATAGGTTGAAGGTGAAATGGACAAGCTTGCAATGGAGGAAGCTGGCTTCCGTAATTGTGTCAGTGTCCCTGGTGGAGCACCAGCATCAGTTTCTAAAAAGGAGGTTCCAGCTGAGGAGCAGGTTTTAGTTGAACTAAAATTTAATACTATATGTTATTTAGCTTTTCTGAGTAGCAACATTGATAAATGTTTGTCAGCCATCAAATACTATGTAGATATTCAACTTTAATGTTTCAAATATGAAGTAGGGAGGATTCTCTCCAATGTGGATCCTTTTGTCTCTATCTCTCCTCATACATGCATATCATATGAACAAATTTCCAATGAGAAATATGAGGTGACATAATCAGTTGGGTATTAATCAGAATCGTTTGCTTTTTGACAAATGAGGTTTGTCGAATGTGCATATTTTACTTGGTCTGCCTGCCTACATATCTTAAGTTAGTAGTGCACGATAGAATAATTTTTATGTATTACTTGTTATGATCTGCTTATTGATAGAGTAGTTTAGCCTCTGATAAGGTGGATAGTTGAACCAACAACTTCTCGCTTCTTTTAAGTAGAGAAGAATGGAATGAGAAAACGGCTCCAGCCATATTGGACAATATAGTATAACAATATTCTTTTCATCAATATGTAAAGCATAAATGTCATTCTAATGTTTCATTCGTGTGTTTTGAAAGCTAGGACACACAGTTTCAATATCTGTGGAATTGCAAAGAGTACCTAGAAAAGGTTTGCTGGGGTTTATTTCTTGGGTCTTCTTTATAATGTCGTTTTGAAATGAACATGGCTCTAGTTTTTAATGCTATGTATATATCACAGGCATCAAACATTATACTCGCCACTGATGGGGATCAACCTGGTCAAGCTTTAGCTGAAGAGCTTGCTCGTCGTCTTGGAAGAGAAAGGTTTATATGATTTTTCTGTAATGCTGAAGCTATTTAAAACTTATCCTGTTTTCTTTTCCTCTATTATTGTTGCTATCTTTGCATATTTTAAAAAAAGCAATCTTCTAAGTTGTGAGGAGTAAATATTTGCTTTCTCTGGGTGGCAGATGCTGGAGAGTTAAATGGCCGATGAAAAATGATCTGGATCGTTTTAAAGATGCAAATGAGGTCAAATATCTATATTTTTTTACCTATGCCTTTAATGATGTAAATCTTGATTTTTGACTAATTTTATGCTCAATTTAATGTCATTCATAATAAACTGAAGATTAGTTGATATTAAAAGGTTATGAAGGTGTTAAACAACAAGCTCCACTCCTTCCCCTTCTTGACATCCTACTGTGGGGTTTCCTTCTGCTTATAAACTTCAGTTGATTGGTCTGAAGATTCATGCAAACAACCCATTTGCATTTTGTGGCATCTGCAAATTTTACTATGATGTAGAACAGCAAGAGGCTAGCATTTATGACTATTTTATGTCCTCAATTCTTTAAGGAAACTTGAAAAACTGTTTAAACAAAAATAAAATAACACCAGAAAATTTTAACTCAAATAAACATGACCTGAGACTCAAAATCCTTTTCAAGTTGCCAAAGCTTCCTATTGTTTACAAGTGCCAAATTGAGATTTGAACATTTGGAACAACCATCTTTGAGGCTGCTACCATGTTGCGGATAAAATTTTGTTCCAAAATCAAATATTCTCACCGAGCAACTCTTACTTGTAACAGGTGCTTATGTATTTGGGACCTAGCGTTCTTAAGGACGTAGTTGAGAATGCCGAATTATATCCCATACGTGGACTATTCAACTTTAGAGATTTCTTTGATGAAATTGACCAATATTATTATAAAACTCTTGGATATGAATTTGGTGTCTCAACTGGTTGGAGGGCACTGGACAACCTATATAATGTAAGCTTGAAGTGTTCTTCGTCTACCTTTATAATTTTGCTTGATGTATTCTTTGTTCTGTATTGCCTGTTAACTAGTGGTACTGTAGAGATGATATATAATCCATCTCAAGTTTTTATTTTCTTCTTTGTCTCTCTACCAGGTTGTGCCAGGAGAGCTGACAATAGTAACTGGTGTTCCCAACTCTGGGAAGAGTGAATGGATTGATGCTCTCTTATGTAATCTTAATGAAAGTGTTGACTGGAAATTTGCTCTTTGTTCCATGGAGAACAAGGTCAGCCACAAAATTTCTTATATTCATCCGCATTTATGGTCTCATGGTTCTTGATTTACCGACATATATGTGGAACTGTGTAAAGGAATTGCATCTTTTTACCTGGGAAGATATGACTTTGAAACTAAGGAAGATGAAATTTTTGATATATTTTTGTGTTATATTGTTGCCTTGTTGGTAAGTAGACAAGGATGACCATTCCTGCTTTCTTTTGGGTTACTTCGAAGTATTATATATTTTTTCAATTAACTTTATTTCATGCATAAATGTACATTTTCAAAGTTCACATCTTAATCAGCTCTTTCTTTTGCAAATCGTCTTTAATTATTCTAGAAACAAAGTCCACTTCTGTGATAGTGGAAAGTCCATCAACCAAGTCAATCAAAGGCATACAAGACTTTCTAGAGATAGATTAATCCTTTTTCTCTTGAGTGATGTTTAACGAAATTAGAGTTCTTCTAATGTGAGTGCATTTCCTTCTAGATAAGCACAAGATAATCACTATTATAATATTATATTGTTATTGTTAATCATGCTATTTCACATCCTTTTGAGTAACTCACTATTTTTCCATTATTTGTTGATCAAGGTTCGGGATCATGCAAGGAAACTCATGGAGAAACATGTAAAGAAACCGTTCTTTGAAACAGGGTGAGTTTAGCTGGTTTGAGTTTCCATTATTACTCTTGTAGCATCATTAGATCTAGTAAATTTTTTCTTTATACCTTGAAATTATTTGTGAACTTAACTCGGTTAGGTTGCATGGGGGTGCTTAATAATTTTAGTTCACTTAGATCTCATAATTGGCTATCTACAGGATATGTAAGCAAAATACCGATGAATTTTGAACTAATTGTTTTACTCATGTTTTTGGTCTGATGTGAGCAATTGTAAGATATCCTTGTTTTTTAATATGCTATAGCTTCATATTCAAAATAAAATGATGATTGTCTATTTCATTTTAGCCAAAATTATGATATAGAACAAGCATTGTGAAAATAATGCCCTCAAGAAATAATTTAAATTCTCAATCAAAATTCTTTAAAATCCAATAATTCAAATCTATAATATTTGAAGTCAATAACTCAATATTTCATAAAATCAAGCATGCTCAAAACTGGAATAACATAGACGTTTATAACAAAACACAAAATCTTAAGCAAAACATGAAACACCAAATATAACTTATGTCATGTAGCCCACCACTTTGATATTCAGAAACCTAATTAAATTAGTAATCAAAGTCGACCTCCAAATACCATAAAACCTAAATATGTATATATACTCAAATGAGACACCGAATATAACTTATGTTGCCCAAGTAACCTAAAATTGAGATATTCAGAAAGATCAATAATTTAATCATCCAAGTCCACCCCAAATACCTAAATTCTCTTCAATTTGATTCTTCAACTAGCATATCATCCTCCAAGAGATGGTTTGGAAAACTAATGAATACCTGGAAATAAAACCTATTTGTTTATGTTTGCAACTGTGGTTCCTTTGACCTACCTTGTTTTAATATAATAATCACCAATTGGTTTGTTTGCTGCTTTTGCTGGCAATAGCTATGGAAGCAATGCGGAAAGAATGAGTGTTCAGGAATTAGAGGAAGGGAAGAAATGGTTGAGTGACACATTTTATCTCATAAGGTAAGTTGAACACTTCAAAATTACATGGTTTCTGTTCTCGTAGTAAAAATTCGACAACTATTTATTGATATTATAGGTGCTCATGCTGATTGAGACTTTTATTCTTTATTTTTCCAAATTGTTTGCCTAATTACTGAAAGATTTATGATTTTTTATAAGCCTTTCTTTTGATCTTTTTTGTTGTTGTTGTTGTTGTGTGTGTGTGTGTATTTTGGGGGAAGGGGTGAATTTACAGCTCCGAACAAGCTTGGATGCTTTTAGAAATTGAGGCCTTGTATGGTCTTTGTTGTTGTGCTTGCTTTCTTAATACTGCTTTCTAGCTTTATCTCATGGGTTCTGGAATAGGTGCGAGAATGATTCTCTTCCGAATATAGATTGGGTTCTTGATCTTGCAAGGGCAGCAGTACTAAGGCATGGTGTTCGGGGGCTTGTAATTGATCCTTACAATGAACTTGATCATCAGCGCCGAGCTAATCAGTGAGTACTTTTTACACAATGCTCAGATTTGCCTTATTTGTTTTGCTATTATTTTAGCACCTCCTTTTTACTTAGATAGTATAGTTTTGTCACTTTTCTTGGTGCCTTGAATTTTGGGTTATCCATGAAATACATGTATATAATTTAGATTTTTGTTTTTATGCCAATGGCTAACCTGCTTGATAGTTGGGAATGTCAGGGAACTCATTATTATTATTAGAACTACCTCTCTGTGTGTTTTGCTTAAAATTTTATACTTTGGTAGAAGTATTCACAAAGGTCTCCTGGTTCTATCCTAGTGGGACTCATAAGCAGACAAGCAAAGCTTCACAGTTGTTTCGAAACTGTCTTTACTTTTGCCCATTCTGAGTACTCCTCGTTTACTAGCTGCCGAAATGTCCCAGTTATTAACATCTTGCATCCATAACAGGACTGAAACGGAGTATGTAAGCCAGATGCTTACGAAGATTAAACGATTTGCTCAGCATCACTCTTGTCATGTCTGGTTTGTTGCACATCCAAGACAGGTTGGTCTCTCTGAGTTATCTTTTATTGCTCGGTCTCTCTTTGTAATAATTTTATGTTTGTTTATCAGTTGCATGATTGGGTTGGGAATCCTCCTAATCTCTATGACATCAGTGGAAGTGCACACTTTATAAACAAATGTGACAATGGAATTGTTATTCATCGGAATCGGGATCCCACGGCTGGGCCTGTTGATCTAGTACAAGTGAGTATTGTCACAAGGTTGTCTTTGTAAGCAATCCTCTAGTTTCTATTGCTGAAATATGCTTTTGCAGGTCTGTGTGCGGAAGGTACGGAACAAGGTTATAGGAAATATAGGTGATGGATACTTGTCTTATAATAGGTACGTGACATTACACCATGTTTGTAAATTGCTATTTTCCCTTCTTATAGTCTGAATAAGGCTTGTGTTTGTGATAAATAAACCAAATCTGATTAGAAACAGCAAAGGGTTAACAGTTGTTGAGCATTCAGATCATTACAATTTAGAGCTTGAATAGAAAACTATAGATACTTCATAGTTGGAGGGCCTGGAAGAGTCAGATAAGTTAAGTTAATGTACTTAAACGGGTTAAAAGTAGGTTAGAAAATGCACTAGGAGCTAGCAGTCGGACCATTACCAAGACTACCCGATGAGGCAAGTAAAATAGGAAACCACAGGTTGGACCAGTGATTGTCCATTACTTAGCAACTTAACCTTTAACCACTCTTTCTATGATGCCTTGCGGAATCCGCATAAATAGTTCAAGCGTACGTGCCGTGTTCGTGATTGCTGAAAATAACATTAAATCGGACTTGTGATATGAGAAGAAACTTGTGGATCTTCTTATGTGGTTATTACTTCACGGTGGTCTTATTCAATGAACCTTGGCAGGGTGACGGGTGTATATGATAGCGTCAGTGAACCACAAAAGATGTGATAGGCCATGGTGGTGTTGGTCCAAGGCTTACTTGCAATGGCAGTGTTTATTTATTTATCATTAACACAAAATGTTGAAATTTTCCATTCAATTTCGCATTCTCGTAGCGTTGCAACAGTAGATTGTTTGGCAGTCTCCTCAGTTTCTTGAATTTTGTAATATTAAATGTCTCTTGGGAAATGAAAGTGCGTTTTGCTGTTCTACATTTAGATTTTTTTTTACAATCTTAGCCCCTATTATTTGTTTACATTTTATTGTGTCAGAGCTTCACAAATCAGATCATTTTCCATTTATTATTATTAGCCATCTTGTAGGACAATTTTTAGTGCACTGTTTATCAACTTCGATATATAAAAAATATATATTTTAAAACCTTTAATGACAAAAACCTGAGTCTGCAGATCATAAAAAATTACTAAAAATAAATGTTGTAAGAAACGAAATACATGGACTCCAATTGTATTATCAAAATTTTCAACTCAAGATTATCTTTATAATTCAAAAATCAGCAAGGTTCTTAAATTTTTACCTCGTCTAAAGTTGGTCAGTGTCATTAGTTATTTCCTCTTACAACTTTAATTGAAGAGTAAGAAATTAGAAAGCAAAGGATTACATAAATCAACAGAATTTAAGTTATACACAGTAAAAGGAGAGGTTACAATGGTGATGCATGCAGATCAGGCTCTTCGTTTGCTGAGACGCCAAGAATTAGGTTCATGATATCTATCATAAAGAGGCTCAATGCGCTCTTGGCGCTTGCGCTTGCTCATTTTTGTGGGATCGGCCTGTTTAAAGAACCTAGGCGCAAGTTCAACCAGCCATTTCGGATCTATCACCGTCACCTCTCGCATGTACTCCTTTGTAGTCATTACCAGCTCATGGTAGATTACCCAGTCCGGCTGTCTCTGGAAAAGGGCACTACTTGGGTGAATGTAAACAGGCTGGTTCTCCACCACAGTTCTATATCCCTCCTGTGGGTCCTTCCTTGCAGCATGGAAGAAGAACCCTGCTGTGATTGCTTTCCTGATCTTTGTAAAATTCTTTCCTGCACTCACTATGTCCAGTTTGTACCTGTAAAAAGCATCACCGTCCGGGTTAGAACCTCAAAGGCCCAAGTATAAACTCTTAGCATGTTAAGAGGTTATAATACTCGATACTCGTAGAAACACAACAGATTCAAAACTAACGAATCGAGAGAGAGAAAGACTTGCTGGTTGATGCTATCATCACAACATGTGAAGATATTACTAACAATAGACTAGTCAGAATAATGCAAAAGCAATAAAAGCATATCCAGAGAACAGAGACATTCACAATAAGCTTTGTATTCTACTAAATGAACATTGACAAATGACAATCCCTAATAAGCTAAAGCAACATTATGCATTTTTCAACAGTCTAGGACACAATTAAAATTGCAAAACCATAAAAGCTTAGATATAAAGACAGATATCAAAAAGATTAGAGACAATTAGCAAAAGATATTATAAAGGCAAGAGCTAGAACTTACTTGTCCATGATGCTGAGAAGTTGTTTTCTAACATCTTGTGCCCTCCGTAAAGATCGAGACTGAACAAAATTTTCAAAACACCATGGCCCAGAAAAGTTCTTAGCTTTCCAAGCCTCATATACAGCAAGTAGAGTCAAATGGTCTCCCTCGGGCTGGAAAAACTTGGCCCTCTTCTGATCAGCTTGAGCTTGCTTTTCCCTCGGCCTGTAGAAGATGTTGCCAGTTTGAATCATTGAAATAATTGTTAATATCTCATCACTACAGCCGAGGTCCACACTGGCCAGTAACATCTTCGATAGTGGTGGATCAAGAGGAAATTCTGCCATTTTCCTACCCAATTTAGTCAAAAGACCCTCCTCGTCTAGAGCTCCTAGACTGTATAATTGCTCCATGGCAGAAAGGAGTGCTTGTGGAGCAGGTGGATCCATAAAATCAAAAGAAAGGAGATCATTTATGCCCATGGCCTTCATATTTAGTGTTGTCGTGCCAAGATTAATCCTTTGTATCTCTGGAATTGATGTAGGAGACATCTCATTTCGATAAGCACTCTCAGTGTACAAACGGTAGCATTTTCCAGGTCCGGTACGCCCAGCCCGCCCGGCACGTTGCTTCGCTGATGCTTGTGAAATTGGTGTTATGACAAGGGAATCAAGCCCTTGCTTTGGATTATAAACATTTTGTTTTGCAAAACCAGGATCAACCACGTAGAATATTCCATCTATAGTTAAAGAAGCCTCTGCAATATTGGTTGCCACTACGACCTTCCTTTTCCCAGGAGGGGCAGGATCAAAAATCCTGGACTGCATCTCACTAGGAAGGGCACTATAAACTGGTAAAATAATCAATTCAGGAACATTTTTACCTAGTCCTTTCATCCTCTCATAAAGAGATTGGCATGCAAAATCAATTTCCTCCTGACCAGTCAAGAAGACGAGAATGTCCCCTTCAGGTTCAGTCAAGTGTATCTGTAGGACTGTTATAAGGGCAGCATCTAGGTAGTCACTTTCAGGCTGTTTTGTATAGAGTATCTCCACGGGAAATGTTCTCCCAGGAATACTGAAAATACTGCAGTCAAAGAAATACCCTGAAAATTTCTCTGCATCCAATGTAGCCGATGTAACAATCAGACGAAGATCAACTCGCCGCTTCAGAAGTTGCTTCAGTAACCCAAATAGAACATCAGTGTGAATCGTACGCTCGTGAGCTTCATCAAGCATGATGACTGAGTATTGAGTGAGATCCCCGTCAATCAGAATTTCCCTAAGAAGCATACCATCAGTCATGTATTTTATGACGGTATCTGGTCCGGTACAATCTTCAAATCGAATAGCATAGCCAACTTCCTCCCCTAAACGACAACCAAATTCCTCAGCTACCCTCTTCGCTACAGACATTGCAGCCACTCTTCGAGGTTGTGTACATCCAATCTTACCCCTAGTAGTGTACCCAGCCTCAGCAAGATACTGGGTTACCTGGGTAGTCTTACCAGAACCAGTCTCACCAATGACCACAAGAACCTGATTATCATGCACAGCCTGAACCAGTTCCTTTTTCAGTTTATAAATTGGCAGGCTTTGCCTCTGCTCTTGGATGGAAAGTTTAGATCTCTGCCCAAAAGTCAAAGCTTTTCCATAAGCATCTTTCTTCCATTCGGGCATATCATATGCTGACAATCCAACACCTCTCAGCTCCTGTGCAAGATGCCTCTCACCAGTCTCTGGCATTGGGTCTTCCCAAGGACGATTAAGATCCTTGGGAATTGAATCAAGCATTGTCCTCTGCTGCTGCTCCCGGACTTCTCTCCGTTCCTTAATAAGTGCAGATTGAAGAGCAGCAGCACGACTCAAGGAACCTTCTGGATTCTTGAATATTTTTACTGGGGAGAGATCCACAGAATACCTAGTCTGCCCTTGCAAAAAGGCAGGTTCATCCTCATTCATTTCAATCTCAAGTTCTTCCTCGGCACCCTCTTCTTCATAAAGCATTCCATCTCCATCCTCATCATACATGGGGTGCTCATCTACTCTCAAAACACCAGAAGCCATCAACTGTTTGGCTTCCCATATCTCTGGTGAACTCATTCTCTTTAACGGCCTACGCGATGGGGCAGCATCCTCATTATCCAAAATCCTAATCCCTGAAAGGCCAGTTCTCATCACAGGCCCCTCTTTCCCCCATGAAGGATTTGTCCTAAAAGCATCATCATCTGAAGTCCTCTTCAATGGCAGCAAATCTTTCCCAGTATTCTGATCAACATCTCTCATGGACAAACTCAACTTCTGACCTGAAACTGAAATTACCTTCACATAAACCTCCTGATCCCGTTTCACAACATCTTTAGCATTGGCAATCCTCCTAGTAGCCATCTGGGAAACATGAACCAAACCCTCCTTTCCCCTTAAATCATTCAATTGCACAAAACAACCCGAGTCCATCACCCTGGAAACTCTCCCCTTGTATACCTTATATAACTCAGGCTCGTTATCATTATACCTAACATTACTCCTCTTACCCCCACCTTCCACATTATCCTCGTCCCTGATCCTTCCCCTGTCCCTATAATCCCTGTTATCCTTATCACCATCTCTATTATCTCGGGTTCTATCTCTATTTCTTCCCCGACTGCTATAATCCCTCCTATCATCATCACCAGCCTCTTTATATCTATCTCTATGCCTGCCCCTATCTTTATCTCTATCTCTATCCCTATCTCTCCTATCTCTGTCTCTTTCCCTTTCCCTTTCCCTATCTCTATCCTCTACTCGTCTTCTGTCTCGAGCCTCCATCTCAATTTCCTTCTCTAGTTCTTTTGCTCTATCTTTATCATCTGCAATTGCTAAAGCTTTAAATTTAGAATTCTTACCATCAGAGGCGTTTTCCTTCTTGGATCCCTTCTCAGCCTTGGCCTTTGGCGGCAGAATAGCGTGGATGATAGTAAGAAGCGTACGGACGAAGTAATCAGGTAACTCGGCACCGTTTTCTTTCAGTTTGCCATCAAATTCATCAACGGTCTCGGAGTGGCGGCCCATATCGGTGATGAATTCGGCCAAAACCTTGTCGGAAAACCCTACATGGCTCTCGAGCTCGGAGCTTACCTTGGAGACGAGGGAGAGGTATTCAAGTTTCTCCAGCGCATCGCCTTGGGCAGGAGATGAACCCATCGGTCTTTGGAGAGAGACAAAAAAATGGAGCTTTCTGAAGGGTTCGTACGGCTAGGTTCTAAAGGAGGAGGATGCCAGAGTGTGGTTTTAGGGCCTCGAAATTGAGAAATTTCAGGGGCTTTCAAGTTTGATTTAACGAAAGATCGAGAAGTTTTTCAAAGGCGGCGGAATAGATTCACAACGGGGGTGACAGACGAAGGCGATGAGGAAAGAAGGCCTAAATTAAACATATCTTGTATACTTATATCTCATATTAAAACATGATAAAAAAATCTTATATTTATAGTAGGGATATATTATAGCGATTTTTTTTTATAAAAACATTTAATTTAGAATTTAGGGTTTATAGTTAAGATATAAGATTTAAAGTTTAATTTTTAAAGCTCTAATGTTAAAATTTTAAATTTAAATTTTAGAGTTAAATTAGACATATTTTTAAATTATTTTTTACTGTCGATGTATTAAATAATAATTTTTTTTCGCATTTTAATTAAGGGTAAAATACATAAATTATCATTCAACTTTACTCAGTGACTTATTTTGGTCATTAAACTTTTAAAATGATCAATTTACTCATTGAACTTTATTTTTTTGACATATTTTAATAACTTTAAATTATTTTATTAATATTTTAATATGATTTAACATATTTTATTATTATTATATATAAAAATAATTTAAAATACAAACAAAATATATTTTATTATCATTAAATAAAAAATACAAAAATAAAACCCAAAAATCCCCAAACCCATTTGTCTTATTCTTTATCAATCATATCGATCGAGCCGCCGCCGGCGTTCTTCTTCCCTCGCCACCATCACCGTCAAAATAAAATCTCATGATCGCCCACCGTTCTTACTTCCCCGCCATCACTCTCTTTGTCGCCGACAGCGCCATCACCCACCGCCTCCTCTTCTTCTACCATTTCTACATTAACAACCTTTTTTTCTTTTAAAATATTGTCTATTACCTTTTTCTCTCATTTTACTAACAAAACACACACAAAATACACAAAAAGTAGCAGTGAAAACCCACACAAAATACACAAAAAGTAGCAGTGAAAACCCACCGACGACACTCCATATTATAATTTTGTTTCGACTTAAAGATCAATGTTACCAGAAAATAGAGAAATTTTAAACTGAAGTTTAGATCAATGCTACAATGATGTTTATATCCTTTAATTGTCCAAACATTGATACAAATATTCTATTGTTTTGTTTGCAATCATTTATTATTTTTTTAATTTGAAATGTACTCTTTCTGGCAACATAAGAGTGAAAATCTAATTTTATATTTTAGGAAAATTCTACAACAGGCGACGAACATTGATAAACACCACTAACGATGAGCACTGATGAACACCATTAATTTTTTTAAATTAAAAATTTAAAGGACTAAAATTATAATTAAAATTATCTCTTAAAAAATAAAAATCAAATTTAATAATTACTTTATAATATTTTTTAATAGGTTAAAATCAATATATCCAACTCTCATAAACTTAAACCCTAATAAAATCAATCCTCATATTATTTTTAAATTTTTAAAAAAAATTAATGGTGTTCATCATTAGTGGTATTCATCAATGTTCGTCGCACGTGATAAACTCATCCTATATATTAAGTGATAGACTCATCCTATATTTTAATATAGTTATATTTGATATTATTGTATTAACTACTGTTAATTCAATAATACACGTTTATGATATTTATTGGGATTATAACAAATAACAATAGGTCGGGCCTTGATTTCACCCTTCAAAGCCCAAGACTAAGGGCCAAGCTCGATTTGACCCGTTTTCCAATTCAATGAACTTAATTTATAGATTGCAAAGAAACGAGGCAAGCCCTTCTTCCCTCTTATTCAGTAGAGCAGGGCAAAGCAGAAAGCAGCATTATCATGGGTCATCTGATCATCAATTTACAGACACAACCACCCACAGTCCCAACTTCCATATATGCCTTTAACCATATCAGAATGCACTTGCGCGCGCACACACTAATCCCAGACTGGTAACCATGAAACCCAAAAATTACCAGTCAATCAGATTGGATAAACAACTTTGATTTCTCGAATGCGATATAGTTATTTATAGTTTTACCAAAACTTCTTCCATGTATATCCCATGCAAGCACAACTATCTCAGCCAACCGACTGGAAGAAACTAATCGACTTTGCTCGCTGCTCTTCAGTCAACACAAGAAACCAGTTTCTTAAAACATCTGCAGCCACAGATTGGCCTGACATGCCTGCAAGATCACCGTTCTCCAGATGAACTTGCTCAAAATCAAGGGATACAAGCCCAAGCAAAGCTGTAACGGTCGCAAGCTGGATGGGGAGACCTGCTCTCATAGTAGTCTCCCGCCGCAAGAAAGCAGATAACTTGACTCTCAAGTTTTCAACCTCTTTATCTTCATATCCAACAGCATCAACTCCAAGCCTGAAACACAGACATCATTAATGTCAAACCTATATGATACATCAATATTTGTTAAGGTCTTCATGTTCAAAGACCTTTTTACCAAATAAAAAATTGAACACAAGCATACCTCCCAAGTTGATCAAGAAGAATAACAACAGCAACATTGAGGTTCTCTACGGAAGATGACTCTAAAATGGTCCACAGCTGGGAAACAATTATCTTGCACGTCCAGTCCCAGCTCTGTTTTCAAGAAAACATGCATAAAATCAGGTAAAGGAATCTCGGTACAAAAGTGCATCCAATTTCACTACTATAAAGCAAAACACAAAACCAAATATTAGGCACGTGTCTTTAGGCTTTTATTTATCAAAGAATTCAAGGGTGAAAACTTTAAACATTTTTAAAAATATTGCTTCTGCTAGAGGAATGCTACTGTGCTCATTTTCTTTTCTCCTTTACGTCTTTCAAAAGCAAAAGGTAAAAAGTATTAGTTGCATCCGAAGCAGCTAAAAGAGTAACACAAAAAAATATGAAATACATACCATATTGCATGCAAGCAGCTCCATCAACGATAAGACGTCACTGATGTCACAAAAATTCCCCGTGACAAGTGATCCTGAGTGTTTACTTGTCGGACTGTACTTGTCTATGCAACAAGGTGCATCACAATTGATATCAAGGGGACAGGTCAAATTGTGTTTAGCTTTATCCTCACTGGATGTGGCACTTGAATTTAAAGAATTGTATGTCAGATCTCGATGCATAATGCCTGACTGCATATAATTCTGAAGCTCTGCAAAGAGTAATGAAGCAACAATATCTACAGAAAGGGCATCCTTTGAAAATGGGCATCCAACACATGCAGGGAACTGAGGTTGAACATCACCCACCAACGAAGGAGTCAACACAGCCACTGGTACACATTCACTTTCAAGGAAAGTGACTATCGATTTCAATACAGTCATCGTTGAACTGTAATCTCTTAATGTGAAAAGCTTATCACCACCCACATAAGCAAACACATGAAGAATAATCAGAACCACCGAGGTATCATATCTATGCATCCGGAAAATGTTGTACGCAGCCTCACATATAAAGCTAACAGAGTCAGCAGCTGTACATAGTGAACCCAATATAATGCTACCTGCCACTAACAGCTCAGCTGAAGCTGCTTCAAATGAAAATATTACATCCAAACCATCAATTAAAACATTTATTCTTGAATCATATTCCATAGAAGTCTCAGAAGACAGATTAGTACAAAACATAACTCTCCCCTCTATAAGAAAATCCTCAATTACACCAAGCAGATCATTCAAACATAGTTCAGCAAATACACTTCTTGACTCAGCATCAGACATAGCTGCACCAAAAACAGCAGTTAAATAAAGCAAAAGTGGAGATAAAAAAGTAAATTAACACAAACAACAAATCCATTAGTAACCAAGATACAAACAAGAGTTTTTAAGGTACCTTCATTTACATGTTTGGCAAACAAATTTAAGCAGGGAATGAAATCCCTAATAAGACAGCACTTCCCCGAAGTAGCTTTACAGAAATCGATAAGTAACAGTGAGAAAAAGACACAAACCTTCTCCCTGAAACAAGGAGCCGTTAAATTTTAGAAAGAAATGTTCATCATATCAGAATGAAATAATAAAGAGATAAAGTACTCATATACAATCCTCAAAGCAGATACTATAGCTGTATAGCATATCTTGATAACAATAAAACACTCACTTGGGTAAAAGCTTTTCTTCCACTTTTAGGGATTGTAAAATTCTATGCACGGCAAACTCTGTCTGAACAGGTAAAGAGTATCGAGCCATACAAGTTTTAGTTGCGCAAACAATCCTAGAGACACTGCTACCATCCTTGATGTTAGAGGGAACAACACAGAATTTTGGAATACTTTCGACGGTTGATATAGTTTCATTTTCTAACAGAATGTTCGCCACTCTGTCCCCAGGACTAGGAACAACCGACATCTCCATAACAACTCCAGAGTTCTGGGGGTTGCTTAAGCAGGCTCTTTCTACAGGCATAGTACCACAAAAGCCATTCTCCTTACTCCTCAAAATGTCAAAGGAATAATGAGAACACTCATTTTCATGATGTAATAATTTAGGAGAAGTGTCCACCCTATTACATTGCAAATTGTTGGAGACATTCTTGGAAGTCTTAACGACAAAACTGTCCAAAGATGCAAAATTTTCATTTTCAACAGAGACTCTTTCACAGTTCTCATCCTGTATAGGTCTAAACCGGTCCACCTCAGATGCTTCAATGTCTGGAAATTCAATATCAGGAAGTGTAGGTGATACAGGCCTTTCTGCTGCCATCCTATAACATTCCTCCTCAGCAGCATCGTCCAAATCCAACAATTTCATATAGTTTTTATGGACAACTTCCTCCAAACCAACCATAATTTTAGGGTCAATTGTATCAGGGATGCACAAATGTTCAGGGCAGCTTTGCATCTGAAGACCCTCACAAGATTTCTCCATAGCTTCTGTCTCTTGATGAGATGTTTTTCTCCTCTTACGATGCCTATCATGCACAGCATATGCAATATCTTGCAGGTTACGTCTTACAAGTTTTGCATCCTCTATGGGTTTGTCACCTTGTCCTTTTACCATATGACGCAGAACAGATAGCTTGTCCTCAAGCTGTAGATGCAACTTCTTACTCTCACAGCACAACAGATTAATAGATTCTACAGTATCAAGAATCATTTTCCTTTTCCTAATACAGTGGTTAACTCTTCCAGGAGGATCAACAGGAAGAGAACTTCTGACACTATTTTCAGCAACCACAGCAAAATTTTCATTGCCCCTAACTTTTGTAACTTCGGCAGACATACTTGAAATAGTTGGTTGTGAATTTAAGTTCTCTTCGCACAGTTTTACTGAAGCGGTAACAGAAAAAGCACCCCTTTCCTGTGAGCCCACCAACTGTCGATCAGAAAAAGATGCTGTACTGGAATTTATTGCAGAACTCTGTAACAGTTTTCGATTAAAGCCTCCAAGCAGAGACTCCAATTTAGAATTAATACCTGTCATGGATTCAGTACAGTTCCTGCCTTGTAAACGACGCAAATGTGTATCACATTGAACTGTTTCCACTAGAGGACTGAATGCAGGTGTATCCATGCACCTAGTCTTCAGCAGTTGGTTTTCAGTTTGAAAACATGTTTTGCATAATTTTTTGTTCAACTTTGACTGTTGCATACTGGCAAACTCTCCACCCTGCAAAGCATATCAAACAATCCCATGTACAAACATGATCAGAATCTCAGGCAGAGATAACAATGAAAAGAAGACCAAAAGTTATACATGCAAAGTGAACAAACTTATGCATTGCGAATCGAGATCCTAAAAAGAAAAATGTAACTAAAATGAACCACAGCATATTTTAGCCTTTTTAGGAAACTATTAAAAGGTAAAGAGTTTTGAATCATAAAATATAAGTGAGATCAAATATACACAGAACCCTTAGGACTAAGGCTCTCTCTATGTCCTCCCCCCCCACACACACACCCATCATTTCTTCCTCTCTCTTCTTCCATTGTTTTAATTTCCCTTTTTTCAGTTTATCCCAAGCTGGGAAAATTAAACTACCAAGCACTTATGCTTATGGGAGTTACAGAGAATCATAAATCATATCAGTGATGAGCAAATATATTATAAACGGCCCATGAATTGAAGTAGCATTGGAAGCAAGCTTATCCTCTACCCACCAGTTCAATAGCACTAAAGAGCCATCAGGTAACCTTCAGTCCAAGAAAAATCAACCAGTAGCAAAGTATAGTATCAAACGCCAAAACCTGTATGCTATTGTTCAAAATCAAATTACATCACTATGATCATCAATCAGGAAAACAAATGAAATTTCAAGGGTGGGGGGGGGGAGATGGAAAATGCAACAGGAAAATAAGATAGAGATGTGAATATGATAAAGAAACTAACCTTTCCCATGTCATCTATACCTTCAGAAGGAGTTGAGAAACATTTATCTAGTGCATCCAACCGGTCCAAAAATCGAATTAACTCAAGCTTCATGCAGCCTAGTTCTTGTTGCAAGAGATTGCTACGACTTTTTTCCAACCTAGCCACATCTTTTGCATGCTTTACTCTTTTCTCTTGAAATTTCAGTTGTTTTTTCAAAAGCTTCATTTCTACTTCAGCACTTAGGTCTTTGGCAGAAGAAACAACCAAATTATCAACCATTTTTACAGAGGGTGAGAGTTCGTAAATTTGCTTCTGCAACTCATTAATCTTCAGCCCAGCATCTTCTAACTGCTTATTAGATATATGATCACCACAGTGCTTTCCTTCCATAGCCTTCTTAGTATTCACTTCTACAAGCTTTCTTTTATTTTCTGTTTTCCTCATCTTTGAATATCCTTGCTCTCTCTCACTAATAGCCTTCCCTTTCTCAACCTCCTCAAATTGTAATGACTCAGAAACTGACCTTGACTTATCTTCATCTACCTTCAACACCCTCAGTTCTGCTGTACTGAGTGTTTTCACAGCAGCAACACCTGTATTTCTATCTGATTGGTCAAAATGATCCTCCCCCAGATGTCTTGGGCCAGAAAGTTCATGTAACTTCTTCTCTAGTTCTTCATTCCTTCTTCGAGCCTCTTCCAGCTGTTTGGTTATACTGTTGGCATGCAACTTCTCTTCAACAGCTTTCTTCTTAGTTTCTTCTGCTTTATAGATCTCAAAATCGGCATGTTTTCTTACTTCAACAACCTTCTTCATAGTTTCTTCTGCAATCTGCCTCTGCTCCTCTGCTTCGACCATCCGTAGATCAGCGTGCTTTCTTTCTTCAACTGCCTTCTTCTTTGTTTCTTCTGCAATTTTTCTGTGCTCCTGTGCTTTGGCCATCTCTAAAGCTGCTTTTTTACTTTCTTCAGCGGCCTTCTTCTTTGATTCTTCTGCAATCTTCATCTGCTCCTCTGCTTTAGCCATCACCAAAGCAGCATGTTTTCTTTCTTCCACAGCCTTCTTCTTCAATTCTTCTGCATTCTTCCTCTGCTCCTGAGCTTTATCAATCTCCAAATCGGCACAATTTCTTTCTTCAACAGCCTTCTTTTTCATTTCTTCTGCAATCTTCCTCTGCTCCTGTGCTTTAGCCATTTCCAGATCGGCAAACTTTCTTTCTTCAACAGCCTTCTTAGTTGTTTCTGCAATCTTCCTCTGCTCCTTTGCTTTAGCAATCTCCAGATCAGCACCTTTTCTTTCTTCAACTGTGTTCCTTGTATCTTCTTGTAGCCGTTTAGTTGCTTCATCAAATTTGGACTTAGCTTCACTAACTTCTTTTCTTAATGCCTCCAACTGCATTCTATAAACATCAACCTTCTTTCGTTCAATATCAGCAAGCCTTTGTTCTTCACCGGCCTTACTTTTCTGAGTGTCTGCAAGTTTTGCTGCTTCAGCAGCTTTCTTCTTTTCCAAATCTGCCCTCTTCTTCTCTTTCTCAACAAGCTCCTTAAGCCATCTTATTTCTTTCTCCCTATCAGAAAGACTACATCCAAGACGCTTTATTTCTTCAATTTTATGTTCAACATCTGACCCTCCTTTTTGCTTTAAGTTGGATATATCAGACTTCAGAGAAGATAACTCATTCTCTAATGAGACTCGTAATGCCAATTCTTTTGCTTTGCCCTCTTCCTCCACCTTTGCTCGTGCCTGCTCATCTTCATATGCTACAAAATGCAAGGTTACTAATTAGGGGAACAAAAATTGCATGACAATTGAAATTGAACCTCAAATCCTTTCCTATAAAGACCAACAAAAAGAATTTCATTATAGATAGAAGAAGACTCGAAGCACACCACTTTCAATGCAGACAATGGTTTAATTCCATAAACAACATATTAAGGACGCATGAAGCTATTATTTAGTTCCTTACTTTTAGCATTTGAATTTTTATTGTTATAATTAGTTTTCATTGCTTCGTATAATCTCTCTTTAATTTCAAATTTATTAGTTTATCTCTTTCTTTTTTAAATTTGCTATGATAGTGTAATCCGGTTCGTTATATCCCTGTGTGTGTGTATATCCTTCAACCATGTTCAATAAATATATCACTTTCTACCTTCAACATTATTCATTTACATATGTTTCTGCTAAATCCTCAAACTTTCTATATAATTAAGCATTAACCGACATGAAACATCAAACCCTGAACAAACAAATGAAATGAACAAAGTATGTTAGTTACCTTTCTTGAGTTTCAAATTCTGGGTTTGAATATCATCACATCCTTTTTCCAGTAAACGTACTGCTTGCTTTAGACACATTCGCCCCTTTTCTGCCTTCAAATATTTATTTTTCCACTGAGAAAGTAAAATAAATAAGAAAAAAGGAAACTGGGAAAATTAAAGAAATGTTATGGAAATAAATACAGTAAAACGTGGTTCTCTAAAATGAAAGCATATCTTACCACTTGACAGCAAGGTGAGACTTGGACATCCTCCACTGGCGCGCCCGTAACACTCGTCTTAGGCGTGTTAGGAACGTCAGCCGCCATTGCTGCGAAAGCTTCCAGAACTCGAGATTAGGAAATCATCCGCATGGAAAAAAAGAATTTAAAAAAAAAAAAAAACTTACTTGTGTTACTCAGGAATGGCGCCTTACATGTTCTAAATCAACTGCCGCAAAAATATATATAAATAATAATAACAATAATAAGGAAACGAAAGAAAAACCCTAAACCTTCGATTCGAGAATGCCTTGCACTGGCTAGAATAAAGCGTTTAACGATCCGACCAAATAGGATAACTGGATAAGCACCCGGGTCGAAGTCGAACCGACTCTGAATTGAATCCCGGAGTTTGAAATGTATTTATGATTAATTTACTACATAATCTAAATTATCTTCCGATTTTTCATTTATTTATTTATCTATCTATTAAATTTAATATTTTATATATATTATAGTATAACGAATTTGAATATAATTTAAATTAGTACAGTCTTTTCACTTTTAAAAAAAATATTTTAAGTTTTTATAACAATTTGAACCCAACACGTTTTAAAAAATTATAACAATTTCAATAATAAACATTTAGATTTTAATTTATATTATTTTCAATATTTTTTGAAATAATATAAAATATCATACAAACTAATTAATAATTTCACACAAATTGATATTAAATTACGAAGGTAATTATGAGCAGCGTGAAAGTATATTAACAGAAGATTTCTTAAATTAATTAAAAGATATTGATTTGTTAATGATATCTTACAATTATGGGTTACTCGTGTATAATGAATTAATGATCAAATATATTAAACACATGGAATTTTATTTTTTTCAATATAATGATTAGTAAATGGAACTTTTTAATATTTTTAAATAGTTTTAAGGTTGGTTTATAAGGTATTATTTGTTCACGCATGGGTGGTTCAAATATTTATGATGCCCTATGCAATCTATTAAAACGAGCCCTTAATCTATAGTCTAAATATATATTTTTTAATTTTTTTATCATGATATAAAAATTTTGTTTAATTATTCTCTTGAACAATAAAAATTCACTTATAAAACAACTAAAAATTAATCTAATATTTTCACTTAAAAAATGTCGCTCTTTTTGCTTGTTTTGAGCAAAATCATTTACAACATTTTCAATATCATCTTCTTTTTAAAGACCACTCTCAATTGTCATCAAAGCAAGTTCGTTTAATCTTTCTTGCGACATAGTTGTCCGTAAATATCACTTCAGCAACTTCAATTTTGAAAAACTTCATTCTGTAGAAGCAACAACAATAAGAATAATTAACAAGGTTTCATAAGAAATTGTCGCATTTAGGAAGCAATTAAAACGTTTTAAAATCATAATAAATTCATTGCTCCCATTTTTTCCTTAGGTAAAAGTTTTTTAAATAATTTTAGCTCAGTAAATTATGTATTTTCATCAACCTCGGATAACTCGCTCTTCTTAAGAATTTTTTCAAAATTATTAATAAAAGTGATTTATCATAATAAAACAAAAGGTCAAAAATATTATCGTATAATTTATGTGTTCAAATCTCGTATCCAAAGAAATAATGACTTGATCGATAATATAAAAAATATTCAATTCTAAATTTAAGAGATATTAATGTTCGTATTTTACAATTAATTTAAAGAACGGTGCAAATTTATAATTATCAAATATACAAATTTATAACTATTTAATTTATTGTTTTTGTGCCCTTCCTTTTTGAGAGTCATGTGCGGTCCCTCTACTTGCACATGTCCATAACACTCCCTGTGTTCACGTTTGCTTGAGCACAAACATAAGCAAATGCTTGACGCCTGCAGAGTTGAAAAGGAGCCACCATCGATGGTTTTTAGATAACATTTGAGTTTGAGTTAAAAGTATTGTACATGGCGGACTCCACAACGAATTTAATGTCGTCTTCTCCTTCTCTCTTTGTTTTCACCGAAGCTGCTGCCCTTTCACTTCTTCCTCAAAACCCAACTTTCCTTTCACTTTGTCACGCTTCTTCTTCTCCACCATGACCTCCTCCCAACCACTCTCCCAGGTTGGTTTGCTTTTACATTTTTTGGTTTCATTTTGGATAATAACAGTGATGTTTATCATTGCTGTTTCACTTTATCTGTATACCCATTTGCTTTTATACAATCTTTACTACATACTGCTTCTTCTTTATCTTCTACCTGAAAATGGTTAGTCAAGTAGCTGCTGTTGATTCTCATCTTAATTTACAATCCCCAGTAGAACATTAAAACTACAAATTTTAACGTAGATTATATCAAAGTAAGGTCAAAGACTGATTTTTTAGCTTTCATGTCATGAGTATCAAAGTATATTTCTTCCATGTTCCAAACCCTTTTTTCTTTTCTTATATGACAGAAACCATATATTCGTACCCGAGAGAATCCTTACTTTGATGGTCTGTTAGTAAAAGATGGTGCTTTAACGGATGATTCTTCTAACCATGACTTTGGAAGAATTTCTGATGTCCAGAAGATTTTGAAGTCTACATCAGAAATCAGTGGCTCAGGACGCAAAAACATTGATTTGGATACATCTGAAAAGTCCATGGAATCACCATTAGACGATTCAGTACCTTCTCTGATGAGGCCTGTACTTGAAAAGTCATATAAGGTTATGAGAAAAAGAACAAGCTTGCCAAACATTCCACTTCCTCAGTCTGCAGCTTCATTTTATAATGGACATTCGCCGCGAATGGAAATTGTAGAATCTTGTGAAAACATTAACAGGCTTAATTTATTCCTCAAATCGAAAAGGGATGAGGTCGATGCTGGTGTTCCGGGAAGATTCCTTCATGCTGTTATTGGGCAAGATGTCTCTGGTAAATTTCTGATGCAAAGCATCCTTATTTAGAATGCACTTTTCATTGCCATTTAAGTACTTATTTATGTTCATAGAATTTAGAGATCTCACTTCAGTTGGTCTCCATGATTAAATGGCAATCCTTTAGGTCTTGATTCCAAAGGATTTTCTTAAAAACTAAAACAGATAAATTCATCTGGCAAGTGTAAATCTAATCATTATTACAATAAAGTTGCTTGCTTCTAAATAAGATTGGCAATCAAGTTCTGTAATGAACTTGCTATTCTGATATCATATTTTTCATTTTTCAGATGTTGGATCTGTTGCTTCAGCAATCATGTATGCCTATTACTTGAATGAAACACTTGGAAATGATCAGTTCTGTACTGTTCCTGTCATCAACACAAAGAGGGCAGAGCTGAACTCACATGCTGAATTAAAATGGTTGCTGGATTCTTGTGAAATCGATCAGTCATCCTTAATCTTTATTGATGAAGTATGTTCAACTCAACTAATGGAATTCCTACATTAACATTGTTCTGCTTTGAATTTTGTAATGCTAATTTTCTATGCATGCAATTTGATGGCTTTTAGAAGGCCTTATTAAAAATGTCAATTCTTAACATCCAATTCAGTTGGATAAAGTAATCATATCTATCATTTGGTTTATGTAATTCCTATAACTTGCCGAAAAGAGAATACATGGAACATTTATCAAGTTCTAACAGCCATGTCTAGGTTCAAATCTGAGCATTATGGTCCTATTCTTTCATCTGCATATCATGTCAGAGATACCTTGTTTGTAAAATTTCAAAATACAATTTAAGTTCAATTCTCAGCTTTAATGGAACATTTCTTCTTGATGTGAAATGTTGGGCAGATTGATCTATCATATTATGACTTGTTTGGGAGTCTTAAGCTAGTTCTATTAAATGGTTCCAAGCTTCCAAGTAAACAAGAGGTAATATTTCGACCAAGATTTGAATTTTACTTGTTCACCATCAGAAATGATGTATGTAGTTTCCTTTGTACAGGCACTAAAAGAATCGGTCATCGAAATCTTTAACTGCAAAAAGGTACATAGACAACAGAATATGGCTGACTTCATGCTTGTTTTTGTGTGTTTGTGAATGTGAAAATATTGAATAGCAGATTTTCATTTTGGCCCGAGTAAATATGAATAACAGATTTTCACTTTTTATTTACAGGGTGAATCTGTGTACCCTTCAGTTGAGAAAGTCACAGTGGGGCAGGTCTGACATGAGGGTTCACATTGTGTTATTTTATATTATTCAATTATTATCTATTCATATTTTCATCTTCTTGTTTTAACAGCATACATGTATGCAGGAATGCTCATCTTGTACACTTATTGCTGAAATGTTTGCAATGACCTCGCCTGAGATTTTGGCAGCACAAGGATTCAGCCGACTTTTGGTAAATATTGCAATTACTTATGAATTTTCTACTTCCTTTTCTTCTCTTTGTCCTTATGATTTTATATATTCTAGCATTAACTATTCTTTTCTTATTTATCTTTTAAATTAATCAAGAGTGGTGATATGTTTATGGAAGCAAGCAGCTCATTAAAAAAGAGCATTCACTTGCACTTTGCGAGCAATTGAGTCAAAGGTTGCTTGTTCCTTGTGATTAACGTGTTTGGCAGTACATATTTTACTTTACTTTTTAATATAACTAAAACCTGAAAGTCAAAAATTAAGAGCTAAATTGCTAGAACTGAAAATTTTTAATGAACTCTTGACATTATTGGGTTGAAATGTAATTAAATTATTTGATCACTTGAATAGCTTAGGTCTGCATAACAAAGTCAAACAGAATCAACAATACAAGTACATGCATTAAGTCGAAATTGTTGTATAAGAGCTTAAAGAACAAAAGATTGAGAATACAAGCTTTGCAATTTTTATTTTCACAGTAGTTGCATTGCAGTTTTGGAGGCGAAGCGCTTACTTGATATTTATGCTCCTGCAGTGGTAATGGGGTTATTATAACAGTGAATAATAGGGTCTGTGTTAATATAATAGGAATATGATTTTATTCAAAATTGCTGATGGTGATATGTTCGTTTTGGTCAGTAGTGGTGGTTTGGTGGCTGATAATACTAGTATAGATGTTATTGGATAAATTAAGGAATAAGAAGGACCCCTTCCATTATTTCCTTTGCTACTTTGTTATTGTTGTTTTTTCTTTTACTTCCGCAAAAGTTGCCAAAAAATACAATGAAATAATGGAAAGCAAAATCATTTCACTCGTAATCCGGCCTGGTCAACTTAGGCTAATATAGGTGAATTTTACATCAGCAAGTTGTCTCAATGGGATAAAGTTCGCTGTAAGGTCTCTGGGAGAAAATATCACCTTAAAGGTAGAATGTTTCGGCCCAAGCAGGTCTGACCCTGTTAGCTTTGCTGCTATTGTTCCAGCTTTATACTAAAGAAAGAGAGAACAGCTAGTTAAACCACTTAATATTATGCCGAGTTAACCCTCAAATCGGATTTGGCTCATGCCTAGCCCTTAACCCTTTTCAGTATTAACTACTACTTATCAACAAATGTAGGAAGTTCTCAGTTAAAAAAGAAACTATTCCTCTTAGCAGCCAAACAAGTGAATGGTTGTTCCTTACTAGGAAAAAAACTGTATATCCATGTGAATGGAATTTTAACATTTTGGTACTCCGGTAATGTTGTTTTGTGTCCAAAGTACAAGCACAATTTCACTTTTTGCTTCCAAAATCAAGTAGCAAAACTGATAGAAGCCCAAGTGATTTTCTGAATTTGGTTTCTAGTTGTTACAGGCGATTCAGTGAAATAATATTAGGAGCTGTAAATGAAATTGTCATCAAAGACAGCCAAATGATGAGAAGCTGAAGTTTTAATTACTTTACCTTTCAATCTTTTGTGTAGTTAGCTGGCATTCTGTTAGACACTGGAAATCTGTCAAGCTCTGATTCTACCACCAAGGATAAATACATGGCTACATTGTTGCTCAACGGTGCTGGTCGTTTTGGATGCAATGGACTGTACCAGATATGTGAGTTCTTTTCTGCCTAATTCCTCCATTCTCTTCACTCTCTCCTAAAGAAAGAAAATGAAAATAATCCAATCTCTCCATATTCAGGTATTATTACCCTTGTAGGCTAATCTTTGGATTTACAATTCATGATTTGCAGTGCGATATAAACTATATGATGTGTCTGACCTGAGAGTAGCTGAAATTTTGGGAAAAGATTTCAAGAAGTGGACAAGAGTAGGTATGTACTTAAACTTGAATAAATTTGATTGAATTTCCATTACATGAACAAGAGTAGCTGACGTTCAGCCTCACTTTCAAGTGTTGATATTACAGAGTAAGGAAATCTTCTAAAGGTACACACTAATGGAGTCATCCTAAAGCTTAAGCTTCAGAGTAGTTTTTAACTTATTGAAGTAGAAGATATTCTATTGTAGGGCATTTGTTTTATGAGGTATATCAGGACAATTTATTAGCAAGGCTACTAGATCTGTTGATTTGGCTCTATGGTTAACTTTTCCTAGTTAGAAATTATTGTTCTTGAGAATATTTTCCTTGTGTATGCCTGAATCTTTAACTGTGTTTTTCCATTGAATTGCACTCCACTAACTTAAGAGTTATTGAACCAGTCAAACTCGAAAATGGTGGTTCTAGGATGGTTTCGCATGTTGGAATGAGTTCTATTGGCATTTCAGTGGAGCAGCTTCTTGCACACGGCGATGCCTCAACTAGGGAAATAAAACTTTTTCGGAGTGAGTTATTAATTTACATTTTCTATGCATATTGGTTACATGGTACATTATTGGATGCATTCTTTTTAGTGCTTTGCTATTCCAGGTTTAACTCCATGCTCCTAATTATACCTCTATTTGTTCTTCTCTTCTTTGTTTTCTTTTCTTTTTCTAACTTGTTGCCATGAAATATCAGAAATGGAGAAACTTGGTCTGCTCATGATTGTTTCAGGATATTATGATGAAGAGAAGAATTTCAAGGTTTGGAGTCCCGTAAAATCTGTTTATTTCTTCTTCTTCTTTTCTCCTAGAGGGTTAATCGTGTAGACCGGCTGTCATTATAGTAAATGGATGTTTCCGAGTATTATGACCTATTATAAAAGTTCAAGTTCTGGGGAGACTCATATGCATAATGTCACTTTTTCCTCATTCTAAGCAGTGTCATTGTCACTTTAATCTTTGAAAATTGAACAGAAAATCTGTTAACAAATTTAGGGTTGATCAGATACTTAACAAAGACATTCTGGTAGTTGGAATTCTTTTTTTCTCCTTCCAGATTACGAAGCACGCAGTTAATCGTGTTTGCGTACAGAAAGATGCTACGAATTGGGTTCAATGTTTTCTTGTTCATGCATAGTATTGCTACCATTAAATGTTGTTCATCTAGATTATGGCTTGTTATTGTTTACTGGTGAGGAAAGTAGCATTATTTACTTATTTATGCATGAATGTTACGTAGAGAGAGATACTGGTCTCAACTGAATCTGTGGAGGTGATGAAGAAGTTACTCCTCTTCAATTCTAATGCTTCTCAACTGCCTCTCAAAGCTCTTCATCAACCAGGTCAGCATTTTACATCAAATCAAAGCAGATGTTGAGATTCGAGTTCAAAAATATAATCGCACGAACCAATTGAGCTAAGTTCCCTGGTTTCGATCTGTTTTTTGTATTTTAGGCCTTGGAGAAGAGATGAGCGCGTTCGAGATCGATAAGGTTACACCGAGGAAGACTATCGAGCGGTTTCTGGAAGAGTTTGGTGGCACTTCCACCAGTGTGCCTTCACGGCCTAAACAACATCATCAACATGAATGACAATGAAGGTTTTGATGTATGATAGCAACAGACGTGATCACAATCAAGTTCAAGAGTGCATGTCAGACTTGGGATTGGGATTTTGGTTTCAAAAGTAATTTTATTGTATGTTTCAATTGTACGACATTTTGAAACCATTTTTTTGGATTCAAACATTTTGGTTGTTTATATTCGAACAATTTAAAATCATGATATATTCGTAACTGTCCGTCCAAAACCTCTAAAATTATACTTATCCCCAATTATTATAATATTTACAACTTTATATCAAAAACAATCATTGATTAAATTTGTATTTGTTTATGTTGTATATTTATAATGTAAAATTACATATATCTTAACGTGCCATCCATATCATATAAATAAATAGAGAGACAGCTAGAGTGAAGAATAAATGTAGTTCCATTCCATGTATTAGAATCACCAATAATCTAAAACATACATATATGTCTAAACTATACAAATATTATAATAGAAGCCTCTTCAATCTTCCTATTATCTCAACTCAACCACTCCCTAAAAAAACACACATAAAAACAAAACAATAAAAATAATTAGATACAATTTACGACTTGATTCGGCTCGACTCGGACACCAATTAATATATTATATTCCGAGCGGCAGCATTAGCATGAAATGAATTAATAATAACGTCGTTGTAAAAATTGGAGGTGGGTGTGAATTAATTACGATGGTCCGACGAACATGAAGATTGGCTTGAAATGGTAGTGGCGGACGCCGATGAGGTTCTCGGCGTCGACGCCGACTGTTTCTGCTTCAACACCACCGTTGGCAGGATGCTGGTTATCCTCCTTTCTTGCTCTTTCATTAACTCGCCTCCGATCATCTCTAATTTCTCTAAATTCGTCGCCTCACTCCTCTTCTTGCCTTTGAAAAGATGCGACTCCACGTTCCGTTGTGCCAGCATCTCCTGTGTAACTCTCACAACGGCATCGTTTTTACATTTTGGATGAACATTGGGGGTCGTCCGGTTCAACCCGTTTCCCTGAATTCTCACGTAGTTGCTTCCGTTTCCGCTTCCTCCAAACGCCATTGAAACTGCTTGATCAACCTATACGTATATAGATTATAGTGTTGGTTAATTTCTGCCATGGAAAATTTAGTTTGTTTTGATTGAAATGTTTTGGACTTGATTTTGGTACTTACAATATCAGAAGCACCCTCGCCGGCGATTCTGAGAAACTTTGTCCGTGTCGGAGTAAGAGTGACGTCGTCGGAACCGAACCCAGACTCTCCGTTCCCCAAAGACAACACCAAGAGATCCTCCACTCCATTACAAAACGGGAATTCCTGCTTATTATTAAGCACGTGTGTTATAGCCGCCGCCGTTGGATTGTTCATCGCCACTCCACCTTCCACCGCCAGGATCTTTGTCCTCTCATCCACCGACCTCATGTCCACCGGGCCAACCGCCGTCGGATCAGCCGCCGTCGCGTAGCACACGTCCTTCATCTTGAAATCATAGCCGTCCATTTCCAATGCATCAGCGCGGGAAAACAAGAACGGCGCGTTGGAGCAAAGATCGTAGCAGGGTATCAAAACCGGCTTCAAAGTATCCTTCAAAGTCAGCTCCCCGAAGGTTTTACCCAGCAGTTTCTTCACCCCGGATGGACGGAAAAGTCGCCGGAACAACCCTTGAGGGGAGGAGGGAAACAGTTTCCGACGGTTTTTCACAAGGAACTGAAGAGCTTGGTCAGCAGTAAAAAGGGGCCCGCCATTCTCAGCCCGAGTGAACAACAATGCGGCGAGAATCGCACCGGCTCCGGAGCCTGCAACGACGTCGAAATATTGGGCAATGGCAGCATTGGGATTTCCCGATTTTTGACGAAGAACAGTCTGGAGGGTAAGGAGGGACTGAGCCGCCAAAATACCATCGGAAAAGCTTCCACTGTCAATAGAAAGGATTCTTACTTTCCCAGAAAAACAATTCCCAGATTTCATAGGATCTTCATGGTGGGTTTTTGTAGCATTGGCATTCTCATGATCACCGAAAAGGAATTTGTTTTCAAGGATGGAAAATATTTGGTTAGTAAGGGAATCAACTTCATTAACTAGGAGTGCCATTTGATCAAATTAAAGATATGAGAATGAAAGATTAAAAGGTTAGAGAAATTGGAATTGGAATTGAAAGAAGTGGACTTGATTTGGAGAGCTGAGTTCTCTATATATATACAGACACGGTGGTGGAATTGGAGAATAATAAAATTAATGAAAAGATAGATAAATAGATAAAATAAAATAAAGTAGTATAAAATGGTCGACTGTTGAGGAGTTCGTGCGTTTATTTATATTATAAATAAATAAATAAGTTTGAAATGAAGAATCCATGAACATTCTTTACGCTGAAGATTAATCGGCGAGGATTGGAAATGGATTTCCCTCGCTATTTGTTAGAATTGTATTTGGCATTGTCCTTTTGGTACTAAAATATTATATCCCTTTATGCTTTTAAATATTTCATTTCATTTTTATCCTTTCGCATTTGGACCGTACCTTGGTCAAACTAAACCAACGAAATCAAATTAAAAGTGATCGCCGCATTCGTTCTTCTTTTTACTTTCTCTTCTCTCTTGCCCTTAAGTTTTAAATTTTTATTCTTCCCTTTATTTATTCCTTCTTTTCCCTTTTTTTCTGCTTTTACTTCTTTTTTTATCCTTCCCTCATCTATGTTTCAAATTTAAATATCTCTTTTGGGTTCATTCAACTTTGTAGCAAAAAAATATAGGATTTATCCACAAAAAAAGCATAGGGAACTATTCATTATATTGATGGTGGACTTTTTTTACAAATTAGTTAAAATGTTAAATTTAAGGTTAGTTCATGATTTAGAGTTTGGGGTTTATGATTATAAATTTAGAATTTGAGGTTTATAGTTGAAATATGATATAAATGTTAGGGTTTATGGTTTATAATAGAAAATTAAGAAATTATGTTATAACCCTAAATTTTAAACCTTCAATCATAAATTCTAGAGTAAATATATAGCAATTAGTGGATCTCTATAGTCCCTAAGTTTAACTTGCATGTAAAAACTTTTTTCTACAACCAATGTATTAAATAATCACATGTATAAAGTAAACATTGCTATATATATTATCTCTTTTAAATGAATTATAATGCCTTGAACTTGAATTTTCATTTATTTTAAATCAAAGTCAATCACATGCAATTATTTAACACGTGAGTAAATCACAGTAAATATAATAAAAAAATTACATGTAAAACGGCCTACAAATATCTTAGGTGCATATATTCTATTTGTCTCACTTAATATGTACAGTATTGACTTTTCAAAATTTAATTTTTGTTAACTTTGACCATGATTATTTTACATATTTTAATTAATTAAATTTTATAAAAAATATATTTTAAACTACTTGATTGAATGTTTTTAAAACATATTTTTTTACATTTTTATTAATAATAAATTTATAATAATAATGAGTCAAAGTTAAAAAAAATTGACAAAAAATCAATACTTAGCATATTAAATGAGACAGATAAAATATTTTTTATTGTTAGGCGATATTTTATATTAAAAACTAAAAACACCATATATATTATTGGTAGACTTTTTGAAGCATTTTAAATATGGTCACATAGTACTATTTGTTATGTTTTTAGCCTTTGATAAAATTTAAACATTGTATATACAAAATTGTTCAAATCTAAGACTCTTAAAAAATATATTTTTCTGTTAATAGATTTTTAGTTGTTTGTGAATATCTTAAATTAAATGTTTACAATGAAAAGTTAAAAAAAGATTTTTTCAGCATAAAAAACTAAAATAAAAAATTGAACAATTGTCCATTTATTTGTTGCGGAATACGGTCGTCGGATAGAGCAAAAACGCAACTGATAATTTGAGAAAATAACAATGAAGATAAAGGAGACACAGATTTTACGTGGAAAACCCCTAAATAATATAGGGTAAAAACCACGGACAAAGGTAGAAGAATTTCACTATGAGAAAATAGGAATTACAACTTCTCTCAATCTAACAAGGAGAAAACAATGACAATTCTCTCTTGATAAGAAAGGAGAAAACAACTCTATGAAAACTCTCTAATTTCTCTAGTATTGGGAGGAGGTTAGAATGATTTGGGATGTTTTCAAATGGCAAATGGCTAGGCTATTTATAGTTGAGCTTTAGGGACTAACTTATAAATAACCTAAAGTTTAGGGACCAAAAATCAATTTTCCCATTCCACATTTTCAACATTTGCTGCATCATTTTTCTCCATTTGCTGCACCCAAACTTGACAAATTCAATTTGTCAATTGGTGCCTACTTTGTTGAATTTTGCTTTGAAATTTCAAAGCCATTTTCAACACTTTTAACAATCTCCCACTTGAAGATTTGATTGGAACAATCATATCTTCACACCATTCTTTCTACCTCGTACTTTCCATGTTGCTTACGTCTCTAACAAGCCACAAGAGGATCGACACCAAGTAAACTTATCAGTGTTGATTGCTTTTGTCATGAAATTTGCTATGTTGTCATCAGTATGGATCTTCTGCATATCTATCGTCCCTTCTTCCACTTTCTCACGAATGAAGTGGTATTGGACCTGAATGTGTTTTGTTCTTGAGTGAAAAAGCAGGATTCCTTGCAAGATGCAAGGCGCTCTGACTGTCACAAAATAAAGAGACATTCTCTTGTTTGTGCCCGAGCTCCTCCAATAGCATTTTCAACCATATTGCTTCTTTACTGGCTTGTGTAGCTGCTACATATTCTGCCTCTGTTGTTGACGTAGCCACAACCGATTGCAGTTTTGAAACCCAGCTTACAGCTCCACCAGCAACTGTAAACACATACCCTGTTGTAGATTTGCTTTTATCCAAATCTCCTGCATAGTCAGAATCGACATACCCGCTGATAAGAAAGTCTGATCCCCCGTAACATAATGCAACATTTAAGGTCCCTTTGATGTATCTCAGGATCCTTTTCACAGCATTCCAATGCTCTCTGACTGGATTCGCCATGTACCGACTAACCACTCCCACTGCTTGTGCAATGTCTGGTCTTGTACAAATCATAGCGAACATTAAACTTCCCACTGCTGATGCATACGGTACTCGAGACATCTCCATCCTCTCTTCTTCACTGCTAGGACTCATACTGAAGGATAATTTAAAGTTAATAGGAAGAGGGGTATAAATTGGCTTACAATCTTGCATGCTGAATCGTGACAAGATCTTTTTCAAGTAATTCTTTTGTGAAAGCCAAATCTTCCTACTACTTCTGTCTCGGTGAATTTGCATCCCTAGAATCTTGTTTGTTGGTCCCAAGTCCTTCATTTCAAATTCCCTAGCCAGTCGTGCCTTTAATTCTTCAATATGATCTTTGTTGGGGCCTGCAACCAACATGTCATCTACATACAACAACAATATAACAAAGTCGTTTTCACCAAACCTCTTGAAGTAAGCACAAGGGTCTGCATTAAGTCTGTTGTATCCAAGGCTCATGATGAAGGAGTCAAATCTCTTGTATCAACACCTCGGCGCCTGCTTTAAACCGTACAGAGATTTGTTCAACCTACAAACCAAGTTCTTCTTTTCTTTTTCTTCAAAACCTTCAGGCTGGAGCATGTAAATCTCTTCTTCAAGATCTCCATGAAGAAAAGCTGTTTTAACATCTAGCTGCTCCAGATGTAAATTCAATGTAGCACACATTGCCAGGACAACTCGAACCGTTGTTAGTCTAACCACAGGAGAAAAGATTTCATTGAAATCAATACCTTCTTTCTGAGCATATCCTTTGACCACCAGTCTTGCACGATACCTCTCCACTTGATCATCACCATTTCTCTTGATTTTGAAGACCCATTTGTTACCAATTGGCTTCCTTCCTTGTGATAGTGGCACAAGTTCCCATGTATTATTTTTATGAAGGGCTTCAATTTCTTCTTGCATTGCCGCCATCCACTGCGAAGCATCTGAGTTGTTCATTGCCTCCTCGAATGTTGATGGCTCACCGTTCTCCGTTAAAAGGCAGTATGCAACATTACCTTCTATAACATAATCTGAGTGCCAATTGGGGCGTCTTCTCACACGATCTGATTGACGAGTTGTTGGAGCTTCAGAATTCTCTGGTTCTGATTCCTCGAGCTCTGGTTCTGCTTCAGAATAATCTCTCTGTTCAAACTCATTTTCAACATGTATCTGTGTAGTCTCTGGCTTTTCTTTATCAGTGCTATCATCTTCTTCTTTTCTTTGTAGCTTATCTTCTACAAAGATAACATCCCTGCTGATAATCACTTTGCGGGCAGTGGGATCCCACAAGCGATACCCCTTTACTCCATCAGCATACCCCAAGAATTTACATTTTCTGGATTTTGGATCCAACTTTGAAATTTCTTGGGCATTGTACATCACGTACACAATACTTCCAAATATATGGAGGTTTGAATAATCAACTGGTTTACCAGTCCACATTTCCATCGGTGTCTTCAATTCAATTGCAGTTGATGGAGCCCGATTCACCAAATAACAGGCGGTATTGACTGCTTCTGCCCAGAAAGCTTTTTCTAGCCCTGCAGCTCTCAACATTGCTCGTGTTCTTTCTAACAGAGTTCTGTTCATCCGCTCTGCCACTCCATTTTGTTGAGGAGTGTATATGGTTGTGAACTGTCTTTTGATGCCTTCTTTTCTGCAGAAGTCATCAAATTCATCACTTGTATATTCACCTCCATTATCTGATCTGAAACACTTGATCTTATTTCCAGAATCAAGTTTCACCCGCGCTTTGAAAACTTTGAAGGTTGAAAACACATCTGCCTTCCTCTTGATAGGATACACCTAACATCTCCTAGAGTAGTCATCAATGAAGGAGACAAAATACTTTGCTCCGCCTAGGGATGTAACCGATGCTTGCCATACATCAGAATGAACCAATTCTAGAACAGCCTTGCCTCTAGAATTTGATGTGTTGAATTTTAATCGATGCTGCTTACTTGTAATACAATGTTCACACAAAGGAAGTGATACCTTTGTTAAACCCGGAAGTAGCTTTTGCTCCACAAGGACTTTCATTCCCTGTTCTGACATGTGTCCAAGTTTCCGATGCCATAACATGGTAGAATCTGAACTATATGAGGCAACAGAGGCTTCAGCTTCTAGCAAAGTCTCTCCCTTCAGCATGTACAAATTTGCCGCTATCTTTTCACCTTTCATCACCACAAGCGCTCCATGGAACACCTTCATGATTCCTTTCTGTGTTTCAATCTTGCTTGCATTATTATCCAACAATCCGTAGGATAATAAGTTTTTCTTCAAGCTTTTCACGTGTCGCACATCTCGAACAACTTTGGTTGTCCCGTCATACATCTTCAATTTGATGGTTCCAACGCCAACAATCTCCAAGGCATGATTATTGCAGCTGTACACAGATCCTCCTGAGATAGGTTCATAATTATAGAACCATTCTCTTCTTGAGGTCATGTGATATGTGGCTCCCGAGTCAATAAGTCATATGTCTGCAAATCTTTTTCTGCCTTCCATGGCTGTTGCTGCTTCACAACAGAGAGCATCTCCATCATCTGAAGTGTTTGCCATATTTCCTTGAGGATTGGAGTTTTTAGGTAAACTCCAACAATCCTTCTTCATGTGACCCTTCTTTCCGCAGTTGTAGCACTTTAAATTCTTCTTACTCCTTAACTTTGATCTACCATGATTGTGACTGCTACTTTGGCCACGTTCTGTTGATCTTCCTCTCATCACCGTTAAGGCATCTGCTTGTTGCAGATTTCCTTGTCTGTCTTCCTTGTTCTTGCGCCGATTTTCTTCTTCCAGAACAGCAGCTGCAACGTCATCGAAGACTAGATCACTTGTAAGGTTGTTGTTCGTCAAGTTGATGATGAGTTGATCATACGAATCAGGTAGACTTTGAAGCAGAAGTTCAGCACGTTCTTGTGACTCTATTTTATAGCTTAGGGATGTAAGCTGAGAAAATAGAGTATTCAACGTGTTTAAGTGCTCTGTCACTGAAGTAGATTCTGACATCCGAAGAGTGTACAATTTCCTCTTAAGGAAAATTTTATTGTGCAACGATTTGACCTCGTATAATTTTGCGAGGTGATCCCAAATCTCCTTGGTCGTCTTCTTCTCCTCGATGCTTGATAGTACTTCATCTGCTAATGCTAAATGAAGGTCTGCAATAGCATTCTCGTCCATCTCATTCCATTTCTTGTTATCCGTAAAATCTGCCGGCCTTTCGCTGATAGCCGCTAGACATCTGTTTTTTCTTAGGATGGCCTTTATCTTCAATTTCCACAGTGAGAAATTTCTCCCATTGAACTTTTCAATATCAAATTTTGTTGCCATAGCTTCTATTTCAGATAGCTCCCACTATTTCACCTTTTTGACGTGAATAGTGCCCACCACCTTCAATGAATGAGTAATATATAACCTACTTTCTTATGATGGAGGATCCACTTTTCAGTGGCAACCAACAGAGAATACGGTAAGTAGATATACGCACCCAAATCTGGCTCTGATACCAATTGTTGCGGAATACGGTCGTCGGATAGAGCAAAAACGCAACTGATAATTTGAGAAAATAACAATGAAGATAAAGGAGACACAGATTTTACGTGGAAAACCCCTAAATAATATAGGGTAAAAACCACGGACAAAGGTAGAAGAATTTCACTATGAGAAAATAGGAATTACAACTTCTCTCAATCTAACAAGGAGAAAACAATGACAATTCTCTCTTGATAAGAAAGGAGAAAACAACTCTATGAAAACTCTCTAATTTCTCTAGTATTGGGAGGAGGTTAAAATGATTTGGGATGTTTTCAAATGGCAAATGGCTAGGCTATTTATAGTTGAGCTTTAGGGACTAACTTATAAATAACCTAAAGTTTAGGGACCAAAAATCAATTTTCCCATTCCACATTTTCAACATTTGCTGCATCATTTTTCTCCATTTGCTGCACCCAAACTTGACAAATTCAATTTGTCAATTGGTGCCTACTTTGTTGAATTTTGCTTTGAAATTTCAAAGCCATTTTCAACACTTTTAACATTATTTAAAGGGTTATTATATCACGAGATGGAGAAAAAAAATTCTACAAGCATCCTACATCCACCTTAAAATTTAAATTTAAATCTTTAATCTTAAAACCATAAAATCAATATCTTATTCCTTAAACTTTAAATTTCAAATTTTAGTAATGAGCTTTAAATTCTAACTCATAAAACATAAATCCTTAAACTATAATTCATAAACTTCAAATTGAACTCAATTGTAAAAAAAAAATCACTGCGAGTGTATGGAATATTTTTTTTATTTAAATTTAATTTACTGACTAAAAAATCTAAATAAACAAATATCCATTTATTTAATTTTAATTTATTTACGACGGGAAGACAAAAAGTGAATTTCAACATTAAGTTCTTCATAATTGATTTAACACAAAATGTTTCGATACTGTACATAAACTTCATGTATATCTTATATTAGGAAATAAGAGGGATAATGGATTATTAAGAATTAAATTTAAAGTTGATATCAATTAAAAATTAATATTTTATTATTCTATTTGTGAACTCTAGGTCTATAATTTTCTTCTTTGGTTAATTCCGTACGTGATCATTTGAAATATTTATTAATTCAAAGTTGAGGATGAGTGGAATTTGATTCTAAAAAAATAAATTTATTGTTTTGAAGACTTATAATTTTATAAACTCGATTCGACTCGAGAAAATTTTTAATAAAATTTAATTTGTAAAATAGAAATTCAATTTTTTTTAGTAATTAATAGATTAATTTTCAAGTTTGAGTCAAGTCTCTGAATTATGTATGATATATATATCACATGAAAGATATAAATATATATATATGGTTATAGAAAATAGTTTAAATTGAAACTATTTATTACTATAATATTATAAATATGGATAAAAATTCTTTGCTCCCTTTTTGGTGCCCTTACTTGCATCCAACACTAAAAAAACACTACAAAATTAAATTTCAAGCTATAACCCTAAATTCTGAACCCTAAACCCTACACATTGTACCCTAAAATCCCTAAACCCTAATATAGAACCCTAAACTCTAAACCCTAAATCTAATTTTGAGTATGGGCATAAGTAGGGGCACCGAAAAGGGGCAGATGATTATACATTTACAAACAAATTTGAACAGAAACTCGAATAACTCATCTCGACTCGACTAAACAAAAACTAAAATAAAAAATTAAGCTATAAAATAGAACATATAAACTCATCAAAACAAATATTTTTTACTCGACTCGATCAAATATTCACATTTATTATGGTATCTAAAACTGATCCTTGAATGTTTGCTTCACTTTCCCTTTTTGGTTTTGCATTTACATTGTCTGAAGCAGTCATACTCATAGCTGAGCCAATAATGGACAGTACCCTAGAAAGTAAAGGCAGTGGTGGTCAGATAAAAAATCCCACTAGGCCCATGTAAGATCATGTGTTAGTGTTACTTCCTGGGTGGACCCAACAGTGGGTTATTTGATAAATGCATGTCTGGTTTGTTGTACCGACACTTCTATTGCCGACTCTGCTACTACTATCAAATACGAATCCCTTCCTCCTTTTATCTTGCTAAATTATTTAAATAATGTCTTTTGGAAATAATATTATTGTTATGCAGTTAATGTCTCTAAAATCGAGAAATTTTTTATATATGAAGTCGTTCTTTAGTACTGTTGACTTTTGTTAGAATTGACATATAATATTATCGATTTTATTTTTGTTATTATAACATTGTTCTTAATTTAATAAATAATTTCTAACATATTTTATTTTATTAATTGTTTTTTTCAGCATTATTATTTAGTTAAAAAAACCCTTTTATCGTAATAAATTGGGTTTTGAGTAGTAAAAATGAAAAATAATTAGTAACGCCATAAAACTGACTACTCATGCCAGGATATATGGATTGAAAGATATGTTGAATTTCCGTTATTCAATGAATCCGTACGATAGCGTAGGTCTAGCTAGGGATATGTTATATGTCGTCTTCGTTTCTCACTCATTTTCATTTCAAGCCGTGTACCAATGCATAGTCGACTCTCTCTCTCTCTTCCATCTACACTTTTTTTTTTAACAATAGCATGAATTTTATTAATCATCACGTAAAAAAATACAATGTATTAAAAAGATAAAAAAAAAAAAAAAAAGTTAACTAATATTTTTTATAATTGTGCAAAAAAATTGATATTTTTGTCGAAAATAGCATACCAAAATTTAGAAATTTTTCTGAATCTTATTGTCTCTATCTAAATAAGACGTTTTACAAGATAAAAAAAGATGGTGATTGAATCAAGCTATCACGCAGATTGCTCAGCTATTCAGGTCTGATTACATCATCAACCAACCTTCAATCGAGTGGGGTCCATCTTTCTATGACTACCGACAGAACCATAATTAGAGACTAGCGTCGTGAAGATTTTTGTATGAGCATCAACCGATCGTTAAAGGTATACTAAAATCATGCACAAGGACATATGAAATGAACAAAAAAACGTATCACAAGGACAGAAAAAACGCGTGCTACAAAGACAAATTTTTTTATTAAAATAAAAAAACAAAAAAAAAATTGTAATCAACAATCAATACTAAAAATAATTGTCGAACACTAACCAATAGAAAGAATAACAAATTGGCATGCGACAAAGATTTAGAGAAAGATTTGAGATAGAGAGCGCGCGGCAAAATTACAATAATAGTATAAAAGTTATCAGTTGGGTTACTGGATTACCGGTTTATACCAAAATAGTGGTAGGGAAAATTCGTGTCGTAGGAAATTTCAAATTTTTAATTATATATTTTATATTAATGATATAAAAATCTACACTCGTCCCAACATAAAGGAGTACTCATATAAACATTCAGTGTGAAAGAATTAATTATATGTGGTTTTATATAAGAAAAATTGATTTTTTTTGTTTGGATCGAGGTTTTATGTTTGTTAATATCTCGATGTATTGAGTTATCATGTGGTTTTATATATATATATATATATACGTGTTAGGATCTATTAGCACAATGTATAACTTAAAAGTTTTGTATGTTTTTAAATTGTTTGGTTAATGAAAATGGATGGTTAAGATTAATCGTTGGTGTTGACCGTTGAAGATTATTTTTATAAAAAAATGTTTATTATACTGTATTTAAAAGTTCTAGTAATAACCAATAAAATAAATTAATTTATTGATCGAAAAATTCGTAAAACTTTCATCGTTATATTTTTTGTTTAATAAGTTCACAAATTATTTCAAGAATTATTTAATGAGTTAAGTATACGCGACATGTCCATTTCAGTTGATTTTTACTTATTTAAAATATAATATTACAACTCGTGCCAAATTCTTAATTACTTATAGACATAAAAAACTCAAAAAAGAAATATGATACTAGTAATTATTGATTCAAATATATTATTCGAGAGATTATGAGTTAATTGCTTGTTTTACAAGTAGTCTCATCTCTCATGAGATATCAGTGTGTTATCTTGGCAATGCATTGACAAGTACTACTTGAATGCAAGTTGGCCACGTAATTACAAATCTTTGTAATTCAGCAGCAAATATTAATATTATAAGTAAACTTACCGTTAGTTACATAATAGCACAAAAGAATAAAATGAAGGTTTTCGAATTTTATGCTTTTACATAATGGAAATTCTAAATAATATTTAATGTTGATGTACAAATTATACGATTGGAGTACAAGTGTTTAAGAGTGACGGATTTTCACTCGAGTCAAATCCAATACATAAATAGAATACTATTTTAATTAAACGAGAAGTTAGGCGTGGAAGGCAAGCATTAAGGAAGCATCATTTCCTTTTCTTTTTTGATAACCATAAATGATTGTATTTCGGTTTTGTTAGACAAAAAAACTAATTAAAAAATTAAAGCAAATGACGATCAATCTTTCACGATATTAACATTAGAATTCACGTATCTATATATACTTTATACTAATTTTCAACAACTCAAGTAATAATTCAAGTATTGTGGTGTTTCTCTTGAGTTGAAGCAATGCAACAATAGATTAAATTTTTAATAAATTGTAATTAGTGATGAGTCATAATAAATAAAAAGTGGGAAACGGCACTGGTCCTACTTTTTCTCCTACCTCATAGCATTTATTGTTTCTTAAGATATTATTATATTATTCTCACACACAACTTTGGGATAAATTTTTTTATACCTTTTTCATTGCTTTTATTTATGCCACAACATTAAAAAATATTACAAAAATAAATTTTAAATTCTAAACCTTACACCATATACCTAAAAAAATATAATTTACCCTAAATTTTTTAAACTCTAACTTAAAATTCTAAACACTAAATCTAATTTTAAGCATGAAACATAAATAAAGACATCGAAAATTAACAAAAAAAAAAATTTCTATCGGCACTTCCCACTCAAGCAAAAGGAGAAAAACTCAAAACTCAAACAAAAACTCGGCGATCTGAACTTTATAACACACTTTCTTGGCTGCTTCTTGGCAGATCCACCGACGCTTAGCTTCATGCATCTCCCTCAAGTCTTTCTCTAACAAACAAACAAACAATCACATTTTCTATATGCAAAAACTAGGCTAATTTTTTTCTTTCATCCCTTGTACTTTCTCAGAATTATAATTTCAACCAGTTCCTATAGTCTTATATCTCTATCTTTAATTTTTACATATTACAAAATTTTAGAAGTCAATAGAGATAAGATACATCAAATTTCAACTTTACTTTTTTTATTAGTAACAAACAAGTAAGTTAATTGATTAAGTCTTAGTTCGATTGGTATATGTGTTGTTATAACATCTAAAAGATCGTGAGTTTAAACGCATTTAAACACGTAATAATCTTTTATTTAAGATTTTGAGAGTTATAAATAATTCAGATATTATATTAAAATTAATAATAAACAAATTGAGTTCGAGTATTTATCCATACAAATAATTTTAAACAGTTGATAATTCAGCCTATCAACTTATTTTGCTCCATCGTATGGTAAATCAACATTAACTTTTTGATAAATCGCGTGTTTAATAGAAATGCAAATATTACACATCTCAAAATTAAGCTGACAACTTCATCGATGAAAGGATTTATTTGACATAAATTAAGAGTTTTGAGAGTGAAATATGAAAATAAAAGAATATGGAGGAGAAACAGTAATTAAATAAAAGTTGGAGGCGTAGTTGGGAGAAATGATTGGAGGAAAAAGTAAGAAGAATCAAGAGGGGGATATTTGTGTAGGGGCAAGTGGGGACACCGCCAAAAGAGGCGGTTGGTGAGTGAGCGAGAAAGAAAAATACAGTACATAGTTATTTGTTGCCCACCAACTGTTGTCGGAGTCGGACCACTCTCTTGTCCCATTAGTTCATTACCATTTTCTCAACACATAAAACACTAGTTTAATATGACAATAACAAATAAATTAGCATTATTATTATATTTATGGTTGGTTTAAGATTTTAGTATCTTATAATAAATAAATATTCAGGCTATTGATAGTTGGAGTGGGAGATGGTAGATTATGATAGTTCATTCCGATAGATATAGGTAGAATCATTAAATCGATAATGGAAAATGATAGTTGAAAAGTTTGAAGATAATTTTTTGTATAAGTTAAAATTCATCATTTTAAGAGTTTCGACGATGGATAAGAGACTCAGAATGAGTTTATTTTATTTGTCTTGTCCAGTTATCATTTATCTGACTGTGAGATGATAATATACTTCATATTTGTCAATTGTCGTCTCGTCTATTAAATGTTAAGCTAACGAATTCAGTGGAAGATGTAACACATGCCAACGAGATATTTGTTCTAATAGTAAAGGATGAAGCAGTGACGGATCCAAAAATTATTTTCAGGGTGAGCACAAGTTAAAATATTTTTTAGAGTGAGCACCAGTCATACAAATTTTAAAATTTCAGGGTGGACACAAGTTAAAAAATTAAAGATTAATTCATAAAATTAAAAGATAATTAAAACTAAATGTGTGAACTTTCAAAAATTCATGGTGGGTTTAAACCACCCCAACTCCTTAGTAAATCCGCCACTAGGATGAAGTCCTACGATTATAAGTGTTTAAATTTAAATCGCATCAATAATAAATTTATGTATGTGTATTCTTAGTTCAGATTTTATTTTGATTTTAGACAATTTCATTTCATTTTATTTATAAGTCATGTCTTTAGGTACAAGATCATCGGAGGTGTTTATCGTGAAAAAATAATGAACAACATTAATGCTTGTCCTAAACAAGGGGTTTGCTATTTTAAATTCTATGAATAATCTGTAATGTTGGTTAATTAATTAGTCAACAACCGTTGTTGGGGTGAGTAATCTTTGGAGCAAAATAATTTGTCTTAATAATTTTAATATTTGCTTATAATTATTCCTTTAATTTTGATAAGACGAGATGAGTTTGAGTTGTCCGATGTAGTGTTTGTCGGTCGTGTTGTATACAAACATGATGCGTGTTAGTAAGTCTTACCCCTTTTTAACATTAATTAAATTGATTAATTAATACCCTTGTATGTTACATTTTGGCTTATCAAGTGACTTGATTGCATGTAGATTGATGTTTAAGAGCAAATGGTTTTTTAATATAAACTACTTAAAAAATAAGAAGACAAATGCTAACTAATCGATTTTATATAGGCTTAATGTCAAAATAAGTGCCCAAACTATCATGTTTTCTCTTTTTAAGTGCTTAAATTATTTTTGTCCCTTCTAGGTGCCCAAACTATTATTTTTTGTCCTTTTTAAGGTCAAACCGAGGTACTTATTTTGACCAAAAAATAGATTGAGCACTTAAAAATGGCAAGAATAGTTTAAGCATCTAAAAGGAGAAAATGAAATAATTAGAGCACTTAAAAAGGATAAAAATAATTTAGGCACTTAAAATGTAAAACATGATAGTTTAAGCACTTATTTTGGTATTAAGCCTTTTATATATGTATGTATGAAAAGGACAAGACATTATTATAAAAAAAAAATATAGTTTTGGAAAGTTAATTCAAAGTAAATAAAAATACAAAGTACTCTACAACACATCTAATTTGAAGATTTGTACACAGGTATGTATCACTATCAGTATACCGGTCTGATTGGAAAATGAGAATAATTGAAGTTACTTCATGACCACAACTAGTATACTAAATATCCTACCCAAATGGAATGAATTCCATTTTTATGGTATATTTTTCCCATTTTTATCTATATTTTATATAAACAATTGATGTCACAAATCAACTTGTCTTCAATTTAATTAAAACAAATATTTTGATACACATTACATTTACAAGCATGTTAACTTTAGCATTTATGATTTAGATTTAAAATTTAACGCTTATAATTTATAATTTAATGATTGAAATTTTAAATTTTATGATTTAGGCTTAAATTTAAAAAAAATTGTGTAAAATAAAGTATATTCAATACGTGTATCATAAAATAACTCTAATTAAAATCATTAAAATACTTATTTTAAAGTGATGTTTTTATATAATGTTTAAATAAGGGTAAACTACATAAATGGTCTCCGATTATGTTCTAATTCTCTTTTATGTCTCCTAATTATCATAAGTTACAAACTGGTCTCTCGACTTAAAAAAGTAACACATTGGTCCGACACCATTAAAAGTTTAAAAGCTGATGACGTGGCCGTTAGTTTTATAATTAGGGTCAAATTAAAATAATTATAGAATTTGAGAGCTAATTATGTAATTATATCAATTTTTTGAATATGCTGGTGTGATGCAAGTGTAGTATATGTTCAAACTTTCTTAGTCTTTTTTAAGAAGGCACACACATCATGGCAACACTGGTGCTCGAACCCGGGTCACCAAGATGATGAACATCATCCTTTGCCACTGGGACACAAAGGGTTGAGCTATAATTATATCAATTTATATTAACTGCAACCTCATAAGCCATTAAATTTTTAACCATGTCGGACCAATTTGTTATTTTTTTTAAGTTGAATGATCAGTTTATAACTTATAATAGTAAGGGGACGCAAAAAATAAAACATAGTCGGGAGACCATTTATGTAATTTACCCTTTAAATAAAATTAAAGAACACTACCTATTAAGTATTAATTATACATGAAAAAATCATGTTTTTACTCCCTAAAATATGATTATCTATGAAATAGTTAGTATTATATTCTCATATTTTTCGTGATTTTTTTTAACGGTCGATGACCAAAATAAAAAAAAAAACTTAACGTTAGTAATGATATGGAATTATTAAAACAAAGCCTGGGTTTGAAGTTATTTCCTCAAAGCCCAACCCCTACACAAAATGGGCTTACTTGAGATTTGGGGTTTCCTTCCTCATGCCTCGATGGACGTAGACGACAATTTTCAACCATATTTATAGCAGTAGTGTCAATATTCAAGATGAACAATCAAGTTTAGGCTCGAATTAATGGGCTGTAATGTTTCTTTCGGCAGTTCAAAGCCCAAACCTGTTCTAGAAGGCTATAGGGCTTTTCGCAATTCTCAATTTTACTAAATTGGTATTTTTCTCATTCATTAGTCCTTTCCCCTTCATTTTAAGCTTATTTTTTCTCATTAAAAATAGTCACGAATTTCTTAATAACAATAATATTTTTGACCAATGAGATTGATTCAAATGGTAAACAATTAATATCACTCTTAAATCAGTTTTAAGTTCGAAACTTTGTATATGTAAGAAATCTTTGTTAGGAGATTTACCCATTAAAATCAAATGTGTTTCACGGGTCAGTCTGAACTAGCTATGAAAAAACCTAAAAGAATTGGGTAACTAAAAAAATAATATTAATACTTTTAAATTTTTGTGTTATCTTATTCCAACTTAAATTGCCAAAATTTTAGCTAATGTATATAATATTTGTTATGAAATAACCATTTTTCAACAAACAATAATTAATTTGCTAAACAAACAATAATTAATTATATTTTTATATCATATATGGTTATGCATAGGACTACCTAGAAAAATTGTGAACGTTAAACCTGAAATTAACTTAAGTTTAGACTTGAAGTGTTGAATATTAAATGGTATAAACTCCAATTAATTCAAACACGAAATTAATTTTAATTTTTTTGAGATCTTGATTTACTCAATCAAAATTACCCTAATGATAAACGATCCAACAAATTGAGATTGTATATCTTGCACCATTCTCCCTCTTTTCCTTTGTATTTGGCTGACTCCATACGCAATGCTTTATATCACTTAAGAGTTAAGATGCAATGCTTTAGATTTCTGGGATGAAGTTTACCATACAAGACACACAAAATGATAAACGATTCGGCCCACTACTTTTGTCAATCACAAAATGTATTTTTTTAGGTACAATTTTAATACACGGGCCATAAAATTAATTTTACACAAGCATGTATATTTACACTATAAAATCTGAATCTTAATTTTTTTTACCCTAACCCAAAAAATTTAAACCATAAACCTTAAATCTTGTACCCTAAATTATAAACAATAACTTTAAATTCTAAACCATGCAACTTAAAGCCCTAAACTTTAAACTCTAAACTAAAACCTTACCTCCTAAAACTAAAAGGCACGTGTAAACTTTAGTTTACACGGTTTGTGGGGACTGTTCAAAATTTTACGGGGCACTGTGCAGTTTATTGTAATGAGACCCTTTAGTTTATAATCTCAAAGATATATAAAGTTTTTTTTAAAAGATATTTTATCTTAGTAAAAAATATATTATGAGACCCTCTTTAAAGTCATTTTATTTTCTTTCTTATAATTTATTAAACCAAAATCTTTTATTTTTCCTACTAATTTCGGCCCCTCTTTTCTTGAGGCCTTGTGCAGTCGCTTATCTCTCACATGTTCAAAACGCCCACCGATAACTTGTATGTCAATTTTTTCTCTCTCAGTTTATATGTCTACTTTCCTAAACTATTGTATTTAATATGGCGATAAGCAAACTTCCAAGTCATTTTATTTTATTTTTTCTTGTAATTTTTTAAACCAATTTTTTTTTAATTTTTTATATAAATATTTAATTCAACTCATTTGTGCCGTTTTTAGGGTCTTGTGCAGTCACTTATCTGGCACATGTCCAAACCCACCGACAGCTTATATGTCAAATAATTTTTTTTCTTTTTCTCTCAATTTATATGTCTACCTTCATAAACTATTATATTTAATATGGCGATAGACAAACTTCCCAACCAAATTTCTTTGTCTGAAATTTTCGTAGTTTTTTTAATTGTTTATATTTAATTTATTGATCGATTAATTTAGATCAAATTTTATATATGTCTATCATAGAACAATTCTCCTAACTCGGTTTTCTTCATCCACGATATCAAGATTCGATCTCTAACATTGGTTAAATAATTTAACATCTCATCCCACTAAATCAATTAGTTGTTAAAATATTCTCATTAAATTTTAACTAAAAATTTGGACAACATAGGTAATTTAGAAGTATATCGTTGAATAAATATGCGGATGTTGAGGACTAAGTCAGTTGTTGTTATTAACTTCTTTATTATAAGATTTATTATCATGAATTTGACGTCTCGTTTTTTTCTTAAAGCTTCAATTGGGGGCTCTCTTAAAGTTATCTATATTTTGCTAACATAATTTTACATTTTCACTATAGATTTATTAGGGTGTCGGTCGTTCCTCAATACAACTTACATACAAAACTTTAAAAATCTTTTATGTTGTATATGTAAAAATTAAACCAATATTTCTTAGACGAAATCATATAGGATTTATATCATATGTACTCACGGTAAAAACAGAAAGTTTTCACAAGCGCTTTAATTTAAAGTGAAAGATTTAGGAGTTTAGGTGCATGAGATTGAAATTTAAAGATAATGATTAGAATTTAGGGTTTAAGTTTAGAATTTAGGGTTTAAAGGTTGGAGTTTTGTTTTTAAAGTAATATAATTTGGATTTAGGTTTTAACTTATAAACCTTGAATTATAACCCTAAACTCTAAATTATAATCACAGTCCCTAAATTCTAAACCCCTGCACATAAACCTACAAATCTTATACTCTAAACCCTAAAATTAAGACGCTTGTGGAAACTTTTAATTTATACCACCAGTATATAGAATGAAAATCTTATATATATATATATATATATATATATATATATATATATATATATATATATATATATATATATATCAGAATCACAGTTAAGTATGAAATTATATGTAAATTAGATAACTTCGTGGGCATCTTATTGTGGAGTCTACAAACCCATTAATTGCCTTTGGTTATGATATTCAAAATTCCGAACCTATGAATAATGCTTTCTATATTCACCACCATTATCAAATTAGAGGAGATGGAAATTATTTGCCTTCAAATTATGTTTTTGTGTGTTCATATAAAAAAAAAATAGATTTAGAGTTTAAGATTTACAATTTGTAGTCTGGGTTTATGGAATTAAGAGTATAGAAGGGGCATAATTAGGGTTTATCATGTGAAAATTAGAATTAAGGTTTATGATTTATTTTTAAGTGTTTTTTATTTTGGGCTTAGAAGGAGCATGGTTAGGAGACATCAGGGGTGTAAACGAGCCGAATCGAGCTCGAGTAGTACTAAGCTCCGCTCGGCTCGTTAAGATTTCGAGTCGAGTTCGAGCTTGAGTAATTTCTAACAAGCCTAAGAATCTGAGCTCGACTCGGCTCGTTTAGAACTCGAGTCGAGTTCGAGCTTGATTCGAGCTCAATCGAATCAAGTATTGACCTATCTTTGATTGCATTGGACTCGAGTAACTCTTCATTTGTCATGATTCATTTAAAGTCCCATGAAAAAAAACTTTGATACACAAGTTGTGTAAACTCAAACTTGTTGATTTTAGGGTTCAAGGTGTTAGTTTAGGGTTTAGAGGTTTAGGTTGTTGGGTTTAGAATTTAAGATTTAGATTTCAGGGTTTAATACTTTATGTTTAGGGTTTATATCTAGGGTTTTAAGTTTAAGAATTTAGATTTTAAATTATAAAAAATATATAGTATATTATATTTTCGAGTAGCTCGTGAGCTTTTCGAGTCGGGTATCAAGTAGCTCGACTCGACTCGTCAAGAATTCGAGCCGAATTCGAGCCTGAGTTGAGAATAATCGAGTCGAGCTTTGACCGAGTCGAGCTCGAGTAACTCGCGATCTGTCTCGTCTCATTTACAACCTTATGGGACATAAATTTTTGTTCATTAGAGGGTAGGAGTAGGATAGTGAAATAGATTGTTTCGGTTAAAGAAAGTAAAAAAATCGATTAACAATCTTTAAATCCCCTAAATTGTGAATTTAATTCTCTTACACACATCATTCCGCCTAAATCAAAAGTAGTAGATGGTCATAAACCATCAGTATCCTATAGTTGTAATAAACAATTTTATTATTTTAATTCATGTCATTTGATTATAGCAGACAATTGATAATTGATCGACCATTCTAATTAGAAACTAAATCAAACTAATATAATATGGATCAAATAACTTGATTGTGCTCGGTTCTACTCGATGACGATCAGTCTTTTATGAGACAGCTTGTGATCATTCAATTGTCTAGCAAGCCTAAGTGCCTAACATACTCCACTTTGAAACTTTGAACGATGTCCGATTCTAGGAGTGAGAGTCGATTGATACGAGAACGGTTTTGTTGACGAGAGTTAATTATATATATATATTAAAAAATTATAAAAGATCATTTTTTTACAAATATAATAATTTTCGTCCTGTCCCCATTTGAACATCGATGATAAAATTTATTTGCCTCCGTAAGTGAAGGTTTCAATTGTTCTCTATCCCGTCTGCTTGGATCCTTAAAGTTTTGAAATATTCTCCACTTAATTTTTACCCCTATCGGGTTCTCACCGTGACTTTTATGCAATTTAGTTCACAGTATGATTCCACCTTATACAAATTCTTACGCACGCCAATATCCTTGGTATCTATCGGAAGAGAATGGAAAATCAACTTTGCCGGCCCATAAAAAAGAACGTTTATTTAAATATACCTTATATATATACTAGGGTAAATTACCTAAATCATCACTAAGCTTTGCTCTCTGACTTATTTTAGTCACTGAAGTTTTAAAACATTCAATTTGCTCACTAAACTTTAAACATTGAACGTGTTTAGTCACTCCGCCGTTAAATAACTAACATCGTTATGACATGGCATACGAAACCGAAACAACGTCATTTTAAAAACACCAAAACGACGTTGTTTTGAAATCCATATAAAAATTAATTTTTTCTTTATTTTCTCATTTCCCCTTTTCTTCTTGTATTTTCTTTCATTTCCTCTTCATTTTTCCCAATTTTCACCAGCGCTTCCCCTTCATCTTTGTTTCAACTCTAGGCTTTGTTATATATTTTCCCTACTTTATTTTTGTTATAGCAGGAAAAAGAGACAGTTTTTTAGCGCCCATTTCTTCTCTCAAATTTTACTTTTCTATTGTAATTCAGAACACAAGGAATCAATAGCCACCAAAACAAAAAGAATATGCAAAAAAATCAATCATCCTTTTAGATTCTACAATGGTGTTGATATTGGCTCTTTCCTGTCAAAGCTGATATTATCAAAGGGTTCAAATATCATAAATTTAATCTTCTCTCATTGCGCACTATCGTCGATTTCCACCCTTAACCCTGTTTTTGAGCCACTACTCTTCACTCTATCTTCGCCAGCGAGATTTGCTTCAGAAGTTCAGCCAAGAGAACAAAGGGAACGCTTCGTTTTCCTGAAATTTGATAACGATTCAAATTTCGAGCCAACAAAATTCGGCGTCCACGAGCATCTACTTGAGTTTTCAAAAGAAGTCATACAAGGGTTAGGCAAGGATATTGAGAAAAACGAGTGACCGAAATTAGACTCCCGCAAAACAGAATGTGAGTGTGGTTAGGCCCTTATGAAACAGCTGAAGTTGCCGCTTATGCATACGATCGTGCTGCTTATAAGATTAGAGAGGAAGTATATATCATTTTGGTCCGAAAAACACTTTAGGCACCTATCTGAAAAAAGAGTATACTTTGAGCACTTATTTACCACTTAAGCCTTTTAAAAACTTAGTTTCATTTTAGACTTTGTTTCTCGAATCCAAAGTCAGTTTTTAATAGAGTAAATATACATTTTTGATATTTAAGAACAATTGAATATCTAAATTAAGTTCAATTAAATATTTAAAATTGATTTTTGTATTTAAATTCGTACTTGAACGTAACTTTTTGATCTGAATTAATATTAACGACAATTGATTTAACTAATTTGAATCATAAAGTTAAATTCATGTACTAATTTAAACAAATATGTAAAATTTAAATATTAATTTAAACAAAAAATCATGTTCAAATATCTAATAGAACAAAATGTTTAGGTGCCGAATTAAAATTTAAGATCAGGTTTAAATGCATAATTAAATTAAAAACTTTGTACCAAATTATACCTTAAAACCTAATTCAGGTACAAAATATAAAATGTTCGTATGCTACAGTGCAATAAATATATTTAAAGTTAAGAGCATAAGATTTCTTTAGAAAAAAAAAATACAACAGCATTGGAAGATGTCATCTCTCCCTCTCAAACGCAAAATAGAGCACATGGCATAGTGTAAAAGGTAAAAGTTTATTTCATTGAATAAAATTAATATTTGAATTAACAATAATTATCCGACCTAAACTCTCAAGTCTGAACATCACAGTTACATATGCTATAGACTACTAATTGCCAGCAACTAGGTCTTATCTTATTGGAACAAATTGAAAAATGAATTACAACAACAATAATTAACTAATAAAATTGAACAGAATAATTAAATAATAACTAGCTAGTATTAAAGATTTTCCTATAATAGAAAAGCTACAAGATGTTAGACCGATTGTAGGCTTTGCATAAGACGCTAAGCTTAATGTCCATCGCCACCGGAACTTGGACCCGAATTGGTGACCGCATCAACGAATGCATGCCCTTTTCCTCCGGAACTTGGACCGGAGTTGGTGACCGCATCGACGAATGCATGACCTTTTCCTCCGGAACTTGGACCTGAGTTGATGACAACATCAACGAATGCATTACCTTGTCCTCCAGAGCTCGGACCGGAGTTGGTGGCAGCGTGAACGAATGCATGGCCTTTTCCTCCGGAACTTGGACCGCCGGTCTTGATTCCATGGAGCACTGCATCATTGAAGGGACGAGCTCCGGAAGTGAAAAGAAATGAAGCAAGAAGAATAAGGGGAAGAAAGCAGAAAGATTTGGCCATTAAGAATTTGTGGTGATTTGGGAAGGCTTGGAATGTGTTTTATGTAGAGCTAAGAGAGCTAAAACTGCATACAAAAGAGTTGCATGCAATTGCCTATATATACTGATCCATCCATGCAGCGTCGAAACAGTAAGTTGTAAGGTGATATCAGTTGGTTCGTCAGAGCTTGGGATGTTGGTTTGACCCAACTAAGACAATGGGTTTGGCCCATTTCGGACACGTGTCAGATTTCAAGGAGATAACTTTCCACCAACCTACCTTTTTGACTGGGCGAGGAATGAGGTCATAAGCCAATCAAAAGTAAAAAAGATTATGAATATGATGTTTGATATCGCTGCTACTTATGTCATATCCGGAGTTGCCTGGAAAATACATGTTTTTGAATCAAATTCAAAATAGAGTAGTAACACAAGAGCGCTGTGTAACGCCCGGGTTTAGGGGCTAGGTGAAAATAATATTTTAATATTGTCTCGGGTTTCGACTTTAATATTTTCTTTATTAAAATAATGGTTTGGGCCTCGGGTTTTAAGATTTGGATTAATTTTTAATTGAGCCCAAAAGCCATGGATGGCATTATTGTGGTTTCCCTTTTTCTTTAAGGGCATTTTGGTCATCTAGCAATAAACTTTAAAACAATTATAAAAAAAGATGGAGAGATCATCTTCTTCACTTCTCTTCCATTTTCATTCCAACGTTAAAAGCTTCTCTCCCTTTAGAGATACTATTTCATTCCATAACTCATCCGTTTTTGAAGATTTTTCAAAGGTAAGGACGTTTTTGACTTGTCCTTGTTATTCTCTACATGTTGATACCAATTGTTTTCATTTTTATACATGTTTTGAGAATTGAGGTTTGGAGGGTTTTGGATTCAAATATGTTATTTATGATGTTTTTAACTAAGTTTTCTATTTGTTTAAGTTAAATGAGTTGTCTATACTAAAAAAGGATCAACAAAAATCGATTTTTACAACGTTTTATGGAATTTTCGGATTTGGGGAAAAATGAGGTTTTTGAGAGGTTTTAAGTTGAGTTTTGGGGATGTTAGGGTGAAATTTTGATGGCTGATGATTAGACAAAATGTAAGTGTTGTTTTGGAGGCTTTATGGAGTAAATTAAAGTTTGGAATCATTGGTTTGAGGGGTGTTTAGGGGCTACTCGAGATTATGGATTTTGATGTTGTGTGCTTGGTATGTAATTGTATTGGTTACTTTTGAATATGGACTGAATTGGGATTATTTAAAAATGTGTAGAAATGAGAAAGTTGGTTGGTGAAGCTTCGGGGACAGATTGAGGATTTTGGAATTTGTGAGCTTGGTCTTCGATCTTCTTTTGGGTAGCAACGGTGAGTGTAATTGTTGAATTTTGCATTGTGCTCGATATGGATCCTCTTGGGGTTGGGTGGGACCTTAAAAGGTCACCTAAACCCTTGTGTAAGCCTCTCTAATCTCATGTTGTTGTGGTTTGATGAATGTTTATAATTCATGAGCTTTAAGTGCATTTGAGTGGTAAATTGTATAGTTGAGTTTAGTTCGTACCTCACGTGATGGTTGTCGTTGCTCTGGTGATGTGTAGTCCCGCCGGTAGCAAAAGTATAAGACTCCGGTGATGTGTAGTCCCACCGGTAGTCACTGGTTGGGTATTCCTTTGATGTGTAGTCCCATTGGAAACTCGCTAGTTGAAACGGTGATGTGTAGTCCCACCGTACTTGTAGATTGGTTGTGCTTGTGCAAACCATGTGTGTTGTTGTTGATGAGATTGATTCTTGTTCATTCATTGTCTTCTTATATATAAACGTGTTTTGAAAAGAAAACTGTACGTTGTGAAATGTAGAGTCTCTCTCACTAAGCTATTTGGCTTACGCTCTTTTTGTTTCCAACGTGCAGATCGTTAGAGTTCGGGAGGCAAGCGGGTGAGGAAAGAGCTTTTGGAGTTCTCAAGCTAGTTACAAGTATGGTTTGTGTTTTGATAAAATTGCCTAGACAATGGGGTATAGAGTTTAGAAAGTTGTAATTAAGCTTGAGATGTTGCTTGTGTAAATATGTCTTTATATGTACACCTTTTAAATGTTTAAGGTTGTTTTGATGGCACGTTCTTTATGATATGTGTTAATGCCTTATGTTGATGATTCTGTAAACCATGTTATGTAAATGTCTAAGTGTTGTTGGGACCATGTCTTTGAATGACATTTGTCTATGTTGGGTGCCTTGTATGACTATAATTTAGTTAATAGAGGTGGTTTGAATGCTTATATGAGTCTATGGAGGTTTTGTTATGCATTTAGAGGGTAAACTTTATGTGTTTTTACTGAAATTAGAGTATTGCAAAACAGGGCGTATCGATACACTCAAGGGTGTATCGATACGGTCTTGCCTGCAGAACCCAATTTTTGTAGGGCGTATCGATACAAAGGGTGTATCGATACGGTCCCAACTCTCTGAGTTTCAAGTAAAGATGAGCGTATCGATACAAAGGGTGTATCGATACGGTCCCAACTCTCTGGAATTCAGAGAAGTTGGTGGGTTTAGGTCGTATCGATACGGGGTTGTAGCGTATCGATACGGTTCCATCTCGTTGACCTCTGAATGTTGACCGTGAGGAGCGTATCGATACGCTCAAGGGTGTATCGATACGGTCTTCTTGAGTTTTGACTGAAGGGTTAACTTTGGTCAAGGCGTATCGATACCCTATGTATGTGTATCGATACGTCCTGCTTAAAAGAGAAAATTTGGTTATTTAATTTCATGTCTTGTGGATTTTGTATCCGTGTTTGTTCGCTGCATGTCCCATCACATAGGATTTATTACAGGAAGCTAAAAAAAATAGGGTTGCTAACCGAGAGGGAATCTTAATTGGTTTTCGCTCAGTTTTCCCCGTGTATCCCACTTGGACCGGTCATCCGGTCAGACCAGGACGAGGGGGTTACACGCTGTTTCTTTTCTTCCATTCTTTTCTAGAGTTACCGGACTAACCCCCCGCGGCAGGCCACCGTAAATTAAAAACTAACAGTGGAATCCACGTCATAATTCATGTAGCGGAAATTCGTACTCTCACCTCTTTATTGAAATAAAGATCGTTTAATCTTTCATGACGATGGAATGATTTTGACCCATTAAAAAAATAAGAGTAAACTATACCACACACCACTCAACTATGATTCATAACTTAAAAATGTTGTCGGATTTTAAAAAAGTACAAAAGTAACATTGGATTTTAATATGTGACTTGAAAATGTCATTATGCTGTTAACTTTTAACACCATGTTAAGTTAAAACGACGTCGTTTTGGTGCGGCTATTTTAAAGCCTAATTTAGGTCAAACGACGTCGTTTTGCTGGAGGAAAAAAATATTAAAACCACTTAGAGAGTTTTGAACTTTAGACAACCAAATATAAAGATTAAACCTTAACCTTAACCATTGAACTAACATAACATTATATAATATTTTACCACAAATATTATATATCTCAAACTAGTTAAGATTAATTTAAATTATTTTATGAAATAAATAATATTAATATATAAGTATATATTATTTGCATATATATATATAAATAAAATATAAAACCCTAAACCTTAAATTGTTAAACCACACAAACCAGCCCTCGAACTTAAACCCTAAACCTTAGAGTTTAGAATTTATGGTTTAAGGGTATACTTTGAACGTAACTTTTTGATCTGTCTGAAAAAAATATAAAACCCTAAATCTTAAATCACCGTCTTCTTTGTTGTCCCCAGCAGTTTTTTGTGGCAATTTAAGCAACAAATTGAAGTCACCAACTCTGTCTGAAACTGAAAATTTAATTCTTTAAAATAAGATTTTAATCTTTATTTATCAATTTTTAAATGACTAAATTCTTATGTGGCTAAAAAAACTATTACAAAAATTTCATGTCATCATATAGTAACAAAGTTAGTGAATGAGTGGCTAAAAACGTTCGATGTTTAAAGTTTAGTAAGTAAATTAAACATTTTGAAACTTTAATGACCAAAATAAGTCAGAGAGCAAAATTTAGTGATGATTTACGTATTTTACACTATATACTATTATAAGGTACATCATACTAATATTTTTATCTGTCTAATACTCCATTTAAGCCAAATTCAAGTTCATTGTCGTATTGCATATTAAATTAAATTTGATGTATAATTTTAAGAGTTACCTCTCATTCATATAATATATATGTTTATAAACATATTAAATTAAGCTTCGTATATATTGTTTAAATTTGTACGATTACATTTTTGTAACAAAAAACAACAAAGTTACTAAGATTTCTTAGTATTATAATTTTGCTTTCAAATATACTTTTTTTTTTAAAGTATGCTCTCTTTTTTTTTGGTTCCAAGAAAAGTATGCTTTCAAATATACTTACAATTAGATAACTAATTTTAAGCTTTATCTATTTATACTATGAGCGACTAAGTTTTAGTGTCACTTTCAACATGTTATTTAATAATTGAATTTAATTTTCTCTTCGCAGACAGGAACAAATGCATAATTTTATGCAAGAGAGGTAAATTATTAGGAAACTATATTATTTATAAATATAGAGAGTGCAAAATAACAAGATTTTAGGAGGTGCGGAATTAAATTATTAATAAAAAATACAAAAAATATAAAATATATGAGACTTAAAATTTTTAAAAGGTGCGACTGCCCAACACCTCTCCATTCCTAATCTCAAACAAAAATAATTGGTTGTATGATATGTAATTGTGAGCTATTCTATATTTAAGTTGATGCAGAGAATAGACATGTAATTTGTATACGATAAAAAAATAAATTATAACAAATTTTTTACTAGAAGTATTCACACATTTTTATTTTTAGGCTTAAAAGTCAAATTGACCCTCAACAAAAAAAAAACCAATTAAGCCTTTTATGAAAATTTTGCACCTAATTTAGGCCTCATAATTCAAAATACACCTAATTTGGCCCCTCCGTTAGTTTAACCGCGTTGACTGTCAATGTCCACTAACGCTTAAAATATAGACGGAGACGTGTCACGCTCAGAGCTTGCCACGTCATCAAAATTGATTTTAAAAAATTCTTAAAAGTCTACAAAATTATAAAAAAATTAAAAAAATTCATAAAAATTGTAAAAATTAAAACTATAAAAATATTAAATTAAATTAAATTTCTTATTTTTCTTTATTTTTCTTCCGCCTAATTATAGGACCGATTCAACCTCCCGACCACTCCCCGTCATAGGAAAATTCCCGTTTCCTTTCAATATTTCTTCCCACCAACATCGTCGTCTGCCATAGTACCAACAACTTCTACTATCAATTAAACTGATTTGAGGATTTGAGAATGTAGGGTTAGGGTTTGAGATTTGAAAAATTTGTGCATTTTGAAATTTTTTGAAAATTTGAGATTTTATAATTAAAATTATATATTTTAAAAAATTATACAAATTTAAATATTATTTCTTTAGAAATATTTATATATTTTTTAATAATTAGTACAATTATTTATATTTTTTTGTTTTAAGTGAAAAATATTTTTTTATGATTTTATATATAATTTTATTTTTTTACATATTTTAATATTTTTAGATTTTTCTTAAAATTTTAAATATTTTTTTTTATAATTTTAAATACTTTTTTAGATTTTTAATTTTAAATATAGTATTTATAATTTTAAATATTTTAAAAACTTTTAAATGATTATTTACGGTTTTGATGACATGGCATGTCTAGAGTATGCCACATGTCAACATGATAATAACTATTTTTGAGTTAACGGTCAACTTAACGGAAGAGTTAAAATTGATTGTAATTTAAAATTTGAGGTCCCGATTGATCGCAATTAAATTTTGAGGATCAATTACGTGCAATTATTTTTAAAAGCTTAATTATTTTTTATTTTTTGTTGAGACCAATTTAACCTTTAAACTTTATTTTTAATCATAACAATATATTTGAAAATAAAAAAAATTTAAAAGAAAATAAACCGTGACCGAAAGAGTAATTTTACGGGGTCTCGTGTCCGCTCCTTGCATAATCTGGGCCCCACAATTTACACTGCTCAACAAACGTCGATAATAATATGTAATCTCACGCGTTGTTTCTACGCGTGGTAGTAACGGTCCTATAATTAGGCGGAAGGTGTTGAAGTTAGACCCCCAAAAGTAAAGACGAGGGAATGGAGTCGAGCGTGGGAAAGAAGAAGGTTTTTTAAAAACGTACAATTCAAAGAGCCTCTCCATCGCTTTTCTGTTTTGGGGGAGGATTGATTATGATATATCCTACGCGCAGCATTTAGCCCCGTACTTAAAATTCAAAAACACCATTTTATCATTTGGGTTTCGTCTCTCGCCGGCGCTCGGCAGAGAAACAAAAAGCAAAAAAAGAAAAGATAAAAGAAACAAGAAGACAGAAACCACTCCACCTCTTATTCTGGAGCTCTGCATTTGGATAGATCGATTCTTGATTGAAAAAGATTGAAGAAAAAGTAAAAAGAGAATGTCGGAAGAAGAAAAACTATTGAAGGAGGCAAAGAAATTGCCATGGGAAGATCGGTTGTTGCACAAGAACTGGAAGGTGAGGAACGAGGCTAACATTGATTTAGCTTCTCTCTGCGATTCCATCACGGATCCGAAGGACTCGAGGCTCCGCGATATAGGTCAGTTTTTAAATTTTTTCCTTAGGTTTATTTTCTTTCTTTGAAAAATTTAAACGAATCAGATCTGGATTGGCGGATCTTTGTATTTTCAAATGTACAGCTCCGTTTTTTAAAAAGGCAGTGGCGGATTCGAATGCTCCGGTGCAAGAGAAGGCGTTGGATGCTTTGATTGCGTTCTTAAAAGCGGCCGACGCAGATTACGGAAGGTGATGCCTTGTTAACTTTAAAATTTCTTTTGTGAAAATTTATTATTTTATGAATATGCATTTTGTGTGGTTGTTTCCGATTTCTTTACCTTGAGTTTGTTCGGTGTTAGGTATGCCAAGGAAGTATGTGATGCCGTCGTGGCGAAATGTCTCACAGGCAGGCCTAAGACTGTCGAGAAGGCCCAGGCAGTGTTCATGCTCTGGGTAGAATTGGAGGCCGTTGATGTTTTTCTGGTATGTTTGATAGTTTATTAAATTCTTTTTCTTAAGCTGTGTATGATCCAAATTAAAATTTGATTAATGTTGATGGAGTAGGTCGTAGGGCAAAAGTCGAAAAAGCATTGAATTAAGACGAACATTATCTGATCTGTTACTCTCATTGCAGTGCATTGGGAATCTTCATGTACTTTTGTTATAGTAATTAAATTGTGCTTAGGTTTCTTTCATTGCATAAGGTGACCTGGATAACTCAAAACAGAAGTATTTAAGCATTGAAAACCACCCTGGGTAAAATGTGCTTAGGTTTCTGGTATGTTGGTTTCTAATACTGCCTTCTTTGAAACCTGCTAGAATTTGCAGTTGTAGATAATTCTTGTCACGGGGCCATTATATTAACTGAAAATGGAATTAGAACTCTGGGTAAAATGTGCTTTTGCACCTTTTTTCACTTGACTTGCTGCAGATTTCATAATTGCAGTTTAGGAGAAGCTTTTAACATGAAAAAGTCTCAGTGATTCAAACAACTGAAGTTTATAAATTATCAGATCAAGTGTTGAGTGAAATGGCTCATAAAGTATTAGGCTTCAGGGAAAAGATGAGTGGTACGTACTATGGAGAGAGTACTAATATACATTCTAAGTTGTTTTGCTTAAGCTATCTATTTCTAAATTGTTTAAAGTGTTTAATATTTTCTAAAAACTGTTCATATAGAATCACTAATTTTATTTAGTGAAAGTGAAGTGTTTGCACACATTTGAGTTTGCCCATCCCTGCCCCCTTCTTTCACCCCTTCCCTTCTTTACTTTGTAACACATTATTATTGTTCTATAGATATATAGATTGTTAATCTTATTGCATGGATACAGATTTATTATATAGAATATCATATATACATATATATATATATATATATATATATCTTACATTCTATAGGTAAATCATAAAAGACAGGAACTATAAAGAAATATCTTGAATAAAAAAAGAAAGAAAGAATATTGCTTTGGCTTCGTTTATGAGAAGGGCTCTTATCTACATTTTGCTTTTATCTCTTTTTTCTTTAGGTTTTTTAAGGGATTTGACTGTCTGGTATCGTTTGTCGTAAGAGAGGGATTTAAGCTATTTTGTACAGGGATGCTGAGATGGCCCTTTAATTATAGAGCTGTTCCCGATGCTTACCTTTTTCCTGTACCGGGGCGGGGGGAGATATCATTACATTTCCTTTTCTTGCAGGAGAAAACATTTCTGATCTCTTTATTTGGGGATCACTAAACCCATTTTTGATCTTTTTGAGGCTTTATGCATCTAATGATTTCTGAATTAGTTTGTTCTTTTATATAGTGACAATGTGTTCTAGTGACCCCATTACATGTTCTGTGGTAACCATAGGATTCAATGGAGAAGGCCATAAAGAATAAAGTTGCCAAAGCAGTGGTGCCTGCAATTGATGTAATGTTTCAGGCACTAAGGTTTGTATACAAGAGCCCCTTGAGATGAACTATGACTCTATGATTTTTCCCTATGGCTGATTATTTTCTGTTTTTATTTAGTGAATTTGGAGCCAAAGTTGTCCCACCTAAAAGAATTCTAAAGATGCTTCCTGAACTCTTTGACCATCAAGATCAAAATGTTCGTGCATCCTCCAAAGGGCTGACTCTTGAGCTTTGTCGTTGGATTGGAAAGGATCCTGTCAAGTCAATATTGTTTGAGAAGATGCGTGACACTATGGTAAAATAGTATTAAAATTATTCTTTTCTAGAAATGCCTTTTAACAGTTATATTGAAATAAAAAGTATTTTTTTTGTTCTGCTGCTTGAAGAAAAAAGAGCTTGAGGCTGAGCTTGTGAATGTAACTGGGACAGCCAAACCATCACGGAAGATAAGGTAAATTCCTTCATTTTTAGGAGTGTAATCATGCACTATACGGATGTCTTTAAAGCTAGGCTCTCTTGCATTTATGCTTTTTATTTAGATATGTGTTGTGGTTTCATTTCTTTAAGCATGTATTTCAGGACAGCTGTTAGTGCACTAAGGTAGGGTAAGAGAATAAAGTACTTTGAAAGAGTCATGTTCATTTTTTCTTTTAAATCTTGAAGTTGATAGAGCAATCTTTACTCTGGTTTCTACATGCACAAAAAAGAAAAGGAAATGAAGCTTATGACAGTCTGAAGAAAGATAACACTTAAACTTTTAATAGTATTGACCATTCTGAGCTGTAAATAAGGGCTTCAACCATTGACCGTGTGCCGATTAGACCTCTTATGTTAGAACGAGTTTGGTATAGGTTCAGAATTTTAACAATTACTGTCAGAGTTTAGTAAAACTGATTTCTTTTATATACTCAAATAATTGATTAGCTTATTTGTTTGATATTTTACATTATTATTCTTTTCAATCATATATGTCATGTAAATGTATTAGCAAATTCAATTAAGAGCCTATTAGTATGTATTTGTGACGTTTCACGTGTTCTGTCTTATAGAGTTGATGACTGCATGTCCCTATTCACTACAACCATTATATTTTCATTTTTTCCTTGCGATTATCTGTCTTAACAATTTATGATTTTATACTTCAGTTTGCAATGTTTAGGTCAAATTTATTAGATCTTAATCCCTTCATTATCTTTTTCAGATCTGAGCAAGACAGGGAACCAGAACCTGAGACTGTTTCTGAAGCTGCTGGCCCTGGCGCTGTTGAAGAATCTGAAGCTGATAGTATGTATTTTATTGTGAACTTGGATTGCACAATTTTGTGATAATTTTACTAAAGCTAATCTCGTACTTTTGGTTTGTATATCGTACTGGTAGCTCCTGCAGAAATAGATGAATATGAACTCGTTGATCCAGTTGATATATTAACTCCTCTGGAGAAGTCTGGATTTTGGGATGGAGTGGTTAGTACTGTTCCCATTCTATTTATTGAGTAACTGCAACACTTTACTAGTTATTCTGAAATTGGGTTATTAAGCTGCTTACTATCTCATCTCTTTATAAACACCACCTGTCTTGTAGAAAGCTACCAAGTGGTCAGAAAGAAAGGAGGCTGTTGCTGAACTCACAAAGCTTGCATCGACGAAAAAGATAGCTCCTGGTGATTTTACGGAAGTTTGCCGGACTTTGAAGAAGGTTTTTCTCCTTTGTAATAGAAAGACTGCAGTAGTCTGTTGTATTGGGACAAGCTAATTTTGTTTCAACCAGATGAGGGATTGAAGTTGTCTTGACGACTGCATGAATGCTATTATCTTCACTACCTTCCAATCGAATGCTCCTGTTTCTGTCCCTCTTTTAGTATGCAAGCAAGGGTGTTATCATGCATCTTGAATCTTCCACTCGTGATGACATATGTCACCATGAGTCACACTGTTTTTACTTCTGCCTAATCCTCTTGTTTTTTCTGTTTGCATCTAAGAGGTTCTTTGATCTTTCTACCTTATTTGGAATCTGAAACCAAAATTCAGTCGCTCTTTTCTTGATTTACTTGATGACTAGTGTAACTGCTATTTGTGGCTGCTGAGTCATTTTTGAGTACAAGGTTATGTTGATAATAATAAATCCTAGTATGTGTTGTGTTTGTGTGTTTTTTGGTATTGGATTAGTTTCTGCTTTGTTATCTTCGATTGTCATACTCTTCTTTAAGTTTTAACCTTTATGTCTGGTATGCCTTTGGTATCATGATTTGCCTAATTTGTGTTTCTGCTTGCAGCTTATCACAGATGTAAACATCGCTGTTGCAGTTGAAGCCATCCAAGCTATTGGGAATCTTGCTCGGGGTTTGCGGACCCATTTTTCTGGTAGTTCGCGCTTTTTGTTGCCAGTTTTACTCGTAAGTTCCATATAGCTACGTAATCATGAAAGCATTTAATTCCATGTTATGTTCCTTCTTTTCTATTTTGGAAACTGTGCCTTTATCATTTTTAAACCAGCTTCATTTTTGTTTATCATCAGGTCTTTTGGTTGTGGAATTTTACTTCTTTAGGTAAAACTGAAGTACCATGTTTGTCTGGTTGACATACACCCTAAGATTGAAAAGAACAATTTTTTTTTTTGAAATAGTTAAAGCCAACGTTTATGCTCATATATTACTAACTTTTATGTGCTATGATGCATCATTTACCTGAAAGTAAAGCTGTTCATATTCCTTTAATGCTGTTTTTTGTCCCATAGATATCATTTTCTCATTAATGTTTGGCTTCTTTGGACTCACCTTTTGGGCTGCTTTCTTTCTTTCTGTTGTAGTAACTCACAAGTCCATCATCCATTGGTCTTCATATTATTTATATACTCTATGATAAGCTGAAAAATAGAATGCTGAAAACATAAGTGTGGAAAATTTACTATAGATAGATCTGAATTTTTGTTTTTGTTTTGCATGAAATATATGATTTTATAGGGATATTACATTAACAAATTGAGATGGAAAGACTAGATAGTTAAAAAGAATGAATATAAGGTTGATGTAGTTAATTGATAAGAAATAACCTAATAAATTTGGGCGGTTTAATTACTTAAACATTTTCATTAATGAAAATATACTAATTAGTAATAGCTGAAACGATAACCAGCATTAAAAAAAATACAACAATGCTTTTCAATTGTTTATCACATTGCTCCTTAGTCCTTTGTCATTTCTGTCACATTGGTTTGGTGGAAGCCTTGTTGTGAACCATACCTAGCTATTAGCCTGTTATAACTTATTGGGTATATTATTTTTGCTATGTAAGAAGAAAGTGATGCAAGTTGTGAGTAAATGTTGCTTTTATATAATAGATAAGCTCTCTTTATGTTTCACATCCTTTCTCTTTACGTTCCCTTGAGTGGTATTAACCTATATTTACAAAGTATTGGGCTTTTATGTGTTCTTATATTCAAGTTAAGCCCTTCCACCTCTTGTTAATTGGCTCTAGGTTTGATGCATAGTATCAGTGCCCAGGCGTGATTTGTCTTTGTACCCATTCCTTTCTCTTTATAATGTATTGATATGTTGTTCTTCTGCCAGCCTATTTGAGATTGTCGTGTGTAGGCCCTTGTTGAGTTACACATGAGTAGTGTTAAGTGGTTTTATCTCACATTTATTAAGTATTCTTTTCCTCTTTTTCTTATCTTATATTCAAGTCGGGTCTACATGCAGATGTAGGCCCATGTTGAGCTACACGTCTTGGGGAGTGTTAATCGGTGTTATCTCTCATCAGTATTAAGTTTTGGGTTTCTTCTGATCTGATATTCAAGTTTGGGCCTCTACACATATTTTGAATTGGTTCTAGTTTAGATGCTTAACACTATCAAGTTGTTATCAAAAGGCTTCTCTTGTATTTAGGATCACACTTCTCTGGACCTAACCTGGCAAACCAGGTTCTAATTAATTTTGTTTTTATATTTTCTTCTCCACTCCCCACCCCCCAAAAGAAAATAATAGTATTAAAAGATTCCTCAGTGGCTTTTGCATTTTTTGAGTTTCTTTGTCCCATCTCTTTTGTAACCAAGTCGCTGCTTTATGTAAAAGTTCATGTCGTTAAAGGTCCACAAAGTTCTCAAATTTACTCCATGTACTGGCCTGATATATAGTTTTTTTTTTGTCAATTTATTTTTATCATTTATATTGTTGGAATAGGTACTTAACATAAAGTAATGGCTTGTATGAGCCATTTCTTTTTCTATAGGAAAAATTGAAAGAGAAAAAACCTACTTTGACCGAGTCACTCACACAAACTCTTCAAGCAATGTACAAATCTGGGTGCTTAAATCTGGCAGACATTGTGGAAGGCAAGTTTCTTCTTATTTTAATCATTTATATTTAGTCTTTTATACTTGCAACGAAATCACTTTTTGATTCACTTATTTTTTTATGTTTTTGTATTTGTTCCACTCTCATGTAGCATATATTTTACTATTTAATCTGCTTGTTCCTTTCAAAATTTAAGCTGGTTGGCAGTGGTTAGGTGGTAGCTGTCAGTGCTAATATTTTTCAATATGGTTGTTTATTGCAGATGTTAAAACTGCAACTAAAAACAAAGTTCCACTTGTGCGTTCGTTAACTTTGAACTGGGTGACATTCTGTATTGAAACAAGTAACAAAGCAGTTGTTCTGAAGGTGCATAAGGATTATGTCCCAATCTGTATGGAGGTCAGTGCAGTTTTCCATTTTTAATGCTAATTCCAAGTTAGAATATTTTAGCCCCGACTATTTTCACTTATCTTTGCTTAATGTTAGTCTGACTGTCCATCCTTCACCCCCCTTTCCACACTAGTAGAAAATAAAAACCTAGAATATGTAATCAAGGAGAAAGTGGAAATTTTTTAGAAAAAATTGAGTTGAATTATGATCTGTGGCTGTATAGATTTTGAGTTCTTATAAATAAAATTTACGTATTCAGTTCAATTACATGTTAATGCTCTTATTAGCCTGTTATTTTTTATTTATTTCTCTAACTATTTGAATGCTATTATTTTGAATTGCAGTGTCTTAATGATGGGACCCCAGATGTCAGAGATGCAGCCTTTTCTGCGCTTACAGCTATAGCTAAGGTAATATTTTCCCTTATTATGTTATCATCTCTTTAATTCCCCATGATTTATCCCTATATAAAGTTTCTTATGCTTTCTCTTAGTCTGTTGGTATGAGGCCATTAGAGAGGTCATTGGAGAAACTTGACGATGTTAGAAAAAAGAAGCTTTCTGAAATGATTGCTGGATCTGGTTCTGTATCTGGTGCTACTAGCTCAGGTGTATTAAGATTTTCTCTGTATTGATCATTGCAATTAATTTTGTGACAATTAGAACCGTTTTTGACTGGTTTGGTGTCTTTGTTTCTTACCTTTATTATGATATTTCAGCTGCTGTAAAAAACTCAGGGGGTGGTGTGTCTTCTTCCGAGGTGAGTGTCCTGTTAAACCTGGTGTTTGTAACAGTTTGTATTGATGTTATTTATTTTTCTGTCTGAGTAAATGATACTTTCTTCCCGACATTATGTGGATCTGTAACCTTAGCTACTAGTAACAAATTTGCTAGAAGCTAAGACAGAACCTATTTGGGGCTTAGTAACAAGCACGGATGTTAAGCCTTGAACTTATGCCGGATCACATATATAATCAAAAGTTGAATGAAATTGTTGAGTTTTGCACATGTGAAAAAGCACTCTTCTGATTTTTTATGATGACACATGTATGGTTGGAAGTATAGAAACGCTTTTTTATTACGGTGACACATGGTAAACCTTGCAAAAGAGGACTTTGGATGTACTGATGATGATATTTGTATACAGTTTTCCATACTATAAAATCAAAGAAATACTTTATTACGGTGACACATGGTAAACCTTGCAAAAGAGGACTTTGGATGTACTGATGATGATATTTGTATACAGTTTTCCATACTATAAAATCAAAGAAATACTTTATGTTTATTTACAGTTCATACATGGCATGTTTAACCAACTTTCTTTAAACCTTCATGGGAAGATGATTCGGTTTATCATTCTACAAACAATGGCTGAGAAAGTTAATTGCTATGAGAATGAGCATCTTAATGTTAGCATAGATAAGTCAACCATATATTGAGAATGGTCACGTAAGCCAGTATTGGTAAGTTGATCTTATATGAAAATACTACATCAATATTAACCTGTGGTTTTTAGTGTTTTATCATTTTTAGTAGGATTGATGATTTTGAATAATGATGATATTTGCTGACACTTCCGTTTCAGACTTATGATATGGCTATTTCATGCAGGCTTCTGAAGGTTCATTTGTTAAGAAATCAGCTGCTAGCATGCTTAGTGGGAAAAGGCCTGTCTCTGCGGCTGTAAGATTTTATTATTCAAGGAAAATACAAAAGTTGTCCTCAAACTTTCCTAAAAAATTGAAAAGGCCCCTGAGTTTTTATTTTTAAACTTTGAGGTTATGAGATTTTAGATTTTATTTCATTCTTATTATACTGGAGCATTTTTTTTCTTATACATGATATCATCCAATCGTGAATGATTTTGTTGAAGTATGTAATATTCCATAGCATCAAGTTTGTGTAATTAAATTAGAGTTCGTAGATTTAATTCCATGTAATAAAAGATTGAGATCTTATTTCTGTTTCCTTCTCTGAAAATTTCTGACTTATTTGGGTATTATTCCTATTTTTTATTATTTGGTTTTTGAACATTTTTCTAACGTCATTGAAAACTTTTAACTGTCTATCAGCCTGCCAACAAGAAAGGAGCTTCAGTTAAGTCAGGCAACAATAAAAAGGTTGATGGAGCTGGACGGGCAGAAACAGCAAAATTGAGTGAAACTCCCGAGGACATTGAGGTTAACTTATCTGTTAATGTTTCTTTATTGCTATTACTTTTTTAGCTAGAAATGTCTTAGTTTCTTTGATTTGTCTGACAATTACAGCCAGCAGAAATGAGTCTTGAAGAGATTGAAAGCAGATTAGGTTCCCTAATACAGGCAGATGTCATTTCTCAACTGAAGAGTGCTGTATGGAAAGAGCGTCTTGAAGGTTTGTTACTTTTTGTAACTTCCTCTTGTCTGTCTTTGTTTTCTTGGTTAGTAGATTTTACTTGTATTGATGAATAAGGAGTAGGGACTGTATTGGAGGTTATAGATGATTGGTAACTTGCAAATTCATGTAGTCAGCCGACCATATATCTATATCTATGTATATATGCATTCAGATTAATATATGTTGAGTGGATCACACGAATGGTAATAACCAAGAGGGGGGGTGAATTGGAATTTTAACGATGTTGTAACGGAAATTGCAACTTAAAAAATATTGACACGGGAATTTAGAGTGGTTCAAGTTCACCAACCGAACTCTACATCCACTACCTTAGTCTCACCAAGGATTTCCAACAATTTCCACTAAATTGTTCGTCCCTTTTTTCCAGGACAAGGAGGCAACCTTTACAATTTCGGTTAATTTTTCTACCCAAAAATTAACCCAATCCTCACACAATAGAACAAAGAAATTTGGTGGCTAATAAGGTATCTCTCAATACAAATGATAGCCCAATATCAAGCACTCAACCCAATTGAACAAAATAGAAATGAAGGATACAATTGGGATTTCTAGACAAAGTAGGATTTTTGCACAAATGCTTGGATTTGATGTTTTGATATCTTCTTGAGGTTCAATGTTGTGTTGCTGGAGCTTCTTGGGGTCTTTTTATAGCCTCTTGATGATTTCCAACCGTTGTGAGTGTTGACTTTAAGATTATAGCCGTTGGGATGCTTTTTCTCCACTTTCTTGCACTTTTCCAGCTATGAGTATCGGTACTCTATAGTGGGGTATCGATACCTGTCTCACAAGAAAATAGCCGTTGTGTACAAATAATAAAGGGGTATCGATACGCGTTCTTGGCGTATCGGTACTGGGTATCGAAACAGCACAAGCTGTATCGATACCTTTTTCTCGACATAGCTCACTGTCAATAGTGGTATCGATACTAGGGTTAGGGGTATCGATACTGGTTTAGTGACCGTTTAAAAATCTCAACGGTTATATTTTTAAACCGACTTTGAAATTAATAATTATAAAATGGTATCGATACTGGTTCATCCGTATCGATACTGATTTCATAGCGTTTCGATACTGGGGTTTGCTGTATCGATACGTGTTCCGGCAGTGGCAAACTTTGCTAAAAAAGGTATCGATACTCCTTCATGGGTATCGATACTGGTCGACGTTTTTCAATATTTTTGCCTTGGAACACTTAGAAAATTTTTGAGTTTGAGTTCTAATAAATCAGTTTAAAGTCTTTGGAGTTTCAAAAACTTATTAAGGGATTTGTACAAACAATTTTAAGTTCTTCAATTTGATCCTTAAAGATCTAGTTATATCAAAATCAAACATAGGTTTTACAATATATCATATGCATACATTCATACATCCATGCATACATGTGTATAAACAATAAAGTCTACAACCTTTTGCAATTGGTTCTCATATACAAAATTGAAAGTATGCTCCTACATTCTTATTGTTAGAATAGGGTGCTTGACTAAATTAATGCAGGCAGGTAATGTCATAATCTGTTTCCTTCTATTATGTCTTGTTAAGCAGCCAACCTAAAACTATTTGGCTATAAGTTGAGGGCTCAACTTGAATATAAGACCACGGGAATCCAAGACTTGAGATGTAGGATAATACCATTTTAATACAGCCCCTAAGGTATGGGTCCCTGTTGAGCTAAACTTAAGGGTAGGTGCTAAAGTGCTTATCCCACATCTTTGAGTTTCCAAAATATTAATTCGACGTGGGATAACATGTCTTATCCTTTTCTATTTATCATCAACTTGTTGGATCTTTTTTTTGTTCTTTTTTTGGTTTGGTTCAACAAGAGGAGAAATCCACACTTTCCTTCTTAGATGAGACTCTAATCTCTTTCCTTGGAAACTATATTGAGCTGTAATTTTCTTGATAGAGTTTCTTTAATTCTTTTAAAATGCTTCAAAAACTGATCTTTTGAAGTCAACTGGAATGCTAATCAATTAATTAGATAATAAAATTGGGAAAAAAGAGTTCTTATAAAGTTTCTGTATTTATTAATCAGTAGTAGCTAGAGTTGCTGATATTGTATTCTCCTCTACTTATCACATGAGAGTGTACAAGTTTTCAATGTTTTAGTTATTCTCTTTTGCATTTTTATGGTATTTAAATTTTAACCTTTTATCTTCACATATGAGTTTATATCTATTCTTAATTCGATTACAACTTTATCATGCTTTTATCTTTTGGGTGATTATTAGATGTAGAAGATGCTTAACTTTTTTCTTCTTAAGTAACAATGTTTTATGCCAAGTACTAAAGTAATATTCAATAGATTATATGGTATCATGAGTTCTGTTCATAGTGTTATCTCTGTCTAAAGTGTTGTTGTTTTTTTTGATAAGAATAGTTTCTTTGTTGTAAAAACTAGTTAGCTGTTTTTGCTAGTTTACATTATTTTAGCATTTGAATTTTCTAATTGGGTACACTAACCTCTCTGTTTGCAGCCATATCATCACTGAAACAGCAGGTTGAAGGTCTCCAGAACCTTGATCAGTCTGTGGAGATTTTGACCTATTTGCTTTGCACTCTTCCTGGTTGGAATGAGAAAAATGTTCAGGTATACTTTTCCGTCTGTAGAGGGTAGCGTGACTTCTTTAGCCTCCCTCCTCTTTTCACTTAGTATTGGATGTCAAGACTTTTAAATTGAATGACACAGGTCCAGCAACAAGTTATTGAAGTTATCACTTATCTAGCCTCCAGTGCTACGAAGTTTCCAAAGAAATGTGTTGTTCTTTGCCTTCTTGGTAAGTGCTAGTTTGACATACGCATTCTCAAATAACAGGCTTTTAGAATTTGTTATGATTGTCCTATACTCGGTTTTTGTACCTAAATTTTTGTCTATCCTGTATCAAAATTAATATTCATTCAGTCTCTCATTATGGTGCTTGTTATTTTGCCGCGTTGACAGGTATAAGTGAAAGAGTGGCAGATATGAAGACTCGTGTTCATGCTATGAAGTGCTTAACAACTTTCTCCGAGGCAGTAGGTCCAGGATTTGTTTTTGAAAGGGTAAGTGGAGATCAAATATTAAAATTCTGATAATTAATTCCTATGCTGATTTCTGTTCATTCAGTTATGCATTTACAGAAGCAGAGATCAAGAATACTTTATTCTTTTAAGTTTCTTTTCTACTTTTATTTTGCTTTCTCTTGAATACTGCATAAAGAATTATTTATTGCAGCTTTATAAAATAATGAAAGAGCACAAGAATCCCAAGGTTCTGAGTGAAGGTTTATCGTGGATGGTCTCTGCTATTGATGACTTTGGTGTATCACATCTGAAGTTGAAGGTAATTCATTCATCTTAACTATTTCTCATTGATCAATTTTAATGTATCTGTTAGCATGTTTACTTACACATCTTTGCTAACCGTGATGCAGGATCTAATTGATTTTTGTAAAGATACTGGACTGCAGTCTAGTGCTGCAGCCACCCGAAATGCTACAATTAAGGTTTTGGGTGCTTTACACAAGTTTATTGGCCCAGGTGATGGCTGATACCTGGCATTGTCCTATTTCGAGTTGCCTATTCCAGCTTCTGTTTATGATTCAACATTCTATGAATTCCCTTTTTCACATTTATCTTTTTCCTTGGGCATTTTCACAGAAATCAAGGGATTTCTTACGGATGTAAAGCCTGCATTGCTAAGTGCACTTGATGTTGAATATCAAAAAAATCCATTTGAGGTATGTGTAATGTGTACTATAATGTTAATCCGTGGTTGCTTGAGTTGATGGACCAATAAAAGCTAACATGTTTACTGAAACCATTGAATACCATAATACGTTGAACTGAATTATTATTAAGTGAAGTAAACTTTTAGGGACAGTGAAATTTCATTTTGCTTTCACTCAAATTTCCCATATTCCTATTTGCTTCTATCCTGTTCTTTGGCATGTTGTAATAATTTATAAATAGAAATATAAGGATGCACACATCTGGTCTGTCTTTCAGGCTTAGTAGGAAGTTGTGAGTAGGATATTCATTGTATTTTATGTATCACTTTCAGGGTAATTCTGCCGCTCCAAAGAAAACTGTCAGGGCATTGGAATCAACCTCTTTGTCTGTTGGTGGACTAGATAGTCTGCCACGTGAAGATATTAGCGGAAAGGTCACTCCTACCCTGTTAAAGAGCTTGGAAAGTCCTGATTGGAAGGTATTGCTATATGTATATCTGATCATGTTTGCACTTCTCCCCTTGAATTTGTTATCATTTTGATACATGATTGATTCCCTTAATTTGTATTATTGGTGGTTTCCCTTGTTTATCCATTCTAGGTTCGTCTGGAGTCTATTGAAGCTGTGAACAAAATTTTGGAAGAGGCTAACAAGCGCATTCAACCTACTGGAACAGGTGTGCTATGGGTAGCAACTTTTCTGGACTAATTGGGACCCTCTATATATTTCATTGCGGCAAGCATTCTGATCGTGTGGGTTATTTGATTGCTAGGAGAGCTGTTTGGTGCTCTTAGGGGGCGGCTATTTGATAGCAACAAAAATTTGGTTATGGCCACTTTGACTACCATTGGCAATGTTGCATCTGCAATGGGACCGGCTGTTGAGAAAGCAAGCAAGGTTCTTAGATGAATAAATTCATTTAAAGAACTTTGATTCTTTTAGGTTCTTAGAAGAATAAATTCATGCAATATTTTGTTAATTGTAGGGAATACTATCGGATATTTTGAAATGCCTTAGTGACAATAAGAAGCATATGAGAGAGAGCACCTTGTCTACTTTAGATGCTTGGAATGCAGCTGTTCATTTTGACAAAATGGTGACTATTTTTCTGATTTCAATTGTGTAGCTTTTACAATCTTTGTTAGATATTTAGAATAATTCTGTTGTTTTAGGTTCCTTATATCACGTCAGCACTAACAGACACTAAGATTGGGGCCGAAGGACGTAAAGATCTTTTTGATTGGTCAGCTAGGCAACTCTCTGGACTCAGCGAATTTCCTGATGCTGTGCATCTGCTCAAACCAGCTGCTACTGCCATGATGGTAAATTTTGGTTGAATAGATAAATTTTGTGTTTCCTCTTCCTATATGCATTTTCAATTTATATACACATATCTGTATGTCTTGAATTCTTCCTAGGATAAATCATCAGATGTTCGCAAAGCAGCAGATGGATGCATTACTGAAATTTTAAGAGTTAGTGGGCAGGAAACAGTATGTACTACCTAAATTATGTTTCTCTTCATATTTATTTTTGTTGTCATTTCTCCCTCCGTGATTCACATTCATTTGATCTTGTCAGATCGAGAAGAACCTAAAAGATATACAAGGACCGTCTTTAACTCTTATCCTTGAGCGGGTTAAACCTTATGGGTCTTTCCAAGGTATAGTTTTTGTTTTCTTTGGCTTGTCCCCCCCCCCCCCCCCCCCCCCATCGTCTCACTTCCAAATCCCAATCTTTTCATATGATGATCTGTTTATGTCTCTCAGAATTTGTTGAACCACCCAAAGGAGGTTCTATTGGGCTTTCGTCAAAAACCAACACAAAGGTTGCAAAATCTACTTCCAATGGCGTCACAAAGAATGGGAATAGAACTGTAACTTCGGTAGGTTTTTATTGTTTTGGTTATACTCTTTCAGTTGGAAGACTGTTAATTATCTTCTTTTATTCTATTTTTTTTATTAATGTCGCTTTAAAGAGGGCCATCCCAGCAAAGGGGTTGAAACCGGACACAATGTTGCCTGTTCAAGGTATATCTGTTCAGCCCCAGGCTTTATTGAATGTCAGGGATTCAAATAAGGTATGATTGGTTGATTTATTAATTTAAAACTTGTCTGGAGCATATGAATACAACTTTGCACACTTATTTGGTGCATGGATGTTCATTTGTCCTTTGTCACAGGAGGAAAGGGAGAGAATGGTTCGAAGGGCAAAGTTTGAAGAGCCACGGATTGAACAGATCCAAGAACTTGAGGTTTAGTTTTTATAACACTTGTTATTTTTTGGTTGCCACTGATTAATATTGATTTGTGAGAGATCTGGCCTTCACACCTTTATTGCAGAATGATATGATGAAGTATTTTAGAGAGGATCTACATAGGCGCTTATTGAGCACCGATTTCAAGAAGCAAGTTGATGGTCTTGAGATGTTACAGAAGGTTTTCCATGATTACATTATTGTTTATTTGGTGTGGTTGTGTTGAGATTTTTCTTATTGCAGTCGTCTCAAAATAAATGCAGGCACTCCCTTCCATTGGAAAGGAAATAATTGAAGTTCTCGACATACTATTGAGGTGGTTTGTTTTGCAGTTATGTAAATCTAACACGACATGCCTTTTGAAGGTCAAATCTATTTTATCTCTTTATTAATGCTTCAAGTTCAAGATTCTCCTGTAGAGTGGATAAATATCAGGCATTTGGTTTGCATTTAATAGGTGCTGGAGTTTCTTCCTGAACTTTTCAACTCTTTGAAGGGCGAGACATATAGTTTGTCGGAGGCTGAAGCTGCCATTTTTCTTCCGTGCTTGATTGAAAAGGTCTGGCTCATTATTTTCAGTTACGTGATTTTCCATGTGAAAATGTCCGCAATTCCTTGAATGTTGCTTGGTGGCTATTTAGATTCTTTTGAGATGCATGTTGTATGCTTCCTTGCACTAAGCCTCTTTATGTCATCACGTTTTGGTGCAAGTCAACTATATGTTGTGCTTGTCAGGCTCTCGTTGTAGAATACTTATCCTAGTTCACTGCCAAATTTAAGTATTTCAATACTTGGCTACAACAACTTGCTAACCTAGTTAAGCACAGTCAAGATGAGTTTCGAGTTTTTGGTCAATCCAAGCTTGAGTGTCTGTTCACTTGATTAAATCATGCTCCCATGATCGTCTGATATTTTTGCATGTTGCACAAAGGTACTTATTTCTAAATTTCGTTGCAGTTGGGACATAACATTGAAAAAGTTAGAGAAAAAATGCGGGAATTGACAAAACAAATAGTTCAAGTGTATTCAGCTGCAAAAGGCTACACTTACATTTTAGATGGTCTTCGTTCTAAAAACAATCGTACTCGGATAGAGTGTGCTGATCTTGTTGGTTTCTTTATTGATCATCATGGAGCTGAGGTAAGAGAGTTGTTTCTCTCATACATTTCTTTCCACTAAAATAATGGTTCTTTTTTAATTTTGATGGAGATGATGTAAGGGGGTTGGACAGACTCTTGGTCATGTATTTCTTCTGGAATAATAATTCTTTTCCCTTCTAAACAGATAAGTGGACAATTGAAATCATTGCAAATGGTTGCAACCTTGACAGCAGAACGAGATGGTGAAATTAGGAAAGCTGCTCTAAATACACTAGCTACCGGATATAAGATTCTTGGTATTTCGTGATGTTATGCTACTCCTATACTCATTTCAGTTTTATATTCCTCCTTGGCTTCTTGGTTTTTCTTTTAATTGTTGATATGCTTTTTATCTGTTTAGGTGAGGATATATGGAGGTATGTAGGGAAGCTGACGGATGCTCAGAAAAGCATGCTGGACGATAGATTTAAGTGGAAGGTCTGTGTATTTTTTTGCTTTTATTTTATATGTTTGTGTTTCTTTCTTTTCAACCTAATATCTTGTATCAGGTTCGAGAGATGGAAAAAAGAGGGGAAGGCCGCCCCGGTGAAGCAAGAGCTGCTCTAAGGCGTTCTGTAAGGGAAAATGGGTATCTTTCTGCCCTCTTCTTAATGCTATTATTCATTTAGACTTAAAAACAAATTACCCCCCTCCCCTCCGGAAGTTTGCAACTTTAGTCAAATTTGCCCCAGATATTTTTGGGGGCAAATTGACCCCTGAAGTAATAAAGTATCTATCTGTAACACATTTTAACCCTTGAGACAAACCCCGGTCACTAGAATTTTAAAAATAATTGTTTTTAAAAATTAAATTACTATTTTTAACAAATTTTAAAAAGCATTTTTTAAAAATATTTGTTTTTTAAAAATTAAGTTACTATGTAAATTATTGTACCATTAAAATTAATTTTTAAACATCTAGTTTAGAACGCTCCTTTTATTTCACCTTCACCACAAGACAAACTACAAACATCAGACAAACCCTGGTAATCAATTTTATTTCCACCACCAACTACATTATTTGTTGTTTGTGGTATAGCAGACCTGGTAGATATGAATTATGGTATTGTAGTTTACTACTTCATTTGTTCAAACATTTTTATTCACTATTTCTATTTTGCCAGGCCTGAAGTAGCAGAGCAGAGTTGTGAAGTTTCACAATCTATTTCCAGGTCAATATTTTCAAGGTTTTGTTGATTTTTATCATATTTTGTCGACATCATTTTTCTTATCATGGACTGTGCTGTTCACTTTGACTTATTTATTCTTGTTGATTTTTTTACTAGAAATCTTTTTAATGTCTTTAAAACACAGGAAAAACTTTGTGCAACCTGAGCTTAACATGGAGAGTCATTTAATGCCTCGTGCTCTTGTTGGTGTCAGTGGCCCCACAAACTGGAATGAAGCTCTTGATATCATTTCTTTTGGTTCTCCTGAGCAGGTTTCTAACCTGTCTAATGATCTTTTTCTTAATATGATTCCTACCTAATTGATTAGGGTAAAAGTTGTCTAGCCTGAAAAGCATCTTGATTTGAAATATAGTATACCTAATTGATTAGGGCAAGTATGAGTTTTTTTTGGAATGAAATGCAAAACACTTTGTTGATTTATTTGGTAAAATGTTACCTTTCAGTCTTAACTTTACAGTTTACATTGCTCAAGAAGATTCATCAAAATGAAATCTTTTTTTTGAAATGGTTGGACATCATATACTTAAGGAATATGTTTAATAAAGGTAATGAGAAAACAAATTACAATTGCCTTATATGAGTTAGGGAAGTTGCTTGTGCTACATATATACATGTACATGTTAGTCATGATTGATTTTCTCATTCATATTTTCTGTCCACCTTTTGAACTAGAACCATCATCTTAGCATCAGATACATTTTGTATTGCAGTCTGTTGAGGGAATGAAAGTTGTCTGCCATGAGTTAACACAGGCCACTAATGACCCAGAAGGCAGTTTGATGGATGAACTAATGAAGGACGCGGACAGACTAGTTTCATGCTTGGCGAATAAGGCAATTGGACTTCTTGGTTTCGATATGATCTGATTGTTAATTTCCTCGAGCATTGAGTTTGCTATGCGCAGCAATAATTTCAGTTGTTTTTTCAAGAACATATTTTTCCTCATGCAATAACCTTTTCCTTCTATCTTTATTTTATAGGTAGCCAAAACTTTTGACTTCAGTTTGACTGGAGCATCGTCAAGATCTTGTAAATATGTCCTAAACACACTTATGCAGGTGAGTTTACAATCTAAAGTACTGATAACTTTTCTAATAGAACTTGGGATTGTGGTTTGGTATACTATATTTCGCTCTTATTTTTTGCTGACAGCAGGCTGGTAGGCTGGGAGCTAGACTTTTAAAGAAAAGCATACACCTTTAGTAACCAAAATATAGTGAAATGGTTGATCTGCCTCATGAATAAAAAAAATCATTAGGTGCTCTCTTTGTTGATCAAATGTCTGACGTGTCCAACCATGGAACATAGGCACATCTTGTGTCAAAATTTTCGAACTTTTTATTTCTGGATCTAAAAATTAAAATATGGAAAATTTAAAATTAATAAAACATAAGTTTTGACATATCACAAAAGAATTAAAAAAACATGAATCAAGGAGAGAATAGGAGAGAGAAATGTCGGGGAGACAGTGAACAGTTTTGATATGGCTTACATAAGTTTTCACATGCTTTGGAGGAAATTACACTGAAGTTTCTGTCCCTCCCCTCAAAGCCACCTTCCTCTTTTTTCTAATTGAACTTTTTTAATTAAAATTTATAGAATTTATACTAATAAAACATTACGTGGAAATTTTAGACACATGGAACATTCTGGTTGGGTATTTTTAGACATGTCTGTCATTTGATTTACAGTGTTAATGAGCGGGTGAAATCTGCTTAATGCGACGCCATTAGAGTACTTAATTGCAAATATTCTTTTTATGTATGAAATTGATAATTTTAGTATAGCATGGGCTCCAAATTTGTAATTATCTCCAAAAACTGTTAATTTGTATACTTTGATCTTTAAGCAGTTATTAAATTAGTTCAAGCTTTCTTTTTAAGAAGAAACTTGGTATTACTGGACGTCTTGTTGCCAAAAACTTTTTTTTTGAATTTCTCTTGGCAGACATTTCAAAATAAGAGACTTGCACATGCTGTCAAGGAAAGCACGCTTGATAACCTTATTACAGAGCTTCTGCTATGGCTTTTGGATGAAAGGGTTCCCCATATGGATGATGGCAGTCAACTTCTCAAAGCTTTGAATGTCTTGATGCTTAAAATCCTGGTTGAACTGCTTTAAATTGATTATATATATATATATTTTTTTAAAAATATGTATCTTGTTTGCGTTTTAACTGATTATTTTGCATGCAGGATAATGCTGACAGAACCTCCTCTTTTGCTGTCCTGATTAATCTCTTGCGTCCTCTAGATCCTTCAAGATGGCCTTCGCCTGCCACAAATGAAACTTTTACAGCAAGAAATCAGAAGTTCTCTGATCTGGTTGTCAAATGCCTTATTAAACTCACGAAGGTAACCAACTCTTGGTGCTTCTAAGAGCATTCATAGTGTTGAACAATGCTATTTATGAATAGTGTCAATTCTTCAAGTTGCCTGTAAAATATTATGCATTAAAGGTCATTTTATATAATGTAAGCCACCAAGTTTTCCCTCCGATCATTACTTTTGTCTGATGCATTTTTTTTTTTTGATAAGAAGGAGAGGCCTCGTTAAAAACCCCCTTCTTAGCCTTTCGCGCCCCTAAATGGGGGTGTCCAGCCAGCGGAAGGAGGAAAAGAGCGCCTCGAATTTTATTAGAAGTCATCGAAATACAGATTACATCCAGACAATTACAAATACTCCTACAAGATCCATACCCCCTCTTATTATATCCTATCTCACCTCACCCAATCCCATTTTTTGCTAACTCATCAGCTTTACAATTAGCATTCCTAGCCACTAGAGAACAGATGACGTTCCTACCTAACACCAGGGATTTTATTTCCCTTACAATTCCTTCGTAACAAGATGGGCAGGAAGAGTGATCTTTGATCCAGTCCAATGCTACCGAGCAGTCACTTTCCAGGACAAGCCTGCCCACGGAGCACCAATGCGAGTTGAGGAAAAGTTCCAATCCCTTCTTAATGGCTTTTAGCTCTGCTAGAACCGGAGGATTAGGTCCCACGGACTCTGATGCATTTGTTTAAGGATATTTCTTTATGAAGCCATCCAGTAAATCATTATGTGCCAAAGGAAACTAATAAATTAACACAACTTAGTTTCCCTTACTGTACAAATTAACTGGTTTAAGAATGTCTTTCTTTAGGTAGCCATCCATGTACGGAAAAATAAATTGTCCAGGTTTTATGTTTTGATCTCAAGATATCTTGCTATTAACAGTACTAGCATTTGCCAACTTAGTAATCCATCTTACATTAGTTTGTGCCCATTGCTTTGTGTGATTTGTACAATGGATATTTTGTATACTTGTCATTGATGAGAGACTGAATGAAGCAACCAGAGATTTGTCCAATTAATCTGATCAGAAATTTCCTTCTAATTGTATACTTCTCAGTTTATGCTATAAAAATTTCCTGCTCTGGATTATTTTCAATTAACATTCTCTGGGATGCAGGTTCTTCAAAGTACTATCTATGATGTTGATCTTGACCGCATCCTTCAAAGTATCCATGTTTACCTGCAAGAACTGGGGATGGAAGAAATCCGGAGAAGGTATGTCTTAAACCCAATATTTTTCTTTTTCCTTCTGTGTTGAATGTCAAAATTTATCCCGGTCTTCAGTTGATAAACTAATCCCAATTAACTTGCTTTTCTTCTTTTATGGTTTGATAAAAGAGCTGGAGCTGATGATAAACCATTGCGAATGGTGAAAACTGTTCTACATGAACTTGTCAAGCTTCGAGGGGCTGCAATAAAGGGTCACCTATCTTTGGTGCCCATAGACATGAAGCCTCCACCAATCATTCTTGCCTATATTGATCTCAATCTCGAGGTAGTAATAAACTTAATAAATGACTTCAACTTTCTTGGGTTTTATGTGGCTGCATCTTTTTCGTAACTTCCGGTTTTAACAGACTTTGGCTGCGGCAAGAATGTTGACGTCAACTGGCCCTGGTCAAACTCATTGGGGTGATTCTGGAGTCAACAATCAAGCACCTGCCACAAATTCTGCTGATGCCCAGTTAAAAGTATTGTGTTATTTTTATACTTGATGTTTGTCCATAACTAAAGTTGTCTCTCCGGACCTTTATATATGTTTGGTGCCCATATGATATTTACTGTTTCTTAAAATCTTCTCGTTATGTCTTTTTACAGCAAGAACTCGCGGCAATATTCAAGAAAATTGGTGACAAGCAGACATGCACCATTGGTCTCTATGAGCTTTATCGCATCACTCAGCTATACCCCAAGGTAATTAATATAGTTTCTATTGTGCATCCCTGAAGGTAGCTAAGAAAAAAGTGGAGACTGATTTTTCATATTTGTTTTTAGGTTGATATCTTTTCTCAGCTCCAAAATGCTAGTGAGGCATTTCGGACTTATATTAGAGATGGCTTGGCTCAGGTTTGTGTCGTTACGTTGCCGACTAAAAATTTAGTGGTTAGATGTGATGTTATGCTTGTTAATGAGTTTTAGTTGCATTGCAGATGGAGAAGAATGCTGCAGCAGGAAGGACTCCTTCAAGTGTACCGATGGCTACCCCTCCCCCTGCTTCTCTTAATTCTTCATCACCTGAATTTGCGCCTCTGTCCCCTGTACAGACCAACTCTTTAAATGATTCTAAATCATTAAGCTCAAAACCCGAACCAACAAACTTTAATTTGCCACCATCATATACTGAAGACATCAGGGGGTCTGGTAATGCATTGGCAGACCAAAGAAATGAGAGATTTATCGGTGGTGGTAATTTACTCTTCTTTTATTATCATTTGTTATTTTGTTCATGTGTATGTCTTTTGGATTGACCTAGGAAGTCATATTGTTGAAAGTACAGTAACCAGCGGCACGTTGGATGCAATCAGAGAAAGGATGAAGAGTATGCAACTAGCAGCAGCTGGTGGTGGCAACATTGATGAGTATGCAACCCGGCCCTTGATGTCTGTCAACGACAACATGAATGCCGGACTCTCTTCTCAGAGTCGGGCATTAGATCCTCATCCCGGTATGGAGAATCCCACACAAGGTGTACTTCCTATGGATGAGAAGGCGTTGTCTGGGCTCCAGGCACGGATGGAAAGACTAAAAAGTGGCGGTGCACTTGAACCTCTTTAAAACCCTTGTTTTAAGCACTCTTTTTTTTTCTACAGCCTGCTGCCACCGAAAGCCATTCTTGTAAATGGAAGGAAAACAGTATACCGCAAGTTACCCATCAAAATCCCCTTTTGGAATGCCAGCATAATAGATTTAGCTGTACCAAATTTTTATTTAATTTTAGGAAATGCGAAAAACGTTGGCATTTAACAATGTTGATAATTTTGTAATTGAACATTTGATTTTCCTGGAAATTGCAATTTCCCCCGGTTTTTGGGAACTTAATCAAGTTTTGTTCATTGGATTTTTATTTGAATGGTTTTTCCTGGTCTTGAGCCTTCGAGTTTCTGCGTAGTTCATGAAATTGAACACGTGTTCCCAGTTACGACTTCCATTTAACCTTGTACTATTTCCGTGGTCGAATTGGTTTCCAGATGGTAGTTGGTGAGAAGGGATGACCACGCAGCTTGGCTTCCATTGAACTCGGGTTTTGAAATATCGAGTTTGTTGACTTTTACAGAGTCAAGATATCTCACCTATGTGTCTCATTTCCTAGTAATTGTTTGTCTCTTGTCTTCATTCTAGGTAATATTGAAATGAATATAAAAAATGCGATAAAAGTTCATAGGAAAAAACAAGAGCGAACTGTGTCAAAACTAATTTACTTTGAGACATTCAACTGCGTAGATCAATTTTGGTATATTAAAATGCTCAACTTTGTAAGATTAATGAATAATAGATCAAGTTTAATAGGTGGATCAAATGCTAGTAGGTTTAGTGGTATTAAATTATAAATAAAATAATTTTCTGTAGTATCTAATTCAGATTAATAGATATAAAAAATCATATTGTTATCCTTTAAATAGTTGTGTGAAATATTTACATGACACATTATAAACATAATATAAGAAAAATACAAATCATTTTGAGTTTAATGGTATAGAAAGATTTGAAATTTTAAAACAATAGATAGACGAATCATGAATATAATGCTCTAACCTTACTTAAATGTTTCAATTCTAAGTTAATTTAATTTTAATTTGATTAGTTTTGTTATTGTTAAAATATATTTTTTAAAATTCTATTCTATTTCTACCTAGAGGCGGAAGGAGAAAATTTAGGTGAAGGCAATGCTCTTGAGGGTTCTTGAACCCGAGATCTAAAGGGAAGGGAGTGGAGCAGGTGAGCACCAGACTATCATCGCATGCTCTATTGTTAAAATATTTTGAGGTCGTGGACTTGAATAAATTTTAGAAAATATAGCTAGTAACGTCAACAATAATGTTATATTTCAATAAAATTTAATTTTAGATTAATTATATTTTAATACATAAATTGTATACAAAAATTTATACAATCTTATTTTAAAATATAACATATTAGTCCATACACAAATCAGTATATCAAAATTTTTCTTATAAAACATATCTAATATTGTAATAAATAATTTTTACATTTCGATAATCATATTACCAAATATAATGTTAAATAATGTCCTCTTTATATAATTTCCAATGTTATGACATTACGTTGGTTAATCGTATAAATATACTAAAAAATGAATATATAATTTACCCAAAAAAAAAAACAATCAAAGGGGAATCTTATATTAATAATAATTTTACATTGCATCTCTTTATTTATTATTTCAGTCTTGTTTCTCCTCCTCCAGAAATTTTTGTATTCCAGAAAAGAAAACAGACTCTTTCCATCATTCGCTTCCTTTTTCCTTTTTCTATTCCAGAAATTTTTAAAGGTAGATATGAGACCCGCTCTGCAACCACCACCATCGGCCGGTGGCTCTTCCTCCGCCAAGAGCCGTCCACGTCGAAGAGCTGACCTAACCCTACCTCTTCCTCAACGCGACCCATCTCTCGCTGTCCCTCTCCCGCTCCCTCCCTCCTCCAACTCCGCTCCACCTACCGCCAACTGTAACGCCGCGCCTCAGCAGGTCAACTTCTCGGAGCTCGACCGTGTCAACCGAATAGGAAGCGGGACGGGGGGCACCGTTTACAAAGTTAACCACCGCCCTACGTCTCGCCTTTATGCCCTCAAAGTTATCTACGGGAACCACGAGGAGTCCGTCCGCCGTCAGATCCGTAGGGAGATCGAGATCCTCCGTGACGTGGACCACCCCAACGTCGTGAAATGCCACGAAATGTACGATCACAACGGAGAAATCCAGGTCCTTTTGGAATTCATGGATGGCGGATCTTTGGAAGGGATCCTCATATCTCACGAGTCCAACTTATCAGATCTAGCCCGTCAAGTCCTCAGCGGTCTAAACTACCTTCACCGGCGACACATCGTTCACCGCGACATAAAACCCTCGAATCTGCTAATCAATTCGAAGAAGGTCGTCAAAATAGCTGATTTTGGGGTGAGCCGAATCTTGGATCAAACCATGGACCCGTGTAATTCGTCTGTCGGGACCATAGCTTACATGAGTCCCGAGAGGATTAACACCGATTTGAACCATGGGCTCTACGATGGTTACGCCGGGGATATTTGGAGTTTAGGGGTTAGCATATTGGAATTCTATTTAGGGAGGTTCCCTTTCGCGGTTAGCCGACAAGGGGATTGGGCGAGTCTTATGTGTGCGATTTGTATGTCTCAGCCACCGGAGGCACCACCTACTGCTTCCAGTGAATTTAGGCATTTTATATCTTGCTGTTTGCAGAGGGATCCGGCCCGGAGGTGGACGGCGAGTCGGTTGTTGCAGCATCCTTTTATACTCAGAGGACAACAACAACAGCATCATGTTGCTCAGAATCTTCATCAGTTATTACCTCCCCCACCTCCTCTTTCTTCCTAGTTCCCTATTTCTTTTTTATTTGTTTTGGGTTTAGGGCAAAAATATCTTCTGTAAGTTTTGATATAATGAGGCCCGGGTCTGGGGGGAGTTGGGTGCAATGTCTTTCCTTTCATGTTCTTATTAATCACTCTTGGTCTTTTGATTAAAAAGATAATCTTTACAATATTAAAAAAAAAGAACCTCTGTTATGACTGGCCTTCTGATTTTGTTTGCTGCTTCCTATGTTCTTCATCAGCTTTAGTCATGTTATTATTCCCAATTCAGTAGAGAATTGTAGTGAACAAAAAGAGGGGCAAATTCCATATCTTGTATTTGGAATTCTAGTGTTGTTCCTGTTGCAAAAATGGTGCATTAGTGGCCCCTCATCTACTAGTCTATTTTGTCTTAGAAATTAGAATAGCTAGCTCTGTTGGCAAACTGGGTGGATTCCTGGTATTTTCTCCACCTTTGGGGCGTCTTATTTCCAGGTCCTCCATTGACACTCTTTTTGGTAAGGTTTTGTTATTACTTTACGTGGAAGGCATGGTTGGTCATTTTGTTATGGTTTTTAAATTGGGTTTTTTCACATGGTCTGTGCCTCTGATTTGGAGTTTTGATGCTCTTCATCTGGAAAGTTTGTTTTGTTGAGATTCTTTTGCTGTTCCAGAGTTTGGACAGCCTCTGATTAATGTCCAAATAATAATTGCCATCTATTTTAGTTGGTATGATTAGACTTTTTTAAGCCTCTAAAATGAAATCTCAAGGTTCGGATCTCTTTGAGAGTGTATCAGATTCAGTGATCATTTATTTGTAAGCAGATAGTTGTTGAGAATTTTGTAGGGTTTTTTTTTGGATAAATTAAAATGAAATGAAATTGTTTTGTGGCCAAGAAAAATATGATTTCAACAATTTCTTTTCATTTGTGTATAAAAGGATATACATTTTTTATGATAGTGAAAAGCACTTAGATATGGACACTAACGATTCTTGCGTTTATGTAACATGCCATTATGGTTAGTAATACTTCGGAGAATATTGTCAAGAAATTCCATTAGATTAAGACACCAAACTTGATTAACCATACTTTGTTGGACAGAACCTGACTTGATTACATATCTTGCTCACGTTTAAATACAATGATTTAAAAATAAGATAATTATACTATGCATTGGCTGTAGAAATATTTTGTTTTCACAAGCGCTCTAATTTTAGAGATTATAAATTTAATTTAGGGTTTATAGTTTGGTGGTTTAGTTTTATGTGTTTTTAGGGATTTAGTTTGAATTTAGAGTTTAGGGTTAAAATTTATGGGTTATAGGTAAAATTCTAACATATTACCTTAGACCTTAAACCCTAAGCTTTAAACTCTAAATCTTAAATTCTAACTAGAAGTCCTAAATTTTAAACCATTAAACCAAAACCTCTAAATTATGAACCTTAAATTGAATATATAACCCTGAAATTAGAGCGTTTGTAAAAATAAAATGTTTTAACGTCAGTATATCATATATTTTCCCTCAAAAATATCAGTGTTATCCTACTTTTAGCTAATATTACATTATCTAATTAAATCCACTTCATGAGATTAATATTTTTTTTCAAACTAATAAATCCATAAACAAATGACTAACTTAAAAGATATTTACATTAAGGGAAAACTACACTGGTGGTACCCTAACTATGCCTGTTTTCCTACTTTGGTCCCAAAATTATGTTTTTCGGTAAAAGAGTCCCTTCCGTTACATAGTTCTCCTGTTTTGGTCCCCCGACGTTAAATAACTAACGGTTTTGCTGATGTGGCATTTTTTAATATTTTTTAATCATTTCTCTCTCCTCTTATATATTATTTAATTTTATTCACCCAATCATGTTGTGACACGTGTCACTACACTATTAGGTGAACCCCCCCCAAAAAAAAATCCTAAAAATCAGACTTGGTGCCACTGGGATTCGAACCCAAGACACCAGCGCACCAAACATGCACTTGAACCAACTAGGCTAGGCTGGATACTTGATTCAAATCTACAAACACTTATATTTAAGCTGTACAAATTAACACTTATATTTAAGCTGTACAAATTAACCCAAAAAAACCTAAAAACATAATTGGTGCCACTGGGAATCAAACCCAGGACCACCAATGCATAATGCATGCGCGTGAACCAACTATGCTAGGCTGGTTAACTGATTCAAATCTACTAACATTTATATTTAACCTGTACAAATTAACCCAAAAAAACCTAAAAACATATTTATTTATTATAAAATTAATATTTATTAATAATATAAGAGGAGAGAAATAATCAAAAAATATTAAACTAATGATATTTATTAATATTAATTGTTACTGCAATATATTAATTGTTAAAATTTTTACTTTACTATTACTGCAAGTATTTTTATTTATTTTATAATAATATTTAAATTTTAAAAATATTTGACAAGTTTGGTCAAACAAGTCTTTGTACTTTAATAATAATAATATTTAAAAAAAGTAACGCCATTAATCTCAAGGACCATTTTGTGTCACGTTTTTAACTTCTACAAGTAGTTTGATCAAACAAATTTTAGGGCCAATTTGATTAAACCTAATAAGTTTAGGCTGATTTGTGTTTTTAAATATTTGGGTAAAATGCACAAATAGTAATTGAACTAAGTAAAAACGACTTCTTTCCACTGAAGTCCCAAAAATGTGAAATGATAATTAAATTTGTTGAACTATTATAAAATGATTCAAATTATTACAAAATGATCACATCGAACTATTAAAAAAAGTCCTTAAACTTATCAAAATTTATCACTATTTTATAATGTGCAATGGTCATTTTACAATAGTTCTATAATTTTAATAACTATTTTGTAACTATTAAAACAACAGTGTTCTAAAAAGAACATTTTTACTTAGTTTAGTGATAATTTGTATAGTATATCTTAAAAATTTAACAATTAATATATTGCAGTAACAATTAATATTAATAAATATCATTAGTTTAATATTTTTTGATTATTTCTCTCCTCTTATATTATTAATAAATATTATTATAAAATAAATAAAAATACTTGCAGTAATAGTAAAGTAAAAATTTAACAATTATTAATATTAATAAATATCATTAGTTTAATATTTTTTGATTATTTCTCTCCTCTTATATTATTAATAAATATTAATTTTATAATAAATAAATATGTTTTTAGGTTTTTTGGGTTAATTTGTACAGCTTAAATATAAATGTTAGTAGATTTGAATCAGTTAACCAGCCTAGCATAGTTGGTTCATGCGCATGCATTATGCACTGGTGGTCCTAGGTTCAATTCCCACTGTCACCAATTATGTTTTTAGGTTTTTTTGGGTTAATTTGTACAGCTTAAATATAAGTGTTTGTAGATTTGAATTAAGTATCCAACCTAGTCTAGTTGGTTCAAGCGCATGTTTAGTGCGCTGGTGTCCTGGGTTCAAATCCCATCGGTGCCACGTCAGCCTTAAAAAATATTAAAAAATGCCACATCAGCAAAACCGTTAGTTATTTAACGTCGGGGGACCAAAACAGGAGAACTATGTAACGGAAGGGACTTTTTTGCCGAAAAACATAGTTTTCCCTTACATTAATTCTAGCCTAGAATTTTATAAAACGAAAAGGAAAAAAATATAAAATAAATGTTTAAAAATCATTGACCGTTGATTAAAATATACTGGATCAACCAATCATGAACCCTTGGATTCTTGTGGGGCCCTTTTACGGAGGTGCCTAAATCAACTTAACGATATCCAACTGAATATTTAACTGAAATTTTCGCTCTTCTCCTCTTTTTCAAAGTCCTCCAAGAAAGAAAGAAAGAAAAAAAACAGAAATGCGGAGACCCTTGGTTTTTTACTTTCATTGCACTGCCATTTTGATGCTGTTTTCTGAAGTTCCTTCTTTCGCAAGACCACTTCCTCATGGAGGTCAGTATAGTTCAATTCATTAAGTTTTCTGCTTTCTTTGAATTCTGGTTTTTGCCATTTGTTTGCTTCGAAATAAATATTTGGTGGGTGATTTTTGTTTCGAAATGCCGACTCAACTTGGGTGTTTTTTGGGGCAGACCCACTTTACTTGAACTTTGTGTTGAATGCGACGTATTTTCCAACCGAGGACTACTATGACTACATCGTCGTTGGAGGAGGGACCGCCGGTTGTCCTTTAGCCGCCACCTTGTCGCAAACGTTTCGGGTTCTTGTTCTTGAAAGAGGAGGCGTTCCCTATGGTAACCAAAATTTGATGAATCAAGAAGGGTTCTTGGCCACACTCACCGACGTCGACACCTACGACTCTCCTGCTCAAAGCTTTACTTCCGAGGACGGCGTCCTAAACGCCCGAGGACGGGTTCTTGGCGGCAGCAGTGCCATCAATGCCGGTTTCTACAGCAGAGGTGATCCGGAGTTCTATGAGAGTTCAGGTGTAGATTGGGATCTCAGTTTGGTTAACCAATCTTATGACTGGGTTGAGAAGGGAGTTGTGTTTAGGCCGGAGCTAAAGAACTGGCAATCAGCTGTGAGGGATGCTTTGCTTGAGGCAGGGATCGATCCTTACCGTGGGTTTAGCTTGGAACATTTGGTCGGTACAAAGATCGGTGGCTCCACTTTCGATAGCTCGGGCAAGAGGCACAGCGCTGCTGATCTTCTGAATTATGCAAAACCAGCAAATATTAAAGTAGCAACTTATGCAAGTGTGGAAAGGGTGTTACTGGCTTCTTCTTCTTCAAATGTGATGTCTCGGCAGTCGGCGATCGGGGTCGTGTTTCGCGATGAGATGGGAAGGTATCACCACGCTATGGTGAAGGAGAAAGGTGAGGTGCTACTATGTGCTGGAGCTATCGGAAGTCCACAATTATTGATGCTGAGTGGAATCGGTCCAAGGTCTTACTTGTCTTCTTGGGGAATTCCGGTTGTGTATCACCATCCATACGTAGGCCAATTCGTCAACGATAACCCGAGGAATGGCATCTCGATTTTGCCTCCGATACCGTTAGAGTACTCACTTATACAAGTTGCCGGGATAACTGAAATGGGGGCTTATGTGGAGGCAGCTTCAAATGTAATTCCTTTTACAACCCCTTCACGCTCGGTGTTCGTAAGACCACCTTCTTCCCCTCTGCTTTTAACAGTGGCTACCATCATGGAGAAGATCGTTGGTCCTATTTCAACCGGCTCGCTAAGGTTGGCCTCGGCCGATGTCAGGGTGAATCCTATAGTACGGTTTAACTACTTTAGCAATCCTATAGACTTGGAGAGATGTGTGAACGGCACACGAAAGATTGGGGATATCTTGAGGAGTCGTTCCATGGATGATTTTAAGTTTACTGAATGGTTTGGGGGCAGGAACTTCAGGTTTGTAGGGCCTTCATTGCCTGTTGATCAATCAAACTACGAAATGATGGCTGACTTTTGCAGGCGTACTGTGAGCACCATATGGCATTACCACGGTGGGTGTGTTGTGGGGAGAGTGGTTGATCAAAATTATCGTGTCACTGGAATCGATGCACTGAGAGTAGTCGACGGATCAACGTTTACTATATCGCCGGGGACTAACCCTCAGGCAACTGTGATGATGCTTGGGAGGTCGGTGTTGAATGTTGATTGTGAAGTCTGTTTCCTAGTTAAACAGAGCAGCTAAACTAATATGCATTATTTTGTGTTTGCAGGTACGTTGGAATGAGGATAATCAAAGAGAGAAAGAGATTGAAATGGTAACTTTTGGGATGGAAGGGTCCAAGCCTGCTGCTGGTTTGCTATTCAGACACTTAGCTAACTGTTTTTAGTTTTGGTCGCAGAAGACGATTACTGGTCTTTTTTGAGAAAATGAACACTCTGTACATGAAGTTGATGCTTGAATATAAGTCCTTTTTGCATCCAAATAGAATAAAAAAACAGCATATTTCAGTGATAAAGATAGCAAATTTGATGCTTCAATAAATTCCTCAAAAAACGATTCACTATGAGTACAGTAGAGAGATCCATAGTCATTGTTAAAATGTGTTGACTGTCAAATATACAAAGGTCAAAGAAATGGCAACCTAGGAACTCCCGAGCGATCTCACAGATGAAATTGATTGTGCTGAAACAGAGGCGGTGGGGCTGTTCAGATCCCGATCTGCTTTTGGTTTCCCGCTTAATCTTTCTATTGCATCTTGACAAATGTCGTTGAACCAGTCGTCATCAGGCAGCACGCTGACAGAGCAAAAACACAAATGCTTCAATGACAACTCATAGGTATACATCCATTTAGAATATAAATGCATAGCCAGGAGGACTAATAATGATAATATCATAGCATACCTATATGGATCCATCCCTGTAGCAGCAAATGCAGCCATGGCTTTAGCAATTATTTCATTGACAACTCTATGCAGATTTCTTGATAGGTACCGACCTTGGGAAGCAAAGCATATGACAAATTTTATGTCCAGATAAAGCTGCACATGTACAAAGAAATATGTCAATTTTAAGAAACCAATACAAATTTACAAACGCAAAGGGAATGATACTAAGTTTGCGCGCCTGTTGTAAACCTAATGGACCTAAAGGCCTCGGTCCTTCCTCAATATCATCCCAAAAGCTTTGATCTTCTGAAAGCCATATGATAACAGTTTCTGTAAGTCGCATCAATAGTAATGTAGCAAATCTTTCCCTTCCTACAAACATATCTGCCGCCAGGCTAGTCATCCTGTTTAGTTTTGCAAAAAGTTCCTGCATGATAGCAAGATCCGATAACTAGGCTATGAGTGAGCAAGCAAGAGACTCTAAGCATCCATGTCTTAATAATTACCTCATAGTTTTGTTACCCAAGAAAACCAGATGAAATTATATTAAATTTAAAATAAAGGGGAAAATGATAAAATAACCTGAAATATTGGAGATGGAAACCATTCCACCTCTTCTGCAGAACCATCCATATTAATGTACATTTCTGCAGTAAGATGGCTATCACCCTCTTCTGTGAAAATGAGATCTAGGGCATGCTGTTGACAAAATGTATTTTTTAGTCTCTCAACCGAACTCAGAAGGCGCCTCTTCCATTCCCGTTGTTCAGGATGACGGTTTTGCCTATCTGATGTTCTTCTACGGTGGTCATCCTTGTAGCTACCCTGACTTGGTGACAGCTTCATGGCTGCACGGGGAAGAAGTTCATCTGCCAACAGTGATGCATTTGCTAGCAATGCAATTTGTTGGCCCTCAGTCTCAGCCATTCGCACAATTTTATTTCCAGTACCCCCAAAATTCGCTTCTTCATCAATTGAACCAGGTAATGCTTTTATGAGCATGTTCACATATGAGTCGAACACTTGAAACAGACCTTCCAGTGTTTGTCCTCCCAACTGCATGCTTAATAGCGGTCCAACATCCTCAAAGAATTCCTATAAGAGCAAGCAGAATATACATTTAGTAATTTGTTGCTAAGTAATTTCTAGGTACACATCTCTTCCCCATGCATGCCAAAGAAATCTGTTACCCAATCTCTTATATCACCTAGTTGAATCTCAAACATTTATCATGCAAACAAATACCATCCAACTTCAATTTTCCTTCACAAGCAAACAACTCTAAAATTTCTATAGGTAAAAATCCTGTGACATTCAACAGATGTGATCTATAAATAAGCATACCATAAAGCCCATTAAAACTAGTAAGATAAGGATCCACAAACTATTGGAGAAGGCATATTTTGCAGAAGAGAACTTTCCATTAGAACAAATGCCAAAACATTTAAGAATACAAAAGACTTATTAGGATCAAATAAAATCACACTAGATATTCCAAAAAAGAAAAAGTTCCAAAACCTCTACAACCCAAAGAAATAACAGTACAATACACTAGGCATTCAATACTAATATCTGAACCACAAAAATTGATTCGAAAATTTTGGTTTCCAATTATCAAGTAAAAGAACAACTTTTAAGAAAATTTATTGTACCCATTCATGATCAACACCACGTAAACGGATAACAAAATAGGAAGTTAAGAGCTTCAAAAAAAGCACAAACAGATCCGTCAGAGATGCATGCACAAGTAACAATAAAAGAATATGTTGAGAAATATTTTGATATAACAAATATGTGAAAAATGTTTTTGGACTTATTTAAAGATTTCAAAAATAATTCAAAAGTCCTTAAAACTTGAAAAATATGTTTCAAATATTTTTCCGACTTTACCGATCTTTTTCAAAACAAGTATGATCCGTTTTTGCACTAAGAAATCTGTTTTCCAGTCTTCAAGGCAAAAAGGATCGATCCCCTTATGAAATGGATCGATCCCTTTTTTAACAGTTTCACTTATTTTTCATCTAAGTGCAAAAGGATCGATCCCCTGGTGTATGAGATCGATCCCTTATCTGTAACGGTCATATTTTTGAAAAAGGATTGATCCCCTGGTGTATGGGATCGATCCCTTGTGTTATAAATGCAGAACTTTTTGTAGGTAACGGCTATTTTGCATCTCCAACGGCTATGACTCATCCCCAACGGCCATAAACGGCTAGAAACTCATTTGACACTATAAATACAGCCTTGGATCAATATTGAAGTATCAAGAAACATCAAGAAAGCAAATACAAACATTCAAGCTTCCAAGAAATCATTTTGTGCTTATTTTTCGATCTTTCTTGTAAAACACTAGAGTGTTCTTCGTTGTAATTCTTGAGCTAGTGTTTTTCGGGTGTGTGAGAGAGCTTAAACTTTGCAAACACTTTCCTAGTGAGAATTTTCTAGTTTGCTCATTTGTATCCAACTTTGGGATAGGATTCAATAGACTTTGGGGTATAAGTCTATTGAAGTGTGTAAGGTTACTCCTTGTCCTTAACGAAAAGACAAATTAGTGAATTTGTGGGAAATCCTTAGTGTGGACGCTAAGGTAGTGGATGTAGACTTTGGTTAGAAAGTCGAACCACTCTAAATCGCTTTGCAATTTTTATCTTTGCAATTAGCTTCCGCCGTTATTTTCAAAAATCCAATTCACCCCCCCTCTTGGTTTTGTTCGATCGATTGCCACGTTCTACAATTGGCATCAGAGCTTGGTTCATTAGAAGGTCTTACAACCTCTTGAAAAAGATCCAAGAAGTGTGCAATCATCCACAAAGTCATCCATGGCATCCACCTCCAATATTGTAGCTTGGGGAGATTCTCAACCCACCAACAAACCGCCTTTCTTCAATGGAGTAAATTATGCGTATTGGAAAAACCGCATGAAGCTCTTCATCCAAGCTTATGATCTTGAAGCTTGGAAAATCATTATGAGAGGATACATAGCACCAACGAGCAATATTGAATCATGGAGCGTTGAAGAAGACAAGGGATTCTCAACAAATGCAAAGGCTATGCATCTCATCTTTTGTGCCCTTGGCCCGGACGAGTATGGAAGGGTGTCATCTTGTTCCAATGCAAAAAAAATTTGGGACAAACTTGAAGTTACACATGAAGGTACAAATCAAGTGAAGGAGACCAAAATCGGGCTCCTCAATCTAAGTTATGAGAACTTCAAGATGGACCCCGAGGAAGACATCAAAACCATGTCCGATCGATTCTCCGTGATCGTAAATGGTTTAAAAGGTTATGGCGAAGTAATCCCCGAAGACAAACTTGTGAGGAAGATGATCTACTCTCTTCCCAATTCATGGGATTCGAAGAAAACGGCCATAATAGAAGCAAAGGATCTCAAAGTTCTCAAATTAGATGAGCTTATTGGTTCCTTGCTTACTCACGAAATGATGTCAACGGGCAAGGAAGAAAAGAAGAACGAAGTGGAGAAAAAGAAAGTTGGTCTTGCTCTTAAAGCATCCAAAAAGGATGATGATTCTAGTGAAGAAGATGAAGAAAAAGAGATGGCTATGTTTGCCAAAAGATTTAAAAACTTCATGTTGACCAATAAAGGAAGAAGATTCCAAAGAGAAGAGAGATTCAAAAGCAACAAAGGAAGAGATCCTCTAACTTGCTATGAGTGCAACAAACCGGGACATATCAGGTTCGATTGTCCTCAACTAAAGAAAAATAGCTATGAGAGGAAGAAGCACAAGGCTCACGTAGCTACTTGGAGCGATGACTCTTCCGACGAGGACGAGGATGAAGTAGCCAACTTGTGTTTTATGGCTATCGAGGATGACTCAATGGTAACCTCTAATTCATCTTATTCATTTGATTATACTTTCGATGAATTACAAGAGGTTTATAATGAATTAGCCTTAGAGTATGAGAAGTTGATTTTGAAAAATAGAAAAATTACTTCAAAATTAAAAAATGAAAATGACTCTCTCTCTAAGACTAATAAGGAATTTGAAAGCAAGTTCGAAGAAATGCAAGTCCAATTAAAAGATTTTGAAAAGAAAAATCAAGACTTGCAAAACTTACTTTCAAAGGTCCATGAAGATCATCAAAAGGAACTTGATGATCTTAAAGCTTCTTTCAACAAAGTTGGGACAAAAATTGTTGAAAAATGTGAAAGTTCAAAAACCAACTATGTTAGAAAGAACTTTCAAGGGTATAGACAAAGATCACCTAATCGAAAGATGATTAGGAGAATTTGGGTTCCAAAGGGACTCATTGCTAACAAAGATTTTAATCTATTGTCAAAATGGATACCCAAAGGGACTAAATTACTAGGAACTAACTCTTATGGACCCAAAAGAGTTTGGGTACCAAAACATACATAGTTCTCTTTTGTAGGTGTGTTGGAGCCATGATATGCAAATTTGAAGAAACTTGAAAGCTCTAGACACACAAAATGAAAGGACACTTGAAGAAGCTCAATCGACATATCTTGGTTCAAGTGGTAACATTTTTTTTAAATTACTCTTTCATGTTGTTTTATATGACTATTTTGTGTTTAAAACATGTTTGAGGTTCCCCATATGTTGTTTAAATGTTTTTAGTAAGGGGGAGTTAAGATTGCATGAGTTGCACATTTATGGCCTAAAATGATCGTTATTATGTTTTTGGCCTTAAATTTGCAATATTTGTTTGATTTTGTGAAATCATGTTCTCTATGCTTAATATGATCTCTTATAATGAATTTTGAGAATATGATGTTGTCTTGTAGCAATTTTATAAAAAATGCATGCTTAGGACCTTATAGAGCCTTTGTGACTTGAAATAATCTTAATAGTGTGCTTTTAGAGGACTAAATTTTGATCTATAATGTAATTTGCATATCTTGTTGTTTTAAGTTAACATTCATGTACATAGATATATTCTAAGGCATTTAAAAATCACTCATATCATACATATGACATAGGATGCCTCCATTAGAGCTTAAATCTCGTCTATACGATCCTTGTGCCCAAAATTCATTTTTTCCAGAAAAAGGATCGATCCCCTAAGAAAAGGGATCAATCCCTTCGTTGGCAGTAAGCTCCTTAAAATTGATCCTTGAATTTTACACTAAAAGGATCGATCCCCTAACCCGAGGGATCGATCCCTTTAGGCGTGTTGGCTGGGCGCGCTGTTTTAAAAAGGGAAGTTAACACAAATTTTTTTTATAAAACCCCTTGCTCGTCAAAAACACCCCAAACCGCCCCTTTTCAAAACCCTAACCAAATCCTCTCAAATCCAACCATTTTCAAGATTTCAACTCGTTTTGGTCTCCCATCTCATCTTCAAATCGGATTTGGCTTTTGATTTTGATTCTTGGTGCTTCACAATCAAACTTTTGGTAAGGTTTCAAACCCTAACCTTTTCCATTCGATTTTTTTTCAATTTGGGATTATTGATTGTTTTAGGCTATTTTAGAGAACTCATATTGTTAAAAATCTATGATTCTTGTTGCAGGAGGTTTACCCATTGTTCAAAATCACTCAAAACCTCTTCTTTGAACACTTGCACACCAAGTGTTTGATAAAAAGCCTAAACCAAATTTTCCTTTGCAAAAATTCGGCCAAACCTATTTTTTTCAAAACTTCTTGTTTGATTTCACCATAGATTTTTTTAACCATCCCTAATCATCCCTTGACAATCCTTGTTACTTGAATTTTCAAAATTCTAAGATGTCTAAGAGAAAAACCATGGCTTCCAAAGGGAAGGGGATTTCATCCAATCCTCCTCCATCTTCAAACTCCCTAGACTCATGCTTTAAAAACTCTAGGGAAAGTGATCGTTTTCGAAGCCTCTTTGCATCCGCACCGGTTAAGGAAACACGGTCAATTGATTTTAATTTCCTAACCAAACTTAATTTTGCCTATCTACAAAAGTTTAAGGATTTTAAGTGGATGGAGTTTTTAAACTTTAAGGGGCCAACTTTTCCTACTCTTGTTCGAGTCTTTTATTCTAATGCCACCATCTCTTCTTCAAAACTTTCGGATGGCACCATCATTCGAACGATCAAATCTCATGTTTTGGGCAAAAATATCACTCTTACCATTGATTTTCTTGCCAATGCTTTTAATCTTCCCAATAATGGTGTTGAGATTGATAAAGGACCTTATCCCACAAATTCTCGTGTCCCTAACAACCAAGCTACCTTCCTTTCTCTTCAAGATCGTCTCTTGCACCTTATCCTTTCGCATGTTATTCGTCCTCGTGGGACGAAATATTCATCGGTTCGAGAGTCCGATTATTGGTGGCTTCATTGCATCCGTAATGGAACTAAACTTCACCTTGCCGCCTTCATCTTCAATGATATGATAAAGATTATCAAAGCAAAGAAGGTGCAAACCTTGGTGTATGGCATGTACCTTAGCCATATTTTCTCTTTGCTTGACATTGATACATCCTTCGAGCACGGCATTGATCCTCCCACCGACAACATTATTGGCCGTCATTCGATGGATCGTTTGGGCTATAAGGAAGAACCCGAATTTTCTATGATTTGGGTGAAGAAAAGAGGAGAAGTTCAAGAACCAGAACATCATGAAGAAGGAAATGAAGAACATGAAGATGACCATATGGATGACGCTCCCGGAGCCTCCTCTCTTGCTAGATCTAGTGACATGTCATTGAGAGACCTTCATGATTCTCTCATTCGTCATATGGACTCCTCCATTGGATCTCTTCGGGCTCACATGGATTCTAGGCTTGATTCTCTCGAGGCACGTCATGCTTCCTTGGGTGATGCGTTTAGCGCTCTTCAGCGTAAGTTTGATAGTTACCCATTCCCACCTCCACCATCTTCATCTTAGATGCATGCATACATGGACATCTTATTATATTATGCTTTTGTTTATGATCACTTTTAGACTTTGCTACATGACTTTTATGACTCTTGGTTGGATGTTGTTTTAAACTTTGATGTTATGTTTGGTACTTATGGATACTATTTGGTTTGTTTATTTTGAGTACCTATGGACATTTATGCTTTATTTGTGTTATCTATCGTTTCAATTCTAGTCTTTACTTATATTTTATTTTTCCTTTGTTATATGGTGCTAACACTTTTCTTGAATTATTTTTTGATATAACAAAAAGGGGGAGAAATATGAGCAAATAATGAAAAATGGTTTTTAAAATGGTTTTTAAAATTAGAGCTTAAATTTTAAATTTTTTTTTGAAACCATTTAACAACTCAAAAATTATTTTCTTAAGGGGGAGATTTTATCAAAAACAATTTTTCAAAGAATTTTTGTTATATCAAAAAGGGGGAGATTGTTGAGAAATATTTTGATATAACAAATATGTGAAAAATGTTTTTGGACTTATTTAAAGATTTCAAAAATAATTCAAAAGTCCTTAAAACTTGAAAAATATGTTTCAAATATTTTTCCGACTTTACCGATCTTTTTCAAAACAAGTATGATCCGTTTTTGCACTAAGAAATCTGTTTTCCAGTCTTCAAGGCAAAAAGGATCGATCCCCTTATGAAAGGGATCGATCCCTTTTTTAACAGTTTCACTTATTTTTCATCTAAGTGCAAAAGGATCGATCCCCTGGTGTATGGGATCGATCCCTTATCTGTAACGGTCATATTTTTGAAAAAGGATCGATCCCCTGGTGTATGGGATCGATCCCTTGTGTTATAAATGCAGAACTTTTTGTAGGTAACGGCTATTTTGCATCTCCAACGGCTATGACTCATCCCCAACGGCCATAAACGGCTAGAAACTCATTTGACACTATAAATACAGCCTTGGATCAATATTGAAGTATCAAGAAACATCAAGAAAGCAAATACAAACATTCAAGCTTCCAAGAAATCATTTTGTGCTTATTTTTCGATCTTTCTTGTAAAACACTAGAGTGTTCTTCGTTGTAATTCTTGAGCTAGTGTTTTTCGGGTGTGTGAGAGAGCTTAAACTTTGCAAACACTTTCCTAGTGAGGATTTTCTAGTTTGCTCATTTGTATCCAACTTTGGGATAGGATTCAATAGACTTTGGGGTATAAGTCTATTGAAGTGTGTAAGGTTACTCCTTGTCCTTAACGGAAAGACAAATTAGTGAATTTGTGGGAAATCCTTAGTGTGGACGCTAAGGTAGTGGATGTAGACTTTGGTTAGAAAGTCGAACCACTCTAAATCGCTTTGCAATTTTTATCTTTGCAATTAGCTTCCGCCGTTATTTTCAAAAATCCAATTCACCCCCCCTCTTGGTTTTGTTCGATCGATTGCCACGTTCTACAGAATATGACAAGGACAAGATATATTTATAATAAATTAAATGCCAAGCAAAAAATTAATTAATTAAACTGTTCACCTGGACCATAGAATTGAATCGATGAGCACTACTTGTTAGTTTATTCTGAAATGTTGTTGTATTACTAAGGGATGCACTAGAGGGCCAGCCAGATTGACGAGTATTGCCTGGGGGATATGTTAGCACCCAATCATCAGCTGCAGCCAAAGCTGCAGAGCTTTCTTCAATTCTTTTGAGATTAGCATTGAGTGCCTGCTCAACACTAGGTCTAAAGAGTTTCAAGAGTACAGGACAAAGTGCCAAGCCACGAGCTTCCAGCAATGAGCAATGACCTAAAGCTATCTGAACACATTCTGCAGCAGCCCTTAGACCACCAGCAGCTGCTGAAGAAGCCAATGCATGTCTTTTAACAAGAAGAGCAAAAGCCTCTGTTTGCTTCGTAGCCCAGATAACAAGCTCTGAAGTATAAGCTGGTTCTTTACCAAAGATTCCCAAGGAATCACTGGCAGCTTGAGCAATAGCAGAGAACACCAACTGTGAGAGGGCAGCAGTATATGCTCCTCCATATGAGGTGCTTGATGGACGAAGGCTAAGCATGTTATATTGATATCTTTGGAAATGAGCATTAAGGAGCAAACTATGAGCACGCGGTCCATCACCAAGCCTTTTAAGAGCTAGAATTGCTGCACGAAGTTCAGCACCACGTGTAGAAGGTTGACAAGCAGCCTCGGCAAGCTGGTCAGCCAACTTTTGCTTGCGCGCTGTAATAGCAGTCTGCAGATATGTAACTGCAGCAGGACTCAATGAATCTGTTTGCTTTGCTTCAGTAACTGCCTGCTCTCCTTCATCAAGGGCTGCTAGAGCTTCATCTACTCTCTTCTCAGCCAACAGAACATCAAGATGATCAGGGAATTCTGCTGACCATTTCTCCAGATCTGAAGGTTCGCGATCTTCAATGTTTAACAACCCATTAGCATTAGGACCTTCAGAAACTCTGGGAGACACTGAATCTATATGAACTCCCTCAGCCAAAGTATGAATTAATGTTGCTTGTGTTGACAGCAGATTTCTTATAGAAGAAAGCTCTCCTTCTAAATCGGATATCTCCTTAGATGTGCTGCAACAAAGAAGCCCAAATTTCTTAGCTTCACACCTGTACGGCTTCTACGAAACTAACCAAATTTATCTGTCTTTATTAATAATTGATATTTGAAAAATACATACACATTCAACATAAATTCTTCAGGAAAAAAAATAGTTCTAGATTCAACGAAATTCAAACACTGTTTCAATCTCTCTTTCAAGTAACCCCAACAAAATCAATGGCAGCCTCGGTATCTATACAATGCAGCCCTTTAAACAAGAATAAAGTGCATAAATTCACGTGTCTATATGATCAACAAATTTCAGCTGAGAAACAAAATTCAGTAAGAGAGAGGCATACGAATAAATGCAATGCTGAAAACATTTAACTAACATATAACAACATAATACAGGAAATTGTAGAGGAAAGAGTCAGAAAAAGCTTTCTTCTTGTTCTTGACATACTGAACAAAGCTAATAAAGCTTCAAACTTGATCTAGAATTTATAACTTCTGTGGCCACAGGCTATGTAAATTCTTTAAAAAATAGAGCAACCACACATTGTATTTGAAATTTCTGGGGAGAAGGGAATTTTTCATCTTTACAAGATGAATTGAAGTGAATTTCAATTGACATGCAATAAGCAAAAATCACATGAAATTGGGTGAACTATACAAGCACTAAAACAGATTTCCAAAAGGGTATGACCAGAGGAAAGATTGAGGTTAGAACAACAAAGATTAGAGTAAAATGCGGGAGCTACCGTATAAAGGCGGAATAATTAGCATAAACGCTTTTACGCATTTCTTCAGCAGAAGCTCTCTTCAAATCCAACAGATAGGAACATAACTGTCTTATCTCCTGGAAATGTAATCATATTCATGTTACTAATATCAAAATTTGAAACAAAATCTTATTATTTCAAAAAAAAAACCTTGTCGTTAAGAGAACACTTGGACTGAACATAAGCATCGGCGTCGAACTTGTCGGATTTGAAAACGGTGAGGCCTTCCTCGATCTTCGTACCGTTTTCTTTCGCAGCTGTCGAGGGTCGAGTGGACCGCCCAGTTTTCGCAGTTGCCATTTCCGTTTTCTTTGCAGTTGAAATCAGATCGGAGCCGGAGCTCGGTACAAATAATTGTTAGGAAAATTTTGAAAAAAAAATTCAAAAAGGGGATGTGGATTTAAGTGCAGTTTGGGGAATTTCAGACGATTCTTCCGGCCATTGGAACACGACACAGTTGGTGACTTCGGTGGAAAGGTAGGCACGCTGCAGCAGGTGGGGGCCTGGTGGTGCAAAGGAGAGAGAGAGAGAAAAAAAAAACAAATAAAAAATAAGTTTTGATTTCTTAATAATCTTAGTAAAGAGGCCGCGCATATATTTTTATCCCTCTAGATTCATGCCGTCTGCGCGTCCTTCGGATTTTCCCTTACTCTTCCTTTAAGATTTTTGACGTGCCCTTTTTTTCTCTTTCGGATTTTTTACATAGTATTTTAGTTTTTAAAATTTCAATATTTTTATAACTCTAAAATAATTAAGGACGGTTTATAAAATTTTAGGTTTATAGTTAAATTTTAAATATTTTAAAGTAAAGCTTAAAATTTGACTTTAAACTTAAAATTCTAATCATAAACTTAAATTCTAAATTAAAACTCTAAACTTTAAATTTAAAATATGTGTAGAAATAAAAAAATTCTACGATAATAACTTAAAAAAATCTAAAAATAAATAACGTGGACGTCATTATTATCATGCGGTATCTATCATATTATTAAAAGTTAATAAGATTAAAAAAATACCAAATTAGAATTGAAAAGTAGTTTGGTTCGTTGTTAAAAATATGGTAATTTGGTTCCAAGTAGGTAAAAAATTACGAAAATTAACATTATAAATAATACTCATCAGTTTCATATTCTTAATTAAATAAAATCCATAATCTAATGGCAATTGCGTTGGAAAAATATGAAGGATAATTATTTTAATTGTCACGAGATAATACAATATATCCATCTTTTGTAATGTATTTGAATGAAGAATTTCAATATATATATATATATATATATATATATATATTATCATGATTTTTAAGATTTTAAAAACGAAAATTTGTATTTGGGTAAACATAATATAGAAATTGAAAGAGTTGATTGCATATACTCATTTCTAAACTCTCACCTTCCTTTTATATTGGTTTACATACTTTTTAAATGTTTTAATTTTATCCCAAACTATAACCATCATTCTAAATTTATTATTAAACTATTAATTGTTTCAGAATAACCTCAATTATGACACTTATTTTAAATTGGTCTCTAAATTTTTGAACATTTCAATTTTATGTCCAAACTTTTAGTATATGCTAATCACATTTCATGTTGATAAAATTGTTATAAATATTATTAATTTTTACGTGTATTATGTAATAATATGATGTAGCATAAATAAGGATCACAAGACTACTCGAATCTGCCCGCCTTGAACATGTTTTTTCTCTTGGATTTTTGGTTCGGGGCGGGACATGTTGGTGAAAATTTCTCAACCAAGCCCAATATATTTAAAATTATACATCATATATTATATGGTATATTTAATATTTTATTAATTTTTCTTGAGTTTGGGCGAATTTAGTCTATTTTTTAATTAAAACTTTGGTGTCGGGGCACGATCTAGCTATGCTTTCTTTTATGTCTGGTCGTGGTCGGATTGAGTTAAAATATGTTGAATTCAGGGCGGGACGAGGTCGAGTGCGGATTTTTAAATTTCTGAACGGCAAAAACATGTCTTGCCCCATTGTCATCCCTAAGCATAAACGATAATGCAAGCATGAAATTAGAATGTTCAAAAGTTTAATGACCAATTTAAAAAGAGATTCATAGTTTGAAGATAAAACTGTAACATTCAAAATTTTATGGACCAATTTAGAATGAGGGTCATAGCTTTGGGCTGAAATTAAACAATCAAAAGCTTAAAAATAAATTTGAAATAATGATCATGAGTTAGAGACGTAAAATGCAATTAACCCAATTTAAGAAGAAAATTTGGTAGCCCTAATACCTTAATCAAATCCCTTTCTCGTTATCTTATTTAATTTAATGCACTTGATTTCGCATAACACTTAATTTCTTATGCAAATAAGTTTCACAAACTTGTAAGCGGATAGGTTGAACCCTTCATAACTAGGGATGGGCATTTCACCCGGGCCCGACGGGTTCCGACCCAACCCGGCCTGATTGGGTCGGGTTTTTTTGTGAAAAAAAGGGTGGGGTGGGTTCGGGTTTAGGGTGAAAAAAATCCGACCCGACCCGGGACTAATAGTGTATTTTTTCTATAATTTTTAGGGATATTTGTAATAATACCCCTTTTATATAATTTTTTTTATAATTAGGTCCTTAAAATTGATTTTTTATTTACAATTTAGTCCTTAAATTTATTATTTTTTACAATTAAGTCTCTTAAAATTATTTTTTTTACAATTATGTCCCTAAAATTGATTTTTTTTATATAGATCGGGTCGGAGTCGGGTTTAAGGTATTTATTTTCGGGTCGGGTCGGGGTTGGATTTTTTAAAAAATATGGTTGGATCGGATCGGGGTCGGGTTTAGGGTTAATATTTTCGGGTCGGGTTCAAGTGGGCCAAAAACCCAGCCCGACCCGACCCGTGCCCATCCCTATTCATAACCGATCCCAACAATGTTTATTTTTTTAATAGTGTAAAACTAATTATAAGGTAATATCTGTTTATAGATGTTTTTAACTTTTTAACAATGTACATACACTATATAAACATGGTGATTTAAACTCGTATCTCCTATGATCAATACTATGTGAGTGATTGTTGTTTGATCAATATTTTAATTAGGTTCGGCACCACCTTGCTGTAAGTTGTAAAAAAATTGAAAAATTATCTATATTTTAAATTATGATAATTTACATTGTTCATCACTCAACTATCTTTTCACTTATATTTTAGTCACCCAGCTTTTAAATTTTTTTAATTTAATAATTAAACTTTTCACATTAATTTTTTTCATCACTTTTCTCCAACTCATATCTTATTCAACTCCACTTATCTCTTTACCTTACTTTCAATTTCGCAATTTTCAACCTTTTTCTTTTTCAATTGCCGGTAAAAATTATACCTTTGTAGTTTCAATTATTGTATTATCTTCTTTATATGCATGTTGTTTTAACTCTAGAGTTTCGATTGTGACCAAAAATACTTTGGGTTTACATTGTATGAGCAGCTCCACTATGGGTTTTAGGTATTTTTAATTAAATTTTTTATTTTGTTAATAAAAAATATGAGATTCCATGTTTGCTTTTTTTTTTTAGTACGGAAAATTTTTTATGATTTCATTTTTTGTTTGATATTTGTTTTATAATTTCTTTAGGCTTTACTGAACCAAATATTCAAACTTTATGATCTCATCGCCGGCCATAGAAGCATAGACAACAAATTGTTGGTGGAAAGTTTAATTTAACAAAAAAAACATAAAATAATATTAATAAAATATTACTTGGCATCTACCGGTAGTTCAAAAAAATTAAAAAAACCATGTCATCAAAAAGTTTAGTAGATAAAGGAAGAGTGACAAAAATATTGAATCTTCAAAATTCAGTTATTAAATTAAAATTTTTAAAAGTTGAATGACCAAAATAAGAGTGAGAAGAAAGTTGAGTGATGAACGGTATTATTTACCCATTAAATTATTATCTTAACATTTATTTTCATTTACATCACGAACCCTTAATCTTATCAAATTACATCATTGAAATAAATCAAGTCACTTATATTGATTTCGTTAAATAATTATGACGAAAAAGTCGAAATTGACACTTTTACTTAACATATAATCGTGAAAATAATGTAATTGATAATTTTAATATTATTAAGATTTTTTTCTTCAAAAATCTCGTTTGAATAATTTAAAAGAAAATTAACTAAATTTCCTAATCCTAACACAAAATATTTGAATTGCTAATTAAATATTATTTATTGATGATATGTATATAAATAATTTAGTTTATAAATAATAAAATTTAAATAATATAATTTGATTAAATTGAAGATTTATGATGTAAACAAAAATATATACTAAATTTAATAATTCAATATATAAATTGCCCGATTTAAAACCTTCATTTCAACATTAACAAAGTACCAATCAATCAGAGAGACAACTCGTTTCTATTCCTAAACATGTAATAACAATATACTCGTTTTAGACTCATGCACAAACGCTTGTGAAATTTTTGTTTACATAAGCGCATTAGTTTTAGGGTTTATAGATTCTGGTTAGGGTTGATGATTTAAGGGTTTAAGTGTAATAGTTTTAAATTTATGACTTGTTGATAGAATTTTGGGTTTGAGTTTATAGGTTAAAACTTAAATTCCTAACCATATTAACTTAAAACTTAAACCCTATCCTTAAATTTTAAATTTATACATTAAAAAATTCTAAATTATAAACCCTAAACTAAAATTTTAGAGCCTAAAATTAAAACATTTGTAGAAAAAAAAAATCACCCATGCATATGAGATAATAATCCATTAAAAATGTACTTTCATTTTTTTTCATCAACAATTCAACGCTACCAAACCAATGAAAATAAACATTTAACATATTTCCATTTTGCTACCTTTAATTTTTCATAGTTCTAATTTTCACCCTACCAAGCAAATCATTAGTTCCTCGTTCATCCCACCTCCCGACTATCCCTTTATCTTTTTCCAAACAGAGAAGCAAATTTCTTTGTTTCTAGAGAACAAAGAAATGTCAAATTCGCACAGTGATACGATACCTCTTCATCCGTCGTCTCAATCGGACATCGACGAGATCGAGAATCTAATCAATGCCAGCGTCCAATCCGGCCCAGCCACAGTCCTCCCGGCCCGACCACCTAGCCCACCTCGTGCCTCCATTCCGGTCTCCTCTACCCCCTTCATCCAATCCCAAATCCCCCCTCCGCCTCCGCAGTCATCATCGTCCAATCAGAAGGTTCCGTCTGTCCCTGCCGCCCCTCCTCCTCCCTCCGTCGGCAATTCTAGCAGCATCGCCGCAACCGGGTTCGGGCCTGCGCCCAACACGCTAACGGAGCCCGTTTGGGACACCGTGAAGAGAGATCTGTCGAGGATCGTTAGTAACTTGAAGCTGGTGGTGTTTCCGAATCCCTACAGAGAAGATCCTGGAAAAGCGTTGAGAGATTGGGATCTGTGGGGTCCTTTCTTCTTCATCGTCTTCTTGGGACTCACGCTTTCTTGGTCCGCCTCTGTTAAAAAGGTTTTGCTCTCACACTGGACTTCGATTTTTACCTTTCCTTGTGCGCTTGATAACGTGTGATTAATTGATTTGATGAACATCTAATTAATTATGGTAGCTGTTAAAATCTGATAAAACTTGTTCAGGATCTTGCAAAAGATTATTCCGAATCATGTTAGTTTAAATTTAATATAGCAAAAAGGAGAAAACGGTATTATCTTGGAACTTTATAATAGTTTTGCTATTTACTTGTTACTTCCACAAAATTCCTTAGGAATTATAAGTAAATGGTGGTACAAGAAATGAACAAGTCTCTAAAACAGTGTTCTAGAACAATTGTTTTCCTTGGAGGATTCCGATCTACGTGTATCTTCACCGTAATTTCATTTTCCTCTTTATCTTGGATGTCATATTTCGAGATTTATCTCCATGAATCTATTATTTGATAGTTTCAAACAGATACAGTGATACAATATGATCTTTGTAGCGGGCTGCATCATAGGATAATCTTTGGTTTATAATTGCTCTTGTATTTGATAGTTTTTGCAAGGTTTTTCATTTGTGTAAGTGCTAAACACCGCTGTGTTTTTGAATATTTATTCAACTCTAGCCTTGAACTCAGGTTGTGATTCTTAGGATTTTGATTTAAGGCTAATATATAATGTCTGCATCTTTCCAATGGGTTTTCTGTAATGTCCTTTCTTGGCTTTTAGTGATCTTAAAATGCCATTCTCCTTTGACCATTACCTCTCCTTCAAAGTGATAGATTTTGCTTGAGATTCGATTCACTCCCGTCATGATTTAAGAACCAGATGATTAGGCTGCTTAGTACCTTAGGACTTTTGCAAGGAAGTTTTCATTCCATTTGTAGATGGAAATGATCCAGCACCTTCACTGATAAAAATTGAGGTGCTACATTGTACATTTGCGATGAAATTCCTTCCAACATGTATGATGATACTGCTTTGCATTTTGAAGAGATATCATCTGATTCTCATTGTATTTTTTGATTACCAGTAATTTTGCTTATCCTTGTATCATATATTTGATTTCTCCTCCTGGAATCTTGCCCTTTTCTTTTCTACATTTTAGTTTTAATCTGTCAATGATATTCTTACACCTTATTTCTGTTCTCCATATTTTCACTGTTTAAGAGGCATCTCTTATGCTTGTATCTAGACTACACCTTCCTTCCGTTTCTCTGCTGTACGTTGTTTATTATCAAAATGATCATGTTCTTTTTAAGTCAGTAGTACTAACTTTTTCTCCTCTTAAAAATGTTTCAGTCTGAGGTATTTGCTGTTGCATTTGCGCTGCTTGCAGCGGGTGCTGTAATCTTGACATTGAATGTGCTACTACTGGTAATGACTTCTCTCCTCTAGAGAGCAACTTTGCACTGTATGCAAGCCTTTTAAATTTGATTAAATCCTATATCTGGAGTCGGAATCCCCATTTTGCGTATATTTCGATACCATTTTTTTGAAATTTTAGTATAAAATGCCTATGCATGGATGGTGAGTGACTTCTGCTGAGGTTTTTTTCCTTTTACATTGTTTCAGGGTGGGCATATTATTTTTTTCCAGAGTTTGAGTCTTCTCGGCTATTGTTTATTCCCTCTGGATATAGGAGCCCTAATCTGTATGTTGAAGGACAATGTGGTAGTGAAAATGGTTGTGGTCAGTGTGACATTGGCTTGGAGCTCATGGGCTGCCTATCCTTTCATGAGTTCAGCTGTCAATCCGAGGAGAAAGGCGCTTGCACTGTATCCCGTTTTTCTTATGTATGTATCCGTCGGTTTTCTCATCATTGCCATTAATTGAAGTTCTTTACCTTTAGGGGTTCCAAAAGATTTACCGAAACATTACGGAGTAACATAGAAATGTCACGTACTGTATGTTTTTTGACCTGACACAATAACTTGCCAAATATGATATACTGTCTGTATCAAATCATTTTGTGTTCCACTACTAGTATCTCCATTTTTATTTTGTTTTAGATTTTTTCTCTTCACCTCTGCCATGCATGTCTTGATGTACCAAAAGTTTCATTCCAACACTTATTTTGATTCTGAGTTGAAATAGGAACATAGTACTTCTGTTTGGCATTTCGTTAGTTTAGTAAACGTTAATCAATTAACTCTTGTTGATTGATTCTTTGATAGATATGTGCTGTGATAGAATTGTTATTCGGTGAGAATGGAAAATCAGGATTACGAATTACTTTGATTGGTTGCAATATTCAACAATCGAAAGTATTTTCAAAATGTTCATTATACACTTAAAATTGATAACATTTATAATTAAGATTTATTTTTTATACTAAGTATGATTTATTTATTTTTATAAAATCAGATAATGGTCGGTCCAATTCTTAGATGTGTCTAGGTTAAAGTCAAGGTCTTGGCATCTCTTCTATTTTTATTTCCTTTTTTTTGTGCTTTATTTTCCTTTCCCTCATTGTCTGGACATTTACATTTACTTTCTTCGCATTGTGTGATGTGGAAGTGGATGTTCACATTACGTAGACAATTTCTTCGTAAATTAGTTTACTTTGTAAATCAAATTAGATTGAATGAATCTAGTTTATCAAATATCTCATAATCCAACAAGTTGAGTGTGTGACTTGGGGAACAAAGTCAATATTGACATGACCCATGAACGATTCCTCTTTCATATATATATATATATATATATATATATATATATATATAAATTCTTTCCACCATCCAACTATTATTATTATTATTATTATACACGGGCAGTGAAAATTGAAAGTTTTCACAAGCGCCTTAGTTTTAGGGTATAGAGAGTTAGTTTAGGGTATAATGTTTAGGGGTTTAGGTGTAGGGGTTTAGAATTTAGGGATAGTTGTTTGAATTTAAGGTTTAGGGTTATAATTTAAAGTTTATAGGTTAGAGTTTAGTTTTTAGGGTAATATAGTGAGGATTAGGTTTTAACCTATAAACCCTAAATTATAATCCTAAACCTTAAATTGAAACAACTATCCCTAAATTTTAACCCCATACACCTAAACCTTATACCCTAAACTAACTTCCTATACCCTAAAACTAAGGCGCTTGTGAAAACTTTCTGTTTACACCGTCTGTATATAGAATATTTATCCTATTATTATTATTAAACTAGTGAATGACACAAACGTTGGAGAAATTATATCATGGGTGATTCCCACCACGTCATCTATAGTACCAACCAATAGAAACCACACACATCATCATTATTTTTCATGTCATTAATCTAATAATAGAATGGAAAAATTTTAGTAAAGATTCATTGGTTGGAAAAAATGACATGGAAGAATCATGATAAAGTAGGTGGTTTTCATTGGTTGGTCTTATAGATGACGTGATAGAAATCACCCATGATATAATTTTTTCAAACGTTGGCTTTGACTTCAATCAAGTCTTAAATTAAACTCTCATAAAAGCTTGGCTAAAACTTCCTACTTTCCTTTTGGAATTAATTAAGAAGAGGGGAAAGTATAGTTTTGAACTTTTGATATGTTAAAATATGTTTGAAGTTTGTATATTCTTTGTAAATTCGAAATTTAGTGCTCTAATCTTATTTTTTACCGTCAGCGTATAAAATAATTATACAAAATTTATTATCTTTGTTTAATCTAAAAATTAAAATCTAATCATTTATTGGATTAAGTTTTTTTATTAAATTTATTAATGTGACATTTTAAAATAATAAAATACTAACTTAAATCAACAAATCAAACAAATAATGTCACACTGGACTTGAATCGACATAATTTTACCGTTGTTAATAATTGGATTTGAAAATTTGAATTTAAAAATTAAATTCTGAAAATAAAAATAGAGCACATATTAGCAGTTGTGAATTTTTTGGTTAAATACTTTTGATTTGTTACTTCTACTCGCTCGCTCGCTCACTCACTCACAGACAGTTGAGTCGTTTCTTCATCAAAAAAGCGATCCAAATTTATCTCTCAACGATCTAACCGTCTTTGACATTTGAAAATAATACAAAAAATTTAAAATAAAAAAATTAAGCCCATGCTGTAGTTGTAACCTGCGATTGGCTAAACAATTTATTTTTGTTATTACCGAGTAACGAAATCGTACGAATTTTCTGCAAGTTCCACTTGTAATAATAATATCAGTATATATAGCCACATTCTTTGCCTCTGTAAGATTTACCAGTTTTTGATCTTCTTCTTCTTCTTCTACTTCTACTTTGCAAGTTAAAGAGTAACTTATAGACATTTCCTGCGTCAGTTCTCTCTGTTTTTTCTTCTGCTGCTGCTGAACTGGGAATTTGGGATATCAATCATCGACAATATGAGCAGCTTTTCTTCAGGCGATGCTCGTTCCGACCTCCAAGACGTGGAGGCCGGCCTTCCCAAGGACAATGTCAATGATGACCGCAACCCTAACCTTGATCCTGATGCTGCTGACTCCTCTGATCCCTTCGACATTGATCACACCAAGAATGCTCCTCCCCAGACCCTCAAGCGCTGGAGGGTAATCCCTTCTAGTCGTTGCATAAGTTGAGGAGAGGGGGGGGGGGGGGGTATTTTTCTTGGAGATTTGATTTAACTATTTTTTGTTCCTTTTTACAGCAAGCGTCACTTGTGCTAAATGCTTCTCGTCGATTTCGGTATACTTTGGACTGGAGAAAGCAAGAGGAAAAAGAGAAAAGAAAGGGGATGATCAGAGCTCATGCACAAGTCATACGAGTAATGCTCAATATTTTAATTGAAATTTCACTTAGAATTGTTTTTATCCCTGTAAAGTCTGACTGATTTCTGCATGTTGCTCCAGGCAGCATTGCTTTTCAAATTGGCTGGGGAAAAGCAAATTGGTATGCTTTTTGGAATGATATTTTGCTCCAATATTTCTCCTAATTCTATATCTGAGGGCTTTCTTTGTCTAAGTTTTCAACCCAATTTCCAATTTTGGCAAACAGTGGAAATATAGTGTTCAGGATAGAAGAATCCTTCACAAGAAATCATTGCTCATGTTGTTAGAATCCAATTATGGCTTAACTTAATGCGGATTCCTACTTGACTAATGTACAGTCGAGTCTAGCTTGAGCTAAAGGGGATGATGAATGTGTTGAGCCATGTTCAAGTCTTTTTTTTATCCTTTCTTGAGCTGTTTGCAAGCCTAATCAAACTTTTGATTTTCGTATTTTTAACATGGTATACATAAATGCACAAAGCGCTAAAACTCAGCCTCTGTTTTCGAAACCCAAGTTATCGCTCCATTTATAAATATAATGCTATTAATTTTTTTTATATATATTTCAAATTCCTTTTCATGATTTTTTTTTTAAATTAAGATCCTTGGAACAGTGAATTTCTGAAAAGCATTTTTGTAGAGGGTTCTTTGGTAAAGAGAGGAACATTTGCAAACAAGAGAAATGGAATGTGCCGGGATATGGCGAAGATGAAGACAGTAGTAGACCTTAAAGTATTGAGCGTAGTGGTTGGTGGTGGTTAGTAAGGTGAAGGAAGTGGAAGAGTGGTAGGGCCGAGTATGGTGGTGAACAAGGTTGAGGAGAGAATTAGGATTGTTACGACATACTTAGCATGAGTGGGCTAATGTAGCTTTTGATTCTGTTACTCTCTCGGGACTTAAAAATTAAACTTAATCTTGTTTTTTCCCAATACGATCTTATTAAATTGTTTTATTGTTAATTTATTTGTTGTGGAGGAGCATTTTACTCAATTCTGGGATAGCTTTGTTTGCTTTACTCCTCAAAGATTATTTTATCTCCATGTTATCCTGTTTCTGCTGTTTCAGTGCCAGGGACACCAGTTGCACCGCCAGATTTTTCTTGTGATTATGCAATTGGAGTAGAACAACTTGCTTCAATGACCCGGGATCATAAATTATCTGCTCTTGAACAATATGGTGGGGTAAGTTACCTGTTAATGTAATTGTACCATTTTACTTGGTGTTTCTTTTATGGTTTATTGGTGTTATTCATGATGGATTCCTTCATCAGGTTAAGGGGTTGTCTGATATGTTGAGAACAAATTTAGAGACAGGAATAAACCCGGATGATATTGATTTGTCAAACCGGAAGAATGCATTTGGATCAAACACATATCCACAGAAAAAAGGGCGGAGTTTCTGGGTATGTTATTTGCTTCTTAGTCCTTATTCTTTCTTTTATTCTTATCTTTATGGTTAAAATTTATTGCTTACTGGTATTGATACCTACGCTGCTGCTTCACAGAGGTTCCTTTGGGAGGCATGGCAGGATTTAACCCTTATCATATTGATTGTAGCTGCTGCTGTGTCATTGGGGTTGGGAATAAAGACAGAGGTGTGATTTTTCTTTGTACTATTGTACTTATCAATCTTTGTACATCGGATAGTGGTTTCCTTGCTAGGGTGTTAACAACTTAACACTCCCTTATTCTTATGTGTTTGAAAGTTTTAACTACTATGCTTTCTGGAGTGATTTGTCTCTTTGTTATATGCTAAAGGCAGTAGAAGTGCTAAATATCTTTCTGTTATGAGTGATTAGGTGAAGCAGAAGTTTATAATTTCAAATTTTAAATACCTTTTGTCATATCTGTCTAAGCTTGTGTTGATGCTACAGTTTTTAAAAATCACTCTGGCACGTGGATATCATTACATGTTCTTAAGGTGTGTGTTGATTCTTAGTTCACAGGCTCCAAAGTGAAGAAATGTATTTAAATTCCATTCCACTAAAATGAATTATGTACTTTTCTTACACTTGAAATCTATTATTCTATTTGCTTTTCGCCCCCTGCTTATTACATTTTGTTGGCTGTCTTTGTCTACATTACATTTTTTGTTTCTCTCTTTTTTATATATTGTTTTGTTGCCCTTAGTGGTACTTATCACCCCCTTTTCCCTTGTGTATTTGATTGTTTTAATTGACATTCTTTATAGGGTTTGGAAGAAGGATGGTACGACGGGGGTAGCATTTTCTTGGCTGTTTTTCTTGTTATAGTTGTTACAGGTATGAAATTTGAACATTGTTCAAAATTAGGATGCAAGTAATATCTCAGTCCTCTGTTCCACTGCAGCATACTGTAATAAAATTTTCCGAGTTATATACTATTGGTGCTTTTAAAAGCAAGGTAATTGTTTTTACTGTAGGATGATTCCTTTCCAACCTTTTTTGTGTTTTACTTATTTACTAGCTACTAGTGATTATCGTCAATCTCTTCAGTTTCAAAATCTAAATGAGGAAAAGCGGAATATCCAATTAGAGGTGTGTTCTTGGGGTATGATGACATCCATTTCAATTGTTACCCTCAATTTTGTTTATTAACCTTTGTTTTTTGAATATCCGTTTAGGTCACGAGAGGTGGTAGAACTATGAAGATTTCAATATATGATGTTGTTGTTGGTGATGTCGTGCCTTTGAAAATAGGTGATCAGGTGGGTCATTCTGTTTTTTCTTCAGGGTGTTGATATTGATGTGTACTTGCACTAAATAATAGTTGGACGCTTTGGTTAGGTCCCAGCTGATGGAGTCTTAGTTTCTTGTCATTCTCTAGCAGTTGATGAGTCTAGCATGACTGGAGAAAGCAAGATTGTAAGTTGCTTATTTTGGTAATATTTTTATCTACTGCTCAGACTTCATTGTATTTAAGCATAAGTTTTCTTGTAGGTTCATAAGGATAAAAAGGAACCATTTTTGATGTCTGGCTGCAAAGTAGCAGATGGTGTTGGCACCATGCTGGTAGGTTATCTCGCCTTTTTTCTCCCTTGGTGCTCCTCAGCTCTTGTTATTTATGTTGATGTTCACTGGTTACTTATCAGTCTTGCATTATGATGTTTGCAATGTGCACTGAACTTTTTGCTCTTCCTTGTATGGATATTGTGAAGAAACCTTAGGAATGGGTTTGTGCTTTTGTTTTGGCATTGCCCCTATGCCTTTCTAATTGCTGCTTGTTCTGTCTATTATATAGTGATGATTTTTGTATAGGCTGGTTTCTGATTTGAGCTAATAGTTGTTTTTTTATCTTTTAACTTGAATTATCTTCAATGATTCAATTCATTATTTGATACGATCCTTATATTGCAAACTAATTTTGTTTGTTTTTGCATGTATTATTACACCTTTTTTTGGTGGATTTAATTTTTTTTTGTTGATTTGCCAACAAAATGTACAATGTTTATGGTATGAAGAGCAAAATGCTCTTCTTTTCTTTTGGTTAGGAATAGAAAATTTTCTTCAATAGCTGATTTGGTATACCTGAGATGTGGCACTAGATGGTTTGTGCCTTTATCCCTTTAGTAGGGAGTTTGTCTTGAGAAGAGATACTCTTATGTAGATTCCAATCTTTGTCATCACTTTCTTCAATGTATATTTGATCTTCCCCTAAAATTTTGGTAATTTAACCTACTTTTTGCCTTTTCATTTTCAAACCATTTAAAAGTAGTCTTTCTTAAATCATTTGTAGGTGACTGGTGTTGGAATCAATACTGAGTGGGGATTGTTAATGGCAAGTATCTCAGAGGATACTGGTGAAGAGACCCCCTTGCAGGTTTCACCTTAATGTGCCTTACAGTACCTCTTTCTAGTTATTAAGATGCAGCTTAAGCATATTATTCATTTTGCACTGTAGGTACGCCTGAATGGAGTTGCAACTTTTATAGGCATCGTTGGGCTTTCTGTAGCTGTTGCCGTGCTTCTTGTTCTTTTGGTCAGGTATGCAAGAATCTATAAATTTCTACTTTCATGCTAGATGAATTGGATTTGATCTAACACATTACTATTTGATTGGTTTTCTAGATACTTCACTGGACATACAAAAGATCCAGATGGAACTAAACAGTTCATCAAAGGGCGCACTAAATTTGATGAAGCATTTAATGATGTTGTTAAAATTTTTACAATTGCAGTAAGTACTCCATATTGAAAGGAATACATTTATACAATTACATGCTGGGGAGTTACCTAATATGGTGTTACCAGTGACACCAATTTGGTTAAATTATCCAAAAAGAACAAAGTAAAATACATAGATGAAACTACAGATATAAATGTTATTTTACCTTCCGGAAAATGTGGATTTGAGTCTTATTTTTATTTTTGGTTTTAAAATTTCACATTTCCACATTCATTAATTGAGGAATTATTTTTTCCTTTCACCGATTTTTCCTCCATGCCGAAATAACTTATATCCTAAAGTGTTCTGAATGTAAAATGCCAACCTGCTCAACCAGCCTATTTGCCACCTCTTGCCATTCCCATTGAAAAAAGATGATGTTAGTATTTTTATCCTTATTTAAGAGTAAGCCCAAGATTTCCTAACTATGTGGTTTTTCAGGTTACAATTGTTGTTGTTGCTGTGCCTGAAGGTCTTCCTTTGGCTGTAACGTTGACGTAAGTTCAAGTCACACCTTTTTTTCCTACTACTCTAACACAATTAACCTGTTTCTGTTTAGTGTACTTTCCTATACTTTTCCTTCTCACAGTTTCATGGTTTTGTTCTCTACTTGAACTTTTACAGTTTGGCATACTCAATGCGAAAGATGATGGCAGATAAAGCTTTGGCAAGCTCATAATTCTACTTTCTAAATGTTTCGCTTCCATGGTTGCTTCTGTATCAAAGTTGTTTGGTTTTAGTTTTTTATCTAACAGGCATAGATATACAGGTGCGTAGGCTTTCAGCATGTGAAACCATGGGATCCGCAACAACAATCTGCAGTGATAAAACCGGAACATTGACTTTGAATGAGGTTAGTTCTATATTAAAGAAGATGGATGCTTTTAAATTTGATTACATATCATGTCTCTGAAGACCAAAAGAACGGGTAGCTTTATGCTGATAGCTATTCTCATACAAGTAGAAGCTGATCTTCTGTAATCTATTTTCCTTTTGTGGTAAAGATTTTCCTTTCATTTTCATTACCAATTCTTAAATCCCATCATGGATCTAAACTTCCTAAATTGCATCCCATACAAACTAATATAATTTTGCTTCAATGACTACAGGCACTATGCATGAAACATTTCGATAGTAGTGATCATATAAATATACGAGTAAACATACACTTGATTGTGTAATATATCACTTGGTTGCCCTTAATTTGTATTTATCTTGGCTACAGTATTTACAAATTATTCTTGTCACGCCTTTTCTTAATGCTTCATTTCTATACCTAGTGCATAGTTTTGCTTCAGTAGAATTGCTCTTATTCGGTCAAAAGTAAAAACAATTTGGTTTTTTAAAAGAAGTTCACCTTTTTGAAACCCGTACAACAGTTTCTATTTTTTAATTCAGTTGTTTGAAAGTTTTTAGATATCGGTCTGATTAACTCGTATAACAGATGACTGTTGTTGAAGCTGTAGTTGGGAAAAGGAAGGTAAATCCACCTGCCGATTCTTCCCAGTTGCCTGAATTAGTTGTATCTCTGTTGAGCGAAGGAGTTGCACAGAATAGCACTGGGAAAGTTTTTGTGCCTAAGGTAAGATTAGTTCTGTTATTAATTCATCTAGTTTCTTATGCTAAGGTCAAAATATAAATAATTATTCCTGCATAAAAAATATGTGATTTTTTTTATATAACCACCGGTACCTGACCCATTGACCGTCTAATCTGGATTGGCTACTGCTTAGACACATTATGGGGCGACCCTCCCAACCTAGTTTGCTCCATTCACTATGCCAGGATTCAAACCCTGGATGTTGCTTAAGGGATCTAACGCCTCGTCCTGCTAGTTGGAATTGGTTTTCTTCCTATTGCATCATATAGTTTCCTAATGGAAATGTGCTTTGTTCTGTTTTGTTTTCTTTCCTGTACTCTTTATGTGATTAGATTTTTGCTTTGCTCAGTTCACGTTTCTTGAGTATTAGATTTCCCACTGCTGTTGTGACTTATTGGTTCTGCAGATTACATTTGATATTATTGGTCATAACTCAGAACATCTCATTGAATTGCATTTGTCTTTCCAGGATGGTAATATTGAGATTTCTGGATCTCCCACAGAAAAGGCTATACTTTTTTGGGCAGTAAAGGTACCCCCTAGCTTGTTTCAATCATCTACTTTAGATGTTCTTTTGTTTGTTCATAATAATCATAGAAAACTGTGTTGCAGCTAGGAATGAAATTTGATACTGTAAGATCAGAATCCAAAATCCTTTATGTTTTCCCTTTCAACTCAGAGAAAAAGCGAGGAGGTGTTGCGTTACAACGGGTAGTGGCTTCTGTCTCATTTCATGATGCTTTTTGACTTTGTTGTTGGTACCGTAATGGAAAGGTTTAAAATGCAATTATAAAAAGTAACTAAACCAATTACATTCTTTGCATGGCTAAAACACTTGGTGTATATTCGATACAATTGTGCATGATTATTATGCTGAAATTTGATATATATTCGAGAACTTTGAAAGAACCTTCTTGGTTATTTCCCCAATTACGCATTTTTTTCCTACGAAGATGATATTGGCCAAAATTTTAACAAACAGGTTTCTTAAGCGTGAGTTTCTATAAGCAGATTTTCACGCCTACATACCAGTTTTGGGTCAAATATTCATAAATAAGTTTGGCCTATCATAACTTTAGTACTATGGTGGTGAATTCTGATTGGCAATTGAAAGTGATGATCTTAAACTTCCATCAAATCATGTAGTGTGATAGATTTTAATTTCACTTTATATGTCATTAGATGCTGGTGAATTTGAATACTGATGGTAGTTAATATCGTCTGCTATATGAACTCATATCACTATTAACTGCACTGAATCATCAGTCATGGTATCTTGTGAAGTGACAACATTTTTATTCTAATTTATAGTTGATACTGTTAGTGTACTATTGGACTGGAATTAAGGACATGGATGCTATCTGTTGTCCAGAACTTCTTGATTAGGTAATGCAGGCTTGTGTCTTTTGTAGTACTACACTGGTGGATTGGGAAAGGAGTTGGCTAAACTTAGGTCATGGCCCACTTGCCAGCTGGAACAACAAAGTAGGGATAAAGATGAAAAACAGTAAAATAAGTTCAACGGCTTTGGGATTTTAGGAAGAAGAAAATATGAAAAGAAAAATGGAAAATGGGTTTAACGGGTCTTGGCCTTTGGGAAGAGAAGCGGTGCTTTTGGGTGGGTAATACGAGTTTTTGCCTTTTATTTTTTGGTGAAAGAAAATGAAACATAAAAGAAAGCAAAAGTGAAAGTGAAAAAATGAAAACAAATATGAAAAGCTTTAGTACTCTGGACTGTTTCTGATTTCCCACTTTTCCTTTTTAAAAAGTATTATTTTTCGATCTTTTCTCATCAAATGTTAATAATTTTAAGAAAAATACCAATTTTTTTTATTGATTTTGGTTTCTTGACAATAAAAATGTCTTTGTTTCCTACAACTAAATGGCATGCCTTCACTTCAGCCTATTTATATTGATCTCTTAGGTGACTTGTGGAGTTTTGGCTTAGGGAAACAGTTGGATTCTTAGCTGCTCTAAGTATATAACTGTCTTATGTACAATGATGCTTCCTTGCTCAAGTGTTTTTACTAGATGGGAATAGTGCTGAAGTGTCCATGTTCAAGTTCCTTTTGTAGAATTTAGTTAAGGTGATGCAGAACAATAAAAGAAAGATTTCTTGCACAATTTTGAACTTTCTGGACTACTGATAACAATTATGAATTCATACAATGGCCTTGCTAATGGATTCTTTCTATTTTCGTTACGACAGGCTGATTCTGAAGTCCATATACATTGGAAGGGAGCAGCTGAGATAGTTTTAGCCTCTTGTTCCAGATACATTGATTCAAATGGTGACCTGCAATCCATCAACGAAGACAAGGTTTGTCATGATGTATATTCAAGCACACAAAAGCACGCATGCAGTAGAAAGATCTGCAATTTTATCCTATTTATGATATGATACACACTTGGCCTCCAGCATTATTGACTTGTTGCTGTATTGATAAGTATGCGATAATATGTGGACTGATTATTGTTGTATGAAAACCATGTATAAACCCATTACGAAATATTGGTTGCTCAGTCACAAACAAAACCTTGTGAAAGATACATTAGAACATAGGTTGTCTCTTACCCAGGAATAGATTGCTTAGTCCATTAGAAGTCTACAATCTGATGTATGACTGAAACTGGGACTCTATTTCCCCTAATGACTCTTCGATACACTAAATTAAACTATGTGATTATTATTTTATTTCATACAATTGTACAGCTGTTTTTCATTGCTATTTTGCTTTTATGTTTTTCATTATTACTGCTTAAAAAAACTGTTTTCTGATGTAAATTTGTTTGCCGTCCTGCCGATTTTTCATACCAGTTTCATTGCAATTGATATGGTTCAATAACAGCATTACATATTTTCATTATCTGTTTTTGAGAAAATTATGCAAGGCATCTGTTGCCTATAATCATAATATATGGGCAATCACTCAATGTCAGTGGATGCTTCAATGTTCATGTTCAACTGCTTTTGTGCAGGAATTTTTTAAGGCTGCTATTGACGAAATGGCTGCAAATAGCTTGCGTTGTGTAGCCCTTGCATACAGATTATGTGAAAAAGAAAAAGTTCCTACTGATGAAGAGGGCTTTAATGGATGGATCTTACCTGAAGATAACCTTGTCTTGCTTGCTATTGTGGGTATAAAGGTACACTTTTTCAGTTATAGTATGAACTATCTGCTTCTTTCACCAAATGGTATATCAACAGAGCTGATTGCTTGTCTATTTTTAATCTGACTTGATCTTTTGAAATCTTTAAATGAATTTATTCAAAACATCGCTGAATGGCAACTGAAAGTTTTGTGTCAAAGATGGAAATAACTCCTCTTTCCCCTTTAAGTGCAACATATTTGATGATATATCACTAAAAAAGGTATTACATGCATGAAAATGTAAGTAAGAAGATCTATTATTAGAAAGAAAACTACTCATTGAAATTTAGTTGGGTGATTAATTCTGACCAAAGAGAAAAGAGATTTACTTGGCAATGGACTATTTAACCTTTACGCTGTGGCATTTTCCCTGTTATCTCCCCACTTTATAACTAACAGTTCATTCTTTTTGTGCATGTCGGAAATTAGGAGTGCCATTTATGCTTAGGTGTATTTTCTGCCTCTTAATTTTTTGCATCTACTTCTAATTATCGCATTTACTCCTGTCAGTAATTATTAATGTTTAAAACACATTTTTTTGGTATGAAAAAAGCACATTTTTCGGACGTTGGTAGGTACAAAGAAGTTACTGACCATCAATAGTTTTATACTGATAAGAAATAAAATCTTACATTTCCCTTCACACAAGCCTTCAAGTTTATTTAGAAAAATGCCAAAAAAAAAACTGAAGAAGTATTCCCGTTATTATATAACCATCTAGAAAAAGGTGGATTTCCTTATACACTTATTAGTGTTTGTAAGGTTGCAAGATGTGCTTGAGCGAGCGCAAGGCACAGGGAAAAGAGAAAATGCTTGATGAGTGACGTAAGATGCTATATTTATGTGTCGATGTTTATTTAGAAATAAAATTTTATATTTCCTTTCACACAAGCCCTCAAGTATATTTAGAAATATGCCAAAACAACAATTGGCCGAGCAATCCTGTTATTATTTTATAACCATCTATTAGAAAAAGATGGATTTCCTTATACACTTAATAATGTCTTCAAGGGTGCATGATGTGCTTGAGTGCAAGGCACATGAAAAGAAAAAAAAAAATACTCGCATGAGTGAAGTAAGATGCAATATATACGTGTCATGTGTGTGTGTTAACTAAGATTAAGATATATAATTCTGGTAATAAACTTTAAAAGATTGGTCCAGTTTTGTCCTACAAAACATGCAAATCTACCCTCTTTTTTTTCTTTGGCCAGCATGCACCATTTCCTTATGGTTCCATGTTTGTTGTTGAATAGATAAATTAGTTTGATATTTTCCCTTGTTATACTATTAAAGGAAAAGTTATAGAAAATAATCTAAATAAAACAAATGCAAGAGAGCTTCACTTAGTCGAGCTTACAAAAAGCATGCCTAGGTATTACTAGGTATACACATGATCAAATGCAATTCACCTGAAAGGGTATGTGGTACTTATGTTCTCTAGTGCTAATGTGCAGCACCCTGCGTTTAGCTAATATAGTTTTCACTTGCAGGATCCTTGTCGTCCAGGTGTCAAAGATGCAGTGAAAATATGCATGGATGCTGGTGTTAAGGTAATTTTGATGCTTAGTAAGATTAGCTTCAAAATTTATTATACCCTTGGTGCCTAGCAATGCTACTTATATTGAATTCATATGTTCATTGGTCAAGCTTTCCACTCCTTTGAATTTTTAACCCTTATTTTTTTAGTTACTTTAATTTTGAACAATTTTTTTGTTATGAGTGATAATACTGTGGAAAACTGCATGCACACCTATGTGTGTGTGTGTAATTGTTAAACCACCTGAAAATCTCTAATTGGAACCTTAAAGTTTCGAATCTATAGGTACGTATGGTCACTGGAGATAATATCCAAACAGCAAGAGCGATAGCTTTAGAGTGTGGGATCCTCAGTTCTGCTGAATATGCTACTGAGCCTACCATCATTGAAGGAAAGGTGTTCCGTGACTTTTCTGATAAAGAAAGAGAACAAGTCGCCACGAAAATAACGGTATCTTTTGGCTATAGTTTCCTGATTATATTACCTTCAGTCCCAGACAACTTTTCTCGAACTAAGCTACATAGTTGATTCAAACATGAAATGTAGCTAACTAGGGGCGTTCCCTAGGTAATGGGGAGATCTTCTCCAAGTGACAAGCTTTTGCTTGTTCAAGCCTTACGTAAGGGCGGGGATGTTGTGGCTGTGACCGGAGATGGTACTAATGATGCTCCTGCACTTCATGAGGTTCGTTTTATAGTTTAACTAAGATTTATTCGCGCTTCATTCTCCATTCTCCTTGTGATGATGATTCTATATGATGCATCTTATATGTGCTAAGCATTGACTTAGTATCTACACGTACCCTCATTATACATGCCTACTTTCATATTCATTTATAAATGCCAAAGTTTATTCCTTTCCACGCAATTTTGGGCCTTCACTAATATTATAGTGCAAAATTGTGTGATTGCGATGTCATCAAACATGGAAATTTTTTCTATTGCTTACAACCAGCTATGTGAACTACTATGGACCAATACTCTTTCATTTGAACAGCTTTGTTCCTATATCTAATGAACCCGTACTTTGTATCTGGTACTGCATGGTGACTGCGCCATATCTTCCATACCTTAATTTTCTAATGTCCCCATTTTTCACATTTTCTATTCAATGTTGATTGTTTTTTTTACTTTTTCTGTATTTTAGGCAGATATAGGTCTGTCTATGGGTATTCAAGGGACTGAAGTTGCAAAAGAAAGTTCAGATATCATTATATTGGATGATAATTTTGCTTCAGTAGTGAAGGTTAGTGGATGCATGCTTTCAAATAGATATTATTCTTTCCTCTGTTCCTGTATCTTACTGCTGAATATGAGGAAAGGCTTATATCAAATTTCTGTTAATTGTGGGTCAATGTTGTGTCCTTAATTTAGGTTGTTCGCTGGGGTCGTTCTGTCTATGCCAATATTCAGAAGTTTATACAATTCCAGCTTACTGTTAATGTTGCAGCTCTTGTAATCAATGTCGTGGCAGCGATATCCTCTGGTGATGTTCCTTTAAATTCAGTGCAGGTATAGCTCTTTCCTTTCTTTCTTTCTTTCTTTTTTTGGTATTTTGGTAGGTATAGCTCTTTCTTTGCTGTTCAATGCCCCTACATTTCTTCCTAATTAATTTGACTATAGTGAAAAGGTTAGACCTTAATGAATGTTCCCAAGTTTTTCCACAACAATAAAAATGCTTAAAATACCCTAATCTACTCTGATTCCTTGCTTATGAAATTTAGTTTTCTGGTTTACTATCCAACGGATGGTTGAAATGCCTCTGATATTAGTACCATAATATCATCATAGATGGTACAAAAATAATCTATAGATTTCTTCCTTGATGGTCCATGTTTCTAGACGGATTGGGATCGTAGTTACTAGGAACATCCTGTTCTGGGGGGAATAAAGCATTTAGCTAAATTTTTTGTACGAGGGGGGATAAGGCTCATTGGTAGCTATTTTGTGTCATTATGCAGTAAAACATTTCTTGGGATGCCTTCACTTTTGATGATTATAAGCAATCCTTTTAAGAAATAAATTATTTTAATTTAACTAAGGTATTGAAGGGGGGATAGAAGTGGTTTGTTATCCTCCTGAAAAATTTAATGAGCTTTTCTTTTTCTCTAAGATCATAAATAAGCTTTCCAAGTATTAATTGGTAACTGGGCTTTGCATGTTTTAGAGATGGGCATTACATTTTGAAATCCTGATCAAAGTTTAAACATTTTAATTCTCTTGGTACAGTTGCTATGGGTTAACCTGATCATGGATACTCTTGGAGCACTTGCATTGGCTACTGAACCACCAACTGACAACCTTATGCATAGGTCACCAGTTGGCCGGAGGTTTGAACTCCTTTGCTCATGTCAATTTCCATTGTGTACTTTGTTTAGTATCACTTTTTCTTAGTTCGAACATCCACATGGCAACCATCTATCAAGTTAATCATTAAAATTTATATTTCCGTTTTTAGATGGGTAAAACACTAGAGTTCTCTCCTAATATAATTGTTTTATTTCTAAGGGAACCTCTAATTACAAACATCATGTGGAGGAACTTACTCATACAGGTAACTGTTTTCTTAGGCCCTCACATAACACTAATTATGTTCCCCTCTTACCTTTTCACTTGCCATAGTTGCAAGTTTATGTAGTTGAGAAAGTTGTTAACTCAGACCACAGTCTGGAAAAATGTAGCTTTGCAGTTCCCTGTTCTCTTATTCATCTTTTTGCATGTCATTTCAGGCTTCATACCAAGTTGTTGTCCTCCTCGTGCTGAATTTTGAAGGCTTGACAATTCTTCATTTGAAGGATGACCCTGACAGTGAACATGCATATAAAGTGAAGAATACTTTGATATTCAATGCATTTGTCATGTGTCAAGTAAGTACATGATGACTATGAACTGCTTGGGGCAGTTTTGCTATCTGCTGGTGTTAGTTTTAAGGTCATTTAATTACTGTTCCAAATCACAGCTATTCAATGAGTTTAATGCTAGAAAGCCAGAAGAAATTAACTGCTTCAAAGGAGTGACTAAAAACTACCTCTTTATGGGGATAATTGGATTTACATTAATTCTTCAGGTGATCAATCATCTCTATCCTTTTTTTGCTTGTTTGTAGTGATCGTGAATTCGTGATACTAATTCCAGGACTGTCTCAGGTAATCATCATCGAGTTCCTTGGAAAGTTTACCAGCACGGTCAGGCTTGATTGGCAGCTATGGCTTGTATCCATCGGCATTGGCATCGTCAGGTAAGCTCTTGCTAATAAGATTTTTGCCATTGCAAGAATGGTTGAAATTTTTTAGCCTTCATTGATGACTGCTATTGTTGTTATTATAACGCGTTAAAGCTGGCCTCTGGCGATTGTCGGAAAGCTGATTTCGGTTCCTGAGACTCCGGTCGCTTCGTACTTCACCAAGCCATTCCGACGAAACAAAGCATCTCGGAATGCCTGAACTATTTGGCACGGCAGTTTCTGTTAATTCTTTCCATTCAAAAAGAAATAAAAGTAGAATTAAGCAGTAAACTTCTGAAGCTTTAGCTTTAGCTTTTGAAATTTGTATTTAGGATTAGGGTTGTGAAAGCCCCGAGTCGATGGCAGCAAATTATGAAATGGACGCACACTTCTGTGGGCTTTCCAAAGTGATAATTTAGTGAATTCGATCTCTATCCTATATTTTGTTCACACTTCCTTTTGTGAAATGGCCGCACACCTCGGGACTCGAGATTTAGGTGAGATGATAATGGTCTCTCATACTTTGACCAATTATTGAAAGTTCGGTTCTCGCACTCGGCATGAAACATTAACAACTTTAAACTTCTAGCTAACATCTAACCTTTATATGTACCAACATAATACAATGAGACAGAGCTGGAAAGATTAATCATTAAATTCGCTTCAGTAAATACTTTTAATGTTCCATTGATCAAATTGTTATAAATCGATAACATAACTAAACAAATTACTTTCCATGATCAATGTTCAACTTCTTACAACCTAATATCTAAAAAGGTAATTTTCTTTTAATAAATTAAAGACAGAAGGTATAAGGAAGTGCAACCTTATTACAATGAATAAATTGTGGAAATAAAGTTTTGCATATCACATATTGACTAAAAACCTGCAACATTTGTTACCCTATTGAAAAAACACATTAATGAAAAACCAAAAATCATCTTCACAGATAATAACTTTTATCAAGGGCATTTAACACCCAAGTATGAACACCAAACTTGGTCTTTCCCTCTACTTACTCAAGAAGACTAAAACTGAGGTAGATGGGAAGACCCAAACCCTTTTACAAGGCTTCCACAAATGCATGTGTCGAACCAACACCATTCCGAACATTCTCACGGAGGATTAGCAGAAACACGAATAAGCCAAGTGGTTCTTCTTGGCAACATAGGGAGAGAGGTAGTTGGTGACAGCGGCAGACGTACCAGGTATATCAGCTGGAACAAGGATTTGAGGTTTCCCTGAAGCTATTCTTTTTCCAGCTACATTGGCATAAAACAACCCAGAGATGGCTGGTACGAAGACATCGCTCTGAGAACATATGTAGAAGTCTATAACCTTTTCAAATTCTGAATCTTCGGATTCAAGGAACTTCCCCTTTTTCTCCTCTGGCATTATGGTTTCCTACATTAGTTTCAGTAATTCAGAATAATAGTAATAGCAAAGTTTTATTTCGAGATTGAGGTACTAGTAAGTCTAGTAATCATCGATTATTTGCAAGCATTGAACATTGTACAAAACATTGCAGACTACTGTATCATAGCAAATGATTTTAGATAAGAGATGAACTTACCTTAGTGTATGTCTTAGGGAAGATATCCTTCAAGACACTAAGGCTGTTATCCCACCTTGATTGAGTCAGGTATATGGTGGTATCAGTACCGAATCCGACCTTCCTCAAAAACAAAGCTATCTCCTCCGCATTATAACAACTTTTCGCCCCGGTGGAGCCACTTCTATGGCAGTTCTTTTTTTCGAGTATCTCAACCCTCAAGTCCACTGCTATAAACTGGCCATCTGATTTGCGACTCAATGTTCTAAGCCGTTCAATCATTGAATCGACAACTTCATGAACCTCTGCTTGCAACTCTAAGGTTCCAAACATTCCCAAACATGCGACGGAATCAACGCTACTCTTTTGTGCTGTTTTTCTCATATTCACGGTAGGGAAGTACGTTGCGAGCCTTATGTTTCCCTTTGATCTAAATATCGGTTCTACACTTTCCACAATGTGATCTTCGGTAACCCGATTGGGAACCTTCACAGCTGCAAGATCCCTGATTGATATTTCATTCGGCAACTCTTTTGCTACTTTGACAATCCCATCCAGGCTTTTCATGAACTTCTCGACATCATAAATATCTTCGAAGTTTCTGATAAAAGTTCAATTATCTTAGTTTCATTCATATTTTTAACTTTTAGATCATCTCAAAGTTATGTTGCTTGATACTCTTCATAGTAGATCAGTAAAATTAGCGTGAACACAAACCTCTCATCGCCAGGTTTGCTTCCTCTAATGTCCGGAAGGACCAGAGTTGCCGACAGATACCTTGCTACGACTACGGCATCGGCTATCTGATAAGAACAATCCACCACAGAATGAATAATAGATGAGACGGGAAACATGAACTTTCATATGCATTAACCACAATAGATAACTTTTACAACTAAAATAGATACTAAAATATACCTGAGAGACATGGTACTCCGGACCATTTGTCAATGAGAAAGTAACATACCCTCTGAACCGCTCGATCTCATCTGTTAGCCAAGTCAGAACACTATCAGTTAAAGAGAAGCATTAAGCATAAAATTCTACTTATAAGTGCACAATGATGACTGCGTGAGATCTGCATACACATATGGCAAATTTATACAAAACTCGGTCATTTTTTTCCGGAGAAGTTAGGAGAATTTAACGAACCGAAATCGGTCCTGCTCCAACACGGCTTTAGCTCTTGGATGTCTTCCATCCAAGGCCCTTTGCTCCTCTTAGAAAGTTTTACGAGGCCATCGTTCACGATAGTGTTGGCACTGTCGAATTGAACATCCCGACTTTCTCCAGGCAGTGTCTCCTACATGACAAGGGCAGAGCAAAGATCATGTAAGTAAATATGAGGATCTGGAAAGAAACCAAACAAACGTTGAAGACAATTTAATCACCACAAGTAGAAAAGATAAGCATCAATCGAATTTATAACAATGAAAACACAAAATCTACAATTTCCTCTGATTAGAACCCCTGAAATAATTCTCTAGAGTAAAGTTGACTTCAAATAGTTTTTTTTCTTCAATTTGTTATCCAATATTTACTTCACCAGGAAAGCAAATCATTCTCTCCAAAAGTAAGAAGTTTCGAGTTAAAACCTTGTTTCTTCTCCATGAATTAACAATTATTTGTGATAGAATCTGACTACAATTGTACACAAGCAATTACCAAAGACAACATTTTATATTCTCTTTGTTTTCCCCCCTTGAAGCTGCAGATTTGATGCCAAGAGAAGCAGAGTGGAAAATGAAGCAACAGATTCAGATTTACTTTCACAAAGAAACAAGAAAACAATTCAAACAATGTAATGAGAAGTGAAGAAAAATTGGGAGAGAATTAGAAACATTACTTGAAGAGAATCAAAATGGTCTCTTTTAATCATTTGACCAAGCATCACAAACATGGTGATAGTGAGTATACCAGCCACTACCTGCCTCAAATCAACTCCCATTTCTTTCTTCTCTCACAAAATTCTATGAAAAAGAAAATTACCCAAAGTGGGTGTTTGTTTCCCAAGAACTTTAGACCCTATAGAAGAGAGGTTTGATTAACAAAAGAGAAAGATAGAGCTTTTCGTCAAGCATGGTAGCGTTGGACTTGTTATTGAAGTTAATAGTTTTGGCATTACACGACCGACACTGAACCGTGAAAATGATGTGCTGCCTGTTTTTCTTACAACAGCATATTTTTGTCCTCCCCCGTTGTTTTTTTTTTTTTTTTTTTTTTTTTTTTTTTTTTTTTGCCTTTCTAAGTGGATGGGAGTTTTGTTCTAGGTTTGCTTTTCTTCTATCTTAATCCGTCGCTAATCAATAGATTTTTTTATATACATGTTTTATAATTCTTTTATATAAGTGTGTATATTTATTTTTAAAAAATTAAGTTTTAAATTCATTATTTTAAAATTAATTATTTAAACTCTTTTATATAGTAAAATATATAAATAAAAAAGATTTATATTCAATTCACAAGCTGCAGAAACAAAAAAAAAATCACATGCATCTTGTTCTTAGTGTTTAGAATTTAAAATTTAAGTGTTGTGGTTGGAATTTATAGTTTATGATTAGAATTAAGGGTGTAGAGTTTAGTGGTTAAGGATTTAGGTTTTAACCTATAAAACTTAAATCATAATACCAATCCCTAAATTTTAACCATATCTCATCAATTCTAAACCACAAAACCTAAACCCATAACCTTTAAGCCATAAAATCTAACTCTAAATCTTAAAATTAAGTCTAAGATGCTTGTAGAAACTTTTTTTTTCTACCGTCTGTGTATTAAATAATTATTCTAAATAAAATTAATTATAAATAAACTTATAGTCAAGTTTTTTTTAGTAATTTTCAGTTTAAAGCACTTGCTATTTGCCATTTTTTAAAAAATGTTTTTTTTCTTCTATTTATCAGTTTAAATTAAAGAGATGATAATGTCGATAAGGATGATACCTACCAATACCAAACAAGCCATACCTCACAAACCTGACACTGCCTCCACCTTCCCTTACCTTTTTCTTTTATTTTCCAAATAATTATTTTTATTTTAGAAGAATCAAATATTTATTAGGTAAATATGGCCCTTTTGAAAATAAACGTATAAAATCAACTTAAGTGTGTTTAGAATTTTAAACATGTTGTTTTGGGTATTTGAGCTTTAAACTTTTTCTGAGCTGCTAAGGCATTTATTATTTTTTGGGTCAAAATGTCTATAAAACAATTTAAGGTAAACTACATAAACGATCACCATATTATTAGTAAAGTCGCGATTTGACTATATTACTTTTTTCGAAGCAATTAAACCACCATAAGTCGTTAGAAGTTAACGGCAGGGTGATGTGGCAGTTAAAAATTTATTTTCCTCCTCTACCTATTTAGAGGAGAAAAATAAATTCAAACATACCTGCTCTTAAGGGGAATCAAACTTGAGAGGTTTTGGAGCAAAGACAGCAGCTTAGCCACTACACCAAACACAATATTGTGTTATGAAACACCAACTTTAATATATATCTTATTGTTTTCTACATTTACTTTTTTAATTTCACATATAAAATCATCCGATTATTTTTTTAATTTAATTAAAAACTTTAAATTATATATAATTTTAAAAATTTTGGATTCACTAAATAAATTTTCATTATAATTTAATATTTTTAATTTATTATAAGTTAACATATATAATATTTTAAAGATTTTTTAATTTATTATAATAAGTTAAAAATATTAAATTGTAATAAAAATTATATATAATAAATTAGAGATTTTTTAATTAAATTATGGTAAATGTTAAATTATAATAAATTAAAAATATTAAATTATAATAAATTAAAAATATTAAATTAGATATTTTTTAATAAAAATAGATTAAGACTAAATTAAAAGAATGTGTAAATAGAAATGAACAAATGTGTAATTATACTCCTATTTTTTTAACTGCTACATCACCCTGCCGTTAACCTTTAACGGCCGGTGGTCACATTGCACCCAATTTAATAGTATAATGATTTAATTGCCACGAAAAAAGAAATGTGGTCAAATCGCGACTTTACCAATAGTATGATAGTTATTTATGTAGTTACCCAACAATTTAACAATTGGAAAACGAGTAAAGATTATTTATATTTAGTAAAAATAATAACTAGATTAATATAAATATTTCAAGGGTGATACCATTAGTCATTTAATTATACTTAGAATCAATAATTTTCAAGTAAGACACTAATGTTAACAAAAAAGTTTAATTACCCGATTGTTATAGACTAATATAACATTGTCACATAAATAAATACGTATATATGGTTTTATGAAATTTCAAAAAATTTATTTTAAAAAAAGTTTTTAAACATTTGTTATTTTAGTCACTAATTTGAAAATCTGTATACCAATCTAATTAGGGGTGTTTAAAAAAATTCGATCCGATTGATCCGATCCGATTATCCGTTGATCCGATCCGAAATTTCGGATATCCGATCCGTTTTTTATTTTTCGGATAATTCGGATCGGATATCTGAAAATTTCGGATCGGATACGGATAGTGGTTTTACATTCGGATCGGATATCCGATTATCCGGTATTCGAAAATTCAAATTTTTTATAGGTATAAATCTTATTATATTCGATATTTTTACTTGTTATATATGAAAAATTGAAATTTTCATGGATACAAATATTGTTATATGCAATAATTTATTGATTTTTATATTCGAAAACCTAAATTTTTCATGGATAGAACCATTAAATTAAGAAATAATCAAATAAATTCATAAATTTCGGATATCCGAGTATCCGATCCGAAAATTCATATATCCGGATTTTCAGATATCCGGTTTTTTCGGATCGGATACGGATCGTTATTTAGGTGATCCAACTTTTTCGGATATCCGAATTTTCGGATCGGATCTGATCCAATATCCGAAATGAACACCCCTAATTCTAGTGTTATATTTTGATTGAGATTTTGTTTGAACCAGAAATTTTAAATTTTACATCATAAATTTTAATCTTAATATTTAAATGACATATGACATTCAAAATTCTAAATAGGTACGTTCAATAAAAATAGAATTTACATGATATATATCAAATAATTTTGAATTTTTTTTATACATATGAGGTATAAACTATAATCTGTTAATTTAGGGTATGTGAGTCTATAATTTAATATTTAAATTTTAAAATTCATAGTTCCGGGTTTAGATTTAAAACTTATAATGTTAGAGAAATCTATTAATTGGTTGAGTGGTTAAAGATTTTATTGTTGTTTCACCTTGTATGAGTTCGAATCACAGTGTTTGTTTTAGGAATGTAAATATCTCTCTACTTAATCAAACATTCATAATTTACCAACAACCATTTGGTTTAGTGAGATGAAGCTAAGGATGGGCATTTTACCCAACCCGACCGGGTCGAATTTTTTTAATAAAAAAATAAATTCGGGTCTGGTTTTGTTTTTATTAAGGGTAAAGTTGGGTCGGTCGGGTTTAGGAGGAAAAATACATGGGACTAATAATATAATTGCCCTTTAATTTTTTAGAGATATTTGTAATAATATCACATCTTTATATTTTTTATAATTAGGTCCTTAAAATTGATTCTTTTACAATTTAGTCTTTAAATTATTTTTTCAATCAAGTCCCCTAAAATTATTTTTTTATAATTAAGTCCCTGAAATTGATTTTTTTTTCTATAGGTCGGGTTGGGTTTAGAGTATTTATTTTTAGGTTGGGTTGGCGTGGGCCAAAAACCTGACCCATGCCCATCCCTAGATGAGGCACTTGATCTCTTAAGCAAAGTCAATGGTTCGAATCTTGGTATTGCGAATAAGAAAAATTAGGTTGGAAGGGTCACCCCCATAATATGTATATGTAAACTCGATATAGATTAGTCGGCCAGTGAATCAGAACATGTGGTTAAATCAAAAAATTATAATATTGAGATTTAAAATTTTAAACTTAAAATAAAGTAATTGCGTCACGATACCATCTATAAAAAAGACAAGAGGGGTACCAATATTTTAAACGAAGAAACGACTAACTCAATTAATGACTTTGGATTTTTTTTTTGATCTCTTAAAGAAAATAAATAAAATATGTATTCAGTTGGAATCTCTGACTTTAGGTTCTTCTCTTTATCTCCTTTTGTCTTTTGTCTGATTTTTTATTTTCCTATTTAAAGATTAAAAGAGAGAATTTAGGATTGAAATCTTAGTGTTAGTAATCTAAGTCAAGCTTCTGAAAGTAAGATACGTGGAGGAATTGTGATAATGCTTCCTGTAATAATGCAATGATTTTCGCCTTAATAATTCATTAATAAAATTTAAAAAAACTACTATATATTTAAATAAAATTTAATTCATTAATAATTCATATTATATAAAATTTTAAATTTTCATATAATCCTATTATGTTTCGTACAATGATTAGGTAACTAATCGATTAAAAATAATATAAATTTGCAACCCAGTGCCTAAAAATATTCTGAGCTCAACTTTGGTCCTACTTTTAATATAAACTCTACATATTAATCCGGCTGGAGGACCTCACCTAATACTCTTGTCATTTCTGTCCATTTTTAGGGCAATAAATATATCCTATTATTATGAGTATCAAAAGCAATTGAAAGTTTCATTTAATTTGATAATGGTTAACCACGCAGAATTGTTTTTTAATTCAAAGATTCCTCTAACTATAAGAATTTAATAGCGTAATAATAAAAGCATATTTATGGCTGATTTATGTATCTGGTGGTTTGCTAATTGCTAAGCTGATTTGAGATAATGACTCATAAACCGCTATTGTTAGTGATTAATTAACCTTTGTCAAACAAAATACAAAGGGATTTGATTAAGTTCGACAACACTGTTCGAATATGAATTATTTATATCATTTAAAATGTTATACAACATACTTTAAGATGAATGTGTTTTGCTCACCCTTTGTTGTCCCAGTGGTAAATGATGATGTAATTTATTTAGATGATCCGAGTTCGAGCACCAATTTTGTACGGTATCAGCGTGTGTGTTTTATTAAAAAAATAAAAAAATTAAACAGATGTTATCATTGTATCACACTAACATTTTTTAATGTATTTTTTCTCGGCTGAAAAATAACTAGTGTGATATGATATGGGCTTCGTTTGGAGTAGGATTGGTGTAATATCATGGAAGTGGCCCAATTTAGGCTGCATATATAAATTCGACTGAATTGCCCAATTATTTTATATATTCAACCTTTTCCATTTTGTTTTAGTTTTTGTTAAGGCATTTCATTGTAATCGGTCCTTATTTTTTCTATAATCCTCAAACCATTCAAGTCTCAACCAAACAATCACATGTTGTATTCTTTAACCCCAACCAACCTCTATTTCTTGTATGTATATAATTATGAAAAATATCACAGGTACCGGTAGTAGAAACGAAAAATTTTCACAAGTATCTTTAATTTTAGAGTTTAAAGATTTAATTTAGGGTTTATGGGTTTAAATTTAGTGTTTAGAAGAATTTAGGGTTTAGATTTTAGTGTAACATAGTTATGGATTTAGAGTTTAACCTATAAACCATAAATTTAAAACTCCTATACTTAAACCCCTAAACATAAAACCCTAGATAGAGTCCTTAAACCCTAAATCTAAGGCGCTTGTAGAAATTTTTTGTTTCCACTACTTGTACATGAAATAATTACCCATATAATTATATTATAAAAAAGAAGATGCGCTCCCAATCCCAGAATTTGAATCCTAAGACTAAAATGTTAAAAGAAAAATCTTAATAACGCTTTAAAGAAGTGTTAACAACCATCTCTATTTTTGTTACTCTAATGTCCAATTACTTGTATAATTAGGGATGTAAAAAGCTGAATTGTTTGAATATAAAACGAACTAAGAGAAATATCAAGAAAAACCTCACAAATCAATATGGTTTCTTATTAAAAGAAAGCTACATATTTATACAAGAGTTTATACAAGAGCTTAACCTAGATAGCTGGTCAAGAATGACAGCTTTACAAAGGCTAATAACAAAAAAAAAGGTTTCTTCTTAATCTTCTTCTAAGATATTTTTGATCTATTTTAAAGGACTATACATATATATCTAACATACTTTCATCTTTCTTTCTTTTCTTCAACTTCTTTTGAAACTTCTTACAGCATGCTTTCTTTTCTTAACACACTTGTATCTTTTCATGTATTCATCAACTTTTGTTATTTTGATGTTGAAGACTAAAACTACTAGCAGCATATTGTAAGTTCAGTTCTCCTGCATAAAACACTCTTAATCTTTTTTGAAGTCGAACAAAGAAGGATGCAGATAAGGGCTTAGTTAGAATATCTACAACCTGATATATGGCAGGAACATAGTTAACTTGAAACGACATTTTTGTAACTTTTTCCCTTACAAAGGACAAATCAAACTCGACGTGTTTGAGTTTAGCATGATGTATAGGGTTCGCAGAATGTGCAATCGCACTAGTATTATCATACCAAATGATCGGTGCTGAAGTAAGAGAGATGCCAAGCTCAAAAGGTAATGACTTAATCCGCATTGCTTCACACATTGCGTTTGCTAAGCTTCTAAACTCAACTTCAGTTGAAGAACGGGAGACTACTCCTTGTTTCTTGAAACTCTAAGCAACAAGATTTCCTCCTAGATACACACAATGTCCTGCTGTTGAGCGTCTGTCATCTGGGTTGGTACCCCAATCAGAATCAGAGTAAGCCACTAAGGTTGTAAGAGTAGGAGTCATATTAAAAAACAGCCCATGATCTAAGGTGCCTTTAAGATACTTGATAATTCTCTTGACAGCTTTTCAATACTTATCTAAAAGTAACTGCATAAATTGACTCGCCTTATTCACGACAAACTGTATGTCAGGTCTGGTTATGCATACATGTTGAAGTGTACCAACAATTTGTTTGTATAACGTTCCATCTAAATATGGGTCACCATTAGTAGCAGACAATTGAGGTGTAGTTACCATTGGAGTTGGAGCAGGGTTAGCATTCACCATTTTTGGCTTTTCAAGAAACTCTAGAATATGTTTTCTTTGACTCAAAATTATTCCCTGCTCAACATGCTGAACCTCACTTGATTTAAGTGAAAAAAGCTCAATTAATTTCTTGAATAACAATGTTAACCTCACTTGCATCATCTCCCGTGACCACAACATTATCTACGTAAACCATGATATACACCTGGCGACCATTATTCCCTCGAAAATACAATGAAGCATCCGCTAAAGACTTCACAAACTTAAGATTATCCGTTAAATATGTTCGAAATTTTTCAAATCAGGCCCTAGGGGCTTGTTTAAGGCCATACAAGAATTCCCTTAATAAAAAAAACTAGCTGATTTCCACTGCTGTCAACTTGTTCAAAACCTGGTGGCTAAACAATGTAAATTTCATCCTCTTAATATCTATTGCAAAAGGTATTATCAACATCAAGTTGTCGTAATGCCCAACCTTTACTTAGAGCCATGCTTAACAAATTTATGATCGTTACAGGCTTCACCACTAGACTATTTTATTATAGTCAAACCCTGTCTTTTGAGAATAACCATTGGCCACCAGCCTTACTTTATACCTTGCAACACTACTATCTGAATGCCTCTTGATTTTGAACAACCACTTGCATCTTATTGGGACTCTATCATGGGGTAAAGTAACTAGGTCTCATGTGCCTGTAAAGTGCACAACAATCTTATATTTTGTACACATTTCACCTCGTTTTATTGTTATTTTCAGGTATATTTTAGGCATAATTAGGTTCATGCATTACATTTTACAACATTCTTTATTCTTTATTATTTAGGATTAGAATTGAGGGTTTAGACTTTAATGGTTAGGGATTTAGGTTTTAACCTATAAAACCTAAATTATAATAGCATTCCCTAAATTCTAAACCATAACTCATCAATTCTAAACCACAAAACCTAAACCCATAACCTTTAAACTATAAAATTTAACTCTAAATCTTAAAATTAAGATACTTGTAAAAAAAAAAAATTCTGCCGTCTGTGTATTAAATAATTATTCTAAATAAAATTAATTATAAATAAACATAATCAAGTTTTTTTAGTAATTTTCAGTTTGAAGCACTTGCTATTTGCCATTTAAAAATGTTTTTTTTCTTCTTCTATTTATCAGTTTAAATTAAAGAGATGACAATGTCGATAAGGATGATACCTACCAATACCAAACAAGCCATACCTCACAAACCTGACACTGCCTCCACCTTCCCTTACCTTTTTCTTTTATTTTCCAAATAATTATTTTTATTTTAGAAGAATCAAATATTTATTAGGTAAATATGGCCCTTTTGAAAATAAACGTATAAAATCAACTAAGTGTGTTCAGAATTTTAAACATGTTGTTTTGGGTATTTGTGCTTTAACTTTTTCTGAGCTGCTAAGGCATCTACAGTATTATTTTTTGGGTTAAAAACTCAAAATGTCTATAAAACAATTTAACAAATGGAAAAAGAGTAAAGATTATTTATATTTAGTAAAAATAATTAGATTAATATAAATATTTCAAGGGTGATACCATTAGTCATTTAATTATACTTAGAATCAATAACTTTCAAGTAAGACACTAATGTTAACAAAAAAACAAAAAAGTTTAATTACCTGATTGTTGTAGACTAATATAACATTGTCACATAAATAAATACGTATATAAGGTTTTTATGAATTTTTAAAAAAATTATTTTAAAAATAGTTTTTCAACATTTGTTATTTTAGTCACTAATTTGAAAATCAATATACCATTCTAGTGTTATATTTTGATTGAGATTTTGTTTGAACTTGAAATCTTAAAATTTAAATTCTAGTATTATTAGCCATCTAATCGATTGAAGTTGTAAAATATCAAATTACTAAAATTATGAACAATGCTAACAAATTCAATCACTCTTAATAACAAAACAACACTGATTTACTATAATAGTAAAAAAACCTATAATATTTAAGAACTACAATAATACCAATAACATAACATTCAAGTAAAAAACAAGTTGCAATGAAGGTTTTTTAATTAACATAAAATATAGAAAATTATATTTGTTCTTGTAATAATCTCAAATCAATAATATTGTCTCTTTTTAGTTTCATCAATTGAACCCTCAAATCCTAAATTATACCATTTTCACCATGAATACCTTTAATTGGCAGAGCCGTTAAATTATGTGCACGTGGTCGTTATTTATTTTCACATCAATTGTTATCGCCAACTGTTTTGCCATATCGATGACGACTGGTCAGTTTTAATGACGCGATAGTATAAATTGAGAGTTTTAGAATTAATTAATTATTTTAAAATTACATATTAAAAAAATTTACGTCAACTGTATTGTCATGTTATCAAAATTTATACGTCTTCATCTTATTGAGGGACATTAATTTATTGAAAAAAATAAAATATGAATCTACTAACTAAGACTATGCTAATTATTTAACAATAGAATATCTGACATGATAAAAACACAATTAGTTATAGCGATTTTGTTTATAATATAACATATACTCGAGTGTGCAGTATTCGACTCAACAACAAATAAATATAACACTTAGTTTTTTAAAAGGTCTAATGGTAATTACAAGACAATATATATTCATAAATATAACACTTAATTATATGTTTTTATAATGAACTATATATTTATTGTTAGTCATTTTTAGTTATATTTATTATTAATTAATTCTGTTTATAATGTATTTTTATCAATTATTATATATAAAAATGTAAAATTATATTTTAAAAGAAATAAAAAGCATGGCAAGTAGGCTGTTTGCTGACAACATGGCTGACGAATTGAGAACTTATCCCCAAAGATTCAAAGGGATAAATCATAAAATAATAGAAATAGAGATAGAGTAGTATTATTTTAAATTTGTTTATAAATTATATAATTTCAATGGGATCCCACCTTCCTCAGTGGACTGGAAAGGCAACCAAATTAAGCATTTGAATTGAGTGCAACATCGACCCAATCCGGCGAAGGATTTAAGAATTCAAAAATTGAGTCTAAAATAATTTTTTTTAAATGAATACGTAGATTTTTCATTTTTTTCTCTACACATTAAATTAAAATTTTTAAAAAAATTTAATACTATAATTTCTCTCTCAAAAATAAGAGTACAATTGCACTCTTGTAAGACCACATAGATCTGCCTCCGACCCAACCTATGTTATAATGGCAAAGGATTTTATATTTTTTTTTTCAGAAATGAAAACATTAAATTATAGATTTAGTGAAGCTAAACTTTTTCTCTTATAATAAATGGAAAAATTCAATGGAAAAGTTTTTTATTTAGGAAAAATTACAAATTTCATCACACAACTTTCTTCTTCCTTTTATTTTGGTCATTAAAATATAAAGATTTTCATTTAATCACTGAACTATTTAATTTGCTCCTATTTTGTCACTCCGTCATTAAATACTAGCAGTGTTATGACTGGACACCTATCTTTTAAAAATATAAAATGAGTCCAAAACCTTATTTATTTTTTGTGAAAAAACCTTATCTCGGATTACCTTTGATTTATCGACGATGTAGAATCTTCTTCCAAATCTCATCTGCGGAAAGGTGTAGAAAGAGGAAGCGAGATGTATATCCTGATTCCACATTGATTGGATGGAGAATATTGTATATCAAAGTGATTTGGGGTTTTACAAGTTTTAGGATTTTGGAGAAATCTAAACTAATAGAGGAATAGAAGACGCTGAAGAAAATCCGCTAGTGTTTCAACTCTCAAGTGGTCAAAGAAAACACCAAAGAATGGTGATTCCAACGTCGACGTGAAACAAGGGCGAAAGTGTAAAAATTTTAAATATGAGGGAAAAGATAAAATAAAAAACAAAGGGGAAAGAGAGGAAAATGGCATGGATAACACGCGGCTGCCATGACATGTGGTTTTCATGTTAGGAAAATGGTGTGTGACGAAAATATGAGCAAATAGAAAGTTTAATGATTAAACTGAATTTTTTTGAAGTTTAATGACCAAAATAGGAGTGAGAGGAAAGTAGAGTGTTATTTTGTAATTTACCCTTTTATTTATAAAAAAAAGTTTATTAGGTACAATGTTGGTGAAATTTATTTTACAAGCATGTTGTGCTTATGTTATTTTTCATGATATATATATATATATTGCATGAATTTTTTGATGTTTGGATTGTTTTCATAATTTTTAGCATTCGAGCCTCATTTAATTTCATATTTTGATTTGATTTAGAGAAAAAATTATGATAGTATCATTTCCCAATTCATGGTATTTTGTATATTGTATCGTAATGATTCAATTTTAAGAAAACTTATTTGTTGTGATACATTTGTCATGATTTTTTTGTATGTTCAAAGTACCGTAAATTCATAAAATTTATACATATTAATAATTTGTTTTATGTTTTTTTTTTGCAACTATGAAGCCTACAAAGGACTAGTCTTCACTTTATGGACTATAAAACAAATATGAAGAATACTTTAATCATACCAAGTATATATAATTTTTACAGTATTTAATTTTTTTATTTTAAATAGGGATGAGACCGGTTCGATTAAATTGAATTTTTTGAATTATCCGTTTTAATACGGTTTGATTTGGTTCAATTTTTGTTTTTAGACTGATTTTGAGTCTTAATTTTTTAATTTAGTTTAACAAATAGATTTGTTTTTATAATTTTTTTACATTGTTTGATAAAGTTTCAAAGCTTTTTTTCTCTATGAATATTTCTAAAATAATTATGTTTTAATTAAAAAAATCTAATTAATAATTCATATATAATTTTTAAGCTATTTTCATTATTTGAGATATAAAATATTTAATTTTACATTATAAAATAAAAAAATAATTATAAATTAAATAAAAAATTAATTTGGGATAACCATAAACTTGTGAATCATCAATCGTCCAAAAATTACGCTTTTGACCAGTTTTAAGTTTGTTTGCTTTCTTTGCTCACCTCTAGCTTTAAGTTTTAATTTGGCACTTAATATTTTGCTCCAATTAGGTACCTATAACTTTGTTTTTAAGTTCAAATTGATGAATATACTTGATTTTATAGTTCCTTTATGATTCAAATAAGCCATTTACAATTCAAACCAATAATTCAAAGGGTAAACTATTGTTCGTTTCATAAGTGTTCACTTTTACTCACCGAATTAAAAAAAAAAGTAATGTTTTGATCATTTACGTTATCGTTTTATAATGTTTTGGCCATTTACGTTATTGGTTTATATTGTTTTGGTCATTAAGCTATTAACTCATGTTAAATTGATGATGTAACATGTTAGTAAAATGGGTTAAATTTTAAGTTGACCCCTGGATTTAAAACAAAATACTAATTTGAACTCTAAGCTTTAAATAAATATCAACTTAAACCTTAAATGTCCCACATCATCAAATTAACATGACTTAACGACTCAATGACCAAAACGATATAAATTGATAATGTAAATGACCGAAACGTTATATAACGATAACATAAGTGACCGAAATGTTATTTTTTTAAATTTCGGTGAACAGAAGTGAACACTTATATAAAACTAAAGAATTGATTTTGATATAACAAAGAATTTAAGGACTAAATTGAAAAAGAGAAAATAAAATTTTAAGTCCTCAAAACTTCCCAAAATTTTTAAGTAAAATGGTTAAGTCAAAACCAAAGGTTATACAAATGTTTCTAAGTGTTTTCCAAATCAAAACAGTGATTTTCGAGTCACCGTTTCGAAACGGCCCTTAGGCGTTTTGAAACGTTTGAAACTGTTAACATGTGTTTCGGAACAAGCCTTCCCGTTTCGATACGTGTGTATCGAAATAGGACTCTATGTTTCGAAACGGATGAAGAACAACGGAAGTATCGAAACGACCTCAATCGTTTCGAAACGATTTTCAAACTTGGATTAAAAAATATGACCGTTGCAATTTTATAACTGATTTTCAGAAAACGGTTAAGGTGTATCGAAATGAGTTAAACACGTTTCGATACGAGTTTTGACAGTGGCAAAATGTTTCGAAACGGTATCAAGCACGTTTCATAACGGACTCTTAGTGTATCGAAATGACTGTATATATTTCGATACGCTCTCTTAATTACACCCCAACGACTATTTCTATTTTTGTCTGTTTCGAAACAGGTACAAGTGTTTCGAAACATATAGTTGCATAAGTACATTTATGGTGGGAAGATTGCATCCCAACGACTATATTAATGATGACAACAACCCCAACGGCTAGAATTGAATGAGAAGGTATAAAAGGGAGTCTCAAAAAACCAGCAACAACCATTGATCCTAAAAGAAACATTCCAACATCAAATCCAAGCTCAAGTGCAAAATTTCCATATCTTTGTAAAAACCCCAATTGTCATTCTTTGTAATTCCTACTTTTTAGATTCAATTGGGTTGAGTGCTTGTAATTGAGAAACTTTTGTATTGAGAGATACTTTGTAATTGCCTCAATCTTCTTTGTAAACCTTGTGAGAGGGTTTGATCAATTTTGGGTAGAAAATTGACCACTTGTGTAAATGTTTCCTCCTAAGCTTAGAAAAGGGGAAGATCAACTAGTGGAGTTGTTGAAAAATTCTTAGCGAGGAACTAAGGTAGTGGATGTAGAGTTCAATTGGAACTTAAACCACTATAAGTGCCTTGTCTTCTATTTTTATTTTACCACTTCACTACCAATCACTTTAAAATTCCAATTCACATCCCTCTTAACTTAAATCGATTCAACGATCCACTCAACAATTTATGAAACAAAAGTGACCATCGCGTAAGTTTACCCTAAATCAAATTCATATATCTAACTTAAAAAAATAAAAAGTTGGGTATCAAGTTCGCATATATATATATAGTTAATTGCAACACACATCCCCAAACCATGTCACTCATTTTAAATTGATCTCTAAACTTTTAAATATTTTAATTTCACCCTCAAACTACGACCTTCATTCTAAATTTGTCCCCAAACTTTTGAGCATTCTAGTTTCATCCTCAAACTATGACTTTCATTTCTAAATTGATCCTCAAACTTTCTGAACATTCTAATTTCATCCCCAAATTATCAATATACGCTAATCTTATCTTATATTAATAAAATTGTTATAAAAACTATTAATTGTCATGAAAAACTTATGTGTATTATGTAATAATAAGATGTGGTATAAACAAAGATTTGAGGATAAAATTAGAATATTCAAAAACTGCGGGGACCAGTTTAGAATGAGGTTCATAGTTTGATGATGAAAATGGAACATTCAAAAGTTTTGGGACCAATTTAGAATGAGAGTCATAGTTTGAGGATGAAATTAGAAATTTAAAAGTTTAGGGACCAATTTAAAATATGCGTCATAGTTTGAGATATGTGGTGCAATTAAATCATGTTTTTAACTTTAAAAAAATGATATATTCATTTTTTAACGATTTTAAAAATTGGAGTGGGCGAAATGATAAAGTGGCGGCGGTACCAACTACCAAGCCTGTTTTTGAACAATGTTCTAAGCACGTATCTTATATCTAGTAAGCTGTTTGAGGTTTTGTTTTATTAAAAAAAATGAATGTGGTTTTAAAATCCATATATTTTAGATTTGGTAACATAGTTGAAGCACACCAACCATGGTGCCATTGCCACACATTGTTTTCACTCCTCCTTCATAGTCAAATTCAGAGCCACCCTTGTAAGGAAAGAGAAAGAGCAATAATTGCAGAGTTTCTTTTTGAGTCTTTCTATATTACAAGAAATAAAGAGAAGAAGAAGAAGACTCAAAGGAGATTGGAGCAAAGAGAAAAAAGACAAAGCTTCTCATTCTCTTAAAGTTAAAATTATTCAAACAAATATACCATCTTTCCTCCCACTAAGCCACTTCATTCCTACTAATTCACAGCTTATAAGAGTCTCAAAGTTTGATTCTTTCACTTTCAAGTCTCATGATCCATTTGAAATGAAAGCACCCATCTTTTCTCTTCTTCTTCAATCTGATTCCTTTCTCAATGTAAGCAATCATTTGTTTTTCCTTTTGAGATTCTAAGATTTGGGTTTTATTTGGAGACTGACTTCTTATTGATTTCTGTCTGGGTTTTGGTTGAATTTTTTTTTATGTTGGGTTTTGAAAGTTATAGCTCTTGTATATTTTTCATGGAAAATGCTTGCAGGAAAAGAATGGATTTCATAACTTTTATTGTTAATCCTTGTTGTTATTGGTTTTAGACTTTTTTCAGTTATGTGAACTGATTGGCTGTGCTTTACTATCCATTTATAATTTATGTTTTTTTATTAAGCGGTGTTACAATAATATTTCCAATGCAAATGCTAGATTCGAAACCACACAAGGGGTGAAGTGTATGAGCATCCATGACTGCTAGGCCAATCGGTGGAGGTCTATAATTTATGTTTTTAATCACAACATTGTTGTTTGAATTGGAATTGTCCTTGGGTAGTTCTGCATTTATTTGTCTGGTACTGAGATATTAAAAACTGCATTTACTCTTCTGCATGCATCCTGGAAAGGGCCCTTTTTAGTTTTGAGCTTACCGGGATGTTGTTTTGTTTTCTTTCTCTGCATAAAACTAAGTTTTGATGGAATAGTCTTGTTACTAGTTTTTATTGACATTAAAGTTTGTTAATTCTAGTAGCTTCATATTATTACTGAATTCAAAGTTTTATTGACATTAAGTTTTATTTCAACATTCTTGTAATTATATGAATATTCCTTTTGACTCTTGCCTAATGTTGATTTTTCCCTTTAATAAGACGTTTTACTTGCTCACAAGAGTTATCTTGCAAAGAGGTTCTGTACAAAGATATTGTATATTATAAAGTTTTGTTCACCAAACCTAGAACTTAATGAAAACGATGATTGTGAAGTGTTGTAAATATATAATGTTATGGAAATGTTAGTCATAAACAAAAAAGAATAAACTTTCATTCCATGTCCACTCACCCCTTCAAATTTTATAGAAAGTGCTAGAAATGCTGTAAAATTGTTTATCCAAGTCGAAAGCACAAGAGGTTGTGCTTGAATGTTGCTACCTTTCACTGCTTGGCTGCTTGTCCTAACACAAACTTGTTCGTATCTGAGCCTTTTCTTTTGCTCTCTCTTTAGCAATTATGTTGTTTCATTACAGAATATTGATCTCGCTGCCTATGTTGCTCAGGTTCATGTGTGAGTGGGATGTGGAAATGCTAAAATTTTCTTGTGCACTGTCTGAAACTTGGTTTCAAGTGTAGGATGACGTGTTCAACGGGTACTTTAGGAAAATCATGGACTAAGAAACATGGCTAACTGATTTGCCTGCTGATAAAAGATTTCATATTCCATTGCGTTGATCGTTGGGGTGAACTTTGTTGAAGATGGAATTACTTCTTGGTATTCTTATATTGACTTGCTTGCTTTCTTCTGTATCTGCAAATTTACAAGGTACATAATTATTCTTGTTTGACATTTTCTCATCTGAAGTTTATAATTGCAGTTGTTGAAGCAATTTTTTTTTGAGGATTTCACTTATTGCGGTAATGTTGATAATCAAGTCATGATCTTATTAATTTTCTCATAACAATAATTACTTTGGAGTTTTTATATCTAATTATTTTCTCAATACAATATTGGAGTTTTGAGTCCTTATTCATGCTGAAGTATTAGATGTAAAGGGTAGATATTAATCAGACAGTTAGCTCAAATGGGAACACAATAAGATGCTCCAATCTTCTTGTTTTCCTCGATGAGATTTACCTCCTCACTTCCCATCAATTGTTGTCAGTTAGATTAGAGTTGCTGAGGCCTCTAGACTCGGTTGCTCATGTGTTTTTAATCAAACAATGTGGAACTTTATTTCCTTTACTTAAATAACTGGGTTGATTTTTTATTTTCTGAGAAACTTGGCTGGTTTTTGCCTTAATAATTGTGATGATAAGATCATATGGTGCTTAACCTGACTTCTATTGAGAGGCATACGGACGTCCATACTCAATACATGAGTGTATTTTGTTCCACTTAGTGAGATGACATTCCTTTATGAAGGCATATGTTTTTATACTTCTATTGAGTTTAGATGCTAACCCTTTAGGCCTGGTTTTGCCCGAGGGGTTTCTTGATTGGGTTATGAATATTCAAGTTATCTGTTTCAGGAGATGCTTTATTTGCATTGAAGACTTCACTCCAAGCTTCAGCCACCCAATTGGCAGACTGGAATCAAAATCAAGTTAACCCTTGCACTTGGTCATATGTTATGTGTGATCCTAGTTATAATGTTATTTCTGTGTAAGTATTATTTTTCCTTGCCTTTGAAACACGGTCATAAATGTATGCTTACACGATTTAATTGTTCATAAATTATTATTTTCTTTTTGTACTTCTTATGGTTATCCTTATATTGTAATTGCGCTTTCAGGACATTGCCATCCATGAACTTTTCTGGCTCCTTGTCCCCTAAAATAGGAGTTCTGAATACTCTTTCATCACTGTACGTATGGAACATATTTGGTCAAACAGTAGATTTCAATAATTTATGTTCTTAATTCGTAGAATTTTGCCAAGGTTAAACGAGGTTCATTATTTGGTGTAAGTTGTTAGTTTTTTGGATTCCATGAATAGAAGCATCACAAGGCAGCACTAGGAAAGACAGTCATTAGGAAAAAAATGGAAATTTCTAAGATGTTTCTACTGAATTTCACATTCAAATCCCATGACACCCCTTTCATGTGCTTTCTATCCTGCCTACCCCGCTACTAGGTGTTTGGTGTGGAGACATGATTGGTCCACGTTGCTCGCCACATCCTTTGGGGCGCTCGGTGTGGAGTCAGACAATCAAGGATTTTCTTTGATGCAAGCTGCATGTCCGTTGTTTTGTATCATTCTATTATTAGAGAATCTTTATAATAGAATGTTAGGATTGTTTGTTATTACTAATTGAAGTCTGGAATGAAGTTGCAAGTACCTGTCATTTCCAATTTCATATTTGGTTTACTAGTATGTAATGCGAACAACTTCGTCGAATTGATCACTCAAGTTATGATCCATTATAGACTTGGGGTGAATCATTTGTGTTAATATATCTTGTGTTGTGTGTGTTCATCCTGCAGTACTTTGAAAGGATGTGGTATAACTGGTGAGATACCAAAAGAGTTAGGGAACTTGTCAAGCTTGACCAGTTTGGATTTGGAAAACAATCGTTTAAGTGGAGAAATACCCTCTTCCCTTGGTAATCTTAAAAATCTTCAATTCCTGTAAGTAATACAGTTTACATTATTTATATCCCAGTTTCTTTTTTCCTGTTTTAGTATTGTATTTATTCATTGGAAGGCATTCTTTCACTCAATCAGGACACTGAGTAAGAACAATCTCTCGGGAACTGTCCCTGGGTCAATTTCAGAACTTCCAAAGTTGATCAGCCTGTAAGTATTGGATCCCGAATGATATCTGAATGTGTGGGAGAAATAGCATTTTAATTGAATCAGCCGTTTCTGCGAGTTATGAAACTAGTGCTGGTTATTGAATTGCTACGTAATCGTGCTCCTGTAGGGTGATGGAAAAGTTTCAACTTTGAAGACATTTGCAATGTTTTTTGGGTTCACTGGTTATTGTATCTTGGATAGAATTGGTGTGATTTTTGGTGTTTCTCAACCTGTTTTCTTCTGAGTGGTTTGGTTTAGTGTTTTAGTATGGTTAGAGTTAGTCTATGTATTTCTAGATAATGCCCTGTAATGTCTTGGCTATGATTTCGATTTAGCAAAAACTATATTGAAAAAGCCTCGGGTCCCGTACAAATCAGTCCATAAGTTCCCAGTTTGTAAAGTTTTAGACTTGAATGTATGAGGAGTTATTTCTCTTTATGCCTTTTCAAGTTACTGATGCCATTGTTGAACTTGTCTCTGCAGTCTGCTTGATTCGAATGATCTTAGTGGTCAAGTTCCTGATCATTTGTTCCGGATTGCAATTTACAAGTATGGCCAACTTTGATTAGTTTGTTTCATTTCCTATTTTAATATTTTCAACTGCATGCATGCAGCACCAGTCACAAATATTTATCACAGTGAATCTGAAGGTAACTTTGTTTACCTCAGTTTTACAGGAAACAGGTTAAATTGTGGGAAAAATATTTCTAACAGTTGTGTATCAAGAGGAAATGATTCAGGTTAAGTTGGGTTAACTATTTTGATTGAATTATGTTGTTTTACAATCTTCAACGGTTTAAAAAGACACCATATAAATTCACACCATAATTTGACCAGCTACCTCTTTTCTTGCAGATTCTTTGCGGAAGCCGAAGGTTGGAATTATTATCGGAATCGTTGTGGGGTTTATAATTCTTCTTTCTGGTAGCTTGCTGTTTTTCCTGTTCAAGAGTACACATAAACGCTACAAGGGCGAAGTGTTTGTGGATGTTGCAGGTTACCGTTTTTCTACTCTCTGTTTTACTCTAATGTGCTTATGAATCGTTTTTCATCTCTTGGCATTGTACACTATAGGTTGATAGATTTGCTTTGAAACTCATTAGATTTTCGTGGTCAGGTGAAGTTGACCGAAGAATTGCTTTTGGCCAATTGAGGCGGTTTGCATGGAGGGAGTTACAGTTGGCTACTGATAGCTTTAGTGAAAAGAATGTCCTTGGACAGGGAGGTTTCGGAAAGGTTTATAAGGGTGTGCTTTCAGACAGCACAAAAGTTGCGGTTAAGAGATTAACGGATTTCGAAAGTCCCGGAGGAGATGCAGCTTTTCAACGTGAAGTTGAGATGATAAGCGTAGCTGTTCACAGGAATCTCTTACGGTTGATTGGCTTTTGCACAACTCCGACAGAACGCCTTTTGGTCTATCCATTTATGCAGAATTTAAGTGTGGCCTATCGTCTTCGAGGTACTAGTTCTCATGAACATGTTTAAACATCATTTTCAGTAACTTCTATGATCATTGAGCTATTTTTATTTTGAAGCATTCGGTTTTAGGGACATTCATATAACACGACTATCACCGGAATCGTTGCAGATATCAAACCTGGTGAACCTATTTTGGATTGGCCTATAAGAAAAAGAATAGCCCTAGGTGCAGCACGAGGGCTGGAATACCTTCATGAACATTGCAATCCTAAGATCATTCATCGGGATGTGAAAGCAGCTAATGTTTTATTGGATGAGGAGTTTGAAGCAGTTGTTGGTGACTTTGGCCTTGCGAAGTTAGTCGACGTGAGGCGGACGAATGTTACAACTCAAGTTCGTGGGACAATGGGCCACATAGCACCGGAGTACTTGTCCACAGGAAAGTCATCAGAAAGAACAGATGTTTTCGGTTATGGGATTATGCTTCTAGAGCTTGTAACGGGTCAACGTGCGATTGACTTTTCACGCTTGGAAGACGAAGATGATGTTTTGCTGCTCGATCATGTAAGATATTTCCAATCTAGTAACATGTTGCCTTTCGGAGAATTGATCTGCAGACATAAAATCACCATAGTTTTATTTGCGGATACATTCTGTTTATTATTTTGTATGATTCTATTTAGTACCATTTTGGCTTGTTGCTCACTGAATGGCATACCCCGTTCGTTTATGAAGGTCAAGAAACTGGAAAGGGAGAAAATGCTCGATGCGATTGTCGACCGTAATCTTAATAGAAATTACACCATACAGGAGGTGGAGGCAATGATCCAAGTTGCGTTGCTTTGTACCCAATCTTCACCAGAAGACCGTCCGACAATGTCGGAGGTGGTTAGGATGTTGGATGGAGAGGGGCTGGCAGAGAGGTGGGAAGAATGGCAGCATGTTGAAGTCACGCGTAGGCAAGAGTACGAAAGAATGCAAAGGAGATTCGAATGGGGAGAAGATTCCTTGTATAACCATGATGCAATCGAGTTATCCGGTGGAAGATGAGGTAAACAATCGTGTTATTCGAAACAGCATCATATTTTTATCTCAGATGCTTTGTATTTGTTGGCTATAACTCTTGATTTTCAACATGTTCTATTCTAGTAGATGTTTTTGTGTACATGTTTATGGAATCAAAAGGACAAACCTGAAGAAAGGGCATGATGATCTTTGTTTTTCCACATGATGCTTAAGAGTACTGAAAATCTTCCACAGTTTTACCAATCTTGTTTTCATTTATTCTTGTCTTAATTTCAAAGCCATGTTTTACATTTATCAAAGCCAACTTGAATTGATAGACAGCCGGTTTGTTTTACGGTACGAGGCATTAGATCTTTCGAACAAAGTTAGAGATTTAAATTTTAGTGTTATGAATGAATCAAACTGAATTAGGTGAGTCGCTCTTATATTGAATCTCTTTAGTACCGAATCTAAATTAATTGACCAACAGTAAGAAGTCGCATTCTGCATTTTTTATTTGGGATCGTGGCTGGAGTCATGGACACGACATAGGGCACGGCGTTTTTCGACCCGACAGATTTGAATCGTCCGGTTAGTAGCTTCTAGAAGGCAGATCAACATTATCTCAGAATCAAGTTCAGAATTATCTTAGAGATAAGGCCATGGAAGATAAATACAAAGATATCCGAATGATAAAGCAGAATTCAACCTGAACCACATGATTCGAGTTTAATATCTTTATAACTTTTAGATTTAATTTTAGATATTTAGTTTAAATATTTTAGAATTATCTTTTATCTTTATTAAGTTTTTAGTTGTTTGTTTTACATTGTTAGAATTTTCGGGTATAAAACACCCCCTTAGATTCAACCTTTGAACTCATATTAAAATTTATATTTTCCTTGGATGAATTCTATAGCAACTATTTCTTGTTCATCATTTGCATTGTTTTCTTTCTTTATTGTTTCATACCAAATGCTAAGCATGATCCAATCCATGCTTAGCTAATTCTTCACTTAGCCTAAAACTTTGTAATGACTCAATTTTATTCGTGATGATTGAGTTGTACTTCATAACTTCAAAAAATGTTCTTCGATTCTCTGTAAACATAGGAGGGGCAACCGGCCATTCCTTTAAAGTTTCTACACCTTCAACTTAAAAAGACGTTTTGAAAAGTGTTTTGACTTGCGGATCGGTTGGTCGTAATCCAACTTCCTACAAACAAACTTAGCGGCAAATCGCTAAAGGAAATTAAGATCGAGTTTGATTCTCTGCGAGACGCCATAACTTAAGTTGGGCTCTTTCAATAGAGGCTTGGAGTTAACGCGATATGCATGGTTAGACCAAGAAAGATCAAATTTCGAAAATAGACTTAAAAATCTCGATTAATTAGAAAGACTTGAAAACCTAAGGCTAAATAATCATCATTAAATTCTTTCTTTACAATTTGTTGTTTTCACTTGTACTTTATTTTTATCCGGTTAATATCTCTAACCCCTCTTTTATTTTTGCAATAATCAAGGTTAAAACAAAGAAGCAAAACTATCAATTTTTTCAAGTCCTTGCGGATCAACCCTACACCTCTATATTACTTTAATTTCTAAAGATTAGGATAAATTTTATTTGACAAAATCAGCACTTGTCATCAATGGTTATAAAAAAAGCCAACTTAAATTGTATAATATTTTTTTCAAGTTGTTTACTATCAGTATTTCTATATATGAAAAGAGTCATTTTAACTAAAATAGAACATTAGGAGTTAAACTACTTTTAAAAAAATAAAAGCTTAAATGACTATTTAGTATAACATTATAGACTTTTTTGACATTATGACTTATTTAATCTAACTAAAACATTTCCTCTTCAAAATAATGTTATTGGAATTTGATTGGTTGGTTGGACCGACTAGATTGAAAACCGATAGGTCTGATGGTCTCTGGACACTATAATTGGACCGATTCAAACCATTATAAAACCGAAAACCAGAACCGGTTAAATCGGATAAAAATGCCAAAATCGGTTCGTTCAAGTGTTAAGTTAAAATTCATAGCTAGAACTGGACAAAAAAAGGTTGCTTCTTTGCTATACAAAATTTCTCACTTCTTAGAAGCTATATTCTCAGTTTCTTACAAGAGAAACTAAGTGAGCCTATGAAATTTGAATAATGGTGAAGGAAGATCACACTTCTTTGGTGCTTTCCAAACACATACATATATTTTACTAAAAAAAGTTAACATCAAACATTCATTAAGATCACGTATACGATATTCTCAACCCGATGATCGCTTATCGTTTTTAACACCATAATCATTTGTCATGAGAATAAAAACAGCAGTGACAGCACGAAAGAGATCAAAATGAGACGAATGAATCATCATCAACTATGCAAAAGTATAATACCAACATTCTGCAATTTTACGAGGTTGTGCCCCCACCATCGGACATAAGAGATGCAGCAGCTGCAGCAGCTGTAGGGACTACACCGGTCGAGACACCTGGCTTTGACAAATGCAGCAGCCTGTAAAGTTAAACATCAGAGCTCGTATGAGTTACATTTATACAACCATAGGATCTGTGAAGTTTGATCACCAATTCATCCTGCGGCATACATAGGAATCATACTTTATACTCAGGATTATCAATCATCAAGAACCCAAGAATAAACTAGTGTATCGGTTTATAAGCATGGGGTAGAAATTGGGTAAGATGGACAAGTTCTTCGTAATCAAGCATGTTAAGAAGGCAGATAAGTTTCTTACGGTGCGAGATATTCACAGAAGGAAGACACAGCAGCGACGACTTCATTATAATTTTCAGACGTTGCGGGGGCAGTCACTTCTACAAGCTGTATACCAGGGGTTACAGGCACAGGCCCATCCCCATCCGTCGCATGAAGCTTTAGCATCTTATTGACAGATGAAACAGTTACAGTTATCTGAGCTCCCCTCTGGAAATGAAAGGTGAATCCCACCCTCAGCAGCTCATGATCCAACTTGTATCCGAGCGCATAAAATAACCGAAGCACGTTCTTGCTTGCTTTGCTTTCTACCATACTCCTAACTAGAACAGAAATTTGCTCCGCCCCAGCACCCCTCATTGCACCGCCAACATGCTTAACAGTCCTATAGGAAATATAAAGGCTTTGTAACAAACAATCAAATATCCAAAATTCACAAAACTAGAAACTCCAGTTTTACCAAGTAGGTTCAGACTGCTCAAGATCACACAATAATCTGACCTCTGAAGCAACAAATCCTGCAAATTTCGTAAGCCATGAATTACTACACGATTAAGCAGGAAAATAATTAACAAAATGTTTTCATAAGTGAGAATGTGAAGAATTACCAAGATTTGGACCGCTTTTAAGGCAAATTTCATGGACCCTTAAACTTTGTTTATGAACACCACAAAGACCTTGAAGTAGAATCTCGAGTGCTTCAACATACTGCAAATCTCAAAAAACAACCAAATCATACTAATGTAATCCTCAAAGTTCGTAAATTTCTAAAATTGGTGTGAATTTTTACCGGTGTCTCTATGATTCCCTGAACAACGCACTCCATTTTGACAACTTTTGAATTCAAACAGGGTTTCAACAACGGTGGGACGCGGAATCACACTAGTAGCGGTGGATTGCGGTCGCAATTTAACGGGTAGTGGTAAATAACGCCGCTATCCCTGTTTTCTCCCGTTACTGTAAAATCTAAAAAAAATCCATGGGCGGGCGATAAGTGTGACGTAAGAGTGTAAAGGGAGGCGAGCTGATGAGACTTACAGGGAGAGGATTGGTCGACGTTGAGGAGAGGGGATTGACGGCGTGCCGACGACAAGAGGTGAAATCGCGCGGCTCTAGATGCTGGTCTGCTGACAACGGCGTGAAAACAACCTTTTTAAGGTTTGAAAGCCAAAGCGCAAACGAACAATAAAAAGGAATTTAGGTTTTGTCATTAATATTTGGGTAAACTATCTGTTTGACCACCAATCTATTAAAAAAGTTTTAAAATGACCACCATAGAAAAAAACGCGTCATTTGACTACCCAAACTATTAAAATGGGATCAATTTGGCCACCGGCCGTTAAGAGGCTAACGGAAGGTGACGTGGCAGTTAAAAAATTAAAGGTATAATTACACATTTCGTCCTTACTATTTACACATTCTTTCAATTTAGTCCTAATTTTAATCTAATAAAATAAATTAATTAGGTGGTGACACATGTCAACACCTTATTGGAGGAATTTAATTATTTATATTTAATTTAATAAATTTATTTTCATCCCCCAATCAGGTGGTGACACGTGTCACCTGATTGGAGGATGAAATTAAATGAAACTTTTGCACCCAGCGTGAATCGAACCTGGGTGGCTGGGTAACCTAGGCAAGACGCACATGGCAAAGCCACTGGGCTAAAGCCATTTTTTGTGATACAAAGTGCAAATAATTAATATAATTCATAAATGATCGATCCTTACCTTCCGTTTGTAAACCCAGATGCCCTTATCAACCAACCCAAGAAGCAGTCAATCTCGATTCTATAATGGCTGCTCCGCCTCCTAGAGAATTAGAAACTCTCCCACGGCGGCGTAAAGTCTCGGCCAAGGCTCCTCCTGCTTCGCCTATGAACCTCTTCTCCGACTGTAAAGACTTCGCTTTCTACGAGAAAAATAAGAGCTCAGCCACAAACAAGAAGAAGAACAACAAAAGGGTTGACGCCAAACGCAATAATACGTCGTTTGATTCCATGTTCTTCAGCTCATCTTCTCATCAAAGTGTTAATTACGGTGGCCGTGGCCGTGGCTGTGGGTGGTGGTGGTTTAGTAGCGAAGACGAAACCGAGACTCTTTTCTCTTCAAGGACTCTCTCGTCATCGGATTCATCATCAGAGTTAGTCCGACATCAACATCGTGATCACCGGAGAAAGCGCAACGCTCGCCGGAGAAGAGCCAAGAGCGGGAATAAAGTAAAAGACAGCTTTGCCGTTGTGAAAAGTTCCGACGATCCCTACACCGATTTCAGGGCATCGATGGTGGAGATGATCGTGGAGAGAGAAATGTTCGAAGCTAAAGAATTGGAGCAATTGCTGCAGTGTTTCTTGTCGTTGAACTCGCATCACCATCATAGGATTATTGTCGAGGTTTTTACAGAGATTTGTAACACGTATGAATTACATTAAGTATTTACACTTTGTATCACAAAAAATGGCTTTAGCCCAGTGGCTTTGCCATGTTGCGTCTTGCCCAGGTTACCCAGCCACCCAGGTTTGATTCACGCTGGTTGCAAAAGTTCCATTTATTTTCATCCTTCAATCAGGTGACACGTGTCACCACCTGATTGGGGATGAAAATAAATTTATTAAATTAAATATAAATAATTAAATTCCTCCAATAAGGTGTTAACACGTGTCACCACCTAATTAATTTATTTTATTAGATTAAAATTAGGACTAAATTGAAAGAATGTGTAAATAGTAAGGACGAAATGTGTAATTATACCTTTAATTTTTTAACTGCCACGTCACCTTCCGTTAGCCTCTTAACGGCCGGTGGCCAAATTGATCCCATTTTAATAGTTTGGGTAGTCAAATGACGCGTTTTTTTCTATGGTGGTCATTTTAAAACTTTCCCAATAGATTGGTGGTCAAACAGATAGTTTACCCTTAATATTATAATCTTGTTTTATTATTTGGGTTATGAGAATTCAATTAAAAAAATTTATTAAGAGAGCCATGAATTTGATATAAAAAAAGGCACATTAAGGATTTCTAATTAAAATTAACTATTAGGGTTTCACCAAAAAATAAAAGGTTAAATTATGGTTTGAGCACCAATTTAATTATGTATAAATATTCTATACACATGCGGTGGAAACTAAAAGTTTCTACAAGCGTCTTAGTTTTAGGGTATAGAGAGTTAGTTTAGGGTATAGGGTTTAGGGGTTTAGGTGTAGGGGGTTAAAATTTAGGGATAGTTGTTTCAATTTAAGGTTTAGAGTTATAATTTAAGGTTTATAGGTTAAAACCTAATTCCTCACCATATTATCCTAAAAACTAAATCCTAACCTATAACCATAAACCTTAAATTAAAATAACTATCCCTAAATTCTAACCCCCTACACCTAAACCCTATACCCTAAACTAACCCCATATACCCTAAAACTAAGGCGCTTGTGGGAATTTTCAGTTTCCACTGTCTGTGTATAAGATATTAATCCTTTAATTATTAAGACTTTATTTTAAATTATATTTTAAGTTAATTATATTATTTTTATGAAAAAAAATTATATTAATTATAATAGAAATTATTAACTAATTAAAATAGATTTATTTTATAAAAAATATTTATATTTTGAGTTTTTTTTAAATAATTATATTTTGAGTTAAAAGAACTATTTGTAATTGTTTATGATACTACTCTAAGAAAGTTTATTTCTTTCTATACCATTTATATGTATGTACCTCTTAATATAATAAAGATGACTTATATTTGTGAGACTTGGTACGAAACCGTTAAACTCTTTAAGTCTTTAACTCTATAATCAAAGTGAACAATATTTGATCATATTGTCACGAACCGCCAATTCCAGTTCGAGTCACATGCACGTATGATTGCTCAAGAGGTTACAACGGAAATTTTGGGGCTAAAGAGACCATCAGACTTAGGTCGAATTGTGGAAGGTTCTAAAAAACAACCACTTTGACCTATGTAAACTTTACATGTAAATATAGTATTTGTTTTATTAGATAAAAGATATATTTTAGGGAATATTTCATTGTAGTTGGTTGGCCTCGAACATTGTCATCGATGTAAATTATTAGAGATCGTCGAGTGTAGAGAAATTCAATTATAAATAGAGGCTTTTCTCACCTCATTTGTATCATTTATCTTTTAAGTAATCAAGATATTCACTTTAAAACTCTCTGTGTTGTTATTGAGTTATCCACCCTCAGCAGCTCATGATCCAACTTGTATTCGAGCGCATAAAATAACTGAAGCTCGTTCTTGCTTGCTTTGCTTTCTACCATACTCCTAACTAAATCAGAAATTTGCTCCGCACCAACACCCCTCATCGCACCCCAAACATGCTTAACAGTCTTACAGATAATATACAAGGCTTTGTAATAAACAATCAAATACCCAAAATTCACAAAACTAGAAATTACAGTTTTAAGTTCAGACTGCTCAAGATTACACAATAATTTGACTTCTGAAACAACAAATATTACAAATTTCTTAACATTAGTAAAATAAAACCTAGAGGTTCTTTTTTACAAATAAAGCAATAAGCCATGAATTAATACACGATTAAGCAGGAAAATCATTCATATAATGTTTTCATCACCTAAGACAAAATCAAAGCTGTTGAGAGAGAATGTGAAGAATTACCAAGATTTGGACCGCTTTTAAGGCAAATTTCATGGGCCCTTAAGCTTTGTTTATGAACTCCACAAAGACTTTGAAGTAAAATCTCGAGTGCTTCAACATACTGCAAATCTTAAAAAAACAACCAAATCATCTTAACTTAATCTTCAAAGTTCGTAAATTTCTAAAATTGGTGTGAATTTTTACCGGTGTCTCTATGATTCCCTGAACAACGCACTCCATTTTGATAACTTTTGCATTCAAATCTTATTGATTTAAACGATGAAATGCAACTGGCGATCGAGCTCACGACGAAATCCTTCCTCGATGTAGGCGTTGAAATGTGGAGTCACCGATCCCAAAATAAAATATGGGCTGAAACTTGAAAAGATTTTCGAATTTTTCATGAGTTGCGTGATCCAATCATCTCACTCTCCATTACATTAGACGCTCTTGTTTTGTATTGATTTTCAAGTATATTTGTGGAGTCAAAAGTAGACCTGATAAACTCCACACGACATTTAATATTTGAACTAATTTACAACTCGAGATTTGATATGAATTTGAGTATGGTGCTCAAAATATGATTCAAACCCGATCCAAACTAAAGCCGATTTGAATCTTAGCTAAATTGTAAGCAACGCGTACCTAATTTGACACGAACTGAAAGCAATCTGAACTAAAAGTAATTTGAATAAACAACACGAATTTAATTTGCTCAAATATATATTTTATTCCTTTTCTTTATATTATATTACTAATTGACAACCACCTTTAATAATAGTTTAATGATTTAATATCATTTTTTTCTAATAAAAGATCACCTTCATATAAAAAATTGATCAATCTGATATTGACATGACTTGAAAAAGCAAGCGATCTAATATCAATTCGAATTGAAAACCGATCGATCTAATATTGACCTGACCCGAAAACTCAACCGATCTGATATTTACCCGACTCGAAATAACATGAACTTGAATTAAATCCGAATCAAACCTAAACCGAAAATTAACCAAACCTAAAATAAACCGACCCAAACGATCCGATTGCCACCTCTAGTAAAAAATATTTTTAACATTAAAAATAATACAAAACATATAATTTTTAAGCCACGAGTATTTTTCAACTTTGTTTAATTTTTTTTAAGTTAAAAATTTACTAAACATTTTAACAAAACCAATTCTACCTTTTGTACGTCTAATAAAAGCAGAAATATATTTCTCATGTGATCAAGATAAAGCATATACAAATGTTAAGTATACATTCCTCGGTGCAAACCAACAGCTCAAAGGAAATACAGCAGCAATGGCAACTGGCAAGTGGCAAGGTTACCAGTTTCAGACAATTGCGTAGCATCATCAAAACCAGTTACTTCCATGGGTTGGTCTGAATTCCTGACCAAATACTTCAAAGTCAAACAACAGCTGGTTAACCAAGGATAAAGTCAAAGTTGAAATTGAAGGTAAAATATAAATGTTGAAACGAGAAAAAATTATAATTAATTTTATTTTAAAAAATTGATGTGTGGGGCAAGAGTCCCTATTAAACAATTCATGTGTGGCCATCTATTTTCAAGTGTCTTGTTTAATCGAATTTATTGTATATGTCCAAAACTAGCCAGGCCTCGACCAACGGACTAAAAACTCATTCTCACGATGGATCATGAATCACTTCGTTTAAACTCTTAAGTTAAAGAATTAACAAAAATCTCTTGCATCCTCTCCCTCTAATACTCGTATTATCTTTTTATTTTACAAACTCGTATTTTCTCTTATCATTTTAACCTTAATTTTTTAACAACACATAATAATTTATGAGTCATGTAAAAACACAAAGGAAGAAGGTTTTCTTCTTAAAGATTCTCAATAAAATATAGACCCTCTATTTTAATAATCTAGATAAGTGGTTAATGATTTATTTTTATTTTTCTTTGTTACAGATTTTTTTAATCTTAAATAAAATTTGAATAATATAATAAGATTGAATATTTATACAATTTTATTTTTTTTAATCTTAAATGACGTGATACGTCATTTATAAACTCAACCAATAAAAATCATCAATTTTATTATTTTTTTCACTTCAAATGTTAGTGTGCCACATGGCGTGACATTATCATATACTATAACATAACAAGTTATTATGAGTTTGATATTCAAGTCCATTGGGCTTCTGGGATGGAGTAGTTGGGCCACCTAGGTAGTTGATTATTGGATCAATATAAGATGTTCACTATAAGGGTGTGACACCAAATCAACTTGTCATAGCCTCATAGCCCATAGGGTGCCCTTTGCTCCGAATTGTTTCGGTTCGGATCGAATCAATGGAAGGTACAACATTTGTCCCCTTTTAATTAAAAGAACGTTACATAGTGACATGATTCGAGACTAATATTTTTTTACGTGACACCACTCATTTTAGTGAGAAGTAACTTTGTAAGAATAGTTGTTTTACTAAATTGGCCTATACCTCTTTACGGAGGACACTTACAAAAGAAGTCCCAAGAAATGTAGGCAACCCAAAACACAAAAACAAAAACAAAAAAATTTAAAAAATGCATGTGATGTATCGCTAAAAATTTTCAGAATATTCTGAAGTCCAATGTAGTGTTTTGATTAGGGTGTTCATGGTAGGTTAATTACATTGTTTAATTTAAATAGTCGATTAATTATTTTTTTTTGACAAATTCTAATTTTAATTTTAATCCTACCGAAAGGGGAGGAGAATGGAGACTCCAGGAAAAGGAATGGGTGCTCCTATAGGGTCTATAACCCATGACCTAAGTAAATATGAGGGAACAAAGATAAACAACTTGGTCAACCGACCAAATGTCCTTACTCTGTCGGTTAACTATTATAGCGATATTACAAAAAAAATTCACATGTTCACTATTTTAAGAATAATGAAATTATCTATCTGATAAATATTATATTAAAATTGTCACAATAATACTTAAATAGAGATATTTTAAACACAGATGCGGTTCAAAGATTTGGAGGCCCTGTGCAATATATTAAAATGGAGCCCTTAATTTATAATCAATAAGAGATATAAGTTATTTTTTTTTTCAAAAAAAAAAACTTAATACAAAAAATTAACTTATATACACACATAATTATATATATATAAATCTATAATTTGTTTTATAAATATTTAATTTAATTTAATTTAGGTTCTTTATTTTGGGCCCTCTCTATTGGGGGCCTGTGCGATCGCTCCTATCGCGCCTGTCCAGAACCCCCACTGTTTAAACACAAACTCCATACTTAGTTTTAAAAAAATACATATAAATTAACCTTAGATTAACCGTTAACCATCAACTTTAGCAGTTCGATTAACTAAAATTATTTATCATTAACAGCTAAATTAATTGACCGTAAAATGTAATATTTATATTGATTAATGGTTAATGTTTATTTTGCACAATCATACCCTTAATGTCACTTTGATAGTTTAGTTTGGGGTGAGATAGCCATAACGTCTAAGTTTATGCTTAACATTTTACGATTTTGTTATTTTAACCTATATTCTATTTTTAAATAATTTAACTTTTAAAATTTTATTTTCGAACAGAAATATCATTCATTGGATGAAAATTTGATTTACCATGTCCTATTGACTAAATAAATATACATATATTGAAAGGATGACGTAACTTGTCCACGTAACAAATAATGATGACATAACCTATTACATCAATATTTTTTTGAACTTTTTAAATAATTATATCTATTTAAATTAATTTCAAATGCAGTTAAAATTAATTTTCGGCTATTTTTATAATTAAACATTAAAAACGAAATATTTCGATAAAAAAATTGTCCACAAACACATATGAAATAGAGACAATTACTTTATTGGAAAACTACACGGTGGTCACTCAATTATTACTTTTTTCACATTTTGGTCACTCAATTAATTTGTTCGTCAAAATCGTCACCAAAGTTTTGTTTCGTTATCATTTTGGTCACCAGCCGTTTAAAAATTAACAGAGATTGTGATGTGTCATGGAATAATAACACATTTAGTCCTAAAACTTATATATTATATCAATTTAATCATAATATGAAATAACTCATCAAATATTTGGACTAAACCCCATATTTCCCATCTCCTTCTTCCTCTGCAACACTACTCTTTTTCCCTTTTCCATCACTTCACTAAACACTCATCTTAGATATTTTACATAATATTTTATCTTTAGCAACATTCTCATGATGATATGAAGCTATTCAAGAATGAAGAAAGTAATTCTCCAAGCAGTGAATGGAGTGTACGATATAAAAAAAAGCAGTGAATGAGTGGAAAAAGAAAGGAGATGGGGAATTTTGGGTTTAACACAAATATTTGATAAGTTATTTCGTATTAAGATTAAATTGATAGAATATAATAATTTTAAGGAATAAAATTATTATTAAATTATGTCATGTCACAATTTTCGTTAAATATTTAACATTCAGTGACCAAACGATAATGAAACGAAACATTAATAGTGATTTTGATGAAAATTTTAGCTGGGTGACCAAAACAGAAAAAAATGATAATTGGGTTGTAGTTTTCCTTACTTTAATCAGTGACAAATGCGTGTGGCCCATTGGAGAACCGCTTATTATTTACTCCAGACCCGGATACAGTGAATCCCTTCCTGAAAAATCTGAAGTGTCCTTGTTTTCTCTCTCAGGCTGAAGCTATATTCCAGGGGAATTAGGAGAGCAAGAAATGGCAAGCGGGGACCCAAGCCAGAAGATTGATTATGTCTTCAAGGTAGTTCTCATCGGTGATTCTGCTGTGGGTAAGTCTCAGATTCTTGCTCGCTTTTCCAGAAATGAGTTCAGTTTAGATTCCAAGGCCACCATAGGAGTTGAGTTCCAGACCAGAACTCTTGTTATCCAACACAAGAGTGTCAAGGCTCAGATCTGGGACACTGCTGGTCAAGAACGGTACTTTCTTTTTCCAACTTTTCATTTTCTATGCATCTTCTTCTTAGATCTGTAGTTTGTAGACAGAATTATAAAATGCTATCTGAAATCGAAAATGGATGTCGGAATCCTTGTACTAAATTTAAGATTCACTGTGCACCGACAAGACACGGTCTAAATTGTTTGTAGACTAAAAGATTTTCAATGTTCGATGGATGTATTATATAACAACTGTTGATGGGCTTGATCAAATGACAATTCGATCTTAGTGCTCTATTAGATCAGATGAAATAGTTGGTTAAAAAGCCTTGTATGCTGCTAAATTCTTTACCCCTTCACATTTTTTGCACCTGTAATATGTAATTTTAGAAATTATCATTTCACGTCCCCGTCCCCATCCCCATATCCGTATCCGTGCAACATAGGCAATAAATGGTGGCTTAGACATCGGAGATTTGTGCATTTGTTACTGTGTATTTATATTAATGGTTCTGTGTTAAGCATGCGGTGTTGATAAGCAGAGTTGTGATCTCTGTCATTCTTGTTGAATTCGAGCCATTTTAGTTGTAATCCGTTCTGATATTTACTTTAGTGAATAAGTGGTCGATGGTCAATAGGGACAGAGTTGAGATCAAACATTAGGAGGTGCAAGAGTCTATTAAGCTTTTAAATCTAAAATTTGGGAGGGGCAAAGGCCTTATATTTGACTGATATTTAATCTAAAAAGGACCTAAAGAGGGGCTATTGCCCCTTCTATATTATTAATGGTTCCAACTTCCGTCCCATCTTATACAAACCTAGCCATTCTGGTCGACCAATACTTTTTGCCTGATTCTTTTGCTTCTTATGATATGTTATATTGAACAGATACAGAGCCGTTACAAGTGCATACTATAGGGGTGCCGTCGGGGCAATGCTGGTTTATGACATAACAAAACGCCAGACCTTTGATCACATTCCACGTTGGTTGGAAGAGTTGCGCAGCCATGCAGACAAGAACATTGTTATAATTCTTGTCGGCAACAAATGCGACCTCGAAAACCAGCGGGAAGTTCCAACCGAGGATGCGAAAGAATTTGCTCAAAAGGAAGGACTGTTTTTCCTGGAGACCTCGGCTCTTGAAGCAACTAATGTGGAGACAGCCTTCATGACTGTGCTTACCGAGATCTTCAACATTGTGAACAAGAAGAACCTGGTTGCCGATGAGAATCAGGGAAATGGCAACCCCGCATCTCTAGCAGGCAAGAAGATCATCGTTCCAGGTCCGGCGCAAGAAATTCCAGCGAAGAGCAACGTGTGCTGTAGATCATGAGTTAATTGGATTTGTCTTCTTTTACATTCTGAATAGCAATTTTTTAAGGGTGTGGTATATCTGTTTGTATATTTTACATTGCATTAGTTTAGTTTGCTAGGGCAGCTAAATTAATTGCATCTCCTCAGATGGGGAATAGAAAACCAAAGTTTGAAGCTGAGTTGCAGATTGTTTCAATGTTTATTATATTCTATCCAATTATCCTGCTAAAGTTGTTTTGTCTTTGAAAGTATGGTGACTGATTTAGCTATTTCTTTTGAGTAAAATATATCCACAATGTGACTTAATTATAAGTTATATAACATACGAGTCATGTTTCTTCTAAAACTTATAAATAAGTCACTTAATTAACATATTGGAGGTTAAATACTGGACTTTAATAGGTAACGTGACCTAGTATAATAGTAGTAATTTTAGTCATCAAAACTTATAGTCTATCTGTTGGGTTGTGTGGTGCTCGATTCGTTCAACCGATTATACTCACCAAGTGGTGGAGAGGTGAATATTTGGGTGGAAGGGTTTAGGAAGCTAGAAAGAATAAAGACACAATGATTTTAGAGTGGTTCGGCCTTCTAACAAGCACCTACATCCACTACCTTAGCTCCCCACTAAGGATTTCACAATCAATCCACTAATTGATCCGTCCCCTTTTCTAGGCTTAGGAGGAAACCCTTACAACCAATCAAGCTTTCTACCCAAAGCCTTGATTGAAACCCTCTTTACAAGAGATAAACAAAGCAAACTTGTAATCCTCTAATAGGAGTTTGTTTGCACAAATAAGCACTCACCCAAACCTAAAACACTTGAGCAAATTTGACAATTTTGGCTCACTAGTGTTTGTCTATACAAGAATTGACAATTTAAGTGCTAAGACAATTTCTTGATCATTTGATGTTTGACAATATGAGCATTAGTCTTCTCTTGATGCTTGGAGGTCCCTTTTATACTCTCAAATGAGTTTGTAGCCGTTACTAGCCGTTGGGGATGAATTGGAGCCGTTGAGGACTTTATTTCCCTTCATAAATGTTGTTCTGCAGCTAACGGTATCGATACGCGTGGAACGGTATCGATACGACCTTCATATGAACTAGCCGTTGGGCTCTTGCCAGCTTGGGCGTATCGATACGCTTGAGGGCGTATCGGTACCCTTTGACATTTAAATGGCCGTTGGGAAAATAGCCGTTGGGGTAGTTAAACTGGGATCGGTACGCTGACGTGGCGTATCGAAACGACCCCCTCCGTATCGATACACTAAACCCTCGTATCGATACGGATTTTGACAGTGGCCAAACCAGGGCAAAAAGGTATCGATACTGGTACTTTGAAATCACGAGTTTGGCTATTAAAAACATGAAAATTCTTTGTCAAAAACCTCTTAAAATACCTCAAACATAATTTCAAGTTGTTTGGACTTAAAAACAAGTTTTAAATTCTTTTCAAATTAGTCCAAAACATTTTTCAATTATTATATCAAAACATTAGTTCTACAATCTCCCCCTTTTTGATATAATAAAACTAACTCGAAAAATTGTTTGGGATTCTCCCCCTTTTAACTTTTAAAAATGTGAATAAGAGATTAAAGATATGAAATCAAATTAAGCTCCCCTTATTCATTTGAAAATTCAATTTTTCAAACCATTTCTCCCCTTTTTGTTATATCAAAAAGAATTTAAAAGACATTTAAGTTCAAGATAACATAGGAGGCAAAAACATTTTGACACACTTAAAAATTTTGGTTTAAAATTGGCTCCCCCTTACTCAAAGCATCATTGAAATGTTAGTCCAACATATATGATCATCTAGTTGAATAAACTAAAAATTAAAACAAATAAAAACAAAACAACTAGATTTTTACCAACACTTGAACCCAAAGGTAGGATGTGAAGCCTTCCTTCTTCAAGTGTTCTTCCTTGTGTGTATGGAGCTCCCCCTCAAAGTTTGACTTGTTGAACATCTCCATCACACCTACAATAGACAATCAAGTAACTTTTGGTATCCAAATTGCTTTGGATCCATAAACGTTAGTTGCACAAAATTTAGTCCCCTTAGGAATCCATTTTTCAATTTCATCCTTTTTAGTTGAAGTGGTTAGTCCTTTTGGGACCCAAACACTTCTAAAACATTTACCATTTTTAAATCTAGGAGCACTAGATTGGCTAACATAAAAATTTGATTTTCCAAAATTGTTTTTCTTTTCAAGCTCCTTGGAAATCAAATCTTTTTCTTCTTGAACATTGTGAAGCAATTTTTGTAAATCAAAACATTTTAATTCAAACTCTTCAAGTTTTGCTTCAAGTTCAAGTTTGGTTTTAGAAAGCAAATCATTTTGAATTTTTAACTTTGAAACCAATTTTTTGTTTTTCAAAATGTGGCTTTTAAAATCTAAAACCAAATCATCATAGGCATCTTGTAATTCATCAAATGAATAAGAACATGAAGTAGATGAATTAGAAGTTACCCTTGAATCTTCTTCGATGGCCATAAGGCAAATGTTGGCTTGTTCATCGTCGGTGGAGTCTTCATCACTCCAAGTAGCCAAATGTGCCTTCTTCTTATGGCTTGAAGTGCTTGCCCTCTCCTTTCTCTTAGGTTCTCGTTCAAGCTCTCTCGAGGCTTTCTTCATGAACGGGGCACACTTCTTGAAGAGATGAACTATCTCTTCTTCTTCATCCTCCTCTTCACTTGAGTAGACATGATGGCAAGTGGAGGATTTGAGAGCCATGGCACTTGCATTGATGCCAAGCCCTTTGAGTTTCTTCTCTCCCATAGCTCTAATTTCTTCCCTCTTTTTCTCATCCTCTTTATTTTTCTTCATGATTTGATGAGTAAGGAGAGACCCCATGAGTTCATCAAGCTTCAAAGTCTTCAAATTTTTGGCTTCGATGATGGCGGTCCTCTTTGAGTCCCAAGACTCGGGAAGTGAGTAGATGAGCTTTCGAACAAGCTTCTCCTCCGGGATGGCTTCTCCATAGCCTTTAAGACCATTGGTGATGGTGGAGAACCTATCAAACATCTTCTCGATGTTCTCTTCCGGATCCATTTTGAAGTTCTCATACTCTAAGGTTAGGAGCCCAATCTTGGTCTCCTTGACTTCATTTGTCCCCTCGTATGTGACTTCAAGCTTGTCCCATACCTCCTTGGCACTCTCACAAGAAGACATCTTCTCATAGATAGATGGACCAAATGCACAAAATAGAATGTGCAAGGCTTTGCAATTTAGCTCCATCTTCTTGCGATCGTCGGCACTCCACTCTGCTTTACTTCTTTGAGGCACGAATGAACCATCTTCAACTATGTCCCATAGCTTGTAATCTCTTGACTTCAAGAAGAATTTCATCTTTGTCTTCCAATGGGCATAGTGGTCTCCGTCAAAGAAAGGCGGTTTGTCGATTGATTGTGCCATTTGAGCCGGTTGATGAACTAGTGATCGAGCTTGCCGGATCTTCTCAATAGGATGTGAATCCCCTTCGATTGAGCCAAGCTCTGATACCAATTGTTGGGTTGTGTGGTGCTCGATTCGTTCAACCGATTATGCTCACCAAGTGGTGGAGAGGTGAATATTTGGGTGGAAGGGTTTAGGAAGCTAGAAAGAATAAAGACACAATGATTTTAGAGTGGTTCGGCCTTCTAACAAGCACCTACATCCACTACCTTAGCTCCCCACTAAGGATTTCACAATCAATCCACTAATTGATCCGTCCCATTTTCTAGGCTTAGGAGGAAACCCTTACAACCAATCAAGCTTTCTACCCAAAGCCTTGATTGAAACCCTCTTTACAAGAGATAAACAAAGCAAACTTGTAATCCTCTAATAGGAGTTTGTTTGCACAAATAAGCACTCACCCAAACCTAAAACACTTGAGCAAATTTGACAATTTTGGCTCACTAGTGTTTGTCTATACAAGAATTGACAATTTAAGTGCTAAGACAATTTCTTGATCATTTGATGTTTGACAATATGAGCATTAGTCTTCTCTTGATGCTTGGAGGTCCCTTTTATACTCTCAAATGAGTTTGTAGCCGTTACTAGCCGTTGGGGATGAATTGGAGCCGTTGAGGACTTTATTTCCCTTCATAAATGCTGTTCTGCAGCTAACGGTATCGATACGCGTGGAACGGTATCGATACGGCCTTCATATGAACTAGCCGTTGGGCTCTTGCCAGCTTGGGCGTATCGATACGCTTGAGGGCGTATCGGTACCCTTTGACATTTAAATGGCCGTTGGGAAAATAGCCGTTGGGGTAGTTAAACTGGGATCGGTACGCTGACGTGGCGTATCGAAACGACCCCCTCCGTATCGATACACTAAACCCTCGTATCGATACGGGTTTTGACAGTGGCCAAACCAGGGCAAAAAGGTATCGATACTGGTACTTTGAAATCACGAGTTTGGCTATTAAAAACATGAAAATTCTTTGTCAAAAACCTCTTAAAATACCTCAAACATAATTTCAAGTTGTTTGGACTTAAAAACAAGTTTTAAATTCTTTTCAAATTAGTCCAAAACATTTTTCAATTATTATATCAAAACATTAGTTCTACAATCTCCCCCTTTTTGATATAATAAAACTAACTCGAAAAATTGTTTGGGATTCTCCCCCTTTTAACTTTTAAAAATGTGAATAAGAGATTAAAGATATGAAATCAAATTAAGCTCCCCCTTATTCATTTGAAAATTCAATTTTTCAAACCATTTCTCCCCCTTTTTGTTATATCAAAAAGAATTTAAAAGAAATTTAAGTTCAAGATAACATAGGAGGCAAAAACATTTTGACACACTTAAAAATTTTGGTTTAAAATTGGCTCCCCCTTACTCAAAGCATCATTGAAATGTTAGTCCAACATATATGATCATCTAGTTGAATAAACTAAAAATTAAAACAAATAAAAACAAAACAACTAGATTTTTACCAACACTTGAACCCAAAGGTAGGATGTGAAGCCTTCCTTCTTCAAGTGTTCTTCCTTGTGTGTATGGAGCTCCCCCTCAAAGTTTGACTTGTTGAACATCTCCATCACACCTACAATAGACAATCAAGTAACTTTTGGTATCCAAATTGCTTTGGATCCATAAACGTTAGTTGCACAAAATTTAGTCCCCTTAGGAATCCATTTTTCAATTTCATCCTTTTTAGTTGAAGTGGTTAGTCCTTTTGGGACCCAAACACTTCTAAAACATTTACCATTTTTAAATCTAGGAGCACTAGATTGGCTAACATAAAAATTTGATTTTCCAAAATTGTTTTTCTTTTCAAGCTCCTTGGAAATCAAATCTTTTTCTTCTTGAACATTGTGAAGCAATTTTTGTAAATCAAAACATTTTAATTCAAACTCTTCAAGTTTTGCTTCAAGTTCAAGTTTGGTTTTAGAAAGCAAATCATTTTGAATTTTTAACTTTGAAACCAATTTTTTGTTTTTCAAAATGTGGCTTTTAAAATCTAAAACCAAATCATCATAGGCATCTTGTAATTCATCAAATGAATAAGAACATGAAGTAGATGAATTAGAAGTTACCCTTGAATCTTCTTCGATGGCCATAAGGCAAATGTTGGCTTGTTCATCGTCGGTGGAGTCTTCATCACTCCAAGTAGCCAAATGTGCCTTCTTCTTATGGCTTGAAGTGCTTGCCCTCTCCTTTCTCTTAGGTTCTCGTTCAAGCTCTCTCAAGGCTTTCTTCATGAACGGGGCACACTTCTTGAAGAGATGAACTATCTCTTCTTCTTCATCCTCCTCTTCACTTGAGTAGACATGATGGCAAGTGGAGGATTTGAGAGCCATGGCACTTGCATTGATGCCAAGCCCTTTGAGTTTCTTCTCTCCCATAGCTCTAATTTCTTCCCTCTTTTTCTCATCCTCTTTATTTTTCTTCATGATTTGATGAGTAAGGAGAGACCCCATGAGTTCATCAAGCTTCAAAGTCTTCAAATTTTTGGCTTCGATGATGGCGGTCCTCTTTGAGTCCCAAGACTCGGGAAGTGAGTAGATGAGCTTTCGAACAAGCTTCTCCTCCGGGATGGCTTCTCCATAGCCTTTAAGACCATTGGTGATGGTGGAGAACCTATCAAACATCTTCTCGATGTTCTCTTCCGGATCCATTTTGAAGTTCTCATACTCTAAGGTTAGGAGCCCAATCTTGGTCTCCTTGACTTCATTTGTCCCCTCGTATGTGACTTCAAGCTTGTCCCATACCTCCTTGGCACTCTCACAAGAAGACATCTTCTCATAGATGGATGGACCAAATGCACAAAATAGAATGTGCAAGGCTTTGCAATTTAGCTCCATCTTCTTGCGATCGTCGGCACTCCACTCTGCTTTACTTCTTTGAGGCACGAATGAACCATCTTCAACTATGTCCCATAGCTTGTAATCTCTTGACTTCAAGAAGAATTTCATCTTTGTCTTCCAATGGGCATAGTGGTCTCCGTCAAAGAAAGGCGGTTTGTCGATAGATTGTGCCATTTGAGCCGGTTGATGAACTAGTGATCGAGCTTGCCGGATCTTCTCAATAGGATGTGAATCCCCTTCGATTGAGCCAAGCTCTGATACCAATTGTTGGGTTGTGTGGTGCTCGATTCGTTCAACCGATTATGCTCACCAAGTGGTGGAGAGGTGAATATTTGGGTGGAAGGGTTTAGGAAGCTAGAAAGAATAAAGACACAATGATTTTAGAGTGGTTCGGCCTTCTAACAAGCACCTACATCCACTACCTTAGCTCCCCACTAAGGATTTCACAATCAATCCACTAATTGATCCGTCCCATTTTCTAGGCTTAGGAGGAAACCCTTACAACCAATCAAGCTTTCTACCCAAAGCCTTGATTGAAACCCTCTTTACAAGAGATAAACAAAGCAAACTTGTAATCCTCTAATAGGAGTTTGTTTGCACAAATAAGCACTCACCCAAACCTAAAACACTTGAGCAAATTTGACAATTTTGGCTCACTAGTGTTTGTCTATACAAGAATTGACAATTTAAGTGCTAAGACAATTTCTTGATCATTTGATGTTTGACAATATGAGCATTAGTCTTCTCTTGATGCTTGGAGGTCCCTTTTATACTCTCAAATGAGTTTGTAGCCGTTACTAGCCGTTGGGGATGAATTGGAGCCGTTGAGGACTTTATTTCCCTTCATAAATGCTGTTCTGCAGCTAACGATATCGATACGCGTGGAACGGTATCGATACGGCCTTCATATGAACTAGCCGTTGGGCTCTTGCCAGCTTGGGCGTATCGATACGCTTGAGGGCGTATCGGTACCCTTTGACATTTAAATGGCCGTTGGGAAAATAGCCGTTGGGGTAGTTAAACTGGGATCGGTACGCTGACGTGGCGTATCGAAACGACCCCCTCCGTATCGATACACTAAACCCTCGTATCGATACGGGTTTTGACAGTGGCCAAACCAGGGCAAAAAGGTATCGATACTGGTACTTTGAAATCACGAGTTTGGCTATTAAAAACATGAAAATTCTTTGTCAAAAACCTCTTAAAATACCTCAAACATAATTTCAAGTTGTTTGGACTTAAAAACAAGTTTTAAATTCTTTTCAAATTAGTCCAAAACATTTTTCAATTATTATATCAAAACATTAGTTCTACAATCTCCCCCTTTTTGATATAATAAAACTAACTCGAAAAATTGTTTGGGATTCTCCCCCTTTTAACTTTTAAAAATGTGAATAAGAGATTAAAGATATGAAATCAAATTAAGCTCCCCCTTATTCATTTGAAAATTCAATTTTTCAAACCATTTCTCCCCCTTTTTGTTATATCAAAAAGAATTTAAAAGACATTTAAGTTCAAGATAACATAGGAGGCAAAAACATTTTGACACACTTAAAAATTTTGGTTTAAAATTGGCTCCCCCTTACTCAAAGCATCATTGAAATGTTAGTCCAACATATATGATCATCTAGTTGAATAAACTAAAAATTAAAACAAATAAAAACAAAACAACTAGATTTTTACCAACACTTGAACCCAAAGGTAGGATGTGAAGCCTTCCTTCTTCAAGTGTTCTTCCTTGTGTGTATGGAGCTCCCCCTCAAAGTTTGACTTGTTGAACATCTCCATCACACCTACAATAGACAATCAAGTAACTTTTGGTATCCAAATTGCTTTGGATCCATAAACGTTAGTTGCACAAAATTTAGTCCCCTTAGGAATCCATTTTTCAATTTCATCCTTTTTAGTTGAAGTGGTTAGTCCTTTTGGGACCCAAACACTTCTAAAACATTTACCATTTTTAAATCTAGGAGCACTAGATTGGCTAACATAAAAATTTGATTTTCCAAAATTGTTTTTCTTTTCAAGCTCCTTGGAAATCAAATCTTTTTCTTCTTGAACATTGTGAAGCAATTTTTGTAAATCAAAACATTTTAATTCAAACTCTTCAAGTTTTGCTTCAAGTTCAAGTTTGGTTTTAGAAAGCAAATCATTTTGAATTTTTAACTTTGAAACCAATTTTTTGTTTTTCAAAATGTGGCTTTTAAAATCTAAAACCAAATCATCATAGGCATCTTGTAATTCATCAAATGAATAAGAACATGAAGTAGATGAATTAGAAGTTACCCTTGAATCTTCTTCGATGGCCATAAGGCAAATGTTGGCTTGTTCATCGTCGGTGGAGTCTTCATCACTCCAAGTAGCCAAATGTGCCTTCTTCTTATGGCTTGAAGTGCTTGCCCTCTCCTTTCTCTTAGGTTCTCGTTCAAGCTCTCTCGAGGCTTTCTTCATGAACGGGGCACACTTCTTGAAGAGATGAACTATCTCTTCTTCTTCATCCTCCTCTTCACTTGAGTAGACATGATGGCAAGTGGAGGATTTGAGAGCCATGGCACTTGCATTGATGCCAAGCCCTTTGAGTTTCTTCTCTCCCATAGCTCTAATTTCTTCCCTCTTTTTCTCATCCTCTTTATTTTTCTTCATGATTCGATGAGTAAGGAGAGACCCCATGAGTTCATCAAGCTTCAAAGTCTTCAAATTTTTGGCTTCGATGATGGCGGTCCTCTTTGAGTCCCAAGACTCGGGAAGTGAGTAGATGAGCTTTCGAACAAGCTTCTCCTCCGGGATGGCTTCTCCATAGCCTTTAAGACCATTGGTGATGGTGGAGAACCTATCAAACATCTTCTCGATGTTCTCTTCCGGATCCATTTTGAAGTTCTCATACTCTAAGGTTAGGAGCCCAATCTTGGTCTCCTTGACTTCATTTGTCCCCTCGTATGTGACTTCAAGCTTGTCCCATACCTCCTTGGCACTCTCACAAGAAGACATCTTCTCATAGATGGATGGACCAAATGCACAAAATAGAATGTGCAAGGCTTTGCAATTTAGCTCCATCTTCTTGCGATCGTCGGCACTCCACTCTGCTTTACTTCTTTGAGGCACGAATGAACCATCTTCAACTATGTCCCATAGCTTGTAATCTCTTGACTTCAAGAAGAATTTCATCTTTGTCTTCCAATGGGCATAGTGGTCTCCGTCAAAGAAAGGCGGTTTGTCGATTGATTGTGCCATTTGAGCCGGTTGATGAACTAGTGATCGAGCTTGCCGGATCTTCTCAATAGGATGTGAATCCCCTTCGATTGAGCCAAGCTCTGATACCAATTGTTGGGTTGTGTGGTGCTCGATTCGTTCAACCGATTATGCTCACCAAGTGGTGGAGAGGTGAATATTTGGGTGGAAGGGTTTAGGAAGCTAGAAAGAATAAAGACACAATGATTTTAGAGTGGTTCGGCCTTCTAACAAGCACCTACATCCACTACCTTAGCTCCCCACTAAGGATTTCACAATCAATCCACTAATTGATCCGTCCCATTTTCTAGGCTTAGGAGGAAACCCTTACAACCAATCAAGCTTTCTACCCAAAGCCTTGATTGAAACCCTCTTTACAAGAGATAAACAAAGCAAACTTGTAATCCTCTAATAGGAGTTTGTTTGCACAAATAAGCACTCACCCAAACCTAAAACACTTGAGCAAATTTGACAATTTTGGCTCACTAGTGTTTGTCTATACAAGAATTGACAATTTAAGTGCTAAGACAATTTCTTGATCATTTGATGTTTGACAATATGAGCATTAGTCTTCTCTTGATGCTTGGAGGTCCCTTTTATACTCTCAAATGAGTTTGTAGCCGTTACTAGCCGTTGGGGATGAATTGGAGCCGTTGAGGACTTTATTTCCCTTCATAAATGCTGTTCTGCAGCTAACGGTATCGATACGCGTGGAACGGTATCGATACGGCCTTCATATGAACTAGCCGTTGGGCTCTTGCCAGCTTGGGCGTATCGATACGCTTGAGGGCGTATCGGTACCCTTTGACATTTAAATGGCCGTTGGGAAAATAGCCGTTGGGGTAGTTAAACTGGGATCGGTACGCTGACGTGGCGTATCGAAACGACCCCTCCGTATCGATACACTAAACCCTCGTATCGATACGGGTTTTGACAGTGGCCAAACCAGGGCAAAAAGGTATCGATACTGGTACACCGGTATCGATACTGGTACTTTGAAATCACGAGTTTGGCTATTAAAAACATGAAAATTCTTTGTCAAAAACCTCTTAAAATACCTCAAACATAATTTCAAGTTGTTTGGACTTAAAAACAAGTTTTAAATTCTTTTCAAATTAGTCCAAAACATTTTTCAATTATTATATCAAAACATTAGTTCTACACTATCAATTTGATCTTAATTTGAAACAATTCAATAAATTTAATCATTCACATTTAAAATTCTCATCATTTTAATATTTATTCTTCTCCCAAAAATATTATATTATTTTTATATTATTTTTTGGTATAATAACAATTTAAGGTTAACTTGTTGTTTTATGACAGAATGTAATTTAGATTAAATTAATGAAATTTTTAAATATAAAGACTTAAATTTCTTAAATTGTGTCAAATTAAGACAAAGTTGATAAAAAATATATATAAAAATTTTTAGACGTTAAAAATATATAGAGCTGCCGTCAATCATCTCCATTCTTTTTACTTCGATCTTATTTATTTTTCTTTGTTTTTGTTTGATTTTTACACAGTCCTTGTTAAAAATAAAGTCATTCACTAGGGGAAAGAAACACTTTCAAGAGGAACCATATGACCGAAAATAACGGAAACCCTACAATCGCTGGTAACCCTATGGTTACCGGATTAAACGGCGCCGATGGAAGGCCACCGGACCCGACTAGTGGGGATGGCCAGGCCAAATCAGATGGGGTGGAGATTGCGAAGGAAGGGATGCAGCTGGAGGCTGCTGGCCAGGGTTCGGTGATGGTCGTGGATCATGTGGATAATACCGACCCTGATCGTAGTGTTGCGAGCATGGAGGAGGATATTAACCCTATAACGCAGCCTGTAGCGCTGAGAGAGGATAAGAACCAGGATAGGAATCAACCGGTCGTGCCTGTGAATGGAGGTTCGGAGGGTGCTGGGAGCGATGGGAGGAAGCTGTCCTTCCGTGATGTCATAGTCGGCACGACAACGGATTTGAACGATACTTGTGTCATCGATGAGTTGGATGTAGTGGTACTCGATGAAGATGTTCGTGTGAAGGCGGATGGCGCAATTCCGGAGATTACTTTTTCTGATAGGGTCCATGATGCGATCGATAAGAGGCTCGAAAATTCGGTGATTGTGAGATTGTTGGGGAAGTCAATAGGATATAAAGCTCTGCTTACTAGGATTGAGGCACTTTGGAAACCGACGGGGGGATGCGACTTATTGATTTGGACAATGAATATTACCTGGTACGGTTTGCGAAGGCGGAGGATTGTGAGAAAGTGCTGACCGGAGGACCATGGGTAATTTATGGAGCTTATCTTACCGTTCAGCCTTGGAGCCGGGAGTTCTCGACGGCTAAGGACTATCCTTCGAAGATCATGGTGTGGATTCGTATACCGGGACTTCCCTACAGGTATTATACAAAAAGTTTGTTTAGCCGCATTGCTAGCTCTCTGGGCACTGTAGTTCGTATTGACTATAATACCTCGGAAGGGTGTCGGGGTAAGTTTGCCCGTTTGGCATTAATGGTTGATCTTGAAAAACCGCTGAAGAGTGGCATTATCGTGGATGGCAAACGCCAGGTAGTTGAGTACGAAGGTTTGCCGGCGATATGTTTTGGTTGTGGTAAGTATGGGCACGTAAAGGAGAGTTGTGGTTTGTTGGCTACGGATACGGCCGCTAAGGCTCCACAAGAGCCGGGGCCGTCTGACAATGAGGTATATGGTCCGTGGATGCAGGTCTCTAATAGGAGAAGGAAGGTGCCTGCTTCCAAGAGAGATATTGGACCCCAGCAGAAAGTAAGTGTTGGAGCTGGAAATGTCCATGGTTCTCGCTTTGCTGCTCTGGACGGGGTGGAGGCTGATAGTCGAGAGGTAGTATCGGAGAAAGTAGCTGGGAGTTCTGTGCATAATAGGCCGGTGCATGCACCGTTGGCTCGTGGGGAACAGGCGGGATATGGTCATGTGGGCTCTAGCAAGCAAGGTGCACGTGTGAATGTGCGAAAGGCTAAGGTGGTTGGAACTGTAAAGACGCTGATACCAGCGTTGGTTGGTGCAGCAGCTCAAACTACGGATGTGAGGGAAGTGCGAGGGAAGGAGGTTGCGTCTGCGTGGAAGGAGAATGTCTTACCTGCTCCCTCGACGCTGGACAATCGAAACCATGGGGTAGTCCAAGTGTTGGAATCGGCCGAGAGACCAGTGATGCGTGAAAGGAATGGTTGAGTTCTTCCGACTTCTATTTTGAATTCAGCGGTAAAGGGAAACGAAAGGAACAAAGTTGTTATCCCGGGTGTTGCTCGTGCGAAGCTGAAAAAGAAAGCAACCAAGCAACAAAACCAGCCGGCGCTTCAGGAGTTGGTAACATCATTATCTTCGGAACTAGACCATGCCTAAGGTGTGTTCGATGGTTCGAAAGTAATGGCAGATTTATCGAATGAGGAGGGGGTAACCTGGTTGAGGCACATGCTGACATGCAGGAATAAGTGCGGTATTCTTTGTCCCTCTAATTTTTAATATTTTAATGGTTAAGTTCATACTGTGGAATTCTCAGGGTGCTCTAGACCTTGCTTTTAATCGCTACTTCAGGCTACATGTACGTAGTAAACGCCCAGATGTTTTTGCTATTTTTGAACCTCGGATTGGAGATGTTAAGGCGGATAGCTTTATCCGTCGATCGGGTTTTGATTCTTCATATAGGGTTGAAGCAGAGGGTTTTTCGGGTGGAATTTGGATTATGTGGAATTCGACTGTTGAGATTGATGTGGTGGCCGTTACTTCGCAGTTTGTTCACGCTTATTGCACTGTTCCGTCGACAAAGATAGGCTTTTTCTTTACCTTTGTTTACGCAAGTCCTTGTGTCTTGAAGCGTCGTGAGCTATGGTGGCAATTGAGAGCCATTGATCCGGGGGTTGGTAAGGCTTGGGCTCTTGGTGGTGATCTAAATGCTATTGCGAACAACTCTGAGCGGTGTGGGGGCTCACAACGTCGATCCGGGGTATGCTCGAAATTTACTTCGTTCCTATTTGATAGTGGATTAATTGACATGGGTTTTAGTGGGCCTAAATTCACATGGAAGCGGGGGGATTTATCTCAAAGATTAGACCGTTATCCTTGTAATGAGGAATGGTTTGAGACTTTTGCGAACTCGGAGGTATTACACTTGCAACGATTGGGATCCGACCATCGTCCTATTTTACTTGATACTAGGGAGTTTGATCTTAAGGGTGGTAACCGGCCGTACCGTTTCATAGCTCCATGGTTGGACCATGCTGATTTTCAAAGGCTACTGGAAGGTTCTTGGATGGAGGCTGCATCCCTTGATACAAACATCAGAAATTTCCAAGCGGACAGCAGTGCGTGGAACACCTCTGTATTTGGGTATATTGGAAAGCGAAAGAATCATATTTTGGCTCGCTTGAAAGGTATAGAGAAAGCATTAGAGCAGCGTGAATCACCGTTTCTTTTGGATTTGGAAAAAACTCTGAAATCCGAACTTGGTATGGTCCTCATCCAAGAAGAGAAATTGTGGTACCAAAAATCACGAGCAAAGTGGATAAGCGATGGCGATCAGAATACCTCTTATTTCCATGCATGTGCGATGGTACGGAGGAAGAGAAATGCAGTCCGTAGACTCGAAATTGCGGATGGGACATGGTGCGATGATGCAGTTTTGCTACGACAGCACGCCTCGAATTTTTTCCAAACATTGTTTGCTGCGGAACCACGGCAGCAACCTAATGCACACAACCGTAACGATTTCTTTCAGTTTGAACAGACAGATTTGAGAGGGATGATGGCTCCTGTCCTGCCGGAGGAGGTTAGGCGTATTGTTTTCGGCATGGCGCCGTTGAAAGCTCCAGGATATGACGGGCTGCCAGTGCTATTTTACCAACGAAATTGGAGTGTCGTGGGAAGAACGTTGGTTGACACGGTCTCAAATTTTTGGGCGAATGGTTGCTTGGAGGATTGGTTGAATAGAACCCTTCTTGTGCTAATTCCGAAAGTGGAATCCCCTACACGAATTAATCAGTTTCGCCCCATAAGCCTCTGTAATGTGGCGTATAAGGTTATCTCTAAAGTTATTGTTGATCGTATAAAGCCTTTTTTGCCTAAATGGATTGCGCCAACTCAGGCGAGCTTTGTTCCGGGAAGGCAAATAACGGATAATATCATCCTAGCGTAAGAAGTAATCCATTCAATGAGTATCAAGAAAGGCCGGACCGCATGAATGGCATTGAAGGTGGATCTTGAGAAGGCCTATGATAGGCTTGAATGGGACTATATTTAGGAAACACTCGAGTTAACCGGTATGCCAAGTACTCTCATTGATCGTATCATGACTTGTATCCGCTCGGTATCAATGTAAATCTTATAGAACGGGGAAGCATCGGAGAGCTTTAGACCTACGCGAGGGATACGACAAGGAGATCCCCTATCCCCCTATATATTTGTCCTTTGTATAGATCGTTTGTCTCAGTCAATTTTCCAATGTGTTGAGGAAGGAAGTTGGAAGCCGATACGTCTATCGCGTAATGGTCCGGATATATCGCACCTCTTTTTTGCGGATGATCTTGTGCTTTTTTTGGAAGCATCCCTTGATCAAATGCGGGTGCTACACAAGGTGTTGGATGATTTTTGCCGTGTTTCGGGCCATAGAGTAAGCGTTGCTAAAACGCAAATTTACTTTTCTAGTAACACAATAGTTTCGTTACGGGAAAGGATTGGTGCCGGATTGGGGTTTGAGGAGGTAAATGACCTTGGCAAGTATCTAGGTGTGCCGCTTCTCCACTCGAAAGTAACGAAGAACACTTATGCCTACCTCTTAGATAAAGTTCGGGGTTATCTCACCGGTTGGGCGGCACGGTCTCTATCACTTGCGGGGCGTGTGACACTTGCGAAATCGGTGCTACAAGCTATTCCAACATATGCTATGCAATCTACTTGGTTGCCTAAAGGTTTTTGCATGGAATTAGAAAAGTTAATAAGGCGTTTTGTTTGGGGGTAATGGAACTAATAGTCGTGGGGTGCCGCTTGTAAATTGGAATGATTTAAAGATGCGGGTTGAGGGAGGTGGACTTGGTTTCCGTGACATGCATGTTCAAAATAAAGCTTTGGTTATGAAGATTGGTTTCCAACTTATAACGAATGAAGATAAGCTATGGGTGAAGGTCCTCAAGAGTAAATATGGTTGGGGTGCCGTGATCCCACAAGCTTTGCGAAGGACTCAGTGCTCTCGACTTTGGCTTGGTTTGTCTCACGTATGGGGTGACATCTACAACAATATCGTTTGGAATGTCAATGACGGGGCGACAACGGATGTCTGGTATGATAATTGGCTGAACCTCTCAATGCCTTTGGCTAGCCTTCATACCCATGCACCCTCTCCGGCACCAATGAAGGTACGGGATCTAGTTGCTAACAGTGGGCAGTGGAATTGGGATTTTCTCATGCAAGTTCTACCGCATAGTGTATTACAGCATGTGGCTGCGATTTGTCCACCGTTCGGCGATGCGGGGGGCGATACGGTAGGTTGGAAGGGGGAGGAGACACGGCTATTTTCAACGAAATCAGCCTATAAGGCACTGGCCCCGACTGCTACTGTTGGAGCGTCCTACAATTGGAGGCTGGTTTGGCGATTACCGGTACCACAACGCGTCCGAATGTTTATTTGGTTGGCGTTGAAAGGAAATTTGCTGACAAACAAGGAACGTTTCCGCGGGCATCTAGCTACCTCCAGTGTGTGCAACATTTGTGGTGGAGCGGAGGAGAGTATACTCCATGTCCTACGGGATTGTCCCAAAGCACGCATGGTATGGGCACGGGTGGTTCCGGCTACTGGTTTTCGACATTTCATGCAGCTGGAGTGGCCCGCTTGGCTGAATGGTAACATTGCAGCGCCTTCCATTGCATCGTTTCGCCCGGATTGGAGGATATGGTTTGTTGTAATATGCTGGAGACTGTGGAAACGAAGGTGCAATATTGTGATGGAGCCTACGTATGTGGAGCGTGGCGATTTTATCGAGTGCTGCCACCAATTTGTTGATGAGATCCTGCAGGCAAGTATATCACGGACAACACCCTCCACGAATCGGGCCACGGCGGATGAGGATTGGAGACGTCCGGACGAAGGGCGTATTAAAGTGAATGTAGACGCCGCGGTCAACACTAGCGATGGATCGGCCGCGACAGGAGTGGTATTGCGAGATGCTGATGGAAATTGGCTAGCTGGCTGTGCGCGTAGTTTAGGTGTGTGCTCGGTGTTGGGGGCTGAGCTGTGGGCGGCACACGATGGACTGCACTTAGCATGGTTGAACGGTTATAGGCGGATAGATTTGGAGACGGATAATGTGGAGGTTTCAAGAATAATGCAAGGGACCTCTTTGGCACTCAATGGGACTGCGTTACTGCAACTAATTCGCAGTTTTTTGACTCGTCAGTGGGATGTAAGGATTCGGCATGTCCGGCGACGCGCAAACAAGGTGGCGGATGCATTGGCTAGATTGGCCCGTGGGGCTCCGATCGGTGCTCGAGTGTTTGAGGATCCGCCTACAGAGGCTGCTGTGTTGATCCATATGGATGCGCAAGGTGGGTCGTTACCTACTGTAATTGTTAGCTCTTTTTCACAAAAAAAAATAAAGTCATTCACTGTTATGTAAGGATTTTCTTGAAGTCTGTCTTTTTTTCAATGCCAATCAAAATTTTTAAAAAAATATTTATTTATTTTAAAATAACTATTTTCCTTATTAAGCTACAAAAGAATATTAGAATTCACAGAAATTGTTCCATCAAATGAACCAATAGATCAATAAATTTTAGAGCAAGATAAGTACTCAAATGAAATCAAGTATGGATTAAGAAGGTTGAAGGAGACGGTTGTTCCCTTGAAAATTTAAATTTCTTATATGATTTAGATTTTTTAAAAAATTAATGTATTTTTTATTAGAAATTTATTTTTACCTTTTAAAATTTTATAAATTCACCCGTAATATAGAGTCTTGTGTTTGCCCCTGAATGAAATTGATTCTTATGCTAATTTTGCTACTTCAATTCATACAAATTTGTTGGAAGAAACTGTTTCAAAAGTTGGCATTTAATTAAGTAAGCGTATTTGGCTGGTTGACTTCATCTTTATTCCCTCATATTTTTTTATGTTATGAGTTTTAGATCCAACAAAAACAGTCTATTTTCCCTTCGAGTCTTCTTTCCCCACCCCTCTAAGTAGGATTAGATTTAAGATTTATAAAAAAAGTCAGCATCTAATTTAATACAAAACATAATGTTTCTGATTTTTATAATAAGTATGTCACGGAGGTAATTCTTATATTGTACTGATTAACATTCTTTTATTATGATACTAACTTTTTTTTCGAGATCAAACACAATTTCGTTTGTTACAAAGAGAAACTCCAGAAGAAAATTAGAAGGATAAATGAAATATTAGATTTAAATATTAGTAGGGTGAGTATTTGATTGAGTCGAGTTGGACCGAGACAATTTTTTTGAGTTAGTCAAGTTGACAAGTTTTATTTTATGATTCAAATTTTATTTGAATTTTTTTGGTTGAGTTTATAAAATTTAAGTCGAGTTTTTTGAATTTCTCTTCAAAATTAATTGTAATTATTTATAATATTATTACATTAATCGGTTTTAATTTAGACAATTATTATTATTACGATTAAAAATCTCTCAGAGAAAAATGGCGGCCTGGAGATCAAGGACGACAAGCTCAGTGTGGACGGCTAAGAAAACAGTTTCAGCAAGATCATCATTGACAGCTAAGGGGTCTAGAGACAAGAGTGTAAGGTCATCCAGGACATGCAGAAATAACAGTCAGGTTTTCCTTAAAAAGGAAGGTTCCATGTTTAAGGATTTCAAGGGTGGCTTTTCAGTTTTTGTCAATTTTGTGAGCAAAAAAATTCACACTTCCACTCTTAGGGAAGCTTTTGAAGAATACGACAAAGTACTGGATGTTTATATTGCGTATAATAACCCTAGAAGAGCCAAGATGAATATCACCTTCGCCTTTGTGAGGTTTTCGAACATGGAAGAAGCTAAGAGAGCGGTGGAAAGAGGTAACAACCGCAAATGGATGATTTTACAATCAAAGTGTTCTTGGAGATAAACCACTTAAAGTTGCTTCCGAAAGTGTTTGTGGGAAAAAGAAGCCAGCCAGAAGATCGAAACAAGTTTTTTCAAGGCCGTAAAGACGGGCGATCCTATAAGGATGCTCTCTTAGGCAAACCAATGGATGTTATAAGGAGTGGTTCTCTTTCTAACTCTCGGGAACAATATGAATGCCATGAAAACACATCAATCTTGAGCGACAGAGGTGGGGAGCCGGTCACGGTTTCAATAAACGAGTCGGACTATGAATGGTCGAAGATGTGCTTTATCGGACATATTAATACTATGTACGATGTAGATTTTGTGCAACAAGCGCTGCAATCGGAAGGCTTCAAGGTTAAGGTCTGTCATTGGTCTGATTTATATGCTATTATAAGACTTGAGGAGGAGGAACAAATGTCCATTTTCTGGGACTTGAGAGAAACCATGCTAAATTCATGGTTTAGCGACATAGACACTATTGATCGTTTCATGAACTTGAAAAAGTTATGAGTTTGAGTTTGTTTAGAGGGAGTTCCTTTATCAGCGTGGCAAGAATCTGTTCTGACTTTCATTGCAAGTCTTTGGGGAAACGTTATTAGATTGGATGAAGATACTGTAGAGTGTCCACGAGTTCTATATTTTGTACACATTCATTTCCTTATTATTGCTGTTCTTAAGCTCATTTAGGCATATTTAGGTGCATTGCATGCATAATAACAATATTTTCTCTTTCACCACGATGTTTTTGTTCTACAATACCATTTTGCTCAGAAGTATAAGGACATGTATTTTTTAGAGCAATGCCATTCTGATTGAAATATAAAGACAAAGGTTTAAATTCACTTCCACAGTCAGTTTGAAAAGCCTTGACTTTACAGTTAAATTGTCTTTCAACAAATTTATGAAAATAAATAACAATTTGACAAACATCAGATTTCCTAGACAGAAAATATATCCAGGTGAACCTTGTACAAGCATCAACAAAACTTACATAGTAAGTGTAATTATTAGAAACTAATGGTGCATGACCCCATAAGTCTATTTGAACTAACTGTAAAGGTTTATTATAAGTAGTCAAGGAACTCTGAAATTTAAGCTTATGGCTTTTGCCTAGACGACAAGCTTCACAAAAAAACATTTTATTATCAGAAGAAAGATTACAAAGCTTCAGAAGTTTACACAAAACTGCACTAGAAGTAGGGATGGGCACGGTACCCGGACCCGACAGGTTCCGACCCGGCCCGATCGGGTCGGGTATTTTTATGAAAAAAATCGGGTTCGGGTCGGGTCGGGTTTTTGTGTAGGGTGAGGTCGGGTCGGATTTTAGGGTGAAAAAATTCGACCCGACTCGGGACTAATAGTATAATTTTCCCCTAAAATTTTTAGGGATATTTGTAATAATACCCCCTCTTTATATATATTTTTTATAATTAGGTCCTTAAAATTAATTTTTTTATTTACATTTTAGTCCTTAAAATTATTTTTTTTATAATTATGCCTCTTAAATTTATTTTTTTACAATTAGGTCCCTAAAATTATTTTTTTAGGTCGGGTCGGGGTCGGGTTTAAAATATTTATTTTTAGGTCAGGTCGGGTCAGGTTTTTTAAAGAATTAGATCGGGTCGGGTCAGGGTCGGTTTTAGGATAATTAGTTTCGGGTCGGGTTCAGGTGGGCCAAAAACCCGGCCCGACCCGTGCCCATCCCTAACTAGAAGGATGTCCTAACCTTCTGTTCCAAAGCTCTAGAGAACTAACAGAAGCTAGGTTACAATCAGAAATACCAACATCCAATTTACAACCAGAACTACTAGAACCACTAGATGACTCATCTTTTCATATACAGTAAACATTAGAATCACTAGCTTGCTCATTTGATCTTAAACAGAAATCAGCAACAGCACAATTATGATTCAAGTCAACCTCAGAAGAGAGCTTGTATAAACCTTCACTTTTCAAACCTTGTAAAATCACCTGCTGGGTTGCTAGATCCTTCACAAAACAAAAATTGGGATAAAACTCGATAGAAATATTATTATCTTTGGTGAACCTTGAAACAGAGAGCAATTTTTTTTGATTGAAGGAACATGAAGTAAATTATTTAACAACAATGACCTAGTCTGAGAATTTAAAGCAGCAGTATCAATTTTAGAGATAGGAACAACCATACCATTCGCAACTGAGACTTTACCTGACCCAAAGTAAGGAGTAGATTGAGTAACCATACCTGTACCCGGAGTTAAGTGTGTTGTCGCACCAGAATCTGGATACACGCAACATCTGCATACTCAGTAGGATCTTCATCTTTAACACCCAGATCAGAACTCACCATGTGAACCGAATCATCATTATGAGATTCAACATGTTCCTCCATCACTTCGTCAGACAAGAAACAATGGTTGGCAGACGTATTGCCAATGCCTTCAAACATTTGATCAAAACGAAAATAGCACCGACCGGCTAGGTGGCCAATCTTTTCGCAAATTTAACATTGAACTCGTGATCTTCCTCCGAAATTTCGACCACCACGACCTCGCGGATGACCACCACGATTGAAAGAACCACCACGATTAACTTGAAACACAGAAAGATGACCTTGATCTTGAAAACCCCTCTGAAATTCTTGAAAAGATCTTTGAAACGACGTAACACCATTATTGAAATTAGGGTATCCAATCTGAAAATCTTGCAGATAACTCTGATTGGGATAGCCTCGACCCATAGAATAATTCGCTGCGTATTGTGGGCTTTGACTAGAACCACCTACAGATGGGCCTTGAGCCATATTGACCTGAGCAAGAAAGTCTTGTTGACGTGCCTCTGTGTCCAGAAGAACACTGCAAACTCCATCAATCTTGTAGGGTTGCTGACTGAAGGTAATGACGGCCACCACCGGCTCGTATTTCGGTGGCAAGCCAGAAAAAATCGCAGAAATATGCATAGTGTCAGTTAACGAATTTTCACAAGCAGCCAAACTGTCACATATTGCCTGAACTTGTGCCAAATACTCATGCATAGTTTGATCCCGTTTTCTTAGGTTCTTCAGCGAACAATGAAGATGCATTATCTTTGTTGTCGAAGAGACTGAAAAAAGATGTTGAATCTTTTTTCAGATTTCAAGAGCCGTTTTGCAATTGACCAAGGAGAGTAGAATAGAAGGACCAACAGAAGAAAGAAGCCACGAACATAAAGCACTATCTTGTTGCTTGTACACAACAAACTCGACATTGACAACCCTAGTACCACCTTCAACAATATATTAAGGAGGAACATCCAAGGTTCCATCAACATGACCTACCAGGGCCAAGCTTTTAATGACGAAAAAGACTTGTTGCTTCCAAAATAAGTAGTTGGTGTAATCAAGACGAATAGAAATCGTCTTGTTTGTAAAGGGTTTTGACGTAACTGTTTCACTCATCATGGAAACCTCTAATACCATGTTTGAATATAGAACGAACTAAGAAAAATATCAAGAAAAACCTCACAAATCAGCCTGGTTTCTTATTAAGAGAAAGCTACATATTTATACAAGAGTTTATACAAAAGCTTAACCTAGATAGCTGGTAAAAAATGAGAGCTTTACAAAGGCTAATAACAGAATAACAGAATAACAGAAAAGGGTTCCTTCTTGATCTTCTTCTAAGACATTCTTGATCTATTTCAAAGGAGTATACATATATATCTAACATGACCCGACCTAAAAACCCGACTGAAACCTGCTCGAGTCAGAACTTGATTTGACCTGAGGATTTGATGACCCGAACCCGATCTGCAACCGACTGTTGTTGACCCACCCGAACCCGAATTAACCCGTCAATTAACCGTTTTGATCCGACCTGAAATGAACCCGACCTGAAATTGACCCGCACCCGACCCGAATCGAGTCAAAACAAAAAAAAACGACCTGAAATGACTTGTATCCGATTTAACCCGACCTGAAAGTCATCTAATTACTTGTTTTTACATCCCTATCAATATAATTGTTTTTAATGCTTTAAAAACAACTAGTTGCATTTACTTTTCTTTGTTTTTAATGCTTTAAGCCTCAAAATATTTATTAGCTAAATGACATCTCTTAAGCTAAAATCATATATAACCAAGTTTCCTTTGATCAAATCTCAAACAACTTATTTCAAAACGTGAAGGCACATTCCCACCTCAATAGTATTATAGTAATGTTATTTTACAACAAATAAGAAATTATTACAAGATAATTCATATAAAACACATTGCTACGAATTAATAAAATTACAAGAACGATGTATTTCATTACACATCAAATCAAAATTCATACATAAATTCGATATTTATTTCAATTCGAACCGAGTACCGGGAACATTTTAACCTGTGATTGAAGTGGATGGGACGGTTGGGTGTGTTTTCAAACTTTCAAGTGAGGTTAAGGCATATAGTAGTTGGAAGTTTGTGATTCTGATGCTTGTTTTGTAAGTGAGGTTTGGTTAGAGTTTTGATTTGTTGGTTGAGAAAACAACAACGGTAACCATAAGAAACCTTAAAACTTACCATACTTTTTTTTAATATTTCATCCACTACTATGTATAAAACCTATAAAACTGAAGGGGGGAAAAACAGTCCTTGAGATTAGAGTCTGTGTTGTTGCCTTGCAACATGTCCATGTCCGAGGAGCAGAAGAGCTTTGGCAACCTTTTGGCTTGTCGGAATGTACTGAAAGCTAGCGTAGACAATTCAACAGCTCTTGCCTTGGCTCTCGACAAAACCGGGCCACGAATAGCCGAGTTAGACAAAAATTTGACACATTTGGAAGTGGCTATAAGGCCCGGTGGTTCCAAGAATTGCACATTTGCCGCTGTTAGAGACCATATCGGTCTCGCTCTTGGCCCTGCTGTTGCAGTTTTAAAGATCTTGGATTCCATTCGTGAACTTGAGAGGTCGTTGTTATCGGATTCTGGTCCGGATTCTGATATTTTTTCTTACATTTCAACCATTAGACAGTTTGAAGAAGCAATGAAGTTTCTCACTGGCAACTGCAACTTGGCGATCCAATGGTTACAAGGAGTTACCCAGTTCCTGGAAGGTAATTCCGTAGCCGATGATCGATACATCTCAAATGTTAAACGATCCGTAGCAATTTTAGAGGAATTACTAGCAACTGGGGAGCAAGCTCGTCGAAATGGAAAGCTTCTCTGTGGTGCATTTGACAAGCTAGAAAGTTCTTTCAAGCAGATTTTGACAGAGAGTACTTCCCCGGTTGGTTTATCATCACCATCGATAGCCGAGCTTCCGGGGCCTATTCTTCGGAAGTTACACGCAATCGTGGAGAAATTAAATGGCAGTAACAGGATAAAGAACTGCATTTCAGTATTCGTTAAAGTCCGGAGTCTGAATGCTAGAAATAGTATACGAGTTCTCGATTTGGATTACCTCGAGAAAGCGATCGAAGAACATGATGATGTCCGGGGTACGGAGAGTTGCATGCATGAGTGGAGTAACCATATGAAGTTCATTGTGAAATATGTGCTTGAGAATGAGCACAGGCTCTGCAAAGAAGTCTTTGGAAGCCTTGCATCAGGTATTTGGACGGGCTGCTTCGTGAAGATTGCGGTTGAATCCGGGATTCTTTCATCCCTCCGGTTCGGAATGAGCATTGCCGAGAGTAAAAAGAGTCCTATCAAACTCTTGCATTTGTTGAACATCTTTTCGGTTCTTGAAGATTTAAGAATGGATTTCAACAAGCTTTTCGGAGGGGAATCTTGCAATGAAATCAAAAACATGACAAGGGATCTCGTTGCCAAAGTTGTTAATGGTGCCAGCGAGATCTTCTGGGAACTTCCTTTACAAGTGGAGCTTGAAAGACGAAGTTCTCCGCCAAGTGACGGACGCATTCCGAGACTAGTAAGCTTCGTGACGGATTACTGTAATCGGTTACTTGACGACAATTCGAGACCAATTTTGACTCAAGTCTTGAGAATCTATCAAGGTTGGAAGCATGAAAAATTCGACGAGGGACTTGTTACCAACCAGATATACAGCATAATGCGAGAAATCGCGGTTAACTTGGATGCTTGGTCGAAAGCCTACGAGCAAAGGGCATTGTCCTACATATTCATGATGAACAATCACTTTCATTTCAATAGTCTGAAAGGCACAAAATTAGGGGATCTGATGGGAGATTCTTGGTTAAATGCTAATGGAAATTACAAGGAATACTATTCGGCTCTCTACTTGAGAGAGACCTGGGGGAAAATCCTGGCTCTTCTAAGCCAAGACAATCCGGTTTCATCGACTATTTCCGGTTCGCCGAAGAAGAGGCTAATGGCATTCAACGAAGCCTTGGATAACATGTACAAGAAGCAGTTGGATTGGATCATTATCGACGAAAGCTCGAGAGACAAGATGCACAAGCTTGTGGTTCAGACCTTGGTGCCTGCTTATACAAGTTACTTGCAGAAATATAGGCTTGTGGTGGAACACAGTGATGTGTTTTACACGGCGGAAAGCTTAGAAAACATGCTTAGCACTCTGTTTAAGCCAAAGCAAGTGAAACACACAAGCAGCAGCACGATTGGCTCGCACTTCATTGGTAAACAAAGAAATTCTGTAATCGACCAATTTCGCTTTACACTCACTGCTATGTAATCATATGAACTTTCTGTATTTATGAATACATGATTAAATAGACATTAAAACGTATTCTATTCGTTCTAGTGATCGGAGATCAAATCCTGATAACTTCAAGCAAGAAATGCATGTTGCTTCGAGGTTAAAAGGAGTGCTTTCATTACTTTTCTTGTGTGGAAATTAAAGGGAGCAACATCCAAGAAAAGCTAATAATTTGAACCTTCAAGCAAACTAAAAGAGAGTTAGGTGAGAAGTTAGATGAGCTGAGAATAAACCAAGTAACGACATTTAACGTCCTGACAACTCTGTGCACTAAACAATATGTATATGTAGTTAATGTCCTGATTTGGCAGCCGCAATACCGAGAGGGAGTGATAAAGAAAAAAGGGTTGGAAGTTGGCATCCAACAGCAACCTGTAGGCTTATTAGTTTGGGCTTCAACCATGAACCATCTTCCAACACACTTGGTTTCTTTCCGTTGCAACTTCTCAACGATGGGCGTAACTACTAATGTCACGGTCCTATTCGCGTGATGCTCGAGACCGTGACAGATGCTTGGTGGTTGTGCTTAATGCAGGATGCGGGATAGCAATAAGAGTGTAGTACGTACCGTACAGCCGTTCAGTCCTGGGGGCAGGGCGTGCTGGTTAGGCACCACACTGGTCGGGAGCTGTCCCCGCTTCCCTGATGAGCCCATGGGAGGGCGAAACCAGTAAGTATCGAGCGGATAAAGCTGAGCCCCGGGCTGATAAGAGCCCTGAGTTGCCGCACGGGGGCTATGTCCCTGCGCCAAGACTCTGACCCCGTGACAACTAACTACTAATAGAAGTGGGGGGTTGAAGTTAAAGCTAAAGTTGGATGCCGTATTTTCACTTTTAATTGCTTAACAACATTACCAAACGTAGTGCTTTTTTTGCCCAACTTGACAATCTTGTGTCAAAATTCATTTTATATTATGCTCATATTTAAGATATTATATTTTTAAAGAAACTTTACACCTCAAAAGGGTGAAATAAAAAATATTGGAGTCAAAATATATTTGTCATTATCTTATAATTTTATAATGTTTAAAGGGCCAAAAATACAATTTCAATATTATTTTAATTAAAAACATCACAACTTTGAAGGGGACTTGCACGGCAATTTTACCATTTTGGGGTCAAAAACTTTGCCTGCCCGGACTTTACCCCTGATTTATATTGTGTTTGCATTATTTTTTTCGTGGCTTAAGGGGCAAATAAGTGTGCAAAGTATATTTTTTTTTAATTAGATGCTTAAATTATTTTTCGGGCTAAATAGATGTTTAATGTTTTCAACGATACTCACATAGGTGCTGATCATCAACGTTCGTTAATTTTTATCGTTAAATGTCACATGTCACCTCCTGAAAAATCCAAAATTATATTACAAATAAATATAATTAATTAATTTTTAAAAAATATTTAAAATTTCTAGATTTTATAAAACAACCCAAAATCCTTAACTCCCCAAAACTTAAATCTTGATTTGGGCCGATTCCGCCGTGGATTGCCATGCTGCCGCCCAGCACATCGATCGTCAGACCATCCGACCATTTTCTCTATCATATTGTCGTCAGAAATTAATCGGCGTCGTGCGATCGACAAAATTGTCGAATAGTTCTTTCAAACGATTCGCCACGAACGACATGTGAGTTGTTTGACAAGGAGAGGGCACTTCATCCCATCACCGACAACGCGGCCGCCGCCGGCAAGAGTGGTTGGATTTGGGGGTTTAGGGAATTAGAGACTATTTTAGGAATATTTAAAAAATTTAGAATATATTTTTATTTTATTTTATTAATTTTATTTATTTATAATATAATTTTAAATTTTTCAGGAGGTGACACATAGCATTTAACGGTGAAAAAATAACAGTAGGCACCTATTTGGCACGGAATGAAACGTTAAGCACCTATTTAGCTCAAAAAATAGTTTGAACATCTAACTGGAAAAAAGAGTATACCTTTGGGCACTTATTTGCCACTTAAACGTTTTTTTCTTTTTTTGTAGCATGGTGTGTTAAACACGGTATTTGTTCCTTGTAATCAGAGGTAGAGGACAGCAGAACCAACCATAACTACCCAATCAGTAACCCACCAATATATTATATACCAAATGCCTCTCAAGTGTTGAATAAATATGAGACTGAAAATTACATAAACTGCAAAATAATAAACAAATTTATAGCAGTACACTGTATGTAATTCTCTTTAGTTGTTTCACCTTCTCGAAGTCAGGGGCCTGGAAATTTTTCTCCACCTCCCAAGCAAGTTGCGACATACCATTGAATGATGATTTGGCACCCTTCTCGTCGGTTACTTCCCGAGGAAAAGGAATCCGAACATCAACAATATACAGTTTGTCTACATCAGCTTCCTCTCCAAACCTCTTCTTCCATACTGAATCAAACCGCTGATGAAGAAATATTCAACTTAAAATTCAAATAAAGTTGATTTAGACTCGGACCCTATTCCAACAGCAGAGAGATGAAAAAAGAGCAAACAGATGTAAGTAAAAAGACAAAACCCCTCAAATCTTAGATTCCTACTTCTGAGATACATGCTAAGTGGGCAATATTCAATTTAAATTCCAAATCAGAAAGTTGGTTAAGGTTCAGAGAAAATTGCAGATACTCAAAAACAGAACTAAGAGAGAGGATGGACAATGGAAGCTTTAATCGTTTACAGAATATGCATAAATTGGTACCCACAAGGCCACAGCCGCCATCTTCAATTATAACTACCACTACCTCTCATTTTTATCAACAATCTAATGGAAGCTTCATAAAAAAAACAATCTATCTAGTAGAATCACGAATCCTACATAACCAAACACCGAGACCAACATACAAATGAAATGATAAAGCTTCTACATTGGGGGGATCCCATTTGTCCCCAAAACATAGTCATTACAAAGTAAAGAAAGACATTGGCTGTTTGGTCAGTGTCAAAGATTAGTCTCAACTCTGAAAACACTGTCCTAAATCTTCAGCCAGTATAACTGGGGGGAAACAAGCCTTACCCTCAAAACCGTAGCATCAGATGGTTTGTTAAGACTGCCCTGTATCGTGCACTGAGGAGTCCGCAATCCACACTGCTCTAACTGATTAAAAGCAAACCATATGAATAAGAATCTTAAAATATATACATGCAATTGCAAATCACACCACGCATTGCATTTTAACTTTTTACCTGAACATGGAGGGTGGAGCGGTTATCAAGAGAAGGGTGAGGCAAGCACAACACAGGAGTGCCCTCAGCATCGACGGCAAACCTTACACCGACGCCCAGTGGGCACCCATCTTGGGCTACAGTGGAAAGGGTCCCAATAGAAGACAACTCCATGACAGTCCTGGAAAGTGGAAACCTCGGCAGGAAATGGCTTGTGGTTGGTCGTTGTTTGCGGGACTGAAACAGTGGAAAGCGAGCAGCATAATTTGAAAGGGGGTCTGGGTTTAGATGGAGGGACTTGGGTTTTGGAGGAAAGTGGGCTGACAGGGATTGAGGTTGGATTTGGAGTTTCATTTTCCTTTTCACTCCTTTATGGATTTCCCGACAAGATGATATGAAATTAGATGACTAATAAAATCGGGAATAATATCCTAAATGACCCTCGAGTTTATCAAATGTTCACAAATTAACCTTTTGTGGACCAAATAGAAATTGATTAACGCTCAATCATCTCTCGAGACGGGACTGAGGTTTAACTTAGGAATTAGGATAGTATATATTCATTATTCAATAAGTATTAGTACTTAATATTTAGAAGATTATATGTTTAGTATTAAAAAGATTATATATTTATAGAACATAAATGTATAACATGAATTGTTTATTCAATTAAGCGTATGTTTGTTAAAAAAAGGAAACCTACTCCAGTGACCACCTAAGTAATTGGGGATACCTATTTGAACCACTGAACTATAAAAAAATGTCAATCACACCACCAAACTTATTAAATCAACCTATTTTGACCACCGCCGTTAAAAAGTTAACGGATGGGTGATGGAAGTGCCACGTGGTAGTTAACAGGACTTTTTAAAATTACATGTTTAACCAAGTGGTGACACCTGATTGGATCAAATTAATTTAATAAGTAAATAATAGGGACTAAACATGTAATTTTAAAAATGTCATGTTAACTGCCACGTGGCACTTCCGTCACTCCTCCGTTAACTTTTTAACGGCGGTGGTCAGAATAGGTTGATTTAATAAGTTTGGTGGTGTGATTGACGTTTTTTATAGTTCGATGGTTCAAATAGCATCTTCAATTACTTCTGTGGTCACTGGAGTAATTTTCCCTTAAAAAAACATTAAGCATCTGTTTGCTACCCATCGTTCTCGCACACACAAAAAACCCAGCAAGGTTAAAAAGAGAGCATAACAACGAATAAAGATTTTACTCGACCGAAAGAAATTAGGGTACAATACAAATATCAACCTGTGTAACTAGAACATACAGATGCAATAGAATGACTTTAATATGTACATTAGACATTGAAAGACAGCTAATAGAAGGGATATGAACCTTGAATGACTTGAGGTTCTGTGAATAATGGTTTCAAATCACTTAACTTGTTACTACTATATATTTGACAATTCTCATCACTCCTTATTTAAGGTTCATATATAATTTAAAAGGATGAATTTGCCACGCTCAACCAAACCGATGAGCATCATTAGTTCAATTTATAAAGATTAAAAATTTAAAGGACTAACGTATAATTATAAATTATTTAAATATTAAAAGGTAAATTAATTAAAATATATTATTTCAATTTTAATTTTCTTTTAAACATAGATCAAAATAATTATTTACTCCTAATTTTTATTCATTTGAAATTCAAGTCGTCGCCGCTGCCTCCTGCCGTTCATCAGTAGACAATCAAACAAAGGCTGTTCAAATACAAACTAGAGATTTTAAACCAGATAATAGCACGTTTGATTTAACTGCCCATAGTGGTAAAAACGAATATTGATGAAAAACTTTTCTAACTATTTTTGGATCAAAATAAAATAATCGGTGGGTTAGCATTTTTTGGATTAGATAATAGCACTGAAACTTTCATGAAAAAACTCTTTAAACCAGATAATAGCACCGAATTTGTATTTGAAATTTTTTAACGATAGGTGACAGCGAGGGCGAGTCTTTACTGAATTTAATATCCTTTCACTTTCCTTTATCAATATTCTTTATAAAATAATATATTTTAATTAATTTACATTTTAATTTCTAATTAATTTATAATTATACCGCAAGCTTTTTAATTTTTTATAAATTAAATTAATGGTACTTATCGGTGCTCGTCATTAGTGGTACTCATCAGTACTCGTCGAACGTGACAACATTTTCTAATTTTAAATCAATTATATAAGAAAATACATTAAACATATAGTTCTTCACATTTATTTATTTATTTACGAGTAAATTTATTTTTGAAGAGTTATTTAGAACAATCCAATATATTTATGAATTTAAAAACAAATAAATTGTTATTCTTATCAATGTATACATGAGAATATGAGATCGGTCGTGTTTAAACATTCAATATCTTTCAATCTAATATAGCTAATAATATATAAAAAATAAAGAAAAATACTTTGATGCACAAGCTTGTGTAAACTTTAGTTTACACAAGCCCTTTAATTTTAGGGTTTAAGATTTTAGGTTAGGGTTTAGGGGTTTAGTATGTAGGGTATATAATTTAAGGTTTATGGTTAGAATTTAGAGTTTAGGGTTTAGGGCTTAGGGTTTAGGTTTTAGGTTGCTAGGGTTTGTGATTTAAATTTTAAGTTTTATAAAAGGGTTGTGTAAAAAAAAATTACACAGCTTGTGCATCAAAATAAAACCCAAAAATAAAATTATCAATATTTTAAAATAAAGATTAAAAACATTATAAAATAGGGTAAACTACATAAATGACCACCATACTATTAGAAAAGTCGCGATTTGATCACCTTACTTTTTTTCGAAGCAATTAAACCACCACACTATTAAATTGGATGCAATGTGACCACCAGCCGTTAGAGTTTAACGGTAGGGTGACGTGGCAGTTAAAAAAATAGGGGTATAATTATACATTTGGTCCTCGTTACTTATTCACTCAATCAATTTGGTCCTAATTTTAATTTAATAAAATAAATTAATTATTTAATTAAATTGTGACACGTGTCGCCATTTTATTGGAGGACTTTAATTATTTTTATTTAATTTATTTAATTAATTTTCCACCTCCAATCATGTGGTGACACATGTCACCAGATTGGAGGAAGAAAATAAAAGCAAGAACATATTGCTCTAGGTAGGATTCGAACCAGGGTCAACTGGGATAAAAAAAAATAAGCTTACCACTAGGCCAAGTGGATTTTTGTGATGTATGATACAAAACTTAATCTTTAACAAATAAATGACTCCAATGTAAAATATATGCAATTGAGGGTAGGTGGAAGAAAATTTAAATACCAGATGAAGATAATATGATGGCCTTTTCTGGTGTATATATCTCTGCAACAATGCTTGCTTCTCCACTGCTCACTGAAATGCTCAGTGGTTCATCTAAAAAGAAAAGCTTCTCATTTATCTTTAAATATTCATTTTCGATACATATTCAAATATCGATCAGACATCAATTGAATTCCAAAACCTTTAAATTAAAGTCTATTTACAACCAAGTTCTCATGTCAGTGTAACCATCTGCTTGAATCCATACATATTTACAATCAAGTTTAAAAATCTTGAAGTTCATGAATTAATGTATATTTCGATCTATAGTTTGGGGATGTATGGTAAAATTAAGATAAAACAAACATAACCTGAAACTCCATTGATGGATGTGAACTGGTTCCTGCAGCTGAGATTCTCAGAACACAAGCAACTCTGCATCAAAATAAACAGTGAAAAAAATCAGTCAGTGTTTTGTTTGAATGTTGAGATAAAATTATTTATTTGAGAGAAAGAAAATCTGAGATTATATTATATACCTTTGAAAGATGATTGAATCCATTTGTTAAATCACGACCATCATCACTGTAAAACAGCAAGCGTCTTCGTTTGGACATTTTCAGTGAATTCAAGCAAAGTGTCTTCAAGATACCCAAAAGAGGAATCCGAGTCTAGGTTTTATCAAAACTAAGATTTAGATACCCAGAAGAGGAAGTAAGCTTATCACAAAAATCTACTTGGCCTAGTGGTAAGCTTACTTCCTTTCATCACCAAATGTGTGGTGGTTTAATTGCTTCGAAAAAAAGTAAGGTGGTCAAATCGCGACTTTTCTAATAGTATGGTGGTCATTTATTTAGTTTACCCTGTAAAATAAATAACGTAACGTATACGAGAAAATTAGTATAAATCCTCTCTCAAAGATTCACCGGCTTTACTAAAATCAATATCCTTTCAAAAGCATTTTCTTCTTTATAAACAAAAACACTGAAAGCCCTATTTCCCCCCTTTTCATCCTAAATCTCTTTGTTTTTCTGCAATGGAATCTCTTTCAAGTTCATTGTTCATCTCTAATCTATCTGAGAATCACCCTTTTCTCAACACCCACTTGCTTCCTTCTTCATCATCTTCTTCTTTGATCAAAGCGCCAAACAAACGAATTGAGTCTCTCAAATTCAACTCCGAAACCTCTCACTTTCATGGTTTTCGTCTCCAGGCTCTATATCACGAGGTCCCCGATGAAAGCGAGGACCAGCCGCAGCCTCGGACTCTCAGTCTTGGGTTTAGCCTTGTTTCTGAAGACAGTCTCTCTGTATCTCAGGTAATCTGATTAAATCTGTTTCTCGCTTTGGTTTTTGGGTTTCTCTGCTGTTTGCTTATTTGGGTTATTCTTAAGTTATACATTTATGTAATGTTTGCTTTGTTTACTCTACAACTTGTTTGAGAACATTAGGAAACTTCACTAACTTTGCGTTTTATTTGATAGAAATACAATGCTACTGTTTTTTAATGATTTGAAAAATAACAATTCGGTTGGGTTTGTAAAAATTCTAGGCTTTAATTTTTATGTTATGTTTGAATGTTTCTTAAATTTGGAGTCTTGAAGAAAGTAGAAGCAAATGGCAAAATGAAACGGAAAGCCTAATGGTACTTAAAAAGTAAGAAATTTTTGAGTTTAGAGGGCCTAATGCAAGGGATCAGTTGAGGGTTTTAAGATATTATAAGGGTGAGGATGTGACTATAGTTTATGATCTTGGATGTCATAGAGACTTGTTGGATGTATCAAGTGGCTACTTCAGCTCGGTATTGATAGCCTCTCTTATGTTCTGAAGGGTGATTTGGATGACAATCAAAGCAGCGAGAAGGTTGCCAATAAATTAACAAGGGTTGAAACGAAGTTTGAAAACTCAGTCACAGCTCCACATGCAAGTGGAGTCACTGGGGGTACAAGAGCTGGACTTTTCAGAACCCCAATATCTGGTGGAGTGCAGAGTGCAACTTCAGCACATGGATTACCCCGACCGGCCTTAGCAGTCCGCAATCTAATGGAACAAGTAAGGACTATTTTTTGAGTTCATGTCTTGAGAAAAAAAAAAGATCTATTCTCTTTGTCTCTTTTCTAGTTTACTGTAATTTAATAGTCCTATATTTATTGGCCTCTGTAATTTAAGGCCAGATTTGCTCATTTATGCACTGTAATGTCTCGGATGCACCACCGACGAGAAGGGTATCCCTTTGGCTCTTTGGTAGATTTTGCGCCTGATTCAATGGGTCGTAAGTAGACTTCTGAAGTTCTGTTATTCGGTTACTATTTCTTTCCACCATAAATATCATTTAAACTTCCTTGGTTTCTTAGCACTTTTTTATTTTAAAAAAAGCCTTCATAACTATGCGTTTATCCTTCATGAAAATGGCATGCCTTTTTCACCTATAAATTGGACAGCTGTGTAATGGGAGTTGATTTTGTGTATAAGTTGTTGGATTTATTTGATATATTTTTTTATTGTCAACCTGCAGATCCAATATTTTCATTTTCACCATTGGCTATCCATACGCGGAATTTATTAGCAAACCCTAGGTGCACCCTTGTCGTGCAGGTTAATTCTTTTGATCCTTATTTTCTGATGGAATATCTGGGTTAGTTATTGTCCATTTATTGAAGATGGGTTTACAGATACCTGGGTGGAGTGGCTTATCAAATGCAAGGGTAACGATTTTTGGCGATGTCTACCCTCTTCCGGAACATCAACAGGTGCTCGCCTAAATTCCTTTTTCCTTCTGTTTTTTAGTGATGGGAAGAAGGGTTAGTTGATACTCAGTTGGGATACTTGCAACAAGAGATTAGAACTTCTGCTTTTTCACTTCATGGGCTCATCACTTCACAAATGGCTGTAGAGAGCAGGGTTCTCTTGCATTGAATCTCCTTCTATTAGCTTGTAGAGGATGTCTCTTAGGAGGAACGTCCATTTCCTCACTGTTAAGGAGCTTACTATAATTTTGGATATTTTCCCCTTTCTTCTCTTTGACCACATGTTTAGAGGTTACTGTTTATCTCTAGGTCACTAAATGTTTTCCATGATTTGTATTGTACATGTCTATATATTTTGTGCCTAAAATAGGCTTCCTCGCCCTGGTTATTTTGCAAGGAATGGGCTCATAAACAGTACATAGCAAAACATCAACAAGTGGCGTCACAACAGTGGGGGAATTTCTACTACTTCAGGATGCAGAACATAAGGTCTGTTGGTCTATAGTATTTCTTATTTCTAATGCCAGTTTAGCTTTCCTTCTTAGAAAGCCTATAGGCTAATTATCTATGCATTCCATATTATCTATGACTTCTTTTTCTTGCTGATACTTTCGTTTGGAAACTGCTAATATCTATTATACAGTCATGTACTTATAACATTTGATAGAAGTTAATTTGTTTGATGCTGGCGGATGGCTTCTTAGTTTGGCTGTCCTCTGCTACCCATTATCAGTGGCCTGCCTTACAAAATGTGGGATAATTTTCAAGCTTGTAGGCACTCTAGTCTAACTTGCCCTGGCCATGTTCATTTGTGAACTGAGACAATTTTCATATGCAACTGCACTCTTTGCTCGTAATAGTTTTTTACTCTTAATAGAAAATAATCTGTTTTCACTGAATTTTGGAATCAATGTTCTAGTTGCCTTGTATGTTTAGTTTGTGGTTCTACTACCCAAAGATTTCGTTTAACTGAAATTGGTTTGGCATGGAGAAATAAAGAAACATTTTTAGTGTTTGCTTTGATTGTAAGTATCATTGTATTATTAGTTACCTTAAGTGTCTTGGTTTTCTGTGTAATATATGTGATCATGTAAAATAACCTGATGCTTTCGGATTCAGAAGTCTGATTAATACTGGGATAAATAAACCACTTAATTAACATCCCCCTCTTTTATTTGTTTTTTCTTTTATGCATATTGCATATTAGTTTTATTAGTTTTTTGAGCATTTTGTACTTGATATAATTTGTCATATAATGCACACATTGAAAATATATTTTATCAAAATTTACTTCAGTGACATATATTTCATTGGAGGATTTGGCACCGTTGCATGGGTCGATGTAAAGGAATATGAGGAGCTTAAACCGGACAAGATTGCTGTTGATGGAGGCGAGCAAAACCTGAAGGTGAACCTTTGTAGATCCTTAAAATCTCTGTTTTACTTTTGTATTTTGCACGGGATTGTATGCTCTCTCTTTTTTATGTGCTTCTTTTCTTTCTTTCTTTTTTCTGTTGAAATTACAATCTAATAATTCAGTTCTCGTATTCTCCAATGAAGTTTTTGGATATGCCCCATTTTCCCAGGCTAATTTGGGTTTCATTTGCTTTTACTGTAGGAACTGAATGCAACCTTTTCAAAGCCTCTCAGGAAGCTGTTATCAACAGAAGCTGAGGTTGATGATGCAGCTCTTATATCAATAGACAGCAAAGGAATCGATATCAGGGTCCGTCAAGGTGCACAGGTATTGTTTATTTTGTATGGTGGCTTTTGACGAACATAAAGTCTGGATTTCTTCGGAGGCACGGAGGGTGTATGCTGGTTTTATATAATTCTATTTTAATTCCATTTTTCAGTTCAACATACAGAGGTTATCATTTGAAGAAGGGAAAGCGGTTGAAACATTGGAGGAAGCCAAAGCTGCTTTGTGGAACGTAATAAAAAAAGGGCGAGTGCAGAATCTGAAGAAATAGCAGTTGCATTTTTGGCCTTCTATCGGAAGCATAAGGTGAGACTCTGCAGATCACTCAAATGTAATATTATAGTAAAGGTTTTTGTTTTCATTAATACATAAAAGTTTGTAATTCCTAACAAGAATTCTTCCCCAAATTTTTGTTCCAACATTTCCGTTTGTTAGAACAAAAGTTAGACTGTGATTTGAACTTTCAAAGTCGAATTTTCATGATTTGTTTCTTTATTTCCCAGGTTTTTGGTGACTTATACGTGGAATATAATCATGTAGCTATATAAAAAAAAATGAGAAAATTGGGAATTGGAATGGATGTTAATGACATTTTACCCTATATCCATAGTAGAATTGACAATGACCAGCAAAAGAGAATAATGTTACTATAGTTAATGAATACAACAATGATTTTATGTTTTTAAATGTACTATTTGTGGATTTCTTCACTTGATAATATAGGTCAAAAAATGAACGAGTGGATTATGAGTTCAATTTTAATTTGGTTCTCTACATTTCTCCAATGACTTTCCTTGGTGCGGGATCGGTTGGACCTTTGTCTCGCTGCCATCCTTGCCAATATCCGACCAGTGTGGTTTTCACCCGGAATGGAAGTTTTCCGATCACCGGCCACTTTTGTAACAGCAGAATCGCAAACATCAGACCTTATAAATAATTTGAGAAATGCTCTGTAGTTATGCAGAGAACAAGCAGAATGTAATATGTATTCGTTTTTAACACTCAAGAGCCGAATGATTCCCTACTAGTAAATAGTAATGGAGGGGAAAGCGATAATACTGGCAGTGGCAGTCAAAAATAAAACCTAAGTGATGCTTTCAGCCAAATATGAACAACTACCAGTCTGCTCACATATGATATACCTATGCAACTGCGTGTATGGTATACGGAACAAATGCAAATCATCCGAAGTTTGCGTTTGTATGCGTACATGCATAAATACGAAAATAAAAGATAAGAATATGATAGCAGTGTATGTGTATCTAGATTGAACTGAAATATTTCGCCAACCAGAACCATCTTTCTTGTTACAGGGTGTTTCTCTGTCGTGCCACCAGCAATAACAAGAGAATTGTTAACAATGGCCCAAGCGAATTCAATATGTGAATCTGACTTTGGCATCGGAGGTAATGTTTTCCACTTCATTTCGTCATCAAGCATGTACACATCACTAAATACCACCTAAGAGAAACTAAAAAAAACAAGTTAAATGTACGACTCAATATATCAAGAAAAATATATGATTCAAACAAAGTTTACCAAAAAAGACAACAGGCAGGAAATGAATACATGCTGAGTAGGAACCATAAAAAAAATGATAAAGAGGATGCTTTAACGAAATCCACCAAGTATTATTAGAAAAAAGAAGAATCAAAACTATGGAGAAAAGCACAAATGTCCCCCTTACCTCGTTCCTACGGGAGCATTTGAAAATAGGTGATCCCCAATAACATAAAGACGATCTTTAAACACAACACAGGCCCTACATTAATAACATTCAAAAGACAGTTTTGGTGAGGCTATACAAGGAGTGCACAACTGAAATCAAGATGATGTTTTATTGGCTCCCAAAAACAAAGATATACTCTTATGATATGACCAAAGCAGGCTTCAATAATCAAGGAAAACAGTTCCAAATATTTCAATCGAGCCAACAAAATTTATATTGCCTTCTTTTCCAATATTAGAATAATGATAATGCAGTCATGCAATCTGTATTCTTGCATAAAAATACACATTAGAACAAAATATCAGCAATTGAAGATTAAAACCAAAATTTTCTGACAACAATACATGATAATACTTCATATTGCAGTGACAGCATCCAGAAATCAACCATTCTCAATTTGCTTTGGATATATTTGATTAATGGTAAAAGCTAAACACGCATGCATACATACACCTGTTCAGATTTCTATCAATACAAAAACACAGAAATAGTCCAGATAAGATGCCATAAATTCATAAAATCTAAATCGGCTTAATAGGTCAATGCAACCAAACAATGGAAAATAAAAAGAGGGAAGATAAGGCAGCCAAAGCTATAGTTTGAATTGCCAAATGGCATTGAAGTTGAACCATGAACTCCGAGGGTCAATTTTATAAATAATGATAAAGATTCTATAGGACTGTTGAAAAAATAAATGTTGTAGAAATGGCAAGCAACTACACAGACGCGCGAAGACATTCAAACAAACAGAATTTCTCAATGAAAATCCAACCATTTTCCTTCAAACAACTTGATTACTCATTTTCTGCAGACAAGGTCTCTCTAGTGAACAGCCTACATTTTATCTTTTTTCTTTTTCCCTTTATGAGCACTATAATTTACCCAGCAGCATGTAGACAATCACGCCGTTCCCGACGGAAGATGCTTCCCTGTCTGTCTCACCATCTCATCTCTTTTCCCTTGATTTCTCTTTCGCTTCTGGAAGTTGCAGCTTTCACTTGCAGTCTTACTCTCTGTTTTTTACTTGAACCCAAGTTACAGACTTACAGGTATTTTCTTGTTAGCTATTAAACCATCCACTTACTATTTATATTTTGGGTAAATTCACTAGGCGACTACCCAACTATTGGGTCTAACCTATTTTGACCACTGAACTACAAAAATTTAAAATTCGACCGCCAACTATATAATTGGTCCTATTTTGACCACCAGCCGTTAAAATCTAATGGAGGGGTGACGTGGCTGTTAATAAAAAATTGTATAACTACACATTTAGCCCCTATTAGTTACATATTCTATCAATTTGATCCTAATTTTAATTTAATTAAATAAATTAATCATTCAATTAGGTGTCGACACGTGTATCACCTTATTGGAAGAATTTAACTATTTGCTTTTATTTAATAATTTTATTTTACTCCTTCAATCAAGTGGTGACACGTGTCACATGATTGAATGTGAAAAATAAAACAAATAGTTAAGAGTATGCTTGGTGTGGGTTGAACCTGAAATCTCTCAGATAAAAAAAACTCAAGCCATTGCCACTACATCAACCTACTCATATTGATACAAAATTGCGATGAAGAGGAGCACACATATATAAGGGTGCAGTTTGTATCAACATGAGTAGGTTGGTGAAATGGTAATGGCTTGAGTTTTTTATTCAGGAGATCTCAGGTTTAACCCACGCCAAGCACGCTCCTGACTGGAGGAGGAAAATAAAATTATTAAATAAAAATAAATAGATAAATTCCTCCAATAAGGTCCCGTTAAATTTTAACGGCTGGTGGTCAAAATAGGTCCAAATATATAGTTGGGTGGTCGAATTTTAAATTTGTATAGTTCAATGGTCAAAATAGATCATACCTAATAGTTGGGTGATCACCTAGGTAGTTCACCCTTATATTTTTTATGGGTTAATATTGGCTTGATATAAAAAAAAAATAAGTGTCTAAACTATCTCATTTTTTCTTTTAGGTATCTAATTTTTTTTTCTTTGCTTAAGTGAAAAATAAGTGCCTAAACTATATCATTTTTTCCAGACAGATGCTTAAAGTATTTTTCGGGCCAAACAAGTGTCTAACGTTTTCAACGTTACTCAAATAGTTGCCTTACCATTAACAGCTGTTAAAAGAATTTTGTTAGTCAATAAAAACATGACACATGACTGTATTAAACTTTTTTGAATTTTTCTTAAAAATAAATCAGAACTTTTAAAAATATCTTGAAAATTTCAAATAATCTCAAAATAGTCCCTAAATCCTTAAACCCCTCAAATTCGACTACTCCCACCGGCGTTGGTCGCGTTTTCGGCAACGAAATGAAGCGTCCTCCCCTCATCATTGTTCATCGTCTGTTATGTCGCCTTTCGTCGAAAATCATTCGAATGAACCATTCAACGATCTCGGTGTTTTGCATGGCATCGATCAATTTTCGGCGACGAGATAGGGTGGATGATCGTGATGATCCGACGACGAATGTGATAGGCGGCAGCATGGTAATTAGCGACGAAATCAGGTCAAATTAAGATTTCGGTGTTAGGAGTTTCAAATTTTGGGGCTATTTTGTGAAATTTAGGGTAATTTTATTTTATTATTTTTAAATATAATTTGAGAAAATTAAGAAGCTGACACGTGTCAGATAACAGAAGTTAACGGTAAAAATTAACGGGCAGTAACGACGGGCACCTATTTAAGTAACGTTGAAAATGTTAGGCACCTATTTGGCCTGAAAAAATACTTTGAGCACCTATATGAAAAAAGGTATAATTTGAGAACTTATTTGCCACTAAAGCCTTGTCCAAACTATCATTTTTTTTTTGCCAAAGTAGGTGTTCAATTGACTTTGAATGAGATAAAAAATGATAATTTGAGCACCTAAAAGGGGCAAAAAAATAAGAACCTAAAAATTAGAATTGTTTAGACACTTATTTTGATATTAAGTCGTTAATATCATGCACATGTAGTGAATTTTTTTCATAGAGAAAAAACTATTTAACCATTAAAATCTACCACCTAAATTTACCCTTAATTCCTTAAACTTTAAATTCTAACCATAATCCTAAATTTCAAACACTAAAATCTTACCTAAACTTTAAGCCCTAAACTAAAACAATCACAGTTTATCTATTTTTTATTTGAACAATTCCTTTTGCGAGGATTGAATAAAATATAGTAAGATTTTGAGTTGAATGTGTATTTGGTAGGTCATCTGATCCATAAACTACTTGGGTCGTAGACTCGCAGTTTTAGTGCGTTTCATTATCGATTAAATTAATTCGATTTTAAAAATCAGTTAGCATATTGGTTCGACTGAAAGTTTATGCAAATTAATGGGGAACAACTGAACTAAACACCCCTAATGATTAAGATTGATAAAGGCAAACCTTGTAAAGCAAGAAAACAAGACAATGCAATTGCAACCGATTCTGAAAACAACATTCCAACTCCAAATGGATAAAAATCCCGGGTCAATTAAACCAACAGAACAACTGATATTTTGCACGAATAACCAAAATATGAAATTCAACCCTTGCCATTTGCAAACAAAACCTACTGAAGTAAAACTGTCATTGTATTGTATTGAAAACAAACACGAATATACTTGAATACCCTTGCTAATGTTTTTCCTTTCCACTTGAACCTTGTCAAACACAAATTCCGCAACAGCACGAAGCTGGTCAACCCCAACAACAACGCCTTTCGAAGCTTACAAGATAAAACTAACGGCAAAGAAACCTGGAAAAGAGCTATACACCGAGTTAAAAGGATAAGAAAAGCCCCCAGTCTCTCTCATGTCCTCCATCGCTTGTTCTTGCCACATCCCCCAAAATATTAATAGAATAATAAGGAAGAAAAAAGATGATATGTTGTGTTGTAGATTAAAAATAGTTTACAATGCACATGGTTCTAAACAGGTATGGCGTCGTTATTTGACGTGTCTTCACATCTCAATACGATACCCTCGAGGCTAGCTGGGAAGATACATTTGGCCCATTGGCATCCGGTTGTAATCGGTTCAGGCGGAGGAACAATCATAAGAACATTGTCATTTCTCTGAACCACTCCCATTACACTAACTGTGCTTCCTTCCTTGATATACCTGTAAACATAAAATTGCATTTTCAAAATAGTTCCCAAAATGATGAGAGTTTGGAAGAAAATTTCAAGATAACCCCCCTATTAGCCATTGGTGAAATAGAGAGACCCTCGGGATACCATTTATTGTTCCGGCAACTTAAGCTATTAATATCACGGTGAAACGAATAGGAGAGAAATTTACCCTTCTTTCAGTCGCATTAAACGGTCATCACTTGAAAGGTTCCTTTCTCCCAACCACCTGATGAACTCTGGAGACAATGTTTCGTTGGCTGGGTTGACATCTATAACAATCGAGTCATCCACATAAGGAGTCACTGATGCTCCATTCCCTGTTTTAACTAATGCTCTCAAGCCCGACTGGAAATCTGAGATGTAGAAGTCAACTGAACGCCTCTGTCAAAATGACATAGAAAAGGTTATATTCGAAAGAGAAAGAAGCCTGGAGAATAGTACCCATGTCCTGACACTTGTATCAACGCATATCTAGACATGGGTATATGGGGGATATGAACCTCCAAATACAAGGAAACTTAAAAAAGCTTCAATATAGATATGTCAAACACATACACATTTTCAACAATTACACACCCAATTCCAAAGTTACATAGCTACATGAAATTCTAAAATAAGGACAAGACTTTGTTTGAATTGTATAAACAATGAAACAAGGAAATAATAATTTTTCATAAAAATTCAAGAAAAGGTTAAAAAATATTAACAATTCAACACTTACTTCCAACAATCGGAGTCCCCAGGTAAAACGACGATGTGTAGGATTGGCAGCTTTGGAATCCCATCCTCGATACTCATATAAACTAGTTGATGTATAAACACATCTTGGAAGCTTCTGGAAGGATGACTCAAGAGGAACATTCCCACATGTTACCACCTTCAAAATTAACAAACAATTAATCAATATCATCTACGGATTAACAAGTAGATAACATTAAATGAATCCAACAAAAAGCATAAGCACACAAGAATAAGCAACCAGTAATTCAGTTGCCACTAGTAAGAGGAGTTCAACAGTTACAGGGGATCATATGTGCATAAAACAAAGGCTGCAAGATATCCATTGTACATGGTTTTCGATACAATGGTTGCTAGGATTGGTAAGACCTTGAGTTGATAACCTGATGTCCACTCCAATTATATCTTCTAATAAAATATCACACTTCAAACTATATAGGATCGTGTCATTATAGATTGCTATTTTCCAGTAGCAATTATGAAAATGTCATATCTGAAAATTAGATTAGATTACTTACCCCAGATATTTTCACAAATTGTCCATTTTTTGCATTTCTAAGCTCTGCATCCGGATAACTAGCAATGAAACCCATAATAGCTTTTCTCCCCCAACAAGAGTTCCAAGCAAATAATGCAGCAACAGTACCAAAAAGAACCACAACAACAATGAGGAGAATGGCATTGTGAACTGCTCCAAGAATAAAACCACCAGCAATGAAACCCATTACAAAGAGCAGTATCAGTGCATATAATATTAGTTTCGGGAAGTTTTTCTTGAAAGAAAACTCATCATTCTGGCCAAGAATATTCACAGCCTGATTATGAACGGCAGAACCTTTCAATTTCATTGATCCCATAGATTCCAAAGGACCAGACACTTTCCGAGGAGCACCAGAGGAATTTAGTGGCCCAGAAGAGATGGGCCCAGATGTAATAAGGCCAGTTGTAGGGAGAACAGGAGGAAGAGGACCAGAATTTTGACGTCCACTTGGCGTCACTCCACCTGATTGCGGACCGGATGATTTCTTCACAGGATCCCCATGTCTATTTAGCGGTCCAGAGTTTGACTTCTTCAATGAACCTGAACCAGGCATGCCTCCAGTGGCAACAGGACCTGATGTGGTATAGCCAGCCCGAGGTGCTGCATTAGGCATGATTGGTCCAGAATGTGAAGCAGCACCCCCAAAAGATCCGGTCCTTGAAGGAGCATTACTTATAGGTCCAGATTTCCTGGACTTGGAACCATCTGTAGGGATATCGAACATTTTCCCCAGTTCTCCTGACTTTTTAATATCTCCACCAGTATAGGGCATGGCCACTGAGCTCATGGTTGGAGTCCTTTCTTTAGGCTGCTCTGGCCTGCCAGACACATAGAGCCCATTGCTGAGCTTATGAGATGGGAATCTGGAACCCATCTAGCTTCCTATGTAGAACGCAGAAGATATTTAAATAGAAAGGTTTCTAGTAGTACGCCGTTAAGTACGTCAAAGCCCCCCTGAAAAAAAAAGCACATTATCTATTAGAAGAATATTTCAATTCTAATGATTTTAGAGATAAATTCTGGCATTGAAAGAATCAAGCATCCGAGGACACAGACCCAACTGATCAGGTACTCGCAGAAACACACAGATAGCAGCAGGAAAATGCACATATTTACAACATTACTCTTCTATATGAAGAAATATTATTACAATAAAATTCACCACAAGGAAGCAGCACAACAAATCCAATAACTAATATCATCACATATTTCCATTTGAGCAAAAGCATAAGTTGGTTCAATAGTCAATCCTCCAATTTTAGTCAGATCTCTAGAATGAGATGCAGCATAACTGACGGCAATGCAGATATCATGAATCTCAATGAAGAAAATTCAGTGACAGGAAAAAGAATGATAAAGATGACGAAAACTGAAAGGTAAAATTGAATAAACCAACTAGATCAAATCAGTGCACAGGAAAAAGGTTCGAGAATCAGTTTCCTCAAACATAGTTGTTGAAAAGAAGAATCATATAACACAACCTCAGTGTCTTCTGATTAATATTCTAAAAGGTTCTATGATATCCTACAACAAAGTTCAAGAGCTTCACTGTGATTGACCTGAGAGTCTGAGAGTACTTTGTTCACATGTTTTCATAAAAAACTATCTATGCATGCTGAAGTCACAAACTAGGAATCCCGTATTACTATGCAGAATTTATCAACACAAACATATAGAATAGAAGTGAAGGGAACCATGAAGATCTGAAACCATGAAAAAGAACCAGAATCTCAAGTGTAGTTCATTATAATTCGAAAAAAATACTTTATTTTCCTCCTAAATGGTTTAAAAAGATGAAGGAACTACTAAATCAAACTATAAGTCAAATAACTCAGATTCTACAAGAGATCATTAACATATTCATTAAAAGGTAAACCCAAATAAAAAGCACTAAGCATACCTAGATCACAACTTGAAACAAAATCAATGAAGAGATTGAGATCCAAGGCTGCAGTAACAGAAGCTCCCAATAATCAAATATGTCGATTCAATATTTTCAGGCTCCTTTTATGGCTAGTAATAAAAACAATAGATCGTAGATTGTCATACTTTCCAATTAAGAAACATGCCACACAAAAAGACACCCAAAGAAGAAAATTGACAGCCCAAATCAAGCAGGAAAAGGAAAGTGCATCCCCATCCTAATTTCTTTTCCTAAAATAGATTAAAGAAAAATTCTAATGTAAACAAGCAGAAATTTTCAAGCTGAAGGAGTAAAGCTCAATGTATGATAAAAATACTTAATTTCATTATTATTTTCCTTAGCCAACACTTTTCCTCAACAGACTCATACAGAAAATGGGAAAAGGGCCATTTTTTTGCTTAACAAGACCCTTTAAAAAGTAAAATCAATGTCTAGGCAACAAAATAAAGCAAACCCAGATCACCATTTTGAAGAAAAACCAATAACACGGGACAGATCTGAGGAAAATGAACAGGTTTTCAAAAGAGTGAAAGGAATATGAAGACAAAGACATACCTGGAACTGAAGAAGAGGAAATCAGGAGATTTGGAAACATTATACGAGGAAAAACATAACCAAACATAACAAAACAAAAACAAGACAATAATCCCACTGTTCTCCCTCTCTGTACCTCTAAGTTTTAGCTGTTTACTGGGTTGTTTTTTCTTTCTTATTCTTCTCTCTTTTTGGGATTTTTTTACTTTTAGTTTAAGAACAGTAGCGAGTTTTTCCTCCTTTTTTTTGGTTATATTATTATTCTTGGTGCTTCACTCATTTAGACTTTGAGACTTGAAAGAGCCGCAACGCAACAACTGGTGGGTTGTCTCATCCGACAACTTCTCCAATATTTTTTAATAATAAATTATTTTAAGAACGTACCACGGGTTGGCTTTATCTTTTCTTAAACAAATTTTAGACATAAATTAGTGTTATTTTATCATTTACTATGTTTAACAGCTATAAATACAAAATACAGACAATATATAATCAGGATATTAATTATTAAACCTTTTTTTTTTCTTTTTAAATCGATTAATTCAAAATAATTTTCGAGGTGGAATAAATTATTGAAAAGATAATATAAACAATATTTAGCACATCAATAAAATGTTAAATAAAAAACAAACAACTTTCATCACTTCAAAATAAATTGTTTTAATAGACGTCATATTTATTTTGTGACATTTTTTACACACCTACAGATTTATTTAGTTGGAGAGAATGAATATTTAATATATATACTATTTATTAAATTATTAATGTGTTGAAATGGTTAAATTTATATAGGATGAGTCTACCACGCTCAACGAACATCGCTTAACAGCACTAACGTTGAACATCGTTAAACATCATTAAATCGATTAAAAAAATTAAAAAATTCAATGACTCAACATATAATTATAAATTATTTAAAATAAAATTTTAATTAAATTATTTTTATATATATTATATTTTTAATTTTTTTAAGTAATTAGATTAAATATCAACTTTAGTCAATTTAAAAAATAAAAAACTCTAAACATTAAATTCATAACTTTGAACTCTAAATCCTAAACCCAATGTTAGAATTTTGCTTTTCTCCGGCGATGATGGTTTCTTTCTGGCCGCATCACCATTATAAGAGATGATTTGGACCTTGACAAATAACGGCGAGTGATTGAAACATAATTTAAGGTAGATGGAAAGGCATCAGCCTCAGTAGCTGTGTTCTCAGATTCATAATTTCCTACCGAAATGGAGGGTTTCTGAGCAGTGTCACTTCGTTGAACTTGTGGGTGTGGCCAAAGGAATTCTTCTACATCTGCTAGACTTGCTAATGGGGTTTAATAAATAATCACAAAGAAATTTCTCTCCTTGGGTTCCACACAGACGCAGACGTAAGACGAGTGATGCACAGTCTAGGGTGTTCATATCCGGTACCCAGATTTTTGAGAACCTTAAATTTTGGGTACCCCGGGCACCTTAAATTTCGGGTACTTAAAAGTCGGCCCGTGACCCGGCCTATAAGAATTCGGTACCTACAAATCGGGTACTCGTAAAATTTGGGTATCCGAAAAATTGGGTACCGGGTACCCAGTTATTATATATATATATATATATTAAATGTATTTTAAAAAAACATAGGAAACACATAAAATTTCATGATATATATTTCAAACACAAAAATTATTAATTTGAGTTTACTTTTAAGAGAGAAATATTTGGATATATATATATATATATATATATATATATATATATTAAAGTTTATCGACAAAAGAAGGTATTAAAAATATTAATTTCGATCATGATTTTTCTTCCGACTCTCATATTGACAAATTAATATAAATATTTTTTGAAAAAGTTTAAACTTAAAAGTATATAATACAAGTATAAAAAGAAGTTAGGAATTTAAAATTAATTTTAGGGAAAAATAATAAAAAACATAAAATGAAAATAAAAGTTAAAATATAAAATATATAAATATTAAAATTAACGTGTCGGGTCGAGTACTCGGTTATAAAAAATCACGGCCCTGACCCGCCCCAACTACCCGGAAAATATTGTGGGTCGGGTACTCGGCCCAAAAAATTCGAGTATTTTAAAATAAATATCCGATAAATTTTAATCGGGTAGACGAGTCGAGTAGTTCGGGCCGGGTATTTTTGAACACCCCTAATGCACACACTAACACAATTTATGATTCATGGTTTAGCGTTCAGGGTTTTTGGGTTTTAAGTTTTGGGTTCAGGATTTAGGATTTAAAGTTTAGTATTTAATGTTTAAAGTTAAGTGTTTAGAGTTTAGGGTTTATGGTTAGTGTTTTTTTATTTTTTAAATTAACCAAGGTTGGTATTTGATATAATTATTTAAAAAAGATTAAAAAATGTAATATATGTGGAAAATAATTGAATTGAAATTTTATTTTAAATAATTTATAATTATATGTTTAGTCCCTAAAATTTGTAATCTTTATTAATCAATTCAACGATGTTCAACATTAGTGATGATGTTTAGCGGTGTTCGTCGAGTGTGGTAGAATTTTCTATTTATATATAACTTTGGTATGTAATGTAATTATTTGTTGAATAAAATTTTATAGAAAAAATTCTATTTCGTGAGGATGATAAAATTTAATTTAATATTGTATATTATCATTATTCGTATGTATACTTTTTCACAACTATCATCATTCTCGATTTTCAAGCATACGTTTTCATTTTTTTCTGAGCTGGACATTTGATGCAGAATCAAGTGAAAATAATATTAAATTATAAGTACCTAAAAGTATTAAATTCCAAAAATATATTAGAAATATTTGCTCAAAAGATTTTAAATTAAATTTTAATGAAATGTTGCAACTTGCTGAAAAGAAATTATTAATCCGTGTTATGACTACACTCCGTGCTTTCAGCTTTGTGACCTACATAGTGTTATCCCAACTAAACGTTGTCGTTTTGTTCCGGGACCCGAAATCCTTTCTCTATCTACTCTAGAGACGGGGAAAATTTTTCAACGATCCAAACCGAATAGAGTGTAAAAGTTGTATATTGGACAATAAGACCCATCAAGCGAAAATTGAGAAATAATGATCCTACAAGTTTGACATTGAATAGTATTAAATTATAGTAGCGGATATTGCATCATGATTTTTTTAATTATTATGTTTCTAAATTATGACTACAATAACTTTAAAAACTATAATGATATAGTCGTTACAAGTTATAACCATAATTTAACAAGCTTTGATAGTAAATAGTAATTCTCATGCATCTCAAATCCCAAAAATTTCCATATATATTTTTATTTGAATGGGTTTGTTTGGGTTTGTCCTATTGATTTTCATACATTAAGATTCAAAGTTAAATCTGGTTCGAACATACATTCAACAAACAATAATTAGTATCATTCATGCCATACCATTAAACATGCCACGGGTATCTAGTAGTGACTACTGACTAGTGAATCTCAAAACAATTGCACTAGACGAGAAAATGGAATTGAATGTTTCAAGAATCATGTTACAAAATATGTTTTTGTTTCACAGGGTTATGAAAATTCCGTTGGTTAGTTTCATAGTTTGTACGGTATCTGCATCGGAAACATTTTGTTGCAGTTGACATGGAATTAGGAATAGAAACAGATAACGCATCAGCACTCAGGAGCAGCATTTTTGCACCAACCATTCCAACCTGCCATGTTCCATGAAATACTACTTGCTGTAACTTGGAGTTGGGAACAGAAAAAGTTACCGAAATGGTAAGCGTAGTTAGTGAAGAGTTTTTAAAGGAAGAAATTGAGAACTTACAAGTCCTTAAGACATGAACTTTGGTCTTCTTCCGGTTCATCCGGGGCTTTCCGGTCTAGTGAAAAAGCTGATGTTATTTGTGCCGGAGTGGACATCGAGTTACGATGCAAAAGGGGGAGGTTTTCAACTGAAGCGCGGCTGGAAGTAGGCGGTGAAGGTGAAAATGAGTAGCTTTTGTTGTCCGGTCCGACGCTGATGGGGAGTGGTGATGGTGGAGATGAAGGGGGAGAAACATAACCATTCATCAAGTGTTCCATCACACAAAAAATATGGTCCTTTCTTTGCCGGATACAAGACAATAGTAGTTTGGTACCAGTGTCTGTTCATATGTTCAAATGAGCATGGCCAATTTTGCCGAGACTTGTTATTTGAACTGTAGGTGCATATGTGTGAACCTAACGGTCATGCCTCACCCGTCAGCTGCACTCTTGAGAGGATTTGAATCTATGCCTAATGGAAGGTTTAGCACCTAACCATTAGGTCAACCCCCATAGCTTATTAATAATTAGTTAAAACTAACGAGAAAGAGTCAGAAAATTTAAATTGCGGTGTTAGAATTTGTAAAAAAATTATATAATTTTTTTAAGTGAGGAAAAATGGTGGTAATTATTTTAATGGGTGTTAATATTATTTTTAACGGACATCAATACTTTTCTAAAATAATTTTAATTTTTATATAAAAATATTATTTTTTTCAAAAATTTTGGGTATCAGATGATACTATTTTATAAAATTGACTCCGTCAATATTGATACTTAATTGAGTTTATTATTCGAAAGTGAAAATATTATTGATTTAGCGGTGAAAAGAAAAATATTACTTTAAAACTAAAATAATATTGATGTGATGATGAAAATAAACATTGCACAAACAAATGTGCTTAAGTGAAACAGTACATGTTTTATCAATAACATAATAAATTTGTTATTTGGTATAGTGGCAAGGCTTTGAACCATTTTCTCCTCTCGGGTTTGAACCCTCCCACTACGAAATTAGTAGCAATATTTTTTACTTTTAAACCAATAAATTTAACAAGTTTTAGCCGCATTGTGACAAGTTTCTGGGTTGATTTAATGGTTAAGTGCTTAATCTTCCTCTGTAGATTCAGTTTTGAATCTTTCAATCTCTAAAATATTAGTATTTTTTTTAATTTTTAACATAAAAGAAAAGATTTATTTTTAATTTCGTAATATGTTTATTTTTAATTCTTAAACCAATACATGATGACATTGATTGAATTGATTATTCAGTAAAAGGATTTTGTTTTTATTATACATTAAATAAAAATAATTTTTACAAGATTATTATAGCATGCATGTGGTAGAAACAAAAAGTTTTCATAAGCGACTTAATTTTGAGTTTATGAATTCAATATAAGATTTAGGTGTTTAAAATTTAGGGTTATGGCTAGAATTTGAGGCTTGAGGTTAGAATTTAATGTTTATAGGTAAAAATTAAATCTTTGACATGTTATCTTAAAACATAAACCCTAACCTACAAACATTAAATGATAATCTTAAATCTTAAATTATAACCACAACCCTAAATTATAAACACCAAAATCTCTAAACCTTAAACTAAAACAAAAAAAAGCCTAAAATTATACCATTTGTAAAAAAAATTTGTTTCCAATGAAATATTTTCCTATTGTTTCTACACGCAATATGTAGAAATGTCAAAAACATCACCCCGAATTTAAGAAAAACCAGGCCGTAGCCCAGTAAGGTGGATACGGACACCTCTAACTGTGGGCCCAAAAGTTAAAAACCGATTCAAGCCGTCATATATAACCCCCGAATCTTAGACCGGGATAGAAATCAAAGTTCTGTTCATATTTTCAGTCTATTATCCTCTCCTCCGGTTCACTTGATTATAGAATCTTCAGGTTCGATTTCAGATTGACACATACAAGTTTGCATTTATTTTCAAATCAGGATCTGTAACCCGCTTAGGTGATTGATCAATTTGATTTTCGTTAACGTTTTCTAGGGTTTGCAAATTCGATTTTAATTCGGGAATCGGTTTCAGGGGGAACGGAAAATGTCAGGATACGAGAATGTAGTAGGCGGGAAGCTGAAGCTGAAGGGAAAAGCCTTAGATGTTAAGGCTGGTGGGATCAAGAAGAAAAAGAAGCATAAGAAACAGATTCAACATCATGACGAAATTACCCAAAACGATCTCTCTGATGCTGCTGTTTCCGGTCTGTTTTCTTTTCTCACTTTCAGATAATATTATTGGACTTTGGTTTGAGCATCGGATATGTCCGTGTTGAATATTTTCTATGTTTTTTAAATGTTTGTGTAAGGTACTCGTAACTGGTGTTTGATTATGGTATTTGTGGATTAGGAGTGTCAGATATGGATACATAAAATAAAGAGTTGAACCAACATTGCTTTTTCATATTAATATGGCAATTTCCTTTTTCTTTTCTTTACTCTGATTTCTTACGACTATTGCAATGTTGATACTACTTTTAGCCTTTTGGTAAAGTTAAGTCCAAGTCTCTAAATTGTTCATGTTTTACCCCCATGAAAGTTCCCAGAGAGATTCGCAAGAACTTTTTCTAGGGAAACATTATTTTTTGTTCTTTTTGCTGGTCAAATAGCTTTTAAAACAGTACATTACTGAGACATCCAAATCTGTGTGATTTTATCTATATTTTGTAGACCTTTTGCTTTACTGGAATTGGGTTGGGATAGTGTTGCTAAATGCTAATGGCACGGGGCGCACTCTAGGCACTAATAAACTCGAAAGAGTGGTCTAGTTTATTTCTCCATACCTGCAACAATTTCTTATTGTTTTGTTGACAAGTATGTATGATTCTTTTATGATTCCTAGTCTGTCACTAAATACTTAAAACTTTGAGAAGTTGAAGTATGATTCTTTTATGGTTAAAGAAATTGAGAACACAGTTAGTTTTGTTTGTGCCTCTACCCTTTTACAAAAAGGCACTGTCTAGGGTACACAGTTAGTTTATTTGGCCCAACCTGCTGCTTCTATAATGTTAGGCATTGTTAATTTAGCTGACCCAACCTGCTTCTATCATGTTACACGCTGTTTATTTATTTGGTTCAATGTGCGTCTGTGTTCCCGTTATTGAGTTTAGTGCACCATAATTGTGTCTAAACTCTAAACCTCATAATTTTAACTGTTACTTGATGTAGGTGGAACCACAGAAGTTTCTGTGGACCCGAATGAAGAAGATAACAATGATGCTGAGAAATCAAGTGGTGAGAGGAAGGCTCCTCATTATGATGATCATATTACCCCCGCAGAGAGACGATACATTGAGCAGAGGGAGCAACTCGACGTCCATAGGCTGGCTAAGCAAGCTAATAAATCCCACCGTGATAGAATCCAGGATTTCAACCAGTATCTGGCAAACATGAGTGAGCATTATGATATTCCGAAAGTTGGACCTGGTTAATTCGTGCAAAACCAGGGTTTTCGGATGGAACTTCTTTGTGTTGTGTAACAAAAGTCAAGAACAGAGAACTGCTTTGTTTTATGGATGTTGTTTGATGATATATCACAGATTATGCATATGATTTGTAGTTGCTGTATTTAATCATCATTACTTCCAGTATGGTTTTGACTAGTGCTTGCTCTCTGCCTGCTTGAACACGCTAAGTATGTTGTTCCTGTTCATAATTATTGAATTATTTATAACCTTATTTATAAAATTACGAACGATGAACAAAAACATTTGTTACGTTGAGAATACACCGGTAAAGAAAACTTTGAAGATTTGAAAATAGAGAAGAGAAACTGAAAGGAGTGTTCAGTCTTCAAGCAAAATTAGACCATTGGAGGCTTTGAAAAGTATAATAACAATATCTCCCTGGATAGTGAATCACTTTGTGTTCTCTGAGATACTTTGACAGTGAGTTTGCATGGGCAGGCACAAATTATGATTATAAAAAAGGCACCTGAGATATGCCACATTCAAGATACTGAATAAAGCAGTTACTTTATTATACTTGGTACCATTTTCCCATCCCAGCTTAAAAATAAATACAACTAAAAAAATCAACACATCTTATTGTTAAATTAATAAATAACGGTTTCTGGTCTCCTGCTGTCAAAAAGGGAAAGAGCAAACAAAAATACATAATAATGAATCCATAGCTATAGCACTCCAGACTTCAGGCATCTATTGAGATAGAATTCTCGTACATTCGAACATGGATAAGGAAGGGGGAGGTGGTAGGCTCTGGGTCTGGGAAACTCAGATTTTTAAACATCCCTTCACCTAGTCTCATCCTCCAATGCACGGAAACCAGCGGTCAGATCCTCATGGAGCTTTTTGAATTTTGCCACTAGAGCGTCCTCTCCTTCTGCTGGGTCTTCAAATTTTTGTGACCTGTGATGCCAAGAAATTAACACATTAAGCACGGCATTGCATTTGTAGCATAAAATCAGAATTCAACAGTGACTTGATTTCCATTCCTATTTTCATAAAACTTCAACTTACACCAATCGATAAAAGAGATCTCCGAGACGATGCTTGATGAGAGTGTATGTTATCCTTTGACCATCCATACCAGCCGCTTTCTCTACCGCCTGCACACGGATATTGCAGAACACATTAGTCAAACAGACTACAGTTGATAGACAGAAAAACTACAGCAATGAAGTAGTATAGACACTTTGTTTGAAACATGCAAAGCTAAAGGCAGAATGATTCATGCTCGATACATCTGTCAAAGAAAACATTTTCTTGACCTAACTTATCTATATATTTCCAGAAGAAAAAAAAGGATAAAAATGATGGACGCAAGCTGGACTGGGCCTCTTTTTCTAGAACCTCAAATTGTAATTTCTTTATCAGCAATAAAATGAAGCGTTATGGCATGGTCTAAATCTTTATCCTCGTGGATATTTCAAATTTCAAATACGAGCTTCCATCAACAACTTTTCAAGTAAAATAGCATAGAAATGACCCACTTAAAAAGTGTCATCATTCTCTTTTGCCTAGCTTTTCCAAATAACTGAAAATGACCATGATATAAATTCTAAAAAACACGGTGGCACTGATCAGCAGTTGAAAGAGTAGTAGAGAGCATAGATGCTTTACCTGGTTGGCCAAATTATTGAAATGGATAATATTGCGCATCATCCAGACAGACTTGTAGAATGGGCAGAACTTGTCATATCTGTCTCAAAAAAACCCAAAACCATGTTCATAGGAGGATTACCATATGAAGACAGGCATTGATACAATGATAGCTACTGAGACAATTTTAAGATATAAAACAGTAACAGCTGAAGCTTACGGAGTAAATGCATTCTGAGCAAGATAATCTTCCCTTAAAAGTTTAGCAGTTTCAAGTATGACCTTATCTGTTTCAGCAAGAGCATCTTTTCCTACAAGCTGTAAAAATACAAATTCCAGTTAGTGTTGAAATGATCTTTAAACATTTGTAGCCATGGGCTACATAGACTAATGTTAACATTACAAAAGGAACATGTTAGCAAAAGCAAAAACGAGGGGACAAGAGGGAGAACGTAACATTATGCCGTGTATGATTTAGTGCTCTGTCAAAAGTGACAACTTTTACATCTCAAATACCCTCTCTTTCAAGTATTTAAGCAGTATAATAGTTCCATTCCATCAAAGACTCGTTGCAAGATAAGGAAACATACCTGGACAATTTCATTCAAATCATCTTCCCTCTGAAGCACCTCTCGGGCTTTTGTTCTAATGCTGATAAAATCTGGATCAAACTTCTCATAGAAAGTTTCCAATGCCTGAAAACACGAGAAACAACCATTAAGGACTGGTATCACTTGGGGGGAAAGCCAGCCTGAGAAAAGAGAGTCAATGGATCATTTGGGAAAATTCAAACGGAAAGGGATCAGATTATGAACATACCCCTGAGTACTTTGAGTATGAAATAAGCCAGTTGACAGAAGGGAAATGCTTCCTCTGAGCAAGTTTCTTATCAAGACCCCAGAAAACCTAGCATTAAACCAACAAGGAAAAGATGCTAAGTTTTTACTGTAGGCGTGAAATTCATTCAAGGTAAAAGGAAGCAGAAAACAGCTGCCTTCAAAGGGAAAAACAATAATACTGAACTACATACCTGGACAATACTGAGGGTTGCAGACGTCACAGGGTCAGAGAAATCTCCTCCAGGAGGAGAAACAGCACCAACAATTGTGACACTCCCTGTACGTTCTGGCCCACCAAGGCATTTAACTTTCCCAGCACGTTCATAGAAAGAAGCCAACCTCGCTGCCAGATAAGCAGGATAACCACTATCAGCAGGCATTTCCGCCTGCAAGACACATTAAAACAGATAACAAAATTAGCTTAATAGAAAGAAAGCTGAGAAGCGAATGAATACCAGAATTACAAGACACTGAAACAGTAAATATTGTTTACATGCATTGTCATTGATGAAGTAGAACTAGTTATAAAAAGCAAATAACAGTTACCGAATAAACTGCTTAATGATAAAAATTATTACTTAGCACCAAAGTCCTGAACTTTATGAAAGTTCATAAAATATTTTCATTAGTGAAGTTTTGATGAAGATTTTTACCAGCCGCCCAGAAATTTCACGTAATGCTTCTGCCCAACGAGATGTTGAATCTGCCATCATACTAACATTGTAGCCCATATCTCTGAAGTATTCAGCTATAGTGATCCCTGCAAATCCGCGAAACAGCCCAAAAGAATGTTACAAGATGTATTGTTTCACAATACATGATAAGAATAAGAATAATAGAAATAGCAAAAAAACAAACCAAGATCCTCAGTCATTATTATAATTTATGGAAATTGCCCAAATATAATAACCGCACTTGGGCCTTAGCAACGAAGATATCTCAGCAATTGTTCGATATGCAATAAATATGATGAACAGAGCATAGCTTTTACCAGTATAAATTGAGGCTTCACGGGCAGCCACAGGCATGTTAGAAGTGTTAGCCACAAGTGTTGTGCGCTTCATGACAGATTCTTCACGACCATCAGGCAATGTCATTGTCAATTGAGGGAAATCCATAAGAACCTAAAAAATAAACATAAAATCAGGAGACTAAAATCTCCAAAGATTGATTTATCTTACAAAACAGATGAAGAAAAAAATACCTCAGCCATTTCATTTCCTCGCTCTCCACAACCAACATAGACAACGGCGTCAGAATTAGAGTACTGCACATGATAAGGAAAATAAGGACAAGGAATATCTATGATTGGAAGAAGCTAAATCTCGATAGAAATATAAGAAAAAAATTACTACCTTGGAAAGAGCTTGACTGATTACAGTTTTACCACAGCCAAATGCACCAGGAATAGCACATGTTCCACCAAGAACTGAAGGGAATAGGGCATCAAGAACACGCTGATCAAAAAAGAGGGGAAAAAAGTTCATCAGCAAATCACATCCTTAGAAAGAAGTGTAAACGGAAACAACCCACAATAAGACATACCTGCCCGGTAAGCAGAGGAGTATCTGCAGCAAGTTTTGATGCAACAGGTCTTGGTGTACGCACAGGCCATGACTACAGACAGATGTAGAACATTCCAAGTCAAAAATTTGAAAGTTAAAAAATGTTATTAGCGTTTTATCAGTAATGCAGGAAAAGTAATGATGTCACTTAAACAACATGGCCAAAACCAAATGTAAAGTGACTACAAATTTAACAATCGACAGCTAATAACACAGCTCAACCTTTCTAGGCAGAGATGACCAGATCCACCCAACAACTTGACCAAACAAATCAAAAAATGAGCCCAGACCCACCTAATGTCACATAAAGTCATTTAAAATGTCATGATGAAAAGGGAAACAGCAAACCTGAAGCATGGTGAACTCTTTTTTAACACCTTGAAACTCAAGTTCCAGCACAGTATCCTGCCATGAAGTAAAAGGGTTAGTTATAGCAAAAAGAAAGTTTCAACCACTTAAAGCATATAAATGGCACGATATAAACTTTCAACAGCCAAACCTTTATCGAATATTGACCGGGGGGAGCTATGTAAGTGATTTTTCCCATTGCATCAGGAGGAAGGGCAACATGATGTTGCATCAAACTGTTTTCAAAGACGGTCTGCATTTGAATTTCAAAGCACCAATATAAAGACCTTATAAGAATTAAACAAAATAAAATAACCCAACCAAATTATCGACCTCTTTCCTTTGAAACAATAGGTGTTAAAGGGGCAGCCCATTTTAATGCTAAAAAGTATTAAAAAACTGTAAAAATTATATTTGTATTTTAAAAGTAAATGAACAATAATTCAGGACAAATTGAAAAAATAAAATAAATCATGCCTAAGTCAGGCCTAATTTGGGCCGGGTTAGGCAGATAGCTTAGCCCTTGAACAACTTTATTCTAAGGTAACGAGGGTATACATTTTGCCTTAAAAGATGCAAATCACTGAAATCATATATATTCTACATTTTCTCTTTTTTTTATCCCTACACCTCAAAAGAAAATTATGAAAGGATAGCCTCCTTTTTGTAGGTGTTTATCAGCTTTGTTGAGGACAGGATTGTCTATATTCTCACCTTTGTGCACCAAAATAAAAGCAAATTCCAATTAGCAACTCTCTCATCATCTGTCTCCATCCCCCTCCCCATTAATTTTCTTTTAAAACCAAAACCCGATAATTTTCATTTTGCTTAAATTCCATAGATGATTGAATATCTCTCCCCTTATCAGTAACCATAATCATAATCTGATTATTTTCTATTTTGAGGAAAACTACTAACAATCTCTAAAAAGGGGATTAGTGTGTTACTCAACTGAGCATCACTTGCATCTCCCAAAAAGGTTAACCAACTATGGATATTCAGTTGCTTCGTACCTTGATAGAGCCTTACAAAATTTCTTACCTAAGGAACTACATATATAAAAGATAAAGGACAGAACAAGGCCATTAAACTTACAGCATATAGGTCACCACCAGTTAAAAGGTCCCCCTCGCCTGCAGGAAGTAAGCATTGTATTGAACATCAACCTCAGAAACCAATCTCTATATATGTTGCATTCTAAAAGCTCCATACCTATTTTTTTAGGCTGAAAATCCCAAAGAACATCTTTGTCGAGAGCAGGGACAGAGACTCCACGAGGGATATACACATCGCCCGATCTTTTAGCAATAGTTTTCAAAGGCCTCTGTGTTGATAGATAGCATTGAAACAAAAGACCAGAGCAGATATCAATTGATATTGAGTACACAATAACAATAATATATAACAGCATAGCTAGTAACAGGTTAATTGATTTTAGTGACAAAATAAACAACAGGAAGACCTAGGAAAATAAGAATTTAAACTCTCTGTAAAGGATGCTTGAACCTGAATGCCATCAAAGATATTTCCCAAAATTCCTGGTCCCAACTCAACAGACAGAGGCTGCAACATTAACGTATGATTATAAGCTTGAAAATTGAATCAGCAGAGTCAGGAACTTGGTTTTAGTGCAGTTTTAAACAATTATACACCTTGTGTGTCCGCAGAACTGGATCATTTACCATCAGACCGGCTGTTTCTTCATAAACTGAAATAAGAATAAATTCTTACTTCCATTTTATGTACAAACGATCTTTCCAAACAACAGAGGACGTAAATAGATGGCAGTTTAAGTGAAAAGGCTAATGTTACTATTAATAAAACACCTTGGATTGTAGCAGAGTCTCCTTCCAACCGAATAATTTCACCGATCAGATTGTCATGACCAACACGGACTAATTCATACATGGCAGCACCACCCATTCCATCAGCAACAACAACTGGTCCTGACACCTGCAATGTGAAAATTGAAGTGAGGAAACAAGGAACCCAAAAAAGAGACAACGAAGAAGAAGAAGAAGAAATGCGTCAACCCAACTCTTTCAGTAGATTGGTAGCCAATCAGAAAAGCAATTCATGTCGATGGAATAGAGATATGAAAATAATACTTTAAGCATAATATTCATTTTTTGTGGAAAAAACAGAAATGGATATCTAGCCATTTCTTCAAAAACACAATTACTTGTATATCTGCATAAAATTGTCGGTTTACATTTTGTATAGTCATGGAATTCACAATAGCAAGTTACTTCAAGCAAACGCTCTGCTATAAGTTGTGGCAGCAAAATTGATTCTTATCCAGGCTGAGCATCCAAATCAAGTAGACCATTGTTGCTCAAGATTGAGCAATGAAAACAATGAAATATAGAGACCAAATCACAACATTTACTATGACCTGTCTAACAGAAGCTACAGTAGTTTGACAAAATAAACGGTCATTGGAAACCAAGCAAAGGAGCAATTTTTATTACAAAGCAGATAGACTACAAAGCAGTGAAAGCGTGAAATAAGGAATAAACATAAAAAAATGAAGGTAAACCCCAACATATATTATTAGGCTAACTACTCATTTGAATAAAAAAAAACGCATACAATGAAAGAAATACTCGTGTAAATTGACAACCAGATCAGTCCAAAATTCACTGATCAAGCATTACAAATAACAAAAGAAAAGAAAGATGTCCCCATAGAAACATATCAAAGATTAAAACTTTCCAAATCATTATATAATAACTATTAACAAATGAAACGCAGATCAAGAATAAAAAACTCAAAATTTAAATAAAGAAAACAGATCAAGAATTAAAAAAACTCAAAATTCAAATAAAGAAAACAGATCAAGAATAAAAAAAAACTGAAAATTCAAATAAAGAAAACAGATCAAGAAATCAAAAAGAACATAAACGTCTAAAATCAACAAGATTGAAGTTATTAACAAGACAGAATGCAGATCATCCAATAAAGATCTTCGAAACATATCCGGTTAAACTCAATCCAACCTAAAAAAACAATTCAAAACGAAAGTAAAATATAAATAATGAGGGGGGAATCCACCTTGCGAACATAGCCATATTCGCTCTCTTTCTCTGAATCCTCAAACGTCGTCAATCTGGCTCCAAAAGCTGACGGCATTTTTTCCACTTAACTGAAATTAGATGAAAAAAATGAAACGAATCCGATCAAATATTGATTGAAGGAGTTTAACTAGAGAATTTCAAGATCTGATCAAACTAGGAAAACCGACTCGACTTTAGTAGAGAGAAAGAAATATAGTACCGATCAAAACCCTAGTGATTAAATCGAGAGAAGAATGCAGTGATGCAAAGAAGAAGAGGAGGAAAGAACTACTCTGAAAGCGAAGGCAAGAGAGAGAAGAGGCCGTGAATCATGAGATATATGATGACGGTAAATGATTTATTTAATAATTTATTTAATTTACTAATTCTTTGAAAAATAATATAACAGCTGTTTTTTTTTAAATAAAGATAAATTTCCAGTCTTGTAAAAAAAAAGAGATATAGAGAGAGAGATAAGTTTCAATTAAGTACTTATTTTTCTCCTTCTTATATAGTTGCTTTTATTTTTTAAAATAAAATACTATAATACCACTAATTTGTGGCATATTATTTGATATAAATTCATTTATCACTGTCATTATAGATTATATTTAATTAATTAATTAACGCTTATAGGGTTAATGATTATTTAATAATTGATTAAAAATATTTTTATTATATTACTTTCATTTGAAAATCTAACAAAGTAATTTATTAATCTTATATTATTGAAAGAGTAATCTAAAAAAGTAGTATCGTCTTCATTATAAATAACTATGACATATCTATGTTTTTTTAATCATTGTTTTTCAACTCATTTGATCGTTTATTTTAGATTCGAGTTTTGTATAGGCTCATTATGGGAACGATCATTTTAACTCAGTTTTTTTAATTTACAATATCAGAATTTGAATCACTAATATTTTTTAAATGACTTAAAATTTAATCCCGAGACTAACTGGTTGTTAGTAATTATATATATATATATATATATACACACACGCTTTGAATACGTTTTAGATAATTATTTGGTAAATTGGACGTGGAATTTTTTAATATAAATTTACATATTATTTACTATTTCAAAAAAATACATTGCATATAAATCCATATGATTAGTGAATAGAAAATAATAAGTAAATTTTGGTTGTTGACTTTTAAAAAATATAAACTATAATTTCTTAAATTAATTATAATCTCAATTCTTAAATTAAAATTTATTGTATCTAAACTTATAATTTCAAAAAAAATATTATGTTTGTAATGTTATATTTTGACTCAAATTCTAATTAGTAACATAGTACTCTTTTTTCTCTAATAGAATTTTTAACGAGACTCATGTTGAAGTTTCAACCCGGTACGATTATATAATAACTTCATATTCTCTTTTCAAAAAAAATTTGGGTTTCACTATAATTCTAGTAGTTGAATATTACTTGGTAATTAAGGTTTACTTTAATGAGTACATGTTTATTTTAGGTATTAGATCTTATTGAATAAATTTTTTTGATGATCAAGTATTTGAGTCTATAGACTGAGTTTAACCTTTTGAATTAGGAGAGAACAAGAGAATGAGAGAATTATTATTTGCAGAGATGTAATCACTTTTAGGTATTCTACAACTATTGTGACTATGTTGTAGAGATGAGTATTGTAGAGATTTTACGAAGAGTGTTTTGGTTTTACCGGGTCATGAGATTTGTACACCGGATTTTGAGATTATATGGGCTATCGTATATTTGTACTCTTCGTGTTCTCTACGTTGATAGTAAATTGTTCGTTTCTCTCGCTTATAAAAGTTGACTATACTAAACCACGTTAAATCTTATCTCATGTGCATATCTTGGTCTATATTGTTATCGTTTGGTTATTTGCCGCATACCAAAATTTTAAATTCTAACAAGTAACAAATAAATTAATATTTTTTAATATTCGTAATATAATCTAATGATAATAATTATTCTGTAAAATTAAATAAATGTTAAATCCAGAGATAAAGATACATTTAGAGGATGAGAATCGAGAAATGTAGTCCATAAGTTGGTAGTCTACGTGGACAGGGATTAGAGGGGACAACGCAACTCTAAGCGGGTGCGGAGGTAGTTTCCTGAAGGTAAGGCCGAAGCCCATGCGTCACTCTCACATCTTATTAATAATTCTAAATTCTGATGTAAACGTATTGCTGTTCTTTTTTCCCCAATCATTTCTTCCCTTCCTGCTGTTGTTACTACAGCTTACTTTTCCCTCATAGATTCATGAGGTCTATGTTTTTTTTTTATCAAATGAAAATTCATTCAACCAAAACAACACATACAATGGTAAAAAAAATGAGCCAACAAATAAACCTCGCAAAAAGATAAAAAAAAAAGACATCAAAAAGAGGCACGTAGGCCATGAAACATTCGAAAAAACGGAACAACACATAGAGAAAGTCCCAACACAAAGTCGATATACGTGCCTCTGACTACAATCATGCGAGAGCTTCATCCAGGTTTCCTCTTTCGATGGATAGATGGTTTTATCATCACAATTGATGTAGGAAAAAAAATAATCTTGGTGAAACAGCCGGCGATCATCGTAGCAACCTGAAGAAGGTTTTCACAATGAGAGGCGCCCATAGGAAAAAACGGCCAAATAAAAACCAAAACAATTAAAAACCTAAGATCATACAACTTCGCAGGACATAATAGGATCCTAGGGGAAGGAACACAGTCCATATCCATGATTCGTTCCTTTCATTCAATGAGCATAGCTGGAACCAAAAGACTCATGGATATTGTGTATATCTCTAATAAGGGATATTCGCTAAAGCAACATCGGGAGTAGACCCTGAACCATTCGAAAACAAGACAAAATTATTAACCCTCAACAGATAGACCCGGTACACCAAGGCGACCAAAACAGCTAAAAGTAGGCTCTGCTTGTATTTCTTTGTGAAAATCATAATGAGCTGGCCACTTCACGGGAAAAAGAAAACCAAATCCCGTAAAAGCTAGATATGCTCGGCTGAAAAGGAAAGAATGGATAAAAGTGGAATGGGCTTCATGCATAGGGAAACTATCCAAATAAAGATCAAAAAGCTCTTGACCCATAAACCCATTTCACGCTTTGACCGGCGAAAGTCATCGCCTCCACCGCTCTTCCGACCGGCGTCGCAACCAACTCCCTGAAGCAGACACCTTGGTGGTCAAAATCACCACCGCCGTCGGCAGTCAAACTTAGCAACGCCATTCTAGGTCCAATAGGGCCCCTTCCCCGGATGGCTAAGCAACATTCCCCATTGACGTTCGAAAGGGGGGGGGGGGGGGGGGGATTCAAGGATCGGAGTCTGAATTTGCAGAGGACATCGGCGCGTGGACCACCATGACAACCACTTTGGTGTTGTACTACCCTACCAAACCCTTGTTTGTGAAGTCCCGGAATCCCTTAAAACAGTCGAGCTAACAGAAACATGAAACAAACAGTCTCTTAGGACAAAAAGAAAACCCGACTCGAAGTCACAACAAGAAGACCAACCATGACCATCAACAAAACATTTTGAGCTTCACCATTCAACTACCCTCAGCCACTCTTCTTTTCCTTCCAGAGGAAGGCCACAATTGTAGTTAAAGGGATCGATGCTCGCCGGAGAAAACAACAGCTTTTAGCTCCACCGAGAAAAATCACCATTAACCTCTGAGCCCCAAGATGTTGCAACCGTCAATATCGTCGGAGGAACCGTGGTGCCGACCTGTAGGGAGACCCAACCAACAGAAATCGGGAACCAATCAACAACTATCGTGCCTCGAGCGACTTGCACTGTCGGGATTCCAATAGCAATAGAAATTTTCCGTCGAGGGAGATAAAGCACAGTGAGAACCATCTTCCTTCTGTAGTGATTTTCTATTTCACTTATCTTGTAATGCTTGATGATTTCATGAGGTCGATGTTGAGTGATTATGTGGTAGTCTGGTAGAACAACCTAATTAAAATTTAAAAGTAAAAAAACGATACAATAAAAATGTTAAAAAATATAGAATTTGAAATATTATCACACAACTGAAATATAATAAAAATATATAATATTTGCTCATCCCCTTGTGTTCTGGTGGCAAAGGTAGATGTTTATCATCCCTTGGGACCTGGGTTCGAGCACCAATAATGCATGTTGTGTGTGCTGTCTTTGAAAAGACTAAAAAATTTGAACAGATGTTACCATTGCATCACACCAACATATAATATATATATAATATTTTGAGTAATTTTCACCCGTGGTCACTTTTATTTGGGATTTGTTCTATTTTGGTCACCCAAATTCAAAAAAAAAAAAACAGTCTTATCACTTACGTTTTGAATCATGTTTGTTTTAGTCCCTTGGTCGTTAACCTCCGTTAATAAAAAAAATTAATTTTTAATTTAACCCCAAACTATCAAAACTTAATTTTTCACCTCTTCCCTAAAAATGATTACACTGGATCTCTTATGATGAATATTATCTGTTTTTTCTCACCCTAAACACACACAACTTACAAACAAACCTCATATCATTTAATAATATTTAAAAAACTAAGAGAAACAATTATACAACATATTCGTAGAATATTTTTTCACTTCAATACATTAAATAATAATACTTAATGTTTTTTACATCAAAATATGAGCATCCTAGGCACATGTAAAAAATATTACCATCTTCTTATTATTTATCTCTAAATCGACGTTTACATGTGCTTCACAATCAGTGTTCTTTCGAATTGGGAAAGGTCGGATATAGCCATATAGGCACCACTGGCCAGGGGTATCCTAGGCTATAATTGAGCGTCCTGAATTACCCACTTCATCATGTAAAAAAGTATGTAAAATTTTATTGTTTTACTTCAATCTTGAATCAATGCTTAGTTTTTAATATGGTATCAGATAGTAATTTTTCTTCGCAATCAGTATATGCAAATCAATCCTTTAAGAATAGTGATCCAAATAGCGAATATTATATCTATTTTAATGAGAATCCTACGTTTGATTAAATTTTTTCTCTATTAAATAGTATCAATTATCATGTTTTGAGCAACGACGACGACATTTTTAATTTTAAAGAATAAATTTTAATTCATTCACGGTTAGATCAAAGAAGCAAGAGAAGATAATCTAAAGTTTCAAGCTTAATTGAAGTGTAACAACTTTTTGTGTTATCTTGGCTATAAAGGGCTTTGAATTCTGAAATCACATTGTTATGTGGACAGACAAAACTTATGATATTTGGACATATCTTGGTGATGAGTTTTTTAAGTTGATTTTATTCGAATATTAAATCTTCTTCAAAAAAAATTCTTTGCATCAAGTAACCTTTATATTACAACTTATGATACTCAGTTAAAATTAGCTTGGGATGAAATTTGTTATCTCAAGCCTTTGAGTTCTTGTGAATGTTCAGCAAGAACATACAGGAAGTGATATTTTATTAGAATTTAAATTGATTCTAATTAAATGAATTATATATATATATATATATATATATATATATATATACTTCATATTTTCACGCGCGATATACATAATGTATTAAATATAATAGAGAGACTTGACTCGAATTTAAAAATTAATCAATTAATTATTAAAATATAAATTATTTAAAATTTCTATTTTATAACTCAAAAAATTTCAAAAATTTTTCGAACCAAATCAAATTTATGAATTATGAATCAAATCTCAAATCAAATAATTTTAATTTTTTTTCAAGCAAGTTTTGTTCGCTCAGTTATACCTAGTACATGATTCATGCTTGAAATTTTCGATTAAACCAAAGACTCGAAACCGCTAGGATTTTAACCAATGATTGAGAACAAAGAGAAAAAGGAAAGAAAGAATACGAGTCAATGCGTTTAAAATTCCATTCCACATCGGTGGGCAGGCAAGGAGAAATTGAAAATTAAGCCTCCGATCCAACTGCAAAGCAAAAATTTGAAACAATCCAAATTGAAAAGGATTACAAGAAGAGATGATTGAAGGCGAAGGACGGAGCGAAGTGGGCAAAGCATTGGGATTGCTGATATGTGGTACCTTGGTGTACTACCACTGCGCCTACCGCAATTCAACCATTCTCTCTCTCTTTTCCGATGTCTTAATCGTTCTCCTTTGCTCTCTTGCCATTCTCGGTCTCCTCTCTCGTCAAATGAACATCTCGTACGCTTCCTTTCCTTTTTCATCTCTGGGTTTCTTTCAAATTATCATTTTTATCTGTTTTATTTGTTGGGGTTTTAGTTTATTAATGTTCTTGCTAGTTTAGGATTGATGTTGAACTGTTTTCCTGTGAAGACCAATTTTTGTTTTTAAGTTGCAATAAGTAAGCTGGTTTGTAGTTTAAAGATTTGTTTTTGTTAATGGGAATTGGTGAAGTTTGGACTTTCAAATGCTTTATAGTTTATGCTGCTTTTGATTCGAAGAAATGAGTGAATTTGGATTGTTCTCGTCCCTTTTATATTGAATTATTACCTTTCATTTATCCAAATATCACTTAACCCTCTTATAGTGTCTGCAGTAGTCTCTGGATTTAGGTTTCAGTTGGTTGAATTAATCATGGTGACAGCAGAATTTATGCGTGCTCATTAATATATTAATTATTGATCTTCTTGATGATGCTTGACAAGACCATGCTACTGAACAATTCAGCATTTCGGATTTGTTTATTGATCTTATACGTATTTATTTCGATGCTATCTTAACTTTCACTACATCTAGGGAATTATTAGGTTCCATTGTTACTGAAGATGTTTCTGTTTGTAATATATGTTTTAATTATGGTTAGATTTTAATTTGTGTTGAAATTCACCTCCAGTTTGGGGTTTCCCCCTATTCTTCTAATTTTGTCGTGTATTTCCTACATTTCTTTTCTTTTTCCCGATGGCTTGTATTTTATTTTTATTTTTCGATCTCATCCGATTGTATTTGCATTACTTGGACTACTCTGAAAATGTAGTACAGTGTTGATCAAATTGTGTGTTTATGATAATGTATGTGCAATGTGATTTGTCTGATGGCATTCATATGATTTTGCCTTTTCGTTTTAGTAATGGATTTTCACTCTTGAACTACTTCGCTCACATAATGGAAAAAATGTCTTGTAGGGTACCAGTAGATCCACTTGAGTGGCAGATCTCACAGGATGCTGCTAATAGCATTTTTGCGTGGTTAGCTAATACTGTTGGGGCAGCTGAGTCAGTTCTAAGGGTTGCAGCAACTGGACACGACAAAAGGCTATTTTCTGGGGTGAGCTTTTGCAACTTAATTCTTATGCTTTAGTTGATATCTTCTGAATCAAAGGGCCTGATGCTTCTAACCTCCGAGACAACCCACCGTTCTCTCAGGAGCCCCGGCCAATTGTTTTTCTCTTGTTGGTTGAATTTCTCATTGCTTTGATGCCTTTTGAAAATTATCATGTTAACACCATACTGCAGTTATCCTTTAGAGAATTCTTTTTTCTTGCATGACTATTAATCCGATGCATGTCTACTTTCAGGTTGTTGTTTGTCTTTACATACTGTCAGCCATCGGACGATTGGTCTCTGGTGCTACAGTTGCTTATGCAGGTATGTTTGCAATTAATTCCATTTTCTGTTGCTGAAATCAAATGCAACTTTAAATTTTGTAGCTAAGAAATTACTGGTACTTGAACTTGTTAATGTTGAATGAACCACACACTATTTGTTCTGCCAAGTTTCTTTTGCTCATCCAAGCACTATGAATTGATTTTATGCATTTGGAAATTTCATATTTCTACTTTGGAGAAATCACCGTATTAGCAATACTATTTAAATGCCATTGGCAATCACCTCCCCATGACAGGATTCGGGAAAGTGGCCAAAATATGTCAAAAGTGATTTGCTGTTTGACAACAAAGAATACTTGCTTTTTATGTATTATATTTTCTCAACCAGAAATTTTAGCATGCTTGATATTTTTTCTTTATTTCCTCAATTCCATATCTTTCTGAGTTTATGGAAAATAAAATTCATTGTGTTTCTGAAATAGGATTATGCTTGTTCTGCCTTTACATGCTTGCTGAAAACTCGCAATCAATCAGAACATGTGTTCCTCAGTTACAAAGGCAGAGAAATGGCACCGCTGTCGAAGACGACAATATGTAATTCCGAGTGATTTGAAAACACAGGAAAGCAAGTTGAAGCTTCTGAACTTTGTTTTATTAGATTAGATCAAGCCTTGCCGTATCCTCGTTGAGTCTGTAAGATGTATAACTGATTATGTTCATATGGCTGATCTTTATCAATAAATTTTTTAATTCATTTGTAACATGTATGCCTCCGAGAATGTAATACAAACTTTTTGGATTTTCCTGTTGTTCACATTTGTAGCAGTAATGGTGTCTGTAAGTCCAACATCAATATGTCAATGAGAAATACAAACCTGAGAATTGCAGTTACTCTATTGTCAAATAGTTATGGTACCGATCCTTCATTTGTTTCGGATTTTGGACTTGCATTGCACTCGCCACTCAGTCATATCAACAGTTATGGTACCGAGCTATGGGGCGTTCTTGTTGGTCTCTCATGTGCGTGGGATGCTAGTTTACGCAAGGTGGTAGTTAAGGTGGATTGCATGAATGTTGTTAGACTGCTCCAAAATTGTGAGCTGCGCCAGGGATGCTCTTCAATAATGTTTCACATCTTTGAGTCTCAAACGGAATTGGTCCGTCACGTTTCGGCATGTCCGGCGAGGCGGGAATAGGATTGTGGATTGTTTGGCAAAGAAAGTGTCTCCGGAGAAGCTTGAGGTTGTTGTGTTTCAAGTATCACCCGTAGAGATTATTTCTCTCTTACAGCAGGATTGCACAATTTGTTGCTTGGTTTCTAGGTTGTTTGAGGCAGTGTTGTCCTCTCAGTATGTTTTCATGTTTTATTTGATAGGATTATTTGTCAGGTACGTCTAACTTTTAGCATGTGTGCTCTTTTTCTCCGACTAAGTTTAAAGGGTTTTTAATGAGGCAAATGTTATTATCCTTTTTCATAAAAAAATACTATAAAATAAAAATCTGAATCAAACCTACCCGCATAAGGTTAGGTTGTGAAATTGAAATCTCAAAAATGCCAAAACATTCTCCTTATCGGTATGCCAAAATAGCATTGGCAATTGCTGGAAGAATCATATGTTTCACAGGGAGAACAATGTGCTAACGCCAGAATATGGGTAAATTTTCAATTATCTCAACTCAAACAAGCGGTTGGCAATTATAGACCAAATTGGTCAAAATTTCACGTGATACATAAGAAATCTGCCGGTACATGTCTATATTTAATAAGACTACAAAAATGACGCTCACCTATTCAGCAGAACAAATTTTTTTTTTAAATAATGTAGGAACTGATGGGGTTATTCATATACATATATATGGGGGCTGATACCATTAAATACCATCAGCCAGAGTTTCCATGAACAACCCTGAATAGCACAGCATCCTCTTGCACTTTAAAGAGATGAGCTTCAACTAGTTAGCTTAGCTATGGGAAGTGTTTTTTTCTTCTCTTTTCTAGGGCCATCAATCATAACATGCGTCTCTCAGCAAGCAATATGTCTTTCCAAGCTTCATAAAACATCCAGGTGATACCAGAAGAGGGCATTACTTTTAGACAGCTAGCACCCCACCCTCTGTAAAGCCCCATTACACCCTTATCCCGGATTATTTCAGCAAGTGCCGCTACCATGTTTGGCGGACATTTACCCTGCAAAGCTCCCACCATTAGCCGTTTTCTGGCAACTTCCAAGGGAAAGCTGATGGTGCTAGCAGTAAAACCTGGTCATTTCAATTGAACCAGTTTAGCCGTTTCCTTAAAAGTCTTTTTTTTTAAGAAAAAGAAAGAACAAAACAAACAAACAAGCAATATCAATGAATATCTCACCCGCAAGAGCTCCAAGTACAAGCATCTCCGGACGATTTAGAGAATTTTTCTTCTTTGATTGGCAGTAGGATTTCTTTAACTTCTCGTACATGAAATAGTAACAAGAACTATATGGAAGCATGCCCATTAGCGTTGGAGAGAGGCCAGCATAAAGGGCACCAACACCACCATCCTTGTAAATCTTGCTGATTGAAATGCTTAAGCTAGGGTATATATCAGGACTGACAGTCAGCCTATCCTGTAAGAATTACAAGGGGAACATTCAGCTCCATAGGCAAAAACATAAAATGAGACAAACTCTAATAATTTCAACTTAATCATATTCAGGTTAATTATTTTCCCAAGTGTCTAAAAACGTAAAGATAGGCAATTCAACTAATTTACGCACTGCTCAGACAAGGGAGATACTAAGAGGTCTCCAAAGCATTAATAAAAATGATGAGTTGGATGACATCATTATACAGTCATATACTCTTAGTTGCACTTCATCTGTAAGTATTATTGAAAACCAAAAACTAAAAGGAATAATTCATCACAATGTGGAATGTTCTGCTTCATTTTTCTTTTTATTCGGAAAACAAAAATAAAGATAATCAACTCAAGAGATGTCAGATACCTTGATAACTTCTAGAGGATGACATGCAAGTGTGCTAACAATTCCAGCAGCTGCACCAGCCACAGCAGTTGGAGAAATCCAGGAAAGAGAAACGTTAACATTCAAACGACCAATTTGCAATTTTGGGCTTTCAATCTCATTCCATTTCTCTTGTGCTGATGTCATTGAACGCTTGACACACTCATATGTAGCAAGCTCAATTGCTTGGGTGGGAACTATTCTAATCATGTTGATTCCATTTCCAGCCCACAGTCCTTGCCAACCTTGCTGCTCAATGATCTCCACGAAACTACCAGTTATGTTTTTGGATCCAACCCCGACCACCATTCTGGTCCTGCATGTCAGAACTCAGAAATTATGAGTAGAACAAATACATTGGTGATAAACACATGATAATGATTCTAAGGTCAAAAGGATCGTAAATAAGGTAATAATGATGACAACAAACAGTTCTAAGATTTCAAGAATGACTTGATATGCAAAACTTTTCAGGTCAACAATTTATTCTAGAAACAAAACTAACGATGCACACATCCAATCCTATAAAAGACCAAGAAACTTGAAATTCACAGGAGGAATAAGTGGACAACATTGCAGTACTTGGAAAGAAATAAGGCATCCACAAGAATCATCACAATAAGTACCAAACGTTCTAAGAGTTGACAAAAAGTTTGTCATCCCAACTTATCCACTGAAAAATATGGGAAAACAGAAGAAATGAAAGCCATGCTTAAAATTAATGATCAAAATGGAACGAAATTCAATGTTTTCTATTTAAAACCAAAACTATTCAGTGAATACACCTCAGTTCAAGTTTTTCTAGGTAAGTTTTCATATCATTTTACAGATTTAAGGCTTATTGAAAAAAAATACACTTTACCTGGCTTAAGAAACAAAAATATTAGACATAATGGTAAAGGCAAAAACTCAGCATATTAATAAATGAAAACATATAACAGGACATGTCTGCCAACCTGATAGTTTCTAAAGGAGCGAGAACAGCTTTTGTCATAGCCCCAGCTAAAGCTCCACTAAGAAACTCACCGACTTCTCTAGTCCTCAAGAAATCCTGAATCACAATCAGAGCTTGCTTTTGGAACAACATAACACTTTCCAACAATAACTTTCTTTCATTTGGAACAACATATTTATGATGTCCATAAAATCTTTGAGGCCACCACAGCAAATGCAAATTTACAGAAAGATGCAATGAGATATAGCCAAAAATAAACAATTTTAATAAGAGGGGTTATTTCTTTTATATCTTTTATTCAGTGTGATCTTATTTTCTGTTATTACTTCCCCAGTAGCTCCTAGCAGCCAAAAATTCAAGAAAGAAAATAGGAAGCAATTTGACGCAGAAAAGCATGTCTTGACCCGCAGCTTTTGCCTAAAAAAAGCGGGATTCCCAAGAATTTCCTTCTTTTTAAAATTTTACACTTTCCATTTTCTCAGCACCCAAACAATACCTTAGGTTTAGAGCAAGAACGTTATAAAAAGGCGGAAAAAAGAAAAAGAAGCTAACTCTAAGGGTAGCTCTCAAATCGGATTTCAAAAAGCTTTGGAGAAGGCAAAGCAAAAGTGCGTATCCCAAGAATTTACTTCTTTTTTAAAATTTTACACATTCCATTTTCTAAGCACCCAAACAGCACCTTAGGCTTATTAGAGCAAGAACATTATGAAAAGGCGGAAAAAGAAAAAGAAGCTCACCCTAACGGCAACTCTCAAATCGGGTACATGAAATCGGATCTCAAAAGGCTTTGGAGAAGGCAAAGAAAAAGGCTTTTCGAGTTCGTCAAGCTCCTTCGGAACAACCAACGCCATGTTTCCAAACACCTTGCAACTGTTCTTCTGCGATTCAAAACCCAATTTTCAACATTATCACTACTTTACATTTCACTGGGATGTAAATAAAATTGTATCCCCAAATTTCAGATTCATCAAACTCAGAAGATTAGAAACGTAAACAAAAGGATAACAATTAGATGAGAATAATTATTACAATAATTAGATGAGAAAAAGACGGAGGAAAAAAAGGACGACATCGACGTGCCTGAGGTAGAGAAGGCGATTTTGGGGGCATTATATGTTATCTTTTCCCTTTTTCTCTTGCTCCTTTTTTATTTTTATTTTCTGGGGCTTGGAAAGAGAAAGAAAAAGGAGGGAATTTGGTTTGTCTTTGGGTTTTCTAGAGGGATTTGGTTCCTTGGCTTTGATTTTTGTGTTTAGGGTTTCTTTGTCGTCTTTATGCAAGGTGATACTAGTCAAAGTAACACAATTTTTTTTGAGCAGCAAAGCAACACATTTGGTAACCCTGTAATTGACATCGCTATATCCTATACGTATATACAATATAAAAATATATTATCAAAATAGGATAATTCTGCCACGCTCACGCTGAGTAAAACTTAGAGTTTTATAACTGAAGGATATATAAGTATTTTAATATATGTTTAAAATAAAATTAAAAATAAAATAATACAATTTAATTAATTTACTTTTTAATTTCTAAATAATTTATAGGGTAAACTACATAAATGACCACCTTACTATTACAAAAGTTGCGATTTGACCACATTACTTTTTTTCGTCACAATTAAACCACCAAACTATTTAAATGGTATCAATGTGACCATCAGCCGTTAAAGGTTAACGGAAGGGTGACGTGACAGTTAAAAAAAATAAGGGTATAATTACACATTTAGTCCTCGTTACGTATAAACTCTATCAATTTAGTCATAATTTTAATTTAATAAAATAAATTAATTATTTAATTAGGTGTTGACACATGTTAACACCTTATTGAAAGAATTTAATTATTTATATTTAATTAAATTATTTTATTTTTCTCCTCCAATCAGGAGGTGACACGTGTCACCACCATTTAGAGGAGAAAAAATTAATTTGTACAAACATGTCAATGGTGGGAATCAAACCCGTATATTGGTGATTTAAAAGCAATGGCTAAGCCACTGCACCAATCATGTTTTTGTCCTAAAATTACCCTTTTAAATATATGTTCTATTACGTACAGAATGAATGACCACCCAAAAACACTTCATTGCTCAGCACTGTCATTTCTTAAAAATTACATTTTATTTATTAATCAATTTAATGTTGTCCAACAATGTTCAGCGTTAGTGGTGTTCGAGGTACGTGGTAGACTCGTCCTTTTTCATGTTTTTTTTTTAAATGAATCTTTTCCTCTTTACTACATGTAACTAAGGAGTGACTAGTTACTTGGAAGTTATACTAAAATGGGTTAATATTATTAAATAGACCATAAATAACTAAGTCTATCTAATAATTTCTCATAAATTTGAATTGAATTTGATTTGATATTTTATTATTATTTAAAATAGAGGAAACATAATTTTAATATTAATTAATTGAATTGAATGTGAATGTGAATAATACTTTGGTTTCAGGTAAAACAAGGGAACTGGTATATTTTAGTTATCCTTAGGCTTGTTCCGTAGGTGAAGGTCCCTCACTGCCAGCAGGCAAGCTAGGCGACATATTCGCATCATCAATCTCTCTGAGTCGAATCAGTTCCGGTAACACTTCCTTGTCGAGATCTGGCCTGTCTCGCCGTCTCAGTTCGGCACATCGGAGTGCCAGTTTGGCCATTTCCACGGTCTCTTCAGCTGGCCAGTCGGTCACTGCAGGGTCCAGCGTATCTTCAAACGTGCCTCTCTCGATGGCTAGTCCGACACAGTGAGACAACCCCATTGGTGGCTAGTATACTCGTACATTTTATAATCGCCACTCACCACCGGAGACTGAACAAGGCAAAGGGTTTTTGCACACCAAGTGTTCGATAAAATTGCTTTTACGTATCATTTGATTAATAGAAGAAAAAAAAATCTGTGAATGATTTACTAATGCAGAAGAATAGGCTTGGCCATCATCTTTTATCTCTAGCGAGACACTACTCCAGAGTAGCTCCGCCTCCACCTTCGTATGCCGATCCAGTCATCCGCGTCTCCAATAACGTGGCTTACTTGGGCAGTCCAAAACAGGGTCCAAAGCCTCGCCAACTCCTTTCCTTGCCCCCTTTCCCCGGTCTTCCTTTGCCCGGAAAGAACTCTGCCACCGGTCGCATCACTGCTATCAGTTGGCTCAAATATTACTTTGATGAAATTCCAGACTCCGCCATTCAGTCTCATTTTAACAAGGGCCTCGTACGTATGTCAAGTAGTTATCTCTGCCACTTTCCTATCTCAGCACTCAACATATGCATATCTGTCCTTGTTGTTGCAGGTTGAGATTGAATCCTCAAAGCATAATGCAGCTGATTCTTTCATAGAAAGGGATGGGCAAATGAAACCCTTGAGAAAGGTACCGATGTTTCTTGGCATGTTACCCTTAATCCCAGAATTAAGTTTTTTCCTTCTTATTGGGCCATTGTCAATAGTATGCCTTTTTGTATGGGTTTAATTACTCTGCACTTATACAGCTTACCTGCAGATCAAGCATAATGAGGTGATGGAAGTAGGGGCAAGAGTTTGGGTACCTGTATCGATTGCAGAGACTCGAGTCTCCAAGAGATTCGACTGTATACCGAGTGGGACTCTTCATCCAAATGCTGATGAGATTGACTATTTGCGAAGACTTGTCAAGTACAAGGTATGTCTCGAGCTTAATTGCTTGTTGTTATTCGTTTATCAACCCGTCTGCGTATTAATCTATTATTGTATGTGATTATCCCGGGGTGCAAACCTCTATGTTGATAAGCATTGTCTTAACTCGTATGTTACTTTCACTTGATGATTGATGCATGGTCTAAGTTCCTTGCTTCAGTCTGAAGCCCCCCCTTTTCTAACAAGTTCTTCCTTTTGTTGTTATTGCTGTTTAATGTTTCAGGATCATGCTATACTTGTACTAAATAAACCCCCCAAGCTGCCCGTAAAGGTTCGGTTACATTGTTAAAGGTATTTGAGTTGTTTTCTCAGCATATTGTGTTTCCTCTTATGTTTTCCCTGTCACAACATCTTTAGGGAAGTATGCCTGTACATAACAGCATGGACGCATTAGCAGCAGCAGCTTTGTCTTATGATTATGATGAGGGTCCTAAACTGGTACGCTCATTTAAAGTACCAATTCTTATATCTACTTTTTCTTTTTTCATCATCATTTATTGAAGTCTCAAGTTAGTTGGACCATGTTGAAGTAGTTTTATTTCATTTCATTGATGTGAAGCTGTATATGTTGAGAGTAACAATGATTAAGAAGTTAATAACTTTGAGGGTCTATGGTGCTTCGTATTCAGCTAATTGTTCAAAAGGATGGATGAGGCATGTTGAATTTTTGTGTACTTGGGATAAGGCTTAGCGGAGTAGAGTTATATGTTGAGAGATTTGCTTGTAGTTGTAAATGAAATATAGTTTGTAGCTGTTAATGAATTTTGAATTAATTTTATTTTTTGTTTTGCTGACAAGCCATTTCTCTGACTCTTTCACTGGTGCTTCTATTGTCAGGTGCATCGACTTGATAGAGAAAGCAGTGGCCTCATCTTAATGGGAAGAACTAAAGAAAGCATGAATCATCTTCATTGGCTGTTCAATGACATAAATCCAGCAAAATCCTCATGTAAGGTACATGTACCCGAACTAACGAAAACAAAACTGTCAAATGTCTGCTTCTTACATCCCATGTTATTATGCATTTTTTTTATTGTTGCGATGGCTGCCAACTTATAGGCAGCTGGTTGAACATTTCCATTCTTTTATCTTACAAAATATTCTGTCGGCATATTTAGGCTTGGAATGATGCCTGCGATGCAAAGTTTCAGAGGTATTGGGCATTGGTGATAGGCACTCCGAAGGAGAATGAAGGCTTAATTTGTGCTCCTCTTTCAAAGGTTCTCTTTTGCCAATTATTCTCGTTTTCCCTCTACCTTAACTTGCATTTTAATCATGTATCTTTTGTTGTTTATTTTTAGATTCTTCTTGACAATGGTAAAACTGAGAGGGTCATCTTGGCCCAGAATGTGGGTTTAGAACCTTCTGAAGCCGCTATGACTGAATATCGGGTACTAGGTCCTATGATAAATGGATGCTCATGGATTGAACTGCGCCCACTTACTACCAGGAAGCATCAGGTACCATATTTATCTCTGTTTATCTTATTCAAGTGATGTATGTAGGAGGCATTTTGTAGTTTTAGAATCATGCTCAGAGGGTGACAAGGGTTCTTAAGTTTTGTAGTCTAAAAGTAGGTTGCGAATGCCTACCTTCATACATAGAGTTTTTACTTATCCTATCAAGTCAACAATTATACACAGCACTTTGTTAGTATATATTTGTATGAATCACACCCAATCTGTCCTACTTACAATTTCTTGCAGCTCCGAGTCCACTGTGCAGAAGCTCTTGGGACTCCCATAGTAGGTGACTATAAGTACGGCTGGTTTGTTCACCGTCGATGGAAGCAGATGCCTCGAGTTGATATTGAACCAAGGACGGGGAAACCGTACAAGTTACGAAGGCCGGAAGGTCTGGATGTTCAGAAGGGGAGTGTATTGGCCAAGGTCCCGTTGTTACATCTGCATTGCAGGGAGCTTGTACTTCCAAATGTTGCAAAGTTCCTTCCGCTGTTGAGTCAGAATGCAGAAACCCTGCCTCCTGGACTAAGTGGCAAGCCTGATCTCCTGCGCTTTGTAGCCCCGATGCCTAAACACATGAAAATTAGTTGGAACTTGATGTCCTCCTATTTAGTATAAATAGTCATGATTTCAAATTTAATTATAAAAATAATTTTTAATATTTTATTATTTTTAGGCTTAAATGTCTTTTTAGCTGTTCTAATTGTACTAAAAAAATCAAGCGAGACATCACTTTTAATTATGGATCAATTGGAGTCTTATTTTATCATTAATCACCTTAACTATTGTTAAGTTTATTGACGTGGTAACATTTGATTGAATGAAATTATAAATAATCTTAATAATTATAAAAAAATCTTAGACACTTTTAAAATTTTCTAATAATAAAAAATACACCACGCAAGATAGCAGCATAAACATTTCATTTTGATTTGCCTACCTTAAAAATAGTATAAGGACTAAAACCAAATAAATGACATAGTTTAGGGGCTGATTTATATTTAAACCCAAAACTTTTAACGAATGGACACTTAAGCCGACAAAGCCGCGCTGAGATTTCACATGCACCTACCATTACCAAAAACATTCAAAACACTAGGGTTTACCAAAATCTGGTTTAGCCAAGCTTGTGCTGTAAACTCTTTGCCAACGCCGTCGCAATACACTCTGAACCTATGGCGGACCAATCACCTGCCGATCAGACCCCACCATCCTCAGACATGCAATCCCTCTCCATCAGCTCTCAACCTACATCCTCTTCTTCAACTCCACAGTAAGTAATTTTTGTTGTAATTTCAGTTTTTGATTTCAATTTTAGTTAAATCGAGTTCATTTTGTTCATTTATTTTGAAATTATGGTCTCAGGATGAGTTTAGAAGAAAGGTTCAAGATAATAAGAAGCGTTGGGGAAGAATGCATTCAAGAGGATGAACTGTTAAACCTTCTCACTCACAAACCTGAACCCATTTGCTATGATGGCTTCGAGCCTTCTGGCAGAATGCACATTGCTCAGGTATTCTTCTTCTTCTTTATTTTATAGAATCGTTTTAATTCTTTTCGCAAAAAATTATGCTCTTATTTTATTGAATCCTATCTAAATGTAGAATCTGTATCTTAGAACTGAAACCAATGCTTTATTGGATTTGATTTATACAGAAAAGCTATTTTTGGATTTGCTTGTTATTCCCAACTCATTGAACAATTTGAAATCTGACAATTTTATCATTTTCTGATAATTTGACTTCAAAGATTTAGCTTCTTCGTTTCGTAATGCTTTACCGATTTAATTGTTTCTTAAAATTGCTATATGTAATCTTTCTCTTTCAATAAATTTATGCTGCTTGCCCGACTTTTACTTTTTCATTATTTTCAGATCTAACACGCTTCTGTCATTCATTTTGTTTATTTATATACTGTGCCTTAACAGGATCATAGCAACTTTTCCTCTTGATGGTGTAGAATGCAATTAGGTTTTGGTGTTTATTTTTTATATTTTTTTCTCCCTCTTCCACTATTTTTTTATTTGTGGTAAACAGGGAGTTGTGAAGGCAATAAATGTCAACAAACTGACCTCTGCTGGGTGTAGAGTGAAAATCTGGATTGCAGATTGGTTTGCACAGCTAAACAATAAAATGGGCGGTGACTTGAAGAAAATCAAAGTAGTTGGACAGTATTTGATTGAAATCTGGAAGGCAGTCGGCATGGACCTGAATGGAAAGGTTGAGTTCTTGTGGTCTTCAGATGAAATTAACTCCAGGGCATCGGAGTATTGGCCACTAGTGATGGATATAGCGCGCAGAAACAAGCTTCCCAGGATAATGAGGTGCGGGGATAATAAAATCTTTTCTCTTTTCTTTCCTTAATATCTTTAGTAATCCATTTGTTAACTCCAAATACACAAAATTCGTTGTTTCCTAGGTGTTGTCAAATTATGGGACGCAGTGAGCAAGATGAGTTGTCAGGTGCCCAAATTCTTTACCCATGCATGCAGTGTGCTGACATATTTTTCCTTAAGGTGATTGTGCTTTGGAGTTAATCTTTTTTTCTGCTTTCTAGGCGTTTTGAGAACTTTAGATAGATTTATTTATATGTAAATCTCAATGAAAGTGCAAGTGTTACTTGTGTCCCAAGTTATTTCTTCAAATTACTCAATGTCTCTATCACGGCCTTGTTGAACATACGAGGACTGGCCTTGGAAGTTGGAATGAGAAAGGGGCTAGTTTGATCTGAATCTTGCTGACAACTAGTATTTTATAAAGTCTCTATCATGGCCTTCATGCCGATTTGCTTGTTTCAGATTGAAAATTCTGCCCGAAATTTGAAAAAATAACCAAATTTGTTATTGCCACTGGATCTATACTTTGAAGGTGGGATTTTGAAACCAGAAATATATAAATGTTTAGTAGGTGTATTTGAACATCTATTCTTTTTTCTTTTTCTAATTGAGAAATTTCACTAGGACATCATTTGTATCCTTTTGTTTGAGGAATCGGGTATTTTCTCTCTCAATGTTATTCTTTTATTCACGTTGTTTCAATCATGTTGAAATAAAGAAAATTTTCAAATTCTGTTTGGAGTCGAGAACAACGTTTAAGGATCTCCTTCCATTTTTCTGTAGTTCGTTCTGGACTATTTTTTACAAGCTGTATCCTTGCCTGTGTACATTCTAAGTTTTCTTACAGTTTATAACGTTAATTTCAAACTTATATATATCTTAAGCAATCGAAATTGCTTTTTGTGGACAGGCGGACATTTGCCAGCTAGGCATGGATCAAAGGAAGGTTAATGTGCTCGCAAGAGAGTATTGTGATGACATAAAGAGGAAAAACAAACCGATAATTTTGTCTCATCGTATTGTCCTACATCAGTATCTATAATTTGGTTCTTTTTTCATTTTCCTTTTCCTTTTATCTTAGTTGCTCTTGGTTTTCGTCATGTGCAGATATGCTTCCTGGTCTCCAGCAAGGACAAGAGAAAATGTCCAAAAGTGATCCATCATCATCAATCTTCATGGAAGATGAGGAGGTAGTCTATCTTTGACCTGGGGGATTAATATATGCGTTGTTGAGTTGTGTGCCTAATACTTTCTTATGGTTCTTGCCACAGGCAGAAGTTAATGTGAAAATAAAGAAGGCATACTGCCCCCCTAAAATTGTTGAGGGGAACCCATGTTTGGAATATATTAAGTACATCATATTCCCGTGGTTTAATGAGTTCAAGGTGGAACGCAGCGCGGACAATGGTGGTGACAAGTTAGTGGTTCAATACCTTCATTTATATTCCAGCATAAGAATAGACGGGCTTATACTCACTTTATTTGTTTAACAAGCCGTTTGTAGTCTGTCATTATCCCGCTGTTTTAGAATGGCATTGCACTAATTTGTTATCATTTCATTCAGGATTTATAAAGATTTTGAGGAGCTTGTTTCTGACTATGAGAGTGGGCAGTTGCATCCTGGTGATTTGAAGCCCGCTCTTTCTAAAGCTTTAAACAAGATACTACAGGTAAGCATGTGTTTCCTTTTCCTTTTTACCCCTGCTGTTAATAACTAGGTAATGCTTGAAGAAAATGTTGCCTAGGAAGGGAAGGTAAAGCATGTCTTCAAGTTTTAGTTCTATATACCAAAAAGAATATTGCTCGAAGCAATGGCTTGATGGACCTTGCATAGTCGTTTAAATTTGCAATTTTTTTCCTTTTATTTTCTTATTTTGTTCTGAAGTTGTATACTTAGATAAAGGTATGCTAACCCTTTAGTTCTTTAATTTTCTTTTCGTGAATATTTTAGCGTTGTACAGAGCGAACATATTAATTTGAATGACTGAGTATTCAACTGTGTGCTGTGTCAGTCTGTGATAATGCTATGCCCTTTTTAATGTTCTTCTAGCATAAGGTTGGTGAATTACTTGAGAATAATGGAGCGCGAGACAAATCCTTTTTCACTTGTTGTCATTGTTGCTCTGTTTGAAAAGTGAATGTGTGATAAGGTGCTGTCATTAGGAAACATGATACCAATGAGGTTGTTATGGCACTATGAGGCTGTGGGCTAAAATTTGTTTTCTCATGTTGTGTTGATGCTGGTGATGCAACTTACATTCAAAGTCGGGCCAACACCTTATTTTGTTTAAACGGCTATGAATCTAATTTTCTTATGAATCCTTTATCTACAGCCGGTACGTGATCACTTCAACACTGATGCTAAGGCCAAGGACCTGCTCAAACGGGTTAAGGTATAGGCGCTTATGTTGCGATTCCCTGCTTTTCAGTTATTATATTTTCACGAACCATTTGATGCGTGATTGGCTGTGCCAATATTTTAAGTTGCCAGACAGCTTTCTTCATCTCTCACGGCGTATGAAACTTGACTTGTTAATATTTCATGTGATGCAGGGTTACTGCGTAACCAAGTGATCAAGGAAGATGATTCTTAACTTCTGATCCCCCAGATTGATTAGCATTTGTGTTGTCACCTTCAAATGAAAACTTGACCCTGCATGTTACATACTTGTTATAGATATATTATTCTCAGCCACAAGTTTGTTTTGGGTTTGAATTACTATTACCCTTTATTTGGAAGAATGACTGTTGAACTTATACTATGATTTTTAAGAGGCATACTATCAATAATATTGTCAAGGTTAGCAGTTTTTTTTAAATGAAAATTAAAAACTTTGTTGCAATTGAAGTATATAACTTTTCGATTAAATAAAGAGATTACATTTTCAAGGCATATGCAAAGATTCAAACTCATGCAAAATAAAACAATATAAATATCTAGAAATATCTAGATCACTCGATCACAGTATTTAACTTTATTTATTTATTTTCTTTTATTACTTTTTGAATCATTTGTTTTGATAAATAACCTTGAAGATTGAATCTTAACAAGCTAACATTTAAAAAGAAAAACAAAAACTTGTCATTTCCCTACATTGCTCTCAATTTTCATGTTCTACATCTTACATGATAAGTATTATTATCATTGTGACTTGTTAGGAGAATACCATACCATAAAAAGATGTTGATATTTCTTATTATTAGACATTCAATTGAGTGGCGCATTTAATCAATACGTACTCAAAATATTGTTCATCACATGGAATTTCTAGTCCTCCTCCGTTCTGAAATCCATATTCCTTAGCTGCTTCATCCATTAAATCTCTAAATTCTGGCATCCTCAAATATCTTATCGGAACCACATACCTACGGAGCTCCGGCCCTACGTAGACTGCTATGGAACCTTTCGGGACGTGTGCCGAGCCCTTGTTATCTCCATCCGATAATTCTCTGTCCGTTAACAACGATTTCTTCAACATCGGATCATAATTACTTTTGGATAAGAATTTAAGGTGTCGCTTATAAGGTTGTCGTTGCCATTGCCGAAGTAAATTTTTTGGCAGCTGCTTGATCACAATCCGATGATGATTCATAGGCAATTCAAAAGGAAAAATGAGAGGCGAAATTTAATTCAGGTTAGCTTCTCGGCGAACTTAATGCGATATGACGTTCAATTTAAAATTGAGACGATGTTTAACAATTTAATAATAAAAATACGAGAACAGATATTCCTGATTGAAAGAAGCTCTTTCTTCACAATATAAAGCTAAAGAAAGAGCTTCTTTATTTCAGGAATGGTTTAAGATTCTTCAAATCACAGGCTCAAACGGCTAATTGCATGTAGAATCAAATATATATGTATGTGCACAGTAACATTGAATGCTCCACCGAGAAAACCTGATTCAAAATGCTATAAATTAAACTCCGAAATCAACCACCGCAAATATTTATAGACTGTGCTCCTAAATATTTCTTGGACTAATATTTTTAGGTTTAGCAATATAATTACATTTGTTATACGATCCTATTAGAATAATCAAGAAAGCGGTTTCTTCTAATATCTATATTTAATGGTTAATTCTTTTTATATGATTATGTTATTTAGGTTACAATTAGCTATGTTTGAAAATTGCATCGAGTCCAAAAGCATTTTTTTAATTAAACACAACATTTTGAAAAATGCGTTTGTAAAGTATTTTTCAACGAAAATTTGTGACTTCTACATTTAAAAAGTATTTTCGTAATTGAAATTACATTTTTAACCTTCATTTAAAATTCAAAGGTAACATAGACTGTTTCTTAATTCCTCGACAAACACTGCCTTTGAAGGATGCAACAGCTATTATTTCATTAAACAAAAATTGACCAAATAATACAGCTTATGTTAATCTGATTCTTCAAGAGTGTCCGACATATATTCAGACACGAGTATATATAAGTTGATCTTGAGAAACGTTAAATATGCCCAAATACTCGCATCGAGTCCGAGTACCGGCTCCGCACAATACAACAGCACATCGGTTCTCAAATTACCAGGAGAGCCAAAAGTTGAAAGATACTGAACAAAGTGGGAAATGTATCATAAATGAGGCAGAAACCTGTTCTTGTTGTTACCTAAAGGGAGGAGTATAACAGTTCCCACACTACTGAATCAACTCAAGAAATGTATAAAGCCAATTATCCAGTACAAATTCAAATGGTTCCATAGTTTTATTGATCCAAGTGCTTAAATTTCCCACACTGCTAAATCAACTCAAGAAATCTATAAACTAATTCTGCATTACCAATTCAAATGTTACCATAATTTTATAAATCCAACCACTTAAAATTCTTCAACTTGGAAGGATCAAGGTCTAGTATAAAACAAAACCATCATTATTTGCCTCTTAGGCAGGGCATAGGAAGATCAATTCTCATGCAATTTTCAAATTAGCTCTTGGTTTTCAGCCATTCTATTTCTACCAATTCCAGTTCACACAAGATTCTAATCCTATTATACATTGTTTAGGCAATTCAAGTGGCTAAGAGATCCTGGTTCGAGCACTTGGTATGAACAGATACTACTATGTAATCACCGTTATATTAAAAAAATGCAGGTAAAGCTTGAGGATTCTGATTCTAATTCTAATGAAGATGTTGTGCTGAAAATAAAATGCAAAAGTTGTTTGCCAAAGGTCAAACATTACCTTGAAATAACTTTCCACAGACTACAGTCGCATTGAAGTACTGTTAACTCAAATTCCCAAATAAAACAAAATCTAGAAAATTAAATCTAAATACATTCATGGAGAAGAAGAAGAAGGCTTGGTAGCAGTCCTAACAGAAGACCAAATCTGAGCAATACCCTCCAAAACGTGAGGCAAAACACTGGTGATGCCATTGAAAGCAGCCCCAGAAGCAACTCCAATTGCAAAGGTCTCCAAATATCCAGGCTTGGAGTCGAGCTTCATGTCGACAACCGATAGCCTGTTGTTGACACTGTCGAGCTTTCTCGAAGCTTCGACCAAGAACTTATCTTTCTTAGGCTTGGCGTTGGCCGACGAGACGACCCTCATCACTACGTTTTGGAGATCCTCGATGACTTTGACGGAAGCTTCCTGGGCATCGAGGCCTTGGGTTTGGTAATGGGAGATTAGTTCTTGGGGTGTCGGGATTTTCCTCTTTGCTTTGGTGTTGGCGGCGGTGTCACCAAGCTTTTGAGGAACAGCTGTTGGTGTCGCAGGTTGTTCCATTTTCTTACACACCGGTGAAAACGGAAAAACCTACAATTCTGGGGTTTTGGAAGATTAGGCGAACACGGAACAGACGGGAGAAGTGGAGAAGTGGAGATATGATTTCACTTGGGGTTTAAGGTTCCTTCCTTCTTTCTGTTTATTCTAATAAGCCCAAATTGCTAACTTTAAAAAGGCCCCAACTGTTCTTTTATAAATCAATGGGCTCATGTGCAGTGGCCACTTGCTCCAAATTAGATCAAATACTAATTATAGTCAATTTTTAAATAAAAAAACCTTAATTTTTTTTTAAATTATAGGATGGAAATCATCTGCCCCTAAGTATGCCCTCATTTGTGCCCCCACTTTAAAATAGTAGGTTTAGAGTTTAGAGTTTGAGGTTTAAAGTTGGGGCTTAGGGTTAAGGTGTAGGGAATTAGGGGTAGGGTGTATTTTTTTAGGGTTTAGGGTTTGGAGTTTAGGATATAAAAATTAGGGTTATGGGGCAAGATTTAATTTTTAAGTATTTTTAGGCAACGGGCATAGAAAGAGACATGGTTAGGGGGCAGGAGATTTTTACCCCTCTCGTTTGAATCCTAACGCCTAAAAAGAAAACATCAACAACACTTCTTCGGTTTGTTTCTCTCTTCAGAAGATTAATGGCTGTTAATTGTATTACACAATCTCCTCAACATGTAACTAAGGAGTGACTAGTTACTTGAAAGTTATACGAAATTGGGTTAATATTATTAAATAGATCATAAATAACGTGGTGATTGAGTCTATCTAATAATTTTTCATAAATTTGAATTGAATTTGATTTGATATTTTATTATATTTAAAAAAGAGGAAACATATTTTTAATATTAATTCAAATAATAAAAAATATTATTCAACTTTAATTCAAGTCAAACTTTGAAATCCTTGTATAAAAGCTAGCACAATTTAAATTAATTTAATTGAATTGAATGTGAATAATACTTTGGTTTCAGGTAAAACAAGGGAACTGGTATATTTTAGTTATCCTTAGGCTTGTTCCGTAGGTGAAGGTCCCTCACCGCCAGCAGGCAAGCTAGGCGACATATTCGCATCAGCAATCTCTCTGAGTCGAATCAGTTCCGGTAACACTTCCTTGTCGAGATCTGGCCTGTCTCGCCGTCTCAGTTCGGCACATCGGAGTGCCAGTTTGGCCATTGCCATGGTCTCTTCAGCTGGCCAGTCGGTCACTGCAGGGTCCAGCATATCTTCAAACGTGCCTCTCTCGATGGCTAGTCCGACACAGTGAGACAACCCCATTGGTGGCTTTGCTGTTATGAGTTGAAGAAGTATGATTCCTAAGGAATATACGTCGGATTTCACCCCCAGCACACCTGTTTGTTGATACTCCGGGTCGATGTAGCAAAATGTTCCTGCTGCCGACGTTATGCAGCACTGTGTTGCGTTCTCTGCGACCGCAGGTACTAGTTTGGCCAACCCGACATCACTGATCTTGCTAACGTAGTTGTGGTCCAGCAATATGTTGGCAGGCTTGATGTCACGGTGCACGATTGGTTCCGGTTTTGTTTGATGGAGGAAAAGTAGGCCTGTTGCAATATCTGCGGCGATTCGGAACCGGAGTTGCCAAGACAATATAGGGTTGTTCCCTTTCCTGAATAGACAGTCGTCTAAGCTTCCCCTAGCCATGTATTCATACACTAGAATCCCATACTCTGGGCAGGCTCCTAGCAGAAGTACCATGTTAGGATGGCGTATGCAGCTCAGTACTTCAATCTGCAAAACAAGAATCAAACAGCATGATGTTCAAATGATTTTATGTTTTTAAAGAATCCATTAATTGATTATATTATTGGTTCTTTTACCTCTTGTAGAAACTGTAATCTCCCTTGAGCGGCATCCGGTCGCAAAACTTTAACTGCAACTTGTGTATGATCAAGGGAACACTTAAAGACAGGACCATAACCTCCTTCTCCGATTTTTCGAGAGGGGGCAAAGTTATCTGTTGCCTTTTCGATTACCTCAATGCTGTATCTCTTGCATTTGATATTACCATTGGATAGAGTTGCCAACATCCTCTTCATTTCCTCTGTTTCTTTTAGCGCTCTCCCTCCTGTGCTCGATAACGTTCGCTTCGATTCTACTCGTTTCTGTACCGCTTCAGCTGCTTCCATGGCTGCTTTGCACTTGGCTCTCTCTTTCTCTACAGCTGACATTGCAGCTTCCTCGGCTCGTTGTGCCTCTTCCAATCTTTGTCCTTCTTGATTTTGGCCGTTTTTAATCTCGATTGCCTGAGGTGAATCAGTTTGTAAAATTCAGAAATTTTCACACAGGAGGGCCAAAAGATGACATGCTTGATGCTTGTACCTGCTGTTTTGCTGAAATTGCTTCTCTGCATGCACTACCATATAAGTCCATTGTTTGCTTCAATTCTAGCCTTAGTCTCTTCATTTCAGCTTCGACTTCATCCTGTTCGGTTTTCGATAAAATAAGTGCAAAATCGATTTCGACCAGCCATGAGCGGTATGAACTTGTTCAGAGTATTCAGACTAAAACAAACACAATTCTGTTTCTAATATGCATCTTCTATATGTGCTATGATAAGAGATGAATGGAACCTGCAGGTGGCTATCTTAAAGCTAGTCTTCCATAAGAGACGTACTGATTAACGTACCATATTCTGTACCGAAGATGATCTTCCACTGTCAATCGATGGTTGCGAGAAATCAAGTTGAGAATTATGGTCAGTCCATCTCAATCCCGAACGCGTTGATCCTATGCTATTTCGACCAGAGTCAATGAACGAATCAAAGAACAAAGAGCTACGATCGGTGCTTGGTCTGTCCGAGCTGACAAACGATATATCGGTATCTGATTCTGATAAATTCTCGAATGCTCTCATGAGACTGGCTCTTGGAGGGGGATTTGCAGACCTGATTTTATAAAAATGATGGTTAGTTCACCAGCAAGGTCATGTGCTTAACAGGATTATTTCTCAAGACTTGCCTGGGATCGCAGTCGATTGAAGTACGAAGCTTGGGCCCTGCTGACCTATTGCCTACTGCATAGTCAAGATACAAACATTGCATTTTCAACGAGTCTGTCTATATGTAAATGGAAACTAAACTGAAAGGACATTAGTGTAGAAGGGAAACAAACCTGCTTTAACTGCACCAGGATTACTCATAGAAAAGCCTTGGGTAGGGGTGGTCGGTTGTTGCTTAATTTGATCGAGTAACGGGGAGGCGAATGGAGCTGCACGAACCGCGTTTTTTACCGAAGATACCTTTCCTTTGGAAATGACATACACAGTGCAGAAGTCCGGTGTACCTTTTGCTACACAGCTTGGTATGTCTGTCCTGAATTTTCTGCATGATAATCATTCACATATCTAAGAATTTCACTGCTGAAATACTACTAAAGCTGCAATTATAACAGCTCTTAGAATGTTTGTTTCTCATTTCAGACACATTTGTTGCTAATTTAGAGTTAAAATTCTAATTTTATCCACAAAACCAAACAAATACCTCATAAATCCGCTTCGAGACGGGGCACCAAGAACCAATTTCTCAATTGCAGCATAAGAAACATACTCTGTCAATGCTTTAACAACATCTGAATCTTCGAGCACGACATCAAGAGAATGTATCTGTTATAAAAGGACAACAAAACAGGACACAAGCTCACATCAAACATTATACCCCCAACGTTAACAAATGTCAATGCATTCAATTCATAAACATACATCTTTTCTGGTACAGAAACAATGGAAGGTGAGGAACAAATCCTTGGCTAGCTTATCCGTCGACACATCGCTAGGGTTACCTGCAGCAGAACAAACCTAATAAGAAGTAAGAACCGAGCATAATTCAGGGGTTCCGAGTTCCGAAAGAGAATTACTTGCTCCATTAGGTGGTTTATTAACAACATGAATAAGGACAACAGTTTGGCTTTTGGAAAGGAGATGTTCAACAGCCCATCGGAAAGCATGTTGGCTGCCTTTGTCCCTATCAATGGCTACGGCCACCAGCCCACTGCCACCACCTTTCTTGATAGATGTACCAGATTGCCCCTTGGGATGCCACATTTTGCTGTCTCTGTTTCCTCTCAAAGAAAAGGAAAAGAGGAAAAGTAATGGTTTGAATCCTGTAGGCAGCAGGCATCAAAATCCTGGTTTTGACCATGCACGGCCTTTTAACATCTCCCTTTTAACACATTTCTCGTTTTGGTTGTCAAATAGATTCCTCAAAAATTAGAAGTGTTTGACCGAGATTTGTGTTCTTGTGGTTAACAAAATTGCTCCAAAAAAATGAAACTGGAGGCCTATATTTCTTCTCCCTATTTCTCTTTGTTTTTTTCCATGGAAAACTGACGCGCAAAATCAAACACCAGATAATGGTTTGGCTGGTAACGGACTCACAGGCACAGCGGGTAAAAATAGATGCTACAGATTCTATTACAAAGTATGTTAAATCTATACAACTAATAATTAATATTATATTTATCGGCAAAATTGTTGGGATAATGCAAACCAAAAGTAAAATTTGGTTTCTAAGGCATGTTGGGAAGAATTTGGCGAACTACGGCAAATGCTACAGTGCATGCCGTAGTTCGCCGGCTGCAGGAGGCGTTCATCATATTATATTATTTTTTTTATACTTTTTTCAGGTGGCAGACTGATATGCAAGGATGGTTCCTGGTTCGCCTTCTCCAAGAGGCGACCTCGAACATTTTTTGGCATTGTTAGCCTTCTCCAGCAGGCGAGCATCCATGGCTGCATGTACCATGCAACTGTCACGTCAGTGAGTGCCTAGTTCGCCTTCTCCAGGAGTCGACTTTGAACATTTTTTGGCTTTGTTCGCCTTCAACAGCAGGCGAGCATGCATGGCTGCATGTACCATGCAACTGTCACATCAGACAGTGCATTATTGCACAATAATGCCCACAATTTTTTGCCCCGGTTGACATTGCATTATTGCACAATAATGCCCACAATAATCCCTTCCTGCCTATATATTCAACTTCGCCAATGGAAATGTTGCAAAAGGAAGACTTGGAGGGTAATCGTGCATTCTCCAGTCGGAAAATGAAATGTGTGCGTTTCTGGTCTCCACCGTTCAATCAGCGCAGTTATCAACGCAGGGACCAACTTATATCCATGAAGAAATGTGACGTTATAAAAGCCGGCTATCTGTAAGTAAATAACTATGCGATGGGATGGTGTCTTTGGCATTGTTCGTCGAGGGCGAAAGCTATGATTGTCCTGCAATTAGTTTATTAAAATAAAATGATTAAGATTTATAAATTAATGACATTATTAATTCATCAAAATAAATTATAAATTTACTTACAAGATGAGAAGAGATGTGAACAGAATCAAGTTGCAACAAAACTTGTTCAGATGACATATTTCAAACTAATCTGTAAAATAACTATTCAGAACATATTTACTAATACCATATTATATAAAATTATTATATATATAATTATTTTAATATTCTAAAATAAGTATCTCTATACAAATTAATAAAACAAAATAAACTTACTTCTCAATCGATAAAGAAGAAAAATATAGGCAATTAACTAAGATCAAACCCGACTTTTTTCTACAATCCTTCCTCCAACAAAGTTAGATTACCTACACAAACAGAATTCAAATATGCTCAAATAAGGGACTAGTATTTTTGTATATGATCAAATATCAAAAGAAAATAATTAACAAAAAAAAAAACAAAGTAATAAACAAAATAAATACGCTACGAACCTCATCTATTCATATGTAATTTTTTTCGAAGTCATTTGCAAATACATTATTTCAATGCTTATTAATACAACTAAAACATATAAAATCATTTTAAAATGTAGGTCATTAATCTTTAGATGCATTCTCTTATGAAACTCGTAAAAGTAAAAAAGAAACATATTATTTTATAACATTAAGCTCTTTTACTACTAAGAGCTTGTTCAAATGTATGTGTTGAATATTTGGAAAATCCTCAGTAAATCTCACAAATATATAGAAAATTAAATAAATATTAAAATTACATGTATTAATCAGTTGAAAATTTAAATTTAGTGTTCCCAAGGACGAACACGTTTTTGGTAGAGAAGTATGAAAAATGATCGAATAATATAAAGGATAAATAAGTAAGAACATAATATTATTGTTTTTGTTTCTTCTCATTATTATGAGAGAAAATATCGAATAATAATTTATAAACTAACCTTTTCTTGGCCTTCTCCAGCTACCTTTTTTTTGATCTAATTCTCCAGCAACTAGCAACTTAAATGGGAGGAGGAGTGTTTGAATTTTTTTTATGCAGCAACTGAGCCAGTTGCATTCGTATATATTGTGTTTAGGGTTCATCACGGGTCGCCTTCTCCAGAAGGCTAGCAACCAATTTATTGGCAGCATGGGCCATGCATGCAGAAAGCTGCGCACACACCTGCTATGGCTCACATGCATGCAGGAGCTGGGGGATCACATGCAGGCTAAAATCGGCTTCTCCAGCAGGCGAGCATCACCAAAGATCGCCTTCTCCAGCAAGCGACCCCGATGAACCCGCCACCTTCCTGCCATATCAGTCTGCCACCTGAAAAAGGTATAAAAAAATAATATAATATGATGAACGCCTCCTGCAGCCGGCGAACTACGGCATGCACTGTAGCATTTGCCGTAGTTCGCCAAATTCTTCCCAACATGCCTTAGAAACCAAATTTTACTTTTGGTTTGCATTATCCCAACAATTTTGCCATATTTATCACTATTTCAATGATAATTTATTAATTGAATTTGATAAATATTATACTTCACCTATAATATAAATCGTGACAAAGAGAATGCAGGGTTTTTGAGTGATTAATTATTCATTCATTAGGAAATTTAAAATTGATTAATGTTGAACCCAACAAGTGTATCAATCGAAAAGTGAATAATATTTATCCTAAGAGCACAAGTTTAAATCACTTTTGTCTACATGGTGTATGCGTATTGTCAAAGGTTTAAGAATATCTATAAACATATACTACCTTGTAATCACCTTTAGATTATTCAAAAAAAAGTGATTAATTTTAAAGAGACAACTAACTACTCTCTCCATTACTTTTTTTCTTTGCAACGGTTACAACTTTTGGGTGAGAGTTTTTAAAAAGTTTTTTGGTGTTTTCATGCTAATGATAGGCGGTTTTGACCATTTACCAGCGATAATTTTTTTTTTTGTTTTATTTTTTTGTTTTTCATCGATTATTTGGCTTGTTCTTCATCTGTCGTTATGTCATGTTTTTTGTCTGCCCATATAACATGTTGATATTGAAGACGTTTACAACCTGGTGCATGCTACAATTGAATCTTGCCGCACAACATTGCGTGGGTTGGTTGTTCGTGGAGTTAACCAATACGTTTTCTCTTTTTGTTGGTTTGAGTAATTCAATGATTTGCGTTCTTCCAGTGAGTATTCCAAGATTTGGCTATAGTGTTAGATTTGAAGAACACTAATGAAGATTTTATGAGAAGATTTGTGTTTGCTATTCATGTTTGCATACTCTATATATTTTAAGGTTTAATTTTGTATTTTAGGGTATGTTTATCTGTGTATTTCTTCTTATTCTTTTAATGAAATCTCGTGTTTGGTTCAAACAAAAATTATCTGGTGCATCTACTTATGCCCCACATTAAAAATTAGGTTTAAGGTTTGGGGTTAGGGATTAAAGAATTTTTGGCACGGTATAATTTTAGAGAGTAAAGTTTAAAATTTAAGGTTAAAATTTAAAATTTAATTTTTAGCATATTTAATGTTGGAGTATAAAAATAAACACCGATAAGGGAGAAAAATTTTGTCCATTAAATTACAATGCATGAATGATTATTTATTTGTAGTATTTTTTATGAATTATTTAAGTCGTAATGGATGAAGATTAAATTAAATTTATATCAGTTAATAATTGGTAGAAAAGTAATAATGGGAAGTTTGACTTAGACAACATGCTCATATGTTAAATTAATGCCGAATGCAGTATTGCTTATCAGTTCTATATTGATTAGTCAGTCCGGATTTACTATTGTTTAAAAATTAAAAATATTTTGAATTTATTTAATATTTTTAGTGATAAAAGATGATATTATTTTTTATATGTAACTCGGATTCGAGTGTTATAATTTGTAAGTATGTGAAATTTATTTAAATTTAAAATCGAACTAAAATATTATTTTGTTTGAGCCCAACTAAAATAACCAGTCACAAGTGGAAATTTTTTGTCCATTTTTAGTGCTCCTATTTATGTCTCATATTTTTAAAAAAAAATTATGTTTGAGGTTTAGGGTTAGAGCTTAAAGGCAGGGTGTATTTTTAAGATTTAAAATTTAGTGTTAGTATTATAATTTAATTTTTTGTGTTGTAGTATAAAAAGAACACAAAAAAAATCAACATTTCTGTTCACTAGTCACACGTGAATAATCGAATGATAGTTTTCTTGATGTAATAATTAAATGATATTAATATCTTTGTTTGGGATGTGAATCTTACATTTTTTTTAGTTACAATTAGACCTTTATATTTTTATTTAACATTTTAAAAATAAAGGTCGAGAAAAAAATTTGCATGCCATCTTAAAGATTGAGGTGGAGAAAACCATCAAATTTATATAACACGCATGTCATGGAAGACACGTTTGGTTTGTCTGATTAAGATTTAATTTGATGCAACTCAAGTACAAAAGTAAATAAACAAAATAAATACATGTGTAGGCCACGTAGGCTTGCGATTGAGAGGGAGAATGTTGAGTTTAGTTTGATTGATACGTTCTTGATATAATATATAAGAGTCAGGGGCGGTTCAAAGATTTTAGGCGCCCTGTGCAATTTATTAAAATGAGGCCTTTAATTTATAATAAGTAAGAGATCATATAAGTATTTTTCTTCAAAAAATATCTTAGTAGAAAATATATTATTATATTATCCTCTTAAGCAACAAAAAATTAATTTATAAACATCTGAAAATCAAACATTATTACTTAAAAGGAGTCATTCTTTTTGCATGTTTTAAGTTTTAGATAATTATATATATATACACATAATTGTATATATAAATTTATAATTTTTTACAAATATTAATTTAAGTTCTCTATTTGTGGGGCCCCTCTCTCGGGGCCCTGTGCGGTCGCTCCTATCGCGCCTGACCAAAACCCGCACTGATAAGAGTATATATGATCAGGTATGTTTAATAGTATTATTTCTGTTTAGATAGAAGTGGTATTTATTCGAGGTCTATTTTTTTTAATAATTGTTATTAAAGTCATATTTTTTTTTTATATTTATCATTAGAGTTACACTCAAAATTTATTTTTTCTAATATTTATTATTGGTGGTCTAATTTCTTCCCCAATACTTATTATTAGGACTCAATTTTTTTTCAATAATTGTTATTGAGATTTAATTTTCTCTCAATACTTATTAATAGGTCCTAACTTACAATACTTATTAGAAGTCTCAAGTCTACCCATAATTTTTTTTTAAAAAAATACTTATTATCCGTGCCTAAATTTTAGGTTACAGTCAAAATCTCAAAAAACAAATTTATTGTTTAAATATTAATTCCTTTTAATTTATGAGTCCAGAGAAATCTGAATATTATACTCATTATATCAAACTATTGAAAGAAATCTGAATATATGAGAAAACCATTAGAATCACTGATATAACAAATAAAAGAATTTTTATTTAAAAAATCAAGCAACAGAAATATTTGCATCTGTTTCCTTTTTCATGTCAAAAAGAATTTCCTACAAAATATTTTGCTTTTTTTCTTGTCTGTTTTTCCTTCACCAACTGAAAAAATGTATGAAGCAGCCCAACCCGGGCATTTCATTTTACATATGGAGAGAAAAGCTCAACTCCCACAACTCCATCCATCAATGTCTAATCTTGTTCAGGACATCTGGGATTCCTTCCATTTCCAATTTTTAATCTCTCCATATCTCAACGATCAAAGGACGAAGAGCCACCCTTGCTTTTCCCATTTTTGCCAGAGATATATACGTTCACTTCACCTATGGTTGAAGACGAATCGTCGTCGTCGTCGTCTTCGTCTCCCCCTTTCAACTCTTCAATCTCCTTCACCACTTCCTTCAACTCCGGTCTCGCCTCCGAATCCTCTTCGCAGCAACTCAACCCGATCTTCAACACGTTTATCATCTCGCCTCTACTGCTCACCTCTCCTTTCATCTCCTTGTCGAACACTTGCCCGATCTTCTTCTCCTTAACCATCTTATTCACCCACGACGATATGCTCATGCCACTGTTGTAACTTGTGCTTAGGTAGTTCTCCGGAAACCTACCTGTTAAGATCTCCAAGATGAGTATTCCTAGGCACCACACGTCGGTTTTCCTGTTTATTTTACCGCTCTTGGCGTACTCCGGTGATTTGTAAGCTATCATCTGCGCGTGAGCTTGGTCCTGGTTTATCACCGACCTTAAAGCATAGTCACACAGGAGAGGCTCGTAGTGCTTGTCCAAAAGCACGTTGGATGATTTCAAATGACCGTGCGGAACCACTAGGGTTGGCAGCTCGTTGTAGAGATATGCCAAACCCTTGATCACTCCTTTTATGATCTTCCACCTTGTTTGCCAATCCAGACTCGGTTTGTCATTAGAATGGTTGGCTGCACCAAACAAACCCCGGTTGGACTTAGAAATATTAAGTAACCAAAGGAGAAATAGAGGGATGGGAATTGGGAATTGGGAAACTGACCGTGAAGGTGAGAAGCCAAGCTACCGTCGACCATGAAGTTTGTAACCAAAAGCTTTTCCTCTTTCCTGTAGTAATAAGCCAGCAATGGTAGTAAGTTGGGATGGTTCAACTTTCCTAGTTTTCTCATATGCTCATGGAATTCGTCCTTCCCCACGTTACTCATTTGCTTATAGTTCTTCACCACCACTGTTTCACCTCGTCCTATGGCGGCCTTGTATGAAGCTCCGAATTTCCCACTACCCAGAACCTCAGCCGAGGCTTTTAACAGATCTTGCAAATCGAACATTTGGACGTCAACTGTCAAGAATGTCAATTCAGACCTTTTCACATTGGCAGCTCCTCCTCCTGGACTCGGCTCTGGAGCTTTCTTTTCCGCTTGGACGGAAGGCGGCGGCGGGTTATAGTTATACGACTCGCCCACGAACTCTTCCTCATCCGATGTTTCAGACTGTTGTCTCCGCCGTAGGAGAAAGCAAATGAGTAATAGAATAACCACTAGCAAAGCTACAGATACCACAATGAGGGCAATCGTTAGAGCAGTTGGGTTTGTCATTATGCTTGGTGAAGGGCTCGGCGGAGGGCCGGGTGGAGGGCTCCGATTGACGCATTTTTTGACTAGAGGTGGCCCGCATAGATTTCTGTTCCCTGCACCACCAACAGAAGAGATCAACCGAGACATAAGTAGTAAAGGCATGGGATATATACATTACAATTTACAAATGCTTAGTGTAGGCACCTGAAAACATATTTGCAGGCATTTTGCTTAAGCTTTTAGGAATAAGACCCTCAAATTGATTGTTAGCCAAGTTGACCATCTTCAAAGAATTCCCAGGAAACTCAGGCACCGAGCCACTAAATCCATTCCCCTCCATTTTCAGAATGGATAGATTAGGCAAGGTAGTTAGCGACGAAGGGAATTTACCGTGAAAAATATTATTAGCCAGAAACACCGTCCTCAACGATTTCATCCCTTCAAATGCATCATCAGGAATATCCCCAGATAAATGATTATTCGATAACAACAAAGATTGCAACCCAATTAGCTTCTTCATCTCGGGTATTTTCCCTTCGAGGTTATTGTTCATAACACTTAACGTACGCAAATCCTGCAACGCACCAAGACTTTGAACATTAACCACCCCTTTTAGACCCATGTTGTCAAGTTTCAAACCCGTTACTTTACCACGCTCGTTGCAAACAACACCAACCCAGTTTGCTACTTTTGCTGTACATGGAGGAGTCGAAGCTTTCCAATTGGAAAGAACCGATGGGTTCATAAACGAGTTCCTAAACGCCAAGAGGCTCTCAATCTCCTTCTGGTCACCCACCGCCATTAAAAATGATGATAAGAAAACAATAACCGCAAGGAATAACGATGGATTTGGCATGCGCACAAGCCTAGCTATGTGCATGCCCATTACAATTTCTAGCTACAACGTGAAAGCTTCGGTGTCTAAGCAGTGAACAACAGGGGCGGGCGTCGATATTGGGGTTGGGTTCCGGTTGCATGAACTTGATCAATTCCTTGCTGTTTTCCCTGCATTTACCTTCTGTTTGTCGTCGTTTTTGGGGAAGGGAAAACGGGAAGGATGAAAGAGAAGGTGGAGAAGACAATCAGGGGACAAACGCCACAACGTTTGGCGTAAGATCCCAAGAATAGAAGAGTTGGTGAGGATTTCGGTAATAAAAAAAGATTGAGGAGGGTCCAAAGTTGGTGAATTCGAGTAAACAAATGCTATATTCTAACCTATGGAGGGAAGAATTTGTGGTTTAGAAGCTGGGCTAAATCTAAGCCCCGCCTTCCAATTTTAACCATTTTTGCACTCCATTAATTTGTATGATTTAAACCTGTTTTCTATTTATAGTTTACGACTCGAGGACATACAGGATGGAAATCATCTGCCCCTAAAGTATGCCCCTATTTGTGCCCCACTTTAAAATAATGGGTTTAGGGTTGGGGCTTAGGGTTAGGATGTAGGGAATTAGGAGTAAGGTGTATTTTTTAGGGTTTAGGGTTTGGGGTTTAGGATATGAAAATTAGGGTTATAGGGCAAGATTTAATTTTTAAGTATTTTTAGGCAGGGGCATAGAAGGAGGCATGGTTAGGGGGCAGGAGATTTTTACCCGGACATACATGATTGATTTTAAAACTTATTTTAAGCCCGGTATCTCATTTCTTTTAAAAATATGTCACTCGTGACAAGTTTTATTTAAAATAAATTAAAATTTTAATTAAATTAACAAAATATATAAGTAGCAATGATCAAATGTGTAATTATAAATTTTTTTATTAACTGTCACGTCACCTTCTTCATTAGTTTTAACGACAAGTGACTTAATTGACCTAATGAATGTAGTGATGCACATATGTTAGTAAAATATGCTTATTTCAATTGGCTTACATGTCTTGATCCATGGGTATGTGTGGATATTTGTTCCCCCCTACAAGTTTTGAAATGAAGGAATATATAACTTTTTTATTAATTAGACAGTACAAGTATCACAACAAACACAATATCTATACAACTTTTCCTTAAGATTTAAAGACAGAGGGAAAAAAACTAAGAGAGAGATGCAAGAGAATGAATGGCAGTGAAATACATAAGAAATGTTTCGGAGCTACAGTATTTATAGCTGTTATTGAAATTGTCGGGGAAAAGTTGCAGTTGTGGACGATTAATGAGGAAGGATACGAACAGGGAGCCCTTTGGCTGGCATTGGCAATGGATCCACAATCATCTTCTCATCTGATATAACCTTTTCCCACTTATATCTTTTCATCACATTATGCATGAACACCAATATCTCCAGACGAGCATACTCTTTGCCCGGACACATTCTCGGACCTCCACCGAATGGAACAAATGTGTAGGGAGCTGGTCCACTGCCTTCGAATCTTGCAGGGTTGAACTTTCCAGGCTCGGGGAAGTAGTCAGGATTTGAGTGAGTAGAATTCACATTCCAGTGCAACTGAGTTAACAAACCAGTAGATTAATGGTAGGATTTGTGGTTGAGAATTGAGATTTAACCAAAAAAGAAAGAAAAATAAATGAAGTAAACCTTCCAGCCCTTGGGAACGGAAAAACCAGCAAATGTGAAGTCGGTGATAGCCTCTCTAAAAGCACCCTGAAGTGGTGGCGCCAGCCTCATCACTTCACAGGCTACGTTCCATGAATATTTCATCTTTTGAAGGTCTTCCCAGTTTAGTAATTCTCCTTCTTTCTTTGATTTTGCAATCTCTATTTGTTCTGTCACACACCGATATATTTGTTAAGCCAATGAAAACAAAACGGCTTTAACTTCACTAATATTTTAATGAACAGATAGAAAATTGTTCAGAAAATCACACCTTTGTAAACTTCATTGTAGATGTTAGGAAGCTCAGCAAGATACTTGACGACGAAGGTAATAGCCGCACTGGCAGTATCGTGACCGCCGATCAGCAATCCCAGAATCCTATCAGCAATGTTCAATTCATTCAAATATTGTCCATTCTCATCAGTCGCAAGCAACATGTGGGACAAAATATCTTGATTAGGGGTGGCTCTTTTTTCTGCAAGATCAATCTTTCTCTGTTTGATGATAGCCATTAACTCCTTCCTGATTGTTTCCGCAGCATTAATAGCTTTACGATACGGTGTTCCGGGCAAGTTTATGGGGACGGAAAGGATTCCCGAGGCCAAAACATTGAAAGGGTCGGCAAATTTAGCAACATGGTCAGGGTCATCTATGTTTAGAAACACTTTGCAAGCCACCCAGAAGGTGAATCTTTTTGCTAGCGGGAACACTGTTATTTCTTGCTTGCCTTCCCAACTGGATTCAAAGTGTCTTTGCGCAATCATATCCATCATTCCTATGTATCTCTGTAAGGCTTCGGGTTTGAGGAAATTAGGCAACATTTTCCTCATCTTTATCGACTCTTCTTTCGAACTTGTTTGCGTTGAAGAAGGGAATATCTTGTTCACGGAATCTGGCCACCATGCCGTGACAAGCTTGTTTTCGTTGGAGAATAAGAATTTGTTGCCGGCAATGCCACAAACGACAGCCATCGGTTCTCCGAATATCGATGTTTTGAAGATCTCCGAAGAGTATTTCGCCATCCTATCGTTTAGGAACTTCTCCGGATGACCCCTTCGACCTGTTAGGAGGTACTCGATGCTTTCGCCGATCAATGGCAACCCCATCTTACCAGGTGGAAGGTTAGGGTTTGAAGCATAGTTAGATATTTTGTAGTATACGAGGAATGCAAGAGACAATAGTGGAAACAGGATTGAAAACATAAGTAGGATAGGATCCATGTTTCTTGCTGATCAAGTTGATTCAATTTCTTTTAGATATTTGATGATTAAAATGATATAACAAAGAGTATATATATAGGCCAATTTAGACCACTAAAGAGCAAATGAGAGGATCCTTTTGTGGGATTAAAAATATATAATTTAAACAAGGTTGATATGGAACAAATTTTGAGCTTTATTCTTTTCTATGTTGTTTTCCTTTTGTTGGTGAAAGGAGCTATATAGATTCAAGAAACAACTAATCAATTTATGGAACAGACAGAGAAGGGAATAAATAAAGAAATTATATTTTATATTTTTTTTCGTTGAAGTGGAGTTATTTGATGAATATTTTAAGAACTATTGGTTAGATGAAAAGATTTGATTTATTGATTAGAACGGAGTAAGTTTATACATAATTTATTGGATAGTTTTCATTGTTAGCATCGTACCAATCGTATTCATTGGATAGAATTTTAATTGGGGCTTGATGATAAATATCATCTGTTCCTTTTCGGTGTCTCATTTTATGCAAACGATTTTCATAGTTTGAGGCAGATGATTTTTATTCTCTATTTATGAACAAAAATCTTTCGCCCCTAATCATGCATCTTTTTATGCCCCACACTAAACATTTATAAAATCGGAATAAAATTAATCAACATTTTAAATGTAAACAATTAAATTTATTAATTTATTTAAAATAAAAAACTGACCTAATAAAATATATAAACATTGAAAACTAAATTTATTATTCAATCAAATAAAACAAAATTCAATCATCTTTTTCTTATAGCATAAACGATGAGTGACCGAATTTTTTTATTTGTCTTAAGAAGATTATAAAGTAGTATCTGTTCATACATATTTTTAACACTTTGACAAGATGTACACCTTACAAATAAGACAAGTTGAATTCGAATCTCGTATGATAAACATTATCCTCTCTAACGAAAATTAAATGATCATTAATAAATAAAGAGTTGATAGGAGAATTGGAAAAGACAATTTTGTCCAAGTTAGGTAGGGCAAAGACCCAATAGGTATTAATGAAATTTCATTAAAAGAGTTTGGCAATTATTGGGTAAAGAATTAAATTTTTTCAAGAATTCGACAGAAATAATTAAGTCGCATTATTGTCCGTAAACATATACATCAAATAATTAAGTCGCATTTATTTATTTATCCTTATGTAGAGTTTAGTTAATAATAGTGTAATAATACGTGCTTCAACAAATTCAAACTCATATATTTTTCAAATATTGTAATAATGATAATAATTAAGGTAAACTACACTAATACTCAGATAGTCATGGAACTTTTAGAGCACTTTCACTTTAATCACCGAACTTTTAAAATTTATATTAATTTTTTTTTTTACTTTCATTACGGCCACGATTGTTAGTTATCATTAAAAAATACTGACGTGGTATGTTAAAGTTTTTTTTTCTCTCGAAGTAAAACACTAATTTTTCAAATTTGCAACCGCCACAAAAACTTAATTTTTGATGAACGGAGCGCGGTTGTCAATCAATCTCAACCATGAGAATGATTCGTAATGCCGGTCAGCCTATCCTACAGCTAATACATATGTGTTGAATGGATCTAGTTATCTATCTCCTTTGAAAGTTAAGGAACTTGATGCCATAGGCAAATACAAATAAAAAGAGCAGACACCAACCGATGTGTGCGACCGCAACTACGGGAAGGAAATCCTGCTCGAACCCAAACATTTCCTTAATGTATGTCTTAACAGGAACATTAGGATATCCAGGCACCACAAGATCAGAGTTTTTGTCTCCCAATTGAGATGTAATAAGACCATTGAGTGTCCAAGCCACTGGGGTAGCCCAATAGTACCACCTCCACCATATGGGGATTTGTGGTCTCGGAATGATAAAACCCGAGAAGATGTTCCAGAAACTTAGGAAGAAAGCCATGACAATTGCTGCAATTTGGGCGCCTGGGGTGAGAGCAATAACCATCATCCCATACAATGTGAAGTAGACAAAACTTACTGTTATGTAGTAGTAGAACCATAGGAACTTGTCGGCCTTCCATTCGTACCCGATCATCGAGTATAGAAGTACAGCATAGATCACTGTCTGGATTGCAGTATAGATTATCTCTATTGCCACCTGAGCAAACGCATAAGGAAGTGCAGAATACATCCCGGCAGCTCTTTCGCGATAAAAGACTGTTCTCTCGATTGCAACAACGCCTTGCACCGACGCAGTATTCACAGCTCCAAGAAAATAAACCGCGCAATACATGGCTCCGAAAAAGTTCAACACGTCTTGTTGTTTTGCTCTGAAGATGGTTGATATATAAAACTATTTCGGTTAGCTTTACATAGTATAATGAGTGTCAACCGTCTTTGTTTAATTGATTTAAGTTAAAAGGAAACACATTACTTACATTTGTTGTCCTTTGTTCCAGAAGATAAGTCCGAACAAGACGCCGACGATAATTGTTATGAAGAACCTGATGGCATTATACGGAGGGTTTCTCATGTAAGACCAGTGTTGTTTCAGGAAACAAACCTTGCATTGAGAAAGGAATGGTAGAGAATATTTGCTTGGGAAGTGGAGATCCTGTGAGCCTGGAGCTGGAGTACTTAGCTCATTAATAAGTTCTTGATTCCTCCTGTGAGTTTTTTTCGAACTATTAGTATTCCTTAAATCACTTCAAATAAAACTAATTTCATCTAGTTATGGCCTTGTCTTGGAACATACTGATAAAGTGAGGATTTAGCATAAATCTCTGCAAAGTCTACATTTAGTTGATTCTCAACTGCTGGAGAGCTGATTTCAAGCATCCATGTTGCTGGATTATATCCGTCCTTGATCTTTGGAACACCAGGTATAGCCTGCAATGCAAGTAGAGCGCGCGTTTTAATGGTCTAATCCGGATTTTCTATCATTTTTGGTATAAAAAAAAAACAAATTCCTACCTCAAAATACTCTACAAGATGGTGAGAATTGCGACCAAGAGGTCCAGCATAGATGAGTTGCCCTCCTCTTTTCATCAGCAGTAACTGAACAAGTAAAATAGTAAGTTGAAAATGAGTAATGTAAATTTAATAATGAAGGGGAAAAAGTAGGCAGCAAATTCTGGGACAAGAATCTAGCAAATTGAAAGCTTGTATATACCTCATCAAAAGACTCAAAAATGTCTATGCTAGGTTGGTGAATCGTGCACACAACGGTTCTCCCTGTATCAACCGTGTTTCTCACGGTCCGCATGACAATTGCAGCAGCCCTGGCATCAAGTCCGGAAGTTGGCTCATCCATAAAGATGATAGAAGGATTCGCAACCAGTTCAACCGCGATTGTCAACCTCTTCCTTTGTTCTGTCGAAAGACCATCTACTCCTGGAAGGCCAACTAAAGCACCCCTTAGTGCCGTGAGCTCAATCAACTCCATAACCTCTTCAATGAACATCTGTGCATAGTTCAGAGAATCAAATTTAAACTTTTTCTTGGGTAATTACAACAGAAAAAACGGATAATTTTATTAGAAATAGTATAACCTTTCTCGTCTTGGTGTCAACTTCCGAAGAAAGACGAAGCCAGGCCGAGTACAACAGAGATTCGTAGACCGTGACATGAGGCGAGTGGATATCGTTTTGTTCACAGTAGCCACTGACACGAGTAAATGTAGCTTGATTCTTTGGATATCCGGAGATGCTTATGCTTCCTTCAATGTATCCCCCGGTTTTCCTTCCTGCTAATACATCCATCAGGGTTGTCTTCCCGGCACCAGTGACACCCACCAATGCTGTCAATATGCCAGGTTTGAAAGCACCACTAACATCTCGTAGCAATAGAAGACGACCCTCTTGAACACCTTGACTCATCATTTCCTAGAAAATGAAAAACAACATTTCACCTTAACCATTTGCCTCATGAAATCGATATCATACAATAACATGTGAATTGTTAGGAAATAGTTACTTACAGAAGGCATATCTACAGAGTAGCTAACATGGTTGAATGCAAGTGAAAGGGGTTTGAAAGGCAACACCATTCCTCTTCTACTTGGCCGGTCTGCAATGTCAACGATATCTGAAGAATCTCTCACTGGCAGATCAATGCCTACAATCACTCACAAAAGTTCAGGCAAAGCATCATCTAGGAAGAATTGTTTTGTTCATTGAGATTTGAAGTGACCTTCTATGTTTTTTCCAGAGGATGACTCTTTCCCGTTCTTATTTTTATCTTCATCAACAACTATTGCTTTGGAATCGCGCAGAGCTGAAAATTGATTCACATAGGAACCGCTTGTCAAAATCGAAATTTTGTTCAGATGAAAGAAGTCCTGAGGACGTGAGAAAGCACCCCCCCAGAGCCGGATTTTGATTCATATTTCATATAGCAACTATTTGAAGTATTGAGAATAATGTAACTTACGGTTCAAGTAAGTCAATGCTACGATGAATAAAACGTTGAAGAGAATAGAAAATCCGAATAGTGCTGCAACACAAATCCAAAACCAATGATCTTCTGTAAAGAAGCCTCTACTCTTGAGAATAAGTTCTCCGACTGTAGTTACATGAAATCTGGAGTCATTAATTTTCTGCATTTACAACATTTTGTAATACAATAAGGTCAAGAAAATGTAGGTGCCTAACCAGTGTTTATATATATATATATATACCTCAAATTGGAATATGAATAGAAATACGACGAGATCTTACCGTATTCCATCTTTCATCAAGAAATTCATTCATGACGATGGCATTTTGTCCATACATCATTGGAGACAGATAGTAGCCCCATATCATCCATGGATCAATGTCATCTGCAGTTAGAAAAAGGGTTATCATGCTTGAACTTAGGCAGATATTTTTACATGAAAAGAAGTGAAATATTGAATATATACATCAAAGGATATACAGAAACAATCATATGCCTTAGCTTACTGCCCGGTTTAACTGCAAATATTTTACAGTAAACAGATATGAATTACCTACCTTTGGCAACAATGAAACCTCCAAGGATGAAAACCATTAGCAAAGTGAAGGTACCCAATGTGTTGGCGATGACTTGCGTTCTTCCTATAGCAGCAATGAACCTAAAGAGGGCTAGGGCCATCTGATGAATGCCTACGAATGCCACGAACTGTCTGAAGAACCTGAATATATAAAGGAAAAGAATTATTAGATAAAAGAAACTAGTGTTCATGATTCTCAAGAAACTACTAATTTTGAAGAAAATGAGAATGATGATTGTTAAAAACTGTGGAGCCTATCTACCTGCCAGCAGCTGGAGCAAATCCAATGGTGTAGTATGTGAGGCATATCCATATTGCAGATTCCAGAAATGAAACAGGGATCTTGATTATCCAAATAGGAAGGCTAAAAGCCCATGGAGGGTAAAACAAGAAGTCCCTTTGTTTATAGAAAACGGGAAGCCTGAAAATCGTCATTGCAAGTTCCGCCATACCATTAAACATCACATTGATTAGACTGTAAAACAATGCTCCTAAAAACTTCGGTCCGTCTTGCAAATTGCCTGCATGCATTTCTGTTCTGTAAAACACGGTCATGGCAATTATTGACATGATTGTAATTTGGACGGTCTTGAATATGTACACGAATGAGTTACGTTTCATTAGCAACCACTCTCTTGCAAAGCATGCCTTGAACAATTCCCAGTTTGAAATACCATACTTTTCTGTAACTAATGCAGGATGGTGTGCTACTGATCTGTCATAAGGGACCCTAAGATCGGATTCGAGCTGTTGGCCAATGTGGAATGAGTGGAAGCCCTGCACAAAGTCGGAAACTGTAACATAACTATAAGGCTGGTCTTTTTGGAACCAATATTGCTCTTGATCCTTCTTGGAAGTAACTTCTTGCAAAAAGTCTGCAACTCCTTTTCTTTCAGGGCATTTGAAACCCATGTATTCAAAGAACTCAAGGACACCTTCAGTGGGACCTTGGTAGACGATTTGACCCTCCGAAAGGAGGATAATGTGGTCGAACAGATCGTACGTCTCCGGTGCTGGTTGTAGAAGAGACATGACCATGGTTACGTCCATGATATGAACCATTTGCCTCATGAACTTGCAAATCTGATATGTGGTAGAACTGTCCAGCCCCGTTGATATTTCGTCCATGAAGAATGCCTTTGCTGGACCAACCAACATCTCTCCTGTAATTCAGGTAAACAGAAACTATTAGAATGCCTAGGCTAGGAATCTAAAATTACAAGTATACTTGATATTGAGTACAATTTTGACATGCTGGTAGAGTGAATGACAACATTTTTTACAAGTGTATCAGGAAGTTCAATTTGTGGTAGAAGCATACCAGTTGTCAAACGCTTCTTTTCACCTCCGGAAATACCTCTGCGCATTTCATCTCCGACCAGAGTATCAGAACATATTTCTAATCCAAGTATCTGTTTAAAAGATTCATAAAAAGGGTTAACGTGTTTGGATTGGTGTTCAATGGACAAAATTTTTATTAAGAAAAAACAGTTGTGCGAAAGCCAAACCTTAAGAACATAATCTGTAACCAAGCTGGTTTGTTGGCCAGCCATAGCTGTTGCTTTCATGAATGCATCAATTTCAGGATCCGGCTTGATCCCAGCCTCTTTTTCTCGCTTCGAGAGCTCTTTCAATATTTCATATCTGGTGCCAACACCGAGACACCGTCCCGAGAAATCCAATGTTTCCCTCACCGTCATTTCACCATGGTGAACATCATGGGGACCGATGTAAGCACATGTTCTTTGAGGAATAAACTCACTCATTTCATAACCACAATATGTGATTCTCCCACAAGACTGCAACCAATGCCAAGGTAATGGAGCAAAATTAATATTTCAGATAACCATTGTTAGTCTCTATGAATACTCAAGGAAAAAGTATTGTTAAAGGACTCACTCTTAGATCATGATCAAGTTTCCCTGCAAGTGCTTGTAACAATGTTGTTTTCCCTGCGCCCGGGGGACCCAAAACTAGGGTCATCCTATACAAATTAATTGCTAAATAGATGGTTAACTAATTCACCCTTCACATCATCTATAGCACAAATTAACATTTTTTGCATGAAATTTTACTAATATTTTTCTATGAATAGAATTTATGCAGTGCTAGTTTGTCCCACTTTTTCATTGGTTACACTCCACTAGTATAAAATATTTAGTAATTTTCATAGAATTTTACCTTGATGGTTTGATAATTCCACTAACATCTTTAAGTATCTCAATCTTTCTCTTCTTCGATGGTAGAATCCGAACCAATCCAAGAATACTCTATGCTCCATGAAACATGAAAAGACATATCACTTATCCAACAACAACAACAACAACAACAAAAAGAAAAGGCATTCGAGTCGACGGAGGTATGTTTTAAGTGGGAGGGGCTCTTTCTTCCGCCCCACAATTTTTTAAAAATAAATTAATTATGAATTTGCTCCCGCTTTTGCCTCTCAACTCCTAACTTTGGTTCCGTCCCTCCCTATGCATGTCACCCTTAAAAAAAAGAAGAGAGAAAGGATACCTCTATAATGTTCAAAGTAGCATTAAACAGCGTAGGAAGAGCTCTGCTTCCTACATAAACGTCTCCATCAACTGATAAATGCTGAAATCTAACTTCGATTTTCGGAATTTCAATCCCAACTCTTCCTCAATCAAAACCCAACTCCATAAATCAGATCAAAATACTCAATAAGGAATTACTTTATAATCAAATGATGAAAGAAAAGAATAAAGATAGCATAAGCATATATACCTATCAGTTCGTTCCCTTAGTTTTCTAAGGAACTTTTCATTATCTTCATCCACAACCTTCAAAATACTGTCCATGAGTTGCTTCTTGTGGTGAGGTCCAAGCTTAGTTACATCAACTTCGTGAAGACCAACTTTCCCATTATCACCAACTCTCCTTATCATACTTTTCCTGAGCCTCTCGTACATGGGAAGCCGCTCGATGGCAGCCCACATGAGGTCTTCCTCCGTATCGTGGCGTTGGCTCCGCTCGAACACTTCGGGCGGAGTCTGCCAGATATCCCGGAACCGGGCGGACCCCCAACTCCGCCCGCTGCTCATCGATCTTGCCGACAGATCATCTCCTGCTAAAGCTGAAGCCATCTTTGTAGTACTAAGAATAAGAGTTGTGGACAAATTAAAATGCTTCCATTTCAGCAGGTAGCTAGAGAAAGTGTTACGTGCTTAACATTTTGTGTGGAATGGTAGGAAACAAACAAAGATATTTTGTTTTGTGAAATGAAAAGGATAACGAGACAACACAGACCTTGTGATATTAAAGACAGAGGTTGTCAGTTTCAAAACACAGGAATGTAAATCCTCTCCACTTTTCGGTGACCTTATATATACTTCACGTTCAAAATTAACTTTTGGATTTAGGGTTTTAAGTTTGAGATTGTGGTAGGGTTTAGAGAATTTAGGGTATAATGTATTTTTTAGGGTATAGAGTATAGTGTTTAAGATTTAAAATTTAAGGTTATGGCTTAAATTTTAATTTTGTAGTATTTTTTAATATTGAAGCATATGTAAAAGCACCAAAAAGTGACAGACGAATTTTATCCTTCAACCCACAATAGTGTATATAGTTAATTTTTGTGTTTCAGTTGAACTGACACTTTGGTCCAAAAAATAAAATAAAATGACAGATGTTACTGTTTTCTTTCTTTTTGTGTTGTTTTGTAACTAAAATTCAATACTTCTTTGTTTGAAAAAAAAATCAATACTTCAGCAAATAGTTATAGATAGATATTTAAGTTTTAACAAATATCAAAGGAATATACATTGCGGGTGTGTTTGTAAGTAATTTATGTTTTACATCATTAAATTTAATTTAAAATTTTAAATTATAAACATTTAATTAATCGAATTATATCATTTAATATTTATTATTAATAAAATAAGTAAACTAAACTAATATAGTTGGATAATTCTAACAAAAAAATGAAATAGACACTTTCACTATAAATTTATGTTAGAATGTTGGCAAACATTTCACTTAAATAAATAAAAAAGAAATAACTAAATTTTCTATAAATTCTAACAAAAAATATTAATAATGTTTTAAGTGAAAGTGTCAATTTTAATGTTTTTTATTAGAATTATTCTATAGTGTTAGTATAAGTGACTTACTTTATTAATAATAAGTTGGATAATATAGTTTGGTTAAATTAAAGGTTTGTGATGTAAAAGAAACTCGAATTTAAATTTCATGTATCACACACCAATCTTACTCCCGTTTATAAAAAAAGTTCGAAATTTTAAGAGAAAAAAAATCAACGCTTTAAAATTCAGAAAATAAAAACAAAATATTTCATTAATATATATAACAAACAAGTTATTATTTAAAAAAATTATATAATTTTTCGTGAATTTTAAAGAGTAAAAACTAAATTGACAAAAAATTAAATGATAAGGGCTAGAAATATAATTCTACCTTCCTCTTTTCAGAAACTCGGAAGGCACTATTTTATATTTTTAGTGCAAAATTCCATTAGTATGTATAGCTTATTATTAATATTGTTTAATATTCACTAAATACACAGTTTTATATTCTAAAATAAATAAATATTTCCTTCCAATACAGACAATACTAATATCAAAATAAATGTTTTGAATATTAATTATCGACAGCTAGTATCAAATCGTGAGCATGGGTCGACATAACTCTATCCACAAGAGTAATTTATCATTTAACAGTGTGTGAGTCATGATGAAAAATTATTAGATAAATTAGGCTCACTACTTCATCTGTGATGAGTCGAGTTCATCTAATATTTTTTCAAGCCATAGCATATCAATATTACTCTACATAACACACATGTGAAAATTATCACAATATTAACATATATCTTAATTAGACTTGTAGATATTAAAATTTAAACTTGAATAAAATTTGAATTAAAAACACATTAAATATATACGTGAACCGAATAGGGATGACAAATGAGCGGGGCGGGTGCGGATACCTCCTCCTCCATCCTCATATCCACTTAAAATTTTCATATCCACCACCTACTCACCACCCACGGCGGGTACAATTTTTAAATTCACATCCGTCCACGTGTGTTTATTCTCAAATTCATCCCCACACTCACCACTCAATTGGATACACATTACCCATCTCATACCCGCCTATACTCGCCTATTAACCCGCCTGGCAGCAACCATACACATAAAACATAAATTCAAGAACAATCATAAACATAAATTACAAGGAATATCCTATAAAATTTCAGGATTTATAGAATAGTTTGTGAAATTACATCTAATTTCATAATGGTCCAACTTTATATGGCAGGAAGGATGCGGGCGGGTAAGGTCTTAAATCCACTACCTATCCACTATCCGCGGCGGGTATGACTTTTTACATCCATACCCGCCCACTACCCATCAAACTTATACTCATCTTCGCCCTATTAGGACGGATATAGTGCGAAATCCACGAAATTATACCGCCTGCCATCCCTAAAACCGAAGTTAAAATATAAAATTTAAAAAATGATAATAATTTGGGGTGGGAACCGAAAAGTCCGTGTATTCCTTTAATTATCAAACATGACCAGAGAGAATACATCCATAAATATTTGGGCAATCTTATAATGGAAACTTTAAAACCTGACTGACTGAAAGGATGAATTTTTTTTTTGTCTTTTTATGCCTTTATTTATGTGTTTGTGCTCAAAATTAGATTTAAGGTTTTATGTTAGGATTTAAAAAATTTAGAATAAGGTGTATTTTTTAGGGTGTATGATTTATAATTTAGAATTTAAGATTATAATTTAAAATTTAATTTTAAAATATTTTTAATATTAAGCATAAATAAAGATACAGAAAATAGGAAGTTCTAAAAGTGAAAGATGGAATAGTTGGGCTCAATTAATTCATATAGAAAAAAAGCCGGGTTAGAATTAAATGTCACCTATCCCTTCAATCACACCCACCAGGCCACCAACTACATATTAATAATGATATTTTTCTTAAAAGAAATTAGATTATCGTTAACGCACAATTACATTCAATTCATTAATATATTATAAAAATAAAATGTATTGGTATGAGAATAATGATATTTGACATTTCAAAACTATATAACGGGATACATAACATTACTGTTTTTATATTTCATAATCTATTCTTTTTTTATGGTAGTAAATAAACCAAACGAGTTATTTGTGAATTGTTTGGCGAAAAATTTATTTATGAAAATAAACGAATGAACATAAATAAGATTTTTTGTTCGTTTAATTAAATGAACGAACACGAACAAATAGTTCGTTTGTTTATTTACGTTTGTAAACGTCCGGTGATTTGTTCATTTATGTTCGTTCGTTTATATTCGTTTAAACTTATTCACATATGTCCATTTATATTTATCATTTTCACAACAAAAGTATTATATTAAAAAAATAAATTTATTCACATATGTTTGTTTAAATTTATTTATATATGTTTTTTTATGTTCGTTTACGTTCGTTTATCATTTTAACGAGCGAACATAAACAAACTGCATTCTTTAACAAACAAACATGAACAAAAAATTATGTTCATTTAATTGTTCGTGTTCACTTATTTGTCTAGTTAAAATTAAATGAACGAACATAAATATACTCTCATTCATATTCCTTCGATTGGTTTACATACATAAACTCTTTCCTTACTGAGTTTTAAACTGGACCCCGGAGTTATTAATGGCAGCCACCAGCTAACAACGATGGTAACTAATTTGATTTGTGGAAATTTCATGAGAATTGAGATTGGATATCTGACTTGGCTTTTAAGAAATTAAATTAGTCAGGGCCCACTGGTTTTCCCAACCATATCTTCCATTTGCGGCATTAATTATCAAGCTTCTATCGAGTAATTATATCATAGATCCGTCCTGTCATATGATCCATAGTCCCAATCAATAAAAACTATACATTTTATTAATATTTTTCATGTCATTTTTTTATCAAGTGAATCTTTATATGGTAAAAACTATTTAAATTTAATTCACAATAAATATATGTCAAGATTCACGTAGTAAAAGATGTCATGAAAAAAATTAATGAAATGAATAATTATTATTAGTTGTGACCATAAATAACGTGGCAGGACGAGTGGTATAATTCATTGCTTCTACAGTATTTGTCTACTACAAATCTTTTAAAAATTCAATTCACAAGGCCCATCCGGTTATTATAATTATAGGGTAAACTAGTCACTGAATTTTTAAAGTACTTTTACTTTACACATTAAAGTTTTAAAAATTATATTATGATCATTGAATTTTTTTTAATTTGCTCATATTATAGTCATTGTCGTCACCCGCCATTAAAATCTTTTTTTTCTTCAAAAAACTCCTAATTTTAAGAATTGTCAGTTTCCATAAAAGGTTGATACGACGGTTTGAGAAGATTCCATTTAGTTAGAAGATTAGTACAATTTAGTTTCAAGTTGATACGATGGTTAACAATGAATGATCGAAAAGTTTTAATTTTTAGTTTCTATTAGACTGCCTCATCATTTCGTCGTCGTTTCTATCGTCCATTGGTGGTTTCTCCTATAAAAATAGCGTCAAACTACTCTCATTCTTGTTTTATTCATTTATATTGATTCAAACCCATCGAAAAATCTTTCAATCTCTTCAAATATCAATCAAATCTCAATTGAACTAAAACCTAAAACCTTCCAATCCGTCACTGTCAATTTTCGGATCAACTTGAAACTAAATCATGTTAATTTCTAGTCAAACGAATCATTCTCATTGTTGAGATTGATTGACAACCGCTGTAACACCCGTGTTTTGGGGTTAGGAGTTAGTCGGGTTAGTGGTCCGAGTCGGTAAAATTAAATTAAATCAATTTGATCTTGACTTGAGTTAATTGGGTTTTAAAATAAAAAGGAGGGACCAATGTGGTGATTTGACCCGAATGTTTTAAAAAGCTAGACAACTTTTGAAATTAAAAAGTAAAAAGGAACAAAAATGTGGTCTTCTCTCCTCCAACTCCCCACCCAAACGTGAAACCCATTCTCCAAACTCTCCCAACACAAAAATCACTATTCCATTAATTTTCAACTTCATTCCAAGGCCATTTTCTAAGGTAATAACATTTCCTAACTCTCCTCTTCATCCTCTATCTATCCATGGTTATAGATTTTAAAACTATCCACTTTTGAAAAGTTAGGGTTTAATGAAAGTTAAGGTTTTTATGGAGTTCTTCACTTTGTTTTGAAATATAATGTTGGGTTTTAGTTTATTCACCTTAAAATGAACATAATATGTTAAAATGGTTAGGTTTGGGTGAAAACCCGAAATGGGTTCTTGAGGCAAATTTCAAAGTGTCAAAAACTTGGTTTTTGATGGGTTTTAGGTTTAAATTGGAGGGCTGATGGTTTATGTATGTTAGGAGGGTGTTTTGGGACCATTTAGGTGTCATTTGGATGTTTGAAAATGGGATTTTCAGCTAGGGTTTGAAGGAGCACGAAAATGGGCATTTTGGGGGATTAATTTGATTGGAAAATTTGTTGAAGTTGATTTGAGCTTAAGAGTTGAGGGTTGACTGAGTTTTAGCATTGATTGAGAATAATTGATGTGTTTTTGATTGGCTAGAAGCAAGAGGAGGCGTTGAAGAGGCATCGGGATCGAATCCGGGCTTGTAGGAGGCTTGCTTTGGTTGCTAAGGAAAGGTGGTGAGTGACTTTAAATGTGTTTTAAAGTTTGGTTCAAGTGTGTGTAGTGTATGAGTTGAAATGTGCTTGGTAGGCCATTTCTATGTAGATTTAAATGGTTAACTTGGCTCTTGATTTCCATTAAATGCTATTTGTGTTTGCCTATTTATGCTCTTGTGAAATGTGAGTTGTTTTGCACATGTGTACTATGATATGTGTATGTGGTGAGCATGAGATATGATTGATGGATATGTGATGTGGTAAATGAAAATTGACACTAATTAACTTACCGGGTGTAAATGATCGATCATTAGGATTAGTGTGCACACAAATTGAGTCAAAACGTACGTGGCCTTGATGGCGTTGAGTCATCAAGGAGGAGTACGGTGATGTAACATTCCACCAGAAATTTATATATTCTACGGGATGATGAGTGGAATCCCATCCGTAGGGTATGTGGTGATGAGTGGAATCTGTAGAACTAATGTTTTGATATTATAATTGAAAAATGTTTTGGACTGATTTAAAAAGTATTTAAAACAATTTGCTAAGTCCAAATATTCTGAAACTATGTTTAGGGATGTTTTTAAATGGGTTTTTAATGTGTTTCAAAGCCAAACTTCTCAAACATGTCCAGGTGTTTCGAAACACCTTAGGGCGTTTCGAAACGGGCTAGGCCGTTTCGGTACGCCCACGTGGCAATGACCCCAACGGTCATAAACCCCAACGGCTATTTTCCCAACCAACTTTTAAATGCAGGCGTTTCGATACGGACCTATAGCGTTTCGATACGAGTTTCGAAACGGCCAGGAGGCGTTCCGAAACGGACATGAGGCGTTCCGAAACAGCCAGGAGGCGTTCCGAAACGGATGCCCTGACAGACTGCAACGGCTCTTTCTACATTGAGAGTGTTTCGAAACGGCATCGAGCGTTTCGAAACGGGGAGCTGCAGAATGCATTTATGGTGGGAATTAAAGTCCTCAACGGCTCCAATTTGATCCCAATGGCTAGTAACGGCTACAAACTCATTTGGGAGTATAAAAGGGACCTCCAAGCATCAAGAGAAGGTTAATGCTCATATTGTCAAACATCAAATGATCAAGAAATTGTCTTAGCACTTAAATTGTCAATTCTTGTATAGACAAACACTAGTGAGCCAAAATTGTCAAATTTGCTCAAGTGTTTTAGGTTTGGGTGAGTGCTTATTTGTGCAAACAAACTCCTATTAGAGGATTACAAGTTTGCTTTGTTTATCTCTTGTAAAGAGGGTTTCAATCAAGGCTTTGGGTAGAAAGCTTGATTGGTTGTAAGGGTTGCCTCCTTGTCCTAGAAAAGGGGACGAATCAATTAGTGGATTGATTGTGAAATCCTTAGTGGGGAGCTAAGGTAGTGGATGTAGGTGCTTGTTAGAAGGCCGAACCACTCTAAAATCATTGTGTCTTTATTCTTTCTAAGCTTCCTAAACCCTTCCACCCAAATATCCACCTCTCCACCACTTGGTGAGCATAATCGGTTGAACGAATCGAGCACCACACAACTCAACAGAATCCCGCCCATGCAAGGTCCGGTGATGAGTGTAATCCCACCGAGGTAATGTGGTTGTTGAGATTAAATCCGCACATCCGGGTAATCTAATAGTGGCCAATTGAACTTGTTCTTATACTTGTGATGCATGACGTTGATATTTGATGTTTGAGCTTAGTATGATGTGAGATGCCATACATGACTCTTGAAAGACTAGCTAGGTCTACTTGTATATTTACCTTTGCTTGTTGTATTTGAGAAGTAGGGAATACATGCTTGAACCCTGCATTGTTGATGTTTTCGGTTTTAGAGCATCCTCACTAAGCTTATAGCTTACGCTCTCATTTTCAACAATGCAGATCATTAGCGTGGTGTTAGCTCGGAGCAAGGCAAGAAGGGCTTTCCAAGTTTTTGTTGCTCAAGTACGGTTATTAATTATGTAGTAGCTTAGCAATGTGGCAAGAGTGTGTGTTGAATGAGCTGTGTATGACTCATGTATGGTCTTGATGTTTATGAATTGACTTGGATTGTAATCATGATAACTTGCCAAATGCTTGAATGATGTATGTCTTATGGATGCTTAAGATTTCTTTGATGGCATGTAAACTTATATGAGATGAATGGTGCCTTTTGTCTATAAATGTCTTCAAGCATGCCTTTTATGAAATGTTGTTGATGTGTAATTGCCATGTATGAATGATTTGTTTAAATCTATGCCTTGTGTATGTTTGAACATGTTTGACATAGGATGTATGCCTCTAGACCTTGTTTGCTTGAGCTGTGTGCCTTTAGAGGTCCTATGAGACCTTTAGACTTGTTAAAATTCACCTAAGTCTGGTTTTCAAAGGTTGCAGACAGCCCGCGTTTCGAAACGGGCTGGGACGTTTCGGAACGGGTAAGGCTTCAGGGACCCCGTATCGGAACACGTTTCGATACGGTTTGGCCTGTGAAACCCCTGTTCCGAAACACGTATCGGAACATTTTGGCTACTGGAAATTTGAGAAAATGACGAGATGAAAGCGTTTCGAAACGGGCCTAAGGGTTTCGAAACTGTCAAAATCTCGTTAACCACGAGAAGTTGACCGTTGAGGGCGTTTCGGAACGGTTGACCTCCGTTTCGATACGGCCCCTTCGTATGGGCTTTGGGGCAGTTGACCTGGTCAAGGCGTTTCGATACGCCTCAAGGGTGTTTCGAAACGGCATGTTTAAAGGATTAAAATTGGGCTGTTTCAATGCTGTCTTGGGTTCGAATGTTTATCTTCTATATTTTGCTCCGATGTTTGATCACATAGGACTTAAATGAGCTTTTAAAAAAGATTGAATTAAAAGAAAAAAATTAGGGTTGCTAACCGAGGGGGAACCTTAACGGGTTTCACTTCAGTTTTCCCCGTGTGGCCCACTCGGACTGGTCATCCGGCCAGACCGGGACGAGGGGGTTACATTTCTTGGTATCAGAGCCTGAGGTTATCGAGACCTCGGGCAGGTAAGTGAGGTAAGCTTGGTATGTTAAGTGATTGTATTGTTCGATGCATGCCTTGCCATGAATTCTTAATGTTTGACTGTTCGCATGATGTTTTGAAGCATGAGTTGTGTTAGTGTAGAGTGAGTGCCCATTGCTACTATTACTTAATTTAAAAAAGATTTTTATAGTAAAGGGAGTACTTGAGCACTGTTGGACCCTTGCTTTGGCTAACGTAATCCTTATCTGTTTGTTGTTGTAGTTGATATCTTGCTAGCTGTACCATGAGACCACGTGGGAGGCCTAGGATGGTTCGACCGGAACCACGGGCAGCGACTCTAGGAGTTGAGCCAGTAGTTAGAGTGGAGGCTCAAGTGGGAGAGCCTGTGGTTGGAGTTGGAGCTCCTCCACCACCTCCTCCACCTGGAGCAGGAGGCGAGGCCGAGGCCGAAGGAGAGGGACCTCAGGGAGGCCAAGGTGGCCAAGGACCGGCCAGAATAGACTTAGCTCCTTTGGTTCAGGCGATAGCCGGGGTATTTCAAGCTGCAGTAGCTGGGGGTCAGGCAGCAGCTCATCATCAGGGAGAGGGCACTGGGTTGCCATTAGAGAGACGTTGTGGTTTAGGGGCCGAAGAGTTCTGAGGGTCTACTCCAGAGAGATCTGAGTTGTGGTTTGAGAAGACTGTCCGTATCCTCGCACAGATGGGATGTACTGGGGAGCGCAAGTTAGGATGTGTTGAGTCCTTGCTTCAGGGTGATGCCTACACTTGGTGGGTCACCGTCACTTCGGGTATGGATGAGGCCGAGATTACTTGGGAGTTCTTGAGTCAGCATTCCGTAAGAAGTATCTGGGTCCGCGATACCTCGATGAGAGGAAGAGGGAGTTTATGGCTTTGTTTCATGGGATTATGACCGTGACAGACTATGAGATTCGATTTGTCAGACTGAGTCAGTATGCACCTGAGCTTGTTCCTACTGAGGTGGAACGTTGTAACCGTTTTCGTTATGAGCTGAATGGAGAGATCAAGACGTATACTCTAGCTTCAGACTACACTGATTTTGATGTCTTGGTCTCGAGGGCCAAGGACTTGGAGCACAGTTTGAGCTTGACTAAGCGGTCTGGTGGTTCTAGTTCGGGTAAGAGGTCCAGTAACTTTAATAGAGGTGATGCCAAGAGGCATCGGGACAACAGGCATCATTATAATCATAGACGTGGTGGCGGTAACCACGGTAGAGGCTAACAGGGCCAGAGGACTGGTGGGAAGTTGCCCACATGTGCTACTTGCGGGAGGAACCACACCGGTGAGTGTTGGGGAAATTTCCACTCGTGTTGGGGTTGTGGAGCTAGAGACCACATTAGACGTGACTGTCCACATCAGGTGGGACAGGCACCAGCTCAGGCTCCTGCTAGAGCCAATGACTTTCAGAGAGGCCGCGGGCGCGGTAGAGATAATTTCCAGCCGAGGAATGATGGCCAGAGAAATATAGCACATGTAGTTGCAGTCCAGCCGAAGGGCGGAGGACAGGCCAGAGTTTACGCTCTGCGCGGGGATCAGCATGACACCGATGTGATCGCATGTAACTTTTCGATACAGTCTTTGGGTTTGCTTTCTTTGATTGAATCTGGGTCTACACATTCCTACATATTGAGTGAGCATGCACAATCGTTGAATTTGCCTTGTGAAATGTTAGAGGTAGGAGTTAGTGTTACTAGTTCCTTTGGGGACACGGTAGTGGTTAGAAAAATGTACAGAAGGTGTCCGTTGATGGTTCAGGGACATGTGTTTCTAGTGGATATGATGGAGCTTTCTTTCTATGGTTTTGATGTAATTCTGGGTATGGACTGGCTCACGGACCATAGAGCTAGGATAGATTTTGAAACTAAGAGGATTTCTCTGAAGCTCACAGATGATTATGAGATCATAGTGGTGGGTGAGAACGTGAAGTTCTTGTCCAATGTAGTTTCAGTTTTAGAGGCTAAGAGGTTAGTTGAGTTGGGGTGTGAAGCATACTTGGCGTATGTGATGAACCCTAACATGAGTGAGGTTAGACCTCAAGACATCCGGACAGTATGTGACTTTCCTAGTGTGTTTCCGGAGGAGTTGCCAGGGTTACCACCGGATAGAGAGGTAGAGTTCTCTATTGAGACTTATTCTGATTCAACCCCTGTTTCGATTGCTCCGTATCGCATGGCACCGAAGGAACTGAAAGAGTTGAAGACTCAGTTGCAAGAATTGACAGATAGAGGCTTCATTCGACCTAGTTCTTCACCTTGGGGTGCACCAGTGTTGTTTGTGAAGAAGAAAGATGGAAGCATGAGAATGTGTATAGATTATAGGCAGTTGAATCAGTTGACAGTGAAGAATAAATATTCGTTGCCTAGAATTGATGACTTGTTTGACCAGTTGAGAGGAGCATCAGTCTTTTCGAAGATTGACTTGAGATCGGGCTATTACCAGCTAAAGGTAAGAGAGGTTGATGTACCGAAGACGGCCTTTAGGACTAGGTATGGTCACTATGAGTTTTTAGTCATGCCTTTTGGGTTGACTAATGCACCAGCTGCTTTTATGGATATGATGAATAGGATTTTTCATCAGTACCTAGATCAGTTTGTAGTTGTTTTTATAGATGACATCTTGGTGTACTCACGAACTGAAGAAGACCATGACCGACACTTGAGACTAGTGTTGAAGACTTTGCTAGATCATCAGTTGTATGCGAAGTTGAGCAAGTGTGAATTCTGGATCCGAGAGGTAGTCTTCTTAGGACATGTAGTGTCAGCTGATGGGATTAGAGTTGATCCGAAGAAGATTGAGGTCATTGTGGAATGGAAGCAACCGAAGTCTGTGACAGAGGTACGTAGCTTTCTAGGCTTAGCTGGATACTATAGAAGGTTCGTAGAAGGTTTCTCGAAGTTAGCCGCTCCTTTGACACAGTTACTTCAGAAGAGTGTTCAGTTTGAGTGGACAGATGCAAGACAGAGAGCCTTTGAGAAATTGAAAGAAGCTTTGACCCAAGCTCCGATCTTGATTCAGCCAGAGTCCGAGAAGGACTATGTAGTTTACAGTGATGCTTCCTATGTAGGCCTAGGTTGTGTTCTTATGCAAGACAAGAGAGTGGTGGCTTATGCCTCAAGAAAGTTGAAGACTCACGAGCGCAACTATCCGACCCATGACATAGAGTTAGCTACAGTTGTGTTTGCTCTGAAGATTTGGAGACACTATTTGTACGGTGAGAAATGCACAGTGTACACCGATCACAAGAGTTTGAAATACATCATGACTCAGCGAGATTTGAATCTCAGACAGCGTAGGTGGTTAGAGTTGCTAAAAGACTATGATCTTACCATTGAGTACCATCCGGGTAAGGCCAATGTAGTGGCCGATGCATTGAGTAGGAAGATAGCCGTGGATTTGAGAGCCATGTTTGCTAGATTGAGCTTGTCCGGAGATGGTGGCTTGGTAGCCGAGCTTCAGGTTAGACCTACTCTAGGTTAGTTGATTAGAGAGAAACAGCTCTTAGATAGATCTTTGGCACCTCACGTGCAAGATATAGCCGAAGGTAGATCTTCGGACTACAGTTTCAGTACTGATATGGTTTTGTGTTTCAAAGATAGGATAATTGTGCCAGAGGACAGTGACTTGAGACGTACGATCTTGACTGAAGCACACAGTAGTCCGTTTGCTATGCATCCTGGAAGTACGAAGATGTACCGTGATTTGAAGAATGAGTACTTTTGGGTTGGCTTGAAGATAGATGTAGCCGACTTTGTGAGTAAGTGTTTAGTATGTCAGAGGGTAAAGGCGGAACATCAGGTTCCCTCAGGTTTGTTACAGTCGTTGAGGATTCCGGAATGGAAATGGGAGAACATCAACATGGATTTTGTTTCGGGTTTGCCTTTGACTCATACGAAGAAGAACTCAGTTTGGGTGATAGTAGATCGTTTTACGAAGTGTGCTCACTTCTTGGCAGTCAATACTACTTACACTCTAGATAGATTGGCCGATTTGTACATTGGTGAGATTGTTAGTCTGCATGGTGTGCCGAAGTCTATTGTGTCAGATAGAGATCCGCGATTTACGTCTCGATTTTGGGAGTGTCTGCATATAGCTTTGGGTACCCGTTTGAATTTCAGCACGTCTTATCATCCTCAGTCAGATGGTCAGTCAGAGAGAGTTATTCAGATCTTAGAGGATATGTTGCGTTGTTGCATCATTGACTTTCAGGGTACGTGGGAGAAGCACTTGCCTCTAGTAGAGTTTGCTTACAATAATAGCTTTCAGTCGAGTATTCAGATGGCTCCGTATGAGGCCTTGTATGGCCGAAAGTGTAGAACTCCAGTTTGTTGGGCCGAAGTGGGACATAAGTTGTTGCCTATGCCGGATTTGCTCAGAGGGACAACTGACAAGGTAAAATTGATTTGTGGTCGTTTGAAGAAGTCCTATGCCGACTTGAAGAGGAAGGAAGTTGAGTTCTCAGTGGGTGAGAAGGTATTCCTGAAAGTGTCTCCGTGGAAGAAAGTGATGAGATTTGGCCGAAAAGGGAAGTTGAGTCCGAGGTACATAGGACCGTATGAGATTGTGAAGAGGGTTGGTCCGGTTGCTTATCAGTTGTGTTTGCCATCCGAGCTAGAGAAGATACACGATGTATTCCACGTTTCGATGCTCCGTAAGTATAGGTCCGATCCGTCACATGTTATGCCCGTAGAGGAGATTGAATTGAATCCGGATTTGACCTATGAGGAAGAACTAGTTGAGATCTTAGCTTCTAACAGTAAGGTGTTGCGGGGTAGATCGATCGAGTTAGTAAAGGTGCGGTGGCAACGTCGAGGTGTGGACGAGGCCACTTGGGAGAGGAAGAAGGATATGGAAAGACAGTTTCCGTATCTCTTTCAGTCAGGTAATTTCGGGGACGAAATTCCTTAAGTGGGAAAGAGTTGTAACACCTGTGTTTTGGGGTTAGGAGTTAGTCGGGTTAGTGGTCCGAGTCGGTAAAATTAAATTAAATCAATTTGATCTTGACTTGAGTTAATTGGGTTTTAAAATAAAAAGGAGGGACCAATGTGATGATTTGACCCGAATGTTTTAAAAAGCTAGACAACTTTTGAAATTAAAAAGTAAAAAGGAACAAAAATGTGGTCCTCTCTCATCCAACTCCCTACCCAAACGTGAAACCCATTCTCCAAACTCTCCCAACACAAAAATCACTATTCCATTAATTTCCAACTTCATTCCAAGGCCATTTTCTAAGGTAATAACATTTCCTAACTCTTCTCTTCATCCTCTATCTATCCATGGTTATAGATTTTAAAACTACCTACTTTTGAAAAGTTAGGGTTTAATGAAAGTTAAGGTTTTTATGGAGTTCTTCACTTTGTTTTGAAATATAATGTTGGGTTTTAGTTTATTCACCTTAAAATGAACATAATATGTTAAAATGGTTAGGTTTGGGTGAAAACCCGAAATGGGTTCTTGAGGCAAATTTCAAAGTGTCAAAAACTTGGTTTTTGATGGGTTTTAGGTTTAAATTGGAGGGCTGATGGTTTATGTATGTTAGGAGGGTGTTTTGGGACCATTTGGGTGTCATTTGGATGTTTGAAAATGGGATTTTCAGCTAGGGTTTGAAGGAGCACGAAAATGGGCATTTTGAGGGATTAATTTGATTGGAAAATTTGTTGAAGTTGATTTGAGCTTAAGAGTTGAGGGTTGACTGAGTTTTAGCATTGATTGGGAATAATTGATGTGTTTTTGATTGGCTAGAAGCAAGAGGAGGCTTTGAAGAGGCATCGGGATTGAATCCGGGCTTGTAGGAGGCTTGCTTTGGTTGCTAAGGAAAGGTGGTGAGTGACTTTAAATGTGTTTTAAAGTTTGGTTCAAGTGTGTGTAGTGTATGAGTTGAAATGTGCTTGGTAGGCCATTTCTATGTAGATTTAAATGGTTAACTTGGCTCTTGATTTCCATTAAATGCTATTTGTGTTTGCCTATTTATGCTCTTGTGAAATGTGAGTTGTTTTGCACATGTGTACTATGATATGTGTATGTGGTGAGCATGAGATATGATTGATGGATATGTGATGTGGTAAATGAAAATTGACACTAATTAACTTACCGGGTGTAAATGATTGATCATTAGAATTAGTGTGCACACAAATTGAGTCAAAACGTACGTGGCCTTGATGGCGTTGAGTCATCAAGGAGGAGTACGGTGATGTAACATTCCACCGGAAATTTATATATTCTACGGGATGATGAGTGAAATCCCATCCGTAGGGCATGTGGTGATGAGTGGAATCCCGCCCATGCAAGGTCCGGTGATGAGTGTAATCCCACCGAGGTAATGTGGTTGTTGAGATTAAATCCGCACATCCGAGTAATTTAATAGTGGCCAATTGAACTTGTTCTTATACTTGTGATGCATGACGTTGATATTTGATGTTTGAGCTTAGTATGATGTGAGATGTCATACATGACTCTTGAAAGACTAGCTAGGTCTACTTGTATTTTTACCTTTGCTTGTTGTATTTGAGAAGTAGGGAATACATGCTTGAACCCTGCATTGTTGATGTTTTCGATTTTAGAGCATCCTCACTAAGCTTATAGCTTACGCTCTCATTTTCAACAATGCAAATCATTAGCGTGGTGTTAGCTCGGAGCAAGGCAAGAAGGGTTTTCCAAGTTTTTGTTGCTCAAGTACGGTTATTAATTATGTAGTAGCTTAGCAATGTGGCAAGAGTGTGTGTTGAATGAGCTTTGTATGACTCATGTATGGTCTTGATGTTTATGAATTGACTTGGATTGTAATCATGATAACTTGCCAAATGCTTGAGTGATGTATGTCTTATGGATGCTTAAGATTTCTTTGATGGCATGTAAACTTATATGAGATGAATGGTGCCTTTTGTCTATAAATGTCTTCAAGCATGCCTTTTATGAAATATTGTTGATGTGTAATTGCCATGTATGAATGATTTGTTTAAATCTATGCCTTGTGTATGTTTGAGCATGTTTGACATAGGATGTATGCCTCTAGACCTTGTTTGCTTGAGCTGTGTGCCTTTAGAGGTCCTATGGGATCTTTAGGCTTGTTAAAATTCGCCTAAGTCTGGTTTTCAAAGGTTGCAGACAGCCCGCGTTTCGAAACGGGCTGGGACGTTTCGGAACGGGTAAGGCTTCAGGGACCCCGTATCGGAACGCGTTTCGATACGGTTTGGCCTGTGAAACCCATGTTCCGAAACACGTATCGGAACGTTTTGGCTACTGGAAATTTGAGAAAATGACGAGATGAAAGCGTTTCGAAACGGGCCTAAGGGTTTCGAAACGGTCAAAATCTCGTTGACCACGAGAAGTTGACCATTGAGGGCGTTTCGGAACGGTTGACCTCCATTTCGATGCGACCCCTTCGTATGGGCTTTGGGGCAGTTGACCTGGTCAAGGCGTTTCGATATGCCTCAAGGGTGTTTCGAAACGGCATGTTTAAAGGATTAAAATTGGGCTGTTTAAATGCTGTCTTGGGTTCGAATGTTTATCTTCTGTATTTTGCTCCGCTGTTTGATCACATAGGACTTAAATGAGCTTTTAGAAAAGATCGAATTAAAAGAAAAAAAAATTAGGGTTGCTAACCGAGGGGGAACCTTAACAGGTTTCACTTCGATTTTCCCCGTGTGGCCCACTCAGACCGGTCATCCGGCCAGACCGGGACGAGGGGGTTACAACCGCTCCGTTCATTTAAATATAGATATTTGTGACGGTTGCAAATTTAAAAAAGTAGTGTTTTACTTTGGGGAAAAAACTTTAATATATCACGTCAGTATTTTTTTAATGATAACTAACAATCGTGGCCGTAATGAAAATAAAATAAAAATTTAATAATTTTAATATAAATTTTAAAAGTTCGGTGATTAAAGTGAAAGTGCTCTAAAACTTCATGACTATCTGAGTATTAGTGTAGTTTATCTTAATTATTATTATTACAATAATTGAAAAATATATGAGTTTGAATTTGTTGAAGCACATATTATTACACTATTATTAACTAAACTCTACATAAGGATAAATAAATAAATGCGACTTAATTATTTGATGTATATGTTTACGGACAATAATGTAATTGTCATTTGGGGTTTAAAAGTCTTCGCAAACAAACAAAATTTGGATGAAATGCAATGCTATGCACCATATTTCTGTCAAATTCTTGAAAAAAATTTAATTCTTTACCCAACAATTGTCAAACTCTTTTAATGAAATTTCATTAATACCTATTGGGTCTTTGCCATACCTAACTTGGACAAAATTGTCTTTTCCAATTCTCTTATCAACTCTTTATTTATTAATGATCATTTAATTTTCGTTAGAGAGGATAATGTTCATTATACAAGATTCTAATTCAACTTGTCTTATCTGTAAGGTGTGCATCTTGTCAAAGTATTAAAAATATGTATGAACAAATAATACTTTATAATCTTCTTAAGACAAATAAAAAAATTCGGTCACTCATCGTTTATGCTATAAGAAAAATGATGATTGAATTTTGTTTTATTTGATTGAATAATAAATTTAATTTTCAATGTTTATATATTTTATTAAATCAGTTTTTATTTTAAATAAATTAATAAATTTAATATTTTACATTTAAAATGTTAATTAATTTTATTCCGATTTCATAAATTTTAAAACTTATAATTATTAAATATTTTAAATATAAAAGAATCAAAATAAATGCATGAAAATAAGAAAAGTAAAAATATACATAAAAATTGAAAAAAAATATATGTTAAAAATACAAGTAAAAAAGAAAAAGAAATATCAACGTTGTTCATCCATTCAAATATAAAAAATAATTTGATTAGTTTAGGGTTTAGATTGTATGATTTAAATTTTAAGATTTAAGGCTTAGAGTTTATAATTTAAGGTTAGAAATTTAAGTTTTAAATTTTATAATTTAAATATGAAAATTTGTGTGAAAAAATTTACACAATTTATATAGCAAAATATAATTTCGAGGATTACACCGTTGATTTTTTTTCTTGGCTCGCTCTTTCTTTAAAGCTAAACTTTTCTCGCCTTTCATTGTTGATGAAATCTCTAGCGCTATCTAATTGGACATTAGGCTTTCTAATTAAACAAAAATTATTTGTTCATTTTCGGTGTTTTTTTTTATATTTTAATATTAAAAAGTTTAATTTTAAGTCTTAGTCATAAATTTTAAACCTTAAACTCTAAACTCTAAAAAACACACTCTAACTCCAAATCCTTAAACCCTAACCCTAAACATTAATTCTAAACCGTAAACCTAATTTTTTTTAGTATGGAGACATAAATAAAGACAAAAAAAAATCGATTCTTTCTAAGTGTATTATAATGATCAAATTTGGACTTGATATTTAGAGATTAAATAATTTGATCCTTTTTAGGACATTAAATTAACTATTAGATCATTAATACATTTTCTTCTTTTATAGCGTTATTATTGTGCTTTTATTCTATTTATATTTTGTATTATGATTTAATTTTAAGAATATGTCTCGATTGAGTATATCTCGATTGACATTGTCTTAAACATTCAATATTTTCTGAACATAAGTGGAAAGGAATCCGGATAGTATAGACATATTCTAGTGCATATGATTCTCTCACACGGTTACATTTTAAAATTTTAAAAAATATATTGAACTGCGAGGAGTTTTTTTCCAATAAAAAATTAATTTTGGTAATTTATGACTTGTTACAACTTAAAATGATACATTTTTACAAGCTTCATTTAGCATTTAAGTAAAAAAAAAAGAACAGCTTTGTGAAAGATACAACAGTGGGTATAAGTTCCAACAATTTGGCCCAAGGATTACTGCAATGGAACACGTTTCCGGTACTCTGCAAGTGCCCACAGTGGGTAAATGTTCCGATATGCTGCATAATGTAACATGCAGTTTTTCATAAACACACCAGTAATTTCCTGTCCGCAACAATAAGATCCATTTGTCAGATTCAAATGATTTCTATAAATAAAGTCTTCTAAATATGCCAAGTAAAGTTATACACAAGAATTAGCTAGCACCTGCTGGGGAAAGTCACCATCTTCCAACTGAGAATTGATTATCAGTTTTGCGGCACGGTGCAGAGGCCTTGGGTCTCTTTCCGCCTGTCCGGCATGAATCAAACCCATCATAGCCCATGCTGTATGCACCAAGTTTGATCTTCCATCTTCCAGTGGCACATATCTCTGCACCACCAACCACATAAATATCAGTACTAACTAAAACAATGTCATATGTCAAACATGGGACGGGACGGATTTACCTTGTCGGGACATGACTTGTAGCTCTCACCCCACCCACCATTCTCTTTCTGGGTGCTAAGTAGGAATTGAACGCCTCGGCGAATAGCTGCACAGTTGGTGTATGTCTTGCCTGCCGCTGCAAGTCCCCCGAGTGCAAACCATGTACCGTATGTGAAGCACACTCCCCAGTTGCCATACCTGTTGAAGTGTTTAATATGATTCAACTCTAATGCTTTTTTTAGAAAAGCAATCATGAATGGGCGCATACCATGAACCGTCATGCATTTGTATATCTTCGAGGTAGCGTACGGCATTCGTAATGAAACTCTCGATTTCTTTCTTCCTGTGCCCAGGGTATAACTTCTTAAACAGAACCAAGGCATGGATTGAAGATGCTGTGCACTCAACGTATTCATGTTCGATGACTATATCGGCAAAGAATTCAGTGGGATTAAGCATCTGAAGAAGAAGAACAGAGAAGGAACCATCATTAACATATGAAAACTAAGAGTATACTCGTATCAATGACTTAACCACTTACTTCCAACCACTCTTGAGCTCCAGCAGGCTCCCATGCAGCCAATCCTCCATTTTTGCTCTATATTTAACAAGTGAAGCATTTGAAGCTTATCGAAACGAACAACTTAAACTAAGTGAAAGGTATCCTTGAAAATCTAGAGTGAGCAAAATCTTACCTGAAGAGAGAGTATAACATTGACTGCATCATATAACTGATGAGGTTCCATTTTCTCACCAACAATTTCTTGTGGCAACATGGACATTAGCAGACAACACTGCAAAGCAGAGGAATATCTGTTTAGGCAACATAAGAATATTTTTTAGAATGCACATGATTGAGACTAATGAAATTAGTTACCTTCAAGCCTTCTGCAGTGCAATCAGAAACTTGCCATCCATGATCTTGATCAGAGAAAGTCCAAGATCCCTTCGAAATATGACGGTACATTTTCTTAAAGTCACCAGATGGATTGTCCTTGACCTATTCGTTATAATCAGAAGATAACAATTATTATCGGTCCACATTCGACGAGCAAAAGAAAAGATTGGAAATGACTTAATCATGAATGAAAGAGATATTAAACCTGAGATTTCTTGATGAAGTCATGTCCTCTATTGAGTACAGGTCCAATTTCGTCGGTGAGGTTACTTGCAAGCAAAGCTTGAACAGCAAAACCAGTATCCCATTGTTGGCTTCCAAAGCTCTGCAGACCAAAAATCATGGAGTTTGCAATGAAAACCAATGCTTGCAACATATTTGTTTGGTTCTGATTTAACCAATAAATTTTTAGAGGATGAATGTGCACAAACCTGCATTTTCATTCCATCTTCAGCCACCCAGAGGTAATCCGGGATTCGAGCAAGGTGTTTCTTAAAATAATCACTATTTGGCTCTTCAGCCCAACAGGCAAGCATGCATAATACCTACTCCATTCAATGGCACCAGATGGTTAGCAATCAAACAGCCATACATACATGGATCGAATTTTCACAACCTCGACTATGATCGTAAAATTACCTTCTCCACACAACCAATGGTGATGTATCTACTGTTTTCATCTTCATAGTGGATGTGTTCCATTGTTACTTTCAGAGCCTTCTCTCTGATCAACTTGTTAAAAGGCCAACGAGTAAGCAACGGCTCGGTACATATATATAGACTGTCCCACATCAGATCCTGAATCAAAGGATGTGGATAGTAGATATCCTCCTGTAACAACAAATTGTTTATAAATGTTTTATGAACTTAATTCTAATGTAGTTCAATATCCTTGTAGTTTGTAATTTGAACTCAACAGAGATGAACTTACCGGTGCACATAAATGGCGTATCTTCTTCCAGTTAATTTCATTGTAAGGCTGAAGGTAGAGTTCTTCCCTCAATTGTTCGATGAGAGGCGTGATCGGCCCGACAAACCTTTTTCCATATAGATATGACATTGGCATGTACACCATACGACAGTAGCACCACATTTTAGCTGCACATTTGAAAGGCCATTTTCGGATTAACATCCTTCATCGATATATTTATATGAACTGATATTAGTGCAATGAAATCGAGTGTGTTAACCTGGATGCATAGGAAGGAAAGAAGGAAGGAGCCAGAACTCTGGGGGCATCGGGTTAGCTCCAGACCAGTCAAAAACGCCAAGTATCTACCCCAAAAAGGGAACACTATAAGTCTAAAATATGGGTCAATTTTAAAGGTCAATTTGTAAAACATGTGCATTCATGGATACCGAAAGCCAAGTCTTTCCCCAAGAGGGCATGTGAGTGACACTGCCATGGTCAAGAATCCACTTTCGGGCTCTGGTGCAAGCATTGTCGAGTCCTCCATCGGGTCCTTCCCCGAGAATACGCATGCAAATGTAGCTAAGAGCCGTGCAGAACATGGTGCTGTGACCTTCAATATGCAATCCCCAACCACCATCTTCATTCTGCATCACATTCATATAAATGCTTCAGTATACTCGTATATCTACATATATATATATACCAATTATCACAATGTATAATATGTACCTGATGATAGTATATATAACGAAGGATTTCTCTACGATGCTGCTCAGGGAATATGGTGTTAAGGTGTCCGGTGATATACATACTAAAAACCTGCAATTTTTGAGGAGATAACATTATAGAATAGTATTTGCATTCGGTTGAGAGTTGATTGGCAAGTCCCGGCGAAGGAATTTTACCAAGGGTGGAAGGAAAAACAATGGACCGGCATTTTCAGCAGGCCAATGACCGTCACTGGCTTGCAAAGCTGAGAAGAAATGGACAGCTCTCCTCAGTGCTGCTGTGGCCTTCTCATATGAGATTTGCTCACCATCTTCAATTTTCACTGCTGCTATAGTTTGCTTGAAATTCTTTTCCCTAAGAAACTGCATTTTTTTTAAATATTAAATTGTTCATACCCATCGGCCATCACATGATATGGATCACCAAATTATATTTAATCAAATTAAGAGCTCGGAAATATAATATGTAACATATATACACACAAGGAAAGAGATTAAAAAATGTTCCTATGGACCATAATTATTAAATCCGGATTAATCCAGCAGTTGGACCGGTTGACTAATTGGGCAATATAAGCCATAATCAGGGTCAATTCTGTAATTAAATCACTTTTTTTATAATTGAGTAAAGAGAAATGGGAATAGGGGTAAGAAAATAAAAGCACTTGACTTGCTTTTTTATAAGCCTTAATCAGGGTCAACTTTCCAAGTCGTTGCTATTTCCATTTTCCACCCCTTTTTGTTTCCTGGTCTCGATACTTCCTTCTTTTTGTGACGACATTCATCTCACACCAAAAGCACTTGATTAAGGCATGTATCAAAATATTTTAACTTGTGCTCACCCTCAAAAAAATATTCTGGATCCGCTACTGCTCCTAACATAAAACCAAATGTATGAACTTTAAAAAGTTTAGGGTGGGCATAGGCCCAGGCATGTATGTGGCTCCGCCACTGGTTAGGAGTTTAGTGTGTAGGGTGTAAAATTTAAGGTTTATTGTTAAAATTTAGAGTTTAAGATTTAGGGTTTAAAGTTTAAGTTTTAAAGTACTAGGGTTTGAGATTTAGGTTTTATTTTTATAGAAGGGTTGTGTAAATTCTTTTTACACAACTTGTGTATCAAAATATAACTCTTACTTTAATACAGATTAAATTTAGAGTTAATGGAGTTAAATAACATCCATTCAATTTAAAATTAGATTTAAAAAATGTATTATAAAATTTTAAATTCAAAAATGTTCTTGTCTATTTTCTTTTAAAATATTCATATTTAATTTATTTATTGACTAATAATTCAGTAATTTTGCCGAGTCCCCGGTATATACATTTTATGATTTTATTTTTAAGATGTGTGATTTTTAATTTTAAAATTTGACGATTTTTCTTAGTTCCGTCTTTAATTTTTTTGTCCTTGTTAATTTATGAATTTGATAAAAAAATATTTTAGACTTTTAGTTACTTTGATAATGATATTACCAAAAAAATTACTTTGATAATGTATCACTCTAATATTATAAATGTAAAATTATATACTACAAATACAGTAAATATAGATCTAAACTTGATGAAATCATATAGGTACATCTCTACCAAACCTGATCTTGGGTAGGTAATCGTTTTATTTTTCTACTTTCGTGATATATGTATTTTTTGATTTGTCATTGAAATCGGTAACATTGGACTTTATGGCAGTTATTTCGTGTCAGTTAGTTTATGTCCAATGAGTAATTAACTAATTATAAATGTATAAACTATAGGTTTCCTTTTACGTTTAAACATCGGACTTTTTTTTTTTAAATAAAAAATAGAAGGCTTGTTTTTTGTTTAGCACATTGGAGGGGGCAAATGAGAAAAAATCCTCCTAATTTGCCTATTTTCATAAGTAATTAAGAAGTAAATAATAAGGACGGACGCATAAATTTGTGTTAGAGAAATGGATATATAACATTCTAGGCAGTGTGATGACAGACACAAGGGCGGAGCCACCTTTGAATTGGGAGAAACCTATTTTTTCTATATAATTTATATATAAAAAATTAAAAATATGAACAAATGACACCCCTTTTAATGAATAAAATGACACTCCTTTATAAATAATTAATCATCTTTAAATATCGTTGAAAAATGACACATTTAAATATATTTTTAGCTCCGCCCCATTGACGGACATAAACGGAGTAAGAATCCGAGAATATATTTGAAACCAAAAGCGACAACAAATGGGAGATAATTGTTTGATATGAGGGTTGAAAACGGGTATCGGGCATGCCAAAGCAAAATCTTTGTATATCTAAAATAGAGAGAGAAGATACCTGCATGCGCCAAATGAGATCGGCACTAGGCTTGACCTGGAACCGGTTCTTGTAGAAATTTCGCCCAGCCTCTGCAACCTGGGCTCGCTCTTCTGGGGTACAAGCGTCAGGGTCGAATTCCCAGGTCTGTCTCCCCACGTAGTTGTTGGTGCTGTACAAGTGCGGACCATCCACACCCTCTGCAATCTTTAGCTTCCACATGATTATCTTCTGATTCAGAAAAATGGAGCAATCACCGTGTTAATCAAACTGTTGCATGTATGGATATAATAGTAATAATATCAAAAGATGCAAAAACCAGTACATAAGTTGGTTTCTCCCATTAACAGTAAACATGGAGAAAGTAATAGATTCTGAAAACCAACCTGATCGAGAACTTGTCAGCAACCCGATGGGAATGTTTGAAGATTTGGCGAAGGAAAACAAGATCCTGAACCTGAAACTTGAGTGCAGGAATGATAATGATTGGAAACTGAATGAGTTTTTGGGTTATATAGAGATAAGAGGGAAGCCACTGTGGCTTACTTTTATTCCTTTTTTCCACACGGAAAGACTTTATATTAAAATATGGATCGCCCGTCCGAGAACAAGTAAAATGAAAAGATTGTCTTGGCACTTTCGCAGGAAATTTAGTTACATCGGTGATGGGGCTCCTCAGAGATTAAATATTGTAACCATGCTGAAATTAAGTGTTATACTAGTAAAATTAATATCAGCTGTAGTATACGTGTTCATATATAAATTTAGTTAAGTCGTTAAAAATAGAAAATATTATTCACATTGGACTAAAAGTTATATATATATAATAAATTTCTTGGTTATTATATATATTTCTTAAAAAATACATCATATTATATTTTATTATTAAAATGAAATATATAATATTTCTATTTTTATTGTTGATGTAATTATTGTTGATTGAATTTTAATTTGTTAATACTATTATAGTATTATTGATATAAAGAGACATAGATTCAAACGTATTTAAATAATTTATATGTTTTATTTGTTAAAACACTCGCTGCAATCTCACAACCTAGTGTTGCAAACATTATATATACAAAAGCGGAAAGCCCTCAATGATCACAAACAGTTTAAAACCCTAAGTCTTCTTTTCTCATTTTAAATGTTGTAAATTTTAAACTTAAAAGGTGAAATTGGAACTCAATAAAAAATTTAAAAAATCAAATAAGTCTTTATAATTTTTTTATCAAGTTTAGGCCTCAAAATTTAAATTGCACCTAATTTAACTTCCCCGTTACGTTGACCGCGTTAACCGTCAATAGTCCATTTAACGATCAAAGATAGAAGGACACACGATACATTTTAGACATGCTACATCATCAAAATAATTTTTTTTAAATCTACAAAATCATAAAAAGAAATTGTAAAAATAAAAAATAAAAAAATATTAAATTGGTTGAATTTTTTTTTATTTTCCTTTAATTTTTAATAAAAACATAAAATAATATACTTCTAAGAAACCCCAAAGTTTAATTTCTTTTAAACCCCCCATAAATTTTTAAATCAAACATTAGCACCAATTCAACCACCGGTCACTCCTCGTCGCAGGAAAACCCTCTCATCTTCGTCGTTCTTGCACCCATTCTCACCGTTCGACACCATCATAATAACAACTTTTGAGTTAGCGGTCAACGTTACGGAAGAGCTAAATTGATCGCAATTTAAATTTTGAGGGCCTGATTGATCATATTTGAATTTCGAAGGCTCAATTGAGTGAAATAAAACTATAAGAACTTAATTGATTTTTTAATTTTTCATTAAGGGCTAATTTGACCTTTAAACTTAAATTTGATTTTATAAAATATCTGATCAAATATTCGTTTTGAACAAGAAAAATTTACTTGCAAAACAAGTAAACTTCACAAAGTAATCTTGACTTTATGGAACGAGATTAATTGGAAACAACGTCTTTATGTATCCAAATTATTCTTGTTAAATAAGAAGTCTTCTCAAATAAAAAATTATAATAACTCGACCTGCAGTTTTGGTTTCCAAAAATGAGAATTCTATTAAATAAATTTTATATTTGTCTTCAAGACTCATCATCAAATATAAAATTACCACTTAATCTTTAAAACATTAAGAATAAAATTGTTTAAATAAATATTTAACTCAATAAACATTACATCAACCATTAGTGAGAAAAAAAATCACTTCCACAACTTTTACACTAATACATCATCTTCCTCCTCGATCTCTTCTAACCATCTTGTTTCTCATTTCGATAAAAAAAAAAAAAAGTCTCCACACATATTCATTGAGACTTAATAATACCTTTAATTTTATGGGTAAACTACAACGGAGGTCACTCAATTATGAGTATGGTTATATTTGAGTTATCTAATTATTAAAAGTTACATTTGAGTCACTCAATTATGAGTAAAGTTACATTTGGGTCACCCAATTATTAAAGGTTACATTTGAGTCACTCAATTATGGGTAAGGTTACGTTTGGGTCACATTTCGTATTTAAAAAAGTACATAAATTTAGTCATTTTTTCTTCCAAATCACTTGTATACTCTCGTTAACATTAAAGTACTTCATTTGAAATCATTAATTAATATAATACACAAATTGATATACTTTTTTTAAATATGAAGGGTGACCCAAATGTAACATTGTCCATAATTGAGTGATCCAAATGTAACATTTAATACTTGGGTGACCCAAATATAACTTTACCCATAATTGAGTGACTCAAATATAACTTTTAATAATTGAGTGACCTCCGTTGTAATTTATCCTAATTTTATTTAATAAATTTCCCCACACACGTGGTCAATATATCTTGCCTTCTCACCGTCCTCGTATATCTTAAACTTCCCGTTAATTATTTTTAAGCGTTTTATATTGGTTTTATTTGGTAACTAGCGAATTACATTGGCTGATAGCTGATTATATTAACTTATTTAACTAGCGGATTGTATAAAAATGTTTAGTAAAATTAACTGATAATTAATAGTTGTTTCATTATTTAAACAAGTAAAAATAACATATGATGACGATTATATTTGATACTTGTTTAAATAGTTTATTAGTTATTAATATTTTGTATCTATTAATATTAATTAAATTATGAAAAATAATTTTTAATAGCATATTTGAAGGATCTATATATTAATTTATTATTTATATAATTATTTTTAATATAATTTAATTAATTATTAAATTTAAATACAAATATAAATGTGTGAGAATAAAAAGAAAAAAAGAAAAAATATTAATTTACAAATGTCACAATATAAATACGTGAAGAAAAATAATTAAAATAGAAAACGTTAAATTTAGGTTATTTAGAGATTTTTTATAATTGTTAAGGCTAAAAGAGTCTTTATAATTCTAATGTCAAAACCTCTAATTTCAAGAAGCTCATATCAGCAGCTTTTTCAAAATTAGAGGTTCACCCAAATTCGCTATTCAACCAAAATCTAAATTAACGAATTTGACCGGTCAAACCTCTAGTTTTTCTCAAACCGATATTTACCAAACAGTGCCATTGTTTATATATTTCTCTTATTTTCAACAAACAACATTATTTACATTTAAATTTTCAAAGAAAAATAATTTATCTTGTGTTATTAGAACTACTCATTAAACTAAGTTCAAATGTCTCATTAATTAAATTAAGTGCATTAATTATCTATATATCGTATTTTATTGGTATTGTTTCATTATGTATATATTCAATACATTATATTATTAATGATGTTCCAACCGATTCATTTTCTTTTGCCAAATTAATCTCTGTGAAGGTCTTTTACCACTTTGATTAGTTTAAAGAATAAATACAATAAAAAGAATAATTTGGCAAGTGTTTCCTCGGACATTAGTATAATTATTGATGAACTAACTTTTCGGCCAAAAATAATTAAATATCACTTCCTCCAAAAGAAGTGATTAATTACCTACTTGCCTTTTCTCAGCCTTAATTATTTGCTCGTAGAAACTTTGTGGAAGGAAAGAGGAAATTTTTTACACCAAAATCTAAATGATTTTTAACCCACTCTCTGCATTCATAAAGTTCAAAATTAAAACTTTATTTTTAAACAAAAAAATTATAACTTTATTTAATAAATATTAAACTCTGTTAATTAAACAAAATGGAGATGTTTAAAAAATAGACAAAATTGATATTGTTTTTGAAATAATCTAAATATTTGGATCTCTGTTTAAAAACAAAAATTCATAATCCTACAAATAAAAGAATCACTATAATTCAATGAATTAAAATTCTTAGTTAGTCATCTTTCATTGCATTTAAGCCAAAAATATAGAAGAAATTCTCGTATAGTCTTTTTGTCTATGCAATTAACCTTATTGACGAACCCAACAAATGGTCACAGTAAAAAAAGTGAATTATGTTCATTTTAAGAGATTCAAGTTCAATTGCTTTGTCTGCAAGGTGTGTGCGTATTGTTAAAGGGTTAAGAATATGTACAAATATATATTATCTTATAATCACTTTCAGACTATTAAAAAAACTTAAGGAATATCATAAGCCCTTGAAATTTTGAATAAAAATCAATTAAGCCCCTAAACTTTTTTACACCCAATTAAACCCTTATATTTTAAAATTTCATCAATTCATCCCTTTGACCAATGTTGACTGTTTAATTTAACAATTATTTTTAGATCAGTTGATATAACATGTCGTGTTGCAGTGTTGTCACTTGGCATTTCCAGATTTTTTTAATTTTATTTAAAAAAACACTTTAAAAGTTTTAAAAATTCTTAAAAAATTATAAATTTTTTTTTAAAAAATATGTAAATATCACATGACAGAATTATAATGTATCACACGACAGTAATATCTCAAGAAAAAAATCATCAAAAATTCATGATTATAATTAGTCAAATTGCTTAATTACTTAAATTTATTAATTTAGAGGCTTAATTGAATTTTTTTTAAATTTAATGGCTTCAAGCACCCTTAACTTAAAAAAAAAACCTTATTGACAGGAGCAAAATTAGGGCAGGCAGTGTCTTTGACCTCCTACTATATATATATATATAGTCCCTTTAAAAATCGTGATATTTAAATTAGTTCAATAAAATTTTATATTTCAGCTCTTAAAAAATTATGGTTTATTTATTATTACCCTTTAAAAAAATTCCTGAATTCACCCAGGTTTATATATATGACCTCTGTTTTATCTACAATGAAACCTCTGATTATATACGGGGTGAGCAAAACCCGGTATAATGATAATTAAAGAGATTAAGGTGAACAAAATTCAACTCAACTAAAAAAAATTAAAATTTTCGATTCAAAAAAATCTCAAATAAAATTTAGTTTGTAAAATAAAAATTCGAATAACTCAAAATTTTAGTAATTAGCGGATTGATTTTTAAGTTGGAGTCAAATCCTCTTAATGTTTCCTAATATATAAATACTAATATAAAAAATATGAAGATATGCCGCATACAAAAAAAATATGAAGAAATATATATATATATATATGCATATCTTATATGATTAGAGAAAGAGGTTTTAAATTGCAATCAATTTGTACCATACATTTATAAATAATTACAATTAAATTTATATAGGAACTCGAAAACTCGACGCGACTCGAATTAATTTTTTTAAATAAAATTTAAGTTGTAAAATGTGACGTGTCAACTCGAATTTTTTTTACTCGACTCGATCGAACACTCACCCTTAAATGAAACATAGAAAATTGTGTTTCATTACTTTGCCATAATTGTTAACCATATATATATATATGTATGTATGTATGTATAAGGACAATTTTAAGTATCATTGTTTGACAGGGTTGAACATTTTTCTTCATTTTGTTTTGCTATAAATTGTTTGACCAGATTGAATTTACTTGATTTGAGGATATATATGAAAGGAAAGTAAGTACTTTTATAATACGGAAAGAAAATAGCAAGTGGTCCAAAACAATACGAAAACATGAATAAATCACTGTCATAATCATCTACTTAATTCTTTTAAGCTTGTCTGTTTCTTGTGAAAAACAATTTTTGCTTACTTTTATTTATTTATTTATTACATGAAATTAAAAAATAAAAGAAATTACTTTGGAAAGCTGAATGTAATGACTAAATTGGGACATTCCCATTTTCTACAATGTTTTATTTTGACTCTCTTTCCTCTTAACGTACAAAACGGGTTATTTAAAAAAAGGCTTATTAGTAAATAGGTGCCTCAAAAGTACTAAACTATACTTTTGGCTCATTTTTAGTGCTTAAATTATCTTTTGCTCTAAATAAGTACCTACATTTTTATTTTAGTTATTTTAGGTGTCTAACCGTTAACTACCGTTATTTTTAAAATTTATATATTTTTATTTTATTTCTTGTTTAATTTAATTTATTTACCTTAATTTAAAAAAACCATGAATTTCTCAAAACTCACAAAATGACCCTTAAATTTGAAATTCCTAACTTCCCCAATCGATTATGTCGCTGATGGTCATGCCACTGCCCACCATATCTGTCGTCGGACCACCACAATTATTCCCCCAACCATCCATCACCGGTAACCGACGGTAGGTGTGCCGATCGGCTTCCTAACTTTGAAGAAAGCCAAACTCGCGAAAAAGAAGCCGATCGGCACACCTACATTCGATTACCGACGATAAGTGGTTGGACGAAATGATTGTGGTGGTCCGACAATGGTAGTGGTGGTCTTCGACAAGGCAGTCAACAATGACAGTAATTTTGGGATTTTGGTTAAGAATTTAGGACTATTTTGTATAAAAAAATTAAATTTGTTATTTTTTAAAAAATGAATTTTATTTAAAAATTAATTAAAAACCAAGATATGTCATATGTTATATTTTAATTGGCTAGCGGTTCTTTTTTAACAGCTAGACACCTAAAATGACTGAAATGAAACTTCAGACACTTATTTAGAGCAGAAAATAATTTAAGCACAAAAAATAAGCTGACAGACTATTTTTTTTAAAAAAAAATTTATTAACTGGATGCATAAATACTAATCTTATTAAAAGACTTTCTTAAATTTAGTTGGAAGAAAAAGAGTTTACAATGTTAATACTAATGATGCATACAACGTATAAATCACACTCCCTCAAAGAAAAATACACGAGTCCTTACTAAGCACCAAAATACACACATTAAAACATAAGACAAACCTTAACCTGTATCAATTCTCACATTAAGCCCCTTTTCCATGACTTAAAAAATATTTTTTTACTAAAAAAAGTTATTTTTTTAATATGCTGGTGTGATGCAAGGGTAGCACCTGTTTAACTTTCTTAGTTTTTTCGAAGACGTCATACACAACATACATTACTGGTGCTTAAACTCGGGTCTAAAAGGATGATGAACATCTATTTTTTCCACCAGGACATAAGGGGATGAGCAATGTCAAACACTTCTAATTTGGTGTGAAAAATAACTTAAAAAATCATTTTTCACCCAACCTCAAAAGCTAAGATTTCTAGCTTTGGGGTGAAAAATCACTTTTAGGTGTGAAATTACATTTTTATCCTTAATTATTACCATTAATATTAATACTAGTATATTAAAATAATTATTATTGTAACCCCTCGTCCCGATCTAGCCGGATGACCGGTCCAAGTGGGCCACACGGGGAAAACCGAGCGAAAACCAATTAAGGTTCCCCCTCGGTTAGCAACCCTATTTTTTTTTTAATCTTGTCACAATCGAACCCCAAACCATAATCAAACAGCCAAATTTTAATCTCGACTATAGGCATCTTAGTACCTAAGTGTTTTTCTCTTTAAACAGGCCAACAAAACTCAAACAGTACATTTTTAAACAAAGGTTTCGAAACCTCTCCAAATGGTTTCGAAACTTATACTGGCAGTAAGACCTGGAATTCAAATTCCAGCAAAGGTTTCGAAACCTTAGACAAGGTTTCGAAACCTCTTGACCATGGTTTCGAAACCTTCCTCAAAGGTTTCGAAATTTTGGTTGGCAGTAAGGTCTGGAAGTCCAGACTTCTGCAAAGGTTTCGAAACCTTACCCAAGGTTTCGAAACCCCTTGGCTATGGTTTCGAAACCTTGCCCATGGTTTCGAAACCCCTTGGCTATGGTTTCGAAACCTTGCCCATGGTTTCGAAACCCCCTGTCCATAGTTTCGAAACCTTCCCAAAAGGTTTCGAAACTTTTGATGGCAGTAAGGTCTGGGATCCCAAATCTCTGCAAAGGTTTCGAAACCTTACCCAAGGTTTCGAAACCTTGATGCAGGGGATCACTTACTGCCCAACCTTAGGGACCTCCTAAGGTAACATGACACTTAGATCATATATATACATGCATAATAACTTACAAAAGGGCTAAAGGCACACCACACCAACAATCCAAGACTAGAGGCATACTTCCGATATTAAAAATACCTCAACATGCTCAACCATACTCAAGGCATGAATATGAACGATCATACGTACATGGTATATTATACATTAATAACATATCATAAAGAACATGCCATCAAAACAACCTTAATCATTTAAAAGGCATGCTTAGACCCATAACATACATATTAAGATATATTTACACAAGCAACATCTCAAGCTTAATTACAATTTTCTAAACTCTATACCCCATTGTCTAGGCAATTTATCAAAACACAAACCATACTTGTAACTAGCTTGAGAACTCCAAAAGCTCTTTCCTCACCCGCTTGCCTTCCGAACTCTAACGATCTGCACGTTGGAAACAAAGAGAGCGTAAGCCAAATAGCTTAGTGAGAGAGGCTCTATAATTCACAACGTACAGTTTTTTCCAAAACACGTTTTATATACAAGAAGACAATAGATGCACAAGGATCAATCTCAATAACAACAACACACATGGTTTGCACAAGCAAAACCAACATACAAGTACAGTGGGACTACACATCACCGTTTCAACTAGTGGGTTTCCAATGGGACTACACATCAAAGTACTACCCAACTAGTGACTACCGGTGGGACTACACATCACCAGAGTCTTATACTTTTGCTACCGGCGGGACTACACATCACCGGAGCAACGACAACCATCACGTGAGGCACGAACTCAACTCAACTACACAATTAACCACTCAAAATGCACTTAAAGCTCATGAATTATAAACATTCATCATACCACAACAACATGAGAGTAGAAAGGCTTACACACGGATTTAGGTGACCCTTCAAGGTCCCACCCAACCCCAAGAAAATCCATATCGAGCACAATGCATAATTCAACAATTCTACTCACCGTTGCTACTCAAAAGAATATCGAAGACCAAGCTCACAACTCCGAAATCCTCAATTTGTCCCCGAAGCTTCACCAACAAACTTTCTCGTTTCTACACATTCCAACACAATTTAAATAATCCCAAATCAGTCCATATTCCAAATAACCAACACGATTACATACCAAGCACACAACATCAAAAATCCATAATCTCGAGCAGTCCCTAAACACCCCTCAAACCAATGATTCCAAACTTTAAATTACTCCCTAAAACCTCCAAAACAACACTTACATATAGCCTAATCATCAACCATCAAAATTTCACCTAAAACATCCCCAAAACTCAACTTAAAACCTCTCAAAAACCTCATTCTTCCCCAAATCCGAAAATTCCATAAAACGTTGTAAAAATCGATTTTGTTGATCCTTTTTTAGTGTAGGCAACTCATATAACTTAAACAAATAGAAAGCTTGATTAAAGACCTCCAAAAACAACATTTTTGAATCCAAACCCTCAAAACCTCAAATCTCAAAACATGTATAAAAATGAAAACAAATGGTATCAACATGTAGAGAATAACAAGGACAGGTCAAAAACGTCCTCACCTTTGAAAAATCTTCAAAAACGGATGAGTTATGGAATGAAATAGTATTTGAAGAGGGAGAGATGTTCTTCACGTTGGAAACAAATAGAAGAGAGGGGAAGAAGATGATGATTCATCCTTATTTTATAATAGTTTAAATTTTAATGTTCAAAGACCAAAATGCCCTTAAAGAAAAAGGGAAACCACAATAGGTGCCATCCATGGCTTTTGGGCTAAATTTAAAATTGGTCCAAATCTTAAAACCTGAGGCCCAAACCATTACTTTATTAAATAAAATATTAGAATCGAAACCCGAGACAATACTAAAATATTATTTTCACCTAGCCCCTAAACCCGGGCGTTACAACTCTCCCCCACTTAAGGAATTTCGTCCTCGAAATTACCTGGCGGAAACAAGTACGGAAACTGCTCAAGCATGTCAGCTTTCCTCTCCCACGTGGCTTCTTCCACACCTCTATGTCTCCATAAGACTTTGACTAACTCTATAGTCTTTCCACGCAATACCTTGCTATCAGAAGCAAGTATCTCAACTGGTTCCTCGTTGTAAGACAAGTCCGGATTTAACTCTATTTCTTCCACTGGCATAACATGGGACGGATCCGATCTGTACCTCCTAAGCATCGACACATGAAATACATCATGAATCTTCTCCAGCTCAACTGGGAGTCTCAATCTATACGCAACCGGACCAATTCTCTCAACTATCTCATAAGGCCCTATGTACCTTGGGCTCAACTTGCCCTTTCTCCCAAATCTCATCACTTTCTTCCAATGTGAGACTTTCAAAAACACTTTATCTCCCACGGAGTACTCTACCTCTTTCCTCTTCAAATCGGCATAGGACTTCTGCCGATCTGAAGCCGCTTTCAAGCGATCACAAATCAACTTTACCTTTTCGGTGGTACCCTTAAGCAACTCGGGCATCTGTATAAGCTTCTGTCCAGTCTCAGCCCAACAAATTGGGGTCCTACACTTCCTACCATACAAGGCCTCGTAGGGAGCCATCTCAATGCTCGACTGAAAGCTGTTGTTATACGCAAACTCCACTAGTGGTAGGTGTTTCTCCCATGTCCCCTGGAAGTCAATGATACAACACCTTAACATGTCCTCCAATATCTGAATCACTCTTTCCGACTGTCCATCCGACTGCGGATGATATGAAGTGCTGAATTTCAACCAAGTGCCCAAAGCTCGATGCAAACTCTCCCAAAATCTAGAGGTGAATCTCGGATCTCTATCCGACACAATCGACTTCGGTACCCCATGTAGTCTTACAATCTCACGAATATACAATTCGGCCAACTTGTCTAAAGTATAAGTAGTATGAACCGGTATAAAGTGAGCACTCTTGGTGAATCTATCTACAATCACCCACACTGAATTTTTCTTCGAAGGAGTCAACGGAAGTCCTGACACAAAGTCCATAGTGATACGCTCCCACTTCCACTCCGGAATTTTCAACGGTTGCAACAACCCTGAGGGAAACTGGTGCTCAGCCTTAACTCTCTGAAAAACCATACATTTACTTACGAACTCGGCTACATCCCTTTTCAAGCCAATCCAATAATATTCTTCCTTCAATCCTCGATACATCTTCGTGCTACCCGGATGCATAGCAAAAGGACTATTGTGAGCATCACTCAAGATCATACGTCTCAACTCAGCATCCTCCGGAACTACTATCCTATCCTTAAAACATAGGATCCCATTCTCTCCAAAACAATACTCGGTTGGCCTCGGCTATGTCTTGTACGTGAGGTGCCAAAGACTCATCCCTCAACTGCTTCTCACGAATCAACTGAATCAATGATGGCTTAGCTTGAAGCTCGGCCACTAACCCACCATCTGTAGACACACTCAATCTTGCAAACATTGCTCGCAACTCAACGGCCACCTTCCTACTCAAGGCATCGGCCACCACATTCGCCTTGCCCGGATGATACTCTATGGTAAGGTCATAATCCTTAAGAAGCTCTAACCACCTTCGCTGTCTGAGGTTTAACTCCTTCTGAGACATCAAATATTTCAAACTCTTGTGGTCGGTGTACACAGTGCACTTCTCACCATAAAGATGGTGTCTCCAGATTTTCAACGCAAACACCACCGCAGCCAACTCAATGTCATGTGTGGGGTAATTCTTCTTATGGACTTTCAATTGTCGCGAAGCATAAGCCACCACCTTACCATCTTGCATAAGCACACAACCTAGTCCCACGTACGACGCATCACTGTAAATCACAAACTCTCTCTCCGGCTCAGGTTGAACCAAAATAGGAGCTTCGGTCAAAGCTTTCTTTAATTTCTCAAACGCTTCTTGTCTCACATCTGACCATTCGTACGGAACATTCTTCTGTAACAATTTGGTCAATGGTGCCGCTATCTTCGAGAACCCTTCAACGAACCTTCTATAGTACCCCGCCAAACCTAAGAAACTGCGGATTTCGGTCACTGATTTCGGTTGTTTCCAATCCACAATGGCTTCTATCTTCTTGGGATCTACACTAATCCCACTAGCCGAGACCATGTGACCTAGGAAGACCACCTTCCTAATCCAAAACTCACACTTACTTAGTTTGGCATACAATTGATTCTCAAGTAGGGCCTGAAGCACTAACCTTAAATGTTCATCGTGCTCCTCTTCGGTCCTAGAGTACACTAGGATGTCATCAATAAACACTACCACAAACCTGTCCAAGAACTTATGGAACACTCGGTTCATCATATCCATGAAGGCTGCTGGAGCATTGGTCAACCCGAAAGGCATCACTAAAAACTCATAATGCCCATAACGTGTACGAAAGGCTGTCTTCGGTATGTCCACATCCTTTACTTTTAACTGATAATATCCAGACCTCAAATCAATCTTTGAAAACACGAAAGCACCTCTCAACTGGTCTAGTAAGTCATCTATCCTTGGCAAGGGATATTTGTTCTTCACGGTCACCTTATTCAACTGTCTATAGTCTATACACAGTCTCATGCTACCATCCTTCTTTTTCACAAACAAAACCGGAGCACCCCACGGGGAAACACTAGGCCTAATAAAGCCTCGGTCAGTTAACTCCTGAAGTTGTGTCTTCAATTCTTTCAACTCCTTAGGTGCCATTCTATACGGAGAAATCGACACCGGTGCAGAATCAGAATATGTCTCAATAACAAACTCAACAGCTCTATCTGGAGGTAAGCCTGGTAGCTCTTCCGGAAAAACACTCGGAAAGTCGCATACAGTCATGATGTCCTGAGGTCTCACCTCACTCATATCCGGGTTCATTACGTAAGCTAAGTAAGCCTGACACCCTGCACCCAACAATCTCTGAGCTTCCAAAGCCGAAACCACATTGGACAAAAACTTAACATTTTCCCCAACTACCACAACCTCAAAGTCATCGGTAAGCCTCAAAGAGACTCTTTTAGTCTCGAAGTCAACCTTAGCTCTATGCTCCACAAGCCAATCCATGCCCAAAATCACATCAAAGCCATAAAAGGGTAATTCCATCATATCGACCGGAAACACATGGCCTTGAACCATCAAAGGACACCTTTTATACACTTTCCTAACTACCACGGTATCACCAAAAGAGCTAGTGACATTTACACCGACCTCTAACCAATCACAAGGTAATCCTAATGACTTTGCGTGCTCACCCAAAATATACGAATGTGTTGCCCCCGAATCTATTAGAGAAAGCAAACTCAAGGACTGTAATGTGAAATTACCTGCAATGACATCAGTATCACTCCCAGCCTCTCGCTTAGCGTACACCCTAGCCGGTCCTCCTCCCTCGGGCTGGACTGCTACAACATGAGCCAAGTTTCTCTGACCCTCATTCCTTGACTGAAAGTTCCCACGGCCGTGCCCACGGCCTCTCTGATGCTCAAAACCCCTCGCTGGGGCTGGTCCTCCCCTAACTGGGTGTGGACAATCACGCCTCAAATGGTCTCGGGAGCTACAGTTCCAACACGGCCCGAACATACCCATACATTCACCTAAGTGGCGTCTCCCGCACCTAGTGCACTCGGAATTGTATCCGATGGCCCCATGGCCCTGACGACCCTGACCTTGGTTACCACCCTTAGGTCTCGTATCCTGCTGGTACCTCTTATCCTTATGCCTCTTGGCATAATCTCTATCCCAGTTCGCATGACTCTTCCCGGAATCAGACCCACCAGCACGTGCTCTAGAGTTCAGGTTCTGCTCTATATCCTTGGCTCTAGAAACCAATACATCAAACTCAGTGTAGTCAGAGGCCAACATGTAAGTCTTCACATCAGTAGTCAATCCATATCTATAACGCTCGCATCGTTCCGTCTCATTCGGAATCAACTCTAGTGCGTACTGGCTCAACCTCACAAACTGGACCTCATACTCAGACACGGTCCTATTACCTTGAACCAAAGCCATGAACTCTCTTTTCTTTTCATCCAAGTACCGAGCCCCAAGGTACTTCCTCTTGAAAGCATTCCTGAAAAACTCCCATGTGACATCCACCTCGGCCATACCGGAAACAACAGTGGTCCACCAAGCATAAGCATCTCCCTGAAGTAATGAGACAATGCACCCCAACCTACGGGAATCTGAACACTCCATCTGACCCAAGATGCGAGTAGTGCTCTCAAGCCACCCTTCCGAACCTTCCGGAGAAAACCCACGAAACTCAACCACCCCCAAATTACGAAGTCTCTCTAGGGGTAGTCTTGTCCCCGCACCCTGAGGTGGTGCTGCAACATGCATACCAGCCAAAGCTGTCTGAAAGGCTCCGGCTATGGTATGTATCAGATGAGCCACATCTGGACCTGCTTGACCTTGGCCCGCTTGAGCCCCAATTCCTCCCACATTAGCCTCAGCCTGAGGCCCGATACCATCACCTCCGACGTTTCCTCCATCATCACCAGGAGCATTAAGAGCAGGAGGCGCATTTTCAGGTGCCTGGCCACCCCTCCTAGGCCGTCCTCTCGGTCGCACCATAGCAATTAAAGTAATCTAAAACAACAACACACAACAGCAAAGAAATGTTAGGTTAGCAAAGGGGCAAATGACTCCGGTTCTCAAGCTCTTTCAAAGCAAAACAATTTCCCTTTTTATTTTGACAACAACGCCTAACAATGGGGACTCGAACCAACTCTCAACAATTACAAGATCACCATAGCATGCATTCATACACCGTGCTAAAGACAAAATTTAAACATATATAACAAAACACTAATAATACCTTATCTTACCTCACTTACCGGCCCGAGGTCTCGGAAACCTCAGGCTCTGATACCAATAAATGTAACCCCCTCGTCCCGATCTAGCCGGATGACCGGTCCAAGTGGGCCACACGGGGAAAACCGAGCGAAAACCAATTAAGGTTCCCCCTCGGTTAGCAACCCTATTTTTTTTAATCTTGTCACAATCGAACCCCAAACCATAATCAAACAGCCAAATTTTAATCTCGACTATAGGCATCTTAGTACCTAAGTGTTTTTCTCTTTAAACAGGCCAACAAAACTCAAACAATACATTTTTAAACAAAGGTTTCGAAACCTCTCCAAATGGTTTCGAAACTTATACTGGCAGTAAGATCTGGAATTCAAATTCCAGCAAAGGTTTCGAAACCTCTTGACCATGGTTTCGAAACCTTCCTCAAAGGTTTCGAAATTTTGGTTGGCAGTAAGGTCTGGAAGTCCAGAATTCTGCAAAGGTTTCGAAACCTTGCCCATGGTTTCGAAACCCCCTGTCCATAGTTTCGAAACCTTCCCAAAAGGTTTCGAAACTTTTGATGGCAGTAAGGTCTGAGATCCCAAATCTCTGCAAAGGTTTCGAAACCTTACCCAAGGTTTCGAAACCTTGATGCAGGGGATCACTTACTGCCCAACCTTAGGGACCTCCTAAGGTAACATGACACTTAGATCATATATATACATGCATAATAACTTACAAAAGGGCTAAAGGCACACCACACCAACAATCCAAGACTAGAGGCATACTTCCGATATTAAAAATACCTCAACATGCTCAACCATACTCAAGGCATGAATATGAACGATCATACGTACATGGTATATTATACATTAATAACATATCATAAAGAACATGCCATCAAAACAACCTTAATCATTTAAAAGGCATGCTTAGACCCATAACATACATATTAAGATATATTTACACAAGCAACATCTCAAGCTTAATTACAATTTTCTAAACTCTATACCCCATTGTCTAGGCAATTTATCAAAACACAAACCATACTTGTAACTAACTTGAGAACTCCAAAAGCTCTTTCCTCACCCGCTTGCCTTCCGAACTCTAACGATCTGCACGTTGGAAAAAAAGAGAGCGTAAGCCAAATAGCTTAGTGAGAGAGGCTCTATAATTCACAACGTACAGTTTTTTCCAAAACACGTTTTATATACAAGAAGACAATAGATGCACAAGGATCAATCTCAATAACAACAACACACATGGTTTGCACAAGCACAACCAACATACAAGTACGGTGGGACTACACATCACCGTTTCAACTAGTGGGTTTCCAATGGGACTACACATCAAAGTACTACCCAACTAGTGACTACCGGTGGGACTACACATCACCAGAGTCTTATACTTTTGCTACCGGCGGGACTACACATCACTGGAGCAACGACAACCATCACGTGAGGCACGAACTCAACTCAACTACACAATTAACCACTCAAAATGCACTTAAAGCTCATGAATTATAAACATTCATCATACCACAACAACATGAGAGTAGAAAGGCTTACACACGGATTTAGGTGACCCTTCAAGGTCCCACCCAACCCCAAGAGAATTCATATCGAGCACAATGCATAATTCAACAATTCTACTCACCGTTGCTACTCAAAAGAAGATCGAAGACCAAGCTCACAACTCCGAAATCCTCAATTTGTCCCCGAAGCTTCACCAACAAACTTTCTCGTTTCTACACATTCCAACACAATTTAAATAATCCCAAATCAGTCCATATTCCAAATAACCAACACGATTACATACCAAACACACAACATCAAAAATCCATAATCTCGAGCAGTCCCTAAACACCCCTCAAACCAATGATTCCAAACTTTAAATTACTCCCTAAAACCTCCAAAACAACACTTACATATAGCCTAATCATCAGCCATCAAAATTTCACCTAAAACATCCCCAAAACTCAACTTAAAACCTCTCAAAAACCTCATTCTTCCCCAAATCCGAAAATTCCATAAAACGTTGTAAAAATCGATTTTGTTGATCCTTTTTGAGTGTAGGCAACTCATATAACTTAAACAAATAGAAAGCTTGATTAAAGACCTCCAAAAACAACATTTTTGAATCCAAACCCTCAAAACCTCAAATCTCAAAACATGTATAAAAATGAAAACAAATAGTATCAACATGTAGAGAATAACAAGGACATGTCAAAAACGTCCTCACCTTTGAAAAATCTTCAAAAACGGATGAGTTATGGAATGAAATAGTATTTGAAGAGGGAGAGATGTTCTTCACGTTGGAAACAAATAGAAGAGAGGGGAAGAAGATGATGATTCATCCTTATTTTATAATAGTTTAAATTTTAATGTTCAAAGACCAAAATGCCCTTAAAGAAAAAGGGAAACCACAATAGGTGCCATCCGTGGCTTTTGGGCTAAATTTAAAATTGGTCCAAATCTTAAAACCCGAGGCTCAAACCATTACTTTATTAAATAAAATATTAGAATCGAAACCCGAGACAATACTAAAATATTATTTTCACCTAGCCCCTAAACCCGGGCGTTACAATTATTATATTAAACTAGTATTTTAATATTAAGTAAAATAATTATTAAAAATATATTAAATATAAAAATTATTAAAAAAATTTATGATAACGAATTTAAACATTATTTACATTCATTTATTTTTACTTTATAATATTATGTCTAAAATGAACACTTTATATTTTAAAAAATATTTTTTGACAGCAATGCCAAACACTATAATCTTACAATTAATTTTTTAAAATTACTTTCTAACCGTACTTTCAAAAATATTTTTCAAAAGCAATGACAAATTGGCCTTAAGTCTGGTCGTTTAATTCAATTTTAATCGAGCAATGAACAACTATAGATGTCAAAAAATTATATATTTATATGTGATGAAAGGGTGAAAACGGAAATTAAAGTATTAATTATGAGTAGGGTTAAAATATAATATTATTATTATATTATTTTTAAAGTTACAAAATAAAAATATATTTATTTTTGAGAGATCAGGAACACTGTCTCCCGGTCTTGGGGTTGACTGTTGAGCATTCACCAAAGTGCATCATTTTTTTTTTTGCTGCTTATTGTTGAAATATTTTGGTCCGCCTAACATTTGAGGTCAATTTCAACCCAACAATTGAGCACAAATTCTCTCTCTTGGAAAATAAATTTGGGATCGGAGTATTTTCCACTCAAAGTAATTTCTGTACCAAACACTTCACAGTGAAAATATCAGACACGTCAAATAATTACGAAAAAATAATGGAAACCATACACACTAATTTTATAATTTATTTGTTTAAGACAGCAAATTTATTATTTTGAAAAAGTATATTTTTATAATTTAACATCTTTTATAGAATTTTTATATTCTATATTGTTTTTTTTCTTTCTATTTTTTGTTATTTATATAACATTTTGAAAATGAGAGTGACAATACAAAAGAAGGAAAAAAGAGAGTGACTAGATTAAATATTTACAAGAATTTCTTTGTTTAATTTAACTTGAATTTAAAGGTGGTCTAATATTTGATGTATTAATAACATGTAGTTTTGTACATATAATTTTTTTGTTTAACTGCTGGTTTTCGACTCACTGTTCGACTAATTCAGATCGAATTTTGTAAAGATCTATTATGGGGACGACACTTCCAACTCATTTTTCTCCATTCACAACCCCAAGATTCAAACCTCTAACTTTACTTAAAGGATTTAGTACCTCATCTCACTAAAACAACTAATTGTTGGACATAAATTAATAATATGTTAGTGCATTGGTAGAATGTAAAATTAAATAAATCTATTTTTTTAAAAAAAAACTGATAAATTGATATATAAAATTACACACTACCGGTATTACTAACTTGTCAACCAAGTTTCTCTACGAAAAAATTGGTCCGAAAACAATGCTTTAATTACCGAAGAAAATAGAGGAGTGCACTAAGTACTCTAAGTTACTAATGTTTCTACGAACAGATTCATATGAAAACTCAAAAGAATGATAGCATAAAAAGGGAAAAGCATCTTCTTCTCCACATATCCGCTAGAATTTGCTTTCATTGTACATATGAATCAAACGATTACTGAGTTGTCTTCGTCCATTTCCTGGCGAGAAGTTGAAAGTTCATCTCGCATGTTCATGTTCGATTGTTGCACTAATTGTACCAATGACTGCACCACCTCCAACATCGTAGGCCGAAGTTTCGGATCCGACTGAAACAAACATACGAACAGACAAGACAAACCAACTGTTATATACGACATTTCGAAGATGGTTACATAAATAGCATCAGTATGCATCATGCGACACCACCTTTACGCATAGGGCGATGATTTCAGCGAATGGAGGGAGTGATTTCGGAGGGTACAGTCCCCTCAAGGCGGGATCGACCATCACTGCCAGTGCATCAGTGTCATGAAGCTGAGGGCTCGCCCATTTCACCAAGCACTGTTCTGATTTTGGTTTTTTACTGCAAACATACAGAATAATAGAGTTATAGCGAGACGTTACTAGTTTCATATTGATTTTAGGTGGTTTAGGCTCACTTGTCCAGGGGCTTCCGACCGGTCAGTAGTTCTAACATCACCACTCCGAAACTGTAAATGTCACTCTTTAGCGTATAGGCTGAAGGCTTTATACATTCTGGAGCATTGTATCCCATTCCGAGGTTTTGGCTCGTACGCTGAAACAATTAGAACGGTGTTTATGGTTGAATCACTAATGCTGAAATGGCTTCCAACATACCCGAAATTTTAGTGGACATACTAACCTCATGGAAGTGTGCCATACCGTAATCGGATAGATGAGGATTGAGTTCATGATCAAGCAAAATATTGGATGACTTGATGTTCTTATGAACTATAGGTGGAGAACAAACGTCGTGGAGGTACCTGGACAAACCGATGCTCACCGTTCGGATTAAAAATATTGGATTGATGTTGTTATGAACTATAGCTGATGTTGCTATTGGTGATTTTATTGGAATAGAAAAAGAATGTATTGTACTTACTCAACAGCCCTGGCTGCACCTAAAGCAATACTGACTCTAGTATTCCATGTGAGGGGTTTGCTGAAATCATCTGATACGTGTAGGAACTCATGAAGCGAGCCATTCCTGTAATGGTCATACAATAACAGATACTGCCCCTGCTCCGAGCAATACCCGACGAGTTCGGCAATGTTCGGATGGTGAAGCTTTGAGATGTTTTCAACGATTTCCGAAAACCCCTCTGGCTTCTCGCCTTGTATAAGTGTGGAATCTATCTTTTTCACTGCTAAGTCCTGTCACAAATTTATATATGTACATGTATGAAAGTGCATATAACTAAAAGGAAATGAAGAAAAAGGAAAAAGAGAGATCAGGCAGTGTACCTTGCCGTCTACACATTTGGCCCTATAGACACGACCGATATTACCCTCACCTAGGAGGTGACTCGATGCGAAATTATCGGTTGCATTCTGTAAATCCGACAAAGAAAATTCTACAACAGAAGCAGAGGTGTTTCCTCTTGCTTTCAGGAGGCGTACTGGTTCAGTTACACTTGACGGACGAGCCGAAACTGAACCTGAACGCTTAAGATCCATTAAGGAAGAATTACGAAAAGATAGTGAATCTAGTGTAACACCTGATTCAATTGTTTTTAAACCTGTCACCATCACACATCATATATAATCAGTTGAATTGATGTAAAACATGTTTTTCTTCATTTCACAAGTGTTGGAGTAGCTGCAACAAACATATATGCTTTAATGGATTACCTTTTGATTCTTTTACAATGCCGACATACTGTGCAGTGGTTAACTCTTGGGATTGAAACGGAGTAGTCACTTTGAGCCCAGTATTTTTCTCTTCGTCGATAAACTGTGAGGACGGGGGAGCAGACTTTCGCCTTGAGCATGTTGCACAAAGACCAGCCACCAACAAGAGAAAACCAAAACATGATGCTGCTACAATTATTATAATCTTAACAAGTTCAGATTTCTTCTTCCCACCGGCATCCTCCTCTTGTTCTTCGCCCGGTTTAGGATGCCGGTGGACTACACCAGGCGGTGGAGGTGGAGCCTTCCCAGTTGACCAGGAATTTCCTCCAGTTCTTCCAAAACATACAGATTGCAAGTCAAGAAACAAATTTTACACCACTGCAACAATAAACAAAGAAAAATTTGTAGGATACTCACTTCAGGCTGCGAATGCCCTTCAACTCATTAGGAATCCATCCACTAAATTGGTTGTTTTCAACATCCCTGCCATTAAAAAAACAGGAAAAAAATGTGGGTTCATATTGTAAGGCCCCTCAGATACACCATCCACTTCAATGTGTGATAAAAGAAGAATCGAAAACCATCGTTTTCGACAAAGTTTATGTGGCGGTCACGTACAGATCTTCAATGGGAAGGTCGCGAATTACATTTATTGTTCCGGTGAATTGGTTGTTCTGCAGATGCCTATATAAGTGGGAACAAAAGTTAGCAACAATGCTCTTGACAGAGTATAGATATAATCATACAAATAATAGCTATAATAGGAGAAATTTTGCACTTACAAAGTGTCTAAATTTTTAAGGTTTGCAAAAGAATTCGGCAGCTTATCCTTCAGTTGGTTGTTTGATAGATCACTGCATGTCAGCTCCTATGTTAGCTATACACTAATACTACTACGTCTACACTCTAGAGCTATGTGAATGTCATATATATATATATATATATATGCATTTCCAGTGAAAATTTTGGTAAATAGGAAGAGGGGTTGAAGAAATTATATACTTACAATGATTTAAGTTTTTTAACTTTGGCGAACATGTCGCTCAACTCCCCGTTGAGTTGATTACTGCTAAGATTTCTTCAGAAGCCAACCAAATATTCAGACATGGTTAAAAACTGATGAAATTGTAATGAAAATAGATAGATCGAACCAATTGTTTTGACTTACATGTATTGGACGTTGGTCATTTGAGATATCGAGTAAGGCACGTTACCGGTAAATTGATTCTGAGAAAGGTTTCTGCATGTGAATTGAACTCATAATATGATACGTGTGATAAATCAAACAAATGGAATTAGTATATGGATCTGTATATGCAAACCTATGCTATGTTACTCTTGATTCGGGTGTGTCTCGAGTGAGATATTCGTTTTTTTCATGTATTTGGAAGGTTCTTAAAGATCATATCCGTATATTCATATGCCAAGCGAGTACTTAAACAAAAACGAAGAGTTGAAGCAATATAGTTCCGATGTCATGAACAAGAGAGGAAAAGGTGACTTACATTCGAACAACGTTGGGAGGTAGTTGATATGGAATTTGATCATTAAGGTTGTTCTTGCTCATATCACTGTACTATCACAAAAACAATGCATTGCCTTCAGAGTTCAGATGATGTTCTCTAACAGAAGAAATAAAATACAAATACAAAGAAGCCTATTTGTAGAAGCAAATTCTCACATGGAAGTGAGTGAGGTCAAGTTTGATAACCCGTAGCCCAATTCTCCATTGAGTCCATAGTTGGATAAATTTCTGCAAATTTTAAACCTAGTAAAAGTATAGTACAAGAATTCAAGCTTATTCTAAGAGACATAATGGAGGGAAAACCTTACATCTCAGTTACTTTTGAGCCTGAACATTTGATCCCTTCCCACGAATTCCCACAAGGGTCACCGCCATTTAACCTCCAACCACTTAGTTGGGATGGAGCTTTTAGGCTTTTAAACATCACATTAAGGGCATTTTCTACAAAATACAGTTAACAAGTTTCAGAATATATATATACACGAATGTTAATATGATGCACCGGGTTGCAGATAGTGAGATTCAACCCCCAGACTATCTAGATGCCATCTCTTAAGGGTGACTGCATGAACTAAGCATTTAAACCCGAGTTCTGTTTTTCTTTTCTTTTTCTCACAACATATGGACCTTTTTTTTCTTCAAATTTGATGAGCAAAAATGATGACTTTCGAATATAAATGCAACAATAGCTATAAGCATGCAAATCTAAAATTGCAGCAGAAAACAGTGTACAGAAATGATACATATACCATCTTTTGCGTCGGTCTCTGCATGAACCAATGAAATGAAGATCCCAAAAGAAAGAACCAAGTATCCTACGAGAAAACAATGCATGTTCCTATGACAAATCGCCAAGGAAAGGAAGAAGGAAATAGGGTTATGGTCCTTTGAAACACTTAAGCTAATATCAAATGCAGAAACCAAAAGGAGTTGGAGAAGGAGCTGAAGAAAGAAAGAAAGAAAGAAATTCTAAAAGGGGAAAACTGATATAAACTGTATTGGAGTTGTCTTAGCCTTTTTCTGTTTCATAATGAAGAGGTGTAGGGTGATTAAGTTTTTTTTTAATTTTTAATTTATTTTTTAAAATACGTCAAAGGGGTTGCTAAATTTGGTGAAGAGAAAAGTACAAGTGATTGCAAAGAGCGAAAGCTGAGGAGAAATAACTCATGAGAGCCTTTCAATGTTTTCCGGGAATTTGTAACTCATTTTTGTAGCTTTCTCCAACTGTCACCTTTGATTAATACTTCCAGGCTTTCTCTAAGCTGACCTATGAAAATTTCTCAACTCAATCACGCTTTTTATATTCATTTTTCCTTTCCTTTCCCTACTTTTTCGTGATTTAAGATCACACTAAAATTGTATAGGAACACTGGCCTAATCAATCAAACCAATGTTATAATTATAAGCTATTCTGAAAATGGAACTGATTCAAGTGAGAATTAAACAAGTCACAGGCCATAGATATGGATTTGTGTTTATTAGTAGCGTGATTAACACGCTTTTAATTGTAAAGATTTTGTCAAAAGAACTGGAATGCGATAACTAGGCTCGGCTTTTTCCTATTCGAAGTTCTTTCTTCGTGCAGTACGTAAAGCCTTTCCCTTTTCGATACATTGAAAGACGAGGAAGGAGAAATGTTTTACAAGATTCGGATCCTGAACTTGATGCCTGTTATGAGGCTATTGATGCAAAAACAAAGCTGTAATTGGTATGCTGCAACTTAATGTGCATGAACTGCAGTGATTAGCATTAGATAAAAAGTAAGGCGCATCTGGGTTTTAAGTATATTTACACTATCACAAGCAAATAATTATAGAATAAAATTCGGGTTTCACATCAGATAACCTCCACCGGTCCACCCTTTCACGATTTTTGTTCTCTGACCATAGTTAAACTTGATAACTAAGTTTCGATGAACCTATGAATAACAACAAGCCTCATTAAAAACCATCAAAATTAGTAGCACAGATAAAACTAGGTCAGGTGCCTCGAGTTTGCCTGCTTTGGCTTGATGAATCACAATGCTTTCTCAGTTTTGTTAAGATGAATGCTATTGCAACTTTAGCACCCAGGCCGGCGTGACCACGAGACAAGCAGATCACACCCCCAGCAACAAGCAAACTTTTTGCTACAGTCTTTTTTGATGGTATTCTTGATAACTTTTTCTCCCTGGGTTCATCATTAACTGGTTCGAGAGTGGCCATCGATGCAGGGACTGCTGGAAGAGTATTGCCACTTATCATATCTAATTCAGGTGGAACCTATATACAGACAGCATGTCAATCATCAGTACATGAGCTGATCCAAATATGATATCACCTGAAGCAGTTTATTTCTTTTCTTTTTCAAATATGAAGAAGCAGAAGCTTAATCATGAAATTCCATAATCAGAATTTATTTCAATAAATTAATTTTGACAATAGAAGGTCTAAACTAGATAAGCCTCAGTTAAAACGACTAGTCCACAAGGGTGGACTCTCCGAAACTAGATTGCTCGACAGTTCAATAAAAGACTCTAGTCTGCTACTGCATATGGTCCTCACTCCTCAGACCCTGCTTCTTTACTTTTACCTCTGCTATAAAGATAAGATTATCTTACTCGTTTCTCAAGAGACTAATCTTCAACTCACGGGGATGGAAACCAAGATAATAGGGTATATTCGTCTACAGCACAATAAATTTGATTGCATACTTATAAGGTTAACAAAGTTGTTATGTTACTCAAACTTGGGTGCTAGTGTTGGACATGGATATATGTCTGACATGAGTCTTAAATGTTTTTCTCTTGGAATAAGGAAATTATAACAAGTTATTGGTAAACATGACCACATGAGAAAAATGATGTATATTGTTCAATATAACAATGCAGACCTTCTGAATCAGAGCGGAAAACGAAACAGATGGAGTAGTCAGAGGGCGGTTGATTGCAGAATACTTGCGTAGTGCATTATCCATCTTACATACAAAACTCCATATTCCCTTTGCAAATGCCAGTTTTGCCATTTCCACATTCAGACCAGCATCTTCTTGGTGAAACATTCTGATCTCAGAGGCATCTCTACCAGGTACTGTACAATTAACATTAAAATTCAGAATCATAAATAGTCAAGTAATAACGGGAACAAAAAAGAAACCACCAACTCTTTATGTTTCTTAGTAACAGTTAGATAAGTATGCAAGGCACTTGCCTTTCTTGATTCGCCAACCAGATCTAAAATATCCTACGCGAACATACTTTTTATGTCTCGGGGCAGATGGATGTTCACATTCCTAGTCAATCATAACAAGAATTACAACAAAAGTCAAGTAAGCATAAATATGGATCAATGCTATAGAAAAACATAGGTATTTGCATGAAGCAATTTTGATATTGTACGGGGGATTAAAGGGGATGATAAACCCCACATATTTGCAAGAACAAGGTTTAGAACCCAGACTTAAGGGAGCTCCACCCTTTTAAGGAGGGTAGATGAACAATCACAGCCGTTCTCCAGATTCTCATTTGAAGATCTTAACATCTTTTCTGATCCCTACAATCATTCCTGAACGTAATAAAGGCTTTTCACAAATGACAGCATGTGTTAAATGAGGATAAATTCCAATATTAATGACTTTTTAAGTATAAAATATATACATTTCTTTCATATTAAAGATATTGCCAATCATGTTCATAATCCTTAATATCAGTCGTAGAACTTCCACTTTCCAAAAGAATTTGAATCAGACAAGAACTTAATATATGATGAAAGACTAAGTTACAGTCACCTTGTTAAAGCAGTAGAATGTTCTATCTTTTCCCTCCCACAATCTCCAAGCCAGTACATATTCTCTAGGTGTCAAAAGGGGAAACTTTTTTACTGTGCGGCCAATTTCAATCCCATTTGTTGTGTTCACCTGCAGCTGCACATGATCAATCACCGTTTTATCCCACAGCTTTCTATAATCATTGTCCATATAGAAGTCCCTTAGAAGCTCCGGAGAGCAACTCTCAAATACAGTCGTGCTGAGGTATTTTAGAGGTTTATCCTGCAATCAACAACAAGAAAAAATAACTTTCAGTTTGCTTCACCACTTGAATTACATACTGGCCTGGTCCACAGCTTTAAGCAGACTGTATATGTAACTTAAACCCATGTCCGAAAAGTCAAATCGACCTTAGGTTCAATGATTTGGCATAAACAAGTAAATGACTGAAAGTACTAATCTTAGAAAACTTCACTACATTGTTATTATAGATGAAGTTAAGCAAATCAGAGTACACAGGACCTTAGGTCTGCAGCATTTTGCTTTGTAGGATAGGATGTCGGTTTTCTTGTCGATTACATTCTCCCATTTCTCGTCCTCATTGAGCTTCTCATCCAAATTATCAATCAAAAACTTCAAGTCTGAATCAGATACGAACTCTGGGACTCTACTGGTGGCAAACACAAATTCCAAATCAGTTAAAAGTTGAGGGAAAATTGAAACCCCTCTCCATATTAAAATTTTAAGAGAAGAGAAAGTTATTATATATTCCTTAAAGTGCATGTTCTTCACATTTTGACAATAAAAGTTACAGATGATAAGACCAAAAGAAACATAAAAAAACTTCCATTTCTGGAAATTGAAGAAAACAAATCATACTAGAAAGACTAACAGAAAACCAAACCGAAAACTCTAAAGAAGTGATAAATTAAGGACTTGCCGACGAGTGATGCAAAACCCGAAACAGCTTATTCAACAAAATATTAAGAAGATAAAAAATGGACCTCAAATAAGAAAGCAACCCCACTTGTACCAAAACCCCAACAGGTGAACAAATTTGAGGGAGAAAGACGACAAATTGAATAAAATAAAAGGAACCCAGATTAGAAAAAAGCATCAAAAGATTACCTTGATTGAGAATCAGGAGAAGTGGATGAAGGAGGAGGAGGAAGACGAAGAGTGGGCGAAGAAGATGAAGAAGGAAGGAATTTAGAGTAGAATTTCTTGGAAAGATGAAAAACGAGTATAAGAAGAAGAGCAATAAGTGTAGCTCTGAGGTTAAGGAAACACCAAAATGCCATTGAAGAGACACTCGCCATCGCCATCGACATCTTCCCTTTGCTCGTCAGGCTGCCCACCCCAGTCCCCAAGTCCTAAACACTTGCTTTCCACGTAATATGATAATTTTGCCTCTATTTGGTCAAAAATTGAGTTCAGCGTGGGTGAATTCAATTACAGAATGTGTTGGAGGTCTCTTCCACGTTTCTTAGTTGCCATTTGCCAAATGTCGACTCTTTGTATAATTTACGAGACAGTTTCGTTTAGTGATTTTTTTTTTTTTTTTGTAATTTATGTTTTTAGAAGGAAAAAAAAAAAGCAATGCATTAAGATAAATAAAAACAATTAATTATTATTTCAAATATACACTTCTTTTTGGATTTTTAAGGGAAATAAGCCCTCAACGAAGGGTAAAATACTAGGTAGAATACTAATTGTCTTCAAATAACTACTAATAAAAGAAGAAAAGGAAAGGATTTATCTGTGAATTTCTGTTAATAGATATGAAAACAAAAGGAAAGACTCTAAAAATTCAAAGTGCCAAGTAATTTCCACTGGTTGAGAATATTCAACCAAGTAGATGTGTCCCTGTCATAGAAAGATAAGACTAAGCTCTGTCTTGTCTTGGGGGCTAAGTAGGGGTGAGCGTTCGATCGAGTCGAGTCAAAAAATTTCGAGTTATTCGAGTTGACGAGTCATATTTTACGACTCAAACTTTATTTGAAATTTTTTCGAGTCGAGTCGAGTTTTCGAGTTTCTATAAAAATTTAATTGTAGTTATTTATCATGTTATAGTAGGGTTTGATTCCAATTTAAACTCTTTTCTCTAATCATATAAGATATGCACATATACATTTTTTCACATGTGACAATATTTCTTCATATTTTTATATATAAGTATGTATATATCATAAAAAATAGAGGGACTCGTCTCGAACTTAAAAATAAATCCACTAATTACTAAAAATTTCGAGTTATTCGAGTTATTCGAATTTCCATTTCACAACTCAAACTTTATTTGAAATTTTTTCGAGTTATTCGAGTTTATGAAATTTCGAGTCGAGTCAAGACGAGTTGAGTATTTTTGCCTCGAGTCGAGTCGAGTTTTGCTCACCCCTAGGGCTAAGGATGCAATTTGAGATCACATTACCTCTCTTTAACTTGTAAAACAAGTTTCCAAAAAAAAAAGAAGAATACCTGATAATAATTGAAGAATGCTAAGAGGGAAGTGAAAGAAAGCATAACACCATTTGCTGTATTCTTTATTCAACTGCCTGGAAAGATGAACAACTTTACAAAACCAAGATATCACCCGGTATCTTCACTAATCTCACCCCACGAAAATCAAAGCAAAGGTGGAAGGGAATGAAAGAAAACTAATGACTACAGTTCAACTCACAAGGCAAATATTACACATGATGCAAATCAGCCCCATAAAACTTATACGGATGCACTCCACATCGAATGAGAGATCCAACTTCACATAAAGTAAAATAATAACATCCAGAAAACAAAGGCCGCCCAGAATGCTTATTCCTAACTCGCCTGGGCAGACGAAGTTGTTGCCGTGATAACATCTTCAAGTTTAACCCTTGCACCTTTAGAGCCATCAGACGCAGAACTAGTTCTCTCAATACCGGTGCCTTCTTTATTACTACCGTCGTCCAAGCAGACAACTTGAGCAAAGCTCTTAGACATCTGCTTTATAAAATCATTGGATAATGTAACAGTATTTCTAGGCTCACTTTCTCCAACAACCCCTACAGACATGAGGGTAGCTTGTTGTCTAGCCTTACGCTCTTGCATGGCCTTCTGCCTGTCCTCATAGAAGTCAAAATCATCCAGGATCGACATATCAGTTTCATAACTTTTAAAGATGCTCAACATTTCAAGTCCTTGCTCCAGTTTCACCTGCAAAATTTGATGTCCACACAAGTAAAAGATTTGTTGTAAGTGGAATATCTTCAAGCAATAATATCTTTTAAATCATCAAAACTGAGCAAGAAGAAGCATGAGGAAATCAGAAATTGCATAAAATATATTTTAATCTAATTAACAAACGAAAATGAATAGAGGCCTTGGGATTTGTAGTATGGCAGTGACACAGTTAAATGACAGGAAAATATCCGGAATTGCATCTGAGGGAGGGAGACAGGCGTGGGTGAGGAGCATATCATATTAGATCAATGGTTCTCGATTCAGGACACAACAATTTGAAACAATTTATTTGTCAGAAGCAAGATTTTCCCTTGAACACATGTAGCAATCTAACAAAAATGCAGTTCAACAATTTGATGATCAGAGCACTATCGAATGAATGAACTCTGCCATTTATAATAGTCATTTGAAACGGTACCTCCTGAGTGTCTCTACTGTTAGTCACAGGCTTGTTATCGTTATTTTCCAGAATGATGTGACGGAACTGACTGTTAGGAACATCTTTGATAATATGCCATTTGACAGGGAACTGCCCACTCCATTTATCTTGCTGCCAGTAATCCACACTCTTGTCAAAATCAACAGGTCCAACCATTTCTGCAACCCCACAGAACTGAGCACTAGCATTCACCTGCAACAATCGAGTAACATATATTTAACCAATATGAATGAGACAAAGTAAATAGCTAATACAGAAGTTTTCTCTAAAATGTAAATACCGAAAAGAAGAGAAACACTGGACACTTGTCTTGGTGCTCCATGGCCTCATGATAAGCGGCGTCCAACCTTTTGTTCCCGTTAGGTGTACTAGCCCAGACGCCATATTTGATACTCTTGTGAACATTATCTTCACTGTATGACTTGATTATGAAAAACTTAGCATCCTTGTAATCAGTAGTGAAATCTGACCTGTTAAATGAATTATCATTGATCTTCGCTGAAGGTTTGTTTTTATTGTCAACAGAAGAATTATTTTCAGCTGTGATTTGATTCTTAGGTTTTGAGGCCCTTGGCCCTCGGTTTTGCTCACTAAGGATATCATGAAAGCCGTTACAACCACATTGAGAGATGTCACTGTCTCTTCCACGTTGTCTTTTACTATCAAAAGGTAGCCAGCCCCGACTGTTTGCTCCTAAACTAGGAACTGACGCATTTACAAACCCAGCACCTTGATTGAGACCACTTTGCAGGTAGCCTCTGTTATAGGAGTTCATTCCAGATCCTAATGGATAAAATGACCTTTGCTGCTGAGGTGCCTGAAAAGGATAAAAAAGACAAGATTAAAATGGTATACCAATTTTAGACTGTCAAAACCCTATCCTTGCTACATATACCATCATTAAATGACTTGTGGACCATCTTCACATAAACAATAAAAACTTCCAAAAAAATATTAGTCATTTAAACACTTCTAGAACTTAAAATCCAACCATTTGAGCTAAAAAAAGGTTGAATAAGTCGTTGCAAAGAGCATTAGGACTTCGTTTTAATATTAGACAGTATGCTACAAGTTATCTATAAAGCAAAAAACCAAGGACCTTGGTTGAATGTCTAATTTCTTCAAAAATGTGCCACATGCTACAAGGACTTTCTATGTATGGCAGGACTTGATGGTAAAGACAGTGAATCAGAGATATTATAAACTGAGAATAGAAAGAAAATTTTGCAGGTTTTGGAGAGGTGAATGAAAATAGTACACAAAAAATCAAGGCCCATCAGGCAAAATGATAATCGAATGCTCCACATTATTAATTCTAGAAGTAAAACAATATAGAATATATGGTTAATAAATAGAAGAAGGATATAAATTATTTCTTATTTGATATAGTTTTTCGGTGATAAGATTACATTTGACACTGTATTTACAAGGCGGATATACCATATATATCCAACTTGCAATAAATGAGAATGAATATTTGATTCTGATATATTCCACTATGTATAAACTTGCAATAAGGTGCTTCTCTCTGCTAACTTTGAGAGCGGATGAGAGATTTATTCTTAAGACCATGCAAGCTTGCCAAACAAGCAGGTAATAAGGTAAAACCATAAATGAGAATGATAACTAACATAAAATAAGATCTCTAAAAGTATCAACAAATATGCATACCATTTGAACATTCTGCCCAATTGGCCCAATAGGCTGGGGAGATACTGCTGGCAATATGGGAGCGAAGGATCTCTGTCTATCAGAAGGTTTCGACCAATCTGACCAAAGTCCTCCAGACCTGAATCCATCAAAACCTTGCTGTAAATCATTAAATCCTAGGGTACTGGGATTTCCAGGTAAACTGCCTCTACCAAAAGATCCCAATGGACTGGGATAACTAGGCCTTGGTCCAAAAAGCATGTTATCACCTTGTTGGTCAACATTAACTAATGTTGTTAGCTCAGATTGTGAAACTGGAGAAGGTGAAGTAATATAAGGCATACTCGGAGAAACAAGCTGCTGATAATATGGTGGTCCAGAGAATGGAAATTGCTGTGGGGAGTACATCTGAGCATCACCACCTACAGAAGGCAGAGGGGTTGTGACTGGGGAATATGGCCCATACGGCATTTGCGGGTTGTAGCCATATCCAGGGTGGAAGACAAGTGATGGATTCTCATTGAAGACGCCCTAATTAATATAAAATGTTACCCAAAAAGACCAAAAAAAACTTAAATCATTCAAAGAAAATCTACACAGATAAATGGAGAGATTCTCACCATGGATCCAAGTTCTAGTCCTTCAGCATTGACATATGGTGGATATTCGTCCCATTCACCAGCAGTGTTGTCATAACCTGCTCTCAAATTTAGAAACATCCCCAATATTAAATTCTATTTCACATATCCACTGATCTCAAACCAGGAAATGCAATGTATTAGAGAAATCAAAAGGTTTCTACACAGGTGAATGTTTCTCTTCCTTGCATAGTTGTCCAAATATATAAATCATTCAAAAGTAACATGCACTACTATCTAGACCATTCAGTAAGAATTCCTATAAATAGGATCTGCAGAATCAAAATATATAAAAGAACTAAGCATCTCATGTTTTCAACAGTTAAGACTAAGAGTATTGCCATTCAAATTCAAAAACCTATACCTTACTAACATTAAAACCAAAGGATGAGAAAGATAAACCAAAATCTGGGTTCCTCTTTTACACAGAGATACAAACAACCAGTGATTAGGTTTCAACTGGAATTTACTAATAAAAGGTTCAGCCAGACAGCCCAGACTGGCCCAGCATTAAAATAGACCCAAGAAGACAGAAGATAACCTCTGTAATAGAAAGCCTGAGGCTGAGGAGCATAGATTGTAGGTGAGTAGACATTACGCTCTCCAGCTGAAACAAATGATCCAGATTGACCAGCATCATCCCTGGGATGGCCTATTGGAGCAGCATCCTGGGTGGAATTAGGAGAAACCAACATCTTATTTTTTGTTGAAAGAGGCTGTTAAGAGAATAATAAATGAAGGTCAATAGTAAGAATATTTCATTTAAACTGTCCGACAGAAACAAATGAAGAGAAAAGAAAAAGGAAGAGCGTGTCAGTAACTCACAACTACCTGCTCCTTCACTTTTTCTGGGTCAGCTTGTTGCTCTTCTGCATCCATGATCAGTATGCTCAGTGACTAAGTAGAGTCTTAGAAACACAGGCAGTACAAATTATTGACCAACCAAAGCTAAATTTGAGGATAGGTAAACGTGAAGGTATGAATATGTGTGCGCAAATCCACGTGTGCACACCTATTCACATTATAAATCAAGAAAATGAATAAATTTTTAAAGAAAAATGTAGTTCTTTACATATCAAAAGGCTTAGGCTTAGCATTTATTTGTACGATGACAACATTAAAATGATAAGGCACAAAGCCAAAACCCCCATATGCAATAATATCGAACTAGCCAGTCACTCATTATTAAACAGTACCCCACACAAGATATATTCTCAGTCTTTATACAAAAATACTAAAAATTAACCTTAAAGCCTCAGCCTTTTGTACACTACTATTAATTATATTCATGTAATAATCAAGGGAAATTAAGGAACAAAAGAATAGAATTTTGCAATAATTTCTTTCAATTATACCCAGATCCCAGATCTTAACAAAAGGAACAAACCCCATAAATTTACCTACAAACAAGTAAAACCGAACCAACACAACAGATCAATCAAAGGCCACGATTGAATAAATTGCAGGGCTCTCAGTCTTAGCAGGCAAAGCATTAAAAAATTACCCTTGCACATAAACACCAATGAAAATTAAGGAACAAAATAACAGAATTTGAAATAGTTTCTGTCAATCAAGACCCAGATCCAAGATCTTGACAAAAGGATCAAACCCCATATATAAACAAATAAAATTGAAGCACCACAGTCGATCAATCAAAGGCCCAGAGATTCAACCACGGTAAAATAAATTAATTAATAAAAGAAAGAAACAAACTGACCCACCAAAATACAATTGAATTGTAATCAAGAAGAGGCTGGAACCCCCAGGAAATCAAAAGTCCGAGAAAAGAAAAACAAAAAATCAAAGAGAAAGAAAAAGATTATGGGGTAGTTGACGTACCAGGGATACGATCTGGGGTTGCCGCCATGAATCTTCACTAAAACAAACAGGAAATAAAGAAAAGAAAGAAGAGTGCTTTCAATAACTAAAAACTCGGACAGTACATATTTTTTTTATTTATATTTCCATATATCATATACTTTATTATACATATATTTAAAAGAGAAAATCTTTAAACAAAAGCAAAACCGTCTTTGCCTTTGGCTTTTCTTCACTCGCTGTTGCAAAAAATTATCACCCTCACCCAGTAAAAATAGATAGATAAATAAATAGTTTTAAAAAATCACACAATATGAAGTATCTTTAATTGTTTTTAATTAATATAATAAAAAATTTCATATTTTATTTTTTAATAAAAAAACTAAAAATCATTAGACGATATTGATAGAATTAATAATATAACTTTACACCTCATTTATAATTATTGTTTAATGTTTTTTATAAATAACATTATTTATTCATACGTATTAAATTATGTTCATCGTTAAATGAGAGGCATTACATTCTTATATCGAGATTTAAACTCATACAAGATAATATAATATGAGTATTCTTTTAATATGTTGGTGTGATTACAATATAATATCTGTTCAATTTTTTTAGCCTTTTAATAAGGCGCACATATCGTGCACACATGGTGCTCGAACTTGAGTCATTTGGATAAAATACATCATCATTTACCACTGAGACCACTCTACGAGTTCAGTAAGGTATTTGTATATGAATTATTGTTCAAAATATAGATAATGTTTTTTAGTTGTTTTATATAAATATTATATAAAAGTATAGAATAAATAAATAATCTTTACTAAATAGATATTTGGTTAACCATTCACATCAACTTAGTCACAGGTTTTATAATAAGTCAACAAATGATGATAAGTGAAATTGTAATATAATATATATATATATATAGGAAAATACTTTGATATATAAGTTTATGTAAACTTTAGTTTATACAATTTTTTTAATTTTAGAGTTTAGGGATTTAAGTTATGGTTTAGGATTTAGAGGTTTAGTGTGTAAGGTATAGAATTTAAGGTTCATGGTTAAAATTTAGAGTTTAGGGATTTAAGTTATGGTTTAGGATTTTTGCCGATGGTGGGAGTTGTAACTGATAGGCAACTTCACCAATTTTTTTGACGATTTTGTAGGGTCCGTAGAATCGTGTCGTTAATTTCAAATGCTTTCGGAGGGCAACTGAAGATTGTCTGTAAGGCTGAAGTTTCAGGTATACTTCTTCACCCACTGAGTAAACTCGTTATGTACGCCTCTTGTCTGCATTCTGTTTCATCCTTGCTTGAGCTTTGAGTAGATTATCCTGTAAGTGTTTTGCTGTGATAGCTCTAGAAGATAACATTTCAGTAACCCCTTGGACTGGGGAGTCAGTCATCCACTCCATTTCCTGGGGCTTGTATCCATACAAAGCTTCGAATGGAGTGAGGCCTAATGCAGTGTGGAAGTTGGTGTTATACCACCATTCTGCTTGGGACAAAAAATTTAGACCAAGCCTTAGGTTTCAAAAAACAAAAGCCATGCAAATACTGTTCTAAACACTGGTTGAGCCTCTCAGTCTGACCGTCGGTCTCTGGGTGGTAAGCATTGCTAAACAGTGGGTTAGTACCCAGCTTCTTCAATAATTCTTTCCAAAAGATGCTAGTAAAAATTTTGTCCCTGTCAGAAATAGCAAGTTTGGGATCGCCATGTAGCTTGTAGATGTTGTCTAGGTATAAGTTTGCCACCTCAGTTGCTGTAAAGGGATGTGCTAAAGGAAGGAAGTGACCATATTTTGTGTATTTATCCACAATGACCAGAATGGCATTAAACTTAGAAGAATTAGGAAGGCCTTCAACAAAATCCATGGTAATCATTTGCCATGCTTGTGTAGGGATGGGTAAAGGCTGCAGGAGGCCAGGTTTAGGGACACGTTCATCTTTAGTTCGTTGGCAAGTATCACACTGTTTGACATAATCCTGGACCATTTTTTTCATTCCCAACTAATAAAAATAGGGCTTCAGTCTTTGATAAGTACCTTGTATGCCAGAATGTCCTCCTAGAGGAGAATCATGAAGTTGAAATAGAAGCTGTTGTCTTAGATCACCATTCTGACCCACATAAACTCTTTTATTGTATCTCAAGATGCCCTTAGAATAAGCCCACTTCTGATCTGGAACAGCAGAAATAGTAACTTCAGTAATCTTCTTCTGAGCAAAGTCATCTAGGTGATAGTTGTTTTCAATTTCAGTAACCCAAGCAGGAATAATTGTAGTGGCCGTCATCTGAAAAAGTTCTGAGTCTTGTTTAGATAGGGCATCAGCAACCACATTATGTTTTCCCTTCCTGTAGTGAATGACATAGTCTAAGCCAAGTAGCTTAGTAAGACCCTTCTTTTGGATAGAAGTTGTCAGGTTCTGTTCTAGCAGGTGCTTAAGAGCCTCATGCTCAGTTTTGATGATGAAGGAGCCACATTCAAAATAATGTCTCCATTTAGTCACTGCTAACAAAATGGCCAAGTATTCTCTCTCATAGATAGAGGTGTCTCTGTGTTTAGGACCTAGAGCCTTACTGAGAAAAGCAATAGGTCTTCCATCTTGTGAGAGGACAGCCCCAATACCCCTTGAGCTGGCATCAGTCTCTAAACAAAAGGTTTTAGAGAAGTCAGGCAAGGCCAAAACTGGTGCTTTGCACATAGCAGATTTAAGTTCATTGAAAGCTGCTTCAGCTGCTGGTGTCCAGATGAAATTGTTCTTCTTGAGCATATCAGTTAATGGCTTGCTAATGCTGCCATAATTCCTTATAAATCTTCTGTAGTGGCCAGTAAGTCCTAGGAATCCTCTAAAAGCTTTGAGAGTTCTAGGGAGAGGCCAGTGGCTCATAGCTTCTACCTTGGAGTAGTCAGTAGCAACCCCTTTAGAAGAGATAATGTGGCTCAAATATTTAACTTGATCTTGGCCAAAGAAACATTTAGATTTCTTAGCATAAAGTTGATGGTTTCTGAAAAGTTGTAGAACTAATCTCAAATGCTCACAATGATCAGGCAATGTCTTGCTGTAAACTAGAATATCATCAAAGAATACTAGAACAAATTTCCTCAAGTAGGGTTGGAACACAGTGTTCATGAGGGATTGAAATGTGGCAGGGGCATTGGTCAAGCCAAATGGCATGACTTTAAATTCATAATGCCCTAAGTGAGTTCTAAAAGCAGTCTTGTAAGTGTCTTCAGCTTTAACCCTGATCTGCCAATAGCCTGATCTAAGATCAATCTTAGAAAAATATGCTACACCATGTAGTTCATCCAACAATCTTCCACAACAGGTATTGGGAACTTGTTTTTGATAGTGAGGGAGTTTAATTGCCTGTAGTCCACACACATGCGCCAAGAACCATCTTTTTTCTTGACTAGCACACAAGGGCTAGCAAAGGGACTCTTGCTAGTCTTGATTATAGAGGAAGCTAACATCTCCTCAATATGCTTTTCAACTTCCACTTTCTGGTGATAAGGAATCCTGTAGGGTCTGAAGTTCACTGGTTGAGAATCAGGTTTAAGAGTGATTGCATGATCATGTGCTCTTTCAGGTGACATTCCCTGTGGGGCTTGAAAGACATCTTCAAAAGATTCTAAAACTGCTGTAATGGCAGAATGTTGTACCTGTTCTTCACCTTCAATGTTAAGTAGGTAAAGTTCTCACATAAAATCTGCATCTTTCCCAGTCATTTTCTGAAGTTTTTCACCAGAGATTAGTTTGATAGAAGGCTTTGTAGTGGTACCCTTTAGGACAATCAATTCATCTCCCTAGAGGAAACTTAAGGTCATTTGATTGAAATCAAGACTGATAGGGCTATAATGTTTCATCCAGTCAACTCCTAAAACCATATCACTGCCTCTCATCACCAAGACTCTAAAATCATGTTGGAACTGATGGCCCTGCATTTTCCAAACTAATTGCTTGGACTTAGCTTAACTATATAATTTTTCTCCATTAGCAACAGTAATGACTAAGGGAGCAGTAGGGATGACTTCAAGACCTTCCTTTGCCCATCCAGGAGTAACAAAGCTGTGGGTGCTGCCACTATCAATGAGTATACTTAAAGGTCTACCTTTTATTGTGCCCTGAATTCGCAGTGTACTATGGCTCATACTCCCCGTGAGAGCATTAATAGAAATTTCCAACCCAGTGTCTGCAGTTTTGTCCTCAGACTAATCAGGTTCACCTTCAACTTCATTTTCAACCTTCATAGGGTAGTCTTCCTCTTCCATTGAATTGAGTTGTTTCAATTTACATTGATGCCCAGGAGAGAACTTTTCCCCACATTTAAAACAAAGGTTGTTGAGTCTCCTATAGTCCAGCAAGGCTTGTTTTGTGGTTTGTTGGGAAGGTTTTTGTTGGGTGTTTGGTAGGGTAGGGGGTTTTTTGAGGGGGATAATTGGTTGGTGTAAGATGAGTATTTGAAGGTGGGTTTGAGCTTCTTATTTTCAAATTCCAATGAGAGTTCATATAATCTGGCCTGTCTGTAAGCTTCTGCTAGGGTTTGGGAAGGTGAATCTTCACCATGTGTCTGATTTCTTCCTTGAGCCCACTGATGAAACTTGACAAGAAGTATTGCTCAGTTAAAGAGGGATTATGATGGGTCATATAGGGCCTTAACTCATCAAATTTCTCTTGGTAGTCTTCCACTGTTGTTCTTTGAGTCAACTTATTAAACTCTTCAATAATATCGAGGTAGGTTTTATCACAAAACCTATGGCATAAGTCAGCTGCAAATTCCCTCCATGTCAATTGGTGTTTCTGAGTGACATATTCATCGAACCAAGCTTCAGTTTTACCCACAAGGTGCATAGAAGCTACATCCAGCATCTGTTCCTCAGGTATTTCAAGCAAGACAAAGTATTTTTCACATTTTTTTATCCAACTTTTAGAGTTAGTTCCGTCAAACATCTGTAACTCTAGTTTAGGCCTAAAGGTCACTCCTTTGAATCCTGTAGGATGGTTTGGTTGGGTGTTTCTTTCAAACATATAGGCCTCCTCTTTTTTTTCCTCTCCTACTTTTTGTTTGTTTAAGTTCAGTGGAATATGGGAGGTATTTGTCTGCTGTGAGGGCTTTTGGTTCAAAATCCCAGCTTCCCCAGGCTTATAAGTATATCTCTCATGTTCATCAATGACTGTAACTGTGATAGGTTTCTTACCAGTATCTTTTTTCATGGATGGTTCAGGTGTGGATGTTGCAGTACTCCCAGGGCTCATTCCTTCAGTTTTAGCAGATAGAATGTTGAAGATCTTCTCAGTGTAATCCTGCGTGATACCCATTCTGTTTTCCAATGCACTGAATCTTCCTTCCCATTCATTCATTTGCTTATTCCACCATTTCGGGGTAAAGTTTTCATCGTCCAGTTTCTTAAGTTGTTCTTGGACCTCTACCAGCTGTTTTTGCATCGAAGCGAGGTCTGAACTTTCTGCCATTTGCTGACTTTTCTTTGGCTTTCTTAGGTTTGCAAGGAGGGATCGTTTGAGGCTCTGATACCAATTTGTCACAACTCGACTGTATTTTGCAAGAAAGAAGAAGAATAGAGTAGGGTTTCAGGAGAGAAATATCAGAATAGAGAGGATAACTATTTTCATTAATCCAGCAATATGTAAATTCAGTACATTCCATACAATAAATACTATCAGACACTGTATTATTTAAGGACAGGTGTCAACATAAGCGAATTCCTCTCTAACCAATTTCAGCTCATTTCATCACGTGCGGGCTGCATCCATTCTCTGGGCTTTCAGCTGATGTAGGCCCTTTTTCAGTTACCAGCACAACATTGTCCAGAACGCTGTCGTTTGGAGTAGCTCCTCTACTAACTGAAACGTTTTCGTTCAGTCCCCAGCCTTTAATCCTCTTTCGATTACCTGAGCCCCAATTCATCTCTTTCACGAACCCTAACTTCAGATTTCCCTTCTCACCCTCTGCCATAACATTAATGTCGCTCGTGTTAATATTTTACTATTAATATAAAAAAAAGTAATTATGAGTTGTTTATGATTGTTGAGTTAGATACAAAAGAGTTAATGTTTATTAAATAAAGTTTTGAATTTAGGATTTGTGAATGGAAAAACAATTATAAAAAAGAAGTAATTTTTTAAAATAAAGTTCGATCTAATTGGACTAAAAAAAATTTAAATAGGACTAAAAATTTAATCAAGACCATATGATTATTAGACATTAAAAATTTACGGATACTGCTATATAAATATTATAGTCTCATGAACCCAACAAATGATTTCAGTGAAAAATCGGATGATATTCTATATAGTGAGATCAGAGTGGGATATGGTACTTGAGAAATTTTTATATCATTTATAATAAGTATTATTGACCTTATACCCCAACAAATCAAGTAGAGTTGATTCTAATATTTCTTATAATTTTTTAATATTTTCATATAATGTGTACTTTTTAGTGGGTCAATTGTACCTTATACTTTGCATATACATCCGCCCATATATATATATATAGTTAGTGGTTGTTTGATGACATCCCTACACTAAAGCTACTGCAACATGAGCCTGAGGGCATATCATCCCACCAATTCTTTCCATTGAGCTTGCCGATCCGAAACCGGTCGATCTTACGGTGGGAAACAAATAAAATATTGCAAGCATAAGCAACCGCCATGGAAAGCCTTGGACCGACTCGGTCCACCGTGACTGCTACTATGATAAGCCCCGGAAATTCTATAACAACCGAACCAAAGCTCTACGAGTGTCTTTTCTATTACAAGGTCAAGTAGATGAATTAATTACCTGCAAAAGTAGTGATGAAAACATCTTTGTAGCTTATATCCTCGGCTTCTTTGGATTTAGTTTTGTGTCCAGAACACGCACCGCGTCCTGCATTTAACTCGGTCGTGAACTGAGCAGTACTAGACTGGGCCAAATGAAGAGGAATAAACTCTAGCAACCAAGAGCAAAGAACAGGCCCACCTCCCAGCCCAATACCAACCACAACGAAAAAACAGCAAAGATATATAATTTGGTGACAAGGCACTCCCAAAAGTAGTAACCAGTGCAGTCACAAGGAAACCTTTCGTATGTGGTGTATTAAAAATTTGCCCTCCACGTAGACCTGTTTTAAAATTTATAGCCAACGTCTATTCTTTATATAAGTCATTAGAACACAGAGATTAATCATCGGATCGACTCCGGTAAATAACTTAGAAAACATAAAAAACCTTTGATTTTATTTTTTACTTAAAATGTTATATTGTAAACAATATAATAAATCATTTGGGTGTAGTGAGTGGTTAAACATTGCAGGGGACTTGGGGTTGTTGAACCCAAGTCTAACCCACATATCACAATATTACGAAGACATGTGTTATCAACAAAAAATAATATTAAGTGATTAAAATCAATGTTGTTTTATAGTTGGGTGGCTAAAATAAAAATAAAAAAAGCTAACTTTGATGATTTATTTGCAAAAAAAAATAATCTTTTTTTATAACCAAAATAAAATTCTTTTAATAGTTAGATGACCAAATTTATAATTTACCCAAAAGAAAAAGAAGTCACCACCAGACATGTCTTGATTATTGGAGTCGATTTCCAACCGACAAACTTGAAACTGTAAAGGACGGGTATATAAAGAAAATGAAAATGATTTTCGTTTGGCGGACGAATTCTTATTGGTGGCAAGTGGCAACTTTTGCCGTCTCCCTCACTATAAAGCTTCCAAACGTCATTGAGCAGTCACAATTTTAATTTCTCCTGGAAAATTATTAGATACATATATTGTCGAATCTTTATATTTTGAAAATAAGATATTTAATTTATTATTTAAGATTTAAAGATTTAGTTTATAATTAGAATTTAGGGCTTGAGGTTTAAATTTTATAATTAAAATTGTAGTTTAAAAATAAATATGTAAATTTGTGATTTTTTTACACAAAATATGTATCAAAATTCTTTCGTGTTATTGTACGAAAAAAATCTAGTAAAAAATTAAAGATATACAATTTTGTGGATGTAGATTGAATATACAATGAATTTTCAGATTTAAAATTGTATTTTTTTGAACAATTTCTACCTAAGGGAGCGGAAGAGAAATTATGCTCTTATTGAGTCTTGAATCCACAACCTAGGAGAAAGAGAGTGTCAACTGAAAGCTTTAACTACTTGCTCTAAAAATTGTTGACGGATTAAAAAAATGTATTATGTTGTATGATATTATATCCCTTAAAAAACATAGTAATTATATACTATATATTATTCAATATTAATTAATTACTTTTTAAGGAGGCTAAAATTATTGGTGAAGCTATAAATTTGATTGGAAAATGGTGTTTAAACCACAAATAAATATGCTATTTGTGTGATGTCGTGTTTTAGCAACAAAAAAATATCATGGTTTATTTAATCGTTAAGGTGAAGAGGGTAGGTACCCTTGATGATTGATGACGACGCAAATGGCATATTTTATTGTAAACGAAGGAATATGACATATTTGCCATTGTGATTCTGGACATGGCTGTAGCCTGTCCCCACTCCACTAAATTTGTGGCTGTGGTTGTGATTGTTAAATTAAATATAATCATACACATTAATCAAAACAAGTTAGAATCATTGTTTTTGAGAAAAAGAGAGAATAAAATATACACATTAAACAAAACAAGTTAGAATCGTGCAAAAACATGTGTATATGATTGTAGAAAATTGTTTAAATTAAAATCAATTAGTATTATATCATTTAAAGGCGAATATGGAGAAAAAAGAGTTTGATCCCCACAAACTTTTTCTTTTTTATTAGGAATAAAATGGATTTTTTATAAAAAAAAAAAGGTAAAATTACATTTATAATCCCTTTAAAGTTTGTAAAATCTTAGTATGACCCTTCTCAAGAATTTTAATTTTATTTTATCCCTTTATAAATTTATAGTTTTTTTTAACTTCATTTTGATCCATTTATAAATTTATAGTTTTTTTAACTTCATTTTGATCCCCTTTATAAATTTCTAGTTCTGCCCCTAATACAATTATAAACATTTACCAATAAATTTAGCCACAAACTTAAATAACTCGACTCAACTAAAAAAATTCAAATAAAGTTTTAATTATAAAATAAGACTTATGAATGTGGCTAATTCAAAAAAAATTGACTCGACCGAATGTTCATCACACTGGGAACATCAATGTTATTTGAAAGTAATTAATTAACAAACTTAACCAACAACCATGTGGTCTAGTAAGATGAGATACTCAGTGGCAGATCTAGAATCTCAAAAATAAGAATCCAAAATTTTAATACACCATTTTTTCGGGTATGCAAAATAGAATTTTCTTTACAAAATAAACTATATTTTTTTCAAAAAAAAAAATAGGATGCATATGTTCCCATGTGAGTATATGCATCCGCCTCTGAAAACACTAAATCACATAGTCAGAAATTTAAATTTTGTTGTTGTGAATGAAATAATTTGGGTTGGATACCAATATTTAAAAAAAAAATAACAGATATCTATTATTGTCGATATTTTGATCTTAATCTAATAAAGCTAAGTACATCAAAAATATCCTTACCACAAAAGCTTTTTTTAAGAAAGTGAAAAGAAAACTGACATATGCCTTCTGACAGGGCAAAAGCAGACAATCCATTTCCCAAACCAACCAATCGGCAAAGGGGAATCAAATGAGACGAGGAAATTTGATTTATTTAACTTTAGCCCATGAATGAGGTGAAAAGGCAGGAGGAGCTCAGCCAACCACAACCACTAGAGTTGACACGTCACGATTTTTAACCTTTTCTAGTGGCGTTTAAGTGGATACGTCGCAATCTTTCAGTCTCCGTCACCATTTTTAGAATCCATCTCCACTCTCTTGTTTAGCCAAACATGATGAGCTCATTCAAAGGACCCACTTCGGCTTAACAATTACAATTATTTTATAGTACTCTTCATCTCCCTCTCTTGCTAGTTGTTCGAATATTTTTATAAGTACATAAAAACAAGAATTTTTCATCGATCGAATCATGCACCCAGATTCCTAGGATATAAAATATATGTTACAGCAGGCAGCTCCCTTGTAGTGGACATTGTTTTCTCATGATATTCTTCGTGTTTATTTTATAGTTTATGTTCGATACTTCGATTTACTTGCTAGATAAAACCAATGGATTGATAATTATACCAAGATGGTGAAGTTTGAGCAATTATTATTGTCCTTTCATTACTTAAGATTAATGTAAAAAAGTAAAAGGATGGCCTACTACCTTGTCTTTAATTATACCAAGATGTTCTCAATTACTAAATGCTCTCTTTTTTTTCACTTACTATTTGACTCTCTGGTTGTCCCTTAGGAGAAATGAAGGTTTAGCAAATCCTATACGAAATTCTACTCCAAGAGAGACAATTATCTCATTAAGTTTTGGTATGTCTTTCTTGTCAATCATCTTCTACCTTTTATTTTTAGTACTTTTTGTATGTTGGTTTTGAATCTCAGGGACTTACCATTTCTGGGTTTTGTTTTTTTAGCTGTGTCCTGGTGGTTTTCTTCTCCTTTTTGAGTTAGCTTTGCCAATTGGGATTTCAGTGTTATCTTTTATGGCTATTGTTCATCTATTTCTAGAATCAGCTTTGTTTTTTTACCATAAACTGTTGTGCTTAAGAGAGACAAATCTAATTGTATTTGGTCCAATTGCCAAAGCTTTATGTACTGAAGAATTTTTTCTTGAAAACTTTTGTGGTTTTATGGTACCGATTTCTGTGTTTGACCCTTTTTGTTTAAGATGCTTGTAATGGGTGGTTAATCTTATTGTATTGCTGCTGTTAAGAAAAAAAAACAACTACATGCATTTTAGTGCTTCGGAGCTTTCCCTGTTGTGGCAAGAAATCCTACAGCGGTCAACAGGACATCTAGTGCTTATACTGCTCATGGTTTCTCTTGTGTTCTTTAGTAATTATCTGGTTATTCTAGATTTCATTTGTGTTCTTTAGTGATTATTTGGTCATGTCAGCACGCTGATTTGATACTTATAATCTTTCCTCTTTGAACTGATCACTGCAACAGGTTCGGGTTTGAAGATATAATCATCTGAAGAATGAAATTTTGGTGATAACAGATTGCAGTCCTTTCATATGCATGCCCTGTATCTGACGCTTCTGGTGGCACATTTAACTTTGTATCAGCTTAATCTTGAATTAGCCTCGAGGTCCGATCACTGCACTGCTATTGGAGATCTGTGATTCCGCTTATCGACGTCTACATTTCTACGATATTCCGGTATCTGTCCGTCTGTGAACAAGATGAAGGTTGGAATACCATCCAATACCATGAATCACCCTGGCTTTGTATCTGTTACTCAAAGTGAGCCTATCAAGGGGATTGGAGAATCATATCCTATTGCAGTATCCCCGATTCATGATTTTCCGAGTATCGATTTAGAAGGTCAATCTTGGTTGTCTGGTGAATGTTCATCTCCATTTCCACTTCAAAAGACTAATCATAACTCTGGGCCAAGTAGCCCCAGCTCTCCAAGTTCTCTTGCTAAGAGTGCATTCTCACGTTCTTCTGAGTTCTGTACCAGTTTATATTTGTCAGCTTCATCTACCTCGGAAACCCGGCGACAGCTTGGAAGTTTTCCTTTTCTTCCACATCCTCCCACATGCCACCAGTTCATTTCTTCGGTCGATTCATCAAAATCTCCAGTGATTTTTAGTGAGGATTTGAACAATACATATAATGAGGAGCACTCGGAAGTTATTATGAAGGATTTCCTTAATTTTCCTGGAGATGTTTGTGATGGTGGCTTTCATGGTATGCATTGTGAAAGTGATAACTTCGCCCTCACCGAACAAGTAGAGCTGCATTTCTTATCCGATGAACTTGACATAGCTATCAATGACCATGGAGAAAATCCCACAGTTGAGGTAAGTATGTTACATTTGATAATATCAAATTGTTGAGTGTAATTACGATGTTTCGAGACCTGAGATAGTGAGACCGAAAACACGAGAAGAGCAAAATGATGTATAGGGGTCGGTTTATTTTTATTCTCACTGTTTCTTGCTTTAAATACCGATGTACAGGAAATATATGAAACACCTCAGCCTTCATCAAAGCCAACTGTAGGGTTAACATGCAACCAAAATTCTGCTTCTGCAACTCAGTCTATCAATGCTCCCGCAAGTCATGCTCCGTCTGGACCAGCAGCTGTTCACAAGCCGAGAATGAGATGGACTCCCGAGCTGCACGAGTGTTTCCTACAGGCTGTCAGCAAGCTCGATGGTCCCGAAAGTAAGTAGGTTATGCAATTGATTCTAGAAATAAACATGTCCAAAGAAAACAGTATGAAAAGCTGATTATATTACACATGATGCAGATGCAACTCCAAAGGGTGTACTAAAGCTTATGAATGTTGAAGGTTTGACTATCTACCACGTGAAGAGCCACTTACAAGTACTTGAGCAATTCTATAACATGCCTGAAGCATATGTTCTTTCTTATTTACTACTAATATTGGCCCTACATCTTATTATCTATGTTTTACCTTTACAGAAATATCGACTTGCCAAATATATGCCGGAGAAGAAACAAGGTAATCTATTCATTCCTTGTCCTTGTGTTTCTTTGTAATAAACATGTTCCACCAAGCCTTTGAAATGCTTTTGCCTCTTGGGGACTTTCAGACAAGACTTCCAGCTCTGAAGAAAAGAAAGCAATTTCAAGCACAAGTGATGGAAAGAAAAATAATGGGTAAATTGTTGTCTTATTTTCTCTTAATGTGAACAAGACACCAGGTAAAATGTTTCTACTTTCTTGGCCTTTTCAGTTCTAGGGACACTCTTATCTCTGAAGCTCTGCAAATGCAAATGGAAGTACAGAAACAATTACATGAACAGCTTGAGGTATTTGTTATGTTCATACTTCATAGTGAAATCTTTGAATGATTGGTTGTCTTTGTTTATACATATGAACTTCTTAGTGGTTTTTCAATTGCATAGCTACAAAGATCCCTTCAGTTACGCATCGAGGAACACGCGAGGTATTTGCAGAAGATCTTGGAAGAACAACAGAAAGCTGGCAGTGCCTTAATTCCTTCACTTAGCTTGTCGACACCGGCTGATCCGAGACAAAACTCGGTGTTGCAGCAACCTTCATCTCCATCTGCTATTGTCTCGCCTTCCCAACATTCAGAATCTAATACTGATACATCTTCATCTTTACTGTCACAACAAAATGCTATCGGTGTCGATGATTGTAAACTCGAACCGAGTCCGAAAAGGTTCCGGTTCGAGGAGAAGCCAGAGTCGGCCACAGATGAGGGTGTGGTGGAAAATCCCGTGCAATAACAGCTTCACTCAATTCAACTCATGATTTGAATGTATTGGATCAGGTTATAAATCACCCCAGCTTTTGTATATCCATTAATGCAGTGTGAAAGTCCTTGAATTTAGATTTGCTTCAATTGTATTTGTATGTATGTCATTTGGAAGATATGGACAACTGGAAAAAGAAAGAACTGGATTTTGCTATTGAATCGGCTAAGCTTCACTTTCTTTCTATATTTTAATCCGGTAATTTATAGGTCGAAAAAATAGATTTCGAGTTCGTTTGGTATAAAAGAAATGAAATAAAAGGCGAGGAAAATAATCAGAAGACATTAAACTTTAAGCATACCCGATCACACTTCAATCAAATTAAACTCAATTAACAAGAGGTAACCGATAACTTAAAATGTTGATGATGTAAAATATCAACTCCACTATTATCATCATTGTTATTGTTGCTGTTATTTTGTATTTTTCTAAACTTTTAATATATACCTGCTATAATAAAAGGAAAATACTTTGATGCACAAGCTTGTTTGTTTAGGGTTTAAGATTTTAGGTTAGGGTTTAGGGGTTAGTATGTAGGGTATATAATTTAAGGTTTATGGTTAGAATTTAGAGTTTAGGGTTTAGGTTGCTAGGGTTTGTGATTTAAATTTTATAAAAGGGTTGTGTAAAAAAAATTTACACAGCTTGTGCATCAAAATAAAACCCATAATAAAATGGAAAATACTTTGATGCACAAGCTTGTGTAAACTTTAGTTTACACAAGCCTTTAATTTTAGGGTTTAGGGTTTAAGATTTTAGGTTAGGGTTTAGGGGTTTAGTATGTAGGGTATATAATTTAAGGTTTATGGTTAGAATTTAGAGTTTAGGGTTTAGGGCTTAGGGTTTAGGTTTTAGGTTGCTAGGGTTTGTGATTTAAATTTTAAATTTTATAAAAGGGTTGTGTAAAAAAAATTTACACAACTTGTGTATCAAAATAAAACCCATAATAAAATATGTATAATATTAAGGGAATGATTCAGTTAATAGGAGTGTAAAATTATTAAATGGACAGAGTTGTTAAACAGGTGGGAGGAGCTGTTGTTCCAACCCACTTATTTTGATTTTTATCTTCCGTTTATTTAATAAATTTAAAATATCTAAATAATAGTTATAATTTGCCTTTATTTTTTTTAATAATTTCTACTTAAAGGAGGGGAAGAGGAATTTTTTTATAAATATTTTCATGGTTATAATTAGATGTATGATTAGGATTAAAACCTAACTTCAATTAAAGACATGCCATATTTGTATTTACGGTTCTCACCAGTCACCTCTCATAATAAATTGAATAATCGTCAAAACTCAAAATTTATTAAATAAAAAGTTCTCACCAGTTTCTTTTAAAAAATCTAATGAATACAACATTCATCTTCTAAGCTAAAAAATGTTTTTTCTGGATCAATGAACTAAAAAGTTTAGATCTAACCCAAAAAAATTAAATTTAACTGTCAATTTTGGTTAAAGGGCATTAAAAGTTTAGATCTAATGAATTAAAAAATTTTAATGACTTAATTGATTTTTGTCTTCAAAAGTTTTAGGGCTTATGACACCCTTAAGCTAAAAAAATTTCGTTAAAAGACCCACCCACTAAAGTCAGGTGTGCGACGCAGATTGATCCAGTCGGATTAGTCATAGAAAAAACCCTTAAAAAATTAGAAGAGCAAAAAAAAATTATATCCAATAAATTATTGTGATTGATAAATTTGTTTTATTTTAAAGCTTAATTTCGTACATAATGTTTAAATGAAATTCTATTCACTTGGCACTTTTCCCCGAATGTAGATGTACTATTTTTTCTTTAAACTAAAATTTTATCTGTTTAATATTATTTAATTTTCAAAAAAATATTTAACATAAAAATTCAAAAAAAATATTCAAATGAAAAAAAATATTACACATTGCATTATTTTTATCTCAAAAAGTAAAAAAAAGAATACATGTTTAACATTATTTATAACTTTAAAAATAAAATTAACACTAAAATTACCTTTTTCATTAAAAACACAAAAATATGTTTTAAAAACAAGGATCCTAAGCGAACTTAAAACTCTGAAAATCGATTACGCAATGAATTTAAAAAGAATCAAATAATTATAAATTTTAATTAAATGTCACGCAAAATGAGAAAAACGGCATCATCATAATCATAAATTCATAATCTCCATACCCTAATAAAACAAAATCACAATCTCCACGATTTTTACAAATTGAACTAGCATTCCTCGAAATTTTCAAATTTCAAAACACAAATTCTAAAGATATGTGTTTTTATTTCTATTTTTTAATAATAAATAGGAACTCATTTTCCACATCCACAACAAAAAGCATCGCCCATCTACTTCACTAATCACTATCTTCCGCCCACAAGAAGACACGACACAAAACATAATCCATTTTAAATTTATTACAAAAATATTGAGTTGGTCAACACTCAAGAGACGAAGACAAAATTATATATACATTTTAGTATATGTTTTTGGAAGCTGTTCTAAGATTCGCTCTACTTTTGTTGTTTACTCTCTTTAAAATCTCTCTTGCCAAGTCTTTGGGTTAGCTCAACCGTATCTTTGTCATCTCATTTGTCCACTCCACCCCATTCTTCCCCTTTATTTGAATTTCAAGTTAAAACTGAGAAACAGGGCTGAAGAAGTAGAAGAAGCCGAGAGAACCAGTTTCAAGTTGGATTTGGGTGTTCACTTTTATTTTTTTGTTGAAGGGTCAAGAAAGCTGGGATCTTTCAGGTGTTCTTTGTCAAAGGTCTCGTCTTTTTTGTTTTCACTGGAAATGGGCTTTGCTGCTGTTACTCTTTAGTCTTTAGAATCAAATGTCTCTCTCTCTTTTTTCATTCATCTTCTTTTCTATTTGAAAGTATGAAATTGGGTTATTGTTGTATCTGTTTTTATTTTGTGAGGTTTAGAAAGGATGCATGTAGTTAAAGGGAACTCATTATGGTTAATGGGGTCAACTTGTGAGTTGGATCGGGTTGAAAAAAGAAGACAAATTAGTATTTGGAGCACCAAAGGGGACCGTTTAAGATCTGTCCCTTGGATTGTTCTTCTTTTACATTTTTAATTTTATTTGACTCAATTTGTTTCACCATTCTACTTAGTGGAAACTGAAAAACCCTTGATTTGCTTTTTCTTTTTTGATTCACTGTTTCCCCCCACTACTTTTGAAACCTCAACTTTCGTCTCACTTTTAATTCCACCAAACAATCCACATTTACCATTAGACTTTTTTCTTCATTTTCAATGGGTATGGAAGGGGCAGAAAAGCAACCACTTTCTCTGCCTTTAAATCAGCTTTGATTAACTATTGAAGGGTATGTCAAGTTTTCCCCTTTGTTTTTTTATTGTCACCATGGAAGCTACTTTTGTGTTCCATACTTAGCATTGGGATAAGTATAACCACACTTTCTTCTTTTTGTTTCTTATAATTGCATATTCTTTGCGCCTACTCATTCTCCTATTCCTTTTTGTTAATGATATCCTCATAATATTCACAGCTTTTGCTTTAGCTCTGATTTCCATGAAGTGAAAAAGTAATTCATTCTTCTCAAGTCGTTTCAAAGATATTTTGTTTTCTATAAGTATAAATTCCCTTTCTGAAATGCATTCTACTTCTATACGTGTTGGTTGTATGTGACTTAATATCAAAGGTATTAGGGTGAGTTTATTTAGATTTGTATGGTTGTGTTGAAAATGACTGGTAGCTGTGCATTCATTGACTTCATTTGTCCTCACTCACTTATTCACAAGCCACACAGTACTCTGTCCCAAAACAACTCATTCTTCCGAAAGATTATTGATGACAAATCTATCTTAAGTTACCCACATTTAAAATCATTAAAAAAATAGGCTTTTTGATGTTTGAATTGGATCTGCAGAATTTATGAAGCTTGTTTGCATATGGGGGAATATAGAAGCTAAGCTACTTTGGGACTTCTAGCCTCCAGGGTTTTCTTTATTTGGTAAAAGCCAAACCCCATGATTACAAGATGTGTGACTCTTCACTCGTGCAATCTGCTCTAAGCCAGTAAGGATTGCATTCTTTGTTTGGTTACTTGTTTATGCTCTTACTGGCTTACAAATGTTTTTTTTTTAGTTTCTTCTGGTTTTTTTTCTTTAGTTTTATCTTTACTTTGAATGGCCTTTTCTGCAGAAATGATTGTCGGCTACATATTGTTAGTGAACTTCAAGATAATAACTCATGGTTAGAGGTAAGTGGTGGTGTTCTGCCCTTGTAATGATTGTTGATTAAGATTGCATGGAATCTCCTTGGAACTAAGTCATTGTGGGTCATAACAATTTGCCATTTTTCCTCTTTTTGGCTATCTGAATGCTGTTAAAGTCAACCTTCGTGATATTTTTCACGGTTTTAGCGTACTGGCTGTTAGAGTTTTCTGTTTTGATGAAATGTCAAATATTATACCCATTGCAGAAGAGACAAGCAAGCAGTTCCTTTCATATTGTTTGTCGGTTGGCTCGGATTAAGAGTCCTAAGAATTTTCTTTTGTTCTTTTCCAAGGGCTATAATAAGACTTTTACTGCAGTACCAGGCTACCAGCTTCTTTCTAAATGTTTCTATTAATTTAGATTTGATATTCATGGTGAATTTGGCTTAAATTCTAGGAAAAGGTCATTTGGCTTATATTTGATATTCACAGTGAATTTGGTGATTTGTTCAGGAAACGAGTTGTAATGAAGAGACTGGAAGTGCTGAATCATGTTCTAAAAGCAGCTATTTTTATCCTTATAGGTTTCAGCTTGAGCAGGATGTAAGCATCTCTTAACTATGATAACCTTTTACCCACTGCATTACACTAGTCATTTAAGATGATGTGCAGTAATTGTGCGGCTGTGTTTACGGTTACGTCTTTGATGAAAATTTCTATTTCTAATAGGCAATGAATTAATCCATGTTAACTTTAATTCCGGGCATGGAAAATTGCTCACTAGTCCCTAAGGTTTATTTCTGTTGTTTGATGGCCTTCTTCTACTAGGAGTCTTAACTCTTATATATTTAGTTGCTTTTGATTATAATATGCTGATACTTTGGGAAAATATACTTATTTTACTTGCTATAACGGTTCCTTAATTGTATATTCGATTCTGGTAACTTTTTCTGAAATTTTTGCCAGGTACATAAATTGCAACAAAAGCTGCAGGAAGAGATGGACCTGCATTCTGTTCTGGAAAGTGCTATAGAGAAAAATGCTTCAGAATTGTCAAGTCCTTCATGCCTTCCGCACCATGTATGTCAGTTATATTTAATCTTCTCTTGCTGAGTCCTTGTATTAAAAACATTTCAGTCTTGTGGAAAATGCTAATATACTTTGAATATATCCAATATTATTTCATTGGTTTATAGTAAGTAGCCATCTGGAGTTTATATTAACTGCTTCTCTCTGGTTCTTTGTAATTTCTACTTATTAAGTTCACCGAGTTGTTTATGAACTCCATAGTCTGTACGTTCAGTTCAGGCATACCCATCAAATTGTGAACTTGTTTCTTTAATAAAGACTGTTATGAAGTTTCCGTTGTTCCTATTCTCTTACAGGCTCAGGAGCTTCTATCCCATATCTCCGTATTAGAGGGTACCATCTCAAAACTTGAACAAGAGATGGTCTCTTTGCATTTCCAACTTAGTCAAGAGAGAAATGAACGGAGGCTTGCTGAATATCGATTGAGGAATTCAGCTTCTCCATCAGTATGTATCTCCCTCTATTATCAAATTGCTGCTGGCTAATGTCTCTAAAAAAAACATAAATCCTTATTATAACTGCTGGTAACATTGTTGAAACCAATTATTTAAGGTTATTGTTGTTTGTAGCCTGTTAAAATCTTTGTTGTAGTTAGTTGCGATGATTTTGATCTTATAGTACTTGTAATAAACCAACAGGAGTAAGTCTTTATGACAACAACGAAACTCACTGGAAATAAACCTGATATGAATCGAGAGATAACCACACAAAAAAATTATGTGGTTTACAAGCCTTAATTGTGCTCCAAATGATAAACATATATTTTCCTTTGAGAACCTTCCTCTAATGCTGTGAACTGTGAAGACGAGCTGAATGTCATAACTCATTTAATTGCACTTTGCCTACAGTTTCTATTCTATAATGGTCAATATTAGGTTAACAATAAAATGATAAATATAAATGTAGCAATAGATGAATTGAAGTTGACATCCCAAAAGTATTGCATGTATAGTTACTTGCTGTAAATATGAAATTTTCTTTTGTTATACAGATTTCAACATCATCAAGGCGTTTGCAGCACTCAAATTCTGTATTGCATCATTCCTCAGAAGATAATTCATACCAAGAGCCTACTGACCAGATGTCGGAATCTACTGGTGAATCATCTTCTGTGGAGTCCGTAAGAGAGGTAAATGTCTAGCCTCTGAATAGAGTTTTCAACTTCATGATTGTCGCTATAGTGTATCATACTTAATAAAAACTGGTTCAATCTTTAAAGCAGATTAGTTGAAATTCTTTAACTGAAAAATCCGATACTATTTCGTTTATATACATTTTGAACCAAATTCCGAGTTCAAGATTGAAGAGAACACTGGAAAACTGCATTTTAAATATCATGATGTTCACTGCAAATTTTGTTTTGAGATATTTCTTACTAGTATACACACAATCTCTATGCTGCTTGTTTGTGTTCTTGTTTTTGTCTATATACTGGATTTGACTATAGTTTTGAAGATTTGGCTTCACACCTACTTCGAAAGCTTAACGTTACTTCACATCTTATTTTATAATCTGTCTCTATTACAAGACATAATAGCTATGGAAATGTATTTTTTTGTAATGGTTAGTACTGAAAACCACCAAAGGTTTTTACTGAGCTTTTAATAATTATGATTCACAGAAGAATGCAGTGGACATGCTTTTGCATCATGCTGGGAAGAAAATATCTTCGAAGACAGATGAAAAGTCTCTTCAACGTCTACAGTTTGAGGAGATTTTGCGAGGGATAATGCCTAAAGGTCTATGGGATCACCCTAACCGGCTATCGGAAGAGATGGTTAGATGCATGAGAAATATATTCATATCTCTTGCGGATTCATGTGTTCCTTCCAAATCATCTGTGTCTAAAAGCCACAGCTCAACTCTATCACCTCGGGGACATCTATCAAATTCGTCATGGTGGTCATCATCAGAACGTTCCATGATTCCGTCTTGGGTACAAAGCCCTCAAATTGATATACAAAGCAACTCCGAAGTTTTGGCTTCAGAGAATTCCTTTGATCCCTATAGAGTACGAGGGAAGTTAAGCTGGGCTGAAATCGGAAACTATGGCTTATCAACTGAAGTATCTTGGATGTCAGTTGGGAAGCAGCAGCTGGAATATGCATCTGGGGCCTTAAGGAAGTTCAGGTATCAAACTTGTCAAACATTTTGTATTTAAAATTCTCTCTCAGCAAATGATTATCAAATGAGGATTTTACTTTCATGGGGCCAGATTCACCAGAATAGAGTAATAGCCTAGTAGGGTTTTGTATGGTGATTAGCGCACGAGTAGAATGTCTACATGTAGTATATTTATTGTATGGGACTATAGCTGATTCATTACTGTTTTGCTTTTATCTGTTTGGAGAACAGAACACTTGTGGAGCAACTGGCAAAAGTGAATCCTATTCACCTGAGTTGCAATGAGAAGCTAGCCTTCTGGATCAACTTGTATAACGCTCTAATCATGCATGTGGGTTTCTTTATTGCTTTTGCAAGTTTCATTTTTACGATTACATCCCAAGTGTTGGGAGTTCCATATAACTGACAAGTTTAGCTTTTGACAATGTTGTTATGTGTGTGGTCTGTGTTATAACAGGCTTACTTGGCATATGGAGTGCCAAGAAGTGACTTGAAGCTCTTCTCCTTGATGCAAAAGGTATCATTAATTGAATGAGCAATCTGAATCTTGTTTTCCTATTTTTTAAGGTGTCGTGGCAAGTGACAACTGCACTGTGTGTTTAAATTTTTTCCTGTACCATTTTTTGTATTAAGCATTCATAGTATACAGAGTGCAGCGAACATAACCATGGTCGAAGAAAGAGTTTTTCTCCTAAAATAAGCAATACTAGCCAAAGGGAAGAATAAAGATTAAGGCCTTTATATATGTCAGTTCTCCGATGTTCGAATCTTGTACTTTGTATTTCATGGTTCAACAGGCACTGAATAATTTAGTGGTCTCCTCATTAGAGATCTCATTTCATCTAGAATTTCCGAGCTTCTATGTTATATATTTACATCTAATTTCTACATCCTTCTGTATTTAGTATAACATAAGAGGATGACTTAAAATGGAGGAATGCAAGATGATTATCAATTTAATTGAGTTTTAGATTTTGGAGTTATTTCTGATGGAAGGTTTTACTCTTGCAGGCAGCATATGCAGTTGGTGGTCACTCCTTCAGCGCAGCTGCAATTGAATATGTCATCCTGAAGATGAAACCACCGTTGCATAGACCGCAAATTGTATGGGTTTTTGTTTTCTTTACTTGCTTCTCTTACTACACTAACCAACAAATTTTAAAACTTCTTGTTAGGCTTTGCTTCTTGCCCTTCACAAACTGAAGGTGTCGGGTGAGCAACGCAAGTCCACAATTGATGCGCACGAACCACTTGTAACTTTTGCACTCAGTTCCGGGATGTACTCTTCACCTGCGGTAAATGTCCATCTCAAGCTTCCTCTGTATGCACGTGCACACACACAGTGGTTTTGGTAGTGAGTTATAGATCTATGACAAGTGTGGTGCAAATGCCAGGTGAGAATCTACACTGCTAATAATGTTAGGGAGGAGCTTGAAGAAGCTCAACGTGATTTTATACGAGCTTCGGTTGGGGTTAGCAGCAAAGGGAAACTATTAGTTCCGAAATTACTGCACTGCTTTGCCAAGAGCTTTGTGGATGATTCCAATTTGGCAGTATGGATATCTCATTACCTGCCACCAAATCAAGCTGCCTTTGTGGAGCAATGCATATCACAAAGGAGGCAAAGCCTTCTCGGTTCCCGAAACTGCGGCATTCTTCCCTTCGACTCACGCTTCCGTTACTTATTCTTGCCTGACAAAATTTCGATCCAATGATGTCTATATTAGCTTTTTCGTCTTCTCTTTGCTTGTTAATCCGAATCATACACACAGTAAGCTACAAAGATCAGGTTGAATCCACACCAAAAAGTGAATCTTTAGCATATCCTTGAGAAAGATGAAGATCATCTGCAGTTTTGGTGTTTCCCATGCATCCAGAGTGACATATACATATTTGCTGTGGTGTACATTTCTTTCTTCATGCATGGCTATTGGCTACTGAAAGTGCTTTAGCTGTTGTATTTTTTTTATCCAACAAGGTTAGAATAAGTACTATTAGATAAAAGATCAAATTACTCGAGCTCGGTCTGGTAACGACGAAGATGAGCTCGAGTAATTTGAGTAGCTTGTGAGGATATTGTTTTGTTTGTAGACTAATTTTGAAGCACTATTTGTTTAACCAGACAATGTTGGATCTTGGGCCTATCTTTTATCTATTACTAATCCAGTCTTTGTCCAGTTTTGGATCTTAAACATAATATTGTGGGCTCTTTTGCAATTGTCATTTCACTGCTAAAATCATTAAACAACCGTATATCTGAATTAGATCTACTTATATGTTGTAAAATTTATTTAGTTTTATATATTTTAGACTATTTAATGAGAATAAATGAATGGTTGGAATTATTCTATCTTTTTATAAAAATCTCCTTATTTCCTTATTTTTTATTCTTGATAGATGTTCTCAATTGTTGTTAAAAAAATTATATGAGAATAGAACGCAGATTTAACATATACATCCATTCAATCAACAAATTTTACCCTTTTTATAGTGAAAGTGTGTACTATCAGAAAGGGTATCATTTCATGAATTATTCTTTTATAAATATCTTTTTAATAATAAATAATTTTTTTAAAAGTGGTATTCGGATTAAGAAAACCTCCGTAGGAATCGAATTCGAATTCAAAATCTAGACTTCCTTATCAACTCAACTTTTTTTGGCATTTCACAGATGAAAGTATTTTAGAGTACGATGAAGTGGATTAAAATTGGTATTTCGTCACCAGTTGCTACCATTTTGTTCCAACAACTTTGTTAAGCCTTTTTTCAACCAAAACCACCTTCTATTAAATAGATTCTTCATATATTTATATGCTTGTGTAGTGTTGATATTATTTTTATATTAAATAGATTCCAATATTAATAACGTTGAATTCTGTCACTGAATTTTATTTAAATTTATATCAAATAATGGTGTTACTTACCTTTCGCCTTTAATAAAAAAAACCCAATGGGTTTTAGTAGTTCGATGAAGAGGATGTGTACGTATAGGGTAGAGCTAATAAACAATAAAAACAGTGGATCGTTCATTGCAGTAGAGTTGTTAGATCATAGCTGAACTACTCACTCCAATTTCGCTTTGTCTGCTTTATTACTTAATTATAATCTGATCACTACATCATTAATTAATCTCTGTAAGCCATAATCTACCTTCATCTAAATATATAAAATAGCATTTGATCGCAGTGGAATTTCCTTAGGTAGGTGAATCCCACTATTAAGTCGCAATGTTTGTATCTTTGTAGCAAATTTATGTTTTCAAACTTAAAAAGAAACAAATCAATCTATTATTTTATGCTCGAACCTATACTATATTATACTATACTTGTCCATGTTCAGAGTAAATTTATGTAATTTACTCACGATCATGAATAAAATTCAGTTGAGTAAGTGTGGTTTAATTAAGCATTTAATTATTCTTTGCTAACAGGCAGTGGTTAGGCCGGCATGACCTAAATTATTATAATTACAAGTTATATAAGGTGCAATTAAGAAGATGGTCAACCCCAACCCAACCATTTATTATCTACATACGCAAGTAACATCGACAGAGACTTAGAGTAGCTGGAGATTGGTCCTGACTTGCAGGGCAACCCCTATTGTGTAATTGGATAATTTCTTCATCATTGCCTCCTGCCAATTATTATTATTATTATTATTATTAATAATAACTAGGGTAACCAAAACTCGAATCGACTAAAAAAAATTAAATTTTACGATTCGACTCGAAATTTTATAAACTCGACTAGAATTTTTTTTAAAAGAAAGTTTGAATTGTAAAATGAAAATTCAAATAACTATAATTTATTAGTAATTAGTGGATCAATTTTTAAGTTCGAGTCAAGTCCCTCAATTCTTCTAAATATATATACCATATACAATAAAATATGAAGAAATATATGCCACATATGAAAAATATGAAGCAATATATGTGTATTGTATATGGATATAAAAAGTCATTTAAGTTGGAATCAATTTGCATTATAACATTATAAATAATTACAATTAAATTTGTACAGAAACTCAATAACTCGACTCGACTCAAAAAAGTTTAAAATAAAATTTGAGTCATAAAATAACATTCGTAAACTCAACTAACTCAAAATTTATAACTCGACCCGATCGAACGTTCACCCTATTTGCAACACATCAGTTGCTTGACATATTATTTCTTCAATATAAAATTTATCATGTAATCATTTATTGTGTATAAATTTTTTATATAATTGTATATTTGTTTCATTTAATACTATTTTTTTGTATTACATCGTACTTTAATTAATTTTCTCGTGTTGTATCATTTAAAAGTTATTCAATGATAGCTGAAATAAAATGGACAGAAAAAATGGGGTTTGGTTTGTTTGATGAAGATGTTTCCTCTAATGTCATATATTTATTTTGTTATATTATTGCAAAATCCAACTCAAGTAGTGAGTCATTGGGTTACGGCTGAACTACTTAAACCATTTCCCATTTTGCAAAATCAAAGGATTTGACATTTATTACATTATTAACAATTTAGACAAAAAAAAAGAATGGTCAATTACTTGAAGTTTCCAGTTCAATTATGAAACAAATAAATAAATCGGGTCTGTTGTATATATGAATATGGTAATGCCACCAGGTAAGTTGTACGGCTGTGGCCTGTGGGTTTGGGGTAGGAATTGTACCATTTGGTGGTTGTGGTCCGAGATGTCATATTCAATGGGACCCTGGGCTGGGAGCCTGGGACTTGGGAGCTTGTGTTGTGTGGCTTTCCAGCAGCTATTTGAGGAATGAGATTGGTGCTGGTGGTTCTTTTCGGACATGTTCTGCTTTCGTTTTGTATTGTGATGATGTTTTTTTTTGTGTGTGTTTTGTAATACTTATCCGTTAAGTAAAAATAAAAGTTGAATTATAACGTTGTAAATAGAAAAAATTAGGTAAAAAAAGATGTATTAAAATAAATATATATAAAATTTGATATGAATTAATCGACCAATTAATTGGATACCAATGATTCTAAAGAAAATAATTTTGTTGAGAAAGAAAGTGTACCTTGACATAAAATATGTGAAAAATCCAATATCTTTTAATAACCCATTAACCATAAATTATTAAAATTTTAGATTTACTCAAAAGAGTGAATTGATAAAGTTTTGAATTACATGAACTTAATTGAGCATAATTTTTTTTTTAAAATTTAAAGGCTTCTTACACCTTTAAACTTAGTTTTAAAGAGAAAATATAAAGCATTGAATGATTTATAAATAAATACTAATATATATAGTTAAACATAACTAAAATATTAATTATATTATTTCAAATTTCTCTTGATTTAATGTTTCTATTGGTGTCAACAATATCTAGAAAAATTGGTTAAAACTCTCAGTTGACATTCTCCCTCTCTCCTAAATTGCAGGTTCGAAACTTATTAGGAGCAATTTTCCTTTCCTCTCCTCAAATTAGAAATTGTTAAAAGAAAATTTTCTATTGGTATCTTGATTTAGGATTCTTTAGTCATGTTAGGTTTGGTATTTTGAAATCTTGTTTGTGTTCTTGTTTCCCCTTTCCTTCCGGTTTCCACAAAGCACCAAATAAGTAAATAAATAACATAGTCACTTGGGATAAAAATTCTTTCTCATTTTCGGTGTCTTTTTTAAGGATAAACATTCTATACACAGGCGGTGGAAACTGAAAGTTTCCACAAGCGCCTTAGTTCTAGGGTATAGGGAATTAGTTTAGGGTATAGGGTTTAGGGGTTTAGGCGTAAGAGGTTAGAATTTATGAATAGTTATTTCAATTTAAGGTTTAGGGTTATAATTTAGGGTTTATAGGTTAAAACCTAAATCCCCACCATATTACCCTAAAAACTAAACCCTAACCTATAAACCCTAAATTATAACCCTAAACCTTAAATTGAAACAACTATCCCTAAATTCTAACCCCTTACACCTACACCCCTAAACCCTATATCCTAAACTAACTCCCTATACCCTAAAACTAAGGCGCTTGTGAAAACTTTCAGTTTCCACCGCCAGTGTATAGGATATTAATCCTTTTTTTAATACTAAAGAATTAAAATATAAATTATAACTTTAAATTTTAAATTCTAAACTCTAAAAATATACACTATCTCTAATTCTCTAAACCATAACTTTAAACCCCAACATTAAACTCTAAACTTAATTTTTTAGTGTGGGGCATAAATATGACACTGAAAAGTGACATAAGATTTATATTCAGTCGCGTGTGATCATATATAACATCTACAGTGCATGAATGTATTATTTGATCTACCTCATGTTGGCGTGATGGACGGCTGCAGGCCAGTATAAAACAGGGGAGAAAAATCGAGAGAAGAGAGAAATCAATGGAAGTTACAAACTGAAGTAGTAAAAATACAATGCTGTAGGACTGCAAGTCCAGCTTCAAACACAAAATTTCTAAAACACGACACACAATTTATGATACAAAGGAGAATTTTGTTACAAGTAATCGCAACGTTTAAACCATAGCAGGAGCAGGTTAACAAATTGGAGCCACTGAATCCAGTCGAAGGTAATCAAAAGTTAGGGGCCTCAACACATTCCCAGCTTCCGCCTCTATCAGCTCCAATTGCCTTTTGAAAAGGTGCATATACACCACCCAATCACCTTCTCTACCAGGACTTGGCATCGGCATTACATATCCAGAATCCCCTCCCCAAGGGAAATGGTATGACCCGAAAACAGCACGACCCCATCCGAAATCCACTTTCCTAACCGGGAAACGTTGCCCCGACGATACCACGAAAGCCGGTCCCTCCTCGCTCCCATTGCTGTATATCTTAGCCAGTGCCGGCTCCGGACGGTGAGCTTCCACCCAGTCAATCAGGCCGAGGAAATGTTCCTTTGTCACTGCTTGGTCTAGGAAATCATGAACCTGATTAGCCACCCAGGACAATGGTTTTTCTACCAGTTCATTTACGCTTTGCCCCCCAAACGGAATGGAAAGAACATTTCCGAAATAAGAACCCATTAGACTGGCTTTGTCCTCATCTCCTTCCCCTAATCTAGCCCTTCCATCCACGACAATCCCCATCTTGGTGAGCTTGAAACCATCTTTGGCAGCAAGGAGTGCTACCATTTTCCATAAAAACGCACTGAAAGACTCGAGCTTGGTTCTTTTGTATCCATTAGAGCAAGCCAGTGATTGAAGATCATTGAGTTGCTCAGAAGTAATATAATATATACGACTGATAAGAGTATCAGTGGGTTGATCAAGGTGCTGTTTAGGGGGTGGCAGTGAGGATATGGGCACATACATTTGGTCCAGAGACAAGTCGATGCACCCCGGATGCCTCGGGTTCATCAGAGACCGGCGAAAACACGGTACCGAAGACATTGGCTTGGATCTTGCCATTTCAGCCCATGAGACAAGAAACATGTTGGCTGAGTATGCATCGGCTATACGGTGGTCAAATGTGCATGCCACCACTATTCCGCCGCATCTAAGTTCTGTTGCCTGTAACATATATCAGTTTAGCAGTTAATGCTATACGTATGTTTGTTTGTATATGTATGTATGTATGTAGTGCAGTCGAATGTTTTCTTGGTTTTAAAGTCCTGCACTTTGTGTGGTCCAAAACAGCCACAGCCAGGAAAGGATGCTGTCACCTTATCATCAAGTCAAGATCGAACATCGGGAAGCGGGAGCAGTCAAATTAAATGAATTTGTTTGTTATTATTATTCACAATTTTATTTTTACCTGGACTGAGAGCACTCCGTGTTTCTTCATAGGTACGAGTTTGCCTTCAATGCTTTGATCAGGGTTATGCAGGTCCAGGTTTTGAAGCTCAACATCAGCATAAGCTTCAACGAAATCCACCCCACGATTGTTGCAAAGGAGCTCGGGTTCACCATCGGTGTTAGCCACGACCTCACCGGAAAATGCGTAGTAGGAGACGAGAGCCTGAGCCAAGGCTTTCTTGAGGACACTGACCATGGAAGTGAAGCTGGTGATGCAGCTTTCTGGTTTCTCGTAACAGAAGAAGACTCCCACATCGACGGGGGGCAGAAGCAAGTCAAGGTTAGAGAATGGTAGCCAGTGTTGTTGCAATGGTAACACCGCTGCCACAGTTTCCTCACCGCTCACCGTCACCGTGAAATCTGCTTTTGCACCCATGCCCGGGCCTAGCTACCTTTTCTCTCCGGGATCTTTTGTTTCTTGGTGAGAGTCTGAGAGATACTTTTACAAAAATGATTAGTAGAGTGAGTTTGCATGGGAAACGGAGCTTGAATTTATACACAAACGGAAGCATTTAATAATGTTTCCTCTACTCCAATACTAAGCAAAAAATAGTTGAAAATTCAAATTGAAAATATTTGACGTCACCTTCAATCGTACAAGTTGTCCATGATAGAAAGCGGTAGTACAAATTTGATTGATCTCGAATCTTTTTAGATAAATTTTATCATCGTTTTCATTAAAAATATTTGTTAAGTTAATAAATAAAATATTATAATTAAAAATATATATAAATGGACTTAAACAAATTAACCATTATTGTAAAAGTTAAAATACATATTTTGAATCGTAGTGTATGTAGATGAAAGCTTTTGAAATAGACTTGTGGAAAACGTTTTAAATAATTGGATAAAAGGTTTTTGAAGCCACAAATTCAGATAAAAAGTGTAGCCCCAACTTTTGGTGGGAAGGACCAAGTGTCTCTTGATATGTCTTTATTGTAGTGCTACGCAAGGACTATCTAAATCGACTCTTGTGGACAACGTTTTGGTTCATATGACGACAGATTTTCTATAACAACGCTGTCGCTAATATCATAAGAGTAGAGGTGACTGAAATTTAATTCGATTGGAAATTTTATTTTTTTAAATTTTTAGTTATTCGATTCTATTTATTTAAGCCAACTCTAATTAATGATTTAGATTTTTATTTCAGATTTTGTCTACTCGTAAAATTAATTTTTATTGTTTTGTGATTTAGCCAGTAATTTTTTATTTTCTTCAAATTTTTTATTGTATTAAGTGTATTTTGATCAAATTTGAGTCACAACGAACAGAAATCACATGCATTTTTTCGTTGTCTTTATTTATACCTCTATACTAAAAATATAAGTTTATGGTTAAGGTTATGGTTAGAGTTTAGGATTATAGTTTAGAGATTTTGAAATAGTGTGTTTTTTAGGGTTTATAGTTTAAAATTTAAAATTGAGTTAGGGCTTAAATTTTAATTTTTAGTGTTGAGACATAAAAAGATGTACCGAAAAAGAATAGGATTTTTATCTCTCTTAAACCACGGTAGAATAGCTTTGTGGCTTTCAATTCATCTTTTTGAAAATAAATTTTTTTATTTTCACAATTTAGTCCCTAAACTTTGTATGGTTTCTTCATTTCTTCAAATCCTTCTTTGTTTTATGTCCATTTTTTGCTAAATTTGAACTGCATGCTCCAATACCACTATACAATTTCTATGTAACCTCAATTAATATTTTTAACAATAAATTTATTATTTTTTAAATTTAGTCTCTCAACTTTTTATTTTATTCAATTTGATCCTTCAAATGTATTTATTTTTTGTAAATTTTCCCTTTTCATCAATTATTTGAGTCTTTTATACTGATCTCATCAATACTTTCCAAAATATTTTTTTTGTAAAACTCATTTTAAAAATAGCATTATAAATATATTTTATAATTTAAGATGATATTTAATTTATTAAATAATATTATAAATTTTACTTACACATGTGAAAAGAATATGAATATATATATATATATCTTATATGATTAAAAAACATTTAAATTAGAACCAATTTGTATGATAATATTATAAATAATTACAATTAATTTTGAAGACAAACTTAAATAACTCAACTCGAAAAAAATTTAAATAGATTAATGTAAACTTTACATTTTTATCATTTTAGTTTAGAGAGACCAAAAATAAAATTAACATTAACTTTATGAAAGATTAAAATGGACATTTGTCCACTTAGGGAGTCATGCCCTTATCAACTCCTGTCTTCTCCGATATTAAAAAGTGTTAGGTGGTGAATAGGATGTTTAACATGTAAATTACTACTCCACCCTCCCTCTTAAACTGTCCATTGTTAACTATTTATGTAATTTTAAGAAATTTTTTTGTAGAAGATGTGTTGTCAGATGCACGAACCAACTTGTCTCAGTGGTTAAGGAAACGGTTGTTGTTCCTAGAGGTTGCGGGTTCGAGCACTAGCAGCTGTAGCAGGGTGATTGAGCGTTCATTGTCAAACGGTTGAGAGTATATTTAGAACAGATACTACTTGTAATCACTCTAGCTTTCAAAAAAAAAAGATGTGTTGTCAGATAATTAAAATGAAATTTTTATATTAAAAATTTAAATTTTATTTTGTTAAAAAACTAAAAAAATAGTAGGAAAAAAATATCCTAATAAAAGTTATTAAATTTTTTAAATAGACAAAAAATGTATTAAGAATCACGAATAATTTAATACCAGTCTATTTATGTATTGCAATAGGTTTCAATTATATACATACCCAATTTTAAATAGATTCCTTTGATCAATAAAACCTCTATTGATAGCTCTGTTTTTTTAAGAGAAAAGAAAAATAGTGTCAAACCCAATATCCAATCAGTCAAGGCTACCACGTAGTAATCTTACGTCAACTGCTGCACAAATCCATACAATGAAATTCGAAGTTAAAATGTCAAAAATCATGGGCGAGTTTGAGGTGTAGTAGTTATAAGGTGCGATTAAAAAACGATAAGTTTTAAAATTTGTTCAAGAACTTAATATGTGACTTTTATATAACATTTTAGATTGGTTTTCTCGTGATTATTAATAAGTTTCGATACTTTTTCCAATAACCTAAAATGTTATAAAAAAGTATCAAAACTTGTCAAAAATTACGAAAAAACAACCTAAATTCTTATTAAAAAAAAGTCTAACATTTTAAGCTCTTGAATAAATTTCGAAACTTATCATTTTTTAGCCACAACCTAAACCTGTTGCACGTTAAACTCTCCAAAATCATTACAAGTTGAAAACTTTATAGGTCTGAGATTGCTTTAACAAGCCTTAATCAGGTGTAGATAAAAACTAACATGAAAAACCTACGAGAACTAACATATACTATGAAAGAATCTGAAGTCAATCTTGATATTAAGTACCCATTAAAAACCGATTGGTAATAAGTAAAGGAACCGAAGCTAACACAAAAATCACATAAATTCAAGATCTGAGGAAAGTTCTATAATAACATCAATTTATTAACAGAGTCTAACAAGTGTACTAGTGGGAAACGGATGATGTTTATTCGAAAAGACACATGTTCAAATCGCTTTGTCTACAAGGTATATCAACATGCACATTTTCAAAAGGTTAAGAATATTTATGAACAAATACTAACTTGTAATCACGTTTAGACAATTTAAAAAAAACAATTTATGAACAATAATGACGTAGAAGCAACATCATGAAAACTGACCCTCCATTAATTAGCAAAACCTAGTTTTGTTTATATGTAGTGTAGCTACTCCCTTCACGTTTGGTGAACTAATTTGCAGTTAACATATTAATACTCTTTTATTTCATTTTCTGGTTTGGTGAATCTAACGCATGCAAAGCATACAATAAAAGGGTGATGCGGTCAGTGGGCAATTTTGGGTGAAAAACCCATTTTTTATTATTATCTGAAAAAATGGCTCCCAAACCCTTTTATTTGGCAAAATGACCCCCTTTCTTGCCAGGTCGGACGACCTCGCGTTTTGTAGGACGCGAGGTAGGACATCGCGTTCTGCAGAACGCGATTTTAGTCGACGTGACAAGGCAGTTCGTGGTAACGGTTTCACAGTAACTCGTGTTTTGCAGAACGCGAGGTCCCCGAGAAATTGAAAAGGCGGCTGGAATATATCGCACAGACCTCGCGTTCTGTAGGACGCGAGGTCTGTGCATTTCCAGCCTGAACCACAAGCAAAAACATGCCTAAGTAGGCCTGTTCGAACTCAATTTCGAGCGTGTAAATGGTATATTGTTAGCGATCATCGAGTTTGGGGTCGTAGTACTGAAAATTGTCTATCGTATGATACCAACATGGTTAATTTCCGTCCATTCTACAATTGTTTAAAATGGCTTCGAAAACCCTATGCTAGCATACTTTTTTTTGATTGAAGTTGTATTTCAACTAATGTCGATAGGCATGTTCGAGAAGAATTTCATACGTATAAATTTTAAATTTTTAGGTAACATCGAGTTTGGGGTTGTAGTATTGGAAATTCTCTATCGTATGACACTGACACGGTCAATTTTCGTCCATTGTACGCTGATTTAAAGTTGTTCGAAAACACTATCATAACATATTTTTTTGAATGATTGAAAATATAAGATGACGGATTGTATAAATCGAAGTGGACTGACTTTATTGATTAGATTGTCATGTGCGAACTCACATATACAAATGAAAAATAATTAATTAATACGAGGGGCTGAGCGATTAGGACACTTAGGAGCTGTGTGCCCAAGATTTCGACATATAGAACAATGCTTCTTTTGTCCAGTTTTCTCTCGATGTTCGACCAAATCCTCGGCACAATATATTCTTGTAGAAGGCGGACGTCCTTTGGCTCGTAGTAGTGCTGGATCTGGGCGTATGATCGGTTCAGTGTCCACAGCATTTGGATCAACCTCATTTCTGATTGGAGGAAACTCTTTTTCGTAAACTTTAAGCACCGTTTTGAGTAAGTATACCGGATCAACCATATGCATGTATTCTATTCGTTGGTTAGTGCAAGCAGCAATGGCGTGTGCGCACGGGTATTTGAAAGTTTGGAATATTCCGCACTCGCAGGTTTTTTCCCTCAGATCTACAACGTAAGCGTTGTGCTGAATGCCTTCTATCCGCCTGGAAAATTCCGCAACACGAAACAAGTGTCCTTCTCGCGAGAAGAGAGTTGCTTGCACCTGTCTTGATTGGGCCAACTGAATATGCAGTCTTGAGCGGAAATCTGGATGGACTTTGTGTCCACCTGCCATGTACTCAGCTGCTTGCCTGCCCAAGGTTGCAAAAAGGGTAGCTAAACGATAATAGGTGGCTTTGACAATGGAAGTGATAGGCAACTGCCGAACTCCCTTCAGTGATGAGTTCACTGCCTCAGCCAAGTTCGTTGTCATGTGACCATAACGTTTGCCCTCGTCATACGATCGAAGCCATTTTTCCTTTGGGATTTTTTCAAGGTATTCTGCGCCTTTTTTGTTTCTCGCTCTCAATTCCTCGAGAAGCTCAGCCACCTCTTGTTTGTAGTGCGAGTTGCCTACGGAATGACAGTTGAATAGTTATGGGAGTAAGAAATAATAAAAGGGAGTAAGAAATAATATAGTAAATGAAAATGCCATAAGGACGTACCCATATCGAGCACCATTTGACGTTCATCATGGTTCTTGTATTGCAGCAGGTAGTTTGCGGCTATGTGCCGCAAGCAGAAACGATGGTGAATGTATGGAGGCTTCCAATAGTCACCCAAATTTTGTATCGCCCACAGCAGCGCTGTGCCTCTGTCAGAAATAACACACACCCCTTCATCCCTTCTTCTTCGTATTACAGGATCAAGGACATATTTTCGTAGGTTCGTAAGGAAGAACGTCCAAGACTCCATATCCTCCTTCGGGACGATTGCGAATGCAACAGGAACGCATTTGCGATTGCCGTCCTGTGCTATAGCTAGAAGTAGGATCTGTGTATATTTTCCGTACAACCATGTGCCGTCGATTTGGACCATCGGTTTGCAGTGCTTGAATGCGTTGATGCACTGGGGGAAAGTCCAAAATAACCGGTGGAATTGACAAACACCTCGGACGACACGATCATTTTCGTATACCAGAACCGTATCAAGTTTGACAACCATTATGGGGATGTGTTTCTGCAGGAGATTAAGCCACGGGCGCAACTCTATGTAAGATTCCTCCCACCGGCCATACAATTCCTCTTTGGCCTTTTTCCTTGCATACCATGCTTTCGAATAACCTGGACGGAAGTCGGTGACAGCTTGAGCTGCAGCCTGACATGTGGGGACCGACACAGTGGGATTTGTTTTCACCAGTGTGGAAAAGATGTCCGCGAGGTACTTTGCATCCAGGTTCTTGTGATCCTGGTTGAGGCTAGAAACGGTGCATGTATGGGGCCCCTCAAGTTTTGTTATTTTCCAACGGTTGCCTGCCCTCTTCAACTCTGATATACGGATTTTCCATTTACAGCCTTGATCCTTTTGGACGCAGTGAGCCTTGTAGTATTTGGCTTGGGTTTTCTCAACCGTCGTCTTAACATTATGACGAAGGTTGTACTGCTTAACTACCGCCACCGCAATTTCCTTCTTCGCGAACGCCATACCAATTCTTAGTTCACCATCAGAACGGTGGACTCAGCCATCTATTGTGTCGTCATGGAGAAAATCAGGGACGTCCATTGCATCCATATCAACCGTTGTGAAGTGGGATGGTGGCTGGAACATAGAAATTGGTCTTGCGTCTACAGGATAGTTGGTCGCAGTCGGTTCTTCGTCCAAATCTGGTGGTGGAACGACAGTGTCTTCTGGGTCTGCTGGTAACTCTGTCAAGTCTTCTGGTTCGGGATAGAATGGCCCCAGCTCGTCTCCGTCTGGCCCGGGTTCTCTAATCGGTTCTTCGTCAGAAGCATCCTCCGGGAGCTGGAATAGTAGAGCTTCTGGAATCACTACCCTTTGAGGCGAGGATTAGGGTCGATGAGCGGGAGACCTCTCACGAGATCGCTCAGGAACCTCATTTCCAAGACCAAAATCAAGATCACCATAAGAAGAATGTATTCTCATTGATGGTTGAACGTACTCCGTGCTAGGGACATACGTTGAGTGTCGTCCATATGATGAATCATGGTCGTGCATAGCGTAAGAAGACGACGCTCCCTCACCCCTAAAAGAAGAATGTCTCCCCATAGATGGTTGACCGTAGTCGGTGCCAGAGACATACATTGAGTGCCGGCCATATGATGCTTCATGGTCGTGCGTAACGTAAGGAGCCGACGTTCCCTCCCCCCCAAAACTATAAGGATTGTATGGATTGTATGTATTGTATGGACTGTATGATGCATTTGTTGGTGCATCGAATTCATCGTTTAGGGGTTGGTTCAGGTCGAACCCGATACTAGCTACGCAGGACTGCCTTGGAGGAGCAGATGACGACGCACCAACTTCGTAGTCTCGACAGAGTAGGCCAAAATCACGTCGTAGACCTGCGGTCGGGCTATCAACGTTGGCATTCGGATCGAAGTCGAAATTCGCCCGGCCCCAGCTTGGTATTTCGACAACTGGATTAGACTCGGAGAACGATACATACAGCTCAAGGGGCCCCTCAACTGAATACTCGAAGTGGGCTTCCATCATCATTTGCACATCAGCATTTTCCGCAATTTGGCATACAGAGTACTCTAAAGGGTCTACAGATATTGGCACCCGATACTTCACGTCGGACAAACGATGATTATCGAAATGAGGAACTTTTGCCTCCAGTTCCTTGACCAACTTCTTGAACGATAATCTCCTCAGAAGCTTTATCGTTACCGGATCTTCGCAGTGAAAAAGGACGCCGAGTTCGGTACCCTCGAATATCTGCCCATCGTAGTAAACTTTCATAGTAACGCCTCGTCCGGCCATTTGAATATTTTATGAAAGACTTTTGAAATTGGGATACTTAGAAAATTCTAGGAATTGATTGCCAATTGAAACTTATATTTTCAGTTTATGGTTCTTCTTCATATATAGGCAAAATTATTGGCCCTTGCAATCTAGGAGAATCTGGTTGTGTAAGGCAAATAATGGTTCAGAGAGGTAACTTTGCTTGTCCATTACCTAAAACCGATAAGCAGGTAAGGGTAGATTTGATGGGAGGCAGGAATGGCGTGTGTTTGCCTGGGAGGCAGTCCCCTAACTTTCGACAAGTAAGGGATAGATTTGATGGGAGGCAGGGTAAACCAGTACCTCGCGTTCTATAGAACGCGATATTCGTACCTCGCGTTCTGTAGAACGCGATGTTCTATTGATATCGCGTTATATAGAACGCGAGGTCACTTTAAATGCTTTGTTTCAGATATTCCGTCAGAAGTTATAATAACCGTACTATTTACTATTTGTTTGTTTGTGTAATTGAGAACTTGTTCGAGAATTTGAGACAATTGTAGTCTTGTAATTGAATACTACTAGTGTTGCCTATAATGTAATTGAGTACTAGTAATTTTTAATAACTTGAAGTCCGTTTAACATTAATAAAGGATGAAATAATACGTCATATAACATAATTGGAAGATCATTTCATAAGTTAATGGTTAATCCGAATCATCGTAGTCAGTGGACACGTCTGAACTTAGGTTTAGTTCTTCGATCATCTGTTGTTTTCTTTCTCTACGCCTGTACATAAAAAGTTGCAGCTCCTCCACAGCCGCATCAACATCCGGTGAAGACGGTGCGTGTTCAGTGTTCGGAGCAGGTTCTACGGGTGCAGACGTACTACCTTCGCCGGCGTTGACAAACTTAACATTGAAATCGACGTCTCTAGCTCCGACGGAATTGAGCCGGTCATACATGTTACGAACGTCTGTTTCGTTCGTAAGCTTCATAACGTAGTGCGTTTCATTAGCTGACGGTGTTGGGATTCGACATTCCATGCCCGCAATTTGTTTCTCGGTGTGTTTACTAACCTCGATTGTTGTCAACTGTATTAAATCTTTCAGTGACATTTTGCCGGTGATTGTTGACTCAAAATAAGTATCGAGAAAATAAAATGTTGCCTTAAATTTTGCCATAAGGTGAGCAATGATTGGGTGTTTAGAGAGAATTTGGAATGAGTAAATGATGGTGGAATTCGTGGGTATTTAAAGGAAATGAAAAACACCACATAAGTAAATTTAAGTCGAATTTCATTTAACAAAACTTTCAACATGTATTCTTTAATAAGTAAATGGAGACAACTACATAAATTATCTACAAAATTCGAAACAATATATTCAGCAGCTCCGGCGGGCAAATTTGATCGGAGGTCCCGACTGAAAGAAGCAGAGAGCGAAATCCAGATGTAAATGTTGGCTGCCACGCCGAATCTGAAATGAGTAAATGGTAGCAGCTTTGATCCACATTAACAAATGTAATCGGCACCCGCCGCATCTGAAAATGTCGATCTGAATCCGCCCCCGCTTCCTAAAAGTCCTTTCTTTTCAAAACTGTAGCCGGGGATCCTCTCGACGGCGGCTACAGAAGCTGCCATTGAAGCCACTACTGCAGCATACAACCTCCAAAATATTGCGATATGTCGGTAAATATAAAGGTATGTACCCCCGATGAACACAAATCTTTAAGTGAACTCCAACTATCATAAATGAACAAAATTTCGGACATAAAATTGCAACGGAAAAAAACTCAGCATTACACGAACTCATATTCAACTGACCTAAACTAAACTTAACTTCTTACAAAAATTCATCTCCTCCCTGCATATATATATATATATATATATATACTAACATCTCATAGACCTCGCGTTCTGTACAACGCGATGTAATAGGACCTCGCGTCCTACAGAACGCGAGGTTGCCACGTCATCATATTCACCTCTATAAATAGCAAACTCTTGGATAGGCACGGAGCACCGACATAGATGTTTACCTGTATTCACGTACGCAATTTTCGCTTGCAGCTACTAATGGCAACATAGCGCATATTTTGGAAGTTTTGTTTTAATTTAACTTCCAAAATATTGCGCTATGTCGTTATTTTTAGTTACTACTGAAAATATAACGCGTATTTAGTATGATTCGTTGTTGTTATTATTATTATTGTTCTTATTATTATTGTTATTATTATTACTATCATACTAATAATTTTTATTGTTAGTATCATTTATTATTATTGTTGTTTTTATTATTAATATTATTATTATTTTTATTATAATTTTTAATTTTTTTATTGTTATTATTATAAATCAAAAACCCTTATTTAAAAACCTTAATTGCTTCGAATCCAACACATGTTTTAGTCTCATTAATTAGAATCCAAAGTCTACTCGACATAAATGATATAATAGAATTAATTAGAATTAATTAGAATATATAATATAAAATTACTCATTAATTAGAATATATATTAGAATATATAAATATATAATATAATTAATTAGAATTAATATTCTAATATCTAATATAAATTATAAAATTATATAATATAAAATTATATAATATAAACTCAATAATAAGAAATCAATAATAAAAGTTATAATACTAATATTGAGTTTCCCGCTTTAAAAACCCAAATTTAAAAAACCCCACGACCTCGCGTTCTATAGAACGCGATTACTTTAGAACCTCGCGTTCTATAGAACGCGAGGTCCCTTCTGACCCTTCACTTCATGCGTCTGATCACTGACGCGCCTTTTCAGTGAACCTCGCCTCCCAAATGACGCGAGGTCTTCTATAAATTGGAGGTTTTTTTTCTAAAAACCTCCACAGAACGCGAGTTCTATAGAAATTTTACAAAATATTGTCAGCAATTTTTATATATCGTTCGATCACATGGAGCCCTTGCTACGCAACCAAGCGAGTCACTGCAGTGAATATTGGCGCAACAATCCAGAGGTATTATTTTTTTCCCTATTTATTTCTAAAAAAATTTATTTAATTAAATTTTCTTATTTGACTAACTATTATATTTTATTTTTTTTCAGGGATACGAACGTAACTTACAATGTTACCTTAATCGTATCACCGTCGAACCCGTTCCTACTGTTATGCGTTTTATTGAGCGGGCTGGTTTTGGGCACATAGCTCGCTATATAGGGGGGTGAAGGTTAGACCGTCGTTGATCAGCGCGCTGATAGAACGGTGGAGACCCGAGACGCACACGTTTCATCTTCCATTTGGCGAGGCAACAATTACGTTGCAGGATGTTGCCTTCATTCTCGGGTTGCCTATAAATGGCAGCGTTATTACTAGTATAGCGATGGCAGATTGGCACGTCCTAGTTGCTGATCAATTGGGCGTGATGCCCCCTGATAGAGCGTGGGACGGAGGGAAAATTTCTCTACCGTACTTGGAGGAAGAGTTTGGAATCCCTCCCGCCGATGCGGATGAAGTTGCACTTCAGGTATTTTTTATTATATTTAGTATGCTATTATTACATTTATTATTAAATTAAAATTATTTATTTGCACATTAGGTTGCTTTATGAATTTTTTATGATGAAATCGATACAATATTTAGGATCTTTTTAATAAATATTTCGGATGAATTATAAATATTTAGGATAAATTTTTAGGATGAATTCAGTAACTATTTAGGATACTTTATTAAATATTTAGGTTGCCTACATTAAATTATTTATTTGCACATTAGGCTGCTTTATGAATTTTTTATGATGAATTCAAACAATATTTAGGATCTTTTTAATAAATATTTCGGATGAATTATAAATATGTAGGATGAACTTACAATTTTTTTATTTAGGATGAACTTACAATTTTTTTAATTAGAATGCCTTTATTAATTTATATTTTCACAGCGGTGTGCGCGAGCCCACATCTTGCGCATTATTGGCGGGATATTAATGCCCGACAAAACTCGTAACAAAGTGCACGTTATGTGGCTTCGTCATCTGACAAATTTAGACGAGTCTGGATGAAAATCTTGGGGGTCAGCTGTCTTGGCGTTTCTTATCAGAGACCTCTGCAGAAACGTTGACGCCTCCAAAGCATCGATGGGAGGATGCTGTTTATTCCTGCAGGCTTGGGTTTGGCTTCGTATCCCTACTTTGGCACCACAGCTTAGGATTCCCAGTCCTCTGTCATTTCCGCTTCTACGGAGGTACTACATAATCTACTATATTTTTTTTTAAATAATTTTATTTAACGATCTTTTTTATTATTTAAAGGTGGAGCACCACAGTAACCCACGTCGGCCTGCCGGACTCCCAGAAAGCATACAGACATACATTCGATGCCTTGACGGAGGACAAGGTAATTCAACAATTATTTTTGGTTTTTTCCATACTATTTTTTCCAATAATATTTCATATAGAAATTTTACTAACTTTTTCATTCTTTTTAGTTCGTGTGGAGGCCCTACGATTCAGAGGAGATTCGCGACATTACTCCAGCAGATATTGTGCAAGAGCGAGACCTCTGGATTTCCGTCGTGCCGCTGCTGAACTACGAAATTTGCGTGTGGCATTCTGCGGATAGGGTACTCCGACAGTTCGGGTACGTCCAAAATGTTCCACGCCCTCCGCAAAATATGGACGAGTTCCACAATCTTACGCGTCAGGGGAAGACGGAGATTGACTGGGCCAAGCACCACGCTAACTGGATAGCGCTTTGGGGTCAACGATTTCTCAGACGCCAGAGTTTCTCCAACCAATTATGGTAGGGGGTCCTTTGGTCACTTTCAATTATGAGCAGTGGTATAGGGACAATGGGATGCCACATATCCTTACTCCGGCCGAGCTCGAAGCAGGGCTTCCCCAGCGACCCCAAAACCGCCCACGCGGGAGCGGGCGAGCGAGCCAGTCCTAGACCCAGAGGCAGTCGACGCATCGCGGTCCGAGACCACGATATGACACTCCAGGGGCATCATCTTCTGCCCCACCATTGCATAGCGGTCCATCGACTTTCGAGCAGACGATGCCTCCACCTCAGTTCGGCTCCACTGATGCCTATCGCCCCCATACGCCCACGACTGACCTTTTACTTATCGATTATCCACCTCAGTATGAGTTTCCGATGGTGGAGAATACGCCGATAGGTAGTTTGTTTTACTCCCCGCCTAGGCCCAGCACAGATCCGCAGATCGCGCACGATGGTCAGGATGATAGGGATCAGGGACCACCACACGATGGACCGAGGAGGAATCCGGATCGCCAGCGTCATCCACCCGACTGCGGAACCGGTGGACATAGGCATTTTTAGTTTTTTTTGTTGTTTTCTACTTATGTTTTTAATATTTATGTTAAACACTTTTAAATTTTATAATGTCGTATTCTAATTTTGTTTGCATATTATAATTTAACTTTATAATGTTTATTTAATTTTTGTTTTTACTAAATTTAATCGGATTAAAAAACCGAAAATCGACATTAGTTGAAATACAACTTCAATCACAAAAAATATGCTAGCATAGGGTTTTCGAAGCCATTTTAAACAATTGTAGAATGGACGGAAATTAACCATGTTGGTATCATACGATAGACAATTTTCAGTACTACAACCCCAAACTCGATGATCGCTAAAAATATACCATTTACACGCTCGAAATTGGGTTCGAACAGGCCTACTTACGCATGTTTTTGCTTGTGGTTCAGGCTGGAAATGCACAGACCTCGCGCCCTACAGAACGCGAGGTCCGTGCGATATGTTCCAGCCGCCTTTTCATTTTCTCGGGGACCTCGCGTTCTGCAGAACGCGAGGTACTGTGAAACCGTTAACACGGACTGCCTTGCAACGTCGACTAAAATCGCGTTCTGCAGAACGCGATGTCCTACCTCGCGTCCTACAAAACGCGAGGTCGTCCGACCTGGCAAGAAAGGGGGTCATTTTGCCAAATAAAAGGGTTTGGGAGCTATTTTTTCAGATAATAATAAAAAAGGAGTTTTTCACCCAAAATTGCCCGGTCAGTGTGTACAGTTTCCCTAGGCTCAAGTGACCTAGTTTTTTTATATAATAATAAATTTTATTTTTAATCCTAATCTTATTTAGAGAAATGTGAAATGGTTTTAAGGGAAAGAACAAAAATGAGTAGTTTAGCTAACCGACTAAATATGTTTGATCAGTTTTTTTAAATCGTTGGGAGAGGGAAAAAAAAGAGAAATAATGTTGTGTTGTGTATATTGTCACACCTAAGAAGAGGCGGAAACATTAATTCCACATCGGAAAGAAAAAGGGAGATTTTAAAATATAAATACGGTGGAGATGTATATTCTATTAGACATGTCTTTTGGGGAGATAGTAATGACCCCATGACAAATTTGAACAACCTATGAAGAGGCGAAAAGAGAAATATTGAGATATATAAAAGTGGCGTTCAAACCAAACAACTTTTTAGGGATATAATATATATGGATTTATATTTGATGTAGTATTGTATTGAGTATTGACCATATATAATTTAACACATCATCAATCAATTATATATTAAATACATAAGTAAATGAGAAGGACAAATGCTACTGTATATGCGGCCAGACCAACAACTTTGTGGCTTGGTTTTTTGAATGTTTTAAATATTGTTTTCTCTTTGAGACTTGACATTGTCATTTTATGCTATGTTGGTCTTGTTTGCTTTTTGCATTGTCTTATTTTGTGTAATGGAGTTCGCTTGCATGCATGTAAGGGAAGGACATTTGTCATTTTGCACTGAAAAAAAAACTAAAATATCTACGCTCTCGAATAATTCAATTCGATTTTATGTGATTTGGTTGGTTTTCTATTATGGATCGGTTTTGTTGGTCTATTAATTATTCACTTTTTTATCATCAGAAAAAAGAATATCCTCTCTTTGTTTCTTTTAAAACATATTAAATGCTTTTTTTAAATATTAAGTACACAATATTTATACTATTCAAATCTCTCCCCACACATAAAAAAATACTGAGTACTTAAGTATGTTCACTTTCACGTCTTCTTATATATTATACTAACGAAAATGTTAATCGAACTATACTCAGTTAGCTTAAATAAAACATATGAAATTTTATTCAATGTTGTAAGTATAAAAAGTTCTAATTATTTTAAAAGCATTACTTTTGTATGACACAAATTTCAGTATAAATAATTAAACCTGTTCACTCTTTCCAATTGAAGTATACGACACAATTGGGCTAAACCCAAATTTAAAGAACCCAAAGCAAGCATGTCTGCCGTTAAAATTCCTATTCACTCTTTCCAAGAGAAAATTGAACTCCATTAAAAGCCCAACGTTTTAGTGGACTTGGATTAAAAGCCCAAATTATTTAAATGAAGTTAATTTCACAAGTCAATTACGATGAAAAGAATTCATTCAGTGTATTGGCGGTGTAAACACATAAGTAACTTAGTTTAGGGTTTAAGGATTTAGTTTAAGATTTATATTTAGGGTTTAAAATTTAAGTGTTGTGATTAAAATTTAGGGTTTAGGATAATATGATTAGGGATTTAAGTTTTAACCTATAAATATTAAATTTTAAGCACAACCTTCAAATTCTAAACCCCTTAACGTAAACCATAAATTAAATCTCTAAACTTTAAAACTAAAATATTTGTGGAAATATTCTATAAAAAAAACATTTGTGGAAATATGTTTATTTTTACCGCCGGTGCATAGTGTAATTACCCATATATTTTTATTATATAAAAATAATTCTCATATATTAACTGAACTTAATTTTTTTTTTAGTACAAGGCATACGTTACTAGCAGGAGTAAGTCACTCCTTGCCATACATTCATACACCACAAGCAAGCAAATACAACAAGCCCATGAAGTTTTACTAATTTAAATATACAATTACCAACATTACATTGATTTTTCTTCTTTATCAAGGTAATCAAAAGTCAAGGGCCTAAACACATGTGCACTCTCCTTTTCTATTTGCTCCAACTGCCCTTTCAATAGCAGCATGTACACCACCCAATCACCATCTTTCACCGTACTAGGCATCGGCATCACGTATCCACAAAGACCACCCCACGGGAAATGGTATGACCCGAAGGCAGGGCAACCCCATCCGAAATCCACCTTCGAAACCGGGAACCGCATCCCCGACGACACAACCAATGCCGGTCCATCGTCTTTTGTCACATTGTACACCCTTGTCATCGCGGGCTCGGGGCGGTGAATTTCCACCCAATCGATCAGTCCTAGGAAATGTTCCTTCGTCGTCGCGGGTTTTAGAAACTCGTGGACTTGTTTTGCCACCAAACTTAAAGGCTGTTCGGTTAGTTCACCGATTGTTTGGGAACCGTACGGGATGGATAGCACATTCCCAAAGTGAGAACTCATGGCATTGGCCTTGTCTTGATCCCCTTCGCCTAACCTTGCCCTCCCGTCCACAACAATCCCCATTTTCGATATCTTGCTTCGATCTTTATTGGCGGTGTAAGTTGCCACCATCTTCCACAAGTACGCGCTAAATGACTCGAATTTGGTCCTTTTGTCGCCGTCGGAGGAGGCGAGCGATTGAATCTCGTTGAGTTGGTCGGCATTAACGTAATAGATCCTACTTATGAGATGATCGGTAGGCTCATTGTTTTCTTCGGGAGGTGGCAAGGAGGGTATCGATACATACATGTCGTCCAGGGAAGGGTCGAGACACCCTGGACGTCTCGGATTCAACAGTGATCGACGAAAGCTCGGCACCGTTGAAACCGGTTTCGACCGAGCTAGTTCGGCCCATGACACAAGGAACATGTTGGCCGTGTATGCATCAGATACTCGATGATCAAATGAGCATCCCACCACTATACCACCACATTTCAGTTCAGTTGCCTGTAAACATCAAAAGTAAACCTTATTCACATCTTTTGAAACGAATATTTCATGTTAAACTTAAAAAAATTATTTTTCAAACAATATGTATGAACTGATAATATCTTGTAATCACCTTTAAAATATTTAGAAAAAAATATTAATACACGTGGGTAGAATGGAAGGCGAATAAGTCAAATAATCTTAGGCAAGGTTATTGCTACTTGCTACCTAATCTTTTATATTGGTTCCTTTCTTTTAATAGATATATGACGGTTAACTGCCAATATTTTTTTTAAAATATTCGACTGATTTTAGTAATCTATTATACTACTTGTTAGGTGATACCAACTACCTACTACTGCGCCCAATATCGTTTTTGCTATTCTATTTTTAATCAGAGATGATAAAATGATTTGAATTTTAGGTAACGACTCTTTGGACTGTAATATCGTTTACATTTTATACATTGATAAGAAAAATATAAAATTTTATATTATTAATATATCAGATTATATCAGACTATTCATATATATATATATATATTTGTAATTTTTATTTTTGTCTTATAATTTATGTTTGAAGATCATAAATATTTCTTTTAACAATGTCTTTTTGATATTCGAATATAAATTCTTTCTTTAGAATGAAAATTACGCTAGTGTTGTAATTTGTTAGTAATATAAATTTCTTAATAAAATAGCATATAATGAGTAAGCTCCTCAGACTCCTCCAAATTTTTAAATATGAGGACGTCACACATCTTAGTGTGACGGCTTGAATAGGCTTAATCAAAAGTTTCAATTTTTTTTTGAGGTGTAATCAATTTTTTTGTAAATTTTGAGAATTTAGATTATTTTTTTAAATAAAGTTCTAAATATTTTTTTAAATTGCGAGACTTAATGATTTTTTTATAATTTTGTAAAATTAATTGAAAATATTCAAAAAAAAAAACTTAACGGACATTTTTAACAATTTTGAGTAGGCCTAATCAAAATTATTAAAAAATTTGAAGGGTGTATTTTAAATTTCCCCAAATCTTGGGGGTGCTGAGGCTTACATGTCTAAAAATAATAACATATTAACTAAATTAAGACTCAGTTAACAACAATAATATTTTTTTCAAACTTTTGTTCTTATTTCATCTATTGTTGAAATATATTTTTCACTGTAAACAAGTCTGAATCGAGATATATGTGGTTAAATATAATATTAAAATAAATAAATGGCACTCATAAGTCATAAGTCATGCCCAAATATAGTTAGAGACGGGAAAGAAAACATATGAAAAAAGCAAAGACTATGATACAAAAGTTTATAAAGCGGTGTGATTCATAAATTACGGAAATAGATGAATTTAGGTTAATTTTGGGACTTATAATTCAAATATTTGACAACTATGCTTAATATTGATACCGCATACGGATCTAAATATAACATGACAAACTAATTAAAATATGGATAAAAAAATTAAATACCATATAAATTGTCAAACTTATCATTTTTTAAAATAAATTGTTAACGTCTTAGGGATATATAAATACATAACATCTTGAATTTGTTTATTTCTTATTTGATGATAAATGAATACATATTCAATACCTCAAAATGTTTTGATTTTTCACAATCACCCTTAAATTTAGTTTTATTTTCAAAACTCACATAATTAATGTCACTATTTGATGCATTGACAATATATAATTAATTAAATTAATCTAAAATTTAAGGGTAAACTATAAGGGAGGTCACTTAATTATGAGTAAGGTTAAGTTTGGGTCACTCAATTATTAAAAGTTACATTTGAGTCACTCAATTATGGGTAAGATTACATTTGGGTCACCCAATTATTAAAGGTTACATTTGAATCACTCAATTATGGTTAATGTTACATTTTGGTCACCCTTCATATGGAAAAAAATATATCAATTTGTGTATTAGATTAATTAATGATTTCAAAGGGAGTAATCTAATGTTGACAAGGGTATACAAGTGATTTGAAAGAAAAATAATGACTAAATTGATGTACTTTTTTAAATATGAAGGGTGACCCAAACGTAACCTTACTCATAAATGAGTGACCCAAATGTAAGCTTTAATAATTGGGTGACCAAAATATAACCTTACCCATAATTGAGTGACCCAACTGTAACTTTTAATAATTAGATAACCCAAATGTAATCTTACTTATAATTAAGTGACCTCCACTGTAGTTTACCCAAAATTTAAATAATATTATTTAAGGGATAACGCATAATTATATACGTAACATATTCTTTTAAAAACTTTACATTTGGGACTGACTCCCCTTTAATTTTTACTATACGTTTGAATTTGATTTTTTCTTCTTCTTCTTGTTACACGGAAATACTCAATAAAAACAGACACACAAATTTCCGCACATAGAAACACCCATCTCGATAGGGGTGTCAATTTTACTCTAACCTTACGGGTTTTGACTCGATCCTGTAATAACGAGTATTTTTTTTTAATTTTTTTGAATTTAGGGTATGTTCGGGGAGGATTTTAGTAGATATAAAGTCGGGACGGGACAGTTTCAGGTTTAGAATAAAAATTTCGTTTCCCGACCCAACCTAGAATATATTTAATTATATATATATACTCCTGTCAAAAATTTTATGCCTTTTTATTTATTCTCTGCACCAGGAGAAATTATATCATAGGCTCGGCTCGGCACGTCAATTATGGTCTCAACCAATAAAAAACATTCTTTTCATTAATTTTTTCTATATAATCTTTTTAGTCAGTGAATTTACAATGGGTTAAAGAAAGCTTTTTAATTTCATTTACAGTAAATCTGAGTGAATATCCACTTGGTAAAAATATGACATAAAAAATTAATGAAATGGATGATTTTTATTAGTTGGGACTATAAATGACGTGACGAACTAAGCCTATGATATAATTTCCCTTCTATTCTTTTCTCTTTTACATTTATTTTTTCATCCTTGATTTATATTTTTTTATTTGTTATTCATCAATTCGTATTTTCATTTATTTATTATTCATCGGTTCTTATTTTGTATGTTGTTTTTTAACAGCCATGCTTTAATCTTAGTCTGGGTAAGTTTTTCACTTCTTTTTTAATTCTCTTGAATAAAAACGAATTTGAGAAAAATAATATTTTAGGAGTATTTTACCGTATTATTTTTCTTCTTGTTTTAGATATTTTATTAGTGTTTTACATGGATAAAAGGAAGTATTTTTCACATTATTTTTTCAGTGGCAGATCTAGAAATATAAAAATAAAGTTTAAAATATATATTTTTTAAAATGGGTATAAAAAATATATTTTACCTTTACACGTTGAATTTAAATTTTTAGAAAAAAATTCACATTAACTTAAGCGTACTTTTTAAAAAAATGGGGATGCAATTCCTCCCCTAGGGACTGCATGCATCCGCCACTGACTTTTTCAGATATTCCGAATCTTCTGGTTTTGTTTGGATGGTGAGAAAATATGGGATTAATGAGAAATTCTAAGAAAAACAGAAAATCTCGGAGCGGAGCGGAGCGGATCGGGGCGGGGCGGGGTTGCATGTCAAATTTTGGGCCGAATAAAAATATAATTCTTCTTGGGGCGGGTTCGGTTCGAGTTAGAAATATTATACTTTGGGTCGGGTCGGGGCAACCTAAAACCCTACATGACAACGTATAGAATAATCTCCATATTCTATTAGTAACATATATCGTATATTTTTAGATATTTGATTACTAAAGCAACGATTTGTCCACCACAACTAATATTCATGACAACGTATACGTACGTACCTGAATGGACAGCACACCATGTTTCTTCTTAGGTACGAATTTACCTTCAATGCTCTCATCAGGGTTATGAAAGTTCAGATTTCGAAGCTCGATATCGGCATAAGCCTCGACAAAATCCACGCCTCGGTTGTTACACACAAGCTCGGGCTCCCCCATGGCGTTGGCGACAACCTCGCCAGCCAAAGCATAGTAAGGGAGAAGAGCTTCGGCCAAGGCCTTCTTCAGAACACTTACCATGCAGCAGGTGGTGGACACAGGTTTCTTGTAGCAGAAGAAAACGCCGAAATCGAGCGGCGGAAGGAGCAAGTCTAGGTTGGTGAATGGCAACCAATGCTCTTGGAATGGAACCGGTGCCGCCACCACGTCGTTTTTGGTCACCGACACCGTGAATTCGCCTTGTGCTGATCCCATTTCTTGATGACTGTAATACTGGAGTGAGATAGAGATGGTGATTAAGGATATTTCTGCATATTAAAGAGTAATTAGAGAGGGGATTTATAGAGAGGAAACAATGGGGAAGCAAATAATAGCCGTGTCGAGCACTAATTTATTATTCCATGAAAAGGAAAGGATCAAAGTATTAAAATTGATGCAATCAATTGCACTGTTAGAATGTCACATCGATCCCTTTTATAAATTATTCAAGAAATTTGTTTTTAACAACGCAGCTGACTTGCGTATCATCACCAGCTTAATTTAAGCTACTATACTATTTTTTAGAATAGAAATTTTTCGTGCATTTTTGGTGCTCTTATATACGTCTCACAATAAAAATTAATTTTTAATATTTTTTTAGTTTTTGCGCATAGAAAAAGACACCGAAAAATGCCAAAAATTTTTGTTCCTATTTTTCTTATTTTTCTATCAATAAAATGAAATATATATACATTGACATGGTAAAAATTGTTCACAAAACTAAACTCAAAATTAATACCAAGACTTAATAATAAAAACAAGGGTAAATTACATCAGGTGCCATTGAATTATCTCTCATGACTCGAATATGCCACCGAACTTCAAAAGGTTATAAATCTAACATTGAACATTAGTTTTTGACTCAAAAATGCCACTCTGTCGTTAACTCTTAACGTTTGCTGGAGATAAAATATTAAAACCTTGCGCTTGGAGGGTTTTAAACTCCGGACCTTCAAATATAAGAGCTAAGCCTTAACCACTAAACCAACATAATATTATAATGTTTTACCATAAATATTATATATCTCAAAATATTATATAATGTCATGTTGGTTTAGTGGTTAAGGGCTTATATTTGAAGGTCCCGTGTTTGAAACCCTTCAAGAGCACGGTTTTAATATTTTTCTTCCATAAAAACGACGTCGTTTTGACTTAACGAGGACGTTAAGAGTTAACGACGGTGTTAAGAATTTGGTATGCACAAAATAACCAAAGCGATAGTAACATAGACCAAGACATGCACAGGAGACAAAATAATCTTCAATCACTAGAATTATAATAAAACCCAACTTAATTACCAATTAGAATTTGAGACAAAATATAGCAGATAGTATAACATTTTTAAGTCAAAAACTCAAAATCAGTGTTAGATTTGCAGCTTTTTAAAATTTGGTAACATTTTTTAGTAGAGGCATAATTTAGTGGCATCTGATGTAGTTTACCCCTAAAAACAAAGTATACCTACCAACTTTCTGCTATCAATTAAATTAATACTAGTATTTTTTTGATACGTCAAATTAGCAGTTCAAAATGATTAGTGGATATATATTAACTTTGGGGTGTTATGAACTTTTCACAGATGACCCCAAAAGGCAAAAACGTGCCATAAATACTAGGTTGAGATAAATAAAATTTTAAAAATAAAAAATAGACTTGAACAGCGATGTTCGAATGATTTTTGGTTTATAAATTTAAAAAAATCGTGGTTAATCGGACTATTATAAATGGTTAATTTGTTTTTTTTTAACAAAACCAGGTCAAATTAAACACAACTTCAGCCTAGAAACAAAATGTTGTACAATTTTCAAGTCACATTTTATATGATTCAAGGAGTGTTTGCTGAAAGTGACTAGGGGATTAAATGCTAATTAAGTACCTTGCTAAACCTAAACTCATACTCCATATGTTATTGTTTTATTAGACTTTTTGCTTTCTTTTGTGTGTGATTTTCAACCAAACAATAAAATTAGAAGAATATGGTTTGTTAATTATATATTTTTAATAAGCTCAGATTAATTATTGTTATTAGATAGTGATTACCGTTTTAATACATTTATAATATGAATATTTTAGTTTAGGGCTAGTTTTAGTAACGTTAATGAAAGCACGAGTCGTTATCTTCAACCTACTTTCATATACGATGAGCGTATAAATTACCGTATCCATGAACTGTATCGTTCTGGACGAATGCTTAGCGTCGGTAAGTTTGACAGGTGAATATGATTTTAAGTATTTGATTAACTTTGACCTTGGATGCTTCTGTCATTAGTGTAGGTTTTATTAAATCGAATATTATAGAGGTTAATTATAGGAAGAATATTATTTAACATTTAATAAATCGTGAAGTTATTTGATATAAAAAAACATATTATTATGTGATTTCCTTTTCATTTTTACATAATTACATTTATTGTTTATTAATACCAGTAGGTAATTAAAAACATCTGGATGCGTTGAGTTCAATTTAATATTTATACTGAAAACATGCACGCAATTTGAGCATAGAATAAGATAATCTCTTTGAAGTATTAATATTAATATTTTTAATCGCCAACTAGCTTTAAGGAGTTAGCTTACCCGCCTTAAAGCGTTGACCTTTGCGATAACGAAGTCAAATCAATCAACTAATATATAATACTACAATTATTCGATTACTTATTTTTTTTTCTAAAGGATTTGCAGTTGGGTTCTGATTACATAATTTTTTTTATCTTTCGATTTTTCAGGGCTTTGTCTTAATTAATTTAGACCGATCCACGTCGCACAGTAAATTTTAGTGGGCGAATCTCTCAGCAAAAATTTTCTATATACACAAAACCTCGAACTCGAGACCTGTTTAAGCAATACTAAACTGCTTACTATTTGGACCAATCTCGTCGGTTCTGATTACATAATTAATTGATATAAACAATCAAGCCTACCTTTCCTATCATTTTCTACAGGTTTTTTAGTAGGTTTATACATTTTTCATGAGCTAGCAGGGGGTTGGTAATTGCTATAATACAGTTTAGTGGTCCTTTTCTTAATTTCATTTACAATTAAAAACCCATTTGATGCCACTGGCAAAAGAACACAACATATATAAACACACACACCAGAAAATAATATTCTCTGACGAGTTAATCTCGTTAGGGTGGGCAAAACTCGACTCGACTTGAAAAAAGTTGAATTATTCGACTTGACTTGAGGTAAAAAAAATCGAGTCGTTTTGACTCGACTCAAAATTTCATAAACTCGACTCGAAAAAATTTCAAATAAAATTTGAGTTATGAAATGGAAATTCGAATAACTCGAAATTTTTTAGTAATTAGTTTATCAATTTTCATATTCGAGTCAACTTTGTCAGTTGTGCATGATATATTATGTATATCACACGTGAAAATATGAAAAAAAATATATGTATATTATATATGCATATAGAAAACCGTTAAAATTAGAATCAATATGTGCACCGCCCAACCCTAAGTATATGCATATAGAAATATATATGGACAATTAAATTTGTACAGCAACTTGAAAACTAAACTCGATTCGACTCGACTCAAATTTCATAAACCCGACTCGATTTGAAAAAAATTCAAATAAAGTTTGAATCGTAAAATAGGACTTGCAAACTCGAATAACTCAAAATTTTTTGACTCGACTCGATCGAAGGCCTAGCCCTAGATCTCACATTCTTGTACATATTAACATGAGTACTCTTTTCCTTCAACTAGGATTAGGAGATTTTTAATGAGGCTCGTGTTAATATCCCATTATAAAAAAAATAAGCAAGTTTCCTTTAAGGCTCATTTATCAGGTACCTTATGCTTAATAATTAGAACTAAATAACTGACAACCATTTGATCTAGTGGGATGAGGCACTAAATTTCTTAAATAAGGTCGGATATTCGAATTTTAATGTTGTGAATGAAAAAAAACTAGATTAAAATAGTCACCCTTATAATAGACCTCTATAAAACTTGATCTAAATTAATCTTTCGTTTAATATTTTCATAAGCAAAAGAAACAAGGAGTCCTAAAAGGAAAAGGAAGCTGCCTGCATCGGCAATCAAGATTTCGTGTCAGGGTTTTAAGTTCATTAAGATGGCAAAGGGGTGGAGATTTGATTGATTTGGGAATTCTACACCAAATAGTCATTATTAGTTGCCCTGTCAATTCTCCTTGCATGAGTGTTAAATTCATCAACAAATAATCGGTTAGTCAAGTGAAATGAGACGATAAATCTTTTAAACAATATTAGAGATTTAAATCCTGACGTTGTGAATAAAATAGTTAAGTTTAGTGAATCGTTCCTACATTAGAACTTTTTAATTAATGAGTCGAATATCTGTAGTTAAAAAAACAGAAAATGAATCTAACCAATCACTGCATCTTTGTAAACCATGGGCAATTGCGAAAGAGGTACCCCATCCAATCAAATTATTGAACTCTTTACCACCATAACAAGTTAATACAAGCTTCAAATAAAATTAACTAATAATTTATTAAAAAGGATATATTTCGATACACTAATTATAAACCCTACAATCTAAATCCCTAAACACTAAATCGTAAACTCTAAATTCTACATGTTTATATATCAAAGTTGTTCTCTCTATTAAAACCCTCAAATAAAATAAACGAGTCCAACAACGCTGATTAAATATTTCCATTAGTTGTTTACGGATGACCTTTTTTGCTCTTCTTTTTAACATGCAAGGACTATTGTGTGAATTTTTCAAGTAAATGGAGCGAAATGCAATCTGGAGTATGGTACTGGGACCTGTATTGTACTTTTACCATAATCAGCCAAAATATATTTCGGAGTTCATGGCTCATTCCTTTCTTTTGCTAAACAAGCAGATGGGCTCATTTAACTCTCTTTTGTTTTAATTTAAAGTTCAAATCAACATTGATTTATTCAACCCATTTACAAAAATAGTATTTCTCATTTAACTTTATATATATACACATTAAATCTTAATTAATTTATGCATAATTTATGTGTTTTTTTACCGTAATTTATATAACAAATGAATTTCAAACCTAAAATTTAAATAGCAAGGTCAGATGTTCAAATCCTGTTGTGAATGAAACAAATTGAATTAGAAGGGTCGCATCTATAATAGATCTATATAGTATTATATTCGGATTAGTCGGCCAATGAATTGAATACGAGGAAAAATGTTAGTTGAAGAGATAATCCTTAGTGTTATCCAGAGATGGACGAGGGGGGTTGGCGAGGGCGATAGCCCTCCCTAAAAATTTAAAATTTCTATACGACTTAGAAAATTTTTAGAATTTTTCTATGTCTTTTATATTAAAAATCTATTTTCGCCCCTCTAAATTTTTATAAGTTCGCCCCCACTAAAAATTTATAGGTTCGCCCCCCTAACCTAAAGTCTTGTGTCTGTCTCTGGTGTTAGGGGTGTACAAAATAAATCGTAACCGTTAACCGGTATAACCGTTCATTTTATAGGTTAATTAACCTAACTGTTAAGGTTAAACGGTTTCGGTTAACCGAACCGCTAAAAAAAGACGATTAATGGTTAACCTATAAGTACTTTATTTTAACTAAGTATAAAGTTTGTGTTTAAAATTTCTTTATTTAAGTTAATTTTTTTAAAAAAAAAATTAATACAATATTATCAGAGAGATATATTTATTATTCTAAAAAAGAAATAATGAACATTTGAAAAGAAAACCGTAATAGGTTACAGGTTAACTTGTAACCAATCTGTTTCTTAACGGTTACCCACTATAATGGTTAACCATTTAAAAAATTAACGGTTAACTGTTTCTTAACGGTTAGTAACAGATGGAAATCATCTGCCCCCAAAGTATGCCCCCATTTGTGCCCCCACTTTAAAATAGTGGGTTTAGGGTTTAGGATTTGGGGTTTAAGGTTGGGGCTTAGGGTTAGGGTGTAGGGAATTAGGAGTATGGTGTATTTTTTAAGGTTTAGGGTTTGGGGTTTAGGATATGAAAATTAAGGTTATGGAACAAGATTTAATTTTATCTATTTTTTAGGCAGGGGCATAAAAAGAGGCATGGTTAAGGGGCAGAAGATTTTTACCCGTTAGTAACAGTTAAATTACGAATAATAACCACTATAATGGTTAATCAACCGTTTAAGCTAAACGGTACGGTTAACCTACCATGAACACCCCTACCTTGTGTTATCTATTAAGTCCAAAGGCATATTAAGAATCACACACATACCTATAATTGTCCGAATAAGGACAGTGAAAAAAACTAATGGTGGGAGGAGCAAAGGTAGTAGCTCCGGTCCCCCCAAGACCACACCTTCGCATTGATTCTTCAAAGGAGACAAACAAATCATTATCAAAACCAAACCAAATGAAGCCAAATAACACGTTAGATGATGTTATAGAGAGACATCCATAGCCATAGACATTATACTATTCTTAAGGGAAAGAAAAAAAAACTAGTGATGTGAACCCAATGCAACAACAAGTTAAGACTACACCATTCTAAAACAAAATCATTCAAGGAGAGAGTGATGAGGATGAAGGGAGCGGCATTGGCAGCCGATATAAAGAGAAATCTCGGGGTTATTAAGGAAAGGGTGTTGGAGAAACTGGCGGCGGCTGCGGTCCCGGCTGATGCTCTGGAGAATGCTAGGCATGTTTTGGAGACCGTGGTGAGGGATGTCACGGTGGCTGCTCATGGTCTTACCAAGGATGCTTTGCACCGGATCAAGACTCGTCTTGTTGATATTATTCCTTCACTTTCCCCTGCAATTACTAGAAAGGTATGATTAATATTGTTCAATGGCAAGCTACAAATGCTGTTTAGCCTTATTTAGCCTGTTAAAGGCAGTAGTGCTTCATCAAGCAATATAGGCTCTTAAAAGTGTTCAACTAATAAGCAAACTGCCTACTTTATTCGCCCTGTTTTGGCACATAAAGGGCTTTGAGCTTGTAAGTAGTGTTCTCAGTCCTTTATGATACATATATTATTGGTAATTTGAACAGATGGTGGATGATGCCGAGAAGGAAGCTAACGAAGAACGTGAAAGTGAAGGGGAACATGAAGGAGAAGAGCCTAGGCAAGACGATCATCAACTTAGCGGGAAGTCCACATTTGCGTCGCCTGCGTCTTCTTTGTTTGCTTTAATCAAACCATTATCCAGGCTTTGAAGATTATATAGGAAACTCCGACATACTTGTTTTGTCTACATTTTGCTTCGAATCTCTTGTTCAATAATGGAAAATCAGTCGATGTAAAGAAAGATAAAAGTTATGTGAGAAGCAAGCATTTTTTTTATAGTTTCTTTAGTACTCTGCTGTCTTGGATGTTCTTTCTCTTGCTTGCATCTTAGGTAACCGATGCCGGTGCTAAAACAAAACCTAACCGGTCGAGTTGTAGGAGTTTACGCATTCAGATGTAGAATTTGAACATGATATGAGTCATATCATGTTCAGGCAAGTAAAGCTCATATCAACTGGAGAAGCAAGGTTCCATCACAATTGACAAAGGCTTTCCTCTAGCATTTCAATCATTTTGGAATTAGTGAGCTCTTCTTGCATAAGCTAATAATGGTCCAAAGACAGTGCTACCCAAAGGTTGTTTGTCTTCTCAAAGCTCGAAACAGGGTCGGACTGTCTTTGGTTCAGATGATTGCAGATTATTTTTTTTACTAGAGAGATACAATAATCCAGAGTGAATAATAACCAATTTCAAATCTTTTCAGAACAACAACAAAAGGAGTTTCCTTTTCTCTTGAAAGACCATTCTCTTATATTGCAGTTTTCTAACATGTATCAGTACATGAATGTGGATTCAATTCCATGTTATAGATTCGACTATTACTCTCTGACCGATGGTTACTTTAGTCAGCAATGGCAATTAACAAACATCGAATCAAGAATGAACCAACAAAAAATCCTTTCACGTTGCTGTAAGAGAATCATATACAACTCAAGGACCATCATCTCCATCTCCAATCAAATTACAAATATCAGAACACTCCACCAAGCTGCATATAAAGAAACAGTCTTCGTAAGTAGAATGAATTCCAAAACTTGGAGAAAATGAACTTCCAATGGACAATTGAACTATGATGCAAGTATACTATGCAAACAGTTGTTGAGTATAGGCAGCTTGCCTGCAAACTTAAGTCGGTATTGATTTTAGAGCAGTGCAACTATTCTTTCATTCTTATAATAATTGTGATGCTGATAATAATACATAGTCAATGCCAATATGAGGAATAAAGAAATTGTACCAGTACTTTCGACTTCGAAACCCTTCCTTAAAAACCACCAAAGGTCTGCAGAGAATGAAACAGACAATCAAATTTTCTCAAAAGTGATATTTTTAATCCAGAATACAAGTGGTTTAAGCCAGAATGTGATGGATCATTGGAAAGAATTCAAGTACCTTCTTATATTAAAAGGACCTTCTCCAGGAGAACCATCACCACCTCTAATGCAAGTGGTGACACATTTGATGGTGCAAGACTCAGCTTTCCTAGACTTTGGTCGCTGGATTCTTGGCTTCTTGCAATCTTTGGCGGATGAGCACTCTCCCGAAAGTGTTTGGGGTATGTTGGACAGTGTTTCCAAGTCTTGGGGTACCTCAGCAGGCACAGCTGCAGGGACTAAAACAGCGGCCGCCGCAAGGAAGCTACCTGCAAGAATGCATCGGCGGCTGAATCTGGTGAGGTTGCTACTACTTTTGCTGGAAATGCTGCTGCTGTTGTTGTTGCTGTTGACACAGTACAAAGAAGTTTTGACAGAAAAAGCTGCAGCAGGGCCATAAATTAGCATTATGGTTAATGTGTAGCTCTTTCTTGCTCATCAATTCTGTTTCTTCATTTTAGCAGGGTTAAAGAATACAAGAGATGTCACAGTTTCCTTATCTCTTGAGCTATGTTTTCATGTTTTTGGTGGTCCTTGCTGGGAGAGTTATTATGTGTCACTTTGTTATCCACGTGTTGACCCTTTTTTTGTGGCTGGCCTGTCATCAGCACACAAAGGTCCATCCATTAAAGTATCAAATTTGCATTAAGTCACATGAACTGCACGTGAGCATGACCCCAAAGCAAAAAACAGCATCATTCTTCACGCATTTTGTTCATTCAGTAGCATATGAAAAATGAAAAATAAATAATATCCCTTTTCATTTTCATTGCAAATTTCCTCTGTCCATTTGGTTTAATGAGATATTGTCACTTTAATCCACTGAATGTGTTCTTTAAACATCTCATCTGAATGAATTCACTGGTTATTATATGCACATCTCATTCCAAAAAAAAATGTCAAAGCTGTTCAATTTGAATTATGTAACATTTCAAGATGTTTTACATCACAGTGAACCATAAATACGAAAAATCGACACGACTCCACATTATCTAAAGCTTTTGTCCATATACAGTATATGCTATCCACCATACATACACATTTCTATATCAGACAACATATGGATTTACAGGAAAGAAAAACTATGCATGCAAAAGAGAACATAAATGTTTTGTTGCAGACTTCCAAAGAGATTACGGAACTTGCATCTTCTTGTTTACGCAGTTCCAACCGGATGTTGTTTCTCAGAGGGTGATAACATGTTATCCTCGCACAATAATCAAGTGTTCTTTTCCAAAACAGACAAAGCCGGAGTTAAATAATTATTTGCTTTGTCGGGCAAATGCGCAACCTGTAGAAAGAAAATGTGCATGCTACTTCAGTTCAACTCATTTTTGGTTACCAGTCAATTAAAAGTTATTAAGGTTTTATTTTGTCCTTACCAGCTCATAAAGTTCCCTCCCTTGCTCAGGAACATATTCATGACAGACCTGCACCCAACCAATCAAGTTTAAGTCAGTTCTGTCATACTTGAAATGAAATTTTGTGTTACAACGTTACCCACATCAAAGCTCTTGTTTCTTGCTGTTGAATCATGCAATGCTTTCACGCAGATATCAGCCACATCAGCACAACTAATTCCCTGATCAAAGGAAGAGAGTGGTAAGACGAAATGCAAACTCGGTAGTCCCTTATTGCAGTCTACAATAGTGGTACATTCTCACCTGAGAAATCCTGTTTCCTTGATCGAATATAAGAGCACGTTGTCCACCAGGTTCTTCCTGTAAGAATGAATCTTTGATTCAGTACATATTTTGAAGAGACTGGACCACTTAAGCTAGCATAAACCAATGGCAAACACAGATTTGAAAATTTCCACATTGGGCAGATGTAGTTGGAAATGCCTCAAGACATATTAGGGAGATTCTGTTTCATTGCAACATTTTTACAGCCTTATCCTTTCTTTTCAATAATCACACATACACTGGAACAGTTAGCTTAAATAGTTTAAAAGCAGGTCCAATGATTCAAAAGAGTTGATATAGTAATCACATTTGTAAAGGGTTAGCCAAGATAGCCACCACCTTCACAACACCCGGAAAAATAAAAACAAAAAAACAAAACAAAAAAACTTTGGTTGACATCAGGTACATATAAATATCAACAGGTTGCCAAGAATGATACAACAGCATTACCATTAAGGGACCGGGGCGAATTATTGTGTACCCTAGACCTGATCTTCTCAATGAATCCTCACCAGCCTGAAGATTACTCCATCATGACAACATAATGTGTGTAAGGAAAGGATAACAGAGAAGGAATCATTCGCACATTAATAGAAACAAAAGCTGAAGATAAGACTGACCCTCTTAGCTTTCAAAACTTGCTCCCTCCGGTTTGGCTCAACTCCTAATCCTGTGCAGGAGACTAAAATAAAATCTGTTTCCTGTCCCGTCTGCAGAATGTCAGGGTAAATTTATTCAGAATTGGGGAAAATGACTGAACATATACAAAATATTGCATAACCGATCAGGTAGGGCTTTAACACTGTACATTATAATATGGCACCCACTTTCATGCATGTGCAAACATGTAAATGTTCCTGCTTGCTCACGCATGCACACACATACACACGTGGAATGAAGCAGAGCTCTATGGAAAGAGCAAACTAGAACACTGATCTTTTGAAGCCCAATCGGTATTGCCTTAACATAGGTATAATATATTACAGGCATAGGCTCAAAGCAACAATGTATTTTCACAATTAACTTCATAACTACCGTATCACGTTATTCATACCAAGAACTGTTCATAAATGTTACCAAAAAAAGCTTCAACAGTGCTTATTTTTTATGTTATAGCATAAAATGATAGTATAAACTATAAAGTACATCTGGAGGTCCTCCTGTCAAAAAATAACAAATATTTTAACGAGGCCCTTATTTACCTTTCAAAAAAACAACGAATATATGTAAAACACTTACAGGCAAGGCTTTTATATATTCTAATATAAGCTTGAAACTTCGGGGATCTTGCTTCATTCCTGCTGATCCTTCAACAGGCCTCTGCAGCAAGAATCCATACAATTAGAATTTAGAAGCTTTAAAAGCAGAATAGTGATTATTTGATCAAGGGGAACAAGAGATTGATAAATCATCAGTGTCGCATGATATAGATGCCATGATACTCCTTGGTTCAAAAATCAATCACACAACATAATAGCAAGCTAGCACTCAAATAAGTAAATAACGGAAGACATATTACTATTAGTTTAAAAACTTTTACAGTTTGAACCCTCATATTCAGTCAAAAAAGGAAGGGGAAAAAAGCGAATGCACAGAGCAAGACCTAAATTAACAACATTTCCTTAGGCAGATTGTGGAATTTCACATGCCAATTATGAACTGGCAACGCACTTGATAACAGCGACGAAAGACAAATGCACACAAGACCTAACTTAACAACATTTCCTTGGGAAGATTGTGGAATTTCATATGCCAATTATGAACGAGCAATCCACTTGATAACAGTAATGAAATACAAATGCACGCAACAAGATCTAAATTAACAACATTTCCTTAGGTAGATTGTGGAATTTCATATGCCAGTTATGAACTAGCAACCCACTTGATAACAGTAATGAAAGACAAATGCAACAATACCTAAATTAACAACTCCTTAGGCAGATTGTGGAATTTCATATGCCAGTTATGAACTAACAACCCAATTGATAACAACAAAGTACAACCTTGAAAATCTGACGATCTAAAAACACATTCATTTACCATTCAAAGGGTTACACCAAAAACCTTTGAGAATATATCAGGTAAGGTTTCCTGATACTACCTTTGAGCATATATCAGGTAAGGATTCCTGATACTTTTACAAGTTTTCAAACTAGGTGAGTTAGTGCAAGTTTCACAATACACAAACCTGTCTTCGTGGCTCAAAGCGTATAGTTAATGTATGTACAAGGAATGGATCTAATGGTGGATCATCTGGTTTCACAGGACGGAAGGATGAAAATGGCACTCTGACCTGTCAATCACAGTAAAGAGGAAAATATGTAATTTAATTGACAAGCCTCACCAACATTCTTAAGAATTAACAGAATTGGTGCATAAAATCGTTATAATCGAAAGCCTATAGCTTTCTAAGGATAAGAGATCATTACCCGACAAAATCCTACTTTTGTATTTATTCGGGAAAAATATAATTTGCTTTGAGTTGTATCTGCCGAAGGACCAGCTTCAAGAATTACGACATACGATCTTCCGTTACCACCAACAGAGAGGACAAGACCTTCATACCTGAACACCAAAAACATCACTGAGATGCACTTTAAGGTGGAGTCAATGTATCTGTCAATAATAACTCAAATAACATTCGGCTTCTGCTGAAAGAAAGTATATACATAATGGGAGTATCATATACCTATCAAGAGTGCTACCTAAAGGAAGTGAAAGCTTTTTGGAGAGCTCAACATATCCACCTCTGGTGAAAACATAGCCTACAGTTGAGCATCAAAAAAGCAGAGTTAAAGATAGAATAACCTATATTTCTCAAAGGCAATAGCCACATATGAAGGGTGTAAATCTTAATTGCTTCAAGCTAGGCATAATGATATTTTAACTGAAATTGACCTGAAAAAACAGCTTGTCCAGTCTCAGTGAACTCAAATTTAGCATCCATTCCACCATCATACTTTGAAGCAATCACATCCTGGAAGTAAGTTCCTTGACGTACTTCCCAACCATTCAATGAATCTTCAGATTTGAACTTAGCAATCAGAAGCTTGCTTTTGCTGCTTTTCCCAGCCCGAAGTTGTGCCAGTCTATTATTGTAGTCCTGCAGAAAATGTTGGATGTCAGTTCACCAGAGCTATTTTTAGGACCATGAGATAATCCACCACAATTGAAAATTTATCAGAATGCTAGCTTAAAACATGGTAATGTACATAGACATAATGTTAAAACAAGTTCACTCAAGAAATGCACTGTTGGACCAGCAGAAATGAAAATTAATGAAAACAAAAAGGATCATTTACTGCCTCTCGAGCAGTGATGATCTGTTTTGAGCATTTCGAGGCATGGAACATCCACACACACGCACAAAAGAAAAAGCCTTGGAAGAATCCATTGCGTTCAAATGTGCATATAGTATTAAAGATGGACAAGAAAAGAGGGGAAGAGGGAACCTGAAGTGCTTTGGTAAGGTTTGAAACCCCTTGATGGTCAACTCTATAGAGATCGCCAGTAATAGTGGACCGAGCAGTGGCGCAGTAGATAATCTTGTTGCAACCTTCCACTGCAGCTTGAAGGGAGGAAGGGTCACCCACATCCCCAATTACTATCTCAACTGACCTAGGAAGCATGTCCAATACCTCTTGGTCTGCCTTCCTCACCAAAGCCTTCAATCACATAATCAAACAAAACACATTAATAAAAATAAAGTTACAAAATTTAAAAAACCCTAACTCTATAATCTATCACATTATAGTTTTCAACCTCTTTTAGGCGTTGAAAATACTTTTGCACTACCCAAAACGACCAAATAGAGAAACAAATGACAGTTCTAAGTCAGAATTTGATAGTTTAAACTAGGAAAACTAATATTTGAATTTCAAAGTTCAAACCATGATCAAAGGAATGAAAGAGAAGAAGGTGGTAAAAGCAAAGCAACCTTGACAGCATATCCTCTGAGCATGAGCTTACGGACAACAATACGTCCAATTCGGCTGGTGGCACCAACAACAAGGACAGTGGTGTTTTGAGCACCAGGAATCGCAAACTCACACATGGGTCCTTCCCGAATAAGCAAAGCATCCAAAGCTTCCCTTTCATCGGAACGAGTTGTCCTTGATATCTGCCCCAACCCAGAGAACTTCCTCCAAACGTCGTCAAATATTTGTCGGGATTTACGTCCCAACCCCACTGGATTCACGTCGTCCAAACTCAATGAAACTTGCTGTTGTTGCTGCGGCGGCGGCGTCTGTTGCTCCGGTGTCATAGATTCAGTCGTCGTAGTTGGAGAGGTCTTTTTAGCTTTGGGTTTTCTCTTGTTGCCTTTTCCATTGTCGGGAGAGGCAGCAGCAGCCCGAGGGATAAAGAAGGTGGTACGTTGAGAAGGTGAAGATTGCCATTTGATCCAGCTGGGGCAGCTGTTAAGACTGTTGCTGAAACTGGTTGAAGGACTCATAGCTGTTGCAGCGCTCATTGCTGGGTTTTCTTAGTTGAATTCAGTGAAAGATCAAAGAAACAAAACAAGCTTTGAATTCATATAAGTAATTATTGGGAAGTGGATAATCATGAAAAGGTGATATTTCCCTTTTATTCCTATAAACCGGAGATGGGTGGTTGAGGTTGGAGACATCAAAATCAAAAGGAAGAAGCCAAATGAAAACACAAACACATTGGGTGCATTACCAACAGGCAACAATAAATAGGTTGGAGCCAATAAGCGCGCCACGTTGAGCTATTTGCTTCCTCTCATTCCCATCCCTGGATAGGAGAGGCTTCAAAATATGAAAAATTCCGGTCTTCTATTATTGAGAAAATAAATATTAAAAACCCCAAAAATTCGAAATATAGTGATAAAATATAAATATATTTTTTTCTGAGTTTTCAATAAATTTTAATTATTTCTCAAATTGTTAAGAATGTTTACCATTTTTTTAAGATAAACATCCTATACACAGAGGTGGAAACTGAAATTTTTCACAAGCACCTTAATTTTAGAGTATAGAGAGTTAATTTAAGGTATATGGTTTAGGGGTTTAGGTGTAGAGGGTTAGAAGTTAGGGATAATTGTTTCAATTTAAGGTTTAGGGTTATAATTTAAGGTTTATAGGTTAAAACCTAAATCCTCACCATATTACCCTAAAAACTAAACCCTAACCTATAAACCCTAAATTAAAACAACTATCCCTAAATTCTAAACTCCTACACCTGAATCCCTAAACTCTATACCCTAAACTAACTCCCTATACCCTAAACTAAAGCACTTGTGGAAACTTTCAGTTTCCACCGCCTGTGTATAGAATATTAATCCTTTTTTAAATAGTATACTTTAGAATTTTTAACACATGGTGTCATTTCATTGGGCAAAATCAACTTTTATTTTTAATAATTGAAAGTTCAAGGACTAGAGAAATAGTAAGAATTAAGTAGGCGTTCATTGAACTATAAACTATATAATCATAATTTCTTAATGTCGATAAAATAAAGGAATTGGTGCACTTCTACTTATTTTTCCATCTTTAAACATAAAGAAACCGTTATAACAAATAGGACAAGAGCCAAAAAATAATAAGAATTGAAACTAAGCTCCCCCACAGCCCACTCCAACATTCCTCCCTAAGAAAAAAACAATTTCCACAGATTTCGAACAGTTATAACACATTAGCCACCAAAGAGAGACAATGAATACCAAAAAATCTAAAATAATAACCTAATAAGGACATTGACACACATCTATACTTTGAACTCGAGGCGACTGTCGCAGGCTGATCAGATCTTACAAAACTTTGTTAACTTTGTTTTAGGGGATCCGCTCACCGGTTCCATGAATGAAAGAATTGTGCCCTAACAAGCCATCACTAATCAATCTGTTTGCAGAATTCTATGCCTATATACCCTTCTGGCCTTCTACAGATCCACCAGCTTTCCCCCATCGTCCCCGAGTGAAGCAACACAAAAACTATTTTCTACCTGCCTTTCTTGAAGGCAGCCTTTTTCATCAAAAACCTCCTAATTTATATTTACAATTTGGTTTTACCCAGAATTACCGGCAACCTCTGCAGCTCTCTGTCTCATCATCTCCATCACAGCAGCCCTTCGCCGTGAGTCTGACTGCTGTTGAAGCCTCCTCAAATGTTCCTTAAGATCTCTGCATTAATATTTTTTTAGAAAAAAAATATTAGCTTTAAGTTCAAATCAATTAGGCACAAACAGAGAAAGAAGCATAACATATGGCCGCTCAGAAGGGTGAGAGGCTCATGCATACCTGCACCGTGGTACATGGCACTCAGATTCTTTGCATGCTCGAGCATGAAGTTGCAGTAGATACCACATTTTCTTACAAAGTACACAACCACCAGAAACACGTTTTTTGCATTGTATTCCATGGCGGAAAAGCCCCTTCACTTTCCGACAGTTTGGGTATTGGCAATGTGCAGAACGGCATTGTGATGCATGCACCAAAAGGTCAAGCATTTTCCTCAGCTGCAAATTTCAAGAACCAATCCTGTTAGAAGAATGCATCTAAAATATGCCATGTTATGATCATAAACCAACTAACTGCCAAATCGGAAGGAAAATAATATATTCGGGGAACATAAATACTTTACATTAAGCATATTTTAATAGTCAAACACAAACCGCCAATAGCATCTCCGAGATATCCAGTTTGACAGAGTTCTTTAGTCACATGTTCCTATGTTATAAAGCCATTTTCAGATGAACACCATTGCTGGTTTTTGATCTGATGCTTATATAACCAAATATATACACTTGCGCAAAAAGAAAGACATAGATGCATATAGGTTTGATGAGATTTCCCCCACTAATCACACTCAACTAATCAAAGAGTTGTCAACAATCTTTAGAGCAAGTGGTTAAAGCTCTCAGTTGACACCCTCCCCTAGGTTGTGGGTTCGAAACCCATTAGGAGCAAATTCCCCCTCCCCTCCCCCTAGGTAGAAATTGTTCAAAAAAAACTAATCAAAGAGTTGATCTTTTTATTATAAAAGGGTTCAATAAACTTATTAAAAATTTACCTGCAGAACCCGTAGTTGCCTAGCCTCCTTATTCTGTGCATCACGTTCAGCCATGGATGGATGATTTGTTAACTTATGAGGATGATCAAAGCCCCCATCCTTGTGATAACAGGAGTTGCACACATCATAATCAGGGCAAACTTCGCAGCGCCAACCTTGACCAGTTTCAATGTCCAGATGACAGACATTACAGGTTGTTACAAATGCAGGGGCAGTGGGATTGTGTAGATGGTAAAGAACCATCATTGAGGAATGTTTAGCCCGCCTTAGGGTATCATACTGATAATGATTCCCTTGACAAAGACTCAAAAATGCCTGCCTAGTATCAAAGAATTCACTCTCAAGAATTTCATCAATATCCTTTGTATCAGTAGGTACATCAGTAATTTCAACCTGCACCAGAACAATTTTCCACAAAATTCAATTAGGAAAGAAAAGAAATCTGCATACAGAAGCAGGCATTGAGCACAAATACTGGAAGTAAACGACTATAATAATCTGGTGAACTAACTGGATAGAGAACATGTTTCTCCCTCTGATTGATGGGATGTCTCTCCCTTTCATCAAGCTTCTCCTCTGTTTCATAGCACCTGTGAGGGGATAAAGAAGCAAACATCAGATCCGTTTATCTAGGACATTTTCTCCTAGTTGACAGAAGAGACTGAATATGAAGAGTAATGTGGATTGCATCATTAGGCTTCTAATATTAAGGGGAGTCGAGTCCTGAAACTTGAAATATAACCAGTTTTCTAGGAGCACAAGGATCATTTTTCTTTACCTAAAATGAGGAGAATAAACTCTAAAACGTCACTTCAAGGTCAATAAACCATCTACCAGGAAGAAATTTTTATACTATCAACATGTCAATGTTCTCTTCTTTTCCCCCAAAATACGAATACTCTTTAGCCAAAAATGTCTGCCCCCACCAGAGGTTAATTCAAAAATAAATTCCTAGTAATAACTTAACAAGAGAGAGCCCATCATTTAACAAGAGCAACCAACAGTGACCTCTTTCACAACTAAAATAGTGGCACCAAGGAGTAAAAGTTCTGCATGCTATCTATTGTTTTATAAGCTGAGCAATGTAACTAATGCTTATATCTAGAATGTAAAGCCCAATTCTGAGCAAAAAATAATCCCAAGAGTTATAGATCTAGCACACCAATGGAATTAGTAACAATTTATGATTTGCATATGACAGTGGGCTGGGCTTATAACTGACAGAATCAGATATAACACATCTTTAGAATGCAGAAAGAGACTGAACCCTAGCATAGATTCAAACTTGCAAAATATAAAAAATAGAAACACTATAACAGAGATGTTTAACTATGTTAATGAAAAAGAGAGCATACTCCTTTCTCATTCAAGTTTGATTGAAAATTAGTGGTTCGTGCTACAGAATCATATACAATTCATAAAAACAAACTGATAAAATTGTTGCCTGCTGGAGTATCACATAAATATAATTCTACGGTCAACACACAGAGACGAGTCAATCATACAAGATAATAATACACAGCTAAATAAAGTAGAAGCCATACTTATCACAAATCTGAAAGTTCTTGCACTGATTGCAGACCCAACGTTTTCCGGATACCATAAGAATACAACAATGGGTGCAACAATGCTGCAAATGAACCATAATAAAATCCTCCTTCATTGGAGAAATGGTCTCACCAAGCTGAAGTGGAGAAAAATAAGGGAAAGTGTAACATAACCAGTTAGATTCCCTTGGGTCATGATATTAAAATCTCAACAATAAGATAGCAAGATTGTAATTTTCACATCTACTGGCTTAGTGCTTTACATAGAACAAAATCTTAGAAAAAAAATAAATAAAAGCAGAAACACTTGAAAGAAGAGAAATTACTTTATGCATAAGCAGCAGATCTTTTGATGCGTTAGAAGAGAGGTCAGACTGACCAGATGCTTTCAAAGATCTTTTTGTTATGGTCTTTTTGATTGTTCCTTTTTTATTCAGCTTTCTGTCATCTTCTTGACAAAGCTGATTTATAAGATCTTCAGCAGCCCCAGGCCAGTAATCACCATCAAAATATGGCAGCCTAGCTGCTGTTACCTTTGCTTTACGTTCACCCATAGTTACGAAGAAATGATCATATAAATTAGTAAGATCAACTACAACGTTTTCCCTGGAAGCTTTCCTTAACATTGCTAAATACCTGAAACAGCATCACATACCATGGAAATTAATAACAATGAATTTATAAAATAAAACATGTGGTGTAAGGAATTGTTGAAAAATATATAAATCTTGACTATTTGCCTCACCATTCTCGCAGTTTATCAGATTTTGGTGTTTTCTGAATTTCTGGATGACAATATATGATATAATCTTCACCCTTTAGTGGAGGGCAAGCCCATATATAGCAACTTGTAAAACCACGCTTCTTGCAATATTCAAGGTATCCAATCTGAAAAATTAAGGTTTAGATCCAATATTTTCAACAATGATATGCGCTGGATACTGATATAATATGTAAAATTAAAATATTGACAACAATTATATCAGTAAGTAGAATCCAGTAAAGGTTCAGACTTACAAGGATTTCATGGTAAACAAATGTACGGAGAGCCTCTCCAGTAGCTGCTTTAACCTCAGGACGGAAATACTTGACTGAGTCTAGATATGACAGATAAACACGGCGCTGATTTGGGAATGCACATTCCGACCCAAATTCTTGAACATACATGCCAAACAAGCATACTTCTACCCCTTCTATCTTCTGAAATAATAAAACTACCTAAAAGAGAAAAACATAACTTATAAGCATTTGATAATTACAACTACAGTGCCATTTTCAGAATATAAGCATATCACACAATCTATCCAAAAATGTTCGGAAAAGGATGTAATACATTTAATTAGTTAATTTAAATCTCCCATACCTTCGATTTATATGGAAATTCTTGTGGATAATTCTCTTCTTGAAAGATTTCAAGAAACCGCGGCTTTACATCCAGCCTTTTGTCAACTGATGAAACAACTCTAACTACAAGTGCCTCAGCACCAGGAACCTGCAAAAAGTCAATGAAAAGATATACAAGTTAATTTCCTCAAGTGTCGAACTCTGAGAAGTCACTGGAAGGTACTTTGAAAGACCAGAAATGAAATCAACAATAATAACAAGAACAAATTCCATATATAGAAGAAAGTTAATGGGCCTATGTTGAAGGAATCAGTAAGTTTAAGTTCTGTCCTTTAGATGAGAAGCTTTGTGGCTATCTGACCTATAACTGGCTAAAGATGGCAAAAGTTGGAAGATCCCAGCAACCCAATTTTCAAAGTTCTAATTATGCAGAAAACAAACTCCATGCCAAAAGATCAATCACCAGCAAAACAAATATGCTTCAATTTATATCACTTCTACAACTTTTGTTTCTTCAGCATATAACTAAGAGCAAGCAGCTTATTTGATCATGGCCATCTTTCTTATGTATTTTAGTTTTTCCCCTTTTTGTATGTATCTGGATTTCAGCAAATACTGAACATCTTTCCACCACATGAAAGTAGCAAAAGGATCACCAAATACAACACATAATCAGCAGTCATATTGAGAATATTAATCACCTCGTCATAACTTTTTCCTTGAACCTTTGCCCTCTCTTGTCTTTCCTGCTTCAGTCGCTTAAATAATCGCTGCTCTATGTGGTCACTAAGGATTGTTCTTGGCAAATCTTTGGCCCCCAGAACAGCACTCTGAGGTAAGGGCTTCCGCTCTCCTCTTTCAACCTCAGCAATATAGCAATTGGGACATGTATATTCAGCTTGCCCACCATCATTCCTTCTACCATTAAATAAAGCACAAATTTGATGCTGCCAAGCCTCACACTTGTCACATTGAACCCACTGCAAAAATTTATTCAGGACAAACAAAAATATAAGAGCAATTGTTAGGGATGACCATGAAACATAATACTAACCAAAAAGTATGTCTTGTATTGTTACTATGTACATACCCATTCTTCAGTCTCTTCATCATTTTTCTTCTTCTCAAGCCTTGCCTTAGGAATGGCAGTTCCATCAACCACAATGCTATCTCCACGAGCCTCATTATGGCATGGAATGCAAAAGTAATGTCGTGTTTCACCAGCACCCACTGTGTAGTACATTGCATTTCGCTTAATGCGACCACCACAGCGGCTGCAATAAATAGGTGGAGGTTCAAAAGTGAGTCTCTCAACTGCACATAACTGACAGGAGTTCTCACTCATTGAGTGCTCCATTGCTTGATGCTTTTCAGCCTTTGCCTTGCTCTGTGAAAGAAAAAAAATGACTATCATCAATATACCATCTTCAGTCACCAAGTCCATATCTGGTCTATCAGGTAGTAAGCTAGTATGTGTTCACCTCCTAAGCTTACCAATGATCTAAATAATGCTATGAACAGTGTCTGAATCAAATCACAGATTTACAATAAAGTATACCTGGCCAACCCATTGTCTGAGACCTGTAATATGCTCTCGAACTTGCTCGGGGGTGAAAAGTTCAGTCAGTGACACCCCCTTTATATTTGGTTTCTCAGACATAGTTCCAGCTGCACCTTCAAAGGACTGTGTAACATTTTCTAGTTTAACTGGGTCAGATTCCTTCTCAATCTTAGCATTTTCTTGCTTACGAAGACCACTAAATTCATCACATATAATTGGCTCACCGTCGGTCTTCTGCTTGCTAATGTCGTCTAAAACATCCTTCATCTCAGTAATAACAGGACTACCCATAGCAGAAATCTTGGTGACTTCCTTCTTCATTTCCATAGGCTCAGATTTAACTGGCATATGCCTGTCAACATGTCTGTTATCATGGCGGTGGATATCCTGAGATATGTGAGTTTCAGCAACAGAACTTGATACTAAAAGACCTTCACTTTTACCAATAACAGGTTGTGAAGAATGCTCTCGCTTCATGCGTTTTAGTGAAGGTTGTATGTCTACAGAAGTGTCAATTGCTGCAGATGTAGCAGTCGTTCTACTTGAAATGTCTCCAGCATTATATGTTTTAGTAGATATACCATCCAAAGAAGGCAAAACAGAAGTAGAATTTAGAGAGGCACGTGCTTTCTGAGCCTGTACAAAATTGTTAACATGAACACAAACACGGCATGCAGGATGTCTACAAGTCTTGTGATGACGAATCAGCATCTTGGAGTGATGACAACGAGGATATGAACATTGCGATGAGTCACACAGATCCATATGAGACAACAACTTTCGCACCATAAAGCAAGAGCCATCACACTTGCCCTCGGAGGCTTTACATCTACGTGCATGGCGAAGTAGCAAAAGCCACCTCACTTGATTCCGGAATTGCCTATCATGGCTCCCACTTCCAAATTTAGAGATAGCACCCTTCGGATTTGAAACATCCAATGAACTTTTTGGAACAACCAATGGACTGATAGTAGATGCATCCACAGATAAGTTGTTACATTGAGCTTCATCCTGCCCCGAAATTCTCTGCTTGAAATCCTCTTGGACATGCTGCTCAAATGATATGTTCACTGGCATTTGAGTCTGCTCTTGTGAGTGAGGATGCCATTGGCTCTGCACAGCTGATTCCAGCAGTGCACCAGGTGAAAGTTTATAATCATTTTGAGGTTCTCGAACCAATTGCTGTTGGTGCAACATTTGTTGAGAATTTTGTGGTAGCGATGAATGCATATCCTGCTGACTAGAGATCTCTTCAGCATGGTTTCGCTGGAATTGACTCTGCAATTTGGGAAGCTGATATTGTTCAGAAGTTTGTTGGTGTAGAACCTCGTTCTGGTGTTCCACTCCAGGTTCATGCTTCACTTGATTACCTATATCAGATGACATCTGGGACTGACTATAACCACTGTTACTCAGCAAATTTTGATGCTGCCGGTTTTGCTGAGGGTGGGGTTGCTGTTGCTGAAACTGCTGTTGTTGGAGCTGAAGGGGCTGCTGCTGAAACTGTTGCAGCTGATTAGCTTGAAGGATATTGTCTCTTGAAGAAACTGGAGGTTGGAAATTCATCTTTTCAAACTGATCAATGGACTGGGGCTTCATATGGGAAGCCAACTGCACACCATGTAAATTCGACGGATTACTTATCAGAGAAGAATTTGTTCTGGACATAGACTGTAAATTAACAGGATCTGAGTTCTGAGAGTTTGTCATATATCCAACAGAGGTTGCTGAGCCATACAAGTTTCCGGACCCAAGAGAATCAGTATTGTTCATTCCATATCCATCACCTGACACACATACCAAAAACAGATTTGCTATATTTGAGAAACTTGTATGTTTCAATAATAAAATAAATTGCATACTCAGATTCATTGTTACTAAGTCAGAAGGAGATAGAGAGACAGAAAAAAAATGTTCATAAGGTCACCTTGCATCAGGGGTCGCTGATGTTGATCCAATTGTTGTTGCAAAGGTTTGGGTGAATTAGCAAAACGAGGGGTAGTCTGATATCCCCCAGAAGTTCCTGGTTCATTAGTAATTAGCATATTGTTGCCCATCATCCCCAATGAACCATTTAGGGACCCATTTGAAAACCCAAAAGTTTTCTGCTGCAAGCCAGACCTGATGCCACAACCCATTTGGCTGCCAAGGGTGTGCAAAATACGACTATTTTGACCACCATGTTGCTTTTGCTGCTGTGAGCAAGATGCCATCGTTGATTCAACAGTTGAAAGTCCACCAACATTATTGGACTGATTATTAATGCTATTATTATTGCTATTACTATTAAATCCAGGAGTGGGGATCATTTGGCTTGCCATTCTTTGCGCACCAGATGATGACATTCCACTAGAAGCAATAAGAAAATTTGCAGCTGAATGTTGATACCCATTAGATATATTTCCTACAAATTACCAATATGTTACCCTTGGTAGAAAATGCAATTAAAATTTAATTGTAAAAGAAAGGTGCAAATTTACCTTCAGATCTACCGAAGGAACCACTATTCATGTTAGCAGTAGGCAACAGATTTCCTGTATTGGCATTCGTAGGAGCTATGCTTGCATTGGCAGCACTCATAGATGTATCAATAGAAGGTGTAACCATGATGCTAGGATTGCTGCTTTGTGACATACCGGGGTTCGGTATCATTGTACCAACTGGTGCTGGTGACGAATTAACAAGCTGAGCATGTCTTTGGTTGTGCGCATTTCTACAACCCCTTAATAGAATCTGTATACGTTGCTCTAAAGTACTCAAATTTGTATACTCCTCCTAGAAAACAAACTTCAAGTGTTAAAACACAAGGGTGGGGGTTAAGAAAGTTGAAGCAAATAGAAATAAATGTGATCAGACAAATGCAAAGTAATGTGCTTCAACAGTGTGGAAGAAACCATATGTATATGCATTATTATCAGGTACACTATCAATAGAAAGTAATAGTTCCACAAGCAGAGCTAGAACATTGACAAGTGACCCATTTATTTACATTTTAGATTTTTAAATATACCTCAAGTGACACTTATCATCGTTCTAACTCTACTTTTGGAAGTGTTTTTTCCACTAGCAGTGTACCAAACAATAGTCCTACACACACACACACAAAAGTGGAATGGATAAAAACATCAGTCAAGAAGTAGATTTACTCAAAACATAGTAATTTGAAGGAAAAAATTAACCTTTGACCGAGCAATCTTAAAAAAACCTTCTTCCAACCATCTGGCAAAATCCTGAAACTTGATCATGGATGCCTCAGAAATGGGATTTTTTTGGCGTGATTTTAAAAACTTAATGCTGGCAAAAAAAAGAGATTATGACAAAGCATTAGTTAACCAAAAATAGCAACAGGCAAATACAATAACAAAAAAAATCTAAGATGGAAATGCCAATCTTGATATATAGATTGATCAGACATAGAAGCAAAACAGAATTAATGATTATATGAAATCAATGACAAGAAAATAATATTCCATTGCATATGATTTACATAGTCATATGCATCAATGTGAATTATAAAGATGGGATCATAACATACATATTCTCCCATGGTACTGAAGTCTTAAGAAGAATGAACAAACAAGGTTTCATTTTACTTCAGTTTTTCTCTGAGTAGACATTCTTACATGTGCATGTGTGTGAGAGAGAGTCAGTGAGCGTGTGTGCACAGAGAGAGAGAGAGAGAGAGCTCCACAGCTTCAAACTGAACTATACAATGGCCCTTAAATTTTCTTAAACAACTATGAATGATGCCGACATCAATGTATATCCCAAAAAGAATCAACATCATATGCAAGTTCATAAAATACTACACAAACAAATAGATAACTACTTCGAAGAAAGGACCTTTTCAGTCTTTCTTCACACAAGCCTCCCTATGAGTTTACGGGAAATATGACATCTAAATCCTACAGTGTTCATGCAGCTATGAATTTTGTATGCTAACTTTTCCGCATATTTAGTAGTAGTAGTAGTAGTAGTAAAACAAATACAAACAATATCTCAACCGAAAGGTGTAATTTACACTGGTACAGAAAGAACCGAAAAAATGCCACCATCTATGACAAAAGAATATTACTAACATGCAACCTAGCATCCACAGCAAAAGCACACCACAAACATGAACAGTTGTACATGATCACATACTAAAAGAAAATGATGAATTGCATATAAATAGTGGTATTAAAGGACACTCAGATAGTATTGACTCAAAGCCCAAGGCATAATTTGTTTCAAATTTCTCCTCAATTTAAAATGAATAAGTTAGCCAACACAAGCAATTTATATAACACAGAAAACAAAAATATTGTTATACAAAATCTTACATTTCGCCCCGCATATAATCACGTATTCTTGAGAGTTCAGGATCCATATTCATCATATTACGAGAACCTCCAGTGCCAAGAACACCACCGGCACTCGCATCTCCAGCAACCCCTAAATTCTGCATCTGGGATGACTGGGGCAGGTTCCCATTTTGCTGGGGTAACCCCCCTTGATTAGGTACCTGCCCTGACATATGCGCCTGCATATTCATTTCCATCTGTACTCCTTCGTTTTTGTTTTCGCCTTATCTTAGTAACTACCACTAGTAGAAAAAACGCATAACTTATACCACAATCTCACTGTAAAATCACACCAGCGACCACCACTCATGCCTTCTTCTTTTTCCCCTCCTCTAATTGTCATTCCACATACAACACTTTTACAGCATATATGTATCTTATGTACCCTGCTTATAGATATAAAAGAAAACAGAATAAATTAAACCAAATTTCAATTATTCAATCTCAATTAAAAAAATCACATTGTTTAACAATGCTGAAGCTGAAATTCGCTGATAATGGAAATTAGGGAAACTTCGGTCAATGAAGCAAGAAAAGCCCCAATTTGGGAATTCCTAGGTGAAAGATGATACTGGTTAGTGAATTAAGTACCACGCAATTTAAGACATGAAAAAGAACATCAATTTCCTAAAGCAATCAAGGAGAAAATGCAAACCCTAAAAAGCAAACCTGAGGGAGGAATGCAAAGTGAAAACAGAAGCAATAACGATGCGACCGGAGCTTCGAGAATTCCGGCGGCAATACCCAGAATCGCGAGGCGATGACGACGATCGTAAAATATAACGGGGGACAAAACACCGCCTGATTCGCACGTGCAAATAGAAATTTACCCCAGCGTTCAATACCGCGCGAGAGAGATACGAGAAAAACAACAAACAAACAAAAAGATCGAAAAGCGTTAGTACGGAGCGACTGGGATTAATTTTTCTGGGATTAGGTCTAAAAATATTTAGGGTAAAATACTCTAATCATCACTCAACTTTGGTCATTTGACTTATTTTAGTCACTTAACTTTAAAAACGTTAAATTTACTCATTAAACTTTATTTTTTGACCTATTTTGGTCACTTTGAATTATTTTATTAATATTTAGATATGAGATGGCATATTTTATTATTATTATATATAAAAAATAATTTAAAATAAAAATAAATAATATTTTTTATTAATAAATAAAAAAATAATTTAAAATAAAAACCGATATCCCAAATATCCCAAATCCCAAACACCCAAATTTTCAAACCCCCTTACCGGTGTCACTCTCACCGGCGGCCACCACTGCCTCTACCGCCGACGACAACATCACCTGCCGCCGTCAGTTCCTCTGTGGCTTTGCTGCCTCTTTCCACATCTCTGGCCGTCAACACCACCGTCAAACCCAGCTCTGCAAATCGCTTCACCACCGCGAAACCTATGCCTTTGTTCGCTCCATTCACCACGGCCACCGTGTCCCCGCTCCACCATCTACCACGATCTTCCAAAACCCATATTAAAACATCAAAATAGAATCACCCAAAACACGCATTTCATCAAACATAGACGGAGAGAGATATAAATAATATAACAATCAAAAGGCTGAAAAAAAATAAAAAAGAAAGGAAGCGGTGAATCATGGACTGAAGCAAACTGCAAAGGAAAAGAGTGTGTTTAAATAAGCGAAGTATTTGAAAGAAAGCGACAGATTTGTGATGTTTCTTAAGTTTTAGAGAAGAAACTCATTTTTTCTTGCAGGAACAAAGGGATAAATTTGTTGGTTTTCATTTTTGTTGCTTTTGTAACCACTCCATCTTCACCGTCGGCGGCAAGTGATGTTGTCGTCGGCGGTAGAGGCAGTGGTGGCCGCCGGTGAGAGTGACACCGGTAAGGGGTTGAGAATTTGAGTGTTTGGGATTTGGGATATTTGGGATTAGGGTTTTTATTTTAAATTACTTTTTTATTTATTAGGGTAAAAATATTATTTATTTTTATTTTAAATTATTTTTTATATATAATAATAATAAAATATGTCATGTCATATCTAAATATTAATAAAATAATTCAAAGTGACCAAAATAGGTCAAAAAGTAAAGTTTAATGAGTAAATTTAGCGTTTTTAAAGTTGACTGGCTAAAATAGGTCAAATGACCAAAGTTGAGTGATGATTTCAGTATTTTACCCAAATATTTACTATATAAAAAGAAAAAAGTTTTAATTGGAGAATAATTATCCTTTTTCCTTTTTCACGCTACGTAAATAGAAATTTGGGAAAACTATACCGGTGGTCCCCTAACTATGTCTGTCTTCCTATTTTGGTCCCACAATTTTGTTTTTTGGCAAAAGAGTCCCTTCCGTCACATAGTTTTCCTATTTTGGTCCCCGACGTTAAATAACTAACGGTTTTGCTGACGTGGCATTTTTTAATATTTTTTTAAGGCTGACGTGGCATTTTTTTAATCATTTCTCTCTCCTCTTATATATTATTTTTATTTAATTTTAATCACCCAATCATATTGTGACACGTGTCAATACACTATTAGGTGAAAAAAAACCCCAAAAATCCTTAAAATCAAACTTGGTGCTACTGGGATTCAAACCCAGGACTACCAACGCACCAAGCATGCGCTTGAACCAACTAGGCTAGGCTGAATATTTGATTCAATTCTACTAACACTTATATTTAAGCTGTACAAATTAACCCAAAGAAACCTAAAAACTTAATTGGTGCCGCTGGGAATCGAACCCACGACCACCAGTGCATAAGGCTTGCGCGTGAGCCAACTATACTAGGCTAGTTACATGATCCAAATCTACTAACATTAATATTTAAGCTGTACAAATTAACTCAAAAAAACCTAAAAACATATTTATTTATTATAAAATTAATATTTATTAATAATATAAGAGGAGAGAAATAATCAAAAAATATTAAACTAATGATATTTATTAATATTATATTTAATATAATAAATAAATATTAATTTATAATAATTTTATAATAATAAATAAATATTTAATTAGTTTTGTTATTATCAATCAAAGTAAAAAAATTAGTTTGATTTTTTAATTTTAAACATAATTTAGTTAAATATATTTAATTTAAAAATAGTACAATTTATTAGTTTAACTTGGTGGTGAAATATTTTTTTAAAAAAATCAATAAGGTATGGCGTTCGAATGTGTTGTTTCTAATTTGTTTCTAATTTTTGGGTTAATTTGTACAGCTTAAATATAAATGTTAGTAGATTTGAATCAGGTAACTAGCCTAGCATAGTTGGTTCACGCGTATGCCTTATGCATTGGTGGTCCTGGGTTCGATTCCCAGCGGCACCAATTATGTTTTTAGGTTTTTTTGGGTTAATTTGTATAGCTTAAATATAAGTGTTAGTAGAATTGAATCAAGTATCCAACCTAGCCTAGTTGGTTCAAGCGCATGCTTGGTGTGCTGGTGGTCCTGGGTTCGAATCCCAGCAGCACCAAGTTCGATTTTAAGGATTTTTTTTTTTGGGGGGGGGTTCACCTAATAGTGTAGTGACACGTGTCACAATATGATTGGATGATTAAAATTAAATAAAAATAATATATAAGAGGAGAGAGAAATGATTAAAAAAATGCCACGTCAGCCTTAAAAAAATATTAAAAAATGCCACGTCAACAAAACCGTTAGTTATTTAACGTCGGGGACCAAAATAGGAAAACTATGTGACGGAAGGGACTCTTTTGCCGAAAAACAAAATTGTGGGACCAAAGTAGGAAGACAGGCATAGTTAGGGGACCACCGGTATAGTTTTCCCTAGAAATTTTAAGACGGTATGTATTTATAATTTATTTGACGATGTGTTTACTTACAGGCGTCTATGAATACTTTTTAAAATTAGGGTATGTTAGACTCTACATCTTCACTCCTTCATTTTCTCTGAGGCGGTTACAAAATTTCTCTAAATTTTTCTTCTTTTTCATCGTTTTTCTTTATCGGCGGCGGCCTTTGGCCGTTCTGCTGATTCTGTACATAAATAAAATTCATCTTTTTCGATGAATATTTCGTTTTTCAAGTTTGTTTCTTGTTTTTCTTCTACTTTGTCGGATTCTTATTCAAATCTGCTTTTATGGCAGTTCTTTTGTCTGCTTGGTAGTAGTTCTTTCGTCTGCTTTTTAGTAGTTTTTGTCTGTCTTCATGACAGTAGTCTGTCTTTTGACAGTTACGCGTTCGAGTGACGAGTATCAACGAGCGCTTTTCAACGAAAGAGGCCGTTCTATACATGCTATGATTCCCTTTTATGGTTGTGCCGACATGCCAAGAACAAGTAGCAGAAGAATTTTGCTATATTCAAAGAGCACTCAAGGCAAAGTTATAGTTTTTCTGGATTTTTATTTCAGAATGTTTATTCTAACAGTATCAGGTCTGATATTTTTACGTTTTTCACACCTTTAGAATTTTATTATTTTGTTATGCATTGTATTTATCTTGTAAAAGGTGTGATTCCTTTGTTTTCCTTTCGTTGTTGAATAAAATCCAGATTCAAAAAAAAATTAGGGTATGTTATTGTGTTTTGGAAAATTATATCATATTTTTTTGTAAAAAGATATTTAATTAATATATGATAAATAAAGTAGATAATTTTTTATGTAAATCACTTTATAAATAAAATCAAATTATAATAATAAATTATACAAATAAGCATAAATACAACACTAATGAAGTATGTGGATACGACGGAAAATATAATAATTTTTTAATCAGGAAATATAAAATAGTATAAAATAAATAATGTGAATTTTCTTAACAAATTATCCCTAAACTGGCTAAACATGAGCCCAAAGATATATTAAGAAATTATTCCATGCACTTTTTATAAGTTTCTAATTTTAGGGTTTAAGTTAGGTTTTAGTATTTTGTGGTTAGATTTTGAGAATAAATTTTTTAATTTAACGTTTAAAGTTTAAAAAGAGGTAAGGATTTAAGGCCAAGAGATGTATAAACGGCGGCAGAACAGCGGCGGCGGCTTAAATTTCGAACAAAAATTATGGTTATATAATTTAAGAGTATTTTAATTAATTTACTTTTAAATTTTTAAATAATTTATAATTATATATTGAGTCTTTTAAATTTTAAATTTTTAAAAATTAAATTAATAGTGTTCATCGATGTTGATCGTTAGTGGCGCTCGTCGAGCGCTGTAGAATTTTTTATATATATATATCCCGAGTGATTTGCTCAAATTACAGCCAAATGTTAACTTAAGTTTATTGATTCCTCGTTTAATAAATTGAGCCCTTTACTTCTTTTGTTATTATTCACATAAAATATTTTCAATTTTATCTGAAATTATAATTTAATTATATTGTTTAGGTGCTCATCTCCTTGTGTCCTGGTGGCAAAGGTAGATGTTCATCATCCCTTGGAACTCAAGTTCGAGCACACGTAATACGTTCATCATCCCTTGGAACTCAAGTTCGAGCACCAGTAATACATACCTGTGCATGCAAGAAAGTTGAAAAGATGTACTAATTCGAATTAAGTTTTGTTTTTAGTTTTGCAAAAACAAGTTAAATTTTGATAATATTACACTCATACAAAGCAAAAATCCGGTCGACTATTACGCTTGAAGCCTTCGAGTTCATCATCCTACACAACTTTTATCTCTTTAAGCCATGTTGTATGCAGGGGGCATGGATCCGGTTTTCCCTCGGCAATTGCCTTCTCAGAGATTGAATAGAACCAACCATTCCTCCACTTGAACTGTTTGAACATTAATGCAACGAACTTAGAAAGAAACAAACAAATTATGATCTTCATAAAGTATTTTCGATACCATAAACTGCAAAAAAATTTACCTCTTTAACTGCTGTCGGGAAGTGGGCCACGGCTCGAGAATAAGCACATAACCTATCCTCCATAGCTTCTTCAAATGTTATACCTTTCTCTGCAGCAGCAGCAGATGCAAGTTCTGCGATGAGGCTTGCTACCTGAAAACGTGGATTTCAGTTCATGTGTTCGATATATAGACGCTTAAACTGCGACAGTGTATTTAACATAATTAATGGTCCAAACTATATACTATAGACAAGAAAGCAGCACCTCGGAGCGGTATTCCTTCTCTACAACGCCTACAGTTGCCCCAGGATGACGAGCTCCAACAAGCATGAATGCGCAAATCCATATGAGTTTCTCCAACATCTGCTTCTGAAATGCTTCTGTGTCTAGAACCTGGTCAGAACTCAGAACAATATTTTGCTCAATAAACCTACAAATTTATACCACTTCGATGACTAATTACTAAATCCATCCACCGGGATCGATTAAACATGCTTCAGTGAAGGTGCCATGAACAATCTCAACCACAAAAAACTCAAAGTCCAGGTAACATAAGATAATGCCAGTAAAAATGTATGTTTTACCTTGCAAGAGAGGCCTCCAGCATGCAATCTGGTAGCTATAGCAGATGCCCATTTCCCATAAGCTGCAGTTAAACCTTCAGGATTCGTGTCGGTCTTGCCGTCAACAGGAGGTTCTCCAAGCTTTGATACTGCAAAATATGCCAGCACCTGGTCTGCATCGTTAAGACCTTTGCTTTGAAGCCATGGCTCCAGCATGCCATTCTGGAAAAAAACCAAATCTGCTACATCATCAACACCCAATGGAATAAATAAATAGACTGAAACACATGACATTAATACATAAAATGAAAATTCCCCCAAAATAATGCATTATAACAAATCATTTCAATGGAATCCAAATCAAAATGTAATTCAGCTATACACATAAAGCTCCAAACTTCATTGAATCATTAATCACCCATAGACAATTAAAACAAAAGCTAATGAAAGATCAACCCTTTCTTGTCTAATTGAACAAAATGAGCAAAGAGAGAGGGTATGGTTCAGGCAGAGGTACCGTTCCAACGAGATTTAGGAGTGGCCTCAAGCACAGCCTCGAGATCATCATTCCTAGTACAAACCAAGATGGGGCCTTCAAAATCAAGCGGCACGGGTTCACCTCTCTTCACCAGCAAATCATCTCCCTTTCCCATATCTTGCAGTGCCTTTCCCACTCTCCCGCCGCCGACAATAACTGCCGGCACCACTTTTGCAGCAGCAGCAGCCATAACAATGGAGCTCGACTTGTTTGATCTAAAAAGGCGTGTAGTAGCGAAAAGAGTGAGTTTTGGAGAAAGGGGTTTGGGTGAATGGGTCCAAAGGAGAGAGGAAGAGCTAGAGAGTGCGGCCATGACGGTGGGTTAGTCTGGTGGGGTTCGGAGGCATGGTTGCTTCGCTTGTTTTTTGTTTATCGAGTGGTAAGCGACAAGAAAGGAGGTGACAACAGGCAACAGCCACTCGATTCTTGGGGTGACCTTATCAGTTTGTGAATTCTATCTATCCGGATGTTAAATCACAGAGGGGAAGTATGGAAATTGAGAGGTAAGAAACAGTCTCGACAGTGCTAGTGTTTATGGTCAGACAAAAAGCCTCCTAACATGTTGGAGCTGCACCTGCTGGGTTATCTGTTCGGCCCAGCAAACCTAGTCTCGGAGAATTAAATTTTGAACTCGGGCCAGCCCAATTTCAAATAAAAAAAATATCAACTCGAATCAGGTTGGATTTTAAATAAAAGAATTTAATTCAAATTGTTTCGATCTAATCTAAATTATTATTTTTTAAATAAACACTAAACTTCATTAAGATAATGAGAAGAAGTACAAGGTAAGCATACGTAGAAGAACAAAGGGTATACAAACATGAACAGTAAAATTAAATCTTCTCATAAGATCTTCATCGGTGTTCTTTAAATCTATCGACATAGCGAAATCTTAGAGTGCTCACTGATAGAGCGCAGATCGTTGAATTACTCCAATCAACAAAAAGAGAGAAAAACGTCTTGGTTAACTCCATAAACAACCAATCCATGCAAGATCGCGCGGTAAGATTCAACTGTAGCATTGACCAGGTTGAAAACGTCTTCAATATCAACATGCCATAGAAGCAGACAAAGAACGTGTCAAGCGGCAGACAAAGAGCAGGCCAAACAGCCAACAAAGGTAAAAAAGAAAACAAAAAAAAGAACAAAAGAATGAAAACAAAGAAAAAAAGAGAACAAAACAAATAATAAAATAAACTACCGTCGGTAGACGGCTAAAGCCGTCACCATTAACTTGAAAAAATTTAAAAATTATTTACAAATTTTCAAGAGAAAATAACTGCCGCAGAAAAAATGTGACAGCGGAGATATAATTTTGATTTTTTAATCTAAATTATTAATTTAGTATGGACAAACAATGATTTATTAAATTTTTAATTTAATTTAAATCGATTCGATCGATCAGATGATGCACACGTCTCTGTCTATGTCTAGTCCACGATGACCATCCTACCAACTTGTAACAGCCTCGAAGACGATAAATAATATAGGAGCTGAGAAGTTAGATGAGGACAAACAACTAAAAACCGCCCAAACATATAGCTACCGACAGCCCAAAACCAAGAACATGACGTGTCTCACAACCTACTTAATCAACCCATATCCAGAAGCTAAAAAACACACACCCGAATATTAAATACATGGCTTCGTAACAGCTAACAAATTACAAATCTGTCTTTTTCTTTTAATTAATTCTCTACCCAGTTTCTTAGGTCTTAGCCGTCAAAAACTCAAACGTGATATACTTTCTTTTATTAAGGGCCAGGGGCTGATTTTGGTGTGATAGTCTGAAAATATTTAATAAAAGTTTTTAATTTTTTTAGAGATCTAATTAAACGTTTTGAAGATTTTATGAGAATATTTTTTAAATATTGAGAGTCTAATTAAAATTTTTAGATAAAATTGTGAGACTTAATGGAAGTTTTAACAATTTTAGGGAGCTTAATTAAAAATATTCAAAATAAATTAAAATTTAATAAAAATATTATAATAAATTTGAGAAGGCCTAATTCAAAATTTTAAAAAGTTTGAAGGGGTGTAATTTAAATTTTTCAAAACCTTAGGGGTGCCAAGGTTTCCCTAAGCACAACTGAAGATCCACCTCTAGTATGGGTAGAGTTTTTATATTTCAAATGAAAAATGTAAAGACTCAAACGCACATAAAATAAAATAATATAAACATTTTTTTTATCACTTAGCCAATTAATTGATTTCAACACATTTCTTTTAGAAAAAAAGTAAGTTGAATTTGTATTTTTTTCATTAATTGTTATAAATAGAGGTTTACACGGATGAATATTAAGTTATAATTCGGTTAACGAACGTGGGTGGTACCACTTGAAGTAGTAGCTCAAATATAAAGATATTGTCTTGCAACTAGCAGATAGCTTTAAATTAGGAATGTTCTTGATCACTTAGACAATTCATGAATCTCAAATGTGATATACCTTTAAAATATATATTATATTTAATTATGATTTTATTCATTTCTTTTAGAAAAAATAAGTTGAACTTGTATTTTTCCCCATTAATTTGTTATTTATAAAGGTTTACATGGATGAATATTGTGTTTATAATTCGGTTAATGAACATGGTTAATTTCAGGGGTTTTATAAATCTCATGAAAATAAATTTGTGTGCATGTGTGGTACCATTTGAAGTAGTAGCTCAAATATAAAATTATTGTTCGACAACTAGTAAATAGCTTTAAATTATGAACATCGTTTATCACTCAGCTAATTAATGAATCTCAAACATAATATACCTTTAAATCATATATTATATTTAATTATGATTTTATTCATTTCTTTTAGAAAAAAATAAGTTGAATTTGTATATTTTTCCATTAATTTGTTATAAATAGATGTTTACATGGATGGATATTAAGTTTATATTTCGGTTAATGAACGTGGTTAATTTCAGGGGTTTTATAAATCTCATGGAAATAATTTTATGAGCAAGTGTGGTACCACTTAAAGTAGTAGCTCAAATATAAATCATATATTTATATTTATGATGTTATCATTTCTTTTAGAAAAAAGTAAATTGGATTTGTATTTCCCCCCATTAATTTGTTATAAATATAGGTTTATATGGAGGGTTTTGTGTTAATATTTCGGTTAATGAAAGTTTAATTTTATTTATTCTTTTAATTTTAACTTTACCAAACAATGAACGGAAATAAAATTTAATTTTCCTTTTATTTACTATCTTTCCTGCCAAGCACACCAACAGAAAAAAAAAAATTATCATCTTTTTACTTTTCTACCACTTTAATTTTCTATCATTTCAATTTTCTTTCTACCTATCAAGCAAAGCTTTAAGAATAAAAACTTGTATTTATGAAGATTTATATACAAGTTCCATACCACTCCACCAATAATAATTATTGATAGAATTTTACGAAATTTATTTTCTATATGTTTTTTTCACCTACATCATAAAAAAATATTAGAATACAAATATATGAATGCCTTAGATTTTACCTAATATGATTTTTACTAATCTTAAGGTAATTTCAAGATAATATATGTTCGTACTTTTCTTAACCATTTGACAATGTACACACACCTTGCAGATAAAACTGATTGAACTCGAATCTCCTAAAATAAACATTATCTTTTTTACACCGAAACCAACTTGTTTGATTCAATTTACATAATATAAATTAATAATATAATAAATTTATTGAAATACGAAATTTGAAATATAATTATAATGCAAGCGTGATACATATAAATAAATAGTTGGATCTAACTTTGAGTGCATTTAATTTAACATGGAAAAGTAGATATAAGCTACCTTTAGCTAAGAATTTCTATGCCATTAAATAACATCCAATTTCAACTCTCAACTTCCAACAAAAATAAAAGAAAGTTGGTTTATTCAGCTTCGGCGGGTCTCTTTCCCTTTAAAACATGCCACTCCCCATGAATGCATGCATCACATTACAAGTCATAATACCTTATATTTTTGCAAATCATCACATTGTGTACAATTTAAAAGTATAATTTTCACCAAGATGGATCGAGGGGTGTTATAAAGTGCAATTGTACCCTTTAAATATTTTAAATTTTATATATGTAATCTTGTACCTTAAATTTACAATATAACTTTCTGAAAATTATTCTTCTGCATCCGTTTATCATACCGTATATGTTTTATGTGAATTCGTATAATTTTGTGATTTTTATGAAAAATAGCAAAACACATTGTAATTCGAAATTTCACTTTCAAATTTCACCCATGTACTTGGGAAAATGATTTATTCTTTAATTCAAGGGTAAACAATATCAGTGGTCACTAAACTATTCATGCTTTCTTGTTTTGATCACCAAACTATTACTTTTGGCAAAAAGTCACTAACTTTACGTTTTTTTCTTTCTATTTTGGTTACTCGTCATTCAAAGACTCACGAAAAAACCAATAGTTTGGTGAGCAATACCGGAAAAAAGCAATAGATTGTGGTGATCAAAATAGGAAAAAGTAACATTAGTGACTAAAATAGAAAAAATGCAACGTTAGTGATAGTTCCGCCAAAAATAATAGTCTGGTGACTAAAATAAGAAAGCGGTAATAGTTTAGTGACCAATGGTGTTGTTTACCCTTAATTCAACTAAAATAGGTGGGCTTCAATAAAGTCTAGAAAAAGGTAAAACGGTACAAATACAAGAAAGGTCTATAAGGAATAATCAAAACTTCAATTGAGCCTTGAAATTAACTATTTTTACCTTTTTAATTATAGTTTCAAAAGCTATAGGATATGAATACTCAATTTAAAAGATATAAAAGATTATTTCTTCACATAAAATGGTTTTGTGGGTGGCTAAGCCACGGGAGAGGAATTCTCACAAATTGGAATAGATTTGGGGGTGGGTTTGGGAATTTTTTATGTGTCCAGATTTAACCTTTAATATTTAGAATTAGAAGTGAAAGTTTGTAAGGTTTTACTTTTAATTAATGGTTTATCTAAAGTATACCATATTTTTTTATTTAGGTACCTAAAGTATATTTTTAGTCAAAATAGATATATAAAATGTTTTTTCGTCAAAATTTTTGTCAAAATAGGCACATAATGTATTTTTTTATTAATGTCACGTGATAACTTTTAGGAACCTATATATATACTTTAGGTACCTATTTTGACTAAAAAATACATTAGATTCAAGTACCTATTTTGATAAAAAAAAATATACTTTAACTATTTATTTTGACCAAAAAATAATCTAAATAACAAAATGAAAAATTTAACATACTTTAAATACTTATTTGTGATATATGCCTTAATTAATCGATTGAAAGAGAAATTAGAAAAGGAAAGGCGTGTTGGTTGTGCCACTTCATTCATAGTACTTTGTTTAAGAGGAGAAATTATATCATAGGCCCGGCTCGCCACGTCATCCATGGTCCCAACCACTAAAAAGTATCTATTTCATTAATTTTTTTCATGTCATTTTTTACCATGTGAATCTATAATTGGTAAAAAGTGTTTTTTAATTTAATTTACAGTAAATCTGAGTGAAGATTCACTCGGTAAAAAATGACATGGAAAAAATTAATGAAATTGATGCTTTTTATTGGTTGGGACCATGGATGACGTGGCGAGCCGGGCCTATGATATAATTTCTCGTTTAAGAGCCTTTTCATTATTAGTTTTGAAAACAAAAATTTTTGTTCGTGAATCCTGCGTCATATATACAAGAAAATTTTACTACGCTCGACGAGCACCGATGGGCACCATTAATGACGAGTACCGATGAGCCTTTTATTTTTTATTTTTTAAATATAGATCAAAATATCTATCTACTCAAAATTACAAAACTCTAGTTTTTTATTCATTTGAAGCCGCCGCCGATGCTCTGCCGTTGTTGAAGACAAGAAAGAAGAGGGTTTTTTTTCAGCTTCTTTTAATCACTTAAAAGCTTCATTTTTAACTATTTTTGGTCTTGTAAAGTGCAGTTTTTTTGTTGATTTTTTTTGCAGCCTCCCGCTGCGGTGGTCACGGTGGTGCTGAAGGTTTACATGCATTGTGAAGCTTGTGCACATGGAATTAAGAAACGTATTCAAAGAATGAAAGGGTTTTTTTTTTCTTCCTTTGTTGATTTATTCATTTAAAATCCATTAAGATTCCGGTGGAATTCAGTCAAATTTTACTGATTTAAATCTCACCAACCCAACACCAATGTTTTATAGGGCAACGACGGCTACAGGATAGCAACAACGACAACAGCTAGAATTTCAAATAACAAAAATTAGGGTTTTGTAATTTATGGGTAGATATGTATTTTAATTTATGTTTAAAAGAAAATTTAAAATAAAATAATATATTTTAATTAATTTAGTTTTTTAATTTTTTAAATAATTTATAATTATACGGCGAGTCATTTAGATTTTTAATCTTTATAAATTGAATTAATGGTGCTTATCGATACTCGTCGTTAGATCGGTGCTCGTCGAGCGTGACAGACTCATCCTCTCTATATATATATATGAACATCGGTTTGAATTTAAAGAGCGATTTATAATAAAAGATGATATATTTTCTTTTTGACAATTTAAATTTAAGTAAATTTATTTATAAAGTGTACACAAATTTTATTCACGGTTTAAAAAATCAGTTTTGAAATGCGTCATTTCAAAATTGTAGTGTGATTATATATGTCAACTTATGGGGAAACTTTGGTGAGAAGAAGCAGTTAATATTCCAAATTGATCTTGAACGAATTTGTCAAAAAGTAAGGATAAGTGTGTAAATCTGTATGTTAATTTATGTAAAAATAGATAAAGAACCCCTCTTATCCGAGTTCTAAAATTTAAAATCTAAATATCTAATTCTAAATCTTAAATTCTTAATCATAAACTAAATTCATAAACCTTAAATTGATAAATTTGTATATTAGAGTATTTTTCACGTTAATATTCTGATAATTTAAAAATTATAGATTCGAGAACTCATTGAGTGATTCTAATGGTAAAGGTGAATATTCCCTCTAAGTGATATGGGTACGAACAATGTAGTCTACAATATTTTGCGTGTTTATTTACACATATGAAACCGAACTAAAATACTACATTGTAATCATTTGTTTAAAAAAAAAACTATAAATTCATTGTGTTTGAATGTCTACTATTTTTTTGTTTTAATTAACTTAAAATTTAATAAACTATAAATAATTTAAAATGTATAAAGAAATTTGTGACAATGAATCTTTAATATAACTGACCATAGTTAAGTATGTAAGATTTTATGTTAAAATGACAAATTTTTAAGAGTTGAATTTATAAAATTTTAGGAAAAAAATAAAGGTACTGTTTGGTAATTAGCGGATAGCTGATAGCTGATAGCGGATTGTATTAGTTGATTGTATAAAAGTGTTTGGTAAAATTAACTGATAGCTTATAGTTGTTAGACTATTTAAACAAGCAAAATGACATATAAGAACATAATTATATTCAATATTTGTTTGAATAGTTTATTAGTTATCAATATTTTGTATCTAATTAATATTAATTAGATTTATAAAATTTATTTTTAATATAATTTTTCTAAACATATTCGAATGATTTATATATTAATTTATTATTTATATAATTATTTTAATATATTTTAATTAATTAATAAATTCAAATACACATATAAATATATTTTAATATATTTTAGGAGATCCTCTCTCTCCTTACCTGTTTGTCTTGGCCATGAACATCCTTTTCCATCTTCTTGATTTGTCTGCTGCAAATGGGATCTTTCTCTATCATCCAAAGTGCAAGAGAGTCAACATTACTCACTTGTGTTTTGCTGATGACTTGTTAATATTCTTTAAGGGAGATGTAAGTTCACTGCTTGGTATTCAAAGTGTTCTTGAAGTTTTTTATGAGATGTCTGGCCTTAAACTCAATGCTGCAAAATCTGAGATATTTTTAGCTGGGGTTTCTCAAGCAAATAAACAAGCTTGGAGTTTAGGCACTGATTTTACTATTGGCAGATTGCATGTGAGGTACCTTGGAATCCCTCTTGTTACTACGAAGCTCACAGTTAAGGATTGTGAAGGCTTGATACTGAAGGTTAAACATCAGTTGGAGCACTGGAGTCGTAGGCATCTTAGCTATGCTAGCCGTTTGTAGCTTATTAATTCTGTTTTTTTTTATATTGTCAATTACTGGTGCAGACAAGTTGTGCTTCCTACGGGTATTATCCATCAGTTGGAACAGCTGTGTATGAGGTTCTTCTAAAGAGGCAAGGATGAGTCAGCAAAGGGAGCTCGTGTGAGTTGAGAGACTATTTGCAAGGTTAAGAGTGAAGATGGATTAGGGGTGAAGAATTTGGGTTGTGAAACAAGGCATGCATTGTTTTGCTCATTAAGAACTTGCTATCTATGGAAGGCTCTTTGTGGGTTGCCTGGGTCCAAACCTATGTGTTTAAAGACAAAATTTATTGGACTGTGGATGCAAAACCATGGTTCAGTTGGAGTATCAAGAAGATGTTGAAACTGAGAGATGAAGTGCACATTTTACTTTCTTCTGGTCTTATTGATAAAAAGGTGCTCTGAAAAAACATAAGAGGAGAAGATTTCAAAGTCTTGTGGCATAAGATTATTTGGTTTGGTCTACACATTCCTAAGCATGCTCTTATTGCTTGGATGACCATCTTGAATAGGTTCCTACTCAAGACTGTCTGCAGCGTATAGGGCTGAATGGGAACCAGCTTTACTTCTTGTGTGGAATTGAAGAAGAATCGAGGGGCCATCTCTTCTGTGGATGTGCTTTTGCTAGCCAGATTTTGAACTCTATTCTGCTTCTCTGCAGCATTAGAAAATCTTTTTGTTCATGGGATGAGGAATTGAAGTGGCTCAGTATGCACTTAGAGAGTAAATTCATGCGAGTGTTTATTCTCAAGCTTGCTTGGAGTGTCTTTGTGTACTTCATCTGAGAAGAGAGAAACTGGAAAAAATTTCGGGGGCGTGCGCGAGATTCTATATGCTTACTCAATTGCATCAAGGATGTGATTCGCATTAGAATTGATAGCAATTATACTTGTTTTACTGATATAAATAGGCAATTATACATAGTTTGGGGATTATGTTTTTGAACCTCACTTGTAATTAACAATTTTGATATGTCTTGGATAATAATATTTCACAACTTATCTAAAAAAATAGGGTGAGAAAAATATTTAATTTAGGTTATTTGAAAATTTTTTGTAATTGATAAGGGTAAAAGAGTCTTTACAACTTTAATATCAAACCTCTAATCTCAAAAAGCTCCTAACATGAGCTTTTTCAAAATTAACTATTTCACCACAATCTGCTCTTTCAATCCGCTGTTCACCAAACAACAATATTAACGGTTTTGACTAGTTAAACCTCTAATTTTTACCCAAACCGCTCTTTACAAACATGGCCAAAATTTTAATATTTTTTTTTAAAAAAATTAAATCTACCCCTGTAGGCTAAGTTAAATAGCTAATCTAAAATGCCCATCTCATTAAAAAAAATATTGGAAAATGGTAATATATTATATTGAGGAGAGCATTTCCTTATAAACCAAACCAAAACAGAGTAGAGAAAAAGCCGCTTGAGGACGGCGAAAACCAGCACTTCCTTCAAGACTCTCTCTGCCGGTCTGCCCTCAATCCTTCGCCCTGCCATTGTTAACGTTTTCACAGTGTTTATTACTCTCGAACTCGGCCTTTTTTTTTTTTTAAGTTTTGATGGCGAAAAACTCACATCAAAACCAGAAGAACGGTGCTGATAATGAAAATAGTGACGCACCCATTGCTGCAAAGCCTACAACCAAGCTGAAACGGACTCGTAAAACTGCTCCCCGGCACTCTCCTCCCAAACGTAGCTCCACTTATCGAGGCGTTACAAGGTAATTAACCCAACATACATATGTATATAGAGTTGAGATCAATACAAAATTATCGCCCGTTCTGGGGATCGGTGTTTCTTTCTTAGCGATTCTGTTGTAATCTTTTGTTGCCATTCTGTTTTGATTCGTCGACGCCTTAATTCACCGGTTTAATTAACCAGGCACCGGTGGACAGGGCGATTCGAAGCGCATTTGTGGGATAAGAATTGCTGGAATGAATCGCAGAACAAAAAAGGAAGACAAGGTAATATTCAAATTTGGCATTTCTTTTTTTTTTTTTAACAATCAAACTAATAATTCAAATTCAATTCTACTGAATTTCATGGTTGGTTTTCGCTTTACTTGATGACGAGATGGAAACTGGACTTAATGCAGTATATTTAGGTGAGTTTTATCACCCTGATGGTCAAATTTAATATGCCTGTCGTAGTCAAGAACTATATATACTTGCCATATACGATAGAATTTGATTGAATTCATTATTCTGGATGTGCTGGTATTTTGGTTAGGTGCTTATGCCGATGAAGAAGCGGCGGCACATGCATATGACTTGGCTGCATTAAAGTACTGGGGCAATGAAACTATCCTCAATTTCCCAGTATGTTAGCTTCACTTTGATCTTTTTTCCCATCATTTTATCGATTCTTGTTTATAGAAATAAAACTTCAAATGTTTGCAGTTATCAACTTATGAAAATGAGCTTAAGGAAATGGAGTGTCAATCCAAAGAAGAATATATTGGATCTTTGCGCAGGTAATACTGAAAAAAAGAGAGTAAAAATACCATTAAATCAAAATTTGATCTTTACAAACATATATATTTAACCCATGATTTTAAATTTTGGTTCAATATTTAAAGGAAAAGCAGCGGATTTGCTCGGGGAGTCTCGAAATACAGAGGCGTGGCCAGGTGAGATTTTTTCCCCAGAATTAAATGCAGAATTGGTGACAAAAGTAAGTTTAATTTCGTGGGGTTTATGGCTTTTCAATTTATTTTGTAGGCACCACCACAATGGAAGATGGGAAGCTCGGATTGGCAGAGTATTTGGCAACAGATATGTCTACCTTGGAACATATGGTATTTTCATTTTGCTTGAATTGCTTCTAAATTTCCCATTAAATTATAATTTTGATCTTTCAAAATTAAGAAAAATGTGTTTTTTTTTTTTGTACATAATTAGATATGGAAACGCTAAAAGCAAAACGATGAGAATGAATTGTAATAAATTGCAGTTGGTTGAGATATTGTTTACCAAACTTCCACAGCCTTGCCTACTCGGCCATTTAATATTTGAAAAAGTCAATTTTACTAAACTCCAACTCTCCACCCAATTCTGCATGCATATTTACTTCTCCTTTATTATATACATTAATCCATTTTATATGATTCCCAGTTGGTTCGCCTAGTTTCATTAATGAATTGTTAACCCTTTTTTTTTTCCAGCCACACAAGAAGAAGCAGCGGTGGCATATGACATGGCTGCCATCGAATACAGAGGACTCAATGCTGTTACAAACTTCGACCTAAGTCGTTATATCGGTTGCATACGCCCGAACCACCAAAGTCAGGCGAATGACTCTGAAAATCTTCAACAAGACGTTAACGGCGACACCGATTCAACCTCGAGTCCTAAACATGATTCTGAATCAGGCCTTTCCATCAAATCTCAAACTTGTTATGCAAGTAATAGACTACTCGTCGATAGCAATGGCGGTGGTAGCTCAGAATCATCAGCACTAGGGCATTTGTTGCAATCGTCCGAATTTAAGGAAATGTTGGAGAGGACCTCGGCAACAATATGTCCATCAACGTCACCGGAACCTGATGTACCTCGTCGGAGCTTTCCGGACGATATTCAAACATGTTTTGATTATCAAGATTGTAGTAGCTACACTGAAGATGATGATATTATTTTTGGCGACCTAGATTCATTGGCGATGCCGTTGTTTCATAGCGAACTTGATGATTGTTAGATTCAAAGAGAAGTTAAAAGGATTCAGGAGCAATACGTTATTAAATATTCAGGGAGAGTATTTGTTTATCTGTACTAGTTCATTTAAATGTAGATAAAGACATTCATTTATCAAATGTTTTTAAATAAAAATAATAATTGGAATGTTAGACCTTGAATTTGACATTTTTGTTCCAAATCATGTAATTTTTTTTTGCCATAGTCATGTAAGATATAAATTCTTCATTTGCTTCTATCTGGTACTGATGGTTTTTCAAATTTCAGTATATATTATTGACACAATAGTTTATTTTATTATTTATATAAATTGTCATCAACATATTTTCAATGATATATTTATAGATTATTTGATGCATTTACTATAAATATTTTACTTTTATAGCCAATAAGACAACAATCAATTGTCTAGTAGGACTAAACATTAGATCTCTTTAAGTATGACCAGATATTTAAATTATGGTATTGAGAATGAAGAAAACTGAGTTGAGAGGGTCACCCCATAATGAACTTTTGTAAAACCCGATCTAGATTAGTCAATCAATAGGTCAGATACAGTATGGTTAAACAAAAAATATTTTACTTTTATAAACAATTAGAAAATTATTATATGAGATTCACTAATTGGTCCAGTGACTAAGTATATTCATATTCTCCTAACTTGTATTGATGAGTTCGAATCCGTTATAAAAATATAATACATTTTTATTTAATAAAAAAGTATTTTAAAAAATTCATTATATAATTTATTTTACCTATTGATAATGGAGTATTATTAAGCTTTGGATGGCAACACTTATCTATTGATAATGGTGTGCCCATACTATGCGGCGGCGTATGAAATTTCAGCTAACCGCATTAAAGTTTGAACTCACACATGTTTGGATAGTATATCAGAGACCGCTCTTATTAAATGAAAAAATTAACTTAACTTAAATTATTATATAATAATTTAGGCTTAAGTACAAAATAATTGTCTAATTATATATATAATATTTTTGTAATAGATGTTTATAGTATTTTTTGGTTAAAATAGGTATCTAAAGTATTTTTGGTTGAAATAAGTACATAAAATTTTATTTTTTTTGCTTGTTTTTAAAGTCAATTGAGACACCTATTTCAATAAAAAATAAAACTTTAGGCACCTATTTCAGCCAAAAAATACTTTAGGCACTTTTTTCATCTAAAAAATACTTTAAACACATATTACAAAAAAATATAATTTAAACATTTATTTTGTAGTTAAGTTAATAATTTATTATATTTAATCTCGAGTTCAAATCTTGAACAATCCTATTATCAAATCATTAGAGAAGAAAACTTTAACTATTCAACTTTCTTACGAATGGTTAAGTTGGGTTAGGGTTGTTATGCCAAAGCCAAACAATTTATTACAATTACATTAAATTAAAGTGAAAATGAAATAAAATATTAAAGAATTAGTTGGATTAGAGTTGATTTAAAACCCCGCTACAATTTGATTGTAATTTTGAATTTGTTGTTATGAATGTGGATTTGGGTCAAAATACGTTTTAAGTCCTTTTAGGTCAGTGTTCCTCAATCTCAAGAACCTGGGCCTCAGGGTGCCTTTGGATTCAAACGCATCTGCGTTTGGACTTTGGAAAGCTAATTGAGAACATACCGTTAAAAGCAATCAAAATCGATAAGAAAAGCAATATAATGTTCTTTAAAAGTGTTATATATTTGTCGATTATTTTATCAATTCATTTGATATTCTTTTATTCTTATGTTTGAATTTAAATTCATACAAGATAAAATAATATGAGCATTTGTAGTTATTAGACTAATTAATGGATATCAGTTCAATTAGTATTAATATTGTTATTGTTATAAAATATAAGAGAAAATAAATCTAAATATGTATATAACATATTGTTTTATAATTTACGAACAAAAAAGAATTCCTATAAAGGCGGATTCTCTATGAAGTTAGGGAAGCCTTGACTCTCCCAAAATTAAAAAAAAAAATTATAGTCCTTCAAAATGTTTAAATTTTCTTTTTATTTATAATAGCACCCCAAAATATTTAATAATTTATCTTAATGACTGATTTTTTTTGAAAATTTATCATTCTTTAGTTGATTCATTTAAAGTTTAATGTCAAGATCCATCCTGAATTTATTGTAAAAATTTTGCATTAAATATATATATATATAATATGTTATATATATCGGAATTACGTTGAAAACACACACTACCGTATTATTCAAGAAAAGAGATTGAAAATCGAAAACCCTAATTCTAGTTCGGTCGTCAATGGCATTGATTTGACCCAGTCTAAGAAAGTTCCGTAAGTCTCCTATTTATCACACCTTCCAAAATTCGGGGGTTCCGTTCTCTTTGGATCTCCCCCTTAATTCTCTATCTCAACTCCAGGGTCCCAAAAGTTCCGTGTTTTGAATTCTCTCTACTCATATACCCAGATAAAAAAAAGCACTCCTTTTTTGCTACCAATGAATATGATGGAAGAACAAGAAGAAACGGAGACAAAGCCACTTCATCAGGATGCAGCGGATAGCCATGTGAGAAGGAATAACCCCAAGAAGGGTTTTCTTGAAATGATGTTAAGACCAATAAGGTGGTTGAGAATGTTGAGTGAAGAGTTGCATTGGAGCTTTGTGTTGGGAGTGGTGATAGTTTACGGAATCAGTCAGGGTTTTGGAGTGGGATTGAGTAGAGTTAGCACTCAGTATTACATGAAAGATGAGCAGAAGGTACAACCCTCCCAAGCACAGATCTTGATCGGGGTAATCCATTTTCCTTGGATTGTTAAGCCTCTTTGGGGCCTGCTTACTGATGTTGTACCCGTTCTTGGTTACAGGAGACGCCCTTATTTCATTTTTGCTGGTAAATTATGAATAACCCAGCCCTTTGTGTGTGTGTGTGTTTGGGTTTCTTTAATATTATTGTTCATTTAGTTATTTTACCTGAATTTTAGTTTCTGATGTTTTATTTGCTTGTTTGCACATTTGACATGTTAAGTTCGTGGCCTTTTCTGATGCCATATCTTGTAGTCTTTCCACCTTCTTCCTGTACTCAAATGCAGTAAAAAATGATAGAAAGCTCACTGGCTTGTTATATGATCAGTGCAATTTTTTTACATTTATTTGTAATTATTGCAGGGTTTCTAGGTGTGATCTCCATGCTAGTTCTATCTCTCCACAAGAATCTGCACCTTGGATTTGCCTTGTTATCTCTGGTGGCAGGAAGTGCCGGTATTGCAATTGCAGATGTGGCCATTGATGCCTGTGTCACACAGCATGCCATAAGTCATCCTTCCCTTGCTGGTGATATGCAGAGCTTGTGTGGGCTGAGCTCTTCTGTTGGAGCATTGTTGGGATTCTCACTTAGTGGCTTTTTTGTTCACCTAGCTGGAGCTAAGGTTTACTTCCTACCACTATTTTAGTAGCTATTGACTGTGACATTCTGATGATTTTTGGATTCATTGACAAATTCAATACAACCAACTCAAACTGACTTGACATTTGATTTGAACAATTCCAACTGAATTATTAATTCTAAATAGTAGATACTATGGTTCATTCCTAGCATTTGAGTAAATTTAATTAAATTATTTGGAAAAAGGAAACCAAACTCTTCGTGCCATTGAATTTCAATTATCTTAATCTTTACAGTACTAAAATCATGTATAAAAATTCAGACTAGTTGATATAATAGACAATAACAGAGAATTGTAGAAAGGGTATTCTGAATAATGTTACCTCTTGTAAATATTACAGGTTCTTTGCCAATATATCCATAATAGAAGATTTTATGCAATATAGAAAATTTGATATAAGCATTTCTTCTTCTTCGGTAACCACTGGAGTTACAGATTTCAATTAATCATAGACTTAGGATATGCTTTCACTTATATGAGTTCGGTAACCACTGGAGTTACAGATTGCATGTGTCATTGATGGTGTTACTTTTCGTGCAGGGTGTATTTGGGTTCCTTATTATCCCTGCTAGCCTAGTTGTTTTGGTTGGAATCTTGTTGAGAGAATCCCGTGTTCGCAACTTTGCTTATGGAAGAGTAAGTAATCTTCCTTTGCAAACCCTGCTCTAATCTCTTGGTTCTTCCCTGCATATATTGAAATGTTGAATTCAAGTCAGGTAAAGGAGAAGTTTCTAGATGCTAGCAAGGCTATGTGGACGACTCTGAAATGCCGGGATGTTTGGAGACCGTGTTTATACACGTACTTGTCTCTTGCACTAGGCTTGCATATCCATGAAGGAATGTTCTACTGGTACACGGATGCAAAAGACGGTCCATCTTTCTCACAGGTAGAACTTTTTTCCCCTCAGAACAAGCAGAATGTTCCGTTCCATGTTTTATACTACATACGATTCATTAATAGCACTGTATCTTTGGAGTAGGCAATTGGGTTAGTGAGCCAGATTCAAGTAGTATGCTGCTCCTAATTTCTGTCGTTTGGCTTGTTTGGCTATTGGATCACCCAAATTTAAGTTATTTTAGGTTCATGTTATTTTCATGTTGACTTTTAAAGTTGATATACTTGCATTGTGTTGGTTATTTTGTGGGTGAACTCAGGTCATCCTTTGCCACCTATAGTAGCAGGCATTGGTCTTGGTTTGGTCCTTTTGTTTCAGGTTGCCTTTTAGGTATTTCAAATTCAAGCTGTTAATATCTATCTTTTAAGTTATCTGGGTTGAGTTGTATTGGTTGGCCAATTCATTCTAGTTAGTGGAGATGTGCCTACTTATGCCACCTTTCTAGACCCTAGAATAACCTCAATTAGTCAACATGAAAATTTTAAAGAATGTGGTTTGAGCATTTTGACTGTTTTTCCCCTATTATATAGGATAAATCTTTTAGTTGTATGCTTTTTGCAGGAAATTGTTGGATCCATATTCTCTGTTGGTGCTATGGGCTCTCTTTTTGGGGTCCTTCTATACCATAACTTTTTGAAAAACCATCCTTTTCGTGATATACTGTTTTGGGCCCAGCTGTTGTCCGGTATATCTGGATTGCTCGATTTGGTATTGGTGTTGCGTATAAATTTGAAACTTGGCATGCCAGATTATTTCTTTGTCGTGATTGATGAAGCTGTCTCTCGTATGATTGGGCGTATTAAATGGATGCCTTTTCTTGTACTCAGCTCCAAGCTTTGCCCATCTGGTATAGAAGGCACTTTCTTTGCTCTAATCATGTCAATTGATCATATAGGGCTACTGTCATCAGCCTGGTCAGGAGGCCTGGTGCTCCATGCTCTGAATGTTACACGAACACAATTTGACAACCTTTGGATAGCCATTATCATCCGGAGCCTGTTAAGACTTATTCCAATTGGGTTCCTATTTTTGATACCTAGAAGTGATCCCAACTTGGCCATTCTTCCGTCTGAGATGTTGAGGACAAAACGGGTTAATGATGTACTTGAACCAGAAAATATGGAAATGGCTTCCCTTGTCTTAGCATCTGACTAGACCCTGGGGCTCTGGGCTGGTATTTAAGGCAGAACTTCAGTAGTACAAGTAATGAGGACATCTCCAAAACTAAGCATCCTATTTTCGTGTTGGAAACTTGTAACAATTATCGATTAGAATCTCTGAGTACTTAGATATGCAGGACACACTCTTTTTTTGTTCCTAACCACTATGCTTCCTGAGGTATAGTTGCCTTAGAATCCTTTGTTGAAGCATCTTACCTTTGCTCAAGGGAAATAGTTCAGGGTTCAGATTATTTGGAACTTCTTGCTTTTCTCAAGTACCACTTTACCCGAAGCATTTAATACCGAGGAAGCATCGGAAATTCAGAGTTCGGACAGATTTGTATACAAGATAATCAATTCCGCTAAGACAGTTTTAAGATAGGGAGCAGGTTCTGTTTCTCTGTCTCTCATTCTCTGCTTGAATTTCATTGATTTCATGTGACCTCTTGGTTAAGTGCTCGTTGTATCATATATACATTTAGAGTAGTAAAAGAGCAATGAAATTATTTACATCGTCAATGCTTTATCAGATGCATCATGCATCTCAACTGATTTTACACACTTAGAATCTTTCTTCATATATTGAAATAAATAGTACAAGGATATTAATTTTACATGAAATTGAACTTGCATCTACTGTGATAGTAGTGTTATCCTCCCCTTTTTTACCATTTACTGAGCCCACTCGGGAAATCTTGAGTGGCTAACCATTGCAGTTATATGTATATCACTTGGTTTTGAAAAGATGGTAGTTATATGTATTATCCAAAGCTGCCAACCAATGCAGTTGTTTTCTGCTTATGTGAAACTGCAACTTTCCTGGGCAAATCCCAACTTAGACCCTTTTGTATCATATATAACCCTTTGGTTTCTTTGCTGATAATTTGCAATGATACCGATTTCGTCTTCGAATGAGAGGCTTGCAAGAGCCAAACAAACCTGAGATGCATCTGTCTTTACAAAGTAAAAGACCCCAGTGATGTCCACATTCATCTCGGCATTGCCCTCAAACTGCAATTTTAGTGTAGGAACTTCCACTTCTTGGTAAGCACTGAGGTTAAAGCAAGTATCCAAGATCGAGAAAGCCGGTGCAGTTGGGAAGCCTGAAAATTGTTTCTGAAACTCTGCCTTCAAGGCCTTGTAGATTGTTGGAGGAAGCCTTGTGATAACGGTCCCAGAGTCGATAAGCATTGTGGTCTTCCCGAAGCTTGAATCTTGCAGCGTCACCCCACCTACACTGACACCGGTAAGGTTGAGGAAATAGAAAGTTGATAGCTTTGGATTTGGGATCATTCTAGTGTACGAAAAAGGATTTGAAGTATTGTAAACTGATGAATTGCCTCCCAAAACTAATGAACCAGAAGTCTCGGATTCTGTTGAAGGCAGACAGTAGGAGAAAAACCCACCAAACATTGCCGAAGTTTGAGAAACCAGAGAGATAGAACTCCTCCCAAGTCCCAACAGACCGGAAGCTCCACCGAACAGACCTTTATTGTTCTGGCCGCACCCAAATACAAAATTGTCCACCGGAGTCTTCCCTAGATTGAGATGATCAATAGCTAGATCACCACGAGTGTAGGATCCGTCGCCATAGCTAACGACATAGTTACAGGTCGGCGGTTCCCCCCCACAGATTCCCGTGTTCCCAGTTGCAAATGCCAGCGACTGACACTCGGATGAATTACATGAGCTTGTACGGTAGGAAGGAGAGGCTGAAGGGTTGAAAAGAGGTTCTTTTTGGTCATAACATGATTTACAAGGCTGACATTGAACCCAAGTCAAGTCACTTCCAGTATCGACAATCACAGTCATATTCCGACCACCTATTTCGACAGTAACAATGTAGTTAAGTGTCCCAAGTTCGACACCAGAAGTTAAGGGGGTTCGAGCAACGGAAACATCTTGTGTTTCAGCAGGTGCGATATTTGTTTTAATTCGGGCTTGCAATGACTGAACTCTTAGATCATCCAAAACCAAGCGTTTTTGAAGCAACTTGTTCCAGTCTCTGTCCCTTCCTCCATAACAATAATCTCGGTGCTTCATTTCCAATATAGTTGCACCTTTCTCCTTCCCTGAACATCCAAAACCAAAGGGGTAATATAATTATGCATAACAATGACAAAAAAAGCAAAACCAATGAGATAAAACCCCATAAATACAAGCAAAAGGCTGATATGTAAGAAAACTAAGAAAACAAGGCACGTATATGTGTATGTAAGTATGGGTTGGATGGTATGCAATCATATCCATTGACCAAAAGCAGAAAAGCCAATTAGCTAAGCTAAACCGAAAGGCTGAGATATTTATTATATAGAATGAAAGTAAAAGCAGATATAAGCTTAGCCAATTATAATTGCATAATCTAATGAAAAGCAAAGTCAAGGTAATCTTAAAGTACAGTTTATATAGTTTTGCAAATGAAAAGAGAGAGAGGGAAGGGCAATAATGGCTGTCTCCCAGCTATGAACACATTTATGGATCCTTTTCCTATTCCTAGCCAGCAGGAAAATGAAAGCAGATACATCGATCCGAAAGTGGAAAATAAAAAACAATGGTGAAGTTTGGGCAAGAAATGTAATGTAATGAGTCTAGTTACAGATACAAAAAAATAAGGAAAGAAGGAGAAGGCTAACTTGATTTACGAGACAAACATGTGGAAGCAAGAGTGTCCGAATGGTGGCTCCATTGGAAGTTGAGGAGCTGCTTGTCTCCATAACAGTGAACTCCATTGTGAGGGTGAAGGAGGAAAGCAACGAGTGAGAGCATAAATGGGAGAAGGGCCATTGCTGAGTCAATACTGAAGAAGAAGAAGAAGAAGAAGAAGAAGAAGAAGAAGAAGAAGAAGAAGAAGAAGAAGAAGAAGAAGAAGGGCTGGCTAAAGGTCCCACTGCTGCATGAGAGAATTATTGGGGGATTCACATGCTATTAGTCTTACTTCAGTACAATACAAAACCCTTGTTAATTTGTTAGGATATATAAATACAAATAACTCTTAACGCCACGCTATTATATTCCTTCTTTTATGTTTATTTAATCCTTCATATATTTATCAATTTCTTGTATCATCATCATGTATGCTTCATTAACCAAAATACATTCCCTAATCAAAATAATAAATTTACATATTACCATGTTTGGTAAAGAGAGGTTTGAGCAAAAATTAGAGGCTTGAGACATAATTAGAGATTTGACTAGTCAAATCCGCTAATATTGTTGTTTGGTAAACAACGGATTAAAAGAGCGGATTGTGGTGAAACCGCTAATTTTAAAAAAGCTCATAATAGGAGCTTTTTGAGATTAGAGGTTTGATATTAGAGTTGTAAAGACTCTTTTACCCTTATCAGTTACCAAAAATCTCAAAATAACCTTAATTAAATATTTTCCCACACTATTTATAAGCTAATCCTAAGCTAATCTTATTTACTTCTTTTTTTTATTATCACATATTTATATGTGTATTTAAATTTATTAATTAATTAAATTATATTAAAATAATTATATAAATATTCGAATATGTTTAGAAAAATTATATTACAAATAATTTTATAAATCTAATTAATAATAATTAGATACAAAATATTGATAACTAATAAATTATTCAAACAAGTATTGAATATAATCATGTCCTTATATGTCATTTTGTTTGTTTAAATAATCTAACATCTATCAGTTAATTTTACAAAACACTTTTATACAATCAGCTGATACAATCCGCTAATCAAATCAGCTATCAGCTATTGCCAAACAGGGCCATAGTAATGTTTTCAATATTAATTGTGACACTTAAAATTTTCACGGACCAAATAATGAGAAAGGAGAAAAAAATGGTTTAATGGGTTATATATATGTATAATAGTTAATGTGAGGAAAGGGACTGGTCTCTTCACGGAATCTACTGTGACAACTTACACCCAATGAGGGACAGACAGTCCCTTTTGGTGCGTTTTTTATGTTCCCCCGCCAGTTTTTATTTGATGTTTTCTGCAATTCGAATATATATTACACAGTAAACTCGGCCTGCCCTTAACGTATTTCAATTCAACCGTCGATGGTATGAGAACAATATCCATCTTATACACAATATCTATCTTTTACAGATTTTGTTCAAGGGTGGATCTGATTCATCAGTGTTGAATAAATAAACAGGAAAAAACATTTTCCAAAAATATATTAGTTATTTATTTTAAATTAAAATACATCTATATGTCATCAAAAAACGGACATGGACAGTAAAACGGACATGTGTATTACCAAATCACAGGCTTTCTTAGACACATTATCCATCAAGGATTGCAAGGGTGTTGGTGCATTAGTGAGACAGATAAGCTTCTATTTCCATGGCTTTCATCCAGATGATGTCTTTTAGTTAACTATCATATAATCCGCAAAATCTGACAGGCCGACCGAACCAACCATTGTTTCATAACTCCAGTGGTAAAGGGGAAGCTGAAATGGAAGAAGAGTATCATCTACTCTGCTTTCAGTTGCTTTCCTCCTGTATGCATTAGTGCAAGACCAAGGGATCCCACCATCCCAGCCACATAACCAGCCATAGCTCCATAACTCACACAGATTGGCCAATCCTACCAAGGGAAGGTGATTGAATACGTCAGGCAATGCTATATCGAAACAAACAAGTCAAATCCCTATGAACCTTCTCACCCAATAATGATGTAGAGATAGGATACTCTACTCAACAAACATGAACGGTATCTTACATACCTGACTAAGAAAGAAAGGAAAATGACGGTTCGACTAAGAAATTCAGGCTTCTAAAGGGCTGCCTGATGTCGGTCATACATTAACAAGGCAACAAGAATCAGCAAAGCTGTGCAGAAAGAATGTTTCTGAATACTAGTACTTTACAAGTATCTGGTGCAGAATGTAGGGAAACAACAAACCTTTCTCTTCATGAGAGCATATCACACAGCTATACAGAGTAATGCAGTTCCATCTAAAGCCCCCAAGTGTAATGTGGTCCACATGCATGAGAATAATGATTGGCATATATACTCAAAATACAGTTTAAGTATAAGAAAGACTCTTTAACTCATCTATGAAATCACACATCTTAAACCCTCAAAACAAAGATCTTCCATCTCAGCCAAAGGATGAAATAAATCATACACAATAAAAAACCAAGAATGACATCAACCATAAAAGCATATGCCTGAATATATCCCATAACTCAAGTGAACAAAGCAAAATCACGTTGGCCGCTTTCATAAATCACTCCTTGACAGAAATGCCACCTAAACAAGCAAGATTAACATAAAAGGGAAGGCATACTTTGATTACCCTAATGTTGGACTGTTAAAGAAAATATAGGCCCAGGCATGCCACCAAGAACTTATGGAAGAATTCAACCATAAAAAGGAAGAGGTTCATAGTAGGGAAAAAGGTAATAGTGTATAAAACAAGTATCCAAAATTGAGCACAGGAATGAATGTAAATCTCAATGAAAAACCCTTTTGTATTTTACTCATTAGCGATAAAGAAAGGCAAGAACTTAAATTTGATGTGAAAACCAAATTTTAAGTCAGAATGAATTAAGGGGAGGAGAAGCTACCTGCCAAGGGCGTTCCCAATCAAGTGGCATAGGCCAAGCACCAAACCAAGCTCCAATAACAGCTCCATGTGCTGGTAGACAAAGCATAAAATCCAAAGGTCCTTTTGGCCTAAGAGAATGATACCAAACATCTATATCAGCAGATACTAAAAGTCTAAAACCCTTGCACAAAAACTGCATTTCAATCAAACAAAATTCAGGTAAAACGAATGCCTAGATGGATAAGACATCAGCCTCTTTTATACGGATAATCAGTTTTTCTATTGAAACATTCACCTAGTACTCCAATTTACATTGCAGGCCTAACTATATGAACCATAAAGCTTTGATACTAAAAACGGCATGTTGTGAAACTTTACTCTCATATCTACCTGTGAGCTCAACCTTTAGATAACAAAATTTCCATAAAATGATTAAGCCGACAAATTGCAATAAAGTTCTAAAGGCCACCCTACTGCATGCTCTTTGACTCAACCCCCTCCCCCTCCTTCTCCACACACAAATACGCCAAATCAAAGGTAAAACTTTGAGAAGAAAGCACCTGTACGTTGAAAAAATTATACATGTTTCAAAGAATGAAGCCAGCTGTTTTCACCTGTGAGTTTCCCCAAACTAATAATGTAATAATATGGTAAATACAAAAATTGTTACCAATACCAAGTCTGATATACCTTGAAAACAGAACATATAAAAAAGAAGCACAATGCTCGTGGGAAAATGCGGAGCCAGCATTTACACAAGCTGTACATGCAAGTCAGCATCTACAAGAAACACTTACTTTGTACATGCAAATATGCGATGCCAATCTGTCCAACATGAACCATAAACACAAGCTGTGGGCACAAACTGCAAAAATGCACCAAAACATAACTTAGTGTGTGCATGGAGTGTAAAGGTTCACATTGCTGCTAATTTTGAAGAACAAAATACAACTAGAAATTCAAATGATTAAATGAAATAAATATATAAAAGGAAACATATCGGAAAATATACTATAAACAGACAAAGTTGTATTTAAACTTGGAAACTCACAGTCAACGAAGACATCAGAAGAGACCAGCTCGCGGTCCTTTCAAAGTATCTGCATCCAACAAGAGAGAAACACAGTTAATTCATGATTTTGAAATAACTAGCTTCTAAACCATAATGTTAAGGATCACTTACTGCAATCCGGCAGGTGCCCCCAAAGCTAACGCTCCAAGCACATTTAATAGAACCCCTAGAAATCAAAAGGCCTACAAATCACACAACTATATTGCAGAAATTATAGTATTCTAATGACATTATCAGCTCAACACTAACCAACAGGAAGTCCCAGCAGACCTCGGGCAATAGCTTTCAAATACTGTAAAAACCCAACATAGAACAATTTAGTAAAACACTTAAAAAATAATAAAAGTTCATTGCAATTGTTGGCTAACCGAGCATTTCTCCGGTTTCTGTCTAAAATAACTGAAAAGAAGGATAACAACTGGGAATTCAACAGCCTATCAAAGAAGAAGAAAAATCATTAAAAACAAAAGGAAATTAGAGACAATGAAGAAAGTAAAGAAAATTGAGGGGGGTAAAAAAGGGTACCCAGATCAAACGAAGAGTGGTGGTGGGATCAAAGATGAGATTGATGGAATAGACATTGCGGGCCACCCAAAATCCAACGGCCAAGGCTAGTCCGCAGCAAACATGGATCAGAAATACTTGGAAAGATGATATTGTTGATTGGGAACTCTTCGCCAACTCCTCCTTCATCATTTACCTCTCAGATTTTCTTTTTTAAAAGCTCTAATTGGGAAAAAAGAAAGTTTGATACTTCCCGTCGGTGAGGTTTTAGCCGGGACGAACTTCGGAGGATTTTCAAATTGCTCGACTGTTAATTTGCCTTTAACTTCCGATCCGATCCGACTTTTGACGGTAGTAGTGCCCATATATTCGGTACATAGTTTGTTCTTATTGGTTTATTAGTCAATTTACCCTTGAATTTATACCTGATTTCTAGATTTGTCCTATAAGAATTTTTTAATAAAAAATTATCCATGCGGAATAGGGGCGAGCGTTCGATCGAGTCGAGTCGAGTCAAAAAATTTCGAGTTATTCGAGTTGACGAGTCATATTTTACAACTCAAACTTTATTTGAAATTTTTTCGATTCGAGTCGAGTTTAAGAAATTCGAGTCGAGTCGAGTCAAGTTTTCGAGTTTCTATAAAAATTTAATTGTATTTATTTATCATGTTATAGTAGGGTTTGGTTCCAATTTAAACTCTTTTCTCTAATCATATAAGATATGCACATATATTTTTTCACATGTGACAATATTTCTTCATATTTTTATATATCAGTATGTATATATCATAAAAAAATAGAGGGACTCGTCTCGAACTTAAAAATAAATCCACTAATTACTAAAAATTTTGAGTTATTCGAGTTATTCGAATTTCCATTTCACAACTCAAACTTTATTTGAAATTTTTTCAAGTTATTTGAGTTTATGAAATTTCGAGTCAAGTCAAGACGAGTCGAGTATTTTTGCCTCGAGTCGAGTCGAATTATTCAGTTTTTTCGAGTCGAGTCGAATTTTGCTCACCCTAATGCTGAATCGATGATGCTATCAATTCGTTCCCAGTTTACTTTAAAAAATACTCTACCAATTAATAAGAAATTTTTTATAGAATGTTGTACATTTTTAGGGTACAAATAAGAAAATAAGAAGAAGATAATTTACGTATATCTTCCGACTAAAAATTAATTTTAAAATCCAATTTAAGAATCGAAGTATAATTTAAGAATAAGTTTTTTAGAAAAAGGCTTTCTTATTTATAAATAAATTTCATAAACTCCCCTTTATATCAAGTGTATTGTTTGAGATTTATTTTCGAGAATACCTTTGTGATTGAGTATTTAGAGACTGAATATGAGAGGACCTTTCAGATCTATTTTATATCATAAACACCATTAAAATTTGAATAATTTATATTGTTTAAAAGATTTAACGTCTCTCGTTAAATCATATACTAATTAATACTTTTTATTTATAAATAAATAAATAAAGAGAGCGGTATAAAAAGTATATATCATCTATCATAATGATTTAAAAAAATTATTTGTTGGGCTAAATTGGGCGTACTCTTGTGAGGTATGATACTACAACTTGAGATCTATATCCTTTTTAGTGCAGCATGATTTAGGTCCAAAATGATTGATACTTATGTTTGGTCCAGCAGATCCCAAAAAAAAATGCTAAATACATTGTTAAAAATTAGATTTATTTTTGCTCCATTTTTTATTAAATAGTGAATTATTACATTCTTATGCCGGAATTTAAACTCGTACAAGATAGGGTAAGATGAGTATCTTTAGCCATTAGACCAATTAGTGGATCTATGTTTGCTCCATCTTTATATGTAAGAAATTCGTTGATTTATAATGTATTTTTTTTATAATATGCATCTTTGTCTTATAGTCTGTGTTCGGGATGTGAGGTTGTCCTTCTTAATAATATCGTCTTCAAAGTTCGAACTCGTGTCCTTTCCTTAGAAACACAACGTGAGAGTTAACTTTTTCAATTAATATTTTTTTTCATAGGATAACTTTGAAAAAATCAGCCACGGTTATTAGTGGTACAATTGAAATTTCTATATCAAACGAATTAATACTTTTAATTTTTGACGTTCAATTGAATAAATCGGCATCTGATTCGATGACTACTTTTGCTTAACTACCACTATATTACTTTACCTTTGTTGACCAACAACATTTCAATGCCTTTAGGAAAATGAACCTAATTATTCTACTCTTGCATCAACCTGATTTTTTATACAATTTGAAATACATTGCATGTTTATTCGTCGTATTTAAAATTGTCATGTATTTAATTTTTTTTTATTTACATACATAAATAGCTAAATCCACCTGACATTTTATGTTGCCCCCCTAAGATTATTTTTTCACACGCTATTCCCTTGTACGTTGGAAAAATAATATAAACCATAAAAAATATTCGATGGTTATTGGATAGAAAAAATGAAGCTTTTAAAATTTTATATTTTCAATCTAATAATAATACTTTTAAAAAATGGTCTAAATCTTTCACAAGAATCTTGGTGTCTCCACTAAGTTGTGATTCCATTTTCCATTAGCATTGTAGCATTAGCAGCTTAGCATAACATTTCTTATTTATATTCGAATTCAAATTCTTTCATGTATACCTTTTTAAAAACAAATAAAAGGAATGGAATTAGACATATATGTACAGTGGCAGTTGTAGGTGGGATTGAGGGTGGACAGGTGACCACCCTAAATTTTTTTAAAAAAATACTGATTATTTATATTGTCGGTTGTGCTCATCCTATAAATCAAAATTTTTTTTATTAGTTATTTATTTAATGAGCGTACTCACCTTAGAATTTTATTTGTTTGTACCTATTTACATACAAAGAGTTTTATGTTGTTAATACTTAACATGTGTTCCCACTTTCAAAAAAATTTATGGATCTGCCACTATATATGTATTTCGGATTCAACATTTGGTCAAAATTTTGAAGCGAAATTAGAACATGTAGCATGGGCTATATAGTATCTAAGTGGTAATCAGTTTGATATCACTTAAGTAGATTTTAAGTTCGAAGTTTTTGTGTATACAAAAAAAAATTTTGCTGAGAGACTCACACATCACAACAAGTATTACATTTTAACTCGTAAAAATTGTAATTTGAACCGGAGAATTTATTTTTAGCTCCACCTCAAATTCGACATAAAATACTTGAAACTTCTGTAGACAACGACATTACAGCAAAATAAATGACTTAAAAACACTCCACATGAAAATTGATGAAATTATTGATCCAAAAAGAATAAAATTTTTCTGTCATTAACTATGTCATCTTATATGACTCATACTAAAAAATACCTAAAAATTAAATTTTAAGCCCTAACCTTAATTTTCATATCCTAAACCTTAAACTTTAAACCCTAAAAAATACACCCTACCCCTAATTCCTTACACCCTAATCTTGCCCTAAACTCTAAACCCTAAACTCGCTATTTTAAAATAGAGGCACCAATAGGAACATAGTTAGGGGTAGACGATTTTCATTATTAAAAAAAAAGAGAAAGAAAACCGAAATTAAAATTAGTTTGGCATTTGCTTTTTGCTGCCACATTCAGAAGATGCTCCTTTACCAATTACCATTGTCTTCATATTTCAGTAATCCCTGCATAAATAGTTAAATGTAACACTGCTCTTCCACATCTTCACCAAGTTGTCTTCTTCTCTTCAATTATAAGAAGAAAAGATTTTTTTTCTTTGGTAAAAACTATTAATTGAAAGGAACGACGATGAAGTTTCTTGCATGGTTCATAGTTTTGTCATGTACAACTGCCCTTTCATGCAGGAAGCTTGAAGGTTTTCCTTTATCAAACTCCCGAGATTTCAATCTTTCAGGATCCGTTGTTCAAGAACACGACCTCCATGGTAAATCTAGAATTCCATTGTTTTTCATTTCTTGTCTGTTGAAATCATTTTCCCTGAATCCGGTCGGAATTCCAGTGTTGAAACATGCAGATCTCAACAGGACGGTTGTTAGCTCGGCAAAAGTCGACGACAAAGACGAATACTACAAGCAACATCACAAAATTTTCCAGTCGGAGAAATCAAAGGGTGGAAAAGGTGCATACGGCGGTGCAAATGTCCCCCACCATCCTGGCAAGAAAAACGCAGCTCCCTCACTCCTCAACCCACCTTTCTCTCTGTTAACTGTTATGTTACATGTAATCTTCACCCTTGTCCTATCTTTCCCAGCTTTGATTCTCAGCATCTTTTAACATCACCTACATCCCCACAAACAAAAGAAACAAGACAACTGACAGATCCTACTTTGTTCCTGTTTGTGGAGTTGTTTGTCTTTTTTTCTCTCTTTCGGATGAAGCTAAAACCCTTGTCCTCTGTATTTTGTTGCAGCTTGTTTCTACTTTCTATGGATTTGTTTATCATTTAAATAAAGGTTTTGTTATTTATATACATATGAATATGAAGTAAGAAATCTCTGTCTTCGGGACAGACATTCAGACTTGAGAAGATGATTTTGTAGACAAAGACACTTAAAAGAGGACTCTGAAAACAACCACCAAAAAAACAGAGGAATTTGAACATCAGATGTTGCTAACATTGTGAGCTAACGTTGTCATAATATTCAACAACATCGATATTGAACCGAAATTAGTAATACAACTTATGTCCAAAGTTTTTTCCCCTGTGCATAAGCATATGGCTTGTAACTAGTAAAGCTTGGGTATGAGGTGCATTTCAATTGAAATGTGAGACCTTAAAACATGAACATGTATGAAAAAATCGGGGAAGGAAACGTTTTGCAGGTCTGGTACAGACCAGATTAGGGATATGTTGTTTCTATATGTGGTTTTTTCCCCTTTAAAAGTCATAAAAGAGCTTCTCAAACACTTTCATGTGTTCGGTTTGCAGGGAGATGGCAACCGATAAGCTCCCATCGTTGTTCGGGCTAGGTAATACGAAAGATAACCCCTCGTAAGGAATCCCGCCGGGACCCATAAATATAGGCCGGCCCCAGCCGAAATCTGCATCGTGGATTGGTAGTCTAGCCCAGCTAGTAATCCCAAGGTTTGGACACTTGAAAGTATGTGCACCTCGAACCAGGGCGGATAAGTCTGGCTGAAGTTCTAGGTAATCAAGGGCTGACTTTAGATATTCATCGTCCATCCGAACCAATGCATCGTGGATACAGCTTGCAGCATACCATGTTGGCTTTGATATTAGATCGCCTGCCACTGCAATTGGGGTAGCAGTGAAGATCACATTTCCAAAGTAACCAGGTGGGAGTGGGGGGCGCAGCCTAGATCTTCCATCCGTGGCAATGTACAATTTGGTCCCTTGTTCATCAGTAAGTCCACGAGCCTTGCAGACCGATCTCCACACGTGACCGGACAACATCTCGTATGAACTATAGTTAACATTGTTCCCATCTTCCTTGCACTTGGCTTTGAGTGCATTGAGTTGTTGTCGGGTCAATTTGAAAATGGAGACTGCTGTGCTTTCAGGACCTGTGGACTCAGGTGCAGTGTTCAATGCTGGAGGAGGTTGATATTCAATGTGGTGAAACGCAGGTTGGGGAGGATCCCGGGCACGGAGAAGGGTCCGGTCGATGAACAATGGAATCGTAAGGTCAAGACCACGAGCCATATCAGACCATGTATTGATAAAGTGGAGACCAGAATATCCATCTGCTGCATGATGTTGCATGCCAACACCTAGTGATGCTCCGCCACATTTGAAATATGTGACCTGCACAGAATCAAAAACCAAAACCATTGTATTGACTGAAATCTGTAATAATTGCTGCCAAAGTTGTTCAACTAAATGCATGAAAAAGAGGCAAGAGCATGAAACCTAAGTATTGATTGCTTAAAATGAGGATAAAACATAATGGCCCGTGCAGACTAGTGTATGAAATCAAATCATTGTAAATGTTGAAACTACAAAAAGGCATTAATAGAGTAGGATGGTTGGCTGCTGTTTCACCTACTACAACACTAAAGTTTGTTTCCTTCCATTAACATCACTTTCATTTCACCTTTTTTTATTCAAATAAATTAATTTATGGATTAAAAAAACACCAACAAAAGCATCAATCAAACCAAAATCAAATTAAACAATAACTTTAGCGAGTAGTGACACACCATTTAAAGATTCCATTTAAAAACAGACTCCCAAATTCATACTTTCTATCGAAAACTAATGTGAATTGAGATTAAAATGATATTATTTATCAATATATACAATTTTATTTATAATAAATTGATTTGTTTTTAATATATTGTAATTTTTTATTATATAAATCTTAAATAAATTTTAGGAAAAAAACATTACTCTATAACTTATAGCATATTGTTCTCTCCTAAATTTGGTATTTTCTTTTAAATATAATAAAGAATTTTCGGATGAAATATCTTATGTTTGGATGTGGGTAAAGAAATTAAAGGAAGACAATTTAAGGAGAGGAAAACAAGAACCTTAAAGTTGTTTATATAGGGAGAGAGTTTAGTGTCGTCCTTTTCCTAAATGCTCAAGTTTTATTTATCCAAATTGAGAAAGCTGAAAAGGAAAATATTTTTCAAAGATGTTAAATATATCGATTAAATTCTCTTAATCTTTTATCTAAACTTATCTTTGCCTTAATCTTCTTTTAAAAAAACGCAGTTTTTACGTGAAAGCTAGGTGAAAATCATTACCTGCAAAACCAAGAGTGGATAAGTGGAGATGCCACCGGAATAATCAACGGTTGGGATGAGCTGCCGGAGCTCCAAGGTGGGTGCAAAATCACCAAAGTCATCGATCACAGAAGTCGTTTCCGCCTCGACAAAGAGCACCCCTTCGGCATTGCAATCGATCTCGATCCTTCCATCCTCGTCCCTCTTCAGCCGCCCCGCCATGGGGTAAAACGGCACCAGGGCCTTGCTCAGCGCCTCCTTCATCACCTGCGGGTCAAAGAAATTGGCCGCTCCCGTCGGCCTGTAGAAGTAAACGCTCGGGGTGTGGAACCTGGGTACCACCAGGTCCACGTTGGCGTTCCACAGGCTCCGCCGTGGGGTCTCCCCCGCCGGCCGTACCATTGTCGATTCCTTCACGTTTACAATCATGGTTTTGGGTGCTAGTGGGGTCCTCAGGAGGAAATATGATTTGTTGTTTCTTCTGCCTACAAATGAGTGCGTTTGATTGAGTACTTGGAGGAAAATTACAAATAACAAAAGATATATATATAGAGAAAAATATTACAAATATCAAATCTATTAAAGCAAACAATGAAACATGGTGGAAAACAAATTAACTAAAAAGCTATAAACAAACCTGAAAATCAATGCAAATGCAAAGGAGGAGGAGGAAGAAGAAGAGATTAAATGGGTGAGGAGTTGGTGATCGCAATAAGGAGAAGGTTTGAAATAATATAAGCGTGGAAAAGGCAAAGGAAAGGAAAAGCAAACAAATGCGGCACTTCCTTTGTCAATCACCTACCCCCGCCTGCTGACATTGACCATTCACCCTTCTCCACCTTAGCTCCCCTTTTAAACTTTGACTTCTCCAACTACTTTTATTTCCCAAACTAAAACTTATAAATATAAATACTATGATTTTATTCGATATACTGACAATGAAAAAAAATTATATTTGTCTTAATTTTAGGGTTTAAAGATTTAACTTAGAGTTTATGGTTTTTAAAATTTAGAGTTTACGGTTAGATTTTATGGTTTAAGCTTTAGTGTAATATGATTAGAGATTTAAGTTTTAACACATAAACATTAAAATTTAAATCACCAACCCATAAACTCTAAACACAATCTTTATACCTTAACATTAAAGTGTTTGCTAAAAAAATTCACTGTCGGTATATAAAATAATTACCTATATAAATATGATTAAACACAGTGATATTTAAGCAGAAAACACGGTCAACTCTCCTAGTATTTTTCATTTCTAAATGCTTAAGACTAATCCAATTTTTGTGCAAAACGTCAAACATATCACTAATAAATTAAAATATTGTAATGGAATTCTTTTATATTTCTTATTTTAAATTGTCTTCTTCCTTGTTAATGCCATTTTTAATTTTTTTACAACGAATGTTCAAAAATAATATACGTTGTTTTAGTTTGAGCTTTAAAAAATACTTCTTGAAATGTTGATGCTTATTTTCTTTAATTGTTGAACCAACACACAACTTCATTGACAACAATATAAATTGAGAGAGAAATTAATAATACATTCGATCTAGTCATTCAATTCAAAACCAACTTCCATATTGACGCGTGTTCTCATTATACATATACACATAGATGACCATGTTCATTTAATATATATATATATATATATTAAAAATAAGTCAATTGACTTTAATTCAATTAGTATTGATATTAGGCTTATTAGTAAAAAAATGAGTCTAATCTATATTTTTTTTCTAATTTGATGCCTAATATTTTTTTGAACAACTTTGATGTCTAACATTTTATTCCGTAATTCAAATTAAATTTCTCCGCCAACGGCCGTAAAAAAAATTTCGTTAACTAATTATAACATGACATGTGACATATTTTATTTATTTATTTATTTATTTTCTAAATTACTTTAATAATATGAACTTCTTAAAAAATTTCAAAGTTTTTATTTCTTTCAATCAAACTCTCAAATCACATTTCTCTCGACGTCCGACATCTCCGCACATCGGCAGTTTGCTGTTCACCACCCAAGCATCGAGTGCCTCACCGGTTAGCATCCCCCACCCACTAGTCAGCGGTTAGAAGCCCAATCGGTCTTTTTTTTTCTTCATTTTTGATGTTTGTCGACAAAGCAATCGATGGTTCATTCGCCGATTTTCGACGATGGGATCATGGGGCTTTCAGTAGTGGGGGCCGACGAAGGCAAGGGTGGGCGCCCCGGTGGTGGTTGAATCGGTGGTGGGAGGAGAAGAATTTATGGATCTATGGTTTGAGTTTGGGTTTAGAGAAATTAAAACTTTTGGTTTTTTTTATAAAATTAAAGATTTTCTATTTAAAAAAAATAAAAATTAAAGAAAATGCAATAATATGTCATGTGTCGTATTTTTATTGGATAACGAAAAAAAATTAACGTCTGTCACAGAAAAATCAATTTGAGTTACGGAATGAAAACGTTAAGCACTAAAGTGACCCAAAAAAACGTTAGGCACCAAATTGAAAAAATGTATAGGTTGTGCAATTTTCTTTTTACTATTAAGCCTTGATATTAATATAATTTATACCGTTAAGATTTGCTTGGTAAATAGAAAGGAAAATTGGAATGATGAAAATTGAAGTAATGAAAAAATAGAATGATAGAAAATATATATTTTTTATCGGCGTGTTTGGTTGAGAGAAAAATATGATACAAGTGATTTAAATAAAATTAGCAGACTAAAAATTTTATTTGTTAAATTATGTTAGTGACACCAAATTGCTAATATATTAACAAATAGTACAGTAAACATTAATTTAATATCGAAACAATTGAGATTTAATTTAAGGAAAATACTTTGATGCACAAGCTGTGTAAACTAAAGTTTACACAAGCCCTTTAATTTTAGGGTTTAGGGTTTAGGGTTTTATGTTAGGGTTTAGGGGTTTAGTATGTAGGGTATATAATTTAAGGTTTATGGTTAGAATTTAGAGTTTAGGGCTTAGGGTTTAGGGTTTAGGTTGCTAGGGTTTGTGATTTAGATTTTAAATTTTATAAAAGGGTTGTGTAAAAAAAATTTACACAGCTTGTGCATCAAAATAAAACCCTTAATTTAATTTAAACTGGACCAAAAATAACAAGTTGATGAGTTAGATTGGAATAAACAAAAAAATATAATAGAATACAATGTATATCCATCCATAGAAAAAGGTAAAAGATTTGAACAAACATGTAAGCAGAAATGGAGTTGGTGAGATGGTGACTCCTACGGGAGAGGAGAGTCCGATCCTTGTTTCTTGCCTTCCAACTTCATTCACCAACTCTTATCTTCCTCAAAACAATATATTATCAAGCTTGGTGGGTCCTACTTTTCCATATTATTGCTTTGTTTGGTGAGACGGAGTTGAGCCCATAGTGGGGTGGGCCGGTGGGGATATGATTAACTAGGGGCGTAAATGAAGAAAGTGTTTGACGAATTATTCGCGAACTATACGTGTAATATTTGTTTATTAAGTTAAATAGACGAGTATGAACAATTTTTTTATGTTTATTTAGTAAATGAACGAACACGAATTAGGGTTTGTTCGGTTTGTTTATGTTCACGAACAAGCTCGCTTATCAACTCATTTATAAGTTTGTTTCCATGGTTCTCCTTTTCTTTTTTTTTCTTTCTTTTTTTAAATATTAGTGAATGTATGGATTAAATTGAACACATAGAGAACTTTGGAGTTAAATTTGTGAAGCCTAAGGGGCTTAAGAACCAGTACTGCAATTTAATCATTTTGGCGAACATAAAACCCAACATCTTAGTTGACATGTAAACAAACATGTTCGCGAACGTTAAATGAACATATTTACAAGGTAAAACAAACAAGTACGGACACTTTTAAAATAAACAAACGAATACGAACATAATATTACAAATTTAAAAGAACACGAACTAAATATGGACACCTTAAAAAAAACATGAACAGAACCTTATTCGTTTAAGTTCGGTTTATTTACACTCGTATGTTAATGAAAGGAGCGTTGCGTTCTACACTAGTAGTCCTACCGGAAATGGAGGTTGGTGAAACGCTGTTCCGGGACCTCGTCCACTTGTACTATATTAAAATGTTATATTATTTAATAATATATTTTGTGTTGTTACTATTCGTGACATTTTAAAATTAAAACTATACTTGATGTTGTATTTTTAAAATCAAATGATGCATATCTATGTCAGATTGACGACTTGAGCTTGAGTTGGAAATCCTTACATAAGATCTTGCCGGAGCTAAGATGAGCATGGACGAATGCATAATTTTATGATAAGAGAGTAAATTTATAAAATTTTAAAGGGAGATTTTATAAAATTTTATGGGTGAAAATAAATTTTCAATAAATATACATAGATAATTTTTAAAAAAATTAAATCATATATGAATTTCAAACTTTTAGGAAAGGCGACTGTCCCCTTCAGCCCTTCTCTGAATCCATCCCTGAAATACCTAATGATCAAAATGAAATATTGAAATTAAGATAAATGGATAACCAAATAGAAAATAACTATTTTGAATACAGTGAAATTAATTACTTAATTTAAAGTTTTTTAGCTTTCATTTCACACAATTATTTTAAAAGGTTCACAGAATAAAATTGTAAAATTAATCATGATATTATTGGATAATTTGTAAAAAAAGATAGAATTTATATTTTTAATTAAGTTGGTATTTAGTTAGCTCGTGCCATTATTAATCATGAATAAGGATGGGCACGGGTCGGGTTTTTGGCTCACCCGCACTCAACCCGAAAATAAACACCTTAAACCTACATCCGACCCGACCCGACAACATTCTTTAAAAAATCCAACTTGACCCGATCCGAAAATAAATATATTAAATTCGACCCCGACCCGACCCGACCTGAACTATATAAAATAAATTAATTTTAGGGACCTAATTGTAAAAAAATAATTTTAAGAGACTTAATTGTAAAAAATTATAATTTAAAGAATTAAATTATAAATAAAAATTCAATTTTAAGGACTTAATTATAAAATATATATATAAGGGTATTAGTATAAATTATTATCATTCATAGGTTTTGTCACACTCACAATATAATTGGACGAACATATTTTATGTATAAAATGCATATTTAAAAAATCAAATCAGCAAATGATAATTAATGGAGTGGTAAACTCTTTGTATACAAACTCATTAGTAACATATTTGATTTTTAAGTAATGATTTTTAGTTATTTTTTATTTAAAGATGATTATTGTATAAGAGCCTGTAAATATAAAATTATTTTATATTAATGTTTATTATACTTAAAAATATTAGACAAATTCAAATTAAGTATGTTTAATTATAAGGTATTTTTAATATTTTATTACTTTAATAGTTAAAGAAGTTGAATTGAGCCGAGTGTAAGTATAAATAGAACCGACTCGATGCACCTAATTAATGGATACGTCTTCACCGTATGAAAATGTTGGGATTAGTAGGTGTTACATGCTGCATATACTGATTTTTATATGGTGTATTTAACAAGTTTTTGGATATTTCAATAATCGGAAAGATTTAAATATGTCCTTTTTTTTTCAACTTGCTTGGGAGATAGATTATCACTGTGTGCAGAGACGAAATTATAATTTAGGATTTAGAGTAAACTTAAAGGAGTAAAAGTGTAAATAATCTATTTTTTTATTAAAAAATCGATATTATGAAGGTAAAAAAAAAAAGAGTTGGGGGCATGGGCTCCTCGCGGTTAAGGCGGCACGTGTGTAGCCCCGGTTGATTTGGTTCGAAAAATGATTATCAAAAACAGATAAAACAGAACACTCTCTAACAGATCAATTCTCTTCTCTCTCGCTCTCAAAAACCGTACGGACCCTCTAATTGTCAACAAGTGAGTTTCATTTCCTTATCAATCTTCGTAATTATAAATATTCAATTCGATCTCCATATCTCATGTTTCTCAATTTCAATTCATTTTTTCGTTTTTTTTTTACTTTTACACGATCTGTTTGGTTCCCGGGAAAACCAAAGAAAGTGAAAAGAAATGCATGTTGCTTGAGATGAACAACTCAATATGATCATGGCAACGCTTACTTCCTCTAGCGTTCACTTTATATATGATGAAAACGGAGAAATTAGGTTGTCATAGCTGCCTTGGTGTTTGTTATTGATTCGGACATGTTTTTTCAAAATGTTTTTGAGTATTAATACATTTTTTGGATGGGAAAAAAAACGCGATATAGTTGTCACATTTTGATTCGTTCTCTTTTAGCAATTATTAACTATGTTTTGAAATGTGGTTGTGTATTAATCTATCGAAATGTGTTGCCATTTTATATATTCATGTACACACACATGCTTTCATTTTTAAAGAAATGTAAGGCAGAAACACTTGATTTCTTTGTTCAAGCATATGCATGTGCTTGTGTCAATGTATGAGACTAGGATTTGTTTTGGTTTACTCAGGAAATGGGGGTATATCTCAGCACCCCAAAAACTGAAAAGTTCTCAGACGATGGTGAAAATGACAGGCTTCGATTCGGATTGTCATGCATGCAAGGATGGCGTGCAACCATGGAAGATGCTGTAAGTTTTATCTGCATTCTCACTGTTTGACTTAATGTACTATCTAGTATATGTTCCTTAACAATGCAGTGAACAAAATATAGTATTGGTCAATATCATGTGTCTTGTGTTTCAGATAAATGCTAATAACTGCTTATCTTACACCTAGTACATGTTTCTTAACATGGTGTTAAGAACCATATGGCTTTCAAGCTGAGTATTAAGATCACATCATCATAGAGCAGTGGACTTAGAAATTTCCTTAGTGCTTTTCTGATTTTCTTTGGTTTGAAAATCAAACCAGATATACCTTAAAGATGTCAAAGTTAATTTGCTACCTTTGGACGTTGATCGGAATGTCACAAGTCATAAAAATAAGATGACATGTAATTTCTTAAAGTTATTTCACAGCTTCGCTTCTCTGTTAGTAGAGGTGGGTCAATTAAAGAAAACTGATCCTATGGTTGTAGAATATCATTATAAAAACGAAGAAAATCTCATATTTCAGAATGCATATCGTTTTGACATTGGTTATAATGATGCCGAATCAAATTACACAATGCACAAGCTATGGCTAGATGCATTTGTTAAATGTGACCGAATATCCTGTACATAATATATAGACATGATACTTGGCTGGTAATCTATGTGACATCCATGGCATGATGAAGAATTACACAATGCACAAGCTATGGCTAGATGCATTTGTTTGCGACCTGTTATATCTACGAAGTTTGAGGGATACAGGTCCTGGTTAAAAGCATGCCTCCTATCCAATGTTAATTGATTATCATTTCCATTTTATCTACAGACCACATTTGTACCTCTCAATAACTCTATTACCTTTAATGATGCCATGAATTTACTTTTATGGTTTTGGTAGCATGCAGCTTTTCCGGATCTGGACAGCTTGACAGCATTTTTTGGTGTTTATGATGGTCATGGAGGTAAGGATCAAGTTCTTATTATTACATCACTTTTTTTTGGTTCTTTATAAAGTATTATTAATTTCAGGTTTCAGTAAAGTTATCTTTCCTTTGCTGGATACTGTCTGTATTTTTTTCTTCCTACTATAATTTTAGTTATTCCTTGGCAAATCTTAACTGACCAGTATGTGCGTTAGTCTTGCCACCGATGAAGCAACTGGAGCAAACTTATGCCTTTAAACACAGGTTTTATGATGTTACCAGAGACCCACCTATTGACATCTGAGTGTGTTTAATATATATATCGTTGGTTGTATTCTCTTTTTCTGTATGCATGTGTTTTTCTTTTTCATTTTAGTTTAATGCAAATTTTATCATATAACCTTTCCTGAACTTATGCCTTTTAAGTTGGCAAAAAAAGTCACCAGTTGTGCTTGTTCTGACTCTTCTAGCATTAATGTTCTTAAGTTGCTTCTTTGCAATTTTAAGAATTAGGGGCCTAGACTCAACTCATTCTTGAGTTTCTATGCATTGAATGCTTATGTCTGGCTGCAAAGATTCTTCTTGATTTCTCTGCTGAATTTGATGCTTTGAAATATTGATGTAACTTGGAAAACTTCAGGAATACACTGAGGTTATTTTCTGCACAGTTAATACAATTTGTAAGGTTTCATGTTTTGTAAACTTATAGGGAGTATTTAACTCATGTTAGTTGTATGGGTAAATATTGGTTTCTGTGGAAAGTTATCTTCTTTCATAACTTTCTAGTACTCTTGAAGTTTTGAACAAAGAGGGTGCTCACAACAGAATTGTTACTTTTGCTCTTGTTTCCCTTTTTTTCTTATTGGTTCTTTCATGATCTTCACATCCTTTATACATAGAATTAGCCGCTTATCTGATTATATTCTTTGTACCAAGTCTTTTAAGTACTGTGTATGCGGGTTCATTTATCTGCAGGTAAAGCAGTGGCTAAGTTTTGTGCCAAGCATCTTCATCAACAGATGCTCAAGCATGAGGCTTATTTAGCTGGAGATATAGGGACTTCAGTACAGAGAGCTTTTCTCAGGTTCCTTTACTGGATTTATTTATATATTATGTTGGTTAGAAATGTAGTATGTACTTAAAATATGTTATAGCTCAACTACAAGGCAGCTGAGAAAATTCCTTTGCCATGTAAGCAAGATGCTCTGAGTTTCCTGGGAATCAGGAAATGGACTGTATGCTTGGAGCTCATGATCATTGCCACCCAAATTTTGTTAATGCCCATACATGGTTGTTTAAAATTTTCCTTTTCATCCAATGAATCGCCTAGAATACTGTTTCTTAATGGCTGGTTTATTTATAGCTCCATTCTGGCATCATTCTCTAGCTTCTTTTGCTTTTTTTCCCCATGAATTTGAAATTTGAGACTATGATCAAATTCATTTCACTTGATTAAATATGATATAATAAGGGTGTTTGTTGTTAATGGTTTCTTCTGTTATATATGCATTCAACTGCTTTTTTTTATCTTGCAGAATGGACGAGATGATGTGTGGACAAAGAGGATGGAGAGAATTAGCTGTCCTGGGAGATAAAATGGACAAAGTCTCTGGCTGTATTGAAGGGTTCGTGTGGTCTCCAAAAAGCGGTGAAGCCAAAGACCATTTTGATGATTGGCCTTCTGAGGAGGTATTTTTGTGATTGAAAACTAAATTGGACGAACTAATTTTTGCGACGGAAACTTTATTTTGATTCATTTAATTCTTTCAATGTAATACTATGTGTAAGAATCTTTTGTTTGATTGGTCAAATATGTCTACGTTTCCTGTGAAATTCTAATGTTAACTTTTCTGTTGGTTGCAAACTAGGGCCCTCACTCTGATTTTCATGGACCTACTTCAGGATGCACAGCCTGTGTTGCAATAATTCGAAACAAGCAACTAATTGTTGCCAATGCTGGTGATTCCCGTTGTGTAATATCTAGAAAGGGCCAGGTACAATTTCCTCTATGCAGAACCATGAAAGCACAATTTCAGAATTATGTTTACTTCTAGAAAATCTTTTCTTAAGGCCTCTAAAGTTGTAAGCAGAAAGGTGTCCTCTTTGAATGAAAAGTGGTGCTTTTTCATAAGTTAATATTCTAGCACTTTTAAGTGACTGTTGTTCTGGCTATATTTTTGTCATGAATTGGCAATACATAACACACAGGACCCTGCCTTTTTACATGCGAGTATTTTTAGTCTGACATGACATGGAAATGGTTGTAGAACATGCTTTTACCTTTCTTCAGATAGTTGGTGATATGAGAGTGAAAAACATTATTAATGTAAAATATAACAATCCAGTTACATTATTTTTCAATATGCTTCTACTCACTATATTTATTGCTGAACTTGTATCTAAAGCATTTATCTACGCTCAATTTTCAGATTCCTTTTAACTTTTCTTTTATTTCTCTCCTTTGGATATGCAATATGGTAACTCTTTCCTCTTTAAGGTGGCATAGCCTAGCTGGTTCATGCTTTATCTCATGTAAGTCACATGTTACAGGCGTATAATTTGTCTAAAGATCACAAGCCGGACCTTGAGCTGGAGAAAGATAGAATTCTGAAAGCTGGTGGATTTATTCAAGTTGGACGTGTCAATGGGAGTTTAAACTTAGCCAGGGCTATTGGTACCGTCTAAATCCCCGCACGGGGTGTTGGGGAGGGGGGATGGATCAGTTATTGGATTGCTTGTTGATTTATAATCATCTTTCACTTGCAGGAGATGCAGAGTTCAAACAGAACAAAACCTTACCCGTTGAAAAGCAAATCGTAACAGCTAATCCAGACATAAACACTGTAAGCGAATTGCAGTTCGCTTAAATACTTATGTAACTTTCTAGCTCTTTCGATAAATTTTGATGTTGGTCAATTGCTTTTATAAAGAGACTAACTTTTAAAATATTCTTTTAACCAAAATTAAAAGCTTTGCTCTGTACTTTTACTATCTCAGATGCATGAAGTATAAAACTTTTTCTGCCATTTAAATCAAGATATTCCATTTCCCATTAGTATTCTTATTCATCCATATGATTAATGCTTTGACCATCCTTGAAATAGGTCGAGCTCTGTGATGATGATGAGTTTCTTGTATTAGCCTGCGATGGGATTTGGTGAGTTACTGTGTAAGAACCAAGAATGTTTCTTTTACAAGAACTTGCATCGATTTTACCCTCTTGCTCTGAAATAAACTTTCGGTCCTACCTGGACATAACTCGAGTAATATTCAGAACACTCAATGCATGTGTATATTCGAATGAGCTAAAAAGATTAAGAGAAAATAGTGCATCATTTACAGATTCCCTCGGGAGCTTGTACTGAGGATGTTATTTCTTTTCATTATTTTGATGCTACCATCTTTGTGTTTTGTTGATTAGGGACTGTATGTCGAGTCAACAACTGGTGGATTATGTACGAGAGCAGTTGAACTCTGTAAGTTCCTGCAGATCCCTCACAAAAACATTGTAAACCTATTAATTAACAATGCATTCTTCCCTGTGCGCAGGAAACTAAACTGTCAGCAATCTGTGAGAGAGTATTCGACAGGTGCTTGGCTCCAACAGCCGGTGGCGAGGGATGCGACAACATGACAATGATCCTTGTTCAGTTCAAAAAACCTGTCGGTTCAGGTACCTCTTTCAGCAGCAGCGACCTTTGACGGATGGAACACCCACAAACCAGGTAAGTTTTGGATCTTAAGAAGCATTAGCCCCTCATCTCATTCACCAAATGACATTCCATTTTCGTAAAAGCTGTAAGCAACTCTATTTTCATATTTTTGAAGTGACTTCGTAACTAAGTTGTTGTTTTTTTTTTTTTTGTAAATGTGATCAAAACATACAATGGTTCTATTCATTATTTTTAACTTCATTTTATCTATCTCCCTGAATGTAAGTAGTGTATGCTATTTTCTTTTCAATTAATGGAATTTATGATGAAATCACAAATACAATCCAAATCAGGTATTAAATTAAAGCCAATGTACCAATTTCATCACTATTGAAATTAAATACTTATTTCAGATTATATATATATATATATATATATATATATATATATATATATATATATATATACGCATAATATGTAGAACGTACTAAGATAATCCAAGTTGGATGAAAAATATTTATCACGGTCTTCAGCTCTAATCATAGGAAAACCAATGAATGTCGTTATCTTTGGTGAGATGAGCAGGAACATCGGCCATGACCTTCTCATGGCCCTTGGGGTAATATATTCCAGTCCGGTCATGCGGTACCCAGTCGTGATCTCCTCCCACTCCCACGGTGGTCGTCTTCCTCTTCACTTCCTCCGCCTCCATTCTCATGGGCTCTCGTAGTGTATCTGCACCGCTGCTGCCCTTTGTGCAATATTTCCTTATTATCGGCCTGCATTCTCAACATCAAATAAGCTTAAACAAAGACGCATTTTAACAATATCAAACTTATAGGAAGAGAAATGCAAAGCTCACTTGAAAAATAAGGTATTCATTGAAGTTGTTCCTCTGGTTGCAGCCATGAGGTTTAGTTTTTTTTTTTAACCTCCAAAGTCCCAAAGAATGTGGAAGCAATGGGCAAAGCATGGTGATTTTATAGAGGGGAATGAGGGATGGGCAAATGGCAATGATGGGAATGGAATGGCAAGCTTTTATCCATTTCTCTCTTTTCGATGCGGATTTTAGTTGGGTGGGACCTTTTCACTACTCGTCATGACTCATGCTCTGTTTCAATTTACTCCATATTGTTTCTGTATATAGGATTAGGACACATCATAGCTACGTTACCTTCGGCTTTGCATGCCTTTTCTTGTGTCCTAATCCTCATAGCCATAGGCGGATCTTTTGGATGAACGTTTGGTGGTCTAAAATTTTGATCTTGATTCAACGAGATTTTTTGTCTCGAACGTTGTACTCATGTGATTAAATTTAAAAATTTAAAATTAATTCTAAACCCCAAATCTAATTTTAGGAGAAATAAGGTAAAAATAGTTTTTTGCGTTTCATCGTGGTTTTTACACTATATTTTTATACAATCGTGATTTAAAAAAAAACTCTTAAACATAAATCACGTTACTTTAAAATTAATTTTACACAAAATCAATTATATAAAATCACGTTAATCCAAAATTAATTTTACCACCGTAGAACCAAACACACGAAAAGAGGCATGGTTCCTCTAAATTTTGAGGAATTTAAAATTTATCCTTATAGATTTAAAAATATTTAATCTGTCACTCTCAAAATTTTTAAAATTTTATATTAAACTTTAAAATTTTGAATGTTTTTAGTAAAATTTCCTCTCAAAAATTGTAAAACTTCTTATTAAATCTCTCGAATTTATTAAAAATTTTAATTTAATCCTATACGTAAAAACAATAAAAGTGGAAAAAACGGCAAAAAAGTTTTATTCTATATAAATTGGTAATAGATTTTTTTTCTCTTTACGAACTTTCAATACCATTTGTTCTTAATTAGAATTTAGATAAATCTATTTTAAAAAGATAAATATTCTATACACAGGCGGTGGAAACTGAATTTAGGGTATATGAAGTTAGTTTAAGGTATAAGGTTTAGGGGTTTAGTTGTAGGGGGTTAGAATTTAGGGATAGTTGTTTCAATTTAAAGTTTAGGGTTATAATTTAGGGTTTGTAGGTTAAAACCTAAATCCTCACTATATTACCCTAAAAACTAAACCCTAACCTATGAACCCTAAATTATAACCCTAAACCTTAAATTGAAACAACTATCCCTAAATTCTAAATCACTGCACCTAAACCCCTAAACCCTATACTCTAAACTTACTCTATATACCCTAAAACTAAGGCACTTGGAGAAACTAAAAGTTTCCACCACCTGTGTATAATATATTAATCCTTTAAAAAATAGTATTTAGATAAACAATTTGGAAATAACTTTAGGATTAGTATATCAAATAATTGTTTAGTGAAGGAGACAGTTTGTGTAATGTGATAATATCATGATATTCAAGTTTATCAATATTATTAAAAAAACATTTAAATTTAATTAAATTGTGTTCGATTAAGATTAAGATGGGTTGGAAAGTAATAAGAAAAGTTTGTAGAACCCATAATATTAATAAAAAAATTTGGCCCATAATCGATTTCTGCATTTTACTTAATTTGAAATTTTGGTCAGCATACATATAGCTCTAAGTCTTACGTGGCCCTTTTGGTTTGGGACCTTAGGCTCAGTCATTGCACTGCTTATTGGGCCAAGATGGGTCAGTATGTCATCTTATGTTTTATTACAGTTTTTGAAAGAAAGAAAAAACTTATTTAAACCTTTTTTCGGAATTTTGGGAGGAAATTTAACCACTCGTCTTTTTATGATGTTAATAACTACACAATAACACGATCTTCAAAGACCTCAATCATAAATTAATAATGTATTAACATTTAACACTAACAATTAATAATGTAATAAGTATAGAACTCGTGTTCAAAAAAATATATATAACTCATTGAATGGTCTCATTGGTGAAGAATGACATAGTTCTTCTTAGATGATTCGGATTCGAGCGGTATAGTCTATAAGTATATGTATGCACAAACTTATACAAATTTGAATTTGAATTAAGATATTACCTTCAATTTGAATTAGATTATTCAAAAAATAATGTATTAAGTATAAATCTTAAAATTAAAAATAAAACTATGTATTTGAAGAGGTATATAAATATATGCATGGTTTCAAATGTGAAGACTTGTGTTGTTTTTTATTATTTGAGAAAATAGACAAAGTAAAAGACAAAAAAGTATTTCTTTTGAAGCATTTAATCAAAAGAAGACAGACATTGAGTAATAAAATCACAAGTACTTCTTTCATAGACGTCTCAACAACCTAATTAGAAATTCAAATTCATTTTCATGATTTTTATAAATGGATTAGAAAAAGGAAAGGCTTTCATAAGAATGCAGACTCTTATTTTGTAGCCTTTATATACCAACAAAGGACATACATGTAATAAAATATAATATTTCATAAATAATAAATGTATCGATAATATTTGTGTTCAAAATTTCAAAAAAAAAATTGTTGCGAAGAACTCAAAATTGCATGATTAACATCTAGAAAAGAACAAAACACGAACCATACAATCAAATTAACAAAATTATTATACCTAATTGAGATTTAGATTAAGATCAAAGGCGGATCGTTATGGGAGCCTGGGTAACTCTATCTCCCCCAATTTTAAAATTTTAAAGTTTAAACTTTTGAAAATTTAAAAATTTAATTTGACTCTTACAAAATTTAAAATTCTTATTATATTTTAAAAAATAAAAATAAAATTATTTTTTTTAATTTCTCTATATTTAATTTTAAATAAGCTCTTTCAAATTATGTTGTCAAGGTATGCCCTTGATTAAAATATAGAGAATGAAAAGATAAATAATAATAATAATAATAATTCACAATTAAAGTTTGTCCGTAAACTATTAAGCAAAGAGCCCAACTACACATCATCAATAATTATTTCACATAATTGCAGATAAAAGTAAAATTCCCATTGCATCATTAGGGTCTTCTTTTTTTTCTTAGGCATATGAAAGAGAAAGTGTGAAAAAATAAAATAATAAAAGTGAACTTGCTTGGATCGGATATTTTATTTCTTTATTTCAAAAATATTTTAAACACTTAACAGGATATTTATTTTCTTATTTGGAATCAATATATATAATAACATAAAGAGAACTCGCATCTTGCTTCAACCACTGAAGAAGACTGTTTTCGGCTCATTTCAAAGCTTTTTTCCCTTTTAAAATAATAATGAATAAATAAATGGAAATATCCATCAAATTGTCAAATTATAGTCTTACATATTATTCCTGCCGGATATTATTCATTTCAGGATATCAGCACAACATCTGGTTCTATTTGCATGTAATTGTTTAATTTTGTTCTTTTCCGTTGGCTTGCAATGGGATATGGTTTAAATTAGGATAAATTATCTAAATAGTCTTTCGATTATGATATATTTTTTAGTTGCGTCTTTCGACTATAAAAAAATATAAAATAAACACTCATTTAGTATTAAAGTTGCAAACATGCCATCATTGTTACATTAAGTCTATAATTTAAATTTATATATATTCTACCTCAGACACCAAAACGACATGAGTTTAGGTGGTGGATATAAAATCTTTATACTTCCCTATTTTCCGATTTTCATCTTTTTCCCTTTTCTCTGTCCTATTTTTTTAAACAAGCCTATAAATTGGTCAGATTAAGCCGTAAAATCACTGCACCACCAAGATAAACTTGTGTACATCTTACAAAAAATATTTTTGAAACCGTATTTTTTAGGGAGAACATCGTCCTCTTTTCTAGTACCATCCCTTAGATTCTAATATTATATCAATTTACAAATTTTGAATAGACTAAATAAAAAAAGTTATCATTTATTGGGGATAGAATATTTTTTTATCATTTTATTTATTTAAAAATGTTGCAATTTTTAAAGGTGAATGATTTACCAACCTTTCTTGTGATATAAAAGTTGGATAATTTTAGTACTTAACAGTCGCATCTTCGTTTTCCTTAGTTCATTCTTAGATATTTTTTGGTACCACAAAGTAATATTTATATTTTATTTTATTCATTTTCTTTTGATGTTATGTTTGGAATCTTTAAATAAATGAACAACGTGACGTTAGGGGTAAGAATCCCAAAATATACATTAGAGATCAAATATACCAGATGCCTTAAGTAAAGAATATGAACCATTTAAAAAAATAAATAAAAATCTAGATGTTATATTCACCGGTCATTTTCTAGACCCAATTCAATAAAAACATATAGAGAATGTGGTCTAAACGAAAATCTCGGTCATTCTCAACCCATATAAAATCATAACTATTTTTTATCCATCCTCCTACTATATAATATTCGTCATATTGAGATCCATTAATTGACTTAATAATTAAAAATATTTATATTACCACATTTTGTATGAGTTTGAATCTCGATATGAGAATGCAATATCTCTCTAATTAATCAAAATAATATTCGTCATATATATCGAGTTAAAATATTATAATATCAAACTAGACTAAATTTTTTAAATCCATAAATCAAATGTCAATTGACTTCAATTTAAAAATATGTGGTTGTAGAACACAACAAGTAGCTCAGTGGAAAAGAATGTTATGTTTATCCTATGAGATTTGAGTTTGAGTACCTGTGTGTGCAAGATGTGTGCAATGAGAAATTGTATTATGGGTCTGGCTTACCACATCAACTATGGTCTCATCCAATAAAAATCATCAACTTCACCATTATTTTTTCATGTCATTAATCCAATAATATTATAACTTCAAATTTTTGTTTTTTAAAATGACATGAAAATATATAGTTGAAAAATGATGGGGAAAAGTAATGGTGAAGTGGGTGTTTTTTATTGAATGAGACCATGACGGTTGTGGTAAGCTAGACCCATGATATAACTTTTCGAAAGCAATGGATGGGATCATACCGCAAAAGCTGGTGAATGGGGGAAAGGCCAAGGTGCGACAATTTAGAGTGCGGTTAAAATACATATAATATAAATTCTTACTAGTTTAGTAGGAATTTATGTAGAATTATGTAATAATTTAGGTAGAACCGAAATTTTTATTAATTTGATAACTACACAAATTCCTACCAACTTGGTAAGAAATTGTATAGATTTTATCTTAAGTAAAAATTTGTGTAACTGGTTGCAAAAAAAAAAATTGTGTAACTATAGAAATTCTTATTTTAGAATATTAATTCTTACTATTTGGAAAAAAATTATATAAATTTTACCTTAGATAAGAACTTGTATAGTTACATAAATTCTTACCAACTGAATAAAAATTTGTATAAAAAACTGATTATTTTAGTTGCACTTTAGCAGCCTCACGGTAGAACTACCCCCTCGACGGACGATTGAGATTTAAATTCTGTCTGAGCACATGCGACCCACGTTTCACCACGTCTTCTTTCTTATCCACTCCTCTCAACCTACGCTTCCACCGCTGCGTCAGCCCCTCAACCGCATTTGTATTTTTCCCTCTAAAATAATTCTTAAATTATAAATAATTTAGACATTATAAATAATACGATGAGACGTAGAATAAGTTGCATTTTTTGAGCATGTGATGATGGCCTGGTGGTCAGAGCACGCTCACCTGCTCCACTCCCTTCTCCTTAGGTCCCGAGTTCAAGACCCCTCAAGAGCATTGCCTTCACCTAGATTTCTCTCCTCCCCCTCTAGGTAGAAGTAGAATAGGATTTTCAAAAAAAAAATAAGTTGTATTTTTTTTTTCATAAAAATTTGGAAATTTTAAATAATATAAAACGAAAAATAGATTAAGTTCAATATAACACGTGTCGTGGTCCTAATGATTAGATGACCCCACGTGTCAACCACAGACATCACCAATGTGTAAAAAGAGCATACACAAGTTCTTCCACAATTTCTGGTTTGTAATTTTTTTTCTTCTCAAGGGTGAAAATTATTGTACAAGTGGATTTTTTGGTAAATTTATATAAGTGGTTTTAAGTTTTAACCGATATGTTGTGGATAAGATGCAATACTTTTCTGCACGTATTTTTTGTGATACGTTATGGATAAGATCCAATCATTATAATTCTGACCAATTAGCTAATGCAGTTATTACCTTTTAGATTTATTATATATTTTTCTAATAATGAACCTGGTTCAAATAATCTACTCTATATTTCATTTAAAAAATATCTACTTTATAACTTAAAAACAGAAAATAATTTAATTTTGTTGATTCTCATTTACTTGTTACATATAAATGTGTTGAGCTTTGATTTTTATTTTATATTTTAAATTTGAACCTTCAATGTAACTTTCAATGCTTAAAATAATCTCTTATTTAGATTTAAAAAGACAAAAATAATATAAAATAATACAACTTTTACCTCAGTTAGGATTATAATATAGAACTCATCTAAATCTAATTAGAACTCATCTAAATCTCTTACTATTATTTAAACTAAATTAAATGTCCAAATCCTAATTGAACTCGTATGAAATTTCTAACAAGACTCCTTTTTAGTTTTATAATCTAGGAGAATAATAAAATTAATAATTAAAACATAAAACAATAAAATTAATTGATGAGGTAATCCGAGTCAAGCATTGAAATAACGAATATAGATAATAAAAAAATGATGAGAAATAACAATAAAACGGCCATACAGAGAGGACAGTCTGTGAAGCTGACGAAGCAATCAACAATAACAATAATAATAATAATAAAAATAAAAATAAAAACCGATTCAGATAAGTTTTTGACCCTCTCTATTCAGCCATTGGGCCCACACACACCACCATTATTCAACACGTCACCCAGCAGAGACCGCCCTTCGTATTTGGATAAGGACCTCTCCCCCTGCCCTTTCCCTCTATAAATAATCTTCTCCTCTATTTACTCAATCCCTCCATCCATCAGATTATATATTTTTTCTTATTCTCCTAATTTCCCAATTATTTTTCTCAATTATTGTCGTTCAATCAATACTTGCTTCTTTTATCTGTATAAATAATCTTCATATTCGGCTCTCAAACGAGGATCGGAGTATTTGGGTTGATCTTTTAGTTTGCGATCAATGGCGAGTGCTATCGGGATTATGGGCGGGAAGGGTTGTTCTTCGTGGATGCAAATGAAGGAAAAGGGGAAGAAGAAGGAGAAGACGGCGAACAGAGTTAGGGTTTGTTGTTCTTCTTCTTCTTCGGTTATGGATCCTTACAAAACTCTCCGGATCCAGCCCGGCGCCTCTGAATCTGAGGTCAAAAAGGCCTTCAGGCAACTTGCCCTTCAGGTACTTTTTATTTTAAACAGGATTTTTATCCCTCATTGATTTGATTGTGGGAGTTCTTTGATCTGATTGGTTTTTTTTGGGGGAATAATTTCAGTATCATCCAGACGTTTGCAGAGGAAGCAATTGTGGGGTTCAGTTTCAAACGATCAACGAAGCGTATGATGTATGTTTCTCTTTCTCTTACCTAATTTAGGGATTTTTTTTAAAGATTTAGTTTAATTTTATTTCCATAATCAGAAACTGAAGAAAGGATTTGTGAAATTGCAGTTAGTTATGAGTCAATTGAGAGGAGAGACGAAGGCCGCAGAAGCGTACGAGGAAGAAATAGACGATGCAATGAGGGGAATGGAGGAATCAGACTGGGATATGTGGGAAGAATGGATGGGATGGGAAGGAGCTGGAATTCGCGATTACTCTTCCCATATTAACCCTTACATTTGATCAACAAACACCCTGTATATTATGCTTTTGCATCAACCCCACAAATGGTGGTTGTCCCCTCCTTTGTATATAAAATTCCATTCCAGTTTCTCATGGACAAGAAAAAGCTTGACAAGATAAATAAATAAAATCCATTTCTCTTCAATTTATCCCTTACTTTGTTGTTATGTGTTTAAATTATATTTTTTTAGATTAGATGTTTGAACTATATTTTCGGTCAAATTGAATTATATTTTATTTTAAAATTTTAATTTTATTGTTGGTTGTTCATCGACGGTGTAATTGGTGTTTTATTCGTCAATTTTTATTGATAAGATGACTAATTTTTAGTAGAGGGGTCCGATGAAGATAATAGTGACTGGTGGTGACTAAATTCGTGGTGAAGGTTATTTTTTGAAAAATTTAAAATTATTGGTTTAATTAATATTTTTTATTTTTAAATTTTAAATTTTAATTTTAGAAAATAAAAAAATTATGCCACATGTTTGAGAAATTATATTATGGGTGATTCTTACCACGTCACCCATGGAACCAACCACTAGAAACCACTCACTTCATCATTTTTATTCATGTCATTAATTTAATAATAAAAAAACTTTCAAAAAACAGTTTTAAAAATAATGTGGTGGGAATTACCCATAATATAAACGCTAGTCAAAAAAATATAAATATACTATAAAATAAAATGTTAGGCATCTATTTAACTTATAAAATATATATAATTTAAACACTTATTTAATGTTAAGTCTTATGAAATTATCACACAATTTCCTTAATTAATAATAGAAGGAATACAAATACCACATTTTTAAGATATCAGTTATAGAAAATTATTTGATAAAAGAAAAAGTCGTAAGAAAAATAGTAAAGATTAATTATAAGTATACAAAAGGTACCTAGTGGCCCATTGGCATATTATTTCTGTTACGGACCACTTGCATAAAGAGGCCCACGTGTCGTTTAAATGAAGCCGAATTCTTAATCAAACAAAAAAAACTAATTTACTCTGACTTGGACTAATTGCCAAAGTCTTTTTAGCTTATTCACCCGTGCAGCTTTAAGCCTGAACCTTATCCATATCAAATTTAAGAAATGCCAATAAGGCTTCCACTATCATGATTATTTATAATTGTACATCTATTTTGTAATTTTTAAAATATAATTCAACTGAAAATGCATATAGAAAAATACATACCACAAAAGAAATAAAATATTTCTAACTGAAATTTGGAGCTCTATAAGCGTTATTAGTAAGATGGCATATTCATTTTAACTTGTAAGGATATTCTTAAGGAGATGGCTGCAATTACAAATTGCTAGTCTAACTACGAAATTAAATATTATTTTGTTCATAAAGAAAAAGATTGTCGGAAGTCAATTTTGGATTCTTGACTGTGATTGGTAATAAATAATGACCATCAGATTTTAATATTGTCTATAATTGCGTCGGAGGTGAGTACTCTGTGACGTCGGTCAATGTTTGGTAAAAAGAGAGGTTTGATCTTTAGTAATTTTATAAGAAAACAATCAAGGTCGTTCTAACGTTAAATATAACATAAATGTTATAAAAGCTGTAAAAAGAGGTTTGAGCCAAAATTAGAAGTTTAATCAGTAAAATATGCTAATTTGAATGTTTGGTAAAAAGGGAATTAAACTAGCGGATTGAGGTTAAATCTTTAATTTTGAAATGCTGCTAATATGAACTTTTTAAAATTAAAGGTTTTAACATAAGAGTTATAAAGGCTCTTTACCCTTAACAATTATCAAAAGTCTCAAACTAGCCTAAATTTAATCATTTTAATTCTTCAAGCTCATGTATTTACATTATGACATATGTAAACTAATACTTTTGTTTTTTTTTCTTTTTATTCTCACACATTTATATTTGTATTTAAATTTAATAATCAATTAAATTGTATTAAAAATAATTATATAAATAATAAATTAATATATAGATCCTTCAAATATGCTTAATAACATTATATTAAAAATTATTTTTTATAATCTAATTAATATTAATATATACAAAATACTGATAACTAAAAAATTATTCAAATAAGTATCGAATATAATCATGTTCTTATATGTCATTTTGCTTGTTTAAATAATCAAACAGCTGTCAGCTATCAATTAATGTAAACCGCTTTCAACTATCTGCTAATTGCCAAACAGGGCCATAATATTTCGTATAATTCTTATGCAAAGCATTATAAATTGTGTAATTAATCAAAAAAATTACACGAAATATAATAATTTATATAATATAACAATGTTTAAAAAATATTTATTTATGTTTTAAAATATAAATTAAGAATGCGTTGCATCGAACGCTTTCTTTTAGCATTAACAAATGAAACGCAATGCTAAGAAGATGCAAGAGTTTGTATTAGAATTCAGGCATTGCCACATTATTACCAACTAGGTAGTTTTTTAGTTTATTAAAAAAAGGTTTTGGCACACAATTTTGACATTAATGAAAAAGAAAAAGAGCAAACTCCATGGATTCCAACAATTGAAAACATGTCCCTGTTGTCCTCTTAGGGAAACTTAAGCATTGCCATTAGGTTCAAGAAATGGGTAATCAGTGTAACCAATGACTGGATCAGATGTGTAGAAAGTATTCCTGTCATACTTATTAAGCGGGGCACCAAGCTCAAATCTCCTTGCCAAATCTGGATTGGCCAAAAACACTCGACCGTAAGCGATAAGGTCCGCGCGGTTCTCAGCGACAGCATTGTTTCCATCCTCTCTGCCGTAGCCTCCGGCGGCAATGAAAGTGCCATTAAAAGCCTTTCTCATCGGCACAAGACTGTGAGGACTTTCACTCACTTCTCCCTCCATGTTAATTCTTGGCTCCACCATATGGCAATAGAGAATCCCATATTTGTTCAAGGCCTCCACCATGTAGAGGCCTAATGCTTCCGGATTAGAGTCCACTGATTCCATGAATTCTGTATAGGGAGATAGCCTTATTCCAACTTTATCTGCTCCTATTTCATTCACAACGGCTTCAACTATCTCTAAGGCAAATCGGCAACGGTTTTCAAGTGATCCACCGTATTGGTCTGTTCGATCATTCGCTTGATCTTTCAAAAACTGTTCTATTAGGTAGCCATGAGCTCCATGAATCTCAACTCCATCGAAACCTATAGACCAGCCACCAAAGTTAGCAGCCATTCTATAATCTTTTATTGTAGACAATCTAGAGGAAAGAACATACCAGCTTCTATAGCATTCCTTGCTGCAACTCTGAAATGATTGACGATTTGAGGGATTTCATCGGTCTGTAATCGCCTCGGAGGTGAGTACTCTGTGACATTGGTCAATGCCTTATCAGTAGAAGATATTGGAGCTCGTCCATTTGGCTGAAAACCTGGAAACATTTGCAGGAGATAAACAATTATTGGTGTCCAATGGCATCACAAGAATATCAGGATTCAGGAGAAAGCGTCAAGAAATGAAGAGTATAATTGGAGGTTTAGGACAAGAAGGGACCTGTATTCGAAACCCTTCCAACGTGCCAAATCTGACAGAAGAAAACTCCACCTTTGGCATGAACAGCATCAACAATGGGTTTCCAGGCTTGGACTTGCTCTTTTGTCCATATGCCAGGTGTATCTGGATACCTTTATAAACGAAAAGAAAGAAGAGAGATTCATGAAACTCATTTTTGGGGGTAAATACAAAAATGTAAAGTTTAATCCTTTTATACACAGGGTGCATTATTCTGCTTGTAATAATAAAAACTGAATACCCTTGAGCTGTATCAGAAACACCAGTAGCCTCAGCGATCAAAAGGCCCCCTTTGGAACTTCTCTGGGAATAGTAGAGAATGGCATGCGGTTGAGGAACGTTGTTGTAAGATCTTTGTCTGGTCAAGGGTGCCAATACAACCCTAATGACAGAGAGGAAGATTCAGCATTAAGCACCAAAATCATTTGATCCAACAAACAAATATATGATGGGAAGTGGGAAGAGGAATTACCTGTGGGAAAGATTGAATTTTCCAAGTTGGTAGGGAGTAAGAAGAGGTTGAGTTTGGGTGGGGATGTTCTCCATCTCTGTCTTAGTTGAGTCCATTTTATGAACAAACTGGGATCGAGTGTTGTACTTGTAAGAAGGTATGGATTTGGAAAATGGAGGGGGAGGGGGGGTATAAATATATACATTAACACATAGCTTGAACAAGGGGCTATTCATATAATGACTGATGACGAGCGGGAGTACGTTAGCACTACCAACCACGCAATTAGTGTTGTCCGCCTCTTTTGATTCAACATTTCCTGGATCAGAGAGGGAAATAAAAATCCCAGGAAATTCAAACGTCATGGATGAGGTGTTCAAATATGTCCAGATTCATCCTAATTAAACATGAGGACTATCATGCTGCAGCCTGCATGTCTTCACTTCTATAACCAACTTTGTAAATTGCAACTCTTTTCTCTGTGTATGAATTATGATACAGTATAATGAAAACATAATTGATTTAAGTTCGTGGAATAGTTTTTTTTTGTGATAAATCTTTGTTAATATTTGCTTGGAATCCAAGGGCTTTTGTGATCGGGGGGGGGGGGGGGGGACGGGGGGACGGGACGGGACGGGCAGAGTAGAGTTTAGGTAATGACGGAGTTAGGATCAAACATTAAGAAGGGTAAAGGTCTATTAAAGTTTTAAATTTAAAAATTAGGAGGGGTTAAATCTTTTATTTTACTACTATTTAAACAAAAAAGGACGAGTTTAGGATTTTGTCACGAGGTTATTACTTTCTTCACAAATGACATGTCTAATAGAATGTGCAGCGGCGCCACTTATATATTTCAAGACTTTTATTTTTTTTTTAAAGTGAGATTAATGTCCTTGTCTCTTTCTAGACGTGATAATTTTTCCCACTAAATTTCGTGACGTCCTCATCACAAGTCACCCACGGCCACGCTCGAAGGCATAACGAGAAAAAAAATTTAGGGATGAGTATAAGATGCGTGGAGGATGGAGAATGTAGTGCTAATATTCTAAATTAAAGGTTGAAAAATATTAGAGAAAAACGGTGAATTATTCAACCTAAATTTTAACTGTTTAGAAATTTAATTGATTACATATTGAGCCTTTAAGAATTTTAATATTTGTTTAAAAAATTAATGGCGTGTGAAACTAGTACTGTGTGTCTCATTCTAAAGAGGAGGTTAATCTAGGAAGGATTTATGTTTTGATAGGTTAATGCGTTTATTCGTAACAATGGTGAATCCTCATAAAAATTAAAATAAGAGTTTAAATAATGTTACATTATAAGTTTATAACAATATACTCCATGTTTAGGGTGCGTAATTGTTCATGTCATTTTTAAAGTTTAAACTTACGTTCTCTCTTTAAGATTGTAACCTGCCTTCCAACCATCCATCTTGTCATGTACAGATTAGCTGAAAGCTATGAAGCACGGGGACGGCCCTAAGGTGGCGTCCCGCGTACCGAATACGTCCCCAAGACGGGAACGATGCAGGGACGGCTGGGGGACGGCTAAAAACCATTAAACTTATCCGAACTTAAAAAGCTTAAGGATAATTATCCTTAAAAAACTACTAAATTAAACACTCCACCTAAAAACTATAAACTTAACACTTAATCTCAACCAAAAGGCCAAGACTAGATTGCTTCCTTGTTCTATCTGATAAATGCCTATTTATAGGCTACTTTCTCTCCTTGCTTTATGTATCTTAAGGATGTGGGATATTAGTTGTGTATTGTATTTATAACCTGTTTTAATTTTTAATCACCGAAGCTTTAAATAGGAATGGATAAATATATATTTCAGCCATGTCATCTTTTAATTTTATTATTTTAGTCATTCATTTTCTCTTTATTTAGAATGTAAAGTTAAATTTTCGTTCAATTTAGTCATTTAATTTTAGTAATCTCTTAATCTAAGTGTTAAAAAGTAATTTAAAATTATTAGAAGTGAATTTAAATAACTACAATTATAATTATTGTTTAATACAATTATAATTTTAGTCCATATTGTATTATAAATTTTAATATTTTTTATTATATCTATTAAATTTTATTTTATATTTGCCGTACCCTCGCCGTACCCGTACCCTCTAATTTTGAAAATTGCCGTTTTTGTCCCCGTATCTGTCCCCGTGCAAATGACTCACCAATCATTTTACCTTTTCGGAAATTTACCAGATTGGTTCTATGTTATTAATAAGATTTCAAAGTGAGCACCAAATGTTTTTTTATATTAATAAGATTACGAAGTGATCATCAATAGCAGAGAAGCATGAAAATTTTGCTAATGTTTAAAATCACCCATGATTTTGTAGTTAAAATCATATTTGAAAAATTCATATAAGAATGAAAATAATTATCAACGATTAAAAGTAGCTTCAACAACTGAAAATAAACAAGTTCCCATCTTTTCCCCATCACTTGGGAATTGAAACTGGGATTTTATTAATATAAATTGTTTTGGCACACGATTCTGTATTTAACAGAGGAAATGGAGAACAGTATCCATGGATTCCAACCGGAAAGAATGACTACTAAACAACAGAAAACATGTCCCAATTCTCTTCTTAGGGAAACTTAAGCATTGCCATTAGCTTCCAGAAATGGATAATCAGTGTAACCAATGACTGGATCAGATGTATAGAAAGTATCCCTGTCATACTTATTAAGAGGGGCACCGAGCTCAAATCTCCTTGGCAAATCTGGATTGGCCAAAAACAATCGACCATAAGCAATAAGGTCCGCACGGTTCTCCGCCACAGCATTGTTTCCATCATCTCTACCGTAGCCTCCGGCAGCAATGAAAGTGCCATTAAAAGCCTTTCTCATCGGCACAAGACTTTGAGGACATTCACTCACTATTCCCCCCTTTTTAATTCTTGGCTCCACCATATGGCAGTAGAGAATCCTGTATTTGTTCAACGCCTCAACCATGTACAGGCCTAATGCTTCTGGATTAGAGTCCACTGATTCCATGAACTCTGTATAGGGAGATAGCCTTATTCCAACTTTATCTGCTCCTATTTCATTGACAATGGCTTCAACTATCTCTAAGGCAAAACGGCAACGGTTTTCGAGTGATCCACCATATTGGTCTGTTCGATCATTTACTTGATCTTTCAAAAACTGTTCTATTAGGTATCCATGAGCTCCGTGAATCTCAACTCCATCGAAACCTATTAACCAGCCACCAAAGTTAGCAGCCATTCTGTAATTTTAAAGTATCTAAGAATCCTCATATTTCTTTTATTGTAGACAATCTAGAGGAAAGAACATACCGGCTTCCATAGCATTCCTTGCTGCAATCCTGAAATCATTGACAATTTGAGGAATTTCATCAGTCCTTAACCGCCTCGGAGGCGAGAACTCTGCAACATCTATTCCATTAAGTCGAAGTTGTGGTGTCACTGGCTTATCAGTAGAAGAGATCGGAGCTTGTCCATTTGGCTGAAAACCTGCAAACATTTACAAATTGGAAACCATTACTTATGTTCAATGCCATCACATGAATATCACGAGAAAGCATCAAGGACCATGCCATCTGGAAATAGAAGTTACAAAACAAACTTTGGGTAACAATATGTGTTTATCTGGATTCAGATCGTACAATTTTTCATATATCCTCACTAGAACCGTTAGTAAAGCTTTCAATATAAGAATCAAGGCATTGATTTTACAATCATGCATTCACTATTGATTTTTTATATGTAAATGTCACAGAAGAGAAAAGTGTGATTGGAAGTTTAAGACAAGAAGGGACCTGTATTCGAAACCCTTCCAACGTGCCAAATCTGACAGAAGAAAACTCCACCTTTGGCATGAACAGCATCAACAATGGGTTTCCAGGCCTCAACTTGCTCTTTTGTCCATATGCCTGGTGTATCTGGATACCTTTATAAACGAAAAGAAAGAATAGAGATTCATGAATTTCATTTTTGGGGGTAAATGCAAAAATGTAAAGTTTAATCCTTTTATACACAGGGTGCATTATTCTGCTTGTAATAATAAAAACTGAATACCCTTGAGCTGTATCAGAAACACCAGTAGCCTCAGCGATCAAAAGGCCCCCTTTGGAAGTTCTCTGGGAATAGTAGAGAACAGCATGTGGTTGAGGAACGTTGTTGTAAGATCTTTGTCTGGTCAATGGTGCCAATACAACTCTGAAAGAGAGGTAAATTAAGCACCAAAATCAGCAGTTAAGTTAGTCAATGACCGTAGTTTCCCCTCTCATGAACAACAACGTGATGAATGGGGAATGGGGATGGAGATTTTTCCTTAAAAAATTAAACAAATATATTATGGTAAGTAGAAAGAATGCAAAATCAGGAAAAAGGGTAGTATTACCTGTGAGAAAGATGGAATTTGCCAAGTTTGTAGGGAGTAAGAAGAGGTTGGGTGGTGTTGTTTTCCATCTTTGTCCTGGTTTGTACTAAGAGAAGAGCAAATCGAATCGATGACTTGACTTTGGGTTTAGGGTTTGGGGAATTAGCAGAGATATGCAATGGGATTATGGGGATATGGGTATATATAGCTTTAGGAATGGGATTTAATGACGAGGGAGATTACGTTTGCAGCGGCGTTCAATGTATTCGAGTAGTTTCAGTTGCAGGCTTCCAGAGTTGACCAAACGAATCACACAATACGGGTGGCTGGTTGCTACACTCGGCTGAGCTGAGCTTCGTTTCTATGACCTCTCCACGACGTGGCGTTTTATATACTTTCTTTTGCTCCCGAGCAATCACAACCATATGTCACGCCCTTGGAAACTCGATGCCTAAAGCGTGCGGCCTTAGACGCCTCGGAACTGGTTTTGCGCCTAAGTAAGCCTTAACCGTTCAAAGCTAGAAAGCTAAGAACCTTGCGGAAAAAGAAAGAACAACGGAAAGGGAAATGACTAGCAAAGAACACAAGGAGAATGAGTGAATGCTCTGTGTATTACTCAATTCTGAAGTGAGGAAATGAGGTGGGGGTGAGCCTCTATTTATAGTTAGAGCCCCCTACATCCAACGGTCACAATGAGATTACATCAATGGTCCAGATTAAAGATGAGCTATACAATCCCTTGATTTAGGGAGATTTGGTCATACATTCCATATATGGGGAGATTACAATGAATAAGGAAATTATCTCTAAGAAGTTGCCATATGAAAGGTGATACTTGCCATATTCATGTTGCTTGTGTCTCCATCTCCAAGTGTTGGGCTGGCTGAGTGGATGGTGCTAAGCCCAAGATGGAGTGGAGATGATCCTCAAGGGCCTGGTGTGCGCTGGGCTCGGCTGAATGGGCGCGGTCCGTAACATTCTCCCCCACTGATTCTGGCGACGCCCTCGTCGCTCGGCTGGAATGATACCTACTCACTTGGTCGCGGAATTGCCAAAGGGCCTCGGCTGGTTCCCAACTCCCCTCACTGTCGGGAAGTCCCTTCCATTGTACAAAGTACTCGTGCCTCGGCCGATGTCCTACTTGTCGGACAGCTCGTTCTGCTTGAATCTCACGAACCTCGTTCTCATAGGAGATCTTCACTCCGACTGGCGCTCGGTGTGACTTGCCCCGATCCGGATCTAGCTCATCTTGATGGAATGGCTTGAGTAGACTTACATGGAACACTGGATGAGCTCGAATGGTTGGTGGCAACTCCAAACGATAGGCCATGGTGCCTATCCGCTTCACAACCTTGAATGGACCCTCGTATCTCCGCACAAGCCCCTTGTGCACGGTTGGGTTGCGCAAAATTCCGGTGAGCTTGGCAAGGACTAAGTCACCAACATCAAAGTTCACGTCCCTGCGCTTGGTGTCCGCCCACTTCTTGGTCCGTTTCCCCGCCTTGTGTAAGCAAGCTCGGGCTAGGTCATGATGCTCTTGCCACTCCTTGGCAAACTTGTGTGCTGCTGGATTTGGCCCCTCATACTTGGTGGCAACCGCGTTGGGAGTGAGCGGTTGCTGCCCGGTCACGATCTCGAACGGACTTTGGTTGGTCGCCTCGCTCCGTTGCAAGTTGTAAGAAAACTGGGCCACATCTAGCAACTTCGGCCAGTCTCGCTGTGTGGCACTCACATAGTGCCGTAAGTAGATCTCCAATAAGGCATTCACTCGCTCGGTTTGCCCGTCCGTCTGTGGGTGCACACTAGTGGAAAAGTTTAGGCTCGATCCCATGAGCTTGAACAACTCGGTCCAAAATCTCCCCGTGAACCGTGTGTCTCGGTCACTAATGATCGTCTTTGGCACTCCCCAATACTTCACCACATGTTTGAGGAAAAGACGAGCTGCTTCACTAGCTGGGCACACCTTCGATGCTGGTATGAACGTCGCATACTTAGAAAACCTGTCAACCACAACCATTATACTAGACAGGCCGTCAGAAAGTGGCAAACCGACAATAAAATCCATGGATAAACTCTCCCATGGTCGCTCGGGAATGGGCAAAGGTTGCAACAATCCCGCGGGTCTTTTCATCTCAATCTTGTCTTGCTGGCAAACTAGACAAGTTCTTACATAGGCCTCAATGTCCTCGCCCATACGTGGCCAATAGTAGTGCTCCGAGATGAGTGCTATGGTCCGACTCATTCCCGGATGTCCCGCCCACTTGGAATCATGACACTCCCGCATGATCTCCTTGCGAAGCTCCCCAAACTGTGGCACATAGAGGCGGTGTCCTCGAGCATAAAGCAAATCACCATCGAGCCAGAATCTTCGGGTCTTCCCCTCTTTGGCATAGTCAATCAGCATTCTGGCCGTTGGGTCATGTGATAGCCCCTCTTTGATGCGCCCCAACAACTGTCCCTTCGGCAAACTCACCACTTCAATGTTGTACCTTCGGCTTAATGCGTCGGCAACTGAGTTGACCTTCCCCGGTTTGTACTCCATGGCAAAGTCAAATTCTGCAAGAAACTCTTGCCAACGGGCCTGCTTGGGAGACAGTTTCTTTTGGGTCAGAAAGTAACTATTGGCAATGTTATCCGTAAATACCACAAACCTGGACCCAAGGATGTGGTGTCGCCACGTGCGCAAACAATGCACCACCGCGGTCATCTCCTTCTCATGGACCGTGTATCTCCGCTCGGTCTCATTGAGCTTCCGGCTCTCATATGCAACCGGATGTCCTTCTTGCATAAGGACCCCTCCAATGGCCACATCGGACGCATCGGTGTAAATCTCGAACGGCTTAGTGTGATCCGGCAACACTAACACTGGTTCGCTCGCCATGGCTTGCTTCAAAGCCTCAAATGCACTCTGGCAATCGGGACCCCATTCCCAACCCTTGTCCTTCTTCAACAGTTCGGTCAAGGGAGAGGCGAGCTTGGAGTAGCCTCGGACAAACCTCCGGTAGTAATTGGCTAGCCCCAAAAACGATCTCAACTCGGTCACTTTAGTGGGCGGCTCCCACTCAACAATGGCTTTGATCTTGGCCCCATCCATTCGGATCTTGCCACCTCCAACAATGTGGCCTAGGAATGGAACCTCTCCTTGGGCAAACGAACACTTCTCCTCTTTGACATAGAGCTCGTTCTGCCTAAGGACCTCGAACACCTGTCTCAAGTGTTCCACATGCTCCCCGAGGGACTTGCTATAGATGACAATGTCGTCAAGATAAACTACAACGAATTGATCTAGGAAGGGTTGTAGTACCTTGTTCATAAGGGTGCAGAAGGTAGCGGGAGCATTCGTGAGGCCGAAGGGCATCACCAAAAATTCGAAAGAACCGTAGCGTGTCACACATGCTGTCTTTGGTTCATCACCTTCCGCAATTCTAACTTGCCAATATCCGGACCGCAAATCCAACTTGGTGAACCACCTTGCACCACCAAGTTGATCGAACAAGTCGGCTATGAGTGGGATCGGGTACTTTTTCTTCACAGTGAGCTTATTCAAAGCCCGGTAGTCGATGCACATCCGAAGTGAGCCATCATGCTTCTTCTGGAACAGCACCGGTGCACCAAAGGGTGCCTTGGACGGTCGGATGTATCCGGCATCAATGAGCTCTTTCAACTGTCTGCGTAGCTCATTCAATTCGGGCGGAGCCATTCGATAGGGGGAACGGGCTGGTGGCTCCGCGTTGGGCACAAGATCAATCTTGTGGTCTACATCTCTTTTAGGTGGGAGATGTTTGGGTAACTCGGCGGGCATCACGTCTCTAAACTCGGCCAAAACTTGCCTCACTTCGGATGGCACTGCATCGGACTTGCTAAGTTCATCTTGCACCAAGACAGCTAAGTAGGTGGGTTCCTCCTTGCGCACCCCCTTGCTAAGCTGGATGGCTGAAAGCATGTTTTCCACTCCGGAACCACGGCTTACCGGAACAACACATTGCTTCCCCGGATCAAGTATGCATAGACAATCAAAAGCAGGAAAGGGGAAGGCTTTAATCCGGTCAAGGAAGGAAATCCCAATAACAAAGTCGAAATCATCCAAAGGGATTACCTGGATACTTTCCTTACCGGACCAATCACCGATGTCAAGCTTGACTCCCTTGGCAACCCCGGTAATTGGCGTTCCTTCGGCATTCACGGTCTTGATGAACCCGCTTGTCTTCTCAATGTTGAGGCCAAGTCTCTTGGCAATCCGCTCGGACACGAACGAATCTGAGGCCCCGGTGTCCACTAGAGCACTCAACTTTTGGCCCGCCAAAGTAATTTCCACGAACATGAGGCCCTTCTTCTTGGAGCCTCCTTTGTTCTCGATTGAACTAATAATGGAGTTCACGTGGGCTATCTTCTCCTCGCCACTCTTCTCCTGAATGGCTGCCACTTTCCCATCATTGGGACAATTTCTCGCCAAGTGCTTGCCCCCACAAGTGTAGCACTTGAATTCAACGTTGCTTCTCTCGGATGGTCTGCCCCTCTCAAGTGGCCTACGGAAGTTGGATGGCTTCCCAGACCTCTCGGACTCGTTCTTAGTCGGCTTGTCCTTGCTACCTTTGTACCTTGGCTTTTCTTTGGTAGCATCCGACCTCTTGTGCTCAAACTCACTAAGGGACTCGGCGGTAGCCATCGCCTTGGTAAGGTCGAGATTCTCGATCCGATTCAGCTCCATCTTGACCCATTGTCGCAAACCACTCTTGAAAGCATAGAAGGCATCGGCTTCACCCATGTCCTTGATTTGGAGCCTAAGCTCGGTGAAGCGCTTCACATACTCCCGGATGTTGCCATCGTGCTTCAATTGGCGCAACTTCTCTCGGGCCTCTTCTTGAGCATTCTTTGGGTAGAAATGCTCCTTGAACTCGAACATGAACTCCTTCCATGTCTTCATTGGAAGTGTCCCCTCCTCCACTTGTGCACATCTGTGTCGCCACCATAGAAGAGCGGCATCAGTTAAGTAAACAGAAGCTTGGTTTACCTTAGTGGAGTCATCATCGATGTTCATGAGTCGGAAGTACTGCTCCAACCCCCAAATGAAGTTGTCCACTTCTTGGGCTGCCCTCGCCCCTTTGAACTCCTTCGGCTTCGGAACATCGATCCTGGGCTTAGCCACCACTGCTTCGCCCACCATGCCATTGACCACGGCATTCTTATAGAGGAGTAGCTCGACAGAGAGCTTCTTGATCTCCCCCGCAAACTCGGCCTTCATAGCATTCATTGCAACTTGAAAGGCCTCGATCTTCTCGTTCATGGTACCAACCGAATCATCGATGATGCCTTGAACCTCTTCCTTGATCGTATCGATCAACTTGAGGCGCGGATCCGCCTCCTCAAGGGTGTCTTGGACGTTGCCCATTGCAGTCTCCAATCTGGTCACCCTCTCTTCCATGGACGACAGCAGGTCCCTGGACTTCTCGCGCTTCTTCCCCGCAGCTAGACGAGTCTCTCGGTCACTTGGGGGAACCTCGGTGTTGCCTTGCGGTGCCATTTCTTCACACAAACTCGCTCTGATACCACTTGTCACGCCCTTGGAAACTCGATGCCTAAAGCGTGCGGCCTTAGACGCCTCGGAACTGGTTTTGCGCCTAAGTAAGCCTTAACCGTTCAAAGCTAGAAAGCTAAGAACCTTGCGGAAAAAGAAAGAACAACGGAAAGGGAAATGACTAGCAAAGAACACAAGGAGAATGAGTGAATGCTCTGTGTATTACTCAATTCTGAAGTGAGGAAATGAGGTGGGGGTGAGCCTCTATTTATAGTTAGAGCCCCCTACATCCAACGGTCACAATGAGATTACATCAATGGTCCAGATTAAAGATGAGCTATACAATCCCTTGATTTAGGGAGATTTGGTCATACATTCCATATATGGGGAGATTACAATGAATAAGGAAATTATCTCTAAGAAGTTGCCATATGAAAGGTGATACTTGCCATATTCATGTTGCTTGTGTCTCCATCTCCAAGTGTTGGGCTGGCTGAGTGGATGGTGCTAAGCCCAAGATGGAGTGGAGATGATCCTCAAGGGCCTGGTGTGCGCTGGGCTCGGCTGAATGGGCGCGGTCCGTAACACATACAAACATCTCCGAATATCGTTAACAAAAAGGTTCTGTAACACAGGTGGATCCAAGCCCAATTTGAATAAAAATTATTACATGTACTTACTTTGGTTATATCTAATAATATTTTTATATCATTTTTTTAATATAAATCTTCACTATTTTCCTATATGTAACTTAAGAGATGATAATTACTCGAAATTTCACTCAAATTAATAAATATTATTGGATTAAACATAGATAATGTGATGAGCCGGGTCCATCTAAAAATTTCTCTAATTTGACATACTACCTTACACTTTATAAATAAAATTGTTTAAATTTAAATTTTACAAAATATTGTTTTCACTCAAATTAATCCTTAAATTTAAATAAATAAAATATTTAATCAAAACAGAACATGAAGGTAAAATTAAATGAATATCGCCTTTTTGGGAATTATCTAAAAAATTAGATCATTAAAAATTATGTAGAAAAATACTCTTTTACAGCCCACGTTGATCAAATTCACGTCTAACCAAAATTAAGTTTGTGCTCAATTAAAAGCGAGTTTTAAACTTGTTTGTGTTTAACTAAAAGAGAGTTCTATGTAAAAACATTTGATAAATTTTTTAAAAAAAATATTTACTCACGCAACACAAAACTCGTATTTAGTTAAAAGAGGGTTTAAACTATACTTTTTATTAAACTCAAATTTTATCTTACACGGATTGGAAGATAGTAATATTTTTCTTTATGGTCTTGGTTGATTTTTTTGTTGTTGACAATTTCCAAAAAAGGAAATACTCATTTAATTTTACCGAAATAGAAATGTAAATATATTCCAATACCAAATTCAGTGTATTTTGACCAAACGTCACTGAAGTCTGTCATCTTCTTTTGGGTTTGAATTATAGCCGTCTCAGGCTTGGGAATATCATTCTGTATTATTAGGTTGTTGTTTTTTTCTTTCAATTTTTGAACTCAATTACTTATATTTTCTCTTTAGAACTTCCCTTTGCCTTCTCTATGTAATTTTTAAAACTCATATTTAACTGAGGCCGACGATTAGCCTATCATAATTAGCCGTCGTCCCGTCACCGCTTCCGTCTCTTCCACCTCTTCTTCAAAGAATAAATTATCTTGCGAGGTTGAAGGTGAAGCAGTGGCAAATTCAAACCTAATCTAATCAAAATATGAATCTAATTTAATCTAATCTATTGGCTAAACAGAAACTTAACATCACTTATTGTCGTATATACCTTTTTAAAAACGGCAATTGAAATTAAAAGAAATAAGACATAATGAAAAAAATGATTTTAATGTTTTACTGAATAGTTATTTTGGTTTTTATTTTTTAAAGTAATTTAGCTTTCAACATTTTATTTTGAGTCATAATTTTTGTGTGAATGAAAATTGCTAGTCAACTGACAATAAACAACTTTAAAGGACTTGACAGGATAACACGCCAAAAGAAAAATGCTTTATATTTTATACAATTTTATAAAATTATTTTTGATTAATGTATAATTTTATAAAGTCAGCATATTTGCCTACATGACACTGTTATCGCGATGTAAGTTTATCATGTTATTTCAATTCATTTACCGTTGGTTGATTAATGATTTTCATTCGCGGATAGACTATTTTAACCCAAAATAAAATATTAAAGTATAAATTACTTAAAAAAATTAATATGATTAAACATTAAAGATTTTGTTGGACAGAAAGAAAGGATGGTTGCTCAAATATGGATCCAAAATGGATTTTAAATACAAGGGATAAAGAGGGGCCCGCGCTTCGGCCCCCATACTCCAATTATCATTATTTTTGAATCACAGTGTGGAATGCTCCAGCTAATTCAAGTTGGTAGTGTGGGATAATAAATTATAAACCACTCCCCATCCTTTTCTTTCCCACTTCCCAAAAGACGTAAGGACCCAACAGCTCCACTTGCTCAGCTACCCCCAACAATGTCCTCGAATCTGCTCCTCCGGCTGTGCTCGGTTCTTCTGGCACTTGGCACTGTCGCCGCCACCGACCACATCGTTGGTGCTAACAAAGGCTGGAACCCTGGCATCAACTACACCCTCTGGGCCAACAACCACACCTTCTATGTTGGAGACCTCATCTGTACTCTCTCTCTCTATCTCTCTTTTCTCCTATTTCAAAGTGGTTTTGGGGTTATTGCATAAGTACTAGCCATCTTTCCTGAACCTACATTTTCAATTTGCAGTTTTGCACTAGTTTGTGTTGGATCTAGTTTGAATACCTTAGAAACTCCAAAACCCCTGTGCAATACATAATGATAGTGTGATATTTACTCAGCCTTCAGGTACCAAAAGACACAATACAATGTGTTTGAGGTGAACCAGACCGGGTACGACAACTGCACAACGGAAGGAGCATTAGGGAACTGGAGCAGTGGCAAGGATTTTATACTTCTGAATAACACCCAGAGGTACTACTTCATTTGTGGCAATGGCCAGTGCTTCAATGGCATGAAGGTTTCAGTCCTTGTTCACCCCCTGCCTTCACCCACTGCCCATCCTGCATCAAACAGCACCAGTGCCGCCGGACTGGTAGTGTTGCCGAGGGGTGTGACCGGTTTCGGGGCTTTGGTTGTTGCATTAACTTCGATTTGTCTTGGATCTGGGTGGATGTAGCAGGAGTTTCAGTTCGCTTGTTTATGCTTTTCTTAAGGAACTGTCTTTTTTTGTAATTGTTCAGCCAAACTGTTTGGTGTTTCATTGATGAAGTGAACAACTTGAATTCCCACCAGTTTGCATCTTCTCTTAGTCGTCGTTTCCTCATAGCATTGTTATTTATTCCAACTTTCCTGCAACTGTTGCGAGCCTTGGAGGCAAGATTTTTTAAGCAATGTAGCTTGCATAGACTCATGTGAAGTGTTTTTATGACCATACCCGTTGGTAAATTTTCTTTATGAAATGTTAGGGTACAGTGGGACAGAGTGGTAACTGGTAATGGTAACACGATATTGTGGTTATAGATTTTCTTTATGAAATCTCAGGGCAGACGAAAAGTGTCGAAGGTCAAAACCGAAACGGCAAACTTGGCGACGAGTATCGAGTGCATTGAAACTTGGATAACAGTTTTATTAATATCCCTCGACCCTCATCCAAAATCTCTCCTTTTTGAGAGATCGATAAAGGGGCTGTCGAAGCTCAAATTTTTTATATGATGTCAACAAAACAATTCAAATCTTTTATAACTACATTACTGAATTGTGGATCCAATCCAATATGAAAATTTGTGTAGTTAAAATCCGTATGCAATGTATATGGAAACCACAATACTGGCATATTTATCTCCTAATATCAAAAGCACCACCGGTATAAATTTTTCATATGCAATTAGGGGTGATATTCGGGTAGTTCGGTTTGTTTTGATTTTCGGTTTGGGATATATTCAGTTCAGATTTAGATCGGGTCTATGTAATTTCAGGTCGAGTCGAGTCAATATTGGTTTGGTTGAATTTCAAATCGGTTGATTTTTCTGGTTAGGTCAATATCGGATCGGTTGGTTTGTGGTTCGGTTGATGTTTCAGATCGAGTCAATGTCTGTTCAGTTGATGTTTCGGGGGTCAATATCGGATTTAGTTTTCGGTTCAGGTCAATATCAAATAGACCAATTCTCATTTTAGTCAATTTTTGGATCTTTAGGTCAATTTGAGTTGAGTTGGATATGTATTCAATTGAGTATATATAGAATTATTGATATATTCACGTAAAAAATATATTTATTTGTCAATCTTATTATTTAGGCTCCAACTCTTGACTGTTCAATGTTTCAAATTAAATCATCATTAAGAGATGATAATATGATACAAACTCAACATATAAGGCTTCTTAAAGGTTAAAACTCGAATTTCGAATTGTGTTCATTATCGAGATTCAATTGATTGTTTTCTATATTTTAAAATAAAGTTTTCGGTTCAATTTGCTTTCGGGTTAGGTTACTTTTTGTTCGGTTTGGGTTGATTTCGTTTTCGGTTATTTTCGGTTCAATAAATTTTGAGTCGATTTTAGTTCAGGTTCGAGTCAAGTTTAGATCGCAATGTTCGAGTCAATATCAGGTCTTAAATCGATAAATCGATTCGAGTTTCGAGTCAAGTTTGTCAGGCATATATCCAATCTATATGCTGCTTTAGCACGTGGACACCAGGGATTCCCTTCATGCTTCAGTCGTGAGTTGCAAGAGACGAATCTGCAAGAAAATATTAAATATTCAAAATCGTCTTATTACTAATTACCGTATTTCTCAAATATTTTTCACATCCCTATTTCCCGAAAAGTAAAACCCATATGCAGTATTCCCCGAATTTCCGAAGAATTTGGCACCACAGTCACATTGCACCTTTTTTTCTAATGAGGAGGACGTGGGAAGGAACTAGGAAGGGAGGGTCCTTTGGGCTCATACATTGATCCCATTCCATGCACTAAAATCCACCACCGCCGTGGTCCCTCTCTTAAACTTGAGGATTTTCATTCCAATGCAATTAATGTATTCCCAAACGCGCCTCCAATATTATACAACTCTTAAATATTTGTCATTTAAATTTATTTTAATTTTATTTGTGAAAAACAATTTAAGAAATTCAAATCAATATTTTATTGGCCAGAAAGTAATAAATATTAGATAACCCATGTCAAATAATAATTCAAAAGCTACAAGCCGTGTGGTCCAATTTCCTTTTTGGTATATCCTCTCAAAGAAATCTTCTAAAAGATGCACGAATCTAATCACAAGATTACCCGCAGCTTCCAAAAACTTACGACCACTTGGAGCTCCGGAAAATCTGTCCACGCCCTTAAACATCGCACCAATCCAAGCCAAGCAAAACAACAAAACTCCAACCAAAAATAAAGAATTATTGAATGTTCTGAGCAAACATGAACACCAAACAAATTAAAACCAGCAATCATTTCTTTCTCAAAGGATCTTAAATAGCGGTGAATTTTAAAAAAAAAATATTTTGAGTAAAAAAAAGGTTTAAATAGGGTGGAGGTGGACCAACATAAATTAATCACGGTGTGGCAGAAGCTTCCTTCCCATTAAAATATTGAACCCCGAAACTGCAGTGGCAGATGCAGTGAGTGAGTTATGGTCCTTATTATTGGAAGCATTCAATGCGGAGTTTGAATCTTTCTTGTTCTTTTATTGTGTCGCCATCCTCTGTTAATATAAAAATAGATTGCAGCCTATGATCTTGTAAATAATTGAAATTAAAATTTTCAAATCAAGTGGGGAAAAAAGCAAAAGGTGTTGCACCGAAATGTTTTTTTTGGAGACTGTGCACCCTGACGGAATAATAAAAGCTGCAGAATATAGCAGAGAAGAAAGGGACAGTTCATAAAACTAAGACCCCATGCTTCCCAGTTTTCAAACAATGCATGCCATTGGCAGTGAATGTGGAACAATGAAAAATTCCCATTAAATTAGTGTAAAGATTGAGGAAATGGAAATGGTTAAATTTAAATAATATACATACAACATAATCATCATCTCAAATGCGACAGCAAAAGCAGAAGCAAAACTGAGAAAGGATTAGCAAAATGAAACTAATCTGCATTGGCCTTGTGTTTTATCCTTGATCTGCTGTATAGTTTAGATGGTGGAGACGGAGAAAACTCGACCGGAACTGGTGGGAGATCCATCTCCCTTTTCAAGATCTTTACAATCTCCACGATATCCGGTCGCAATTCGGGCATTCTCTGAAGGCAACTAAGAGCTAAATTTATGCACAAGCTTGCCTGCTCTTTATTGTACTCGTCTTTCAATCTCTCGTCTACCAGTTCTAATATGTTTCCGGTTTGAGCTAATTGCCTACACCAGCTTACTAAGTTTGCCTTTTCCAGCTTCATTGGTGAAGCAAGGACATGCAATGGCCTCCTACCGGATACAATCACAAGGATCAAAACTCCTAAACTGTAAATATCAGCTTTCTCCATTAAGTAGCCACATCCACCGTACTCTGGCGCAACATAACACAATGTCCCTCTCATGCTCGTCGTGCTGCTTAGCTCGCGACTGAAAAGATCCCCGCTCCACATGTCGCTTCCGATGGAATTGTTTTCCTTTCTCCTCCATCCCCTTCTGAAGCTGAACTCTCCATTGGCATCGCAGGCATCTTGATTCGGTTCCCTCAACTTCTTGCTCCTGCCAAAATAAAAGTGTCTTCCTAGATCAAAATGTGGCTTTTTAAACCCTTTCTTCCACTTGGTCTTAAGCTGCTTCAGCTTACTATCCTTTTTACTTATCTCACCTAAATGGTCATCTTTCCACCATTCTTGCATCTTCCTCTGCGTCTTTTTCGGGTTTTTCCGTCCTTTCTTCTCAGAACCCTTATCCAAAGCATCAAAGCCAAGTGCTTGCATCTGGGGCTCATTAACATCTTCCAACTGAGTTGAATTGTCCAACTCAATTTTCTCAGGACTAGTCTTTTTCTCGTCATCCCAATCAGGATTTGATGGACATATCTGGCTCCCAATCCACTCCATAACATAATCCTTACTGCACAATTCGCCACTACCATCCTGCCTCCACCACCAATCCTTTCCCCATTGTTTCATACTCGCCCTCGTCGCAGCTGCCTCATCAGCACCCAAATTTGCACTAGAATTCAGCTCCTTGCTATGATCAATACTACCAAACTGGTCATCATAAGGCACAAACTTAGTGTTCCAATCATCGCCACCAGCATCCACACAAGTAACCTCCTTCCCTTTTCCATTAATCCCACCCTTGCAATCACTCTCACTGGTTAAGTTAGCATTATAATACAAAGAACTTGAACTCAAAGCCCTAACATTATAACACTTTTTACTATTTTTTGAAGAACAAGAAGCTTGTAAAGCAAGGGCAAAGTCTACCTCAGTGTTGTTACTCCCCATAGGAGTCCCAATAGCCGGTGTATGTTCACCAGTAGTTCCTCCCAAAGTACCAGACAACTCCTGGCTCCTCCCCAAATCTTGACAGAACAAATCCACTCCAAATTCACCCTCTACTTTAACTCTTGATAACCCAAAATCCGAAATCTTTGCTCTATAATCAGAATCAAGCAACACATTGCTGGGCTTGATGTCTCCATGAATCACCGGTGGATCACAACCCAAGTGAAGAAACTCGAGAGCTTTAGCAACATCGAGGATAACATCAAACCTTGTTTGCCAATTCATGCTCAAATGGCCATCTCCAAAAAGCGATTCTTGCAAGCTTTTATTAGGCATGTACTCGTAAACAAGCAAACGCTTGTTCTTTTCAACACAATACCCCAAAAGGGTAACCAAAAAGGGTGATCTTAACCCACCGAGAATCTGCAACTCGTTTTGAAACTCTCTCTCGGTTTGCAAAGAGAGCGTATCGAGCCTTTTGATTGCGAAAAATTTACCATCTCCGACAATGCCACGAAAGACAGTAGCCGAACCACCTTTGCCTATGACATTTGCAACATCGAAGTCATTGGTAGCATTCTTCAAGTCTTTGTAACAAAACCTTTGGAGCTTAAGAGGAGCACTGGAGTCAAAAGGGATGGTTCTAGCCCGGTTTGAAAGAGAGTTCCAAAGATGGTAAAGGAAGTAAATTATAGAGAAGAGGATAACAGCCGAAGATGAGATGGTTAAGACCAAGAACATAACTCTTGTCTTGTTAAGGAAACTTGGTGTTGGCAGATCTGGAGATAAAGGCCTGGAAGGCATTGTTCTTCTTCTTGTTTCAATTTCCGGGTATCTCAAGTTGTCTTGATTTTGGTGAAGGAAAAGGATTGGAAATGGGTTTGTTTTTCTTTTATCATTCCTATCTTCAAACAATGAGTATATTTTTTTGTATTTTTCTTGTAAATGTTCACTTATTGGTCTCTGTATCCAATGTGAGATTGCTTTACAGTTGGACGATGAAGGATTAAAAAAATCTGATAATTGTAGGTTAGTGTATGATTTCAAATGGGAGAGGGTCCCCAAAGAGCTCTTTTCAGAGTTTGACTGGAAGAGGATGTTTTGTTTGATGCAGATAAAGAACAATTATAATACTGTAAGATAACAAAAAAACAATTACTGTCGAAGGGATAAAAATCGTTTCCTTTTTCGATGTCTATATTTATGTCAAATACTAAAAAAATATTATAAAATTAAATTTTAAATTTTAAATCTTAAAATCTACCCTCTATACTTTAAAAATATACTTTACTTTAAATTTTTGAAATCTTAACTTAAAATCTTGAATTCTAAACTTAATTTTAAACTCCCGTCGAAGAGAATGGGGCGCGCAATATGTGGATTGCGGATTTGCGGTGATCAGAATAAGGTTAAATTCTTTTGTACCGGGGTTTAACTCACGTGCCTTATTTGGCGCGTAATCCACCTGAAACTCAAACTACTCTTTTTTTAGATGATTTGGCTAAGTATATTTAATACAGTAATGTCAAAATTAAAAATTTTCATAAGTATTTTAATTTAGAATTTAGATTAATATGTTTAGAATTTAAGGAGAGTAGAATTAAAAAAACATATTTCTAATAATTTTGTGTCGCCCGTAAGTTTTTTTTTAAACTTTTTTGCATTAGCCGACGATCGATAATCACCTAATTTTTAATTGTTGATCGTCAATGTTTATTATTTTATTGTTTTTCTTTTTTTTAATAAGAATTTTTGTCTTTATAGCACACGTTTTCTTTGTCCTTGTGACACGCGTTTTCTTTTGTCCTTGTGACATGTTTTTTTTTTGTTTTAATGGTTTTGTTTTATTTGTCTTTGTGGCATAATTCAACATTCTCTAACAGTCGATCGTTGCTCGCATAGAGTTTTAATCAGCGCTAATTCTTGATTTTGATTTTGTCGTTGGACACGCAGAGTTAGATCCCCACTCGATTAATGATTGTTTATCGATGTAATTAGTCCTGGGTAACGGAACATTCCGCCTGATAGTGTGGATCGCTCACCACTCCTTTTTTCATGAGTTATAAGTCCCCGATCGTATAGAGATAAGGAGATTCAAGAAGCTTCTAAATTTTGATGGTATGCTTATCTCCGTAGAAGTTTTTTATTTTTCTTTATTTTTTGGTTGTAAGAAATTTGGGTAGATTAGTCTCATTATTTCTTTTCTGAATGCGTTATAATTGTGATATCTTCTATGTTTATAATAAAAATTCAGTGGTCATATTAAAAAAGGAATTTAAGGATAGTGATTATAATTTAAAATTTAAATGTTAGTGTTTATGGTTTAAGGTAATATGATCGGAAATTTAAGTTTTAACATATAAACCCTAAACTCTAAAACGCTTGTGAAAATTTTTATTTTAATAATTAGGCTAATCAGTATATTAGTTAATATATATTATGAGTTTATATACGTTTTCATACCCCTTATTATTTTATTATTTAAGATTGGTATATCACATATCACACACATATATACACGCACAATTCACAGGGTATTAACATAAGAATTCAACTTTAGAATGATATATTCATGGATGACGAGTTAAACATTAATTAAATGTTTTATAAATTATCAGTTGATTTAACGGAATAAGACTTTTAAATAAATACTTATTGAGAAATATATTTTCATAATAAACCTTTATAATATTTAATCTAAGTTAATTGACTAATAATTATACTGATAAAAATAGATAATCATCTTGATTGTCATTATCGTTAAATAAGTTGCAATGAGTCTTACTAAACTTTGATGACATGGAAGAAATTCTTTAGTTCAGAAGTTTGAGTTGAAAGCCGTTCGAAACCCAAAAAGCACCTTGAAGGAATATTGTTATAAAATGTGTAATTTTTTTTTTTGAAAATTAAGGTGATTACAATTAGTATATGTTCTGAATATACTCTCAATTATTTGACAATGCATGTTCAATCACTCTGTTGCAGCCTGCAGTTGTAGGTGCTCGAACCCCTGATCTCTAAAAAAATCACCATTCCTTTAATCACTGAGACAAGTTGAATCGTGCATAAAATGTATAACTTTTAGAAGTGGCGAGAGGATTGTTTTAGTTATGAAAACAATTTAAGTTGATAAAATGTCATTTTCTTAATATACTTTATTATTAAGGATGCATTGTTTCTTGCCATCAAAGTTGTATCCATTCTAAGTTCTAACCGCATTGTGAAACGAATATATGTCACCAAACGTCCCAAACCTTATCATTTTTTTTTTGAAAACAAACCTTATCATTATTAGATAAATTGGATTTAACCAACAATACTATTGTTTGTTTTCTTAATAAATCATTCTTCTTCTCTAAAATTAATTGCATATAACAGTTACGATTGATAGTATATGTTAAAAAGTTATAATTACAAATACAAATTAAGATATTTAAATAATTGGAACTAAAATTAATAAATATAATTCGCAAAGTAAAATTATAATTTACAATCAATAAATTTGTATAATTATAATCAATTATTTTATGCAAATGATTGATAATTAGAATATTCATATACTAGAACAGTTCTAGACAAAACCTATTACAATATTGAGATCTATGGCAAATAGTGTGCTTCACTAATGTTTTTAGAGAAGTTAATGATCTGGCTGAGGGTAGAGTTGTTAGGTCAATCAGTACTCTTTTCTTTTATTTAGGATTAAAAAAGTTTTTAATAAGACTGATATTGTGTGTATATATGTATGATTGTTTTTTTAATAAAGTCATACATTTGCCGGTCAAAAAAATATTGAGATCTCACACAATATTAGTTATTCATCTTCTATAGATAGGGATATTATAAATTCAAATGTTATAATTACTATAGGTAGAGCAAATATGTATATTAACTCTCAAATGATTGTTATTCGAATTTTTTTACGCTATTAATAATAAAATTAAAATATTTAAATATGATAGAAAAATTCTACAATGTGCGACGAACATTGATGAACATCACTAATGATGAACACTGATGAACACCATTAAATTGATTAATAAAGATTTAAAATTTCAATGACTCATCATACAATTAATAATTATTTTAAAAATTCAATTAAATTGTTTTTTATATATATTAAAATTTTATTTTATTTAATAATGGTAAACTATATATTTAGTACCTCACTTATTTCCGTATTTCTATTGAACCCTCATTATTTAAATATTATTTTAATTTGACCCTATTCTTTATAAAAAACAATTTAACCCTTAACCTAAAACCCTAAACTATTAAACCTTAAACTCTTAAACATATACCCTAAACCTTAATCTAACTAAAACTAAAATTATTTATTTCAATAGATTATCCTCTAACTAAAACTAAAATAGTTTAGGAAAGTAAAGGAAAGGGTGTTAGTTCAGGATTGAAGAATTCAATAATTTCATAGAAAGTTGTAATCTTTTGAAGGTTCCTCGAATTGGGAGATATTTGTCTGAGGAACAAACGAAGCAAGCTAGATAGATTTTTGATTAAAGATGACTGGTTTCAGGCTAATGCCCATATTTTGTTAATGTATCTCTTCATACACCCTTTTGTTGTCGAGTGAGCAGATTGCTTGTGCCGTTCAAACTAATCAATGCTCCATTTTCAATAAAGGGTTGCTTATATTTAATAAAGAATACGCTGGGTAAGAAAGTGCACAAAAAAAGCCTACCATACAAAGGAGAGTGAAGAAAGTTTAAAAAGCTAAAATGTTTATTGCGAGGATTTAAATAGTAACGTGTAGAAGCTGGATAAACGAATTGGTTGGCTCTGATTTTTCAGATCTGGTTGTGATCAAGACCGCGCTATCAATTTTTTAGATTAAGATTTAGGGTATATGTTTAAGAGTTTAAGGTTTAATAGTTTAGGGTTTTAGGTTAAGGGTTAAATTATTTTTTTATAAAGAATATGGTCAAATTGAAATAATATTTAAATAACGAGGGTTCAATAGAAATACGGAAATAAGTGAAGTACTAAATATATAGTTTACCTTTATTAAAAAAATAAAATTTTAATATATATAAAAAATAATTTAATTGAATTTTTAAAATAATTATTAATTGTATGATGTCCTTGAAATTTTAAATCTTTATTAATTAATTTAATGGTATTCATCGGTGTTCATCATTAGTGGTGTTCATCGATGTTCGTCGCACGTGGTAGACTCATCCATTTCATTAATTTTATCATAAGCCAATTCGAGAAACCGACGGTAAATAACAAGAAATTATATCATAAGCCAAGCTCGCCACATTATTTATGGTTTCCAACTAATAAAAAACATCCATTTCATTAATTTTTTCATGTTATTTTTATCAAGTGAATCTTCACTCAAATTTACTGTAAATTAAGTTAAAAAAAACTTTTTACCAAGTGAATCTACACTTGGTAAAAAGATGATATAAAAAATAATAAAATAAATAATTTTTATTAATTGGAACCATAAATGACGTGACGAACCAAACCTATGATGTAATTTTTTTTATTGTATCTCAAATTGTACTTTGGTCTCTCTGCTTTAAAAACAGCCATATTAACTCATATATTCAGTAAAAAAAATATTAAGGAACGATTTATATTACTTCTTTCAACCATATAATAAATAAATTAAAAGTATTTCATCCATACCCCTTAAAAGAAAAGTTGATGAAAAAGCCATCTTTTATGCCAGATAATCATTTCTCTCTGTCGGGTCATGCATGTGTCTTGCCACTTGGAGTTGGAGATATTGATCAAAATTTTGCTACTTTTATTTTTATGTCCACTTCATTATTAAAATTTCCCTTCTTTTGATTTTGGTTTACGTTGTTTCATAATTTATTCTATCATCTACTTGTTTACTTTTCTTTCCTTTTTGTTGCACAATGTTTTAATTTGATATAATTTGTTCATTTGTTGGCTAACAGTTCACTAAGATGCTAATTAATTCTCTCGGTCAGACTTAATATCTAGTTTTAATATCAAAACCCCTTGTTCTCAAACAATATTTTTAAATTAAAAGATTTCATAAGTTAATCGAAGATGTTATCATCAAATGTTTATCTATTTTTTTCAAGCTAATGTATATAAAGAACATGAGAGTCCGTAAAGCTATCATTGTATTGAACAGTATGATAGGGTGATATTTATCAAGTGGATTAGAGTCCCGTTTAAAAGTATGATAGGTTGAGTTGCTAAGATTGAAAGAAGATTTTGAGTTGGTTGGTAACTGTTGGTAAAATGGACTGCAAAATCGGCTGTTAGCACTGACTGCAAAATATGATTAACAACGGTAATAAAAATTGTGAACCGTGTCGTGGTATGATGGCCACTGCCTTAGAAACCGTACACTCGATTCCGGAGTGAACAACAGTGGTACTGCTCGCAGGATGCTCGAATAACAGAGGAAAAACAGAGTGATTGAAGTGTTTAATGTGTTTTTTCGGATGATGCAAATGGTGTATGAAGCACCTCTATTTATAGGCCGGATGTCACTGTGCAACGGCCGTTTCACATATATTCTTTTGTTCATAAGAAAATTCCTACGAATTTTCTCCAAAAAGAATATTTACGCGCGCGTACGTGTCGAAAACACGTGTTAACACGAACACGAACACGAACCAAGCCGGCCGGACGGCGGCGGCGGCGCGCGAGAACGTTCCTTGTTCTTTCCCACTCAACAATGGATGGAGGAAGCATGGGTATAAATACCCTTCCCTAGCTATTTTCCCAACCAATGTGGGATATAGCTTTGGTAATATTCTGAAGCATTACCAACATTCCCCCACTAATGCGAAAGAATTAATCTGTATCTCAAACACAGTCCTCCTCAGACGAGCAGTAGCGGAATTAGTTGCTTAAGCACTAGTGAACGTATCTTGAACTAGTACATAGTGATAATGAGCGATCCTTCTCTTAGATAAGTGAAACTAGTCTTGAACTTTCTAAGATAGGGGTAAACTCATAACACACAACTAACTCCTTCATCCACTGAAGTTCTCGATGTGTAAGATATATATACACAAGTGTATATTTGGCCATCTTACCCTCAGGATTCTAGTAAGTGTTTTAGAAAAACGGCCCAACGTTTTTCATAGAAGGTGGCTAATCCTTCTCACTTACATAGGTTATTTCATCAAGTTTATCTCAATATAAACCACCCTGAATCTGGGCTGTGAAATAATTAAGAACCATTTGTAATGGCTCAACCTCTTATAGTCTTATGGTGATTTCTTCAAGTTCATTTAAAATGAACCACCCAGTCTTGGGATAAGAAATCATTAAGAATAAATATTCAACCTCATTGTCGGTGAATTCAAAATGTCCTTCTCAATAGGATCATTTTAAATTTCATTAAGAGTTTCTTGAAACTCAACCTTTCTGGTGGTAAGTTCATCTTGTCCTTCTCAATAGGACAACACATTCATACTTGTGTTATGAACTTATTAAGAATAAGTATTCAACCATGATTCGGTAAATTCATCAAGTCTTTCTCACAAAGACCACCCAAAACATGGGCTTTGAATTTATTAAGAGTAATAGTACTCAACCTGGACATGTACATTATTCGTCATAGGGATAGGCAGTGAGAAATGTACACTATGAGTCTTTCCATGGTTTCGTTTGACCACATTGAACTTAGATAACTAAGTTGGGTATCCACCATGAATTCCTCAACCAATGGGCTTTAAACCCATCCCCCTCGACGAATCTAGGACCAGTTTCCGACTTAACCCTTTGGTAAGCGGATCTGCTAGGTTTCTTTCCGACTTCACATACTCTAAAGAGAGTACTCCATTCCTTATTAAGTGTCTAACAGATTCATGCCTTATGCGAATGTGTCTCTTTTTACCATTGTAAACTTGACTCTTGGCAACACAAATCGCGGCTTGTGAATCACACAATAAGGAAACAGGAGGAGTCGGGCTTCCCCACAACGGAATATCGGCTAACAAACTCCTTAGCCACTCAGCTTCTTGCCCAGCTAAGTCAAGAGCTATAAACTCTGACTCCATAGTAGAGCGAGCAATACAAGTCTGTTTTGAAGACTTCCAGGAAATTGCTGCTCCTCCCAAAGTAAATACATACCCACTCGTAGAGCTTACTTCATCACTATCGGAGACCCAGTTGGCGTCACAATATCCTTCTAATGTAGCAGGAAAGCCAACAAACTCAAGTCTCCAGTCCATAGTACCCTTAAGGTACTTAAGTAAGCGTCTAAGAGCAACCCAGTGCTCATTACTGGGGTTATGAGTATATCTACTGAGTCTGCTAACAGCATAGGCAATATATGGCCGAGTATAGTTCATTAAGAATATTAGACTGCCAATTATTTTGGCATATTCCGTTTGAGAAACGCTACTTCCTTCATTCTTGAAGAGATGTATGCTAGAGTCATAAGGAGTTCGAACAGGGACGACATCAAAACTGTCAAATTTCTTTAACACTTTCTCAATATAGTGTGCCTGGCTTAAAGAAAATCTCTTTTCAGATTTGATTACTTTGACTCCTAAGATTACATCGACTTCTCCCAAGTCAGTCATCTCAAACTTAGTGGACAAGAAACTTTTTGTTTTGTTAATGGACTCAATGTTAGTACTGAAAATTAGCATGTCATCAACATACAAACTTATGATGACACAATCAGTACCAAACATCCTCGAATACACGCATGCATCCGAACCATTCACAACAAAACCAAAACTAAGAATAGTTTTGTGAAATTTCTCATACCACTGTTTAGGAGCTTGCTTCAGGCCATAAAGTGACTTTTTAAGTCTACATACTTTGCCTTCCATACCAGGCGCCTCGAAGCCAAGAGGTTGCTCCATATAGATCTCTTCATCTAGATCCCCATTCAAAAATGCAGTCTTTACATCCATCTGATGTACTTGCAACTTGTGAATGGAGGCTAGTGCAAACAATGCACGGATCGTTGAGATTTTTGTGACGGGAGAGTAAGTATCAAAGAAGTCTTGACCAAATCTTTGAGTAAACCCTTTGACTACTAGCCTTGCCTTATACTTTTGGATAGAACCATCTGGTCTAAGTTTCTTTCGAAAGACCCATTTACTGTTAATGGTTTTAAATCCTCTAGGCAAGTCAACTAATTCCCAAGTATGATTAGACATTATTGATTCTAGTTCATCTTTTATAGCGCTTTTCCAGAAACTAGCATCAATAGATCGTATAGCTTCTTCGTAAGTTTTAGGATCCTCATCTAACAGATATGCTTGAGCTATATGATCAGAAAGAGTGTCTAAATCATTTATCTCAGAAATAAAGGAAGTTATGAAGTCTGGTCCAAAAGAGGTTTCAACTCTTTGTCTCTTACTTCTTCTAGGCTCAAATTTAATCTCTTGAGAAGACCTAGCAGGCACACTAGAAGAAGTGGATGGCAAGCTTTCTATTTGTGTTTCAACATTTAATCTAGGTTTCTTTAGAGGAAAGATATCTTCAAAGAAAACTGCATCCCTAGATTCACAAATAGAGAAGTCTTGCAGAGTCATGAATCTATATGCGGCACTGTTAGAAGCATAGCCTATAAACACTGCATCAACGGTCTTAGGTCCAATGGTGGACTTCTTAAAGTCTGGTAACCCCACTTTGGCCAGACACCCCCACACTTTCAGGTATTGTAAATTTGGGGCATACCCTTTCCATAATTCGTATGGGGTAGAATCAATTTTCTTATGAGGTACTGGGTTCAGAATATGATTAGCCGATAGAATGGCTTCCCCCCACATGTTGTCAGACAACCCAGAACTTATCAATAATGAGTTCATCATCTCTTTTAAAGTTCTGTTTTTCCTCTCGGCTATGCCGTTCTGTTGAGGAAAATAAGGGGCTGAAGTTTCATGTATTATGCCATTCGTCTCACAAACCTCTTTTAGAAAATTAGATCCATATTCACCACCTCTATCAGACCTAACACGTTTTATTCTCCTATCTAACTGATTTTCAACTTCTGTCTTATAAATAAGAAAGAAATTTTCAGCTTCATCTTTAGTTCTTAGGAGATAAACTTTTGTATACCTAGAAAAGTCATCTACAAAAGTTATGTAGTAGTGTTTTCCTCCTTTACTTTCAGTGTTTCTAAAGTCTGCTAGATCAGTATGAATAAGTTCTAACAGTTCAGTTTTTCTTTTAGAAACACTTTTAAAGGTAGGTTTTGCATGCTTTGCTTCTACACAAACTTCACATTTATTATAGTTTGTTGTGTCTAGTTTAGGCAAAATATTCATATTCATCATTTTCTTTAAGGATTGAATATTTACGTGTCCTAATCTAGCATGCCACATATCAACAGACTCAACAATATAAGCAGAAGTGGTGGCTTTATTATTTTCATTAAGTTGAGTTTCTATGACAAATAAACCTTCGCTTAAAAAACCTTTCCCAACATAATCACCGTTACGGGAAAGTACAAGTTTATCTGCCTCAAAAACTAACTTAATGCCTGCCTTATTTAAGAGGCCACCACTAATCAAATTTCTACGCAGGGCAGGCACATATAGGACATTATTAAGGGCCAAAGTTTTACCGGAAGTCAGCTTGAGTAAAACCTTGCCTTTGCCCATCACTTGAGAGCTGCTGGAGTTCCCCATGTACACGCGTTCACCATTTTTCGCGTCCTCGAACTCGGTGAATAGCTCATTCTTTGCACAGAAATGTCGAGAAGCTCCAGTGTCTACGACCCACTCGGTGTTCTTCTCTACGAAGTTGACCTCCGAAACCACCGCAGCTATGACTTCATCATCCATGTCCTCCGCGACATGCATGCGTGGTCTAGTCTCGTTCTGGCGGTCCAAGCGGTGCTGACATTGGTACGCCTTGTGACCGGCTTGCCCACACACGTAGCACTTCATGGTTTTCATGTCGTGCTTAGCCTTGTTGGGCTTCTTGAAATTGGTAGTCTGCTGTGGTTTGGGCCTTTTGATCGGAGGGCCTTTCTTAAAGGGCCTTTTGAACCCTGAAGCACCACCAGACTCAGCTATGTTAGATTTAAAAGATAAGTGACTAAAGTTGTTCGAAACCTTATCTTTCAACCGGTTGGCCTCCTCGATTTTCATGTGACCAATCAGCTCCTGAAGTGGTATGTCCCTTTTCTTGTGTTTGAGGGAGTTGCGGTAATCGGACCATGATTTTGGCAACTTCTCGATAAGGACATTGGCTTGCAAAACTTCACACATTTGCATGCCTTCCGCTATGATGTCCGAGACAAGATTCTCATAGTCATGGACTTGGTCCATGATGGTCTTGTTATCAGTCATCTGGAACTTCAACCATTCGCCCACGACATATTTTTTAATCCCCGCATCATCGGTGCCATACTTGGTGTCCAAGGAGTCCCATATTGCCTTTGCACTCCTCTCCTTTAGGTACATGTCAAATATTTTGTTAGACATGTGACTTAGGAGATGGCCACGGACCGTCTTGTTGTCCTTCTCATATTTGGCAAAGGTGGCAGCAGCAAGGACATCGGCGGCAGCATCAGTTTGGCCTTGATTATCGGCAGGAACAGCAACGGTAGGTGGTGCAACTGGTGGTTTGTTGAGCAGCACATAATCGAGGTCCAATTGCTCAAAGAAAATCAGTATGCGCTGGGACCATCTACGGTAGTTGCTGCCATCTAAAGCATCGAGCTTGGAAAGATCGGGAATGAGTTTGCTTAGTGCGGATGAAGATGCCATTTTGCAGATTCGGAGAAAAGTTTTGTTTCTAAATTGTTGGTAAAATGGACTGCAAAATCGGCTGTTAGCACTGACTGCAAAATATGATTAACAACGGTAATAAAAATTGTGAACCGTGTCGTGGTATGATGGCCACTGCCTTAGAAACAAAACTGCCCCGAACAGTGTAGTCGCTTCACAGGCAGAATGTCCCCCGAGGTGCACACGGACGCTCCTGAAACCGTACACTCGATTCCGGAGTGAACAACAGTGGTACTGCTCGCAGGATGCTCGAATAACAGAGGAAAAACAGAGTGACTGAAGTGTTTAATGTGTTTTTTCGGATGATGCAAATGGTGTATGAAGCACCTCTATTTATAGGCCGGATGTCACTGTGCAACGGTCGTTTCACTGTGTTCATAAGAAAATTCCTACGAATTTTCTCCAAAAAGAATATTTACGCGCGCGTACGTGTTAACACGAACACGAACACGAACACGAACCGAGCCGGCCGGACGGCGGCGGCGGCGCGCGAGAACGTCCCTTGTTCTTTCCCACTCAACAATGGATGGAGGAAGCATGGGTATAAATACCCTTCCCTAGCTATTTTCCCAACCAATGTGGGATATAGCTTTGGTAATATTCTGAAGCATTACCAACAGTAACTTGCAGGGAAATTACAAAGCAAAGGAAGTTTGGAATGTTCGCAGCCTAAACTTTTATGGCATAAAGTTGTTTGGGATGGACTTTCGATACCTAAACATTCATTCATATTTTAGTTAGTTGTGCTAGACAGATTGCTAACTAAAAGTTGAATGATACAATGAGAATACCATGGGATACATGGAGCTTATTTTGTGGATCCGCTTGTGAATCGAGAGATCATTTATTTGGAATACACGAGAAAACTGTGGGCGTTGCTCTTACAAGGATGTGGGGTGAGTCGGGTCCCTGATAATTGGAAAGAAATGTTGTCACATGTCAGTCGGCTGGTAAAGGGAGATTCTTGTGAGCAATGATTATTAGGCTCGCATGGAATGGCTTGAATTATTACCTTTGGCAAGTGCGAAATGGGCATGGGAAAAGGCCGAGGGTAGTGGATGATATTTGCGATCTCGTAAAGTATAATGCGAAATGGAAAATTATAGGATGCAATAGATTCACCTTTATTGGTAATTGTATAGTTGACAATTGGGATATTTGTGAGTAATTTTTTTTTGGTCTGTATATAAAGGGTAGACCACCAGTGGTTCTACTTGAGTTTTTGTATTTCTTTGAGGTAGCTTGGATGAATAAAGTGCCAATTTATCCCAAAAAAATATTCCTATCGATATTTGAAGAAATGTTTTTTTATTAATCTCTAATTGAGATGATATTTATTTAACCATTGAAACTAAATTACCAGCAAGTGTTGAGTGTAATGTCAAGACATATTTCGGTCTCAATGAGAGAATTTAAATTTAAATTTTAGAGATAATATTATTGAGTGAGAGAGCCACGAATCTCAAACATAAACTATAACAAAAAAAAACTATAAGCACCAAATTAATCATAAATAATAATAACAATAATAATAATAAACCATGATTTGGTAGGGGGAAAAACATAAGTACACCAAAATCTATATGATTCAAAATATTAATATATTACTATCTCTGGTTAGTGGAGTTCGACCGCTCATGTTACAGTATTTTGGAGCATTAAACAACTCATTTAGCGTATTGGGTTGTTATGACCATTACATGTAGGTCTCAAGTTTGTTTGTTTGTTTAATCAGAATGTAATATATATGCGTTAGGTAATTTTCCTTTCCTTTAATATATATAGAAACTTTAATACACAAGCTATATAATCTTTAATTTGTACAAATTAGTTAAATTTAAGGTTTAAAAATTTAGTTTAAAGATTAATTGTAGAGTTTAAAATTTCTGCGATGTTTTTATTGTTTCTTTCTTCTTCTTTCAATTAGCGCATCATTTCTTCTTCCTTAGGTAATACTTAAAAAATAAATTAAACCATCTTTACACTTTAATTTTTACACACCAAACGAGGTAATGGCTGTAATTTACAAACAAAGAAAGGAGAAAAGCAAAGGAAAAAGAGAGGGAAATTTTGTTGAAAAATAGTCAAAAAAATGGGTGGTGGAATGTTGCTATTGTGTGATAATGGTGTCTACTCTTTTTCCCGCTCTTTTTCGTTCTCCCCTAGCAACTTAGTAGAGTAGCCTACAATTTTTTTTTTCTTGTATAAAATTTGTATGTTATGTCGTATTTTATAATATATTTTAATTTTTTATGATATAATCGTTTAATATTGTTTTGCAGGATTAACACAGGGATAATATGTGGGGTCATTTGTTTTAAACAGGGAATTAAAGGGAAAATAGAAAAAGCAAGAGACAATGAATGATGTCTTTGAATTTACTTTCTTTGCTTTAGAAGTTGAGGTTTCATTTTCTTTTTTTTTTAATTTTTTTTGTCGCCATGCGTCGTCAGAAATAATTGTTTTTATTCATTTTATTAATTATAAAAATTATATCAGTATAAGTTGTTTAATTTTTTAACATATTTCAAAGGATACAATAAACTTTGAAATTCTTCTGGAGGAGTAATTACTTTTCTTATTAACGAAATATTCAAACTCGTTGATATTTGAAAGTGGCATATTCCTTAAAGGTGATAGAATGAAATTAAATATAAATATAAGAAAAAAAATGAGGGGACTTGAGGTGACATTTAAATTTTGTTTGGTTGGATAAAAAAGTGGAAGAGAGAAAAGAGCGAAGATAAAATTTGAAAATAAATTTAAAGGTTGTTTGGCATAGTGGAAAATTGGAAGGAAAAATAAAAGAAAGGGATGTATCATTTTAATTGATTGTGTTTTTAAAATTTTCGTAGATAAATGGACTTAGTTTTTGGTTTTAGTAGGTTCTTATGTTTTAAATTCAATTTGTACCAATAATTCAGGTTCAAATATCTACTGACCCAATTACCATTCTGGAAGATATTGGGCCGAGCATCACACATGGGATGAATGAAGCCCTTTTGAGAGAGTTTACTAGTGAGGAGGTCTGGATTGCTCTTTAGTCTATGAGCCCATTAAAAGCTTCCGGGGAGGATGGGCTTGGAGCGGTGTTCTATCAGAGATTCTGGCACATCATCGGCAAGGAGGTGTCCGATTTTTGCATCGGTCTGACTCGGGATGATAGTATGTTGAAGGAGATAAATCATACCCACATCGTCCTTATTCCCAAAGTGAGTAACCCTTTAAATATGACCCAATTTAGGCCCATTAGTTTATGTGATGTCTTGTACAAGATTTATTCGAAGATGTTAGCGAATAGATTCAAAGTGGTACTCGACACTTGCATTGATGAGGCACAGAGTGCCTTTATTCCCGGGAGGTTGATCTCTGATAATATTATCGCAGCCTATGAGATTCTTCATTCCTTTCAGAAACGTCGTTCGGGGGCGAAGGGTTTCTTTGCATTGAAGATGGATATGAGTAAAGCCTACGATAGGGTTGAGTGGGCTTTTCTAGACATGGTTATGACAAAGATGGGTTTTGAGAGACGGTGGATTGATCTTCTCTTGAAATGCGTTTCTACGGTATCCTATTCGGTGGTCCTTAACGGCCTAGTGGGTGATAAATTTTTTCCTTTTAGGGGTCTTCGGCAGGGAGATCCCCTCAGCCCTTACCTTTTTCTCATCTGTGGGGAAGGTCTATCGGCTCTCTTTCGGAGGGCTACACGATTAGGTTCCCTGCAAGGCACGAGGATCACGAGAGGGGCTCCACGGGTTACTCATCTGCTTTTTGCGGATGATAGCTTAGTTTTTGGTGAAGCTACCTCCGATGGGGCTGATAATATTAGAAGCATCCTCTCGAGTTATGCGGCTTGCTCGGGGCAACTTATCAATTACGATAAGTCGAGCGTCTTTTTTAGCCGAAATGTAGCACAGAGAGACAGGGATCTGTTCTATACCACCCTTGGTGTCTCGGAAATATGTTCGCCTGAAGCTTATTTGGGTTTACCGGCACTAGTAGGTCGCAACAAAAAGCAGGCATTTAAGCGTCTTATTAATTTGACTGAGGCCCGTTCGTTAAACTGGAGTAATATTTCCCTATCAGCAGGAGGGAAGGAAGTCTTCATCAAGGCTGCTGCAGGCTCTCCCGTTGTTCGCTATGTCGTGCTTTCTTCTTCCTCTAACTTTGTGCCGTGACCTCGAAGCGATAATGGCCCGATTTTGGTGGTGTAATTCCGCGTCCAAAAGAGGGATACATTGGTGTCAATGGTCGGAATTATGCAAGCTTAAAGGAGATGGAGGAATGGGGTTTAGGGATTTAGCCAAGTTTAATATAGCCTTGTTAGCAAAACAAGGGTGGAGGTTAGTTACTAAACCAGGTTCTTTGGCTGCTAGATTGATCAGGGCAAAGTACTATCCCACTTCTTCCTTTTTGAATGCTAATTTAGGGTCATCCCCGTCCCTGATCTGGAGAAGTGTATGGAGTTCAAGAAAGCTTTTAGAGCTAGGAATGGGCTGGAGAGTTGGTAATGGGCAGTCTGTTTCGATTTGGAATGACTTATGGCTCCCCTTATTCCCTCCGGAGCGATTGAGTTCACCGCAGCGCGCAGATTTGCAGAGGGTTTCAGATATTATTGTAGAACTAATGTTTTGATATAATAATTGAAAAATGTTTTGGACTGATTTAAAAAGTATTTAAAACATTTACAAAGTCCAAACAACTTGAAATTGTGTTTAGGAAGTTTTCAAAACGGTTTTTAATGTGTTTCAAAGGCCAATTTATACAAACCAGTCCAGGTGTTTCGAAACACCTTAGGGCGTTTCGAAACAGGGGATTCCAGTAGCATATTCGTTTCGAAACGTGTTTCGAAACGGGCTTTCCCTGGACTTGATTTTGCCCAACGTTTCGAAACGGGCTAGGCCGTTTCGATACGCCCACGTGGCAATGACCACAACGGTCATAAACCCCAACGGCTATCTTCCCAACTAACTTTTAAATGCAGGCGTTTCGATACGGGCTTATAGCGTTTCGATACGCGTTCCGAAACGGCAAGGGGGTGTTCCGAAACGGGTACCCTGACAGACTGCAATGGCTCTTTCTACATTGAGAGTGTTTCGAAACGGCCTCGAGCGTTTCGAAACGGGAAGCTGCAGAACTGCATTTATGGTGGGAATAAAGTCCTCAACGGCTCCAATTTGATCCCAACGGCTAGTAACGGCTACAAACTCATTTGGGAGTATAAAAGGGACCTCCAAGCATCAAGAGAAGGCTAATGCTCATATTGTCAAACATCAAATGATCAAGAAATTGTCTTAGCACTTAAATTGTCAATTCTTGTATAGACAAACACTAGTGAGCCAAAATTGTCAAATTTGCTCAAGTGTTTTAGGTTTGGGTGAGTGCTTACTTGTGCAAACAAACTCCTATTAGAGGATTATAAGTTTGCTTTGTTTATCTCTTGTAAAGAGGGTTTCAATCAAGACTTTGGGTAGAAAGCTTGATTGGTTGTAAGGGTTTCCTCCTAAGCCTAGAAAAGGGGACGAATCAATTAGTGGATTGATTGTGAAATCCTTAGTGGGGAGCTAAGGTAGTGGATGTAGGTGCTTGTTAGAAGACCGAACCACTATAAATCTTTGTGTCACATTTCTTTTTAGCTTCCTTTACCCTTCCACCCAAAAATCCACCTCTCCACCACTTGGTGAGCATAATCGGTTGAACGAATCGAGCACCACACAACTCAACAATTGGTATCAGAGCTTGGCTCAATCGAAGAGGATTGACATCCTATTGAGGAGATCCGACAAGCTCGATCACTAGTTCATCAACCGGCTCAAAATGGCACAATCCATAGACAAACCGCCTTTCTTCAACGGAACATTCTATGCCCATTGGAAGATAAAGATGAAGTTCTTCATCAAGTCTAGAGATTACAAGCTATGGGACATAGTTGAAGATGGTCCGTTCGTGACTCAACGAAGCAAAGCGGAGTGGAGTGCCGACGATCGCAAGAAGATGGAGCTTAATTGCAAAGCCTTGCACATCTTGTTTTGTGCTTTTGGCCCATCCATCTACGAAAAGATGTCTTTCTTGTGAGAGTGCCAAGGAGGTATGGGACAAGCTTGAAGTCACATACGAGGGGACCGATGAAGTCAAGGAGACCAAGACTGGGCTCCTAACCTTAGAGTATGAGAACTTCAAGATGGATCCGGAAGAGAACATCGAGAAGATGTTTGATAGGTTCTCCACCATCACCAACGGTCTTAAAGGTTATGGAGAAGCCATCCCGGAAGAGAAGCTTGTCCGAAAGCTCATCTACTCACTTCCCGAGTCTTGGGACTCAAAGAGGACCGCCATCATCGAAGCCAAAAATTTGAAGACTTTGAAGCTTGATGAACTTATGGGGTCTCTTCTCACTCATCAAATTATGAAGAAGAACAAGGAAGAGGAGAAGAAAAGGGAAGAAATTAGAGCTATGAGAGAGAAGAAAATCAAAGGGCTTGGCATCAATGCTAGTGCCATGGCTCTCAAATCCTCCACTTGCCATCATGTCTACTCAAGTGAAGAGGAGGATGAAGAAGAAGAGATAGTTCATCTCTTCAAGAAGTGTGCCCCGTTCATGAAGAAAGCCTTGAGAGAGCTTGAACGAGAACCTAAGAGAAAGGAGAGGGCAAACACTTCAAGCCATAAGAAGAAGACACATTTGGCTACTTGGAGTGATGAAGACTCCACCGACGATGAACAAGCCAACCTTTGCCTTATGGCCATCGAAGAAGATTCAAGGGTAACTTCTAATTCATCTACTTCATGTTCTTATTCCTTTGATGAATTACAAGATGCCTATGATGATTTGGTTTTAGATTTTAAAAGCCACATTTTGAAAAACAAAAAATTGGTTTCAAAGTTAAAAATTCAAAATGATTTGCTTTCTAAAACCAAACTTGAACTTGAAGCAAAACTTGAAGAGTTTGAATTAAAATGTTTTGATTTACAAAAATTGCTTCAAAATGTTCAAGAAGAAAAAAATTTGATTTCCAAAGAGCTTGAAAAGAAAAACAATTTTGGAAAATCAAATTTTTATGTTAGACAATCTAGTGCCCCTAGATTTAAGAATGGTAAATGTTTTAGAAGTGTTTGGGTCCCAAAAGGACTAACCACTTCAATTAAAAAGGATGACATTGAAAAATGGATTCCTAAGGGGTCAAAAATTTGTGCTACTAACGTTCATGGATCCAAAGCAATTTGGATACCAAAAATTACTTGATTGTCTATTGCTAGGTGTGATGGAGATGTTCAACAAGTCAAACATTGAGGGGGAGCTCCATGCACACAAGGAAGAACACTTGAAGAAGGAAGGCTTCACATCCTACCTTGAGTTCAAGTGTTGGTAAAAGTTCTAGTTGTTTTGTGCTTTCATTTGTTTATTTCTTAGTTTAAATTCAACTAGATGATCATTTATGATGGACTAACATTTCAATGATGCCTTGAGTAAGGGGGAGCCATTTTTAAACCAAATTCTTATTTTTGTCAAAGTTTTTACCTCCATTGTTATTTTGAACTTAATGTTTTAAATTCTTTTTGATATAACAAAAAGGAGGAGAAATGGTTTGAAAAATTAAATTTTCAAATGAATAAGGGGGAGCTTTATTTGAATTAAAATTTTCAACTATTATTCACATTTTTAAAGTTAAAGGGGGAGAATCCCAAACAATTTTTCAAGTGAGTTTTATTATATCAAAAAGGGGGAGATTGGTATCAAAATGGTTTGAAAAATTAAATTTTCAAATGAATAAGGGGGAGCTTTATTTGAATTAAAAAATTTCAACTCTTATTCACATTTTTAAAGTTAAAGGGGGAGAATCCCAAACAATTTTTCAAGTGAGTTTTATTATATCAAAAAGGGGGAGATTGTAGAACTAATGTTTTGATATAATAATTGAAAAATGTTTTGGACTGATTTAAAAAGTATTTAAAACATTTACAAAGTCCAAACAACTTGAAATTGTGTTTAGGAAGTTTTCAAAACGGTTTTTAATGTGTTTCAAAGGCCAATTTATACAAATCAGTCCAGGTGTTTCGAAACACCTTAGGGCGTTTCGAAACAGGGGATTCCAGTAGCATATTCGTTTCGAAACGTGTTTCGAAACGGGCTTTCCCTGGACTTGATTTTGCCCAGCGTTTCGAAACGGGCTAGGCCGTTTCGATACGCCCACGTGGCAATGACCACAAACGGCTATCTTCCCAACTAACTTTTAAATGCAGGCGTTTCGATACGGGCTTATAGCGTTTCGATACGCGTTCCGAAACGGCAAGGGGGTGTTCCGAAACGGGTACCCTGACAGACTGCAACGGCTCTTTCTACATTGAGAGTGTTTCGAAACGGCCTCGAGCGTTTCGAAACGGGAAGCTGCAGAACTGCATTTATGGTGGGAATAAAGTCCTCAACGGCTCCAATTTGATCCCAACGGCTAGTAACGGCTACAAACTCATTTGGGAGTATAAAAGGGACCTCCAAGCATCAAGAGAAGGCTAATGCTCATATTGTCAAACATCAAATGATCAAGAAATTGTCTTAGCACTTAAATTGTCAATTCTTGTATAGACAAACACTAGTGAGCCAAAATTGTCAAATTTGCTCAAGTGTTTTAGGTTTGGGTGAGTGCTTAATTGTGCAAACAAACTCCTATTAGAGGATTATAAGTTTGCTTTGTTTATCTCTTGTAAAGAGGGTTTCAATCAAGACTTTGGGTAGAAAGCTTGATTGGTTGTAAGGGTTTCCTCCTAAGCCTAGAAAAGGGGACGAATCAATTAGTGGATTGATTGTGAAATCCTTAGTGGGGAGCTAAGGTAGTGGATGTAGGTGCTTGTTAGAAGACCGAACCACTATAAATCTTTGTGTCACATTTCTTTTTAGCTTCCTTTACCCTTCCACCCAAAAATCCACCTCTCCACCACTTGGTGAGCATAATCGGTTGAACGAATCGAGCACCACACAACTCAACAATTATTCATTCTCCTTCAGGGGGATGGAACGAACCGCTGATCAGGTCCAGTTTTACAACAGAAGAGGCTGATCGTATTCTAGCAATTCCTATCTCATCCTCGGGTCAGGAAGATGTTAGGGTATGACTAGGGGAGGGTTCGGGTACCTACTCTGTACGCAGTGGTTACAGGGTCTTGCTAAATCCGTCAGAAAATTCATCAGGGGACAACATTTTTAACCATCTATGGAGTTTAGACTGCCCTTCGAAGATCAAAATTCAGGTTTGGCGTTTTATTCATAATTTTGTTCCTACTCTTCTTAACCTAACTATTAAGAGAGTATCTACTTCCTCTCTTTGCCCTCATTGTTCACTGATGGCAGAAGACACTTCCCATGTTATTTGAGGGTGTTTCTATGCGGCGCAAGTATGGAATAATCTGGGTATTTCGTGGCCTAGTTATTTAAATCTAGGTTCGTTTTACGAGTGGCTGTTATGATTATTCAAACATTATGACAAGAATAGGAAGAAGATTATTGCTATAGCAATCTGGGCTATTTGGTTTTCGCGAAACAAACTTATACATGAGGGCACATCACATGGCATATACGAAATATCAACATTTATTTAAAGCTATTGTGCAGAGACTAACTCCCTTACCTCAAGGTTGCAACATCCTCTTCCAGACGTGAATGAGCGTTGGAAACGACCGTCGGCGGGGTATGTGAAGGTGAATGTGGACGCGAGCTTTTCTGCGACCGATAAAATTTCATTCTCAGGAGTTGTGATTCGGGATGACGGAGGCTTTGTGATCGGGGCATGCACCAGAGCAAACATTAGGGTTTCCACGGCTTTCCAGGCGGAGGCCTTAGCTGTGTTTCAGGGTCTCGATTTCGCAAAACAGAATGGTTTTAGCAAGATTGAACTGGAGAATGACTCAAAGACGATAGTTAAAAAGTTAGAGATCGACGAACCTGACTTGTCCGAAATAGGCATGATCATCAGAGACATTCAACGGGCGGCTCAGGGCTTGGTTTCTTGCCGTTTCACCTTCTGCGGTCGGTCTCAAAACCGTGCGGCTCATGAGCTGGCGGCGGAAGGACGGCGTTTGGGTCACGACCAGTTTTGGATGGAGGAGGCTCTGGCGGTTGTCATGCATGTTGCTGATTCCGATCGACGGTTCGAAGAACCACCTTGATCTGTCGTTTTGATGATTCACCTCGCTCCGTCGGCTCGATGTACCTCCTAGCTCCGTCGGACTTTTTTAAAAAGTGGAAATATCAACATCGATCAGTTCTTTCCAGAACTTTTCCCCAATTTTTCTCCATCGATCTTTCCTGAAAGCTTATGTTGTGTTTTGATGGAGAGCATGGGTCGGTTTGTGTGTTTTTCTTTATTTTGCCGTTTGGTCTGGTTTTGAGGCCGCTTGGCCTTCTTTTGTTTCTTTTGCTTTTATTAGCTTTTATGTCATGTCAGTTTACTTTTCAGACTTTCAATAATAACACTCGACCTTTATATGTCAAAAAAAAATAAAAAAAAAATCTACTTGAACATCAAATTTAACTGCAAATTAAAAATTAAATTCAATATCTAATCGTGCAAAAATATAGATACTGGATTGAAAAAAAAAAACAATCTCCCAATTATATAATTTTTTTCTGCTAATCCAATTATAAACATTTATAAGACATCATACAATTTAAAAAAAAATAACAAATTGATCTAATGTAGTTAAACATTTAACGGTTGATAATGTGACATTTTAAAAAATGACATAATAACACATTTAGCCTCTCATACTTACACATTTAATTAACTTAGTCATATTTTAAAAAATTCAACAAATTTAATCTTATTTATTTACCAAATTAGATCGAAAGGTAAAAAGACACCTGGTAAATCGCTGATGCGCATGATCAAGATTGTTGGAGTGCGCAAACAAGACGTGAAAATGAGTGTGGGCTGGTCGAACGAGCGAGGGGAGTTGGACGGAAGGGTCACCGAAGGATGGAGGTAGTTCCGGAGTAAATGATTAAATAAAAAGGGTTAAATTGATAGCACGAGTAAATAAAAGATAACTAAATTTATTATTATTTTTAATTAGGACTAAATTGATTAAATTTGTAAATATAAAAGACTAAATGTAATATAATGTCGCTTTATATTAACTGTCATGTCATCTGCCGTTAAAATAATATTAAATTAATTTATTACTTATTTAAATTAAAAAGACTGTTTTATAATTATAATAATCGGATGACTAAAAAAAGTATTTTATAGTCGATAGACTATTTATGTAATTCACCCAAAAAAAATTGATTGAGGTTAGCTGATGAGCCGATGGATATTGACGCGTCAACATCCCCGAGTGAAAAGTCTAGTATAAAAGGGAAAACAAGTGTGATGACAACAGTAAAATGATCAAGAAGAGATAAACATGTAAGCCCAAACCTAACTTTTTCTCAATTTCAATGGGCCCATAAACATTGGGTTAAGCCCCAGCCAATTCCAGAATCGTAAAAATCTCCCTCTTTGTTTTGTTCCCCGCCTAGTTTTATCTCGTTTGTAAAGATAGACGGTGCTTAAATCTCTTCTTTTTGTGCATGTCAAAATCCTAACAAAACCAATGATTAGCAGTTTTATCTTCATATTCTTTCTCAGTTAATTAATGAACAGACGGGGTATCTTCTCCAAATTCTCAATCAACACTAACAAATTTGAATCTCTTAATCCATTTTCTTCCTCGTCATCGCCCACTCCGCAGCCTTACCATGTCTCTGCATTCATTGCCTCCCTGCAATCATGCGCCCATCAAAAGAACCTCACACGGGGCAAACAACTCCACTCCTACATGCTCAGGAATGGTCTCCTTCAAGCCTCTCCTGCATCTCTCACCAGCCTCATCAACATGTATTCGAAGTGCAACCAAATGACCCATGCCCTTTCCTTATTGCAATCTGCCCCTCAAACCCCAAATATATTCTCTTTTAATGCCATCATTTCTGGGTTTATCACGAACGAAGAACCCTTCAAAGGGTTGAAGTTTTACAGGGAAACGAGGGTTCTTGGTATTTTCCCCGACAAATACACGTTTCCATGTTTGCTTAAAGGTTGTTGTGATATGATGGAGGTTTTAGAGGTTCGGAAGATTCATGGGTTGGTTTTTAAATTTGGGTTGGACTTGGATTTGTATGTCGGGAGTGGTTTGGTCAAATGCTATTTGAAGTTCTCATTCATGGAGGATGCTGAAAAGGTGTTTGATGAATTGATTGTGAGAGATGTTGTGCTTTGGAATGCTATGGTTAACGGGTACGCGCAGGTTGGGCAGTTCGATGAGGCTTTGGCCGTGTTTAAGAAGATGTGTTTAGAAGGAGTTGCATTGAGTAGTTTCACAGTTACCGGTGTTTTGTCAATTTTTGCAATGACAGGAGATATCGAGAATGGGAGGGCAGTTCACGGGGTTGTCGTGAAAATGGGCTATGGTTCCAGTATTGTAGTGTCGAATACTTTGGTTGATATGTACGGGAAGTGTAAGTGTGTCAGTGAAGCCTTGAAGATTTTCAAAATGATGGATGAGAGGGACATTTTTTCTTGGAATTCAATTTTGTTTGTTCACGAACAATGCGGTGATCATGACGAAACGTTGAGACTTTTTCGTGTGATGTTAAGGGATGGCGTTCCGCCAGACTTGATCACTTTGACCACTGTGCTTCCTTCTTGCACTCATTTGGCAGCATTGATGCATGGTAAGGAGATTCATGGCCACATGATTATTAATGGGTTGACGAAAGATGCAAATGCCGAAGATATCAATGATGTTCTTATCAACAATGGGATTATGGATATGTATGCCAAATGTGGGAGTATGAGAGAGGCTCATTTGGTTTTTGATATGATGAGCCATAAGGATGTTGCATCTTGGAACATTTTAATCATGGGTTATGGCATACATGGTTATGGAAGAGAGGCATTGGATATGTTTTCGCTCATATGTGAGAGTGAATTTAAGCCTGATGATGTCACATTTGTGGGAGTCCTGTCAGCCTGCAGTCATGCTGGCTTTGTGAGCTTAGGACGTGAAATTCTGGAGCAAATGAAGTCAAAATACGGCGTTGTTCCTAACATAGACCATTATACTTGTGTAGTTGACATGCTTGGTCGGGCCGGCCAGCTTGAGGAGGCTTATCAGCTGGCTCTAACATCGCCTGCTGGGTCCAATGCGGTTGTGTGGAGGGCCTTGTTGGCGGCGTGCCGGCTCCATGGGAATTCAGATATAGCTGAGGCTGCTGCAAAGCATGTGTTTCAGATTGAGCCAGAGCATAGTGGTAGTTATGTATTGATGTCCAATGTTTATGTAGCAGCTGGCAAATACGAAGAAGTATTGGATGTTAGAAACATGATGAGGCAACAAAATGTCAGGAAGATACCAGGGTGTAGCTGGATTGAAGTCAAGAATGGAATCCATGCCTTTATTAATGGTGATCGGACGCATCCTGGATCAAACTCTATTTATGACGGATTGCACTCGTTGACTGCTCTTTTGCAGGAACATGACTATGTGCCAGACTTATAGTGTCAACTTCATGCTGGATATATTCTGATGCAAGTGTATGGCATGATGCTTTTCCATCTTCTATTCATATGTCGATATAACCTTGGAATCCCGGGAACAGAATATGATCATATGAATGAGAAATGACACCTACATGCTCAAAAATTCATGGTTCAATCATGAAATGCTCCAAAGGAGGCGCTTCAAGTGGAGAGCGGTATAAGCAACCAATAATTGTCTGGTTGCATGCCATGGCAGGTATCGCTGGATGGAATTAGTTGTACAATGATAACTTAAAATTCTATCATATTTTCTAGGAAAAGAACTAGCCTGACCACAGTATGCTGAAACCTTTCAAGTTTCAACCTTTTATCCGGTACAAGTTTGATTACATGTTTTCGAGTTCTGGTCATTTTACAGCTATTTAGAAGACAAATGGAAATGGCAGTAGACAGTAGTTGAGGATATATACATGTATGCGTTTTACTGTTGGAAATGGCAAATAATTGCATTGATCTATTGTTTGTAGCTCTACTTAATTTCTTCTATCTTTCCTTGCAAATTCATATCGATGGGGTCTCCTTTTATCTTCTTGCAAGTATTTTGCTCCTCTTGAATAGTCCTATTTCACCCCCAAACTATGACTCTTATTCTAATTGGTCCCCAGTCTTTTGAATGTTCCAGTTTCATCTTCAAATGATCGCTCATGCCATATCATATTATTACACAATACACATCAATGTTCACATAGCAATTAACTATTTTTGTAACGGTTATTAACATGTGATATGATTAGGATATATTGATAATTTGAGGATGAAATTAGAACGTTCAAAATTTTGAAGACCAATTTAAAATGAAGGTCGTAGTTTAAAGATAAATTACATAATACACATCAATGTTTGCATTAAAATTGCAGTATAAGCTCCGAATCGTCTAATATTATCATAGCAATCCTACGAAGCGCATTTTCATGTCCTTTTGACGAAGGGTTAACATTCCAAAACTTAATTTAGTCTTTAAAGATCAACAATTTAACAAATGATGTTACAAATTGTTAAATTGTACCATCATTTTTAATTTATTACTTTTGGAAAGGCCAATAACCGTAATAACTAACTTTTAAACTCCCCAGAAAATAACATATAAATTTCTCTCTTTATCTTTTTCTCTTTCTCGTTTGGACCATTCCTTGGCTTCTTCGAGCCCTAATTTTTGCTTTTCTTTTTCCTGTTCCTCCAACATTGTATATTCCCATAGCACCAACCAGGAAACAATTACTGTAAGTTATAATTATTTTATCTGTAATTTTAATTTTTCATTAAGAACGTATATAATATTACAATGCAATGCATGCAACATGACGTTCATGTCGTAATTCATTTGTTTTTCTTTTAATCATTTGCTACCTTGTTTAGTTTACTAATTTTCTGAATTAAATTGTCTAATACTTTTCTGTTTCTTCTTCCTGGTAGTTTTCATAACGAAAAAATCACACGCAAGCAATTTTTTTGTGAAATAATTAAAATCTTGTACATATATACTGGAAAAACTATCAAACAGATGAAGGAAATGAAGGAAAATTTGGTATTTATCTATCACAATTTTCATGGCTGAAACTCAACCCTCTTTATTTTTGCTTTCCGTCTTTATCATTCGGACAGATTTCGGAAATTTTTTGTCACACAAGATTGGATGTGGTTTTTGATGTATCCATAAGACTAACGGGACTCGATGTTGCGAAACACATGAGCCTTCTGCAAAATGTTTGGTGGTGGTGCATACAAGTCTCAGCTTATTGGAGGTCAGAAGGAGAAATTTGTTAGGTACTAATTAATAGTATACAGTATACAACTTTTTTTTCTATTTTGCTTCAATTGTCTTTCTTTTGCATTTTAGGTGACATAAAGCAGGCAGTCTTTTATGTTCAGAGCCTTATCTGTTGTTGTTTTTCGTTTGAATTTATGGTTCAGAAAATGGTTTAGTAAGGATGTAGTTTTAGGCTATTGTTGTTATAATCTTTAAACTAATGCCTGATTGTTGCCTCTATATTTAACTCTAGGTTGGATGATTTAGACTCTCCAATGTCGATGGCGTCTGGAACCGGAGGAATGAAGAAGTGCGGATTTAATGTAGATGGCTTCAAATACAGAGAGCAAGGAAAGAAGAAGGCAGCAAAAACATCATTTAATGTAGGGATGATGACAGGACCGGGAGGACTACTAAAACTCGGTCGCAGCCTCAGATCTGAGGTCACGCGAGTTGTGTTCCCGGAAGATCTCAGAGTGTCCGATAGGATGATATTTGATCCCCAAGATAAATCTATTTTGCTATGGAATAGGTTCTTTGTTGTGTCCTGCATTCTTTCAGTATCTGTTGATCCACTGTTTTTCTATCTTCCCATCTTCAATAGTCGATCACATTGCCTTGGAATTGATGTAAATTTGGGAGTCACAACTACTACCATTCGGACAATTATCGATGCTTTCTACCTCATTCGCATGGGTCTGCAGTTCCGTACAGCATATATAGCGCCATCATCGAGGGTTTTTGGACGAGGTGAACTTGTGATAGATCCTGCACAGATAGCTGCACGATATTTAAGTCGTTACTTCATTGTTGATTTTCTTTCTGTGCTCCCCCTGCCACAGGTTTGAGAAACAACCTGCTTCAACAATATCTATATCTAGAGTTGTGCTAGTATATTAGAAAATGCTATCACTCTTTGCAGACTTGGATTCCTATATTCACACCCATGTGGTACTTCATTGTACAACATATATGAGAATACTAATACCAGAATTATATAACTCAAGTTGCTGATCTGAGCATACTTCCTTCATCCTTGCAATGTAGGCTTTGTTTCGTTTTCTTGAAAGATCCTTACTGCAATTTATCAAGGGTCCCGGGTTATTCTTATATCAATTGTCGAAAAGCAATTTTACATGAAAACTTGAGGCTAACATTGTAAGAGATGTTATGGTAGCATACATGCTGCATGCAGCTGTCTGTTCTGAATTGCATAGGATGAGAAATGGTTCTCTTAATTGCTTCCTTATCTGCAGATGGTGGTGTGGAAATATCTTCACAAAACAAAAGGTTCAGAGGTATGGGCGACGAAACAGGCATTGCTAATCATTGTATTTCTTCAGTATATTCCTCGGTTTCTTCGCTTTGTACCATTAACTTCAGAACTGAAGAAGACAGCCGGTACTTTCGCTGATAGCGCTTGGGTTGGTGCTGCGTATTATCTGCTATGGTACATGCTTGCCAGTCATGTAAGTTATCAGTTTACTATTACATGAGCTTGTTATTTTTTGCAATTCTAAATACCAAGTAGCTTACCTAGCTAAAATTTGTTGTATTTTCTTCTTCAAATTGGTTGCATTGGTCTACTTGATATACCACACTGGACTGATTTGACTAGTTTGAGATGGAATATGCAGATAGCTGGGGCCGTTTGGTACTTACTGGCGATAGAGCGTAAAGATACGTGCTGGCGAATTGCTTGTGAAGAAAGTGGAAAGTGCAACATAGATTTCTTGTACTGCGGCAACAAGCACATGCATGGTTTCCCAGAATGGAGAAGGGTGAGAAACAAAGAACTTGATAGTCAATGTGCTCTTGAAGGTGATGAGGCACCATTCAATTATGGGATCTACACACGAGCTATAACATCTGAGATTACTTCATCCAACATCTTTTTCCCTAAATTCTGTTTCTGTCTCTGGTGGGGTTTACAGAATCTAAGGTCTGCACTTTCTCTTACATTCGAACATACAGGGGATATGAGTGTCATGTCACAAACTTTGCAAACAATGAAACAAAGAAATGGAGAATGATCTTTCTCTTGATTTTATTTGGCAACTTTATGGTTTTCCATTTCAAACGGTATTCAGGCTACATATGTGGTTGGTTCTTGCAGGATAAAAGAATTATTACTGCTTGTTTATCATCGTTTTCGATGATTGAGTTCCCATCAGACTCCTGGGAGTTGCATTCACTGATCAACGTTCATTTTATTTTCTGCAGTACACTTGGTCAGGGCCTTGAAACCAGCACATATCCAGGAGAGGTTCTCTTTTCCATAGCAATTGCTATCTTTGGGCTTATCCTCATGGCACTTTTGATTGGAAACATGCAGGTAACTTGAAAACCTTTGCTACTTGTGCTACTCGTAGTTTTTGGAAGTCATAGGCCTGGAAGTTTCCGAACCAAACCTGCACTTTGACAGTTATGAACATGATTCTCAAAGCTGCCAGAAATGGCTGGAAGTTAACTGTCAAGTGATTCTTACATGTTTATCTTTGGAGGAAGAGGAAAACAAACAAAATAAAACGTTAGCCTATACAACAATGCTGAAGTTTGAAGCATTCTTGTGATTGCAACAGACCTACCTTCAGTCTCTCACAGTTCGTCTTGAGGAAATGAGGATCAAAAGGCGCGATTCCGAGCAATGGATGCATCATCGTGCACTTCCCGAGGATCTCAAGGAGAGAGTTCGACGCTATGACCAATACAAATGGATGGAGACACGTGGAGTTGACGAAGAAACCTTAGTCCAGAGTTTACCGAAAGATCTGAGGAGGGACATTAAGCGACATCTCTGTTTGAATCTGGTCCGAAGGGTAAGGATCTCTATACATTTTTTCTTTCTCTCCATCAATCAACTGTTAATATCTTTTTGGGGCCAACATACTCAGAGAATTTCCGTGGTGACCTTAGTGTACATTTCATACATTACATGTTGTCAAAAGTCGTGCATCTCTTACCGTTCCTCGACTGTTCAATGTCTACTTCATCATGTATCTGTCAAGAGGGGTGCCGGAATTGTCTTCCTATTAGACTCTCCACCTTATGAGTTAGCTTTGAGATTGGGTTTGAGTTTCTTTAAACTCTTGTTATGGTATGCAGGTTCCTCTGTTTGCCAATATGGATGAGAGGTTACTTGATGCAATCTGTGAGCGACTCAAACCGAGTTTATACACAGAAAACACTTACATAGTCCGTGAAGGGGATCCAGTAAACGAGATGCTTTTTGTAATACGTGGTCGCCTCGAAAGTGTGACGACAGATGGTGGGAGGAGTGGTTTTTACAACAGAGGTTTGCTGAAAGAGGGGGACTTTTGTGGTGAGGAGCTCTTGACATGGGCACTTGACCCCAAAGCTAGTTCCAACTTACCATTATCTACTCGAACAGTCATGGCTTTATCCGAGGTGGAGGCTTTTGCTTTAGAAGCTGAAGAGCTGAAATTCGTTTCGAGTCAGTTCAGGCGCCTTCATAGTAGGCAGGTTCAGCACACCTTCCGGTTCTACTCGCAGCAATGGCGGACTTGGGCTTCCTGCTTCATCCAAACTGCATGGCGCAAGCATGTGAAAAGGAAAGAAGCGGAAATTCGACGCAAGGAAGAGGAGGATCTAGGCTATATTTATGATGATGAGCAGCCCTTAATTGATCAAACTGATGGTGCTGCAGAATCCCACAGCCTTCGTGCAACTGTATTTGCATCACGGTTTGCAGCTAATCTTCGTGGCCAAAAGGGTAGAGGCTCGACCAGTTCAAAGAGCTTACTCAAGGTTTCGAAGCCAAAAGATCCTGATTTCTCCGATCTTGACTCTGATGGATTTGGCGATAAAATCAAATGAGCTATTTCAGCTCCATACCTGAACAAGTTCAAGCTGTTTTGGTATCTATTACAACTGCAGAAACAAATTATTTACTTTAGTTCAGTCTCGTTCGTCTTTGTCTCATATATTTGCCTGCTAACAGCTAACTACACACACACAAAAAAAAGCCACTACCTGAAAATAAGAAAAAGGGCCACAAATGCCGATATTTGAATGTTAAACCTGTTGGACTTTACATGGTGACAGCATGAATCCAAGACATAAGTCTTGGGTTAGAACAGTGACATTAGTTTTGCTTGAAAAGTAGTTGTATACTATTGATCATAGATATTTATAGTTGAGCATGACACTTTAATTTTTTACTTTATTTCTAATACTAACTTTGAACAAGTTTAACATTACATAAGACTGATGTTTATATATGAACAACCTTGAATTTCACTTCACTTCATCATTACCGTCTTCTCCACTAGTCTGAATCAAAGACTAAGTAACGCAAGAACAAGTTTTTGTTACTTGGTCTGATTTGTGTAAAGAAGGGCTTAGATACAGGGGAATGTAAAGGAAAAGATTTAAAAGCAATCTATAAGGAAAAAAATGTTTCGTGCATCATCAAACTTCACCATCTATATGCGAGACGTCTCGTTGTATTTAGCAGTCATTCGGCTACTCAATTACGCCATGCAGAAGATGCCTCCAATTCAACATCCTCTTCCCACCAAGTGGAAGTCTGCAATAATAGATGACTTCATTAGCTTGGTTATCCTAATTAGATTTTCAGGATACTTAATCTCTGCTACATATATATTCACACTATGTTGCCAAATTATGTGTTTTTTTAATAATACTGATTTATGAGAATACCAAGATGAAGTTCTATGGAACATTAAGGCCTGAAGAAGTAAAACCGGAAGGGAAAAGAAAGTTGGAACTTTGTTCAGGCAGGAATAGAGGATATTGCTATGAGCATTCAATTTAAGAATCTCAAATGATACATAGTAAAGTAGTTATGTAGAAGAGAATAAAATTGACGAAAAACCTTGTAGCCTCTACGAAGAAATTCTAGTTGGCTTCCTTGTTCCTCTTGCAATCCAAGGACACGCAGCAGTTCTTCCTTGGTCTAGACAAAACCAAATAATAGAAGTCATCGGAAACAATGTAATGCAAAACGACCAAGAGTCGAGGTAAATACCTCTCCCAGAGTGAAACGAGTTGCACTCTCAGCTACACAAGCATAAGAACCATCTGTTTGCTTTAGCATCACCTGCCAAGGTCCTGAACAGATTCTAAGTTAAAACAGAAGACTTGTAAATACACATCCATACGTCCCAAATCTGATTGCAACACAAAAGCTTCTTCAGATAGCAGCGGGCAGAGGTTAAAGAAAAGAGCTTATAGATTTTGAGAGATGCAAATCTGCAAGCACTAAGTTGCCGTAGTTGACTTGTACAACTTTTTCAATCTATGATGGAACAGTTAAACAGTAAATTTCAAGAAGGTTTACTTGCGCACCAGGATACTGGCGAAATAGTGCTCCACTGTAATTCACAACAAAAGGTGCAACGGCTACCGTCTTACGACATTTGGAAAGAAAATGGTGATTAGAATCAGAAATTAAACTTAATGGAGCAAAACAATGTATTTAACTACTACCTTGGAGTATTCCCTAATTCGTATATAGAACACGGGGATGAATTGAGAAAGAAACCGATAGTGCAGATCTTTGGGAGGAAACCCCAAAAGACCCAAGTCAGCACTGCAAACATAAGCAGCCCAAATCAAAAGTAAATTCACTGATCATTATTGAATCCTCATTAAAAGGTGAAAAGTAGTAAAAGTTGTACCGCAAAGTGTCAAGTTCAAGATTGAATAGAAGTGTTGGGGTTGATGGGGCAAATTTTTCCTGCAAAATCAAAGCACCACCACACAAACATCAATATGTTATTCCCCTAGGCTAAATTTTAACCATGTACTAACACAATACATCTCACAATGAAAATTATTTAAGTTTTTTCCTGTTTGAAATAATCAGTGATCGGACATGGATTATACATGTATTTATCTGTCAGATTTGCAGAACCAAGAAAGCAGAAGTGCATAACTTCAAAAAGCCACCATTTGAAGGTCAAGTACGTAGAAAGGTATAAATAGAGTATAAATAGGCTCATGAAAGGTCATACAAAAGTATAAGAATCGTACCACATACTTCTCTATAACAGAAAGTTCACGTGTGCTACAATTAATAAATATATAAAGAGTTGGTGGTTCCTTGGAGTCCCAACGACCTGCATTGCAGAGATTGCAGAATGTTCAAAGTGTTGTGTGTAAGTAGAAAAAGGGTAAGAGGATATGAAAATTTGAAGCTATGAAGTAAGCCAGTTCATTGATAGATGGAAAGGAAAATTCCCACACAAAGCTCGAACTCGATGTTCAGGAACAAACCTTCATTTTCATCTTCAAAATCAAAATCCAGAGTGTTCTTGATAGATTTGAAGAATGTGGTGACAGCACCAGTAGGGACATCGTCAAGGGAGCCTATAGATATACCATCAATCTGAAAGGAAGAATCAAGAATTAAAATCCCTCAACTCCAAAGCCAACCATGCATATGAATAAAGGATTATGAACTTAAGGCATAAGGTTAAATTTCAAAAGTGTACTGCCCCCATATAAAAGCTATAGCTGCATGAATAGAAAGGTTATATCTTTAAAAGTAAGTGCCTGAAAAACAGAAAGTAATCTAGAGTAATTCATTTCATTACCGAGTCGAGAGCTGCTTTGAAAAGCTCGGATGCCCTGCGTTTTTCTGGCTTATCAGGAAACACCTGAACAAGAAGTAAGAAATTACACTTATCTTTGAAACGAAAAAGAACAAATTTTCAGCAAAGTGAAAGTATCTCCTTACTATTCGAGCTCGAGTTTCCATTTTCTGCTGGAGTTTCCTGACAACAGCCAAGGCAAATTGAATGTTGGCGTCAATGAAATCATCTGAAGATCCCTTCACATATTCAGACATCAGAGAAAATTATGTACTATAAAAATTCTCCTCGAATATATTGTACTACATCTAGAACAGAGGCAATTGAGAAGTGTAAAAATGAAAGAGATACCTTATAAGAAGAAATGTTGCTCGGCAAGGGCCTGTAAAATCCATACTCAAAAAAGGGATCAAATATTAGAGGGAAAAAGTATATACATATATAAATTAAGAGAATGATAGAAAACGTACGGGAAATCAATCTCGAGACGGGTTTGGCCATCTTGAATAGCATAAGCAAGGGAGTTAGCGGCATCGGTTAAGAGAACATCGTATGACTTAGGCTTGTAAAGCGCCACTCCTTTCTTGGGATCGAAGCTCTGCTTCGGTGCTGCTGCAGTGGGTGGGGTTGCTTCCTTGTTGTCTTTGGTGGCGCATTGGATTCGAATTCTTGGTGTGTGAGGGAAAGTGAGGAAACGATGGGAAGAAGCAAGGTGAAGGGGAATGAGGGAATGGCGAGGTGGAGAAGTGGAGAGAGGTGAAGAGAAAGAGACGGCCATGAAAGCCGTTGCCGTTGCCGTTGCCATTGGAGCTGCTGAGCGGAGCAGGTTTTGCTGAATGACTCCAGGACTAGAGAAGAGACGCCATGGAAACTTTTGTCTAAAATGGATGAGATTATATGATGACCAGCTTCAGCCACGTGTACCTCTTTTCTAACATATTTTTGTATAAATTTGAATTATTTTTCCTATTAGTATTTATTTATGGTTTTATGTGATTGTTTCTTAAAATATTTTTGAGATTAAGGCCATGTTTGGCAATTAGCGGATAGCTGATAGCTGATAGCGGATTACATTAGCTGATAGCTGATTGCATTAGCTGATTTGACTAGCGGATTGTATTAGCTGATTGTATAAAAGTGTTTGGTAAAATTAACTGACAGCTGATAGCTGTTTGATTATTTAAACAAGCAAAATGACATATAAGGACATGATTATATTCAATACTTGTTTGAATAATTTATCAGTTATGAATATTTTGTATCTAATAAATATTAATTAGATTTGTAAAAAATAGTTTTAATATATATTTTAAACATATTTGAAAGATTTATATATTAATTTATTATTTATATAATTATTAAAAAAATTATACACACATATAAATATGTGATAATAAAAAAATAGAATTAACTTACAAATGTCACCATATAAATTAGTTGTAACAACAAATAAGTCCAATATTTAATATGTTATTATTTATATTAAAAATGTTATTATTTAATTTAGGTTATTTGAAGATTTTTGGTAATTGTTAGGGGTAAAAGAGTCATTACAACTCTAATATCAAACCTCTAATCTCAAAAAGCTCATATTAGGAGCTTTTTCAAAATTAGCTTTTTCACCCAATCCGCTCTTTCAATCCGCTATTTACCAAACATCAATATTAGCGGATTTGACTAGTTAAACCTCTAATTATACCTCAAACCTCTAATTTTTGCTCAAACCGCTATTTACCAAACAAGGCCTAAGTTAATTTCTGAAATAGTTTTAGAATATATATTTTTTAAAATTTTGTTAAAAATTTTCAAATAATTTAGATATAAAAAGGTGATGGAAGCCCATAACGATCTTAATTACAGGCTTTACTTACAGTCACAATATAAGAATTCGACTATAAGAATTCAATGTGTTAATAGAGACGACTTTAATGATTATTGTAAACAATCTTCTATTTTCTTAATTATTTCCTTGACAAATCCATTTCCTTAATTAAAAATAATATTATACTCGAGATCCATTAATTAGTCTAGTGTAGGTTCGAATCTTAACATTTGTATTGAATATTATTGTAACACTACTTAATTAAAAAAAATATCATATCCTAATTTAGTTGGCTTCCAGTTCTATTGAAAAATCAATTATAAAAAAATTCATGTACTAACGGAGTAACGATGGGGAATTTATTTTTTATGAGCGAGTTTAATATAAAATTTATGTTCAAGGGTTTATAGTTTATAATTTAGATTTCAAAGCTTATAACTTAAGGTTTAGAATATTAAAATTAGAGATTATTTTTTAGTTTTTAAAGTAAAATTAAGCAAGCTTGTAAAGTATTTTCTTTCATTGTTAGTATATAAAATAGTAATTTTTTAAAATAATTAGGGTAAAGTCGTTTTAATTGAATTTATGAATTTTTAAAGTCAATTTTACCCAATAAAGATTCTCGGTATGGGTATATAAGATTCAACATTTTTTTTGAATATCTACTAATTTTTAGTTCGGTTAATCTCGGCTATCAATTTTTTTATATAAACTTTAGATTTTAATATATGTATTTTATTTTGATAAAATATCTTTATTTTATGACTTTTAAAAATAATTTGATAAATTTTCAAAGTCTTTTTCATAAATATTTGTTTTAAAAAATATTTTTTCTAGTAAATAAAAATAATTAATAATTCATGTATAAAATTTTAAAATTTATTTTACTAAATAAAAATTTAAATTGGGTTCAATTCGAATAACTGTAATTTTTAAATCTGTAAACCATTCAAATACCAGTGTTGAATTCAGTTTTCGATTTTTCTGTTTGGATGTTCAGTCCTAATTCCCAGTTTTGGGTGCTACATTTGTAATTTTATTGGGAGGGTGATTTATACGTAAGAAAGCCCAGTTTCCCGCGGGTTTCACGTTAATTTAAGAGCCGTTGGAAAGCTCTTTTTCTGGGACGGTTTTGTTTATTATAAACAGATGAAATAGAAAAAAGTTACCATACTTTCTTCTACCTCAAGTCCAAGCCTCTCTGCAAATATGGCAATCCACTCCCCATCACACGCTTTCCCTTTCAAATCCCAAATTTTGAAAAAGCTAGCCGTTTCTCCATTTCTACTTCAATCCCCTTATATATTAGTATTAACTACAATAATCTTCCATAGATTTAGAAAATCTTTTTTGTTGGGTTTCAATAGATTCTTGAGCTATGAGTTCTGGTCGCTGCGCGGCGTGCAGATATTTGAGGAGAAGATGTACGGGCGATTGCATTTTCTCACCTTACTTTCCGTCGAATAATCCCCAAAGATTTGTTTCTGTTCATCGAATCTACGGTGCTAGTAATGTCTCAAAACTACTTCAGGTATCTACATATATCTATTTTCTCATTTTGGGTTTTGGATTTATCTTTAGATTTGTTGTTAGATTTTAGAAGTGTGACATTGCTTGATATTTATTTACTTTCCACTGGATAATCAGCGGCTCCCACCCCATTTGCGAGCTGAAGCAGCGGATTCCTTATACTTGGAGGCACAATGTCGGCTTCAAGACCCTGTCTATGGCAGTGTTGGGCTTATATTTCAGTTGCAGCAACAAATACATGCTGCAGAGAGTCAGCTAGTTAAGACTCAAGCTGAGATTGCAGTTATGAAATCTCAGGCCCAACACCCTCAAGCTCGTCAAGCCGAATCCGATTTCAGTAATTTGTTGTTGCTACAACAGTTCGATAACGATGCGAATCTCAGTTTCTCCAACCAAGTTTCTTCTGGGTTTAATTAGGATTCCATATGTTCAAACATGGCGAAAAACACGAAACAAGCTTCAGTCATTATATCGTAACAATGACTCGACAACGATCAAATTGAAATGATGGCATATTCAAAGCATATAGTATTTTGTTTAGCATCACACACTGAGCTACTAAACAATTAATGATCACATCATATTAACTCTTTCTTATTTGTTTTCACTAGAAGCACTGTAATCGCACACTTGAAAGATAGACCTGAAAATCGAGAGAATATTCAGATAATCGATTCGTATGAACTATCACGAATAGTTCTAGACAAGACATGCATGTAATTTAGTACTTCTTCTGCACTATATAAAGATTGAAGATAAACAGATATTACAGGAAGAATAGGAAAGATGAGGAATCATAAAAAGATGAGCATGTCTCCTATACAAGGGCTAGGGACTGTTGAAATATTTGCATGGCTTGTTTAACAGCCTCAACATCAATATCTATTAACTTTCCTGTCTTGGATGAGACAATGGCACATTTCTTCTCTTCTGCATCGGGGACGAACAGCTTCCCCATTTGCTCCGAGCAAAACAAACCGATGCTGCAGAGAAAATAAATAAATAAAGTTTACAAACCCTTTTGAGATTCATATTGCTAATGTAAAATGATTTTACATAAATCTAGAGACACTAACCTCGGTTTCTCTCGTGCATTTGCGAGTTGTATAGCTGCTGTGTTTGTAGCAATCACCCCAGCTGAATCATTTATCAGAGCAGCCAGCTAAAGAAGATGAAGCATAGATAAAGGGAGGCTACCGGTGTCAGAATTTCGAACATCTGAATCTTTTTTTCCTCATCATTCTTATTCATTACACAGTACACGCATTTTATACTGACAGAAAATATTGAAGATGTGAATAATATGATTCCATTGCAAATCAAACACATTTACTACATTGATATAGCTAAAGAACTTGCATCTTTTATAATTAAGTTAAAAAGGGTTGTTACCCGGATTCTTCATTGTCCCTAAAGTATTTGTGTCGGAAAATATTCGAATGGTTATGGAAATATGATTCTCTTAAGTATATGAAAAACCTTGGGAAAAAATTAAGAATACAAATATAAAATGAGTGACAGAAGTTACATACCTGTCCTGGGGTAGTGATAAAAACAATATTAGCATCTTCTATTTCTTCCTCCAAATTCTCTCTTTCTTTCTCATGTGGAATGACAAAAAGTGGCTTAAATCCCCTGTTTTCACAGTATAACATAATCAAGTGCATGTTAAAAACAACTCCTTGGTAATTAGTTTTAGTCAATGTTTCAGGTAAGTGCTGCAATCATGCTCTCTCGGCTTTCAGTTTATCAGCTACAGCTAGTCTATTTTTTTGTTGGATGTACCTTCGTGCCCGAATTCAGACACGTGCTGAACACGAATGTCTAACATGACTACCACGAAGAAAACAAAAGGTTGGAGTAACAAAAACACTAGTTTACAGTTTACATATTGATTCAACATGAGAGGAGGTAATACCTTATATCCTTGGCTATTTCAGCCCATACTTGAATGGGGAGCAAGCTATCAGTATCGCCCCTAGACTGCATTGAAGCCTTGGAATCCGATTCTATTCCATGAATCACTATATATTTCCCTTTCTCTACACCTGCATTCCTGTATTTTTCTGCAACAAACTCCTTCACCTTCCTCGAAATCGACACTCTTAGGGGACCAACTTCATGCCTTGGAACACTCCGAAATGGTCTTCCCAACCAATCAGCCATCTGATGGTACCTAAAACACCATACAACACCTCTTCCAATCAATAACCAAAACAACAAAATAATAATCATAACATTCATTCCATTCCGACCCTAAATCATTCTCTTTAAACAAAGTGTTTTTATTTTACCTAAAGATCAACATGTATGAATTACTCGGTTGTCATAAAACTCACTCACATGTTATATCCAGCTTCAGAAAGATTCAAACTATCTGGTGTAAAAGTTTCTGAAAGGAGTAATCCAGCTCCCGCTGCATTCACATTTGGATAAATGTAGCTCACTCTATCTCGAGCTGTGGTCATAAACAAGAACGCCGCATGGCCAAGACCCGCCAGTTTTGTCGACAAAACCATGTCATAGTACCTACCCTGCGACGACAATTTCACAACACATCGATCTGGTACTTTAAAACATTGAAAACCATTGTAAAATACTCAAACTTCCATTCATTCAAATGCCATTGAACTAACATAAAAGTAGACTCCACTAAAAGCCAAATAACCTTAAGAAGTCCAAGCATGTCAGTGTATTCAGCAGGATCAGGCCAGTCATCGTCGGGATCATAAGCATTAGCCCATCTCACATTCTTGTTCAATTCAAATGTCTGCTTTCCTCTCGCCGATGCCAATATATCCACTTGAACACCAGGGTACCTTATCCAAACATTTCAACAATTAAAGATTGAAATTTCATAATTCATACCAAAAAGATAAAAGCTTCAACATCTTGATTATCATTATACCTATCTTTGATCAACTGAATCACAGGGAAAAACAACAAGTTTTCATAGACACCACCAGAAATGACACAGCAACATCTCCGGACGTCACCTCTGATTTTCAATGGCAATGAAGCCAACTCCACAGTGAACCCCATAGGGAATTTCAAGAACCCGTAAGGGTTATCAGGGTTATCAGGGGGTCTGGGGTCTTCTTCTTGCTTGCCATCGGTGAACAATGAACCATATTCCGAGTATGGGTCCTCCACTTCATCTTCAAAAGGGTCCAACCATGGGTTCTTTTTCTTAGCATGGGTTCGAACACTTGGTCTAGTCTTGGTGCATGGAGAGCGGTCTAGTAGCCTAAAACATGGTGGCTTGGTGGTTAAGTGGGCAGAAGGAAGTGAAGATGGATTAGTAAGAAATGGAGATACAGCTTTGGGTACTACAGCAGCAGCCATTGATTTTTCTTTCTTTTAAAAAAATTCTCCCTTTACTTCTTTTTTATGGTTTTTCTAGTTAAAAAGAGAAGCCTTTGCGAGTGTTTCTAGCCAATTGGATATGAATGTGTGGAAGGGGATTGGATAAGTGGGTCCCAACCAAAACACAGGCCGTTTATTTTTCTTGTAGGGATAATCACAGAACAATACTGCGACTTTTTAGAGAATTGCAATTTCACCCTTATGAGGCTAATCTGAACTATTTTTTTCTATTATTCTTAAATTACATTTTTTGTGACTATATTTTAGATTTTTTACAATTAAATGAGTATTTGTGAATAAACTTAACATTTTAAAATACCCTTTGTATTAGTAGGAGTCAACTCAAAATTAGTATATAGAATATAATAATAATACAATAGACAAAGTTATTATTTTCTAGCAGCTACTGCGGACTCGGGTCGGAGTGGGACAAAACAAAAACAACCTTTAAAAAAAACCAAACCCTATTTTGACGCGGCGCTCTCTCATTGGTTCTTCCCTCTGATTCGTTGCTTTTTTTGCCATCAAATACCCGAAACTACCCCCGATCACCGAAAACCCAATTCCATCGAAAGAAAATTTTTTCGTTTCATTTTCCGACTTTTCTCATCTCATTTTCTCACGCTTTCCCACCACCCAAACAACAATTGACCCACTAGCTGTATTTTCTTTTACATAATTTCTCTAATCACATCAATGCAGCACGAAATTCCTGTCGTCCCGGCTTTGTTCTTCGCTCACATCCTCTCACATCAGCCCTATAATTCGTAACCTTCCTTTTTCACTCCATTACAGCTTCAATTATTGATTCGGAGCTCACTGTTTAGTCCTAAAACTTCAAATTAGAAGCTTTTGCAGGAAAATTTTGGGAGGATAAAAAAATTGAGCCGTACATGTCGGGACCACCGAGGGTAAGGTCGACTCGCATTGCGACGGAAATGGAAGCGAGATCGGTTCTGGGTCCGGCCGGGAACAAGGTTCAGGTAAAACCGGCACCGAAATCGGTCAAAAAAACGGAAAAACCAGTTCAGCAATTCTCTGAGGGAAAAGACGGAGAGAAGGATAAAGAACTGTTAAGTCCACAAAAGGAACCAATGCCAGCTCCTCAATCGTTGACTTTGACTGCATCGATTTTGAGGCAGCAGGAAAGGAGGGTGGGGAATTTGTCCATGAGTTTGTCGTGTTTGTCGGACGGAGGAGCATCGTCTTCATCGACGGGGTCGTCTTCCAGTGGGAAGACTGGCAGAGGTGGCCGGCGGGGAGTTGGAGTGAGGAGGAAGCAAAGTGAGTCGAAAGGGGAGAGTGGGGTTATGGTGGTGGATTCAGGGGAAGACGGTTGCTTGGAGAACAAGAAAAGGTGTGGGTGGGTCACACCCAATTCGGGTATGTTTTTAAATATTTTCGGGTGTTCTTTAAGTTGAGATGATGGTGTTATTCCTTATATCTTTTTTTGCTTTGGAGTTGATCTTATATTAAGATAGTTGAATCAAATTCAGACTTGTTGACAAATCTTGAGTCAATCTGCTGAAAGAGATGTTTTGCCTAAGTAGTAACTCCTTTACCTCAGTTGGAGTTTAAAATTTAAATATAGGAAGGGAGAATTAACTTGACACAAGTTACACTACCAGTCGAGTCTTCTTTTGAGTTATATTTTGGTGCAGTTTTTTTTCTTTCTTTCTAAATACCTATACACAATCAGTGGATTATCAGGTTTGTTGAAGATATATACATGGTTAGTGCATAGGTAGCAAAGAACACAGCTTTTTGTATCATTTATAGTAGTTGTTGAAAAGAGATTGCTTGTTGGTTTGTAAACAAGTTTGGTATTGGCTCGTTGCTGATTTTCGCACTTATTTTAGAGGGTATTCAAATATGAAAAACAAGCCGGTTTAGAAGATTTTTACTCGAGTACTTCTGAAGCTACATTAAAAAAAGAAGCTGTTCTCCTTTCTGTTGGGAGTGCAAGCAAATTTTACTGGATTGCTCATAATCTCTTCAGTATCTGCATCAGATATTAACCGGTGCATATGCTGGAGAACAGCTTTTTTACAATTAAAGAGGGAAGAAAGATTAATTGCTTTAGTCAGATAGTGGATGTTTGCTTTCCCTATACCCTATGCTCTTTCACATCTTGAAGCTTGCAATAACGATCGCTACTTTTTATCTCAACCTAACTTTTCATTCATCTGGATAGTAGTGTTTTAGCGTGGCGGATAAAGAAGTTAATAGATAATTAGCATCAGTGAAATCTGTTTCTGCTTGTGTGCTGGCTGATTTACCCAGCTATTAATTTGGCCATCCTGACACATCTAGATTAATGGTCTGGAGTCTGGACCATCTATACTTTGAGCCAATTTTATCAGAGAACAAGCCATCTAAAATGGAGTATCTTAACTCTTGTGCAATATTTCATACTATACCTAAATATATGGGGTTTTTATATTACAATTTACATGTGAAGAAAATGAATGCACTTTTCTTCATGTTTTATACGTGCAGTGTTCCAACTAGACCAGCACCTCAGATCTGTCTGTAAAGGTGTTGAGCTGTGTGTACCTGATGATTCCTAAGTTGCATGACATGTATTTAATTTCCATCATTCCATGAATAACAGTTCACAGCTATGTTGCTTGGACTCTTTGTTTTTCTAGGGATATGACCCTCCAAATACCTGGATAAACTTTGGAAAAATTGAACATACCCATGTCGGACACATATGACATACCATACCTAACACTCACTCCAAGTCCAAGTAAAACATAGAGGGAATGTCTCTATTGTTTTGGTAAGCTAGATCTAAAGCTGTTAGTCAAAGACATAGAATTTCAGATGGATTTGAAAAAAAAATAGAAAATATATTTTTGGGCATTGGGGAGGGGTCGCAGGAGTTAGGACTAGAACCCCCAAACCTGCTGTGCGTCCAACAATTAATTGGGTGCATGAACTGTTTGGGCTGTGCCTCAGGTTGAGATGGAATAATATTCTTCTTCTTAAGACTAACTGCACTAGAGATGATCAGATGGAAGGGTTTATTGGGTTGAAATTAAGTGGAAAACTTGAGTAAGATAGACCAAAGTTATCAATTATCTTGGGAATTTCAGATTGATTTTATCTTGAATACAACTTATTTGATTTCTCTTCATAAAGGAAAGGACCCCAAAGATGGCGGGGCAATCTAATGTATATGGATCCAGTGGATAGGAAGGGGTATCTTCAGATTAAGTGACAAAAAGGGCAAAATGTTAAGCACAATTACTAACTGATTTTTGAACTCGGTGATGGAGCAAAATAGAGAAAATAATTTATGTGGCTAATTTTACATAGGCTTATGGCTGATTTCAATTAAGTTGCATTCATTTTTACAATTTCCAGCTACTTAATATGTTCTCCCCTTTCATAAATTTGTTTTGTTGCTCCTAAGTCCCTACTTTGGCTATAGTTCTCTCCTTCGCAGTTCTTAAGGCTTATGGGACCTGCTTTCCCCAAGAAAAACCTATACTACTAAGGCTTCTACTGATGTTCATGTTCCTCTCGCTTTTAGTGTGTTTTCAAGTTACTTTTACTATATTGTAAACATTTGCAAGTACTAACTGCTTTTTGCTCTTTGAAAGATCTTTGTTATGTTGCTTTCCACGATGAAGAATGGGGAGTTCCAGTTCATGATGACAAGTATGTAATTTGGTTTCACTAGTCATCTGGCGTTACTTTCCCCCCCTCTTAATTCATGCATGAAACTTCAGATGTTAACTTGGCCTGGTTATTTTGTAAATGCAGGAAATTGTTTGAATTTCTCAGCTTATCAGGTGCTTTGGCTGAAATGACATGGCCTACCATCCTTAGCAAAAGACACATGTTTAGGTATTGGTGATATTCCATGAACAGTTGTGTTTGAAAGTTTGTCAACTGTTAATTCTGTAGCCTTGTCATGTTACTTATTTTTATTGGTGAGTTCTCATGTGTGACTGATGCTGATGTTGACTCTATTCGTATGCAGGGAAACCTTTCTGGAGTTTGACCCAAGAGCTGTTTCCAAACTAAGTGAGAAAAAGATAGGCGCTCCTGGAAGCCCTGCCAGCTCTCTGCTATCAGAACTCAAGATTCGAGGCATCATTGAAAATGCACGTCAGATATGCAAGGCATGGACTTATTTTCATTAATCATTACTGATTTGTTAATCTCTACTTTCATATTGCGGAAGTAATATGCGAACCACTAAAGTGCTCTTTGAATCACTGGTGTTTAGCAAAGAAAGAAAAAAAACCATCAATTATAAATAGCTCTGACTCATTTATAACACTAAGTTTAAAATGATTCACAGTTGATTTCTGTTGTATGCAGGTAATAGATGAGTTTGGGTCATTTGACAAGTACATTTGGAGCTTCGTGAATCACAAGCCGATAGTTGGTCAATTCCGGTACCCTCGCCAGGTTCCAGTCAAGAGTTCAAAATCAGAGGTGATAAGCAAAGACCTTATCAGGAGAGGATTCCGAAGCGTGGGGCCAACAGTTGTATGTTCATTCATGCAAGTGGCTGGATTGACTAATGACCATCTTATGAGTTGCTTTAGGTTTCAGGAATGCATAACAGGAGTGGAACCAAAGGGAAAAGTGAATAATGATGATGAAGCAAATGGCGAAACTAGAAAACTTGAGGAGACAAGTGCGTTGGGATAACTTGTCACCAGGTTGGTTGGTGTGTGGTGAGAGTATGTACTACAGTACTAGTACTACATATGATATGGGGTTTTGGTTCAGAGTTCGTATGTTTCTTATATTGATAGAGTTATCACACCATTTGGAAATGGTGGATGATGATTGCTGTTGTGGGGAATGTTGTGTACAAATTGTTTTTTTTTTTTATGTAGAATGTCAATGGGACTATATATACGGTGGGAAATTATTGTTTTAAGAAACTTATTTTCAATCAAATAGAAAATTCCACAACTTCTTTGAAGAATACTTGCATGAAATGTCATATCAGGTGAGGCGGCTGAGAAGTTTTTCAGTTTGAAATCTGGAAAATCTTGGCAATGGAATCTGGGGTGGGACAAGGGTAGATTAAACGTGTTTTAGAATATGGACCGACAGCTCTCGTTTGTAATAATAAGGATAATTTTTCTGTGTGTTATAGATTCAAATTTGGTTTTGCTTATTTTTTGTTTTCATGTTTTTTTTTGGTATCTTATTTGTAATAAAACATGTACGGAATTGGGACGCTTGCATGTGGGGGAGCACACGCTTGGAACGGGGACTTATAGCCTAGTCCTTGATGGCTTTTCTTATTTCTCTTAATTTCTTTTTGTCTTTTTACAACACAACTTTGATTTTTTTTCCTCGTTGCGACTTAATTACCAGACAACCATACCTTCTTCCTCTTATAAAATAAGAAGAATTTTTGGTGCATACAATTTGAATCTTTGATAATTTTATGAATGGTTTTGACAGAATGCTGAAGATGAAGAAGCTCATTATATACTCCAACACAAGCATTACTGTGATCCTTAGATGACAAATATACCTATATCTTTCTTTATTACAATTTTAATCTCTTTTAACCCTTAAATCCAAAGAAATTACACCTAAACTCCCAAATCTTTAACTTTCCGTTTCTAAGTACACTCTAGCCTATAATCTTTGGAGATCAAATGAAAAGAATATTTACAAGAAGCTCATGATGCCTGAACAGATTCCATATTCTGTTTTAATTTGTGTTTTTTTGGGGGGGTTTCCCCAATTCTTTTGCAATGTTGTATTTACAACATTCTAAATTCGTAAGTAACAATTACTTATAGTTCACAAAATCATGAGTCAGCTAGTATATATTCTCCCAGCAAGACATATATGTATATATAAATCCTAAAAGAGAAATGAAAAGAAAAACTCTAATTTGATCCTTTTTTTGTTTCTTCAATTGGACTTTGCTGAAAACATTCTTCCGGAAATGGCTGCTGCCAATGCTGCTGTGAATTTGGGGTCTCTAGTCAAAGAAGTTGCCATCTGTTCCACCAAATGTTGTCTGGCTTGTGGTGAATCCATTTCTGCCTTACTGGAACTGCACTTCCTAGCTTCACCACCATCACTGGGCTTAGATTTTCTGAGTCCTAGACTCATGGTTGGTCCAGATGGATTCAATGAGGCTGAACCATGGCTCGAACCGGATGTCGATTCCGTTTGAGAAGGGGGAAGATGGTTGTGTTCACCTTCATATGTTGCAACCATAACTGATTGATCATCTGCACTTCTTTGCACCTGTAAACATTATAAAAAGAATCAAACTTTAATTATCTTCTGCTCCAAATTGTGACTAGAAATTGCAAGAGTTAAAATTTTGCTTACCTTCTTTTTAACAGGGCAGCTTGGAGCAAAAGAACACTTGAAGTAAGCTCTTGGAGAAGGATTATCCCTGGTGACTTTCTGCCCATATTTCCTCCATTGGTATCCATCCTTCACAATCTGATTTCGTTTTAACCAAATTGCATGAGAAATTAAGTAAATTCCAACTACTTAGAATTAGAGTCCAGTGAAGTTTATAGTTTATGTGAAATTTCTTACCAGGCCATCAGATGTTTCAGCCCTGACATAAACTCTAGTGACTTTGGCCTTTATAACTTCTTCTCTGGGTTTCTTGCATGAATCTTCATCAGTTGAGCTGCTGTCTGAGTTACCAACGATGCCAAAGTTGGTTTCAGATTTTCTCTTCTTTGAAGGGCTAAGCTCTTTTTCTGGGTTTTTGCTCATTAAATCCATCACCTGGCTTTGCAAAGCATTGTAGCTCTCACACATTGCTGCTAACATTTCTGTCAGCTTCTTGTTTTCTGCATTTACACGGCTCAATTCTTCCACTAAATCACCACTCTGCAAAATAAGAACAGCATTAGCAAATAGCATTAGATTAGCTTATAAATTCCCAGAAAATCAAGTCAAATTTACATAAAACTTACCTCTTCTTTCACAGAAAGCTTCTTTCCAAACACAATTAAGTTGCCATTTGGTTGTTCCTTCTTCTGAAACAAACATGTGATAACAGATTCTCAGTTTAGGAAACCCAATTCAAAGAAGAAGAAAAAAAACCCAAGAAATTTTCAAACAATTTTCCAGAACAAATTTAGATGTACCGGAGTTTCAAGTCGTAGGGGTCTAGCTGAAGAAGGACTAAGATCCAATGAAGTATCCACCCAAGAAGTATTCATAGCTTCTTTTTTTTTCTCAACAAAACTAGTTCTTTTCAATCTTTTAACAAAGACCCGGATGAAACTTATCCAGAAAACACCTGGAAATTGCCTCGAATTGACCAAATAAGATGAAGAAAATAGTTTATGGTAATGAAAACCTTCAACTGAAGCTCCAAAACGAGTTCTCCCAGTTGGCTCAAAAGAAACAAATCCAGAAACTATATATAATATTATATTAGAGACAAGAGAAATAAAAGCAGAGGAAACTTGTAGGAAATGAAAGAAAGATGGGGAAAGAGGGTTGCATGTTAAGAAAGGAGGTGGGTTTATTTATATATTTAGAGTAGTATAAACATGAAGAATGTGCTCATAACAAAACTAAATTATTTTCCAAAAAGAAAAATTGGATTTGATTATTTGTCGGTTAGGTCTGAAAATTTTACAAATTTTGGGTTTTGTCAAAGTCAAGCACACCATAAAAGTAAATGAAATGGGATGCTGTTCTGTTTTATTTATGTAGGATAGTTATTCAACACTCCACTAGCTTTGACGAGCACCGATAAATTAATTTATAATTTTTTTAAATTTAAAATATTTAATGCGTAATTATGATTTTTTTAAATTAAAAGTGTATTTTAATTAAAATTTATTTTTTAATTTTAATTTTATTTTAAACATTATTAATTAAAATAATTTATCCCCAAATCAAAGAACCCTAGATATTTTTCTTTGAAAATAACTCAATTGCCATCGTCGCCACCGCCGCCGTCGCCGACCACCGACGACCACCGCTGCCGCCGACAACCGCCACCCTAGAAAGGGGAACGACGGCGGTCGGCGGTGACGGTTGTCGACGGCGACAATTAGGTTAATTTCAAAGAAAAATACCTAGGGTTCTTTGATTTGGGGATAAATTATTTTAATTAATAATGTTTAAAATAAAATTAAAATAAATTATTTAAATTAATAATGTTTAAAATAAAATTAAAATTAAAAATATATTTTAATTAAATTACACTTTTAATTTTTTAAAAATTTATAATTACGCATTAAGTACTTTAGATTTAAAATTTTATAAATTAATTTACCAGTGTTCATCGGTGCTCGTCAATAGTGGTGGTCGTCAAAGCTCATTAAGCGCTATAGAATTTTCCATTTATTTATTTGTATATATAAACGTAAAAAATATATAATTAAATGGATTTACATAATGTATATAAATTTAGGATGAGTCTGCCACGCTCAATAAGTACCAATGAGTACCACTAACGACGAGCACCAATGAGCACTATTAATTTAATTTATAAAGATTTAAAATTTAATGGATTCAAGTATAATTATAAATTATTTAAAAATTAAAAGGTAAATTAATTAAAAATATTTTTATTTTATTTTTACTTTTAATTAAAATACCCCTAAATTACAAAATCTTAATTTTTGTTCATTTGAAATTCAAGTCACCGCCGCTACTTCCCTGTCGCTGTTGAGGCAACAACAAGCACGCAAGAAGGTAATTTAGTATTTGAGGGAAAATGCAATCGCAAAGTTGAGGCAACAAGAAGCACGAATAATAAAAGGCTAGAGTGGCCGGACTTAACGGCAGTAGGGCAACAGCGACGACAATTTGAATTTTAAATGAACAAAAATTATGGTTTTGTAATTTAGGGGTATTTTAATTAAAAATAAAATGATGTATTTTAATTAATTTATCTTTTAATTTTTAAATTATTTTATAATTATAGGTTGAGTTTTTAGATTTTAAATCTTTATAAATTAAATTAATAATGTTCATTGATGCTCGTCGTTAGTAGTGTTCATCGGTACTCGTCGAGCGTTATAAAATTTTTCATAAATTTATATATAAAATTATTTTTGGAGAGAGAAAAGAAGTTGGTTGTTGACCAATCTCTCTAAACAATATTGTTTTCATTTTTAATCTGTCTTTTATTCTCTTACCGATTAAAAAACATTTTCCCCTTTTCTTATTAAAATAAAAAGATTTTTAAAATTTTTCTTAATTTCGGTGATGGATAAATTAAATTCTCTTTAAATAAACTAAATAATTTAATTTTTATTAATTCTAAAAAATATTAATGAAATTAAAGGGAAACCTTTTTTATTTTTTTAAAAAATTTGAGTGATTAAATATACTCAAATTTATATCTTTCTATATGTTGTATTAAGGGCAATATTAATTGAGTTAAACTCTGGCCGTATATAATTATAATTATCATAAATATTCTTTCGGATCATTTTACAAAAATGCTCTTGTTAATATTTGACCGACTCTCTTGTCTCCAAGTTGATAATTAATTGTTTTTTATTTATTTTATTTTAAATCTAAATTATACAAATATAATAAATTAAATTTACATGAAGAAATCAAGATGTCAAACGAATAAAGTATATTTACAACTCCAAAACACGTATGACTAGGTACTAACTTAGTTGAATTTCATTGTTGCATCATACGCATCATTCTCATTTATAGAGAAAAAAATGGAACGCGCCTCACGCGCCTGCTCCAAAATTCCCTCCCGAGAAAACCCTAGGCTCATTTTTAGGTCTGTTGTGATTCCGAACCGGCAGGCGCTCAGAGGAGTGTCGGGCGGACTTGCTAACGCCGGCGGATACTCCTTCGACGGTGACGAATCCGAGAACACTTCCCTATTTTTGTGGTTTCTTGAGGGCTCTTTGTTGCGGCTGGTTTGGAATGGAAGGAGTGTGGTCGTGTGGTCTCCGCCCTCACCGGAGCGGGAATGGGCTGCGTTCCGGACTCTCACCAACGGTTTCCATCCTCGTTTTCCAGTGGGTCTTCCCGTTGTCGATCCAAAGACGAACTGCATCCCGAAAAAGAATCTACTGGTTTTTGTGTTTCAGCTTTCGTTTTCCTTTTTCTTTCCCCCGACGACGGTCCTTACCTGGCCCAAAGCTCCGAAGTTTTTGCTTGTGTCGCTCTTGCCGGCGTCGGAGCCGGAAGCATGGCTTTCTTACAGAGCTACTGGGACAGGACCTGTTTATTCCCCAGCGAGCTCGAGGAGCTTGGCTCTCTCTGCCCGAGTCTTTGGTTGGTTTCCCAACTCCCAATGGCGGCGATCCCCTCAACGTCTTCTGGTCGGGCGACGTCTTGCTGTAGTGTCCGCGGGGTCGCCGGAAACCGGCGTGGAGGTCCACAGAGAAGAGTTGACGCGGTCAAGGGTAAGACTGTCTTTTTCCATTGTGAAAGGACCTGCGAGTTATGTATTGTCTTTTCCCGGTGTGGGCCCTTTCCGGTTCCAGCATAATTTGTCAGGTTCTTGGGGGTTCTGGCCCAAGGATTTCCATTTTAAGTGTTTTCTTGCCGTAATTTATGGATCTGGTGGTGATTGTGGTCCTTGGAAATCTGACGGGTCCAGGGAAGTGCCTGCCATTAGATTTAGATGGGATCCAGGTGGCCCCTTTCAGTTTTTCAAGTCCCGGTCTTTATCGGCGGATTATCGAATCTCTGGATTCCTGCAGTCAACGGATGATAAGTGGCCTATCTTTTATCGGATGTCCATCTTTGTTCGGTTTTGTGTCTATGGTCTTGATGAACCAGGATTGGGAGGGGGTTTGGTGAACTCATTTTCTCCTCAAAACTGGGATACAACAGATGATGCCTTGACAAGGACCAACGTTTTTGCGTTGGAAGCCTGCCTCTGGATAGAGCTCTCAGGCACGACTACTGTCCCCGGGAAGAGTTTATGGTCTCTATGCTTTCTCCAGTATCGTTCTGGCTTCGTTATTTTAGGAAACACGATCCACGGCTTGGCCGATGGAGGTGTCTATCTGGGTTCTCCAGCTTGTTTATCGATCTGCTTTGGTGGGATGTCCGTTCGGTCTGCTGTTATCCGTTGTTGGTTGCTGATGTTTGAGCCTTGGCTGTTGGCGTTTGGGTCTTTCTTTGAGTTTCTTAAGTCTGATGCTTGGCCTTACATGGCCCTTCATGTTGTTGTTTCGGGTGATCTTTTCCCCGTTCAGGGTTGCTTCCTGAGTGTTTTCGAAGTTAGGTTTGTCTTTCTTTTCTTTTATCTGGCCACCCTTAAGGTGGCTGGTCGGATCGGTTGGCTTTTGTTAACACTGCTTATTGACATTGCATGGCCGATGCGTGGTTTGCATGGGTTTGTGCATGTCTGGCACGTGTTTTTGTTTGTTTTTATTTTGTTTGTCTTGTATGGTTTCTTTTAATCTATGAAAGTCTTTTTCGATAAAAAAAAAAAGGTACTAACTTAGTTGGTATTGACGAGGTTATGACTTTTAGATGTTACACTTTATGTGAGTATTACAAATTATGAACTTAAAAAGGGGGAAATATTCAGTGGTGTGATTTTTCGATTATTACGATCAAATTGAAGGTCTAAATATTTAGAACCACCACTATAAAAAATAAAATAAATCAACAAAAGTGATAAAAAATATTAAACCAATTTTTTATATGTTAAATTTCATTTTTTTTATCAGTTCAAAAAGTTCTCTATCTATTATACTATGTTAGGTTGAATTGATTTAATTAATTTGATTTTTCAATTCGTATATTGAGACATTTATGTTTATGAAAGAAATATTCTTATTTAGCATCTGACATATATCCTAATAGAAATAAAAAAAATTTATGGTGAAAATGTCATTTTTTAATATTATATCTAGACTACTTAGATTCTTTCCAAAATTAAATTAAAATATATTGAACTTTAAGTATATATATTTTTGACATATTAACCAGACAACTTTATTTAAAAATAAAATAAGATTAAAACATAATCTAATACTTCATCCGTCTCACATTTTTTTTGTCCCTTATTGACTTTTTTTGGGTCAATTTTTTTCAACTTTGACTCATAATTTTTTAAAATGTATCATTGATAAAAATATGAAAAAATATATTTTAAAAATCTCTAATCGAGTAGTTTTCAAATATATATTTTATAAAAGTTAATTATTTAAAATATTCAATATAATAATAGTCAAAGTTTAAAAAAATTGACTTTCAAAAAGTTAATAAAGGACATATTTTTTGGGACGGAGGGAGTAGAAGTTTTAGAACATCAAAAAAAAATAGTAAAACAAAAAGATAAGATAAGCGTCGCACCAGTGAGATAGGCACATTCTCTTTGTAACAAAGAAGATCTCTACAATCCATTGTAGTAAGGGTTCTTGAGAATTGTCGAAACACGAACTAAACGAAATCTTCAGAATCAACAATCACATTTCACGCTTATTCTCAAAAAACGACGATTCGCTCTAGATTACATCGACAAACAACCTAAAAGGGGATCAAGCTTTACGTGACCACCGACAAATACGAATCAGAAACAAGCGTTGTGAGGATCATCGTATAAACACCAAAAATCTGCAAAAGTAATCATAAAATCGTGTCATAAAGACAGAGAAAAACGTGTCACATAAGCAGAAGAAAGTTCAACAAAATGTGTGAAGAAAAAAACAAAACAAATGAAATATGAATTACCGACGGCCGACAACTAGTACAAAAACTACTCTCACCGTCGATTAAACAAAGAAAAAGATTTAAAAAAAAGTAAGCGACTATGTTTGAAAGAAAATGAATAAAAAAAGCCTAGAACAATTGAATATATTTTTATTGTTATATTGACAATAATATTAACCGAATTAAATTTAATCATTATGTAAAAAAAACAAATAACATATCTTAATTAGTACGGAACTAGAACTCTACAATATATATAAAGGAGCTGAACAATTGATCTCCAATGATTTAGCTAAACGAAAGTTAAATAAATTACCCTTCAATCACATGATTTGATTCAATATGTATTATTCAATGATTAACGTACATATGCATTAGAAAGTTGAGTTTAAATTCTAAAAAAAATATTCATTTATTTCATGTGATTATTATATTAAAATACGAATAAGATATATGTAGGTGAGATTTGAATTAGAATAAATTTAATAGAATTTAAATATAATTTGAGTAGGGGGCGAACATAATTGGAGCCCGGGGTATTGTCCTCAAAAATTTAAGAATTTTTCATTAAGTCACAAAAATATTTTAAAAATTAATTATATCCCTATTTTTTATATTTTATTTAGACCTTAAATAATTTTTAAAATTCTCAATAAGACATTAAGTTTTTAAAATTTTAAATTAAGTTCCAGAACTTAATCCCAAGATCCATATTGGAATTAGGTAGGGGTAAGACTCTCAATCTTATCATTAAACCAAGTCATGAATTACAACATCACAATCTAATGAATCATTTGCGCGAAATAAAGAAATAAAAGAAGATGCTCATCCCCTTGTGTCCTGGTGGCAAAGGTTGATGTTCATTATTCCTTGGGACCCGGGATCGACACCAGTATTACATGCTGTGTGTGCCTTCCTTGAAAAAAGGCTAAAAGAAAGTTGAACAGATGCTACCCTTGCATCACACCAGCATATTCAAAAAAAAATAAAAAAAATAAAAGAAGATATAATCAATCCATAAAAAGAAATATATGGCGTAAATAAATAGTAATAGAATAATGGAATTGGTCAACGCCTTGACTAACACAACACTCAAAATTAGGTTTAGGTTTTAACATATAAAATTAGAGTTTAGGAGAATTTATGGTATAATGTATTTTTAAGGTATAAGGTGTAGGAATTAGGATTTATAATTTAGGATTAGAGTTTGAAATTTAATTTTTAATATTTTTTAGTGTTGAGGCATATATAAAAACACTGAAAAAGAAGAAAGTATTTTATCCGCAAAAGTCAATCACCTAACCTCCAACTCCTTGGAAAAAGTACGCACACGACCTCAAGACTCAAAATGGGGACCATGTTTCTCACCCACAGCCAGTAGCCACGGAGCAATAACTTTTGTTTGTTTTTTTCAAAGGAGTGTATGTTTCGTGTTTGATCAGTTCAATGAACCTCTCAGATTTCAAATTCTGGCATCCCAAAATAACACTCCATATTTCTTACGCTCATGCACTTGCTGTTGTAAATGTCTCTGCCCAATGAAAGTTTTATGACTCACTGGGTGATATCATATCATATTTAATTCTTACATTTATAGCATTTGGATATGGTTTTAAAAACACGTTTCCACATTTATAGGACTTGGATATGTTCTTTTTAAATACATGTGCATGTTTACATCATAATTTGTTTGTGTCTGTTTGATTTTTTCCATATCAAACATAATCACTTTAAGAAAGGAAATAACCGGTGATGCATGTTTTATGAAAGAACGTAGGGGTGCACAATGAATTGTATGTTCAATTCAATGCTCATGTGAAATGCCTTCAATAATAGAATCTTAATTTGCATATAAACATCTCAAATTGGATAAATTAATGAAAAATAAAGTAACGTGTAAAATATTTTTTTCCCTGTCCACGTTCAAATCACGAGAATCCCCTGTAGAAATTAAGACGGAAGAAAAATGGTCGGAGTTTGATTATTTTCATTCTTCCGAATTTCTATTAGACCGACATACGATTGTGACGTCTCTAAAACTGTGTCCAATATTTAGTTCACAGTTTAGGAAACTATTTTCCCTTTTTTTCCCCATAAAGAAAGAAATTCCATTACCAAAGAAAATCACAAGCATAAATAAATAATAGGGTAAAAGTCTGAGAGCAAGCGACGAGTCGTCGAGACAAACAAGTTACAAGAGCACATAAAGCTCAACAAAAAAAAACCCTAAACTGAGAGGGGAGAAGAAGTTATAACCGATAGAAGAAACATAAGGTCGCCATAAGCTTAATTACATTTAAACCCATAATCATCAAGATATTGTAATAGAAAAAGTGCCAACAAAACCTAAAGCTTAGTTCGCAAAAAATAATTAGATCTATTGTTTTTAAAACGTGTACAAAGTTTCAAATTCGAAATTTGAGTCTCATTATACGTAGTTCGAGTCGCCTTGGAGATCTAGGATAAGAAAGTCGCCTTGGTACTAAACTAAATCGAACCCGTCATCTTCTTGAAAGTTCGGAGATCTAAGAGAGAGTGATGTTCGTTCAATTCTTATTAAGTATAAACTTTGTCTAGATATATTATCATCTAAGTTCATATAAATATAACTTTGTACCTTGTTGAGTTATAAATATTTATAACAGTTTATTAATTCCATGACAATGTAATACTTAGACATATACGATGATTGTAAAATTCTTCCGATCCCAATTAATTCCTAAACAAATAAAAACGTTAAACGTAAATTAGTTGTTGAAGATGAAGCTGTTGAAAGTGAGCAGAGAATTCATGCCATTGTCTATACAGGTTAGAATATTTAAGACAAAGATGAATTCAAAATGTTAGAGATATGGACCAAAAGTTTGACACGCTTTCTCTCCTTCCAACTAATTAATACATAGGATAGGATGTGTGTCGTTAGGTTAGAAAAAAAATCGAATTATGACTTTGAATTTTTTTTTTAATATTTTGGTTTAAACTTAAATCGGGTCGAACCTCGACTAATTGTTCTTACAAAAATCAATGATCAAGTAGTTCGATCTTTTTACGGATTAATATGTAGAATCCTCTTTTTCTTTACTAAAAAGCATAAATATAGCTAATATTTATACGCATTATGGACATAAGATAGTATTTTCAACTTGATATGAATTAATAAATAGAAAAATAAATTATGACTTTTAGTCAAAATAACTCGCATATAAAATACCTATACTAGAATGGAACAAGTATATATGAACTAATTTGAAATTTGAATTTACCTAAACTCAAAGTTAGTTAATGAACTCAGTCAATCAAACCCTAAATTCTTACCAGATTGTAAATTCTCAAGAACAAGTCTCTTTTCTCTTCTAATGATAATAATGAATGTATGAAGGCCTTTAATATTTAGTTAATTTATATTTAAAAAAAATTGACTTTTTGACTTTGATTTTTCTGCCAAGAAATTTTGCAATATATATAATATTTCTTTTTTGAAAATAGCTTAATTTTTCTGCCAAGAAAATAACTTAATTTTGAAAGGAAAATAGAATATTTGAAATTTTTGGAATAAATTCAGTATTTTTTTCAAAAAATTGAATATCTTGGTAAAGAAATTCAACAAAAAAGATTGCATCTAGGAGTATGTCAAACTCCTTAATTAGCATTAAACTAATTTGTGAAGATTGTTCGATTCATTTTCACTACCAAACTGGATTCCAAACATCAACTGCCACCTTAACGTAAATATTTAGCCGTGTCAGAGAGGTTAAGGTCCAATAATAAATGTTTCACATTTTACCCATCGAGTTATTTTTTTGTTACAAGTACAATTAGTCAAATACTATTAATATACATAATAGTTATCATTAAAAAAAATTACAAAATATAATTAAATTAATTAATAACTGAAATATAACTATATATACTTGGACAAAACTTACACATGATAGATTTTAAAACCAAAATAAAATTAAAAATTATATATAACTTAACTGAGCTCACGTTTAAACTTAAAATTACAAAAATTAATCTTACGATCAAAATCGATACCTTGTTAACATCGCATTGAATTGATATTTTTAAAATACACGTAGTACATTCCTAGTTATGTGGTTCAAGACTAGTTATGACATTATGTGTCATGTTTTAAATATATATTTAAAATCTGAGTATGGTGATGAATTGCGTAGACAAGACTCGTCGGTCATAGTTCTTTGCACGTGTTTTAGAAATTGGAAAGGTGATTGAAAGTTGGCCGGCGGGCCGAAAAGTTCCACAATAAAAAATAAATAAAGGTGGCACAGAACATTTGAGGGATAGAACAAGAAATTTGACTTTTTACCCACGACTTTGGAGATTCTTGTCGGCTTAAGGAAAATTTAAAATCAGCCTTTATCTTTTTATATATATAGTTAGATAAGTTTATCAAAATACAAGTATTTTAATTTTTATACGTGGACATTCATCTGACAGATGTATGATTTTAGGAGATACAAACTTTTTTTACTAAGTAAAGTTATATGAAAATAAAAACTTTAGGGATAATTAATCATCACTATAAAATACAAATAATTTTTTTAAAATATATAAAAATTTAAAATTTTCAGAGATAAATTATCTCGGTCCATCCCAATTCACCCTTATTTATAGTTTTTCCCATAATGCTATGAAATAACGAATATTAAGAAAATGTATTACAAATAACGAGTAGCTCACCCTTAGTTGTCCTAATAGTAATGGACGATGTAATTCATCCAGGTGATTCGAGTTTGAGCACCAAGCGGTGAAAATTAAAAGTTTTTACAAGCGCCTTAGCTTTAGGGTATATGGAGTTAATTTAGGGTATATGGTTTAGGGGTTTAGGTGTAGGGGTTTAGAATTTGGGGATAATTGTTTAAATTTAAGGTTTAGGGTTTATAGGTTAAAACCTAAATCCTCACCATATTACCCTAAAAACTAAACCATAACCTATAAACCCTAAATTATAACCATAAACCTTAAATTTAAACAACTATCCCTAAATTCTAAATCCTTATACCTTAAACTAACTCCCTATACCCTAAAACTAAGGCACATAGCGCCAATGTATAGGATATTAATCCTAAAATTATTATGTTCATAAGTGCATTGATCGTAAAAAACGAGAAAACATATGCATTCCATGATTCAACTAGCTATTAGATATTGTTCATATAACTTTAATAAGGTTGAAAGGTTTTAACACTTTACCCAGTCATCCACTTGATTGAATAATGACATGTTCCAAGATACTGACATGCATCATGCATGCATGCAAGGCTGCCTAAGAAGTTATTTTATAAGGAAAATGAGGCCATGCATGATCTCATCATACTTTGAAGATGCATATAATAATTAAATTATAAAATATTAAACATTTATAAGCGGAGTTAGTGGGCAAATTAACAACCCCACATTTCCCCCATCATCTTAATGTTCTTATTATTTTAGGGTCTATTCCACCGTAGTCAAGTTCTTTCCCTTGAATTGTCAACTGTTGTTCATTTCTTTTCTTTAATACCAATTTTATATGCCTTTTCGGCTTATTATTTATTTATCTTCTATACTTCTATTTTTCTATAAATTTATTTGTGTTCCCTATTATATTTATTCTTAAATTTCAAAATATTTGTTGAAAAACTACCCATTTATTTTTTTTGAACAGCAATATGATTTTATTAAAGCAAAATCATACAAAGCACAACTAATAGCCTCATTAAAACCCCCCTAATCCTAAATGGGGGAAAAGAGTACCATTAGTTGTGTCGAAACAAAGGACAAACACAAAGCCAAAATCAAGCCCGAACCCATAGCCAAGACACCCTATCGACACCCCCCTTAGTAAGGGCATCCGCCAATTGGTTACCCTCCCGAAACACATGCGAGAAACACACACTCGGCAAAGACTCATGATAAGTATTTATTTTGGTTATATTTTTAGTCCTTATTTTGATCGAATATATATGTTGAAGGACTTAATTGGGCTGTTTTTGTGTTGTTCTCATGCAGGTTACGTAATGCTGGAAATGAGTTGGAGTGCTGCAGAAAATACTGAAGTCGTGGGCAGATTCATGGGCATGAACCAGGGCATGAATGCTGACTGGGCGCCACATCAGCACCTTCTAGAAGATGACGTCAGCAACCCTGATAACTTATCAGTCCACTTATCAAGATAGCTTATCATCCGATTTTTATCTTAAAATTCAAAACTTGGATATTTATCTTATGTAATTTTATTTAAATTTTTTAGGATTTATCATCTTAGGTTTTTAGGGTTTTTCAACTACTATAAATACCCCACTTTGGGGTGAATTATTCATCAAACATTTTCCATTGTTCTCTTCTTCCTCGAGTAATAAAGCTCTTCATTTTTCTCTATTTCTTTTCTCCATTTTCTTTATTTATTTTATTAAGTATGGTTTTTTCACAAACCATGTTTAACTAAATTCCTTTTAGCCAAAAGCAACGCCAAACCCGACAAACCTCGTGAGATTAGGAAAATACTTCAATCCTTCAACAACTCCTTTTTAGATTCTCTGTAAAATTGATTAGGCAATCGGCCTAATCTTTAGGCATCGCAATTGTTTCATTCCGAGAGCGCGCATCGGCTTGAAGTGATTTAGATCCATCGTTGGGGACGAGGAAAAGCTTGTAGCCAATTCAACTCCCTAAGAACAAACTTAGTGGCGGTCCACTAAGGGGAATCAAAATCGGAAACAACTCTCATCGAGACGAATATCCGAGCACGGGCTTCTCCAGCACCAACTCAGATCTGGGTTAGTATCGATTGCTGTGGCTAATTCACTAAAGTTTGACTTCAAGGATTGCCCTGGGAGTCGAATTTACCAACGAGAAGTAAGTTACAAGGGTTGGGCCTTGTAGACTGTAACCTGCAGGAAAGTCGAAGAAAAATCAACTTCAGTGATCGAAGATGTCGTGGCAAAGCGTGGCTTGAGGCTATTTTTATCCATAATTCATTCTCAACATTTATTTTTACATTTTTATTATTTTTCTCATTCAAATCACTATTCTAAAATCCCCCTTTATTTTCTACAGGTTATTGGTCTAAATCAAGAAAGGTGTTAGAGTTCCTATTCCCTGTGGATCGACCCTTACTCTCGCTATATTAATTTAAATCTTATTTATTTTGAGTTTAAGGTTTTATTTTTGACACTATACGACGCGTGTCAATTCACAAGCGTCGTCAATATGAAAAAACCATCTCCACAAACGCCAAGGTCTGCGCTCTACCCCTTGAATCCATGCAAGTGCCACCCTCGAATCAGATTCAATAATTACCGAATGCATCCCCTCCCACGACAACTCCCTCAACATCTTCAGAGCGAATGCTATCGCCTGGACCTCGGCCTCATTCGAGTCCGCCACTCCAATCGCCCTGGAGAACAAACCCCTAATCCGACTCTCCCAATCTCGAAGCACTCCCCCACACCCCGCCAAACCCGGTTTGCCCCGAGCTGCCCCGTCAACATTAAATTTCCACACTCCCTTCCAAGGAGGCGACCACTCTACAGCACGTCTAACCGACAGCCCCCCCCGATGCGTTATTGGCACAAAGCAAGGGGCATTCCCACCAAGCTACTTCCCGTAAGTCCACTTTATCGTATCGAACCCGAGTCCAATGGAATGATCGCAATTGGAGTAAGAAGAATATACCCCCAATCGACATCCGCTTGTCTTGAAACATTAGTTCATTACGGGCTAGCCAAAGAGACCACAGCACACTAGTACATCCAATAAGCCACCACATTCGCATATCTCCAGAATAAATTTATAATTAATAGAAACCAAAATAAATTTATTATATATATATATATATTTTAATTTAACTATCGATATCTGATTTATTGACCAACTAATCCAGATCGAATTTTGTATAGGTCCAATATGAGAAGGATCCTCTCGACCCAAGCTTTTCTTTTATTTCTAACGTCAAATTCGAACATGTGACATTTCTTAATAAATTTAACGTCTCATCCTACTAGACTAAATGGTTATTGAGGGTTTTTTTAATATATTTTTAATATATAACGAATAAACACTAATATTATATCCCAAGTGTTGGTGCAAGTCAACTCACGCGAGGGAGAATTTATTACATGGTCCCGGACCACCACGTCATCCATGATCCTTATCCACTAAAAATAAGCCACATAGTTTTCTTTTTTCTATGTCATTATTTTATTTATAATCAACTTCTATGTAACCATCCACTCCCTATTTACATGGCTTAAAAAAATAAAATTCATCCTTAGAAAAAATGACATGAAAAAAAAACAAATTATGTGGCTGATTTTTAGTGGGAGGGACCATGGATGACGTGGTGGTTCGGGACCATGTAATAATTTCTCCATGCGAGACGAGATTGGTTACATCTTCCTCTCAATTTATTTTAATAGATTTTAGGTGGTTGCTCACATCATCCTTTGATCACGAGGTTAGGGCTCTATTCATAAAAATAGAGTACATTTCATAGTCAATCGTTATGAGAAACCGCGAATTAATACTATTATTAACGATAGATACCTTGGCTCAAACAAAAAAAATATTTTTAAAATTTCACTTAATAATAATTATAGATTTAGTGACAAAAAATTTATAATTTGACGTTCAATTAATCAGTGATATTAATTCAATTAAAAATTTTATTGGGTAAAAAATAATTACATACTTAAAGTAAATGTTGGTATTTAAACTTATACAAGATAAGATAATACGAACATCTTTAATCATTCGACCAATTAATGAATCACAATTCAATCACAATTTTAATAATATTATAGATATTTCTTCTTCCTAAAATTAATTTTTAAAACGTTTTATAATTATTGTTGAAATAATTTAAACGTTCCAAAAAAAATTCAATATCCAAGCCGAATTTGGAATAGTAAGTGGGTCACAAGGAATGACAGAGTATTAGTTCGGCGAGCACGCTGCACGTGAAACACGTTTCTTGTTTTCTTCTTATTACGCACTAGTTGAAAATTTGGATCTTTAATTTTATAAAATATTCCTATTTTAAGATTTTGTAATAAAAAATAAAAGAGTTAATCGAGATCGAAGTCAAGATTTAATACCAACCAGAGCTAGAGTGATATATCTTATAAGTACACTATGTTAGAGAAAATAAGAAGTTAGAAATCCTTTATTAATTAGTTGAAATTGTTGTTATCGAATTGTTAATTTGTTAATAGTTAATTTTAGTTTGGGTTATATAAACCCAACAAGTGTAATGAAAAAAGAATTTTTCTTATTCATTTCATTTAATAATATAATTTCAGATTTTTTTTTTGTATTTTGCTTAATCTCTAACTGTTGTTTCACCTTCATTTTTTCACTACATCACCGGTCATTCACTATTCCGGCCACCATGACTATTTTCTCACATGATATCATTTCCCATTAACGGTCCTGACGCCGTCGTTTTATTTTCTTTCGCGGCTTTCGTTCGTTTCACACTTTGTTTCTCATCCGTCGAGTGTTGTTTGTTGTTTCATTATCACCGCTGTCGACGGTTGTTTTAGATCTCATATATGACTCTAGTTGTTTGAAGTATTGTTCACTAATCTAATCACGACATTATTACATTTTTTGATCTGATTGTCGATCCGACTCTGGTTTACTCCACATCGACAACTTTCAGATTTCATATTTGTCATCACACAATGTGGTTGGTGAGAACTTTCTGTTTGAATGCTCAATTTTGGATCAACCTATGTCGTGTTTTCATTTCTTTCTTTTGAATGCCCGACTCCTGGTTCTACCAATATGCTTATATTCTAGTTTGATTGATTTTTTTTACCGATTTGCCTGGTTGATAATTTCGTTGCTGCAACCTGCTATGCTTGATGATGTATATAATTAAGGTTGTTGATTGAGATCAAACCTAACATACATCAGTTTTGCTCATGTTGAGAGAGTAATATTAAGTGGTTTAATTTGTGAATATTTGAGGTGTTGTTTAGTTCTGGTTCGTTGAAACAACTTTTCCTTTGCTTGTGATCATTGATACTGTAACCCCCTCGTCCCGGTCTGGTCGGATGACCGGTCCAAGTGGGCCATACGGGGAAAACCGAAGCGAAACCCGTTAAGATTTCCCCCTCGGTTAACGACCCAAAAATTTCTTTTTATCTTATCTTGTCTACATGCATAATTAAGACCTATGTGTGGCACAGCAGCGGAAGATTTCAAACATTTCAACATACATAGACCGACCAAACCACCAAACAGTTCATTTTAAGGTTTTTCAGCAGGCCGTTTCGAAACGCCCCTAGGGTGTTCCGAAACGCCTTGACTTGGTCAACGGCCCTGGGTCAACCATAAGATGACCGTTCTGAAACAGGGGTGACCCGTATCGGAACGACCTTGACGGTCAATATCTCGCGGTCAACGAGATTTGACCGTTTCGAAACATCAAAGGCCCGTTTCGGAACGGCTTCATCTCGCCAATTCCTCAAAATTCCAGTAGCCAAAGTGTTCCGAAACGACCCTCATCCGTTCCGAAACGGCAGGCCATTTACAAAGGGACCGTTCCGGAACAGGGGGGGCCCGTTCCGAAACACCCCCTGTCTGCAGACTCGATTTTGCTGTTTTGAGGCACAAAGGTGCCCCAAAACATCACCAAAACACATCACAACACCAAATCAATTAAACCCAAGGCATACCAACAATACTATCATGCTTTAACAAGGTTTAGACATGTCAAACTCTAGGGCAACATCCCACAAACATGCTTTCATACAGACATCATTCAAACACATATATAAACTCTTAAGGCATAAAGCTAACATTCAGAGTAAGCAATTAGGCATGAGTTAACATACAACATGGCAACACAACCATGAAAAGCAAGATATTAAGGAGTCTAAACATGCTCCTAGCAACCAACAACAACCAACAAAACATTACACATCCCATTGCTTAAACTATTACATGTCTTAGCATTAAAATCCATACTTGATGAACTCAAGTCCAAAAACCACACTTGGAGCCTTCCTCTTGCGCAAGCAACCCACGAACTAAGGATCTGCAATGTTGAACAAAGAGAGCGTAAGCAATGATGCTTAGTGAGGGTAAGCTCTAAAAACAAACCTCAACATTGCAGGGTCCGAGCACGATCTAGCCAAGGCATTTACACATACCAAAAATCCACAAGAGCCACAATAAGATGCATGAACAACATATACAAGTAAATGTCATGATCATCAAGCTCTAACTTTCTCAACATAAATAGCCACATCAAACATCCTCACAAAGATCATTAGTCTCAACACATGGATACGTATATCAAACAACATTGGCACCTAGATATGACTCAAATACGCGGATAACCGTTGGAACTCACATCCAACAACACAACTTTTACCTGACGGTGGGATTACACTTATCACCGGTCTCGCGGAGGGGATTCCACTCATCCTCACGCCCCGTCGATGGGATTCCACTCATCACCGACTATTTTTAAATACAATTTCCGGGCGTACCCGTACTCCTCCTTGGTGACTCAACGCCACCAAGGCCACGCGCGACTTTTGACTCATGTGTACACACTAACATCCTAATGATCGATCATTTGTATTTAAGTATACTAGTGCCAATATTTTACTCATTCCACATTACTCATCTCAATCATTTCCGTGCTTAGCACGTACTCACCATGAACACAATCATGAACCAACACCATGCATGCTTTAAGCAATACAAATCATGCCTCATCTCACATGTACAATACAATATACATAAGCATTCACATCACAACACACATGAGGCATATACATTCATACATTCAAGTTCATCCAAGGGCTCTAGATCAAGCTTAGGATTAGGCTACCACCCTAACCCTAACTCTAGGTGGGTCTACCAAGCCCAACCTAGTCCATCTACTCGAACCAACCATTTTGAAATCATTCAAAGCAATTAACCACTCACCTAAACTCCCGAGCTCAAGACCAAGCAAGCAATTGTCTTCAATTCCCCGGATTCACTTCCGATGCTTCTCCGATGCCCAAACTTGATTCTAATCAATCCCAAACACAAACAAAACACCCACAATCAATATCTTGTCATCGAAACTAACCCGGATTACATTACCATGCATCCAACACTCAAAACAAGACCAAAAACAGGATTTTCGAGCAGCCCACTTGACCCACTGAAAACTCTCATTTCAAGCACCCAATCAAGCATCAATTTCACCCAAAATGATCCTCATATATCATACTACCCACAGCTCTCAATTTCCAACCTTTAACAGCCCCCAAACCCCCATTAAAACCCTCCAAAACCCCTTGGAAACCCAAATCCGAAAATTGTTCCAAATCATTCAAAATTCATATATGTAGTATCATTTGGCCTCCTTACATCATTACTAAACATATTAATTCAAAACATTTAACTTAGCATCATAAAGACACCATTTTTAAATCAAAACATTCAAAACCTCTACTTTCCAAAACTTCATGGAAATGAAAAAGAAGGGTACTTTTATGAAGGGGAGGATGAGGGGAAGTCAAAAATACTCTTACCTTTCAAAACGGAGTTGAAACGATGAAGGGAGGTGATGGAACAGTAACTTCAATGGCTTTGGGAGGTTTTGTCGTGGGTTTTGTGGAGAGAGGGAGAAGATGAGTGAAATTTGGGTTTTATTTTATTTGTTTTGTTTTAATTTAAAAGCCCAATGACCCTTTTGCCCTTAATGAAATGGGGTATTCACAAGGGCACACCAACTATGGCTATTTGAGATTAAATTTCAAAACATGGTTAACTTAAATTAGTAAATTGAAATCGAGAACCCGGAATGATATTTAAGTTATAAAATCGAGCCCAAATAATATTAAAATATTATTTTCACCTAACCCCTAAACCCGGGTGTTACAACTCTCCCCCACTTAAGGAAATTTTGTCCCCGAAATTACCTGGTGGAAACAAATACGGAAACTGCTCAACCATATCTGCTTTTCTCTCCCACGTGGCCTCTTCCACACCTCTATGTCTCCACAACACCTTGACCAACTCTATGGTCTTGCCACGCAACACCTTGCTCTCAGAAGCAAGTATCTCGACGGGCTCTTCATTATAGGACAAGTCTGGATTTAACTCTATCTCCTCAACGGGCATCACATGCGAAGGATCTGATCTATATCTCCTAAGCATAGACACATGAAAGACATCATGGATCTTTTCTAACTCAGAAGGTAACCTCAAACGATAAGCTACAGGCCCAATCCGCTCAATTATCTCATACGGACCAATGAACCTCAGACTCAACTTGCCCTTCCGGCCAAACCTCATTACCTTCTTCCACGGATATACCTTCAGAAATACTTTCTCACCCACTGAGTACTCAACCTCTTTTCTCTTCAAATCTGCATAAGACTTCTGACGATCGGAAGCTGCTTTCAAGCGGTCACATATCAACTTCACTTTATCGGTAGTTCCCTTAAGCAAGTCTGGCATAGGTAACAATCTCTGACCTGTCTCAGCCCAACAAATCGGAGTCCTACACCGTCTACCATACAAAGCTTCATAAGGTGCCATCTGAATACTAGACTGATAACTGTTGTTGTAGGCAAACTCAACCAACGGTAAGTGCTTCTCCCAAGAACCCTGAAAGTCAATCACACAACAACGAAGCATATCTTCTAGAATCTGTATCACTCGCTCTGACTGCCCATCGGACTGAGGATGATACGATGTGCTGAAATGCAAACGGCTACCCAAAGCACTATGCAAGCAACCCCAGAACCTCGAAGTAAATCTAGGATCCCTATCTGAAACAATAGACTTCGGAACTCCATGAAGTCTCACAATCTCACGGATGTACAAGTTTGCCAACTTGTCTAAGGAATCCGTAGTGTTCACTGCTAAGAAGTGAGCACACTTAGTGAACCTATCAACAATCACCCAAACTGAGTTCTTCTTCGAAGGAGACAAAGGCAACCCCGATACAAAGTCCATGGTAATCCTCTCCCATTTCCATTCCGGAATCTTCAAAGGCTGTAGCAACCCTGAAGGAACCTGATGTTCCGCCTTCACTCTCTGACAAACCATGCAACGGCTCACATACTCGGCTACATCTCTCTTCAAACCAACCCAGAAGTAATCATTCTTCAAGTCTCGGTACATCTTGGTACTACCCGGATGCATAGAAAAGGGACTCGAATGTGCTTCACTCAAAATCTGTCGTCTCAACTCAACATCTTCCGGTACAACAATTCTATCTCTGAAGCACAACAGACTCTCACCACTGAAACTGTACTCAGTCGGTCTTCCTTCGGCTATGTCCTGAACATGAGGAACTAGGCTAGCATCTTGTAACTGCTTCTCTCTAATCAACTGAATCAAAGAAGGCTTCACTTGCAACTCGGTGATCAGACCACCATCATCGGACACACTCAACCTAGCAAACATAGCTCTCAACTCAACGGCCACTTTTCTACTCAAGGCATCGGCTACTACATTTGCTTTACCCGGATGGTACTCAATGGTCAAATCATAATCTTTCAACAGCTCTAGCCATCTTCTCTGTCTCAAATTCAACTCTTTCTGTGTCATCAAGTACTTCAAGCTCTTGTGATCGGTGTAGACAATACACTTCTCACCATACAAATAGTGACGCCAAATCTTCAATGCAAAAACAACTGCGGCCAACTCTATATCATGAGTAGGATAGTTCTTCTCATGAATCTTCAACTGTCTAGAAGCATAAGCAACAACTCTCATATCTTGCATCAGAACACATCCTAAGCCTACGTAGGAAGCATCACTGTAGATCACAAACTCCTTACCTGAAACAGGTTGCACTAACACTGGAGCATTCGTCAAAGCTTCTTTCAATTTCTCAAAAGCCTTTTGTCTTGCATCTGACCATTCAAACTTAACTCCCTTTTGCAACAATTTAGTCAAAGGAGCAGCTACTCTAGAGAAGCCATCAACAAACCTCCTATAGTAACCAGCTAATCCTAGGAAACTCCTAATCTCAGTCACGGACTTAGGTTGTTTCCACTCAACGATAGCCTCAATCTTTGATGGATCAACACGGATACCTTCGGCCGAAACAACATGACCAAGAAACACAACCTCTCGAATCCAGAACTCACACTTACTAAGCTTCGCATACAACTGATTGCTCAACAATCTCTGTAAAACAAATCTCAAGTGCTCATCATGCTCTTCTTCTGTCTTCGAGTACACAAGTATATCATCAATGAAGACAACTACAAACCGGTCTAGATAGTCTCTGAAAATTCTGTTCATCATGTCCATGAATGCTTCTGGTGCATTCGTGAGCCCAAATGGCATTACAAGAAACTCATAGTGACCATACCTAGTCCTAAAAGCTGTCTTCGGAACATCACACTCTTTCACCTTCAACTGATAATACCCGGATCTCAGATCTATCTTCGAGAACACTGAAGCACCTCTCAACTGATCAAACAAATCATCTATACGAGGCAACGGATACTTGTTCTTCACAGTCAACTGATTCAGCTGTCTATAGTCAATGCACATGCGCATACTACCATCTTTCTTTTTCACAAACAACACGGGAGCACCCCACGGAGAACTACTAGGCCTAATGAAACCACGGTCTAATAACTCTTGCAACTGACTCTTCAATTTTTTCAAATCTTTCGGAGCCATACGGTACGGAGCTATCGAAACTGGGTTAGACCCTGAAACTGTCTCAATCACAAACTCAACATCTCTGTCAGGAGGCAAACCCGGCAACTCTTCAGGAAACACATCTGGAAAGTCACACACTGTCCTGATATCTTTCGGTCTAGCTTCACTCATATCCGGATTCATAACATAAGCTAAATAAGCCCCACATCCCGAGTCCATCAACCTATGAGCCTCTAAAGCTGACACTACATTGGACAAGAACTTAATGTTCTCGCCCACTACCACTACCTCGTAGTCATCAGAGAGCTTCAAGGAAATTCTCTTTGTTTCAAAATCCACACTAGCCCGATGCTCAACCAACCAATCCATACCCAATATAATATCAAAACCGTAGAAAGGAAGTTCCATCACATCAACTGAAAACACATGACCCTGAATCTTCAGTGGACACCTCCTATACATACGTCTAACCACAACTGTCTCACCAAAAGAGCTAGTAACATGCATACCTACATCTAAGATCTCAACAGGAATATCTAACTTCTGTGCATGCTCACTCAAAATGTAGGAATGCGTAGAACCCGAATCAACCAAAGAAAGCAAAGACATAGACTGTAACTCGAAATTACCTGCTATCACATCGGTGTCGTTCCCGGCCTCTCTCTGAGCATAAACTCTCGCTGGTCCTCCCGCCTCTGGCTGCACAGCCACAACATGAGCAAGGTTCCTCTGAGCATCTCCCCTAGGTGCATCAGCCCTAGGCTGGAAGTAGCCACGACCGCGCCCACGGCCTCTCTGAAAATCACTACCTCTCGCAGGAGCCTGAGCAATGTTCGGTGCCTGAGCTGCCTGACGTGGACAGTCCCTCCTAAAGTGGTCCCTCGAACCACAGTTCCAACAAGCATGAAAGTTACCCCAACACTCACCAGTGTGCTGCCTCCCACACTGTGCACACTCGGGCAAACGCCCTCCTCCTCTATGGCCCTGATGGCCTCTACCCTGGTGGCCACTGCCACGCCTCTGATCAAACTGATGTCCGCCACCTCTGTGCCTCTTAGCATCTCTACCATCAAATTGGTTGTGCCTCTTACCAGAACTAGATCCCCCAGAACGCTTGGCCAGCCCCAAGCTATGCTCAATGTCCTTGGCTCTAGCAACCAAGACATCAAAGTCAGAATAATCTGAAGCTAAGGTAAACCTCTTAACTTCCTCATGAAGCCCGTATCTGAAACGATCACATCGAGCCCTCTCAGTAGGCACTAACTCTGGAGCATACTGACTCAGACGGACGAAACGAATCTCATAATCAGTCACAGAAGCATCCCCCTGAGTGAGAGCCATGAACTCTCTCTTTTTCTCATCTAGGTACCTCGGTCCCAAGTACCTCTTCCGGAAAGCAAACTCAAAGAATTCCCAATCTATCTCGGCCTCTGGAACTCCGGTAGTAATGGTGACCCACCAGGTGTAGGCATCACCCTGAAGCAATGAGATCACACAACCCAATCTACGTGCGCCCGCACAACCCATCTGAGCTAAGATACGAACCGTCTTCTCCAGCCATAACTCCGACCTCTCCGGAGTAGATCCTCTAAACTCCTCGGCTCCCAAGCTACGGAGCCTCTCCAAAGGGAGACTAGCATCATCACACCTAGGCTGAGCTGCAGCCTGAGCTCCCGCAACTGCGGCCTGGAAAGCTCCCGCTATCGCTTGCACTAGCGGAGTCATATCAATTCCAGCTGGACCTTGGCCACCTTGGCCACCTTGAGGTCCATCTCCTCCGGCTCCATCCTCGCCTCCCGCTCCAGGTGGAGGAGGTGGTGGTGGTGGAGGTGGTGGTGGAGCGCCAACTCCCGCAGCCACCGGCCCTTCTAGATGAGCCTCCACTCCAACAGCCGGCTCAACAGGAGCCGCAACCCGTGGTTCCTGACGAACCACTCTCGGTCTACCTCTCGGTCTAGACATTGCTCTCACAAATATTAACTACAACCACAACAACAAAACATACAAGTTGGGTTAGCAAGGCAAGGCTTCCAAGTGTTCAAGTACGTTCCCTCACTAAAACAAAACCATTTTCCAATGTAATAGTAGTAATGGGACTCACACACACATGCTTTGAATAAAACAAGCAACATACTCGTCAAACAAGCAACCATTCTTACAAGCAAGCAAACACCGTGCATATCAAGCAAAAACTTGAACTTACCTCACTTACCTGCCCAAGGTCTCGGTAACCTTAGGCTCTGATACCAACAAGTGTAACCCCCTCGTCCCGGTCTGGTCGGATGACCGGTCCAAGTGGGCCACACGGGGAAAACCGAAGCGAAACCCGTTAAGATTTCCCCCTCGGTTAACGACCCAAAAATTTCTTTTTATCTTATCTTGTCTACATGCATAATTAAGACCTATGTGTGGCACAGCAGCGGAAGATTTCAAACATTTCAACATACATAGACCGACCAACCCACCAAACAGTTCATTTTAAGGTTTTTCAGCAGGCCGTTTCGAAACGCCTTGACTTGGTCAACGGCCCTGGGTCAACCATAAGATGACCGTTTCGAAACAGGGGTGACCCGTATCGGAACGACCTAGATGGTCAATATCTCGCGGTCAACGAGATTTGACCGTTTCGAAACATCAAAGGCCCGTTTCGGAACGGCTTCATCTCGCCAATTCCTCAAAATTCCAGTAGCCAAAGTGTTCCGAAACGACCCTCATCCGTTCCGAAACGGCAGGCCATTTACAAAGGGACCGTTCCGGAACAGGGGGGCCCGTTCCGAAACACCCCCTGTCTGCAGACTCGATTTTGCTGTTTTGAGGCACAAAGGTGCCCCAAAACATCACCAAAACACATCACAACACCAAATCAATTAAACCCAAGGCATACCAACAATACTATCATGCTTTAACAAGGTTTAGACATGTCAAACTCTAGGGCAACATCCCACAAACATGCTTTCATACAGACATCATTCAAACACATATATAAACTCTTAAGGCATAAAGCTAACATTCAGAGTAAGCAATTAGGCATGAGTTAACATACAACATGGCAACACAACCATGAAAAGCAAGATATTAAGGAGTCTAAACATGCTCCTAGCAACCAACAACAACCAACAAAACATTACACATCCCATTGCTTAAACTATTACATGTCTTAGCATTAAAATCCATACTTGATGAACTCAAGTCCAAAAACCACACTTGGAGCCTTCCTCTTGCGCAAGCAACCCACGAACTAAGGATCTGCAATGTTGAACAAAGAGAGCGTAAGCAATGATGCTTAGTGAGGGTAAGCTCTAAAAACAAACCTCAACATTGCAGGGTCCGAGCACGATCTAGCCAAGGCATTTACACATACCAAAAATCCACAAGAGCCACAATAAGATGCATGAACAACATATACAAGTAAATGTCATGATCATCAAGCTCTAACTTTCTCAACATAAATAGCCACATCAAACATCCTCACAAGGATCATTAGTCTCAACACATGGATACGTATATCAAACAACATTGGCACCTAGATATGACTCAAATACGCGGATAACCGTTGGAACTCACATCCAACAACACAACCTTTACCTGACGGTGGGATTACACTCATCACCGGTCTCGCGGAGGGGATTCCACTCATCCTCACGCCCCGTCGATGGGATTCCACTCATCACCGACTATTTTTAAATACAATTTCCGGGCGTACCCGTACTCCTCCTTGGTGACTCAACGCCACCAAGGCCACGCGCGACTTTTGACTCATGTGTACACACTAACATCCTAATGATCGATCATTTGTATTTAAGTATACTAGTGCCAATATTTTACTCATTCCACATTACTCATCTCAATCATTTCCGTGCTTAGCACGTACTCACCATGAACACAATCATGAACCAACACCATGCATGCTTTAAGCAATACAAATCATGCCTCATCTCACATGTACAATACAATATACATAAGCATTCACATCACAACACACACGAGGCATATACATTCATACATTCAAGTTCATCCAAGGGCTCTAGATCAAGCTTAGGATTAGGCTACCACCCTAACCCTAACTCTAGGTGGGTCTACCAAGCCCAACCTAGTCCATCTACTCGAACCAACCATTTTGAAATCATTCAAAGCAATTAACCACTCACCTAAACTCCCGAGCTCAAGACCAAGCAAGCAATTGTCTTCAATTCCCCGGATTCACTTCCGATGCTTCTCCGATGCCCAAACTTGATTCTAATCAATCCCAAACACAAACAAAACACCCACAATCAATATCTTGTCATCGAAACTAACCCGGATTACATTACCATGCATCCAACACTCAAAACAAGACCAAAAACAGGATTTTCGAGCAGCCCACTTGACCCACTGAAAACTCTCATTTCAAGCACCCAATCAAGCATCAATTTCACCCAAAATGATCCTCATATATCATACTACCCACAGCCCTCAATTTCCAACCTTTAACAGCCCCCAAACCCCCATTAAAACCCTCCAAAACCCCTTGGAAACCCAAATCCGAAAATTGTTCCAAATCATTCAAAATTCATATATGTAGTATCATTTGGCCTCCTTACATCATTACTAAACATATTAATTCAAAACATTTAACTTAGCATCATAAAGACACCATTTTTAAATCAAAACATTCAAAACCTCTACTTTCCAAAACTTCATGGAAATGAAAAAGAATGGTACTTTTATGAAGGGGAGGATGAGGGGAAGTCAAAAATACTCTTACCTTTCAAAACGGAGTTGAAACGATGAAGGGAGGTGATGGAACAGTAACTTCAATGGCTTTGGGAGGTTTTGTCGTGGGTTTTGTGGAGAGAGGGAGAAGATGAGTGAAATTTGGGTTTTATTTTATTTGTTTTGTTTTAATTTAAAAGCCCAATGACCCTTTTGCCCTTAATGAAATGGGGTATTCACAAGGGCACACCAACTATGGCTATTTGAGATTAAATTTCAAAACATGGTTAACTTAAATTAGTAAATTGAAATCGAGAACCCGGAATGATATTTAAGTTATAAAACCGAGCCCAAATAATATTAAAATATTATTTTCACCTAACACCTAAACCCGGGTGTTACAGATACTTTAGTCAAAAGCTGAATAAGGTGATTAGAAATACTTTCTTCAAGGTGGTCAAATGATTTGTTTGTGTCCAGTGATATGCTTGAATAGTTATTTCTTCCTTTATTAGTTTGCTAGTTTGACTCAACAGAGTTGGTTTGCGTTCTGATTTTGTGATTTCTATCGATCTGAATTGGTTTAGTTACTGCTAGTGATTTGATTTGTGACTTTGCACTTGGTCGATCTACTGCTGAGAATGAATTAATGAATGTGTTTATCGATGTGTGGTCTGTTGGTTGCATTTTCATGGAATTCATGAATATGAAGCCTCTGAGATTTGGAAGTTAGTGTATGTTGGTTACTTGTTCTTAATTGCTTGACTGTTGAAAGTTTGGTTCCTACTCTCGGTTACCGCTGAAAGCTAGTAAATGCTGAGATTATGTTAAGAACAATCTGGTTTCTCATTGCTTCATTGTTTGTTGTTTCTTCTCACAAGGTACACATGAAACTTGAGACTTAAACAGTCAAGTGTCTATGGAAGAAAATTTTTGGAGAGAGTTAAGTGTTTAACAACCTTACTCTTTATTAACCAGACATAAGAGGGTGTCTTCTTGCTCGAAGGAGGGCTTCAGATTGCACTCGAAAGCTTGACGCTTAATAGCCTTACTTCCAACAAAAAGACACAGTCCAAATAAGTGAAGAAGAAGACAATAAAAAAAATTGTGTTGAAGAATTAGAAGAAAATGTGAGTGAATGGAGACAAGAATATGAATGAAGAAGAAAGAAACATTATGTTTAGGTTATCAGCTTACAATTTTAGCCCACTTATGAATTTAAATACAAAGAATGAAGGATGAAAAGAGATATTAAGGAAATGTTATGGTCAAGAATTGGGTCACTACTAGTACCAGCTCATCTGAATGTGTTAGAATTAAGTGTTTGGATTATGTTCTCAACCAACTCACAATTTCAGCTTTATATGTTCTGATTCAAGAAATTTGACAGAAGAAAAAAAAGATTAAGAAGCCGGGTGAATGTTAGAGAAAATAAAAAGTTGAAATCCTCTATTAATTAGTTGAAAATGTTGTTATCGGTTTGTTAGTTTGTTAATAGTTGGTTTTAGTTTGGGTTATATAAACCCAACTAGTGTAATGGAAAAAGAACCTTTCTTATTCATTCTATTTAATAATATAATTTCAGAATTTCTTTTTCTTTGTATTTTATTTAATCTCTAACTGCCGTTTCACTTTCATCTCTTCTTTTCATCACCGGTCCTTCACTATTCTGACCATCATGGCTCCATTCTCACACACAATAGACTTAATCATATATTAAAAATATATATAATTATTTCACTATTTTTTATAGACTTCACAACAACCAAGTTAAGAGAATGTTGCTTTATCATATGCTAAAACATTTAATTTTAAAATAATATATATTATAAATAAATCCTGGTACTTTTTCAAGTTATATGATAAAAAGAACCGGAAACTACATGATTTTATTAGTACATGACAGGTATAAGAAATATTAATCGATTAATTGACTCAAATTAAATGTGTTGTCTATATAGTACTTTTCTTTGTTTTTATGTGTTTTTCCTTCTATTTATTTGTCAAATAAGAAACAGGTTACGCATTTATATATTTTTTTTGAAAGAGAATAGGTTTTTATTAGTTATTAAGTAGGTACATTGGCCTCATTAAAAAACCTCCCTAAGCCTATTTGGAGGAAAAAAAGTGCACAATGTAGCTACACATAATACAAAGTACAACCAGCTTTGATACAATGAAAATCTTGAAACTACCGAGCGTAGGTTTAAATCTCGACCCATGCTCAGGGTGAATCTACTCAAACCTAAGGCGGTTCAAACACGATCAAGTCAGCCTTCCTTCCAATGCCACTCTTGGCCAGATCGTCTGCGAACGCGTTGCACTCCCTGGGCGCGTAGATGAAGCTACAATTCAGCCCTTTGCATCCCTTGACACAGAGATCGACTAATTCCACGAATTGAGCCGGGGTTCTGTAAGGCCAGGTCAGCCAGCTAATAGCTAATTGACTGTCACTTTCGAGGACGATTTCATACCCTTCCCTCCAATTAGATTGACCAAGCAATGTGATTGCTTCTAGTAGCGCCAATAATTCCGCCGAAGTTGCGTCTCGTTGACCAAGGCTTTGGAAAAGTACATTAAAATTTTAGAATCGGCATCTCTAAGAACACCCCCGATTCCTGCCGGCCCGACACTCCCATTTACTGCTCCATAGGTGTTAAATTTGAGCTTCCCCAAGGCTGGGGCAATCCAGGCCGTTGGTCCATTATGTTTCTTGTTCAAGTTAACATTTTTGAGTCTTGATGGATCTGAAATAATGTCGGTTGTAACCCAATCTCCATCAGGCCATCGAGCCTTGCACCACCATAACAATCGCACGACGCACAAATCGAAGATTTGATCCGGATCGACCTTGTAACCCTTGAACACTGTCTCATTCCTGCATTTCCATATGGTCCAAGTGAAACTGAAAAAACTCATCATCCAAACCTGGCTATTCAGACATTTAGGTCCAACATTTTTCCATTGAAACAACAACTCTCTTACATTGGCCGGCATTACAATACACACTTTCCATACCCTGCACCACTTAGACCACAATTTCCACGCACAATAACAATGGCAAAACAGGTGTGGAATAGTTTCGGCACTTACCTTACACACAGGATAAAGATCGTCATTTTGAGGCAGCACTCCCCTTTTTATTAGTTCCAGTTTGATAGGGATTTTACCGTGCATGAGCTTCCACACGAAAGCTTCAACACTTGGAGGTACTAACTACTAAGCCACTCCAAACCAACCCCAAATTTCATCCTTGACTGCACCGACGCATTTATATATATGTGTAAATAAAACATGACAGCGGCAACAAGAAGATTAAGAGATACCAATTAAGCTATATTTTTGTAAAATATCTTAAGTTTTAAGTTGCATATATAATCAAAGGTGGTTATTTTCCATATCATAAAGGCTATATTTTCATGTTCGGTCAAGGATTCGAGATCCTTAAGATATAATGTTGAAGTCACGGGCTAGAAATTTTCCTCAAGAATCAAACAACAAAATTTTTTTCGTCTTAAATGATTAAAATCCCAATTACAATTCCCAAGAAATTCTCAGTCTTTTACCTTACCTTATTGACTTACAAAAATACGTTGTACTTTTTTCACTAAATTTTTTTTTTTAACGAGGCGCATATTTTGTCAAAATTTTGTATGACATTCTATCGTTAATAAAATCACTTTTTTACCTTAAAAAAGAAATTCTCAGTCAAAACTTTCTGAATCGATTTTTTTCACTCATTTTATTCAATACTCCGAACTTTAATCTAAAGCCCAACCCAAGTTTTTGATAAGTCTTCTATTAGTTTGGAATCCTAAGAGTGGTGCATTTGACTTATTTTTTTTAATTTAATCGAGAGGTTTTATATTTTTATAGCGAGATTCGAACTCATACAAGATGAGACAATATGAGTATCCTTAGTTACTAGACCAATCAATGGATCTCGGTGCATTTACTTATTGAGGGTAGGTTATGATTTTTTTAATAAAAGTTATGAATCTCAAACTTAATTTAATTGATTAATTAATGTATTAATCATTTTTTGAAAAGTAAAATCTAATAACTTTATCTTAAAATTTCATGTGTACAAATTTGTTTATTCGAAATCATGGTCTCTAAATACAAAATATAATCTCTGTCAAGTAATTGAAGCTGTGGCTTAAAGTCTTAAACCTTAATTGAAGCGGGATATCGCAATCACGAGGCTGGTTGTTGAGCTAAAAGAAGTAGCAACCAAAGCCAAAATCTATGTCGTAATGGAGTATGTCAAAGGTGGTGAATTGTTCGCTAAGGTAGTTAAAGGAAGATTCAGCGAGGAAATACTTTCAGCAACTGGTCAGCTCGGTCGATTTTTGTCACAGTCGAGTCGTGTCTGAAGCCCGAGAATTTTGCTGTTGGACGAGAATGAGATTTGAAAGTCGCCGATTTAGGACTCTCTTCTTTGCCCCATTCACTTCAAAGTGTTCGGGTTCAGTGATACCGGCGAGGCTTCAATCCATGGCGAAGATGTTGAACTCTAAGGTGTTAGCTACGAAAGGATTCAAGGTCAAAATGCAAGGGGAAGTAGAAGGACGGAAAGGGAAATTAGAGGTGACGGCGGAGGTTTTCGAACTTGCACAGGATATTGTGGTGTGGTGGAGTTGCCGAATTTCGCCGGTGACACTCTTGAGTCTTGAGTACAAGTTTTACGAGGAAGAATCAGCTGCAGATTTTGGTGTGATACTTTGGGGTTTAATCAAAATTTTCAAATATTTAGGGGTTTAATCAAAACTTTCAAAAAAATTTGTGGATTTAATGAGATTATTTTTAAAAAAATGAAGATTTAGTTAAAATTTCCAAAATATGGGCGATTTAGTGAGAAATTTAACCATTTTGGAGAGTTTAATTAAAATGTCCAAAATATTTAAAATTTAATGATAATTTCTAATAAATTTATAGAGTTTAATTAAATTTTATAAAAATAATTTAGAGATCTAATTTAAATTTCATAAACTTTGGGTTACAGGCTCTTATGACCCGCCTCTGGGTTTAATTGAAGCCGGCCTTTAAGGACATAGTTGGGACTGGACAAGGTGAAAATAACTAGGAAGAGGCACATACTAATAGAAGGAAATTTTTCGTTTGTCGTTTTACTATGGAAAATAATTGACTCGATAACTCAGTTTTTGTTTGTTAAATCATATACGTCTTAGTTTAGTTTGATTCGACTTGTGGAATCTAACAGATGATTCAAGTGAAAAAGAAAATAACATTCTTCCTAAGAGACTTGGGCAATCTATATCATGTTTTGTAGAGGTTTATTATGAAAAAAGACTTTCCCAATCTAGTTTTCTTCTTTCACAATATCAAAATTTAAACTTCTGACCTTGCTTATGGACCTAACACTTCATCACACTAGACTAACTGATTCATACAGCTGTTGAAAAACCAATTTACAACATATCATCGTCCATGGAGTCATGGTTGCAACTTGCAAGATAGAATACTGCTAACTAGTGGTTATCTGTCTACAAGTCTACGACATAGCTGATAAGATGCTAAATAAAAAATTGTGTAATGATAAGATATCATAAAAAAATTGAGATTCAACCTCAACTTATATTATAACGTAAGGTCATATATCTATTTTTTATTCAACATCCATCAAGTTCGACAAAAAAATATACATTAAAGATTGAATATATAAAACTCATAAATTATTTTTCACACGCAAACTGCTCAAATTCTAATTATTTAAAAACAATATAAATAAAGGTAAAAAAAATCAGACAATAATACAAAGCCATAAACCTAGGTCAAACCAAACTCCATATAAGCCCAAAGCCATAATTGTCGGAACGGAAACATTAAAGATTCGAACCTTTTATTTGCATGTTTATGAGGGTCGAGTCCAATATCATCTCAATGACTCAACCGATAGGTAGTTGATCCTAATTATATTATATATTAAAACAGCACATATGCTAGTGGGCATAAATAGTCATTAAAGCATACCAAGTTTTATCGATAATCAATTGGTCTAATATGATGATATATTAGATTTTTTAAGTATTTAAGATTAAGAATTCGAAACATGATGTTGTGAATGACATAAAATAAATTAGAATAATCGCTTCCTTAATGAACTTCTGCAGTACCCGAGTCGGTCAACACCGATCATTATACCAGAAAGAAAGTTTACAGCATTCCCTGGGCTCTCATACTGTCCATCCAAAAGTCTGCCTAGGAAAGAGTGTGTCTAAAGTAATATATGTAGGAATAGGATATCTTAAAATTAATGGACAAATATATGTCTCAAAATGTCGCACAAACAATGAAGATTCTCCTTCAAATAGAAAAACACAGAGCATTAAAAGGAAAGGGAATCATATTGCGTGATATTTCATTTTTTTTGAATAGTTTAAAGATGGTAATTACAATGTAGTATCTGTTCATAGATATTTTTAACTCTTTGACAATGCACATATACCTTATAGACAGAGTGGATTGAACAAAAAAAAAGAGAACCGTATTGCGTGATCTCCCATATCTGATTTAAAACAATTGAAGAACGGTCCATATTGAAGCATAAGTAGTAAAGGCAGCACGATATAGTGATAGTGACAGCCAAATACAGATAAAATATAGACCAATGGTGCATATATGCAAAGATGGTGAAGACACTATTGGATGAAAAGATGGTGCTTGAATTGGATGGTCATTAGAAACCCCCCACATGCCTACTTATTTTGTATTATATATGAATGGAGACTATTATTCCTATTAGTCAAGAATAGGAAGAAGCAAATATGAATTTATTCCACCATCTCATACTATTTTCTTATTTTCTTTGTTTCATTTCCATTGAAAACGATATTGGTCTTAAATAAGCACACGCTTTAGTAACCATCTTTTTTTCCTTTCATAATGTTCCTTTTACTTAGAAGTGGAAGTGGTAAACTGACATGATTCGAACTAATTTTACTCGATTCGAGACTTGATATCGACTCAAATATGATGATCCGAACTTGATTCGAAACTCGAACCAAATCAAATCGAGCCGATTTTTAGTTGAACCGATATGGACATAATCCGATTTTCAACCGAAAAGAACGAATCTGAACAATTTTCAAGCGAACTGAATGGACCCAAATCGAAAGTAACATGAACCGAAGGCAACCTGAATAAAGAAATATTTGATGTAAACTGTCGCACAACTAACCAAAAAGTCAAATATACTGGTTTTATAAAACTATACATGGATGTAAAAAATGATCCAGCCTGAAAACCCAATTGAAACATATCGATCTCCTATTGAATCAATCTTGATTAGACTCGAATACACCAAACCCAAAAAATAACTGAACCGATATGACCCAACCCAAATTAATATAGACTCGAATTAAAGCTAAACAAGACAAAATCTGACCTAAATTAAACAAAAATCGAATGTAGTCAAAACTAAACTTAACCCAAACAACCTGTTTGCCACCTCTCTTTTTACTATATTTCTTATTCATTTAGCTCTCGAACGAATTCACGCCGTACATAAAATTTGATTCTCAAAATCAAATATTATTAATACTCGATTAAATTTACGATGTGACGCAATCTTTTTTCATAATGTTAGTAACCTCCTTTTTTTCTTTTCATAACGTTCAATTCAGACATTATTAATGTTAAATTTAATATTATTTCAGTCATTAAATTTGATCTGATCTATATATTATTTTTATTTTATTAAATTTTAATTTCAATACCACTCTTCTACAATCAACATACTTTTTTACTAAATAAAAAAATATTACATTCTCAAGTTAAATGTCAGGATTCAAACTCATACAAAATAAAATAATATGAACGTCCTTAATTATTCGGTCAATTAATGAATATCAACACACAATTTATATAATATAAACTAAATTTTTAATATAATCTCAAAAATATAATATAAAGGTTCAAACATACTTGCTTAGTTTCAATCACGTGGTTAACTCAATTTAATCCGAATTGGATATTATAAAAACTTATTACGTGGTAGTTTTCCTAACCCAATTGTCTCATTGTTGGTTTGAACATCTTTCTTCTTAATAACAAATAAAAGTACCAGATCTAATCCAAGTAAAAGAATAATATTTTTTTAAAACAAGTACCAGATTCATGGATAGATCTAAGTAAACCTTATTTACATAAAGAAAACTAAATTTTGGGCGAGGTATGGGGATATGGATTGGAATAAAACTAAAGCCTCAACAAACTAAACGAAATGATAGGAGGGAATAGGGATGATAGCGTGATTGGCCTATATTGTAGACTCACGACGACTATTCTAGAAGTGAATGCAGAGGAGACTTTGTTCAGTTGTGTAGTACTTTGTAAAGAGATTTAAGCGGGTGAGATCTCCTTTCTGTTGATCAGAGAGAATTAAAGTAAAAGAGTCGTAGAGCAGAGCCCCACAAAAAGGCAAAGCCAAAAGCCAAAGGCTTTATAAGCAAAGAAAATACAATATAAAAGGTAAGCAACTATATGATATCTCTCTATATACGAAGAGTTGCATTGCATTCTCCTTATATTATACCGCCAACACGAAGCTGAGAAGGAAACCACTCTGGGTTTCTGTTTTTCTCCTTCTTTCTACTGCTTTCATTTTATGCCCTTTTTTTTTCTGGGCTCAGGTTTGTCTTATTCTTCAATCTTTCGTCTTTTCATTTGCCTGTTTGGAAGGAAATGGTTTATCTTCATTCCCCTTTTAATTCTTTCTCAATCTTGTTCAAACCCCGTTTCTTGATATCCAAACAAAAGTTGATTTTTTTCTTCTTTTTTGCAGTATTTTTCCACTTCTAAGGTTGTTTTCTTGGTCGACATTTCAAGATTCCTTTTTTAAAGCCGCGTTCTTTTATTGTTTTTTTTTTCTACCATCATTTGTTTTCAAGACTTTAGTTTTCAAGATTCTTCTTCTTCTTCTTCTTCAGTGTCTGATTCTACTTTAATGCTCATTTGTTATTTAAATTTCTGATTTTTTCTTTTGCTTTTTAAGCTCAATCAAATAGGCTAGAGAGGAAAAAGAAAGTAGGATGGGTTCTAATTCTGGGCAACCCCAGTTCATTGCTAGTACCGGGAACCGCAGTTCCTCAAATACCCCGCTGATTCAGAATGCAGATACTAATCAAATTGTGGTGCCTGATGTGAGTTTCATTTTTCATTCCTGATATACTCTTTTATACTATCCATTTTTTTCTTTTACTGAAGATTTGCTACAATTGTTGAAACTTATTTCATCTGTTTAATAAGGAACATAAAAAATGATGAAACAGTTTCTTAGTGTTGACATGTGTGAATTAAGTTGAGGGGAGGCCTCGTTGAAACCTTGACTCAGATTTCGAGAGTGAGAGATTAAGTTGATACGAGATTCTGAGTGAATAATTTGGTGGTTTAGTCGAAAAATGACTTGTAGGTGTTTATTGGAAGGAATTTTGTTTTATGATACAGGTCAGATATGTAGGAAGGACAGTTAGTGTCATCTCAGATGGGCAATTTAAGAATCGACTGAGGATGACTTTGTTTAAGAAATTGTGTTTGAATCATCTCTGATGAGATGAGTCGAGTATGGATTCCGAAACTTGCACGACATACTATAATTTGTTTAAAGTCTTATGTATAGTCTGCTTTTTGTTGCAGCTCGAACAACTATGTTTATATCTTTGATAATATTAGCTGGGGTTCTTTATCTTTTTTGGGTAATCAATCACTATAATTGCATTGTCTTTATGACACAGTTTGAAAATTAAAGACTTATGTTAACAAAGCTTTTAATTCGTGTTTCTTCTTCTATATTCTGGTGGACTCTGTATTCATATTTACTTATTGTTATTTCTTCTCATGTATTTGATCCAACCTGAGGGAAACAAATACTGGATCACAGTTTTGCTAAGTGCCATCGAATTATGCCCGAGAAATCTTTAAGTATGAATCAGTATTGCGATAGTGCATGAAAGAGTATTTCACTGTGTGAAATCTTTACTCATAAAGGGAACTATAACGGAGGATTATCGAAGGTTAGAGGCATGTGGATGCTGTAAATAGAATGCCTGTGTGGTCCTCAATGGCCACAGATTATCCAGGCAAATGAGCCGTGAGCCTCATTTTGTGGGAGAAATCCTGTGAAAATTCTTATAAAATGTTGGGGGAAACCATTAATTCATTATCCTTTTGTTTGCTTTGCCTTTTTCGCTATCAAGGGTTCCATCATGACACTTCAACTTAAAAGAAGTCGTTCAAATTCCATTATACTAATATTATAGTATTTCAATATACTTGGTTCAAAAATGCAAACACTATTTTAATAACCAGTCTACTTCAGCCATCGTTGAAATACTAGACTGGAATTTTCTGCATGAAGGAGGTTTAAGAAAGTAATCTTTTGTTAACATATGATTCTTGTGGATGATAGTGCATACGAAGGGGAACACTGAATTATGATGCTGTTTTATTTCTAGAAAATTCTTTCTAGAATATTGTTCTTCCTAACTGGATAGTGGTTAATCGAAATTTGGAAGTATTTTTTTTCTGGATTCTACAAAGTTCCTGCTGGACCATGATATACGAATTTACAATTTCTTTGTTTCCTTTTTTTTGAACAAGTTCATGTCATTACTAAATGACAAGGTTTTCATGGTGTTTTTTATTTGAGAGTTTACTGTGTTTTTTTGAACAAGTTCCTTTCATTACTAAATGACAAGATTTTCATGGTGTTTTTTATTTGAGAGTTTACTAAATGACAAGATTTTCATGGTGTTTTTTATTTGAGAGTTTACTAAATGACAAGATTTTCATGGTGTTTTTTATTTGAGAGTTTACTGTGCTTTTTTGTATGATGAGCTATGAAATTTTTATTACTGGCATTTTTTTATGCAGAGAAAAAGCTGGAAAAACTTATTTGCATACATGGGTCCTGGATTCCTTGTTTCAATTGCATATATTGATCCTGGAAATTGTAAGACCGAAATCTTTTGAAGTTTTCTTTTGTATTCTGAAAAGTTACAAAAGCATATAATTGTAACTCTACTCTTTTGTCTTATAGTTGAAACTGATCTCCAAGCCGGAGCACAGTACAAGTATGGGGTGAGTACTTTTCTACTGCAGTTATTTGGTTTATAAATTATGGTAGTGCGTCCCATTTGCAAAGGAGAGTGAGAATATGGAGTGACAATACTTGGGAAGTCTTCCCATAGGATGTAAAGCTTGCTTATTTCTATCTTTTGTTATCATCATCGTCGTTATTTTTGTTACATTGCAAGTGCCCCATTTTAATGGTCTTATTTATAAAAATTCATTTGCGGAAACTACTTTAAACGAGAAAAGGGTCCCTTATTTTACAGCTCTTTTCCTTTTTCTTGGAAAAAATCCAAAAATTTACTTGGTTCCTCTTAAGATAATTTTTATCTTTCTTGCAGTTGCTTTGGATTATTTTAGTGGCTTCATGTGCTGCACTTGTTATTCAGTCCCTGGCTGCCAATTTGGGTGTTGTCACAGGTGTATATTACTGCATATTTTCTTTTTTATACTTTGCTACTAGTATTTCTTTTCATTTCAGTGTTGCTTTCATTGTTGCAGGGAAGCATTTAGCAGAACATTGCAGAGCTGAATATCCTAGAGGTCCAAACTTTGTCTTATGGGTTCTTGCTGAAATAGCTATTGTTGCGTGTGATATTCCTGAAGGTGACTATAGATCGTTTTTTGCTTAAACGCTGAAAATTCCCCTAAATGGAAATAACATAAGAAATTACATTTTATATTAAAAAAAATGAACTCAAGGTTTGAAATCGTGTGACATTTCATTCATTTTAATGATTGTTATTTTTTTTATGATTCATAAAGCTTCCATTTCCTACTTTCGACTTTTAACCTTCTAATGCCATTGATAATAGTTGGTTGGAAAATAGTGGACGCAAGTCTGGGCCTTATTATCTATTACTATTCTTTTCCTTCAGCATCCATTTTCCTTTTCCCTGCTTCGGACTTATCATATGTTCCTTGTCTAGTAATTGGAACAGCCTTTGCATTGAACATGCTCTTCAACATCCCAGTTTGGATTGGTGTCCTTTTGACAGGGCTCAGTACATTGGTTCTTCTAGCTTTGCAGCAATATGGGGTATGCCTATCTGCAAATTTTTGGTTCATTGTTCTGTGTTATTGGAACAAGAAAGCATATTCATTTGCAGCAATTATATTTGTAGTTTTGTACTTGTTTTTTAGGTTAGGAAGCTTGAGTTTTTAATCGCTTTTCTTGTGCTTACAATTGCCGGGTGCTTTTTTGCCGAGCTTAACTATGCAAAGCCTGTGGCTAGTGAAGTTCTTAATGGCCTTTTTGTTCCTCAACTCAAAGGAAATGGTGCCACTGGTCTAGCCATTTCACTCCTTGGAGCTATGGTTATGCCGTAAGTGTCTTTCTTCTTCTCAGTTTCTAATGATTCCTTCTATATGAGACGTTGTAAATCTATTGGGCTTTTACAGGCACAACCTCTTTCTTCACTCTGCATTGGTGCTTTCTAGGAAAATACCACGATCCGTGCGGGGTATTAAGGTAATTTCTTGGACAATTTTAAGTTCTTTAATCGATTTAGCTTTGTACTTGCTTTTCCTTGTGCAACTAGAAATGTGATCCGAATGTGCTTGCATACCAACCATAATTTAGAATCTTACGAGATCAGCCTCCGTTGAAGCTTGAATTGTATAGTATATGAAAACAAATGAAGTTCGTTAGAGTTGTCATTAGTCATAATTGAGTGCTCGAGTAATATGTTCTCTGCAAGGCCTGGTTAGACGTTAAATTTACAAAAAAAAAAAATCAAAAGTGATATCATTTGCTACAATATGAAGTGCTATATGTTAGTGATGATTTTTATTGTACGTGTCAATGAGCAACATCTGAGGCATTACCATTTTTCTGCAGGAGGCTTGCAGATTTTATCTGATAGAAAGTGGGTTCGCTCTAATGGTGGCGTTTCTCATTAACATATCTGTTATCTCTGTAAGTGGTGCAGTTTGCAGTTCCGCGAATTTGAATCAAGAAGATAAAGATAGCTGCAAGGATTTAGACCTGAACAAAGCCTCATTCTTACTAAGAGTATGTTGTCCCGAGCCATTTTAAGATTTATTTAGTTGCCCTTTCCTAACTCTTGGGTTTTAATTGATAATGCTTATGTTTCTTTATCTTAAGATAATCTTTGCGCTCTGAGCATGCTCGATTCAGAAAATGAATATCGCTTATATTATTATTTACAGAATGTCGTAGGCAGTTGGAGTTCAAAACTTTTTGCAGTTGCTTTGCTTGCATCAGGTCAGAGTTCTACTATAACAGGAACATATGCCGGACAATATGTAATGCAGGTACTCTTTTACTCTATTCAGCATCTTTTTGCAGGTCATGTTTCCTTGAGTTCTCGAAATTAAACAATGTATGCAATTCTATTTTGAAAAATTGATGGTTAACTAAGAAAAGTTTGGTTGATGTATTTTTTTTCTTTGAAGTAACTTGATAGTTGCAATTTCTATAGAAGCCTTATGACTTGTGTATCTATAGCTCCCTGCTCGAGATATGTGCTTATTGCATTATTTTTTGGTTTCTTTCAACCCTTTCCTTCATTTCTGTAGGGCTTTCTTGATTTACGCTTAACACCATGGATTCGGAACATGCTTACTCGATGCTTGGCCATTGTACCTAGTTTAATTGTTGCTGTAATTGGCGGCTCGGCTGGGGCTGGACGACTAATTATCATTGCTTCGGTATGAAATATTTGCTTACAATGCTCTTTGTTTCCTTTTCCCCTTTTTCTCCTTGGTTGTCTAGTTAAAATAAATTGTTGGAATATAAAGAGATGATTTTTTTTTACGTATTGTGGGAAGGGATCACGATTTATGTTTGCATCGTCGCCAATTTATTTATACCTTATTTTTTTGTGTTGGCAGATGATTTTGTCCTTTGAGCTACCTTTTGCTCTAATTCCACTTCTCAAGTTCACTAGCAGTAAGACTAAGATGGGGGCATATGTAAACTCAGTTGCGGTAAAGACTACTTCTTTCTTACCCAATTTAAGGCTAAAACGTTATCTAGTTTCAAGTTTAATAGAAGTATTATTGTCTAGTTTTGGATATTGGTAAAAAATTTAATACAACTATATCTGGTCATCGATAATATATTCTGTGATTAAGGAAGCTTACGGTCTAGAAGAAAGTATTTACATTCTATAGTATCTGAAAGTGGAACTCGGATGTTACAAAACACTACTGGTTCCTGTCATCTGTCATCCAACAGCCTACTTATTCGATAAGGTCTGTGCAGGTTTCCGCTCTCACATGGATCATCGGTTCTCTGATCATGGGTATAAACATATACTATCTTGTGACGAGCTTCATCCACTTGCTTCTTCACAATCACTGGGGGCTGGTTGCAGTTGTGTTTTTGGGGATATTTGGATTTTCAGGCTTGGCACTTTATTTGGCTGCAGTTGCTTACTTGGTCTTCCGACCAAACAAAGAGCTGACACCCCTTCTGGCATTAACTACACCTGAAAACCAACAAAACTGTGGTAACTCATCCATGTACTGTCTCCCTCGGGAAGATATAGTAAGCATGCAATTACCTCAGAGGCAGGAGACGGAGGACATTTGAATAACCTGACATATGAATAATACACAATACCATTAGCAGGCAGGTTTCGACGTAGTTTTCTTGTTTTCCTTTAAAGAGTAGTAGAAATATCAAATTTACTTGGTAGGAATGAAAGAAAAAGGTGTATGAAACCTTATCAATTATAATGTGGCTCTTACAAAATTTGATATTGATGTTTCTGATTTTGATATCTTTTACTAACATTTTCCCTCTGTAAGAGAATAATTCCTCTTTTTCTTTTGGAAAGTTAAGAAACTAACAATTTAAGGACCCGATGCAAGGCTTGGTGGTTGTCGCAGCCCATCACCGTGACATGTGGTCGTGTTTGGATGATTGGTTTCTCCAAATTAATAGGTGTATGCTTAGCTATGGAAGTAGAATTGATGGCGATCTCGTCTTGGAATATATCGAGATACTTAACTTGCCCGATCGTAAATAATGAAGTAATTTTGTGTTGAAAGACTTGCAACGGTTTCAAATAGTTTAAAAGGGTGATGGTGGGTAACAATGTAGGAAGTGATGAGAATAAAGATTATGAAATTTTGGATGGTTAATGTGTTTGATGGTGGTAGTAGAATTGGATGATGGAAGACGGAATGTAGTTTAGGACCTTGAAATTGAACCAACACTAAAAAGTATGACCCGAATCCTATGACAGTCTCTAAATAAAATAAGGATCTTGACCCTCTAGCTATGTAGAACTAAGAACCAAAAATATCAAAGTTTAATTCAACGAGTAGAACTTGAAGGATTGATAAAGTTCTCAAAAGAACAAAAGAGATAAAGACTCTTAAATTTTATTAATGAAAGTTATGTCTTACAATTAAAAAACTAACCTTTATTTATGGGCTTTACAAAATATAGTGATCAACTAACATTCTCAATGAGGTGTAAAGAGATAATGAATAAAAAAAACCTAAAGTTCTCTCTCCCGTCCAACTTGTTCCCATCTCTCTAATCCTTTGCCCTACCTTGTTCAGGCTGAGGGCTTGGTCTTGTTGGTGTGGTTTTCTCTTGGTAGTGGAGGTGGTTTGGAGCCACTGCTGCGTTTTTTCTTTTTTTTCGTTTGTTTTTGTGGTCTTGCTTTCCCTCGTCTCTTGCCTCAACCACCCTGGGCTTTTCCTTCCCTTTCCAAAATTCCTGTTTGAATTTTCTTCTTTTTCAACGTAGCATTTATTTCCATAGCTTCCTAGCAATCATGATGCAGCGTGGTCAAGGCCTCAGCATAGGGGTCGTTAATAACGACTTCTCCAACGACCAGGATGTCACCAAGGTACCAAATCAGGAATTCATTGATGAGTTGGAGCTTAACGAAGATAGTGAGGTAAATTTCACACTGAAAAATCTATCTCTGCTAGGGAAGCTGCTATCACCTTCCTACATTAAACCCTTGGCGATGACGGCTATCCAAGGAAAGCTTGGAAATGTGAGGGTCTCATATGTCATGACCTTGGAAGAAACTTCTTCCTCATCTTCAAATCGACGGAAGACCGCCATCGCATTCTTGGAGGTAAGCCGTGGTCGGTACAAGACTCTCTCCTGGTTTTGAAAGAGTGGTAGCCGGATAAGGCCCTGGAAGAGTTAGATTTCTCGACGGGGGAGTTTTGGGTGCAGATGCACAACCTACCTATAGGGTTGATCAATGCCGATAATGTTAAACGGATCGAAAATTTTTTCCCAGTCTACTACGGCTCCTCGATGGACAACAACGAGAAAGTTGCTTGGCAAGGCACTGTGAATATTCGAGTAGCCATAAGGGTGGAGGACCCCCTCAAAACGAGCTTCGTCCTAAATAGGAGAAAGGATAAACCACTGGAGGTAGCGTTTAAATATGAAGGCTTGCCGAAGTTTTGCTTCCGTTGTGGGCGGCTGGGGCACGTCGATAGGGACTGTAAAAACGATCCAGTGATGATGAAGCTCGCCGGCAAGTTTGGACCATGGCTACCTGCTCCCTTCGGTGCAAGACAACAAACGGTTCCACATCCAAAGCTGGACACCAACGTTGCGTCTCAACCTCCACTACAAGACAAATTGGATAGAGCTAAAGACAAACTCCCCTTGCACAATGCCCAATCGCAATCCATCCCAAATCTGAGGGATCTGAGCGCTTCGCTTAAGGTTGCAGGCAAAGTCCCATTAACCCTTCACCAAGTCAACTCTACCTTTCCTTTTTTTGGATACGGGAGAGCCAATCAAGCAAATCTACAACCTAGGACATATCACTACTTTGGAGCCTGCACAAGGAAGCCCTTCAAATCCAGCTTCTAAGACAACCTTCGATTCTGGCACCAAATCGCTCCAAAATCTTGACAAGCCAGAAGGAAATCTTGTCAATTCATGGGGAAATTTGCTTGCCGTAGGTTTGGACAGAATGAAGGTGACAATTAATAAAAAGAGAAAGAGGGGAGAAGATGGGTGCGATTACTTTGGCCCGGCTAAGAGATAAGAATTATGGGAGCAGGTATCGCAAGCCATAGTTCAGATTGAACCCCAAAATTGGGTTCTCTCAGAGAAGAACCCGACAGCAACTGATGAGATGCTCACGGCTGCCTTGTTCCCAACTTTTATTCTGCCATCCTCAACCATCATTCAGAATATCGAACGAAAGAAAAGGGGAAAGATATTCGGCTCGAGGAGGCTAACATTGATTAGGAAGGCCGCAAGGAGGAAATACGCTGTGAAATGTACGAGGGTTATGGTTGACGAAGCGGGACTAATCGAACTAGGTATTGACCCGTTTGGGAAAAACATTACTCGTGTCCCTTCAATGTGTGTGGACGATAATTTTTCACTCAATGAAGAAATTCATATAAGTGATGGTGAGGACCTGGTTTCTTCTTCAAAGACGAGGGCCAATGTTAATCCTTTCATCGAAACCGCCTTGGAATCGGATAACTCCAATGGGAGTTATCCGAAATCGCCATAAGTCCTCCATGTTGTGTAACCTATGATGGGAAGGGTCATAGGTGTCTAAGGGCGCGTCTCTCATTCCCCTCGGATCATAGTTTCAGCTCTGGTGTCGGTTGATCCTTGGTCGTTGTTCGTTAGGTTTTTTCCCTTAGTTGTCCGTGTCTGTAGCATGTATGATAAGCCTGGATTGGGGGGTGACTCGATGTTTTCCCATCTTTCTTACCGGGTGACAATGGTTGATGCCTTGAAAAGGACCAACGTTATCGCGTCGGAAGCCTGCCTCTGGATAGAGCTAACATGCACGGCTATTGTCGTAAACTCAATGAAGATTTTGTGGATCTCATTTTTTAGTTGTTCCCAGTGTAGAACAAATGTTTTGATATAATAATTAAAAAATATTTTGGACTAAGTTAAAAAGAATTCAAAACTATTTTCAAAGTCCAAACTATTTGAAACTATGTTTAGGGGATGTTTTTAAAGGGTTTTATATGTTTTTCAAAGCCAAACTAAACAAAACCATCCAGGTGTATCGAAACACCCTTAGGCGTTTTGATACAGGGTCTTCCAGTGTCAAAACGTTTCGAAACGTGTCTTTTTCTGGATGAGGATTTTGCCTAGCGTTTCGATACGGGCTATGCCGTTTCGATACGCCTACGTGGCATCGACCACAACGGTCATAAACCTCAATGGCTATTTCCCAACTAACATTTAAATACAGATCGTTTCGATACGGTACTAGGCGTTTTGATACGGCCAACAGCGTTTCGATACAGGTGTTGCAACGGATCTTTCTACTTGAAGAGCGTATCAAAACGGGTTCGAGCGTTTCGATACGGTTACCAGCAGAACAACATTTATGGTAGGAAATTATGTCTCCAACGGGTCCAATTCAACCCCAACGACTAGTAACGGCTACAAACTCATTAAGGAGTATAAAAGAGACCTCCAAGCATCAAGATATGGTTAATGCTTCAATTGTCAATCAACAAATGATCAAGAATTGTCTTTGTATTTAAATTGTAATTTTTTTGTATAGACAAACACTAGTGAGCCAAAATTGTCAAATTTGCTCAAGTGTTTTAGGTTTTGGGTGAGAGCTTATTTGTGCAAACAAACACCTATCAGAGGGATTTGTGTTTGCTTATCTTTTCTCTTTGTAAAGAGGGTTTGATCAAAGCTTTGGGTAGAAAGCTTGATCGATGTATAAGGGTTTCCTCCTAAGCCTAGAAAAGGGGACCAATCAATAGTGGATTGATTGGAAATTCTTAGTGGGAAGCTAAGGTAGTGGATGTAGACATTGGTTAAAAGGTTGAACCACTCTTGTGTCATTTATCTTTTAGCTTCCACACCACATCCACCCAAAATTCCACTTCTCCACCACTTGGTGAGCAAGATCGGTTGAAGGAATCGAACACCTCATAACTCAACACCCAGTACCGTCCAGGTTTTATCAGGTTTGAAAACACTATCCTTGAGTTTGTCTCAGGAAGTGTAGGTGTCTTTTGGGGGCGTTCAGGCCCTTTCCCTGTTCCGCTTTGTTGGCTCGATGATCGGGTTTGGTTGTATGGCGTCTGTAGGTACTTTTGTTGCACGGTTTTTAGGTGTGTTGGTGTTTTCTTGGCTGTTCTTTGCTTGTTTCGTGGCCTTGCATGGCATGGTTTGTGTTTTTGTTGTTTTGTGCATGCAGGCTACGTCTGTGGGACCACTTGGTCTCTCCTTTTTGTACTTTTTGCGATTTAATGAAGTTAAGTTCTTTTGATAAAAAAAAGAATAAAAAAGAAACCTTGAAATGTGTGCCTTTATCACCCAATATAATCATAAGCTAGCATGTCAATTTACAGGTGAATGTAAGCAAGCATATCTCTACAATTGCCGTCTATTGTGAATATAAGCAGTAAGCATGTCAATTTTCATGTGAACATAAGCAAGCATCTCTCTAGAATTGTCGTCCATTGTGAATGTAAATAAGCATGTCATTTTTCTTGTGAATGTAAGCAAGTATGTCAATTTTCATGTGAAGGTAAGCAAGCACCTCTCCAATGGTCATAATTCCTTAAATCACCCTAATGATGTTTCTAATTATTTTTTTGCATAACACCTGTAAATATGAGAAATATGATCAGAAATAAAGCAAGGTATTATGATGCATGCTAGATATAATAAATATATATTATATGATTCAACGAATTCTAGTGCTGTAAAATAAACAATAAACAACATAATAAAAAACACGTGCATACTAAAACTATAATAATCAAATAGAACATATGCATTAAAAATATACATGCAACACATTGCATGGACTCCCTTTCACGTTGCATGAATCTTCCACGTTTCAGGGCATTGATTCAACTTCGGTAGCTTTAATAATCTTCTATGCATGATTGCACTCGTTGCTGAATGCATCTCTAAATTCTTTTGTCCTTGCACGAGTAAATGGGGCCTAAAGAAAATTCCTCCAAATCTAATGATGGTGGTGACGTCATAATCTCATGAAAAATTATGGGTATTTTTGAACGCTTTGGTTGGTTGAGCCGAATAATCTTTAAATGCTACGATTACTTCAAAGTGAAGTTCAGAGGTAAATTTTCTACGGACTTACCGGTAGAAGTAGGAGCCAATAGGTAAAATCAGAAATTATGTAAATTGTTGTAAATTATTAAAGAATATAAAAATTAAAGAGAAAAATAACAGGGATGTGACCGTTTCAACCATCTATCTAGTTTTTACAACATGACATACAGATGACTTGTTCAGTAATTTTACCCTCCCCCCCTCTTTTATCAAATAAAAGGAACAATTACATCCAAGTAGATTCCAAATCATAATATTATTGTTGTTATTATTATAACGTCACATTACGTGGCCCAAATCAAATCTGAATTACTGATAAAGAGAGGAGTAAGAAAATTTTGATAAGCAACTGAAACATCATATTTTACACATATTTCATTTTAGTCACTTACAAGACGGAAATGTTCAACAGGTTATTAAGCCCTAATAAACTATTTTGCCGCTACATAATAATATGCCATCCATCCAGGGTGCATGCGTCTCCACTAGCTTAGCACAAGCATTGAAAACACCATTTAAGATTGAATACGAAGCACTGAATCTTCCTGGTGTTGAGTTGGTATACCCACATGACCTTTCTCTTGCAAGCTCTTCACCGTTTCGTATAGGCATTGCTTCGCCGGGGTGAACTCCAGTCCCAAGTCCCTCAGCTTCTGGTTTGAGAACTTATACGGCTTTTTTCTTGGATTTTTCTCATCTGAGCACCTGTATGGTCGAGATAATATTATAAAATCTTGAAAATCAAAATATAAAAAAATGTATTGAAAAATCCACAAAACCCAATTTTCTTGAGATAATCTGATGGGGACATTTGCAGTAGGTGAACATCTTTCTAAACCACAATTTCTAGTTACCTACTCTTTCTTTTTTAGAAATAGAAGATAAACCTTTCCTTTCTCTAGGAGTATTAGGTAAGATTTATGTCATTTTGTTAAAGCTGGTGCACCGGTTACCCCACCCCCTTGCACTTGAGAATGAAACATGGTTTACCTACGGCCTACCCCATGGCCATGCCTATATTTCTTCTAAGAAAATTCGAAAAACTAAATATATATATACTCGTATCGGACACATATACATATCTGACAATTCTCCTTCACATGTTTTAGTAAAGTAATATTCGACCTTCCGGTCTAAAATCCGAATCCTCTTAATTTTCCTGGACGAGATTAATCTTTGAAGAAGAGGCACCAATTTCTTCATGTCACTATCCCCCAACAACAACGTCCAAGTTTACCAGTCAACAAATTCTGGATAAAGCTCTCTCTTTGAAGTGCAGCCGAGGGTTAACTGTTACGATATGTTTTTTTTTTTAAATTTCTCCAGTGTTAGGTAAGATGCAAGCATACATCAAAATTTGACATTTTCAATTTAGCCAATTAAAACAACGAATAAGATATTTCCTATCTAATTCCCAAAACTTATCCAAATCCTCCCGATTTAACTTCTTCAAACGAACAAAAATTCTTTGCCACCTAATCATGTCTCCTCTTATGTTCCCACACTAAAAATCATTTAAAATTAAATTCTAAACACTAACTCTAATTTTCAAATCCTAACTCTAAAAAATATACCATACCCCTAATTTTCTAAACCCTAACCACAATTCTTAACCCTAAACTCTAAATCTTAAACATACTTTTTTTTAAGTGGGCATCAAAAGAGGCATAGTTTGGGGCAGACGATTTTCATCCCTCCAAACCAATACAACTAATATTTAAATAAATCAATGTAACGATGGATTACGGTGCGTATGGATTTTAAATTTTGTCAAAGTTTATATCTGGAGATAAAGAAAACACAGTTTGGGCGAGTAATTACAGTAAAAAGACTTACTTGGTAGGGATGGGATACTCGGGGAAGAACTTGGCCAGAATCTCCACCACCTCTCCACGATGGAGGACGCTCTCGGCGCAGAGGTATCGGCCGGAGGCAGAGGGATTCTCGAAGACAAGAATGTGCGCTAAGGCAACATCTCTAACGTGAACATAGGCTTGAACTGAATTGGCATAGGTCTTAGCGGAGCCGGTTAAGTACTTGAGGATGTGAACAATGCTGGCATTCACAGTTGATTGCAGCAATGGACCCAACACCAAAACTGGGGTCACCACCACAAGGTCCACCCCTTTTTCCTTGGCTGTTTCCCAAGCCGCCTGCTCTGCCACTGCCTTCCCATAACAATACCAATTCTGCAATTGCCATCATATATTCAATTCATGTATTTACCTTAATTTAGGATTGTTTGGTAAAAAAAAAATACTGGTCAGTTCCCGCTCTTAAATATTTATTTTCCAGAAACATACAGTAAAGTTCCTAGTCAACGACCAGGTTCAGTTAAATTTGTCCATTATTGAACAAATCCATAATATTTAACTACTCTGAAATGCCAATTATCAAACAATAATCCCCAAAAAGGGAATCCAAATCAATCCCAAATTAGATAAGCAAAAGTAACCCAATTTTCAATATCGTTTTCCCTTTGTAATATATGGTACCAAGAATCCAAATGCAGCATTAATCAGGCTGTTATATACGGTAGAATTTAAACGTTTGTCTCAAGTAGTAATTGGAAAACGTTAGCCGATAAATTCATTAGTACTGGAAATGTTCAATTAAAAATACCTTGGTATTTTTGCAGAACTCGAGATCACTCCAGCAAGACTCGTCGACAACTACATCAGGGCTCCTGTTGGGGTCCATGTACACTGCGCCAATCGAAGACGTGAACACCACACGTCGAACGTTGGCCTCCGCCGCTGCCATTATCACATTCTTTGTACCATTCACGGCCGGCTCCACCATTTGTTCCTTTAAATTAATAAGAACAAAGATTGATACATTAACCACTTACAAAATAATTGCTATGAAAGAATTTATTCTTTCCTAGTAAAACTTTATTCTGAAAAGCCTTAAAATCATGAAAGAATTTAAGCCTTAACATCTGAGAAAAAAATAAAAACTAGAATAATCAGAAACGTATAAGGAATTCTCCATAGAAGAATTTAGGTGTTGGGATGGTGGGCCACTGCGTTCGCGGATAAAGCTGACGAAAATAGGCGGTTGAGAAAGCAATATCAAGTACATTTTCAACGTGGTCTTAGTTGAGCTGTGTCTTTCAACTTTTTTATGAAAGTAAAGTTGATTCATCTTTATATTTTCTCACCAAACTTTCTCTGGAACCAAACACGAAATTTAACATATAGTAAAACAAAAAGGAAAAGCAATTTACAGGATCATCAGTCACAGGTGAAGCAGTATGGAAAACTCCATCACAGCCATTAATGGCTTCCTTAAGAGACTGGTAATCGAGAAGGTCAGCTTTGTGAAGAGATAGCCTCTCCTTCGCTCCTTCAAGCTCTCTCAAATGAGAATTCTTGGGATCATCTAAACAAAAAAAAGATATGTAAAAGAAATTAGAACCCATCATCTAACATAAATAAACGAATATGAACGACAAATCTCTTTCTTCATCAGTCTTTAAAGACAGTTTAAACTAGAACCAACCTGGGTTTCTTACAGTGCCTTTGACGGTGTAACCTTTTTCAAGAAGAAGCTTGACCATCCAAGAAGCGATGAAGCCACCGGCACCGGTGACACAGACGGTTGTGCCATTACTGGAAGAGCTGTCAACTGGCATGTTTGATTGTTTGTATTGGAATGAGTAGGCGCTTCAAATTTTAAACTTTGGGAAATTGGCCTTTGTGTTGTGGGATTTGCTTTGTTGAGGGCAATGGGGTTGGTATTTATAAACCCAAACATTTTTTATACCTTCTCACCTACCAAAGGTAAAAAAAAAAGTAGTTTCGTAGGGGTTTTTTTTATACTTAAAATAAAAATCACGAATATGTTTGACGGGGAGTTCTTTATTTTTTTTTTTGTTATTATTTTAAAGTGATGTACTTGGTAAGCTATTATTGTTGTCGTATAAAAGTTGTATTACATTCTCCGTTTTGGCTTGCTGTACATCCTTGGGCAAATTAGATGGATTTGGTTTGATTACATCACCATAATTATACAAAACTGTATAAAGAGATAAGTATATTACGATATAAAATATTAAAATAAAAAAATAACATGAATCTAATACATATAAATGTTTTAAACTTGAACTTAATAAGTGGTCTTAGTGGAAAAAATGATGATATTCATTATAGGAAATCTTAGTTCAATCGTCTTGTCTGCAAGATGTGTATATTGTAAAATAATTAAAAATATGTATGAACAAATATTATCTTATAATCTTTGTGAATAATTTTCTTGTCTTACATTGTTACAAATAAGTAATCTATGTAGAGTATAGATTTCGGTTATTATTAAATGAGATATTGAGAAAAAACCTTTAACATATCCTGTTAATTTATTTTAATATATAATGGGATTGCTTTTTTTGAATAAATTAATAAATAATAATTTTTCAAAAGATTTTTATATAAATTTATGGTCCTTCACTATTAAAAATTAATAATTCTATAAAATTACAAATATAACTAAGTTAACTTAGTAAAATATGATTCTATTGTTATTTGCTTCTTAAAATTTAAATTTAGTTGTATTTTATCTTTAACTTTCCTTACTACATTAAAAAAAAATTGTGTTGCATTCTCATACTGCATCCATGGTTGGTTGGTTTTGATTTGGATTGACTAATTAGAAATGTTTGATGTTGTTTATATAGTAGTTCATTTCCTTACTATACATAAATTTGCATTAAGTTTTAACTACTACGTACTACAATGAACTTTGTTTTTAGGGGTGTATTATATTTAATTAGTCAGAAAATTCTAGAACGGGCGACGCACACCGCTGAACATCACTAACGCAATATACCACTAAACACTATTACTTTTTTAATGACTTAAATAATTATTAAAAATCTCAAAGGCTCGACATGCAATTAATCATATTTTAAAATAAAATTAGAAAAAAAAATATTCTATGAACCATTCTCATAATCTCATCTACGGTCTCACCCAATTAAATAAACTCACATCATCTTTATTTTCCACATAATATTTTTTATAAATTAAAATTTACAAATTATCGTCTTTTTTTCATGCCTTATATATTTATTCTAATATGTCAATGAATGAAATCGTTAAAATTAAAAAAAAACACATAAAATTATAATTTATTTAAACTACCATAAGATATCCAATTATATATTTAAAAAAATTATAATCTATTGATGAGACTTTGATTTAATGACACGGTTGAGATCATAGAAGCTTTGAGTTCTTATATCTAAATCTTATTGTGGAGATATTATTAGATGTAACTGACTCACCACATCATTTATGGTTCATCCAATAATATTCATCAATTGCAACATAATTTCTAGGCAATTACTCACTTTTTAGTTATATGTAGAAAATAGGTGAAAATTTACCTCGGAAAAAATAATATAAAAAATTTTCATTGGATGAGATCATTGATGACGTGGTGAGCAAAACTCATCTAATAATTTTTCCTTATTGTGGTAGATTTTTAATTCAATTTCTTTTCTCAACAAGGTATGATTCTAATTATATGTTGATTTGAGTTTCATCATGCATGAATTTTATTTAAATTTATTATGATTTAATTTTGAATATATTATAATTATCAGTCTAATGATTAATTACGATGATGAAAATTATAATTGTATTTTACACTTTAACTCAACATTAGATTAATCACCAATTTTTGATTTTTATCGAAAAATCAAAGTTGAAGTTTAGTGGCAAATCAATCAAATAAAAGTTGAATAATAAAATTACTCATATTCTCAAATCACAAAGACAAACTTCAATTAAAATAATGTAAAATACAAGCGTAAAATTGAATATTCACTGGTTCAACAAAGAAAAATGACGAGACTTGGTTTAGTAATGGCAGGCCGAAATTATAATTTACAACCAACCAACCTTAGTAGCATCAGGGAAACGTGAGTTTTGTCATATCTGTCAACGAAAGACGGCGACAAATCATATTAATTAATTATATTAATTTTTAATAGTTTTAAGGTAATTAAAAAATAATATTTGTTTGTATATATTTTTAATTTTTTTACAATATATATACTTTGTAAATAAAATTATTTGAACCTGATAATTAACCTATTATTTATAAATATATAATTAATTATCTATTATAAATGTAATAAAATTTTTAAAATGACTATAGATATTATCCTTAATTGTTATAGGTATTTTATTTCCGAAAGAAAAAAAGTTGTTATAGGCATCCGTTCCAAACAAACGCGTTTGTATGGGAATCTTTCTCCTCTTAACGTGTTGTATATTTTACGTGATGGGTTGAGCCGCCTTTAGGCTCGGTTAAATTTAATGTAGATAGAGTAATTTTTGGAGGTTTTCGAAAAGTTGGTATTGGCGGTATTTTCCGAAACTCTTCATCTCGTACGTTAATTTCGTTCTCTAAGGCTATAAGTTTTATGGATGCTACGTCTGCAGAAATATAAGCCAGTTTCGGTCTTCCTCTTAATTTTTTTCCCCATAATCTCATTATTAAGTGCGATTGTGATATAGTGGTAAATTACATCCTCAATCATGTTAAGGCCTCTTTTATTTTTAGTCAGAGTATTTACGAGTGCATGGATCTGTTGCGGAATACGATCGTCGAATAGAGCAAAAACGCAACTGATAATTTGAGAAAATAACAATGAAGATAAAGGAGACACAGATTTTACGTGGAAAACCCCTAAATAATATAGGGTAAAAACCACGGACAAAGGTAGAAGAATTTCACTATGAGAAAATAGGAATTACAACTTCTCTCAATCTAACAAGGAGAAAACAATGGCAATTCTCTCTTGATAAAAAGGAGAAAACAACTCTATGAAAACTCTCTAATTTCTCTAGTATTGGGAGGAGGTTAGAATGATTTGGGATGTGTAAGAATGTCAAATGGCTAGGCTATTTATAGTTGAGCTTTAGGGACTAACTTATAAATAACCTAAAGTTTAGGGACCAAAAATCAATTTCCCCATTCCATATTTTCAACCTTTACTGCTGGAATTTTTCTCCATTTGCTGCACCTACCAAAATTGAAATTTTCCATTTTCAATTTTGGCTGCTCATACTTTGTTTGATTTTCAACAATCTCCCACTTGAAGATTTGATTAGAACAAACATATCTTCACACCATTCTTTCTACCTCATACTTTCCATGTTGCTTACGTCTCTAACAAGCCACAAGAGGATCGACACCAAGTAAACTTATCAGTGTTGATTGCTTTTGTCATGAAATCTGCTATGTTGTCATCGGTATGGATCTTCTGCATATCTATCGTCCCTTCTTCCACTTTCTCACGAATGAAGTGGTACTGGACCCGAATGTGTTTTGTTCTTGAGTGAAAAGCAGGATTCCTTGCAAGATGCAAGGCGCTCTGACTGTCACAAAACAAAGAGACATTCTCTTGTTTGTGCCCGAGCTCCTCCAATAGCATTTTCAACCATATTGCTTCTTTACTGGCTTGTGTAGCTGCTACATATTCTGCCTCTGTTATTGACGTAGCCACAACCGATTGCAGTTTTGAAACCCAGCTTACAGCTCCACCAGCAATTGTAAACACATATCCTGTTGTAGATTTGCTTTTATCCAAATCTCCTGCATAGTCAGAATCGACATACCCGCTGATAAGAAAGTCTGATCCCCCGTAACATAATGCAACATTGAAGGTCCCTTTGATGTATCTCAGGATCCTTTTCACAACATTCCAATGCTCTCTGCCTGGATTCGCCATGTACCGACTAACCACTCCCACTGCTTGTGCAATGTCTGGTCTTGTACAAATCATAGCGAACATTAAACTTCCCACTGCTGATGCATACGGTACTCGAGACATCTCCATCCTCTCTTCTTCACTACTAGGACTCATACTGGAGGATAATTTAAAGTTAATAGGAAGAAGGGTAGAAATTGGCTTACAATCTTGCATGCTGAATCGTGACAAGATCTTTTTCAAGTAATTCTTTTGTGAAAGCCAAATCTTCCTACTACTTTTGTCTCGGTGAATTTGCATCCCTAGAATCTTGTTTGCTGGTCCCAAGTCCTTCATTTCAAATTCCCTAGCCAGTCGTGCCTTTAATTCTTCAATATGATCTTTGTTGGGGCCTGCAACCAACATGTCATCTACATACAACAACAATATAACAAATTCGTTTTCACCAAACCTCTTGAAGTAAGCACAAGGGTCTGCATTAAGTCTGTTGTATCCAAGGCTCATGATGAAGGAGTCAAATCTCTTGTACCAACACCTCGGCGCCTGCTTTAAACCGTACAGAGATTTGTTCAACCTACAAACCAAGTTCTTCTTTTCTTTTTCTTCAAAACCTTCAGGCTGGAGCATGTAAATCTCTTCTTCAAGATCTCCATGAAGAAAAGTTGTTTTAACATCTAGCTGCTCTAGATGTAAATTCAATGTAGCACACATTGCCAGGACAACTCGAACCGTTGTTAGTCTAACCACAGGAGAAAAGATTTCATTGAAATCAATACCTTCTTTCTGAGCATATCCTTTGACCACCAGTCTTGCACGATACCTCTCCACTTGATCGTCACCATTTCTCTTGATTTTGAAGACCCATTTGTTACCAATTGGCTTCCTTCCTTGTGGTAGTGGCACAAGTTCCCATGTATTATTTTTATGAAGGGCTTCAATTTCTTCTTGCATTGCCGCCATCCACTGCGAAACATCTGAGTTGTTCATTGCCTCCTCGAATGTTGATGGCTCACCGTCCTCCGTTAAAAGGCAGTATGCAACATTACCTTCTATAACATAATCTGAGTGCCAATTGGGGCGTCTTCTCACACGATCTGATTGACGAGTTGTTGGAGCTTCAGAATTCTCTGGTTCTGGTTCCTCGAGCTCTGGTTCTGCTTCAGAACAATCTCTCTGTTCAAACTCATTTTCAACATGTATCTGTGTAGTCTCTGGCTTTTCTTTATCAGTGCTATCATCTTCTTCTTTTCTTTGTAGCTTATCTTCTACAAAGATAACATCCCTGCTGATAATCACTTTGCGGGCAGTGGGATCCCACAAGCGATACCCCTTTACTCCATCAGCATACCCCAAGAATTTACATTTTCTGGATTTTGGATCCAACTTTGAAATTTCTTGGGCATTGTACATCACGTGTCGCACATCTCGAACAACTTTGATTGTCCCGTCATACATCTTCAATTTGATGGTTCCAACGCCAACAATTTCCAAGGCATGATTATTGCAGCTGTACACAGATCCTCCTGAGATAGGTTCATAATTATAGAACCATTCTCTTCTTGAGGTCATGTGATATGTGGCTCCCGAGTCAATAAGCCACATGTCTGCAAATCTTTTTCTGCCTTCCATGGCTGTTGCTGCTTCACAACAGAGAGCATCTCCATCATCTGAAGTGTTTGCCATATTTCCTTGAGGATTGGAGTTTTTAGGTAAACTCCAACAATCCTTCTTCATGTGACCCTTCTTTCCACAGTTGTAGCACTTTAAATTCTTCTTACTCCTGAACTTTGATCTACCATGATTGTGACTGCTACTTTGGCCACGTTCTGTTGATCTTCCTCTCATCACCGTTAAGGCCTCTGCTTGTTGCAGATTTCCTTGTCTGTCTTCCTTGTTCTTGCGCCGATTTTCTTCTTCCAGAACAGCAGCTGCAACGTCATCGAAGACTAGATCACTTGTAAGGTTGTTGTTCGTCAAGTTGATGATGAGTTGATCATACGAATCAGGTAGACTTTGAAGCAGAAGTTCAGCACGTTCTTGTGACTCTATTTTATAGCTTAGGGATGTAAGCTGAGAAAATAGAGTATTCAACGTGTTTAAGTGCTCTGTCACTGAAGTAGATTCTGACATCCGAAGAGTGTACAATTTCCTCTTAAGGAAAATTTTATTGTGCAACGATTTGACCTCGTATAATTTTGCGAGGTGATCCCAAATCTCCTTGGCTGTCTTCTTCTCCTCGATGCTTGATAGTACTTCATCTGCTAATGCTAAATGAAGGTCTGCAATAGCATTCTCGTCCATCTCATTCCTTTTCTTGTTATCCGTAAAATCTGCCGGCCTTTCGGTGATAGCCGCTAGACATCCGTTTTTTCTTAGGATGACCTTTATCTTCAATTTCCACAGTGAGAAATTTCTCCCATTGAACTTTTCAATATCAAATTTCGTTGCCATAGCTTCTATTTCAGATAGCTCCCACTATTTCACCTTTTTGACGTGAATAGTGCCCACCACCTTCAATGAATGAGTAATATCGAACTTACTTTCTTATGATGGAGGATCCACTTTTCAGTGGCAACCAACAGAGAATACGGTAAGTAGATATACGCACTCAAATCTGGCTCTGATACCAATTGTTGCGGAATACGATCGTCGAATAGAGCAAAAACGCAACTGATAATTTGAGAAAATAACAATGAAGATAAAGGAGACACAGATTTTACGTGGAAAACCCCTAAATAATATAGGGTAAAAACCACGGACAAAGGTAGAAGAATTTCACTATGAGAAAATAGGAATTACAACTTCTCTCAATCTAACAAGGAGAAAACAATGGCAATTCTCTCTTGATAAAAAGGAGAAAACAACTCTATGAAAACTCTCTAATTTCTCTAGTATTGGGAGGAGGTTAGAATGATTTGGGATGTGTAAGAATGGCAAATGGCTAGGCTATTTATAGTTGAGCTTTAGGGACTAACTTATAAATAACCTAAAGTTTAGGGACCAAAAATCAATTTCCCCATTCCATATTTTCAACCTTTACTGCTGGAATTTTTCTCCATTTGCTGCACCTACCAAAATTGAAATTTTCCATTTTCAATTTTGGCTGCTCATACTTTGTTTGATTTTCAACAGGATCTTTGTAGTAGCGGTGAGTGAAAAATTCAACATATTCCTTGTAATTATAATTTGTTCGCTGACACTCTAGCCAAGCAGAGGCTATTCAGATCTCATGATCACCTCTTTATTTGTCCAAGTTAAGCGGATGAAAGCTGTTGGGAGTTGGTTCATTTGGCAGGCTTTGTCTAAATACTGGGTTGTAAGTTGTTAGATCCGCAGTTACATTGACATGTTGTACTTTTTTTTCTTCATCTAGATTTAGGGAAGTTTTTTAACGAGGTTCATGTCAGTGTAGAACTTTGTTCGTTTTTTTTATTTAATCGAATAATTTTATTTTTCAAAAAAAATTACGTGATGATATAAAATGACGAAATCATGATTAAATATTTAAAAAATATTTGTACACAAATAAATAAAGTTATTATTTTTCGAAGATCACATCATTATTCACACATCGACAACCACATCAATATAAGAACGATTAACATAGGTTAAAGAAGTTATTTGATATAATTTACTAATTCAAAGATTTAATTGAGTAAGTAATTAGGGACATAATTTTAACCTTAAATATATTATTATTATTATTATTATTATTATTATAAAAGTTTTATATTTGCTGTATAATATTTTTTAAAAGTATTACTTTGAGTTCATATAGTGTTTTTGTTAGATTCGGTGTCATATATGAGTGACATTTGATCGAGTCGAGTCAAAAAAATTTAGTTGGTCGAGTTGAAGGGTCATTTTTATAACTCAGACGTTATTTGAAATTTTTTGAGTCGAATTTATGAAATTCGAGTCGGGTCTAGCCGAGTCGTTCGAGTTTCTGTTTAAATTTAATTGTAAATATTTATAATGTTATGATACTAATTAGCTGCAATTTAAACAGTTTTCTATAACTATATACTATGCACATATCTTTTTTCATATTTTTTCATATATATAAGGTGGTATTGAGAGACTTGACTCAAACTTGAAAATTGATCAACTAATTACTAAAACTTTATGAGCTATTCAAAATTTTATTTTATAACTCAAAATTCATTTAAAATTTTTTAAGTCAAGTCAAGACGAATTGTGTATATTCGCATCGTCTCAAATCGAATAATTCATTTTTAGTAAAGTCGAATTTTATCTGCCTAAAGTCACCTCCCGTCTACACGAAATCGGAAGTTTCTGAAATTCTTAACTTGTAATATAATTACAAACTGAAAAATAAAGAAAATCTTTGTAAAAAAAAAATCAACTCAACTTGAACAATAATTACACGAGTTTCTCCGTTATTTTTGACAATTTAATAATAATAATAAAAACAACAACCGGTGCATTTGTATAGAATTAGTGAGAAGAAGAAACTGAACAGCAACAAGAGTTTTCGGTTTTGTTAATAATAAAATCCAAATAAAAAATTACAAGCAAATGTGAAATCATTTATTATGGCGGTTTCATTTTTCATGTAGCAATTGGTCAAAACCATGTTAAGATATTATATATTTTCATATTTTAATGGGTTGATACTATTTTTACAAGTTAAACTTCATACATTAATATTTCAAGGATCTTACATTAAAATTGTCAAATTCTGTTCCCATTCCTTTAAATATGCTCGTGCTTTTGGCCATAATTGGCGGACTTAGCTGCGGACAGTGTGAAATAATATAATAATAATAATAATCTTATCCTCATGCCCAATTTCCAGACACGAACGCTTTTCATATTTATAACCTAATTAAAATAATATCCATGCTTGAATGATAAGCTGCTAATTCATCAAGATTATTACATATGAATTTAACAATGTAAAAATTTAAAAGTTTTATATTGATTTTAGAATGAGTGTAACTTTACCGTTGAAACTATCCACTTTTATTTTTTTCATAAAAAAATCTATTCATGCTCAACCTTTTTAATCTCAAGCCATAAATTTGCACTCATCCAATGATTCAAAATCAATGTAAAACTAAAAAAAATCATATTGTGCAATCAGATCCAATTTATTTTAGAGGTAACTATGATGAGTATATAATTTTTATATGTAGCTAAATAATCATTCCAAAAGGGGAGCCCTGAATGACTATTTAAGTCATATTCCGGTTTCTCCTAATAAGTAGCTACTTGATGCAACCAACAATGGAATGAGACTAGAATCAGCTGGCTTTTATAGCAATCCAAACACGTTTAAGATAGTAAACAAAGTGCCACATATCTAGACTGTTGATATGTCCCAACTAAAAAACGACAACTTCCGAAATTAAGGATTAATCAAGTAGCTGAAACTGCAATTTACCAACCACGCACTAATGTGCAGCTCCATATGCATATTGTCCCACTAGATTTGGTTAGGTTCCCGAACTCACCACGCTTGTGTCCTGCATCATCAAGCAACTATCACTAAACAGTTTCAAACATAATACATTAATTCAACAGCTAACGGATGCTATGTTTTTTTATATATATTTAATTTAATCAAATCACAAAATCCCCAACAAAACAGAAATAATACAAACCTTTGCCTCAAGTTCGCTTGCGCTTAGCAGCTGCTGTTTTGATGTTCCTAACAATATAGGCAAGGACTTCCTTAAGTGTGGCTTTCCTGTTTTCCTTGAAGTTCCAGAGCTCGGGGACTATATACCTCCCACTAGGATTATACTCGTTTAGTTCGTTCAAAGCTGTCACCACTGCTATGTAAACCTCTTCACCCCAATTCTGCTTTAGATCTTTTAGTTTCTCGTCTTCTTCGTTTAGGATTTCCTGCACAATTGCACAAGATTAATGAGCTCAGTCATTCCTCCATTTTCTTTCTTAACAGCAACATCCCTCTTTCTCACAAGGGAGCTCCAACAAGAAAGAATAAGAAAACTTTGAATATCAAAACACATAAGCTTAAAATAGCTATTTTTGCAAAAGAACCCATTAAAACCTTTTGCTGAAAGACAGGTACAATCAGCGAAAGAGGCCATCTATAAGTAATCCGTAATTCACTGTAGTTAAGACTTTAAAAGGAAATATAGCAAAGGCTCTACAGCATTTACAATTTCTAATAACATTAATCTCCGTTTGACACCAAAAGCTAGATATGCACGAAGAATATAATTCCATGAACAATTTGATACAGGGCTCAAGACCAATTAAAATATAACCGATGACCATTTGACTTAGGTTGTTATATATACCTTATGATTCCCTCCCTCCGTTATAACTTTGAATGGATGCCAATCTGAATTCTTTAGATTTTCCTGCCACGATGAGCATAGAGTAGTGGCCTGAATTTCTGCTTCATCCGGAGGGAATCGCGACTTACAAGCATCATGAAACGGCTTCAGTTCAAGCTCTCCCATTCTCTTCAATCCAATATTTGTGCGAGCACTCAACAACTCTTGCAAACTCTACATACAAGAAACAAATATTGGTTTAACGAGCAGCTGCACGAGTCTAGATAGTACTCCAAGGTTTGAGCAACTGCAATTCAGTCTTAAGCCAAGAAAACATAGGCAGTACCTGAATTAGCACTTTCCTTGCTTCCTGTAGTTCATCATTGCTTTGACGCTCTTTTGTTATAAGAACTGAGTTTGTCGATTCCAAATCATCCATATCAACTATCTTATCTCGCAACTCATTCTCCATCTCTTTCATCTTCTCCTGCACAGCTGCATCATCTTTTCCAAGATGCTTCATCACTTGCAGCTTGCCTCTCAAGTCTTCAATTTCCATTTCCAATTTCTGCTTCGCATCTAACTGTTTTTCCAACTGAAGTATCTTTTTCAGGGCCTCTTCTTTCTCCCTCTGGAAATTTAAAAATCCCATCAACAGAACAACAGAAGACATGAAACAACTATAAAGTGAAAAATGGTGTGTGCTAATAAATTACAAACTGCACCACCTTCTGCTCTTCAACCAGTCTTAACACATTTTCATCAGCTTTTTTCTGCTCCATGGAAGCAAGCTGAAGAGAATCGTTTCTTTCATTATTCTGGAAAGATGAAAGAAAATGTCAGTGAGAGGTGCATATCCATATATAATGCAACTAATTATCACCCAGAGCAGTTTAGACAATTGTCACCAATTTAGCCTTAATATTAAGTCAGCAGCAGCTTTTGACACTAAAATTAAAAGCTATTCATATCACTTCCAATAAAAGACTCAAAATGTTGAACTTAATTTTATCAGGTCAAAGCAACAGAATGCTTGGCCTTGATAATTAATGTGTCTTCAGCCATGAAAGATTTTTTTTTAATTTATGATGCTTGTGAAATACTGAAGACAGCCCCATAACTAGAGCTAACATTAAATTGCAGAGGATAAACAGAACAGTTAGTTTGGTTATAAGGACACAGTTAAATGACCAAATAGTTGTTACCAAATGTGAAGAGTAGCTAAATATTATAAACTAAATGTGAAGACTAGCTGCTTAGCAAGGAAAGACAAATTACCTTTTTCTTATCTTCATCAAGCTTTTGCCTTTCACGCTCAGTTAGTGTCTCACGTTTGTTCAGTTCTCTGGTCCAATTGTCAATTTTCCTTTTCTTTGTTTCCAGTTCATAATTTAGCTTTTCCTGTTCTTCCAGGATCCTCCGAACATTGTCGCGAGCAAGACGCTGCATCTTCCTTGTTTCTAACAGACAATAAAAATACAAAAAAGGAATTGTGTTGTATTACTTAAACCATACAAAATTCTGATTTTATAATCATAATGGACTAATTGAGTTCATGAATGTCTTTCAGAAGGGGAACAGAACCTCAGATGTACTTTTGATTGGTACATGGCCATTAGCTTGACAAAACATTCAGAGATTAGAATGAAGTCTTAAATCCAGCATGTAAGAATAAAACATTAAAGACATGGTCCAGTTTATTGCATCATGTAGACGAGGCATTTGAAAGTGATGCATGTCACATTGTTTAGAAAAACTTGGCAACAGCTTAACATTCTAAAGTGCTCAAAAAGAAGGCATATACAACCAACTAAATATATGAAGTACAAGCATGTACATGGAAAAAGACACAAACATGTCAACTTAAAGAAACTAGAACAGACCTTCAATAAAGGCAAGGTGCAGCCTGTCTTTCTCTTCAAGCATTCTGCTTAAGGACATAGTTGTCTCATTGTATTTGTACTGTAATTCATCTAGGTTTTCATTTGTCAAGTCAATTCTCGTTGTCAACTTGGACACAACATTATTCCTATCTTGGGCAGTCTCTTGGACAATGTCAGAAATGGTTCGTAATTTTCCTACCTTCCGAAGATAATCCCCTATTGGCCCATCGGAATTGTAGTCATCAGCACGTGCACACCAACCGTAGATATTAGAACCAAGCTGTCCTTGTTGCCCATTCCAGTGCTTCTTACTGTGACGATCAGATTCAAAAGCTTTCTCAAACTCAGTTGCGTTTACATAGCCAGTCCAATCGTTATTGAACGTTAGTATGGCTTGTCCAGTCAGGTCAACCTCATTCCAGAAACATTGAACATCTAAAGGTTTGTATTTAACAAACCTCCTCAACCAGTAGCCTTTATCATGATACGCATCTATAGTCTTTGAGTCAGCAACTATGTTCATTATGATTCCCATCCAAGGGTAGACATGAACTTCAGTTTGCTCTGGAGCCTGGTTCACAACTTGTGGAACAACTGGAAGAGAAGTCTCATCTGCTTCACCAGCAAGGTCAACTTCCAAATACTTTGCCAAGGCCAGGTGGTTTGCCTTCTGTTTTGCACTTCTGTTGGCAGATCCTTTGCCCACACCAGAAGCATGTTGAAGCAGATCCTTGAACTTGTAGTCTTGTTTCTTCTTCCCAGCACAAAAAGGGCATCTTAAGCTACCATTTAAGGCCTTTACTTTGAACTTCCCAGACCTTAGCTCCTCGTATGGCTTTTCCATGTACTCATTGATCTCAGAATCACTAAAATCTGACTCTTCTCCAGAGCTGCTGTCCATCTGATTAGTCTACATTTTAAACAAATGTTAATAATAACAATAATACACAGCTGAAATCATTGTTAATTTAAATTTGAAATTATAAAATACCAAAACAATTATAGAAAGCTTTGAGCGTCAAAATCTCAAACCAAATCAGAGATGAACGAATCTCTCTCCAATTTGCTAGCTAGTTCTCAATTAAGTGAGAGCGACATGCAAGTAAAAACCGAAAAAAGTTGCATAAAGAATTGAAAATTTTCAAAGAAGCAGAGGATAAATTAACCATTAGTTGGACAACATTAAAGATTAAAGAAGGAACTTACAACGCACTCCTAAGCTGTAAATCCAATATTGACTACACTTGAAAAGCATGCAATCCTTCAGTCGATTAATACTCTAGCAAATTACTTCGATTACATAAAGTTAATAGCTCATGCAATTAGTAAGTAGAATGTATATTTTACCTTGGCTTAAAATTTGTTTGAAAAAAATATTTTCATGCAATCTTCTCAGCTAATCTGTCATTATAAAGGAAATGCATTGCAGAATATTCATCGGAACCAGGGTTTCAGGCCGTAGGCCACCGCTAAAGACCTAAATAGCGCTGTGAACAAATTTCACATCAATAGCAGCGGATCGTGGGCTGCTAATTAAAGTGTAACGGAAAATAGCGGCGATCGTGGTCCGCTATTTCCGCCTAACCGACGGCTTAAAAAAATTCTCCTTCTCGACAATGTAAACAGAGAAAGAGAGTATGAGATGAAACATAGTAACAAACAGTATGATCGAAAACAAAACAAAAAATCAAATATAGCAGAGTGATGCAAGTAGAAATTAGTGTTTAAGTTTAGGGTTTCAAAAATTACCGGAGTGGTGGTTACTGGTTAGAGCCGAGAAGTTTGTTTGGCAGCGGGGAGTGTGGAGATAAAAGGGACTATGAGATTGAGAGTAGGTAGAAATTTTAGAATAAATCCTTTTTTGTTATCTGTATATAGAGTTGCAGAAAAATCCAGCATTGAATCGGATTAATTTGTATCAATTCAATTAAAATAAATCGGTGTATTTATCGATATAATCATACTTATTTTGTGTAGGGCAAATTACTTAATTCATCAATTAATTTTGGTCTGTGACCTATTTCGGTTATTTAATTTTTAAAATATTTAATTTTAGCACAAAGTTTTAAATATTGACTTGTTTTGATCACTTCATTGTTAAATTTTTAACACTATTATAATGTGAAAATAAAAATAATAAAAAATATATTTTTAATAATATTTTAACACAATTAACTTAAATAAAAACCATCATTCCCCACTTTACCCTCCTTCACCCCACATTTTTTTTTATTTTTACCGATAACTCTCTTTTTTATCTCAAGAACGCCGCTCTAAAAAGTTTTTCGGCGAACCAAAACTAATGAAAAACAAGCTCTCTAATCTCGAATATTTCCTTTCTTATTTTTTGAGCAAAATCAAAAGAGTATTTTTCAGACTATACAAATTGCTCCAAATATCGAAATTTCCTCTATTTTAAAATGGTTTAGCGGTGGTTCTTGGCTTTATTTGCTCATTCTGATTGCTCCTTGCTCAAAGTTTAGTTATACTCTCTCACTCGAGTGGCAATTTGCTTGAGGTAATTTCTCTTTTACTGTGAACTTCATTTTATTGAACCTATTTTTGTCGGGGTGAAAAAAAGTAATCATCATAATTATTATAGGAAGGAACAATAGTATTTTGTTTGAGGTTTGAGCAACACCTGCAAAATCTAAAATTCTTAAACCCCTACAAATCTTTTAAAAAATGGATCCTTAAATTAATAAATCTTTAAACAAACCTCATTTTATTGGACCTCGTCTTCTTTTACTGAAACGATAGTTCTTTCATATATTGAGCTTGCTTTTGTTGGTAGTTTTGGTTCGCCGAAAAAATTCACTAGAGGGGCATTCTTGAGATGAAGAAGAGAGTTGTCGGTAAAAGTGAAAAAGGAGTGGGGTGAAAGGATAAAATATGACAAAACCTATACCAAAAGTTGATTCATGTTCACGTAGGTGAGGAATGGTGGTTTTTATTTAATTTGATTAAGTGTATTAAAATATTATTAAAAATATATTTTTTATTTTCATGTCTGTTAGAGAGTTAACGGTAGAGTAACTAAAATAGGTTAATGTTTAAAGTTTAGTTCTAAAATTGAGTATTTTGAAAGTTGAGTGACTAAAATAGGTCACAGAGCAAAGTTGAGTGGTGATTTAGGTAATTTACCCTATCATGTATGTAAATTTTGAAATTAATATGGTATTTCAATAATGTCGATAAAAACAATGCATTTATTAATATATATTGAGATAATTGCATAAGAGGTCCCGAATTATTACTTTCCTTCTAAATTAGTCCATAAACGTTAAAATATTTTATATCAGTCCTCAAAGTCCCTATTTTAAATTGTTCCATATAAGTCCTCAAACTATCAATACCATTTATTGATGTGTCGACTAATTAAAAATAATCTGTTTTAAGGTTGTGAGAATTGAACCCATAACCTTCTAAAAAAATCACCTTCAAAAATAAATTAATTTTTTAAAACATATATTTCGAATTAAAAAATTTCTCCAAAATTATACTTTTATTTATTATAGATTATAGATTATAAATAAACGCTAAACCCAATTACCTAATATCCATTCATAAGCCCAACTCGTATAGCCTAGACCTAAACCCAAATACATCATGACCAATTCAACCAACCTAAAATTAATTTAAATCAAATCTCCGAAATAAAAGTATATAATTATTTAATATAGATTATATTTTCGATACATAAGCGGTTTAGAAACACGCTATTTTTATTTAAATTATAATACTTAAATTTTAAATTTTTACCCCTAAAAACTTAAGCTCTAAATCATAAACTTTAACCTTAAACTTTAAAACATAAATTGCTTTGCTGCTCATCCCCTTGTGTCCTGGTGGCAAAGGTAGACGTTTATCATCCCTTGGGACCCGGGTTCGAGCACTAGTAATACCATGTTGTGTGTGCCGTCTTTAAAAAGACTAAGAAAGTATGCTTTAACTTCAAACCTTAAAATTATCAAGCATATATTTATAAGTATGTGTATTAAAGTATTTTTTAATTAATTAATTCAACTAAATTAAAAGAAAAAAAAAGGGAAAAGACATCTAATTCTAAACCGCTACACTCAACTTTGAACATTATTCAAAATATTTTTTAATTAAATCAAAAAAATTTGGTTTCATTTTTTAGTATTTTAATTCAGTTACAATATAATATCGTAGTTCGATTTTAAATTTAAATAAACTTATATATATTTGTAGATTATACTGTTCGAACTCAAATTACATAAAAAGAACAACGTCATACTTTAAAAAAAAATCCTAAATTTTGTTTTCTTATTTCTGATTCAGTGTGAGTTTCGATTACCCATGCATCATCGATTACCAGAATTTTCACACGAACATGTTTTTATCAATATCTCCGTAAACCTGTGTATTTTCAATTGCAATATGTTTCTTTCATACGCATGGGTGAAATTTGATTGATTTGTATTTAAAACTTTAAATGCAGATTAAAAAACTTCTAGCTCATCCCCTTGTGTCCTGATGGCCAAGATAGATGTTTATCATCCCTTAGGACCCGGGTTCGAGCACCAGTAATGCCATGTTGTGTGTGTTGTCTTTGAAAAGACTAAGAAAGTTGAACAGATACTACCCTTGCATCACACCAGCATATTCAAAAAAAAAAAACTTCTAAAACTATATTGTAAAAAGCTTGAGTCAAAAAACAAAAACCAAACCAATTCTAATATATATATTTTTTTGTTTTGGCGAATTTTTTTATAATTGCATGTCTGAAAGAGAGTTAGATTTATATTCTTTCAAGTTTCGGGCCATATACAATTATTACGATTCATTTCTTTTGTACTTGAACAGTGAAGAGCATTTATTTAATATACACAATACAACCCATCATCCAATATGTTTCACCCAAATATATTACATTAATGATTTTAATTTATTATAAATAAATAAAAGGAAATGAAAGTGGTGTGACAAGAGAATAACGTAGTTTGGAAATTGAAATTAAGCTTTCCAGCCATTGAATAACAACCTCAACATATTCATGTACTTTATGAAATTATTCTTTTTAACTTTAGAAGCTCTTTTATTTATTTTTAATTAAAAAATGGAACCCAACAAGTGTCCCAATAGAAAAACGGATGATATTTATCTTAGGAGACACGAGTTTGAATCGCTATATCTACATGGTGTATGTATATTATTATATTATTAAAAATATATATAAACAAATACTACCTTATAATCATCTTTAAAATATTAAAAAAAACGTTGATAACAAATAGCAATAACATGCTATTACATTTACATATACAAACAAGCCTTCAATGGGCGATTAAAGGGTGACCCATGCAAGTAAAAACTAAATTAGATGCTCCTTTAAATTTATTTGACTTTTTAATCCATATATCTAACTAAAAGATATGGAAATATAATATAAGAAATAAGACAATACTTGTCTAGTTGACCAACTTATTAGAAGCTATCCTCAATAAATAGTGCTGGTTTATAATTTTAATCCCTTTAACAACGCGTACACACATTGCATATACATGTGTTCGAACTCGAATCTCGTAAGATGTACATCATTTACTTTTTCACTGGAATTACTTGTAGGGTTTAATTTATTGATTTTTTAAATTTAGGGTTGAGATTATTCATTTTTTCTCTTTTCCCCTTAAAAATCTTCTCATTTTCAACTTCTAGTGTTACATATCCATTTCACTTATCCAATGATCAAAATTTAGTGTAAAATTATTTCAGTTTTACATAGTGTAAGTTAATTTTATCCCAACTAATTATGTTCTATACTTAATTTTAAGTGAATTACCAAAATGCCTTTATAATTTAAATGTAATATTTAATTTTTTAATTTATCAAACAACGGGGTAGTCTACAATAAAAGTCATATAATACAGGTAAAGTTTGTTAAATTTTATTTTGAATGATAAAGTTTGTTAAATTTATTTATATAAGAAATGAACATGTGTAGATATTATAGTAACTAATTTCAAACTAACGATAGACTAATTAGAAATTAAGCTAAATGTGTAAAAGTTATATCATGATGTTTAAATTATACATTTCTTTGTTTGTTCTTCTTCTTTTTTCCAGATACAGCAGTAGCCTATAGGCTATAACAAGAGGCAATGTTTAAATTTTGGTTATGCCTCCCAGCTACACCAATTCGATTAACATAAAAAAAGCCAAAACGTGTTTCAATGGATCTTGTTTTATAAAAAAGGATTCTACAAATACACTTTGTGTGTTGTTAAGTGGATTTGTTATACAAATTTAATGTGAAATGCAAATATAAAATTAGATTTAATAAATTTCAACACAAAACAACCATGTAATAATCACGACGGTAATTTAATAAATATATAATGTTTTAATATCAGGGTCGATACAAAATTTAAAACATTTAATTAATTAATTAATTTATTAGAGAAGCACAAATTGGAGTCGATGGATCACCATGAAGCTGACCCTTCGAATGTTGAATCCCATGTATCACTTTCAGTGGGTACCAGACAAAATGATGAACATTCCCACTAAATTAATTAGTTTGTCTCAATAGTTTTAATAAATAACTTTTATATTATGTAAAAATGAACTATTTTACTACTTTTTAAGTAAAAAATACACTTTAAATCTTTAATCACATATATACACTTTAAATCTTTAATCACATATATATATATTTATTATCATTCGATTTGTACTTGATTCGTAGTATGTAATTACTTGTCTTGTTTATAAAACTATAATCTTAAATTGTTTTCTAAATAAAAATACAAACTTTAAATCGTTAAATGTCAATATTTGAAGAGAATAACTAAATCCCTTTTATTACACGTTCACTTGGATTGAATCCAGCTGCCATCAATTTTAAGTAAATCCCTTTTTAAACATTTTGGCTTTTGTTTCCCTCATTTTCATTACCGAATCTCCACCAATCATCTTCATCAATTAAGTTGCCACAATACTTTTGCTACTAACTAATTTGTATTACCAAATATGGTTCAACAAAATTATTGGCGATCAGTTTACTTTAGTGTTCTTATAATCTACTTTAGAATTTGTTCCGGAATATAAAACACTTTTTTGAATACTGGTGACCGAATTTTATTTCGATCTAGTTTTTATTATGGTCATAAAGCTAAAAAAATGTCTCTAACGTTTGATTGAATTGTCACTTTGCCTCTTTTTTTGAAGCAATTTAACTCTCAACGTTTTATTTTGGGTCAAAATGGCCCTCTACGAATTAAAATTATTAGTCAACTGACGATAAACAACTTGAAATGACTTGACAGAATGACACATCAGAAGAAAAAATATTTTATATTTTATACAATTTTATAAAATTATTTTTTGATTGATGTGTCATTCTGCAAAGTCAGCATATTTGTCTATATGACACTGTTATGCAACATGCACTGTCATGTAGGTTTGTCATATCATTTCAAGTCATTTACCGTTGGTTGACTAACTGTTTCCATCCGCAGAGGGACCATTTTGACCTAAAATAAAATATTGAAGGCTAAAGTGTTTCAAAAAAAAGAATAGGTGTCAAAATGACAATTCAGTCAAACGCTAGAAACATTTTCTAGCACTATGCCTGGGTAAATTTTGCTCTTTTCCTTCTTCATCGCCATTGACCCACCTTTTTAACATCGAATTTCATTTTTCATCTTCCATGGCCATTTTGAGCATTAATCAAATAATTTGATTAATCAAATTCAATGGGCCAAACTTACTTAGGCTAATTTGATTTAAATTCTTCATCGTTATTTTGCTCAAAGTGTATTCTTTAAAGCAAGTTTATGCGAATATTAGCCAGGAGGGTGTTTTCTCGCATGAAAATTGGTGGTGGTCAGGTGTTGGATTCTGGGATAGAAGCAAGAAAGAGAGGTGGAAGGAAATTTGAGAATTGAATATTGTTCAGAGGCCAAATTTTAGAATTTAATATTGATAATGATTAATTTATAAATAACCTTTAAATTTAAATCTATGTTTTTTTATAAACGATGTCAGTAACAAAGGTTGAGATAGCCAGATCCCATATAGGTGACCTAAGTATGCTTTAAGCCTTTAAACATTACTTTTGATCAAAAAAGTATTTGAGGATTAAAACTAAAATTTGAGTATAGCTCAAGCGTCAATTTGTTGATTAAATTTTATTTGAACTTGTTGGGTGATTCCGGTGATAAAGGATAATATTGTTGTTCATATTTAGACTCGTATTCGAGCCTAATAGTACGTAGGTGTGCGTTACTCAAAAGAAAGATGCAAAATCTGTTTGCCCAGCAGAGGGAACCTAAGAAAGCCATTAACATCCACAGGAAGCCACCTATTATTATTCTTTCCTTTGCTACTTGCCAATTGCCATGCATACGAATTACAAACCATTATCCATCACTTCTATTTCGATGCCTTTGCAACACTTGTTTTGTGGACAAGTCTACAACATTTCCTCTTTCAATCTGACTGGACGTCAATCATGTATACAGAACATTGAAATTCAATGAACCATAGCTAATGAAAAGATTTTTTTAAAAAAAGTTTCAGTCACATCCGTATCCGGAAGGGAACACAATGGCGTGCCAAAAGAATGGTGCTGAATGCGTCTTCCTTTTTCTGGATAAAAATGTTTGTTTTCTATACATCTCTTCGAAACCGACCTGAAAGTATTGCCGAAGCTTCATAATTTGATCTAGTTTTGATGGTGATGTAAATAAAACAAGAAAAGTAGTCCACCAATGGTCCAAACGGTGTTGGATATTTTACTAGTCCATTCTCAAAGATAGTGGGGTTCCATTTTTAAATCTGGTCCTAATGCCTAAGTGAGTGGTTAAGTGTATAGTTTCCCACCCCTCAATTATTTCCTTTGTTTCAACCACTGGCTCGGATTCCCCAAGTCAACTCTTTGTTTGTACTATAAATACAAAACATTTGAGACAAACGAGTACAAAACATTTGAGACAAATGGAGAATGGGGATGTCCCATCAGCTCCTGCAACACCTGCTCCACTCTTTGGTGGGTTTAGGGGAGATGAAAGAGGTGGGATTAATAGAAAATCCCTTCTCAAAAGCTGCAAATGCTTCAATGTTGAAGAATGGTCCGTGGAAGAAGGGAGACTACCCCCTGTGTCTTGCTCATTGCCACCTCCTCCAATCTCACTCGCTAGAAAGGTAGACACCAATTATATGGTTTGCTATCAAACAGATTATTTGAGAATTCAAGTAATGCCTCCTCCTGCAGGTAGGAGCTGAGTTCATAGGCACTTTCATACTAATCTTTGCGGGTACAGCCACTGCTATTGTGAACCAAAACACCCAGGGCTCCGAAACTCTGATTGGCCTCGCTGCATCCGCTGGCCTTGCTGTCATGATCGTTATACTCTCCACCGGTCATATCTCGGGAGCACATCTCAATCCAGCCGTCACCATTGCCTTTGCTGCACTCAAACACTTTTCTTGGAAACATGTATACAATTAAACCTACACCTCTCCTTTACTCTCTTTTTGTATATCTTTTAAATAACATGCATGTTTGTGGGCACTGGGCAGGTACCAATGTACACGGGAGCACAAGTAATGGCGTCATTATGTGCTGCATTTGCACTGAAAGGAGTGTTTCATCCGATGATGGGAGGGGGAGTGACGGTTCCTTCAGGGGGATTTGGTCAAGCTTTTGCTTTGGAGTTTATTATTACCTTCAATCTCATGTTTGTTGTCACCGCTGTTGCCACCGACACCAGAGCTGTAAGTCCCCTTCTACTATTTGTGTGTATCAAATCACTTCTATATGTATATGTACATGTATATGTATATGTATATGTATACGTATATCTAACTTTTACAAATGCATCGAAAAAGTTCCATGTTAATTTTATGAACTTTTTCTTCTACTTTTTCTCATGTTCGGTTTGAGACAAACTTTGTCAAGAATCCTCCGAGAGACAAGAGTAACCCTTTATGATTTAGTCATGTTATTTATATATTTTATTTTGTAATTTTTAAAATTTTAGGAGTCAATTAAGACTAAAGGAAAATAATAAACTACAAAGTTGTTCACATCCAATTTCATATAGGTCAATATGGACACTATAAGATATAGCACCATTTTCATTTTCATTTCCACTTTCACTCTCACCTAGTCACCTTAACATTATTCATTTTTTCCCATAAAGTAAAAATAAAATAATACAAAATTACTTTTTTATAATTAGGTTAATTAAATAATATTTAATCAATGATTATAGAGACACCAGTTAATCGGATTTTATTTTATATAATCTCAAACTGGTGACAACTGACAAGGCATATTATATAGCAGCGATAGACCTATAGAGCTTTGGAGGGTGCAATTGCACTTTTTTTTTGGAGAAAATTTATTTTTTACTTTTAGTTTATGAAAATTTACATACCCATTTGAAGAAATTTTTTGAACCCCTAATGTTAAATTTCTAGATCGGCCACTGTATATCAGTCCATAAGCTAATATAAGTAGAGATTTATTAAAAAAGATTAAAGTTGATGTCAAGGGAATATTGTCGTGTGTGTGACCGAGGATGAAATATGAGCAGGTGGGTGAGTTGGCGGGAATGGCGGTTGGAGCGACTGTCATGCTCAATATACTCATAGCCGGGTATGTTAACATTTTTCTACATCTATTAATATAAATATAATAATATTGTTTCTGTTTATTATTATTAGTCGACAAGATCACTTCATTGTTTGTTTTGTGATGTGGGAACAGACCATTTACAGGTGCATCGATGAATCCAGTAAGAACTTTAGGACCAGCCATAGCAGCAAATAACTACAAAGCCATATGGGTGTACCTCACGGCCCCCATCCTGGGAGCCCTTTCCGGTGCAGGAACCTATACCGCTGTCAAGCTGCCCGAGGAAGATGGTGAAAAGCCAGCAACTGTCAGGACCTTCAGGAGGTAATTACAATCCATTATCGACCTGCATTATTGTAAGGAGACATCGCAGATGACTGGAGGTGTCAATCAATACTCAGTTATATATATATATCAATCATATATATTCACAACAGCATAGTCAAGTGTATATTAGAGTTTGATTGGGGAAAGGATGGGAAACAACTAAAATACATATGAAAAATTGCTAGAAAATTTTAAAACGTGCGACATACACCACTAACAATGCACTTCCTAAATACCATTATATTTTTAATGTCTTTTAAATGAATATTAAAATCATCATGGTTTCAACAAACAATTAACCATATTTTTAAAAAATGGATTGACTAACCCTTTCATTTTTTTTTTCTAATATATTAGAATTATTAATTAATTTTATTATTATTATATAACATAAATGCTAACCTTAAATCATAATCTCCAAATTTTGAAACCCTGATCCAACCACATATTCCCCAATTCATACTGATGGAGTTTTGTCCAATGTTGGTTGTGTTTGTTTTGGTTGGAGGTTCTTTAAGGTTTAGTTACGCCCCCCTGGAATTTGGTGTGAATCTTTTGTGACGAAGAAGGTTCACTGTCGAAGGTGTTCAGGGATTCGATTGGCCTAATTAAAAGGCACACTGCTTTTTCAAATAAAGAATCGAGTTCGAATTTTGAAAATGACATTGTTGAGAGGGAGAGTCACGAATTCTGAACATAGACCATATAATGGACATGTATTATACAAAAAAAAACAACAGATTTTGCAGTTGTTAGTATGTAAAGTGAGAGGTTTTTTAGTATTGGAATATAAATAGGAACACTAAAAAGTCGTGAATTGGATTAAAATGATTGACGTGGTTGGTTGGGTAGGAAATTTGGAAAAGTCTGTTTTTACCAGTTAAATAATATCCGTAAAATTTTTATTATTCATTTAATAATGTGTGTACATTTTACAAATAAACTGTTTGAATTCGATTCTAATTAAAATAACAATATTATTTTTACCGAAGTCACTCAAAGGGTTCTTCTTGTTTTCTTTTTTAACTCTACATAATTCTATGTTAGATTTATTTTATTAAAAAATAAATCTTGACTATTAAAATTTGTTTTTTGGCGATATTTTTTTAATTTTCTGTTGATGTGACTATTTAATTAAATGTTAGAGACAATTTTAACATTGTGCCTTTTCAAAACCACTAATATATGATGCGTGTGTATTTTAAATATTGTGACAAGTCTCTGCTTGATAAGATTAAAAATGTATGGGTAACTATTTGATTATTTTTAACTGTTAATTTTGTATGTGAACAACCCTTTAAACATCATAACTTTATTTGAACATTTAAATCTAAATTCGATCAAAAAGGAAGTAACTTACCTGCAGTTCAACCGAACCTAAAATTGAAATACTTTTTTTCTTTATATTCCAAGATTCAAATTCATTGGGTGTTACCACGAACCAACTTGCCTCAGTGGTTAAGAGAATAATTGTTGTTCTTAGAGGTTATAGGTTCGAGCACCGGCAGCTGCAGCAGGGTGATTGGGCATACATTGTCAAATAATTGAGAGTATATTCAAAACAGATACTACTTGTAATCACCTTAACTTTCAAATAATAAAAAAATTCATTGGGTGTTAATTTCTAAAAGAATAAAGTGCTATTGCACGTTTTTATTCATTATTTTGTTGGTAATGTTCTTAATTTCAGCTAAATGAGTTTGTTTGGCAATTAATTTCCGTGATGCCGACACTAGTTAATCTTTTCTCGTCACTTCCTTTTCTCATGTAAAAGTAGAGAGTTAAAGGGGTAAATGATACCAGCAATAATAGAAAAATAAAAAGTTTAAGGTATCATAAGTTTTCGAACTTTTGAGAATAAAATAATAAAGTCTATATATTTTTTTCACTTAATTAAGTTTGTATTCTCTAAATTTCACCAATTCATCATTATAACCAACATTGACTGTTAAATTTAATAGTTTTTGGACTAGTTGATGTAACATGTCGTGTTTGTCACTTGACATTTAAAAAAAATTATTTTATTTAAATTTTTTAAAAGTTCTAAAAAAATCTTAAAAAATTATAAAAGTTATAATAAATAGTTTTCTAAAAAAATCTGTGAATGTCACATGACAAAACTGTGGTGTGTCACGTTGCAGTAATATCTCAAGAAAAACTCGTCAAAAATTAATAGTTAAAACTTAAAATTGGTCAAAAGACTTAATTGATTAAATTTATTGGTTCGAGAGCTTGTTGTGTCTAAAAATATTCAAGAACTTAAATTAATTTTTTCATTCTTTCAAAAGTTCAAGGGCTTCAAGGACCCTTAAGCAAAAAAAATGAAGAAGTGAAAAATAAATGAAATGAAACTTATAACATAGAGAAAAACTTCAATACACGGGTAAAGTTTACACAATTATTTAGTTTTAGGGGTTAAAGGTGTAGTTTAGGATTTAAAATTTATGGGTTTAGGTTTTAGGGATTATAATTTAAGGTTAGTGTTTAGAATTCATGGTATAGAATTTAAAATTTAGTATTTAATTTTTTTAGAGTTAAGATTAGAAATTAGAATTTAGATTTTGTAGTGTAATATACAGACTTGTTAATTTTACACAATATATGCATCAAAATTTTATAATTATTACTTATCTATCACAAATCAAACGATCGATTAATCTCCAAGAAAAATTCTGAGATATCTAATATTAATTAATTGAAAATTACAGAATTACTCGAGGAAAGATAAATAACATCGGGTGATAATTGCTATTTGCTAGAAGTGAAACAATTATTTCATGAAGTAGTATAATAATATAATAAAAACAAATTTATTTGGGTTTATTTAACCATATATATCGATTATCATTCGGTATATTAACATATAAGTTTTTAAATTTCATAAATAAAAAATCTTTAATTGGTGTTTAAAAAAAACTTGAACAAAACACATAACGATTTTGTAATTTTACTTATAAATTTATTTTTTTTTTTTTTTGGATAATTGTTCATTTTATTATCCAAGAAGCAGGAAATCCCTGCTACAAAATCAGTCTATACAACCAAATTAAACAATAAACAATAGCTATATTCCTATACCCCAACTAGAACAAAGCTGAATATTAACAGTATCTATCGTATTCATCTTCTTGCCAACAAGCCTCGTACGAACAATATCCTTGATGGCTGGAAGAATGGACTCAGCAGAATCCACCACACCACGAAAAATTCGATGATTCCTTTCCCTCCATACGTAGTAAATGTATGCACTCCAAGCAAGTCGAAGAATAGTCACAAGGAGTGACTTACCCTTAAGGTGCCTTATCGCCCAGAGAAATTCGTCCTTCCAAGCACCCACACTTCTGGAAATTCCACACAAGATCAACACCTCCTTCCAAATACATTTAGTGCTTGAACAAGAGAAGAATAGATGATCCCTTGACTCACACTCACATCCACACAAAACACAGCCGTCCTCCTCAACGACCCCCCACTTGGACAATCTGTCCCTCGTTGGGAGCCTTCCCCATATGGCCATCCAGGCAATAATGGCATGTCTGGGAATATGAAATCCATTCCAAATTAATTTCTGCCACTCCACCTTCTCCTTGCTAACTCTCATCTCAAACCAAACGCGAGCAGCAGGCAAAGACAAACCTTCAGTAGCAGTTCTTCTAAGCAAAAGGCCATACTGATCTCTGAGCTTCAGTAGCCTCTTCCAAAACCAACTCATGGAACCCTTCACTGGAAGCTGCCAGAAATTCAGACCTTTAAGAACATAGGCCTTTGCCCAAGCAATCCACAGTGACCCTTGCCCAGCAAGAAGGTTGCGAACAAGCTGCACCAGGCAAGCATTATTCCAGCTTATCACTTCACGCAAGCCCAGGCCCCCTTCTGACTTGAGGGTGCAAATATCCTCCCATCTGACACGAGCACCAGTAGCTGGAGAATCACTACCTTTCCAGAGAAATCTAGAACATAACTGATTGATTCTCTTGAAAACAGCCTTAGGCAAAATAAGCTGCCTACTCCAAAAGTTCAGGATCCCATACAAAGTGGACTTGATCAACTCCAACCTTCCCGCAAAACTCAATGTCATCAAAGACCAGTGATGAATTTTAGTCTGCACCTTGTCCAATAAGGGTTGACAATCCTTAATAGTAAGCTTCTTAGGCACCAAGGGAACGCCCAAATAGCGCACAGGAAACTTGCCCAGCCTAAACCCAGTACAAGCTACCATGTCCTGAATCACAGCATTAGGTATACCAGCAACAAAAAGCTCACTCTTCGCAGCATTAAGCTGAAGCCCAGACATTCGATAAAATTCATCCAAAATACAACAGACGCCCACAACAGAATCCAAATTACCCTTTGCAAAGATCATCAAATCATCAGCAAAGCAAAGATGGGTCAATTGTACTCTATGGCACTTAGGATGAAATTAAAAGATGCCCTGCTTAGCACCAATATCAAGCATCCTTGAGAGAATATTCATCACCAAAACAAAAAGATAAGGGGACAAAGGATCCCCTTGTCTAACACCCCTAGCACCAGGAAAATACCCCTGAAGCCCTCCATTAATAACTACTGAAAACTTTGGACCAGTAATACAAGCAGCCACCCATTTAATAAACTGAGGAGGGAGATTCAAAGCCTCAAGGACAGACAAGATGAAGTCCCAACTTATAGAATCAAACGCCTTTTGCAAATCCACCTTAATTGTACATCTAGGGGATACATTAGCTCTTCCATACCCTCTTACCAGCTCCTGAGCCATAAGAGTATTGTCCACTATGCTTCGACCTTTAACAAATGCACTCTGACTCAAAGAAATGATATCAGGCAAAATAGGACTCAAATGACCCACCAAAATTTTAGTGATGCACTTATAGATCACAGAACAGCAAGAAATAGGCCTAAAGTCTTTAACCTGACTAGGGCTAACAGATTTAGGCACCAGCACTATTGATGTTGCATTGAACCCAGGAAACAAATCAGAAGTGGCAAAAAAATACCTCACTGCTTGAAGAACATCAGGCCCCACAATGTCCCAAGCAGATTTGAAAAAACCAGCTGAATAACCATCTGGACCAGGGGATTTCTCATTACCCTGTTCGAAAATAGCCCCCTTAATTTCCTCATCAGAAACCTCACGCACCAATAAATCCCCATCCTCAGTAGATAAAACATGAGCCATCAGTGCACGCAACAGGTCTTTGTCCACCATTCGCACCCCTGGATCCCTCTCCCCAATCAGATTAGAGAAGAACTGAACAATCTCAGAAGAGATTTCTTGCTGAGATTCGAGCTTGACACCAGAAGCAGTAACCAAAGAACAAATAGTCTGCTGACGATTCCTAACTTTTACCATTGAATAAAAGAATTTAGTGCTCTGATCCATATCATTAATCCACTGTAACTTGGACTTCTGCCTCAAAAAGCCTTTTTCAGCTTCAACAAGATGAGATAATTCACGTTGTAGGGCGATCACATTTGCCACAGTTTCCCCCCTAACTCCCACAGAAAGATTAGTAAGCTGAGCATCTTCCAACTCCTAATTGCAGGAGATCATTTCAACTGTTGCAACCTTACCTAACGTTGGTTTTTTGAATTGGAAGCATTCATCAAACTGCGTACGTATCATTCAATTCACCACCTTTTTATGTCCATCAAACAATATATGCATATATGCAATTTATATGATATAAACTACTAATTGTTTATATGATAAAAGCATAATTAATGTTTGAGTTGTTTTTGTTGGCTTTGGACTGTAAGTTTGAGGTTGGAGTGTTGGTAGGAAGCTAAATGCCCTTGTTTGTATTTCGAGTCTTGGTGTTATTTGGATCGAGTAGTGGGTTTTTTGTGAGCAAGTATATTTGGCCGATTGGTCAAGCTGCTCATCTTTATTCCATTATATTCTCTTAGATAATGTATTCTAGAATAACTAGGAACACGCCATTCCTTTCCCTAAACTTTGCTCTTATATGGCTTCGACCCTTGTGTTTTACACCATTTTTGTGGTATAAAATATTGATATCAACAAAGTTTGTTTTGTGAAAAAATATAATTATATGGAACTTATATAACAAAACGTATCGTAATGCCTTTGAATGTATATTACAAGGTCTTGATGGACCTTATTGGCGATGACAGAAGCAGTAGATTTTGTATTGTTGCTAGATTTAAATATTAACGGCATGTTGGATATATTTTAATTTTAATTTGTACTTATTGTGTGTACTATTTTTTTTTATTTAAGTTTAGAGGGAATTTTAACAAGACACTCAACATTCGACGGAAATAAACGTACATAAATCATATACATGTTAAGGGCCTGAGGCACGATTCCTGAAACAAAATTCTGAGCTCTTTTCCTGGTTATGAACTCGTTGAATTGTGATGTCAATATGTCACTTCAGATATTGAATCAAAGTTTACAATTTTGTAACCTTTCATTGGAGAAATAAATAAATAAATCAATTATCCACCATCCACCGATTTTTCCTTTATAATGCTCAGGTGATATCAATACACTATAAATACACTTTCTTTACAATTGGCCCATCATTTTTACATAGTACCAAGTAACAGTAGAATGAAAACAATTAAATCACTGAAGATTATGGATATTAATTTCATAGCGAAGAATGGTGAATCTTTATGATTTTCCGTTTCTCGTTCAAATTTTTTACCTAACTCTTACATTTTATTTATTACAAATTCAAATATTTTCATGGAAAATTCAAAAAAATTAAATAGATTTATTTAGTTTTAACTATGTTTGATGAACGAAGTTTTGAGCCACAACTAGAGGATCTGACGACTTTTAGATAATTGATCAATCAAATCTGTCAGTTTGTTTATATGGTAAACAATGAATTATAACAACTGATTGACATTCCGTACATTCCGTTAGAATTGAAAAAGCTATTAGGAATAACGTTTTGGGTTTAGAGCATTTAATAAAAGAGTTGCAAAGATGTTTTGTCCTTGACAATTACATATAACTTGTCCAATTAACATAAATTTAAATATTTCATGTATATTTTGAAGTAAATGATATTCACATATATAATTTAAATAGTTATTTTCCCTTCAAATAGACGAGATTAATACACATGTTCCAAAAATCATTTAAATTTAATAATTAATAAAATTGTATTAAAATATAATTTCATAACTAAGTTATTATTATATACATCTTTCAAATATGTTTATTAATTTTATATTAAAAACTAACTTTTATAATCTAAAACATATTAATAGATATTAAATATTGATAACCAATAAATTATTCAAATAAGTCTTGAATATAATTATATCTTTATATGTCATTTTGCTTGTTCAAATAGAAAAACAATTGTCGACTATCAATTACTTTTACCAAACATTTTTTATATAATCAGTTAATGTAATGAGCTAATCAAATCAATCAATACAATATAGCAGGGACGGACGTAAAATTTTATGTTAGGAAGCAACTATCCAATATGTATTAGTTGCTTAACTAAGTTTTTTTTGAATATGTTGGTGTGATGCAAGGGTAGCATCTGTTCAAACTTTTTTAGTATTTTTTTAAAAAGACACGCACAGCATGACAATACTGGTGTTCAAACCCGGGTCACCAAGATGATGAACATCATCCTTTGTCACTAGGACACAAGGAGTTGAGCAACTAATTTTTTTTAATTTAAAAAGATTGAGGGATAAAGTTATTTCTTAGTAGTTTGTGATTATTGGCGGTGAGACATGTGGCCTTATAAATAAGTAGATTAAGATCAAGAGATGTGGTTAATTAATGTGAGTCAGCATCACCAAATAAAAACGATACTTTCTGCTTTGGGAATGAACTTAAGTAACAATTCTTCCTCTAAAAGAACCATTGTGGTTTCAGTTTCATGTCAACTATAATTAGATTCTTAATCACTTTAGAAGATTCAGTTGACCCAAATTATCATCCAAGTTGAGATCCCCCCCCCCCCGGTGTATATGCACCAATAAGTGAAGCCTAATGATCACGCTAACCATACTAATGTAATTAGGCATAACGCGTTTTATTATTAATAACAATTTGATCGTATTGCTTAGTTGTATATTAGTATAATAATTCAAATTTTAGCCAAATTCACTCGGCGTTGTTGGTATTGTAACATATACACGTTCGAGTGTTTTTAATCATACAATATCATCTAATTTGAATGAAGTGGTTAAGGGTTTCACTTGGTTCAAGTCCCTTGAAACTTATATTTTTTTAGTTAAACGATGTTATTTTAGGTCAAATTAAGTTTCAAAAACAGACGCCATTCTGAGTTAACGGCGGAGTGACGTAAACGAATCGAAAAGTAAATTTAGTTGTGTTGTACTCTTTTCCTTCATTTAGGATTAGAGAGATTTTTAATGAGACTCACAACTTAGGTCGAAGGTTTTTAGGACCTTTTAATTTAAATAAAATCATATTTGTCGAGCAAGAAAATAGTTTAGTGGTATCTGATGTAGTTTACTCTAACATATAAGATATCATTTATTTAATTTTTGATTGAAAAGATAGCATTTATTAATTAATAACAAAATTTATCTTTTTTTGGCACATTAGGTGTATCATTATTAATTTTAAAATAAAGTGTATCATTTTTTTAATAGTCTAAAGTTGATTATAAGGTAGTATATGTTCGTACATATTCTTAACCCTTTGACAATGCACATACACCTTGCAGATAAAGCGGTTGAACTCAAATTTCTTAAGATGAACATCATTGGCTTTAGGGGTGTTCATAGCCGGGTACTCAGATTTTCAGGTACCTGAAATTTTCGGGTACCTAAAAGTCGGCCCGTGACCCGGCCCATAAGAACCGAGTACCCGTAAATTGGGTACCGCAAAATTCGGGTACCCGATTTACTTTTTTATATTTTTTAAATTTATTTTAAAAAATAAAATATCGGAAACACATAAAATTTCATGATATATATTTCAAACACAAAAATTATTGATTTGAGGTTAGTTTTAAGAGAAAAATATTTGGATATATATATATATATATATATTAAAGTTTATCGACAAAAGAAGGTATTAAAAATATTAATCCCGATCATGATTTTTCTTTGACTCTCATATTGACAAATTAATATAAATATTTTTAAAAAATTGTAAACTTAATAGTATATAATACAAGTATAAAAAGAAGTTAGAGATTTAAAATTAATTTTAAGGAAAAATAATAAGAAACATAAAATGAAAATAGAATTTAAAATATAAAATATATAAATATTAAAATTCACGGGTCGGGTCGAGTACCCGGTTATAAAAAATTAGGTCCTGACCCGACCCAACTACCCGAAAAAATTGTGGGTCGGGCGCCCGGCCCGAAAAATTCGAGTACTTTAAGATAAATACCCGGTAAATTTTAATCGGGTAGATGGGTCGAGTAGTTCGGACCGAGTATTTTTTAACACCCCTAATTAGCTTTTCAACTATGACCACTTGTTGGATTCAATGTGTATCATTATTAAGCAATTGTAACTGTTCACCATTGATATTAACAAGATTGAAAATTCCCCAGTCCTGCGAGTATACATATACATTCCATCTCCAAATAGCATTATTTTTTAACTGATGTGTTCATTTGTTTTCTCTCATCGTAATTGATCATACAATATATGTCAAACGGTTTATTTGTCAAATAAGTGATATTTTTGATTTTAACCGAATATTATCTTTTATCCCTATCCTAATCATTAATTGATTATATATATATATATATATTCAAAAATATCAAAAATAATATCTCAATGTTAAATTCAATAAAAGAATTTACATCAATTAGAGATATAGAGAAAACAAATTATATGGCAAGTGTATATATATAAACGGTTTGGTTAATTCTTTTTGTTTGTATAATTCGGGATATTTATGAGTGAGTATATGTTATTTTAGGATATTTTAATACATTATAACCCGTTGTTGCTTTCTTGAAAATAATAGATACATTTTTAATAATAATAAAAAAAGAGTTTACATCAAATAGAATTCAGTAGAGAAAACTCAAGCTAAGGTTGTTGACATCACACCACATAACATAAGCTTTAAATGTTTGATAAAATAAAACACACAACATACTAAGTAAGTCCCTTCTTCCACTTTCTTTCTCTCTCCCTCTTACAATAGTAAGAACTTGTATTAACCCTAGTCGCTTTTCTTTCTTTTTCCTTTGAACATTAGCGGCTTAGTTTTTCATTTGTTATTTGTCTAATAGGCGGTGACATTAATTTTAGCGTTGGTTGTCGATCACCGGTGATTCATATTTTTTTATTTTGTATTTTTTTGCATATGTTGTTGCGCTTTTTTTTGTCTCTATGACAAATTTTTTGTCTTTATGACAAGCCTCTGTCTTATGGCTCATCTCTGACTTATAGCACGTTTCTATGGTTATTTTACAGGTTTTGGGTGTTCGTACGGTGAGCCTCACGACGCTTATTTCCGATTCATTTTTATCGGTGATCACATAAAATTTGATTCTTTTTTGGGTTGTTTGCCGATGTATTTTATAGTGAATGTCATTCTTGGGAATATGCGTGAAAGATGATTGTTGTCAATTTTTGGAATTTCATCTAGTTCGTGTTTTGACAACTCCTCAATGACCCTTCCTACAATGGACCGTAGAGATTTTTTTTTGGTGCAAAGAGGAAGTGTCTGATCTGACTGGTGCAACTCTTATTTTTTATTTTTAGATTTACCGTTATCTATTTTGTTATTTTTTTATGTTCTAAAAATTTCTAAGCTGTGTTATATTTTTATTTTTGTTTATTAATAAAGCTGATTGGTTAATGTGTCAAATAATAGTAACACCTTGTAAGTGTAATATAATGTCACATTAGATATAAGTAAAACCTTAAATATTTCAGATTTGGAATGCTGGGTTGCATTATTACAAAATAAAACATCAACAGTTCACCTCTATTTCTATTAAACTCTATTCTTCCCTCATCAAGCCCATGACAAACACAAGAATGGATAATACTAGTACCCACAAAGAAGAAAAGCAACCACAACAAGTCAAAGACAAAGAAGAAGATGATATCGTATTGGATCTGCGCCTCTCCAATCAAGAACCGAACCGAGAGCTGAATTTCATCGACTGTTTCAAGGTGATGGACTGGTCCTCTGATCATGATCAAAATCAAGGTAATGAAACTGAGCCCAGAGTATTTTCATGTAACTATTGCCACAGAAAATACCATAGCTCACAGGCTCTGGGAGGCCACCAAAATGCACATAAACGAGAGAGAGCACTGGTGAAACGAGGCCACCGGATTGCTGGTGCAGCTGCTTCCAGTTACCCTAATACACACCATCACGGTCACGGTGGGTATTATAGCATGGCTTCACTTCCTCTCTACGGCTCTAATTTGAATAAACCAGTTGGCGTTCAAGAGCACGCCATGATCCACAAGCCATTTTTTGTTCCAGGGCGTAATGGATCCGTTGATCGAACACGGCCAATCGGGAATCTTTCAGTGGGGAGTTTGAATCTAGGGAATAACGACACAGCTAGATTCGAAGGCGGTGTACGTAAGTTTGGTCCAGCCATGGAGGGAATGGGAGGATTTTTGTGGGATACTGTTAAGCATTTCAACGGTAAAAAAGATGAGTTGAAGCTTGACCTATCTTTGAAGCTCTAAGCATGGATGGATGCGGAGGTAATCGCATCTTCTAAAAATTATAATTTATTTTATAGTTTAAGTATTTTTTTATATTTTTTATTGATAATTTAATTTTGCAGCCCTTAACATTTTGTACAGTTTCTGCAATTTTGCAGTTTTACTTTATCCTAGTGACACGTATACATGTCTTCATGGCAGTTATCTCCTTTTGAGATGATCGGTAGTTTTATCAATGTTTGATTCTTTTTTATGGTTGTTTTGTTGATGCGTCTGATGCTTGTAGCGAAGAGTATTGAAGATTTCATGAAGCATTCTGGTCGAAGTTTTATTGTTGTTTGAAGATTTTGCATGGTCTTATATGGAGTGAAGGATTTTGTTTTAATTTTTCATACTTTTTTTGATGTATTTTATATACTCTGTGCTTTTATTGCTTTGAGTATGACTAGTTTGTAATCTTCTCTCTTGAAATGAAATTCAACGAATGTTCTTGTTTCAAAAAAAAAAAATTGCAACCCTTATACTTTTGTAATTCTGCATCCCTACATTTTTAATATATTTCGCACCCACTCACATAAAATCATGTGTTTGTCCCTTACTTACTCTAAACAATATATATATATATATATATAATTCTCTGTCTCTTTTCGGTGCTTCTATTTATACTCCCACTTTAAAAATTAAATTTAGGGTTTGTGGTTAGGGTTTAGGGAATTTATGATATATGGTGCATTTTTTAAGGTATAAGGTTTAGGGTTTAGGATTTAGAATTTAAGGATAGAGCTTGAAATTTAATTTTTTAGTATTGGGATATACAAAGAGACACCAAAATGGGCAGAAGATTTTTTTCAATCTATATATATATATATCTTCCTCTTCTTCCTATGTTTTTAGTTGTATAGTTTGTAAATGCATTTTGGTTTTAAAAGGCTCGAATAAATTTTTTTCATTTACAAGAAGAAGAGAAATTTTTTTCTCAGTTCTACAACTTTAAGGCTTGAAGATACATAAGCTTTCATAATCTATCAAATATCATCAAGTGATTGACTTCAAAAAACTGATTTTTTTATACAAAAAAATAAACTGTCCCTAACTGGTTTAACTCCAAGCCTTAATTAAAATGTGTGTGTATAGATATTGAGAGAATGGAAGCTCCATTTTTTTCTAGCCACGTGGCGGAAATCGGATGGTCTATCAAATCCCGGTGTTGGATTGGACTGGCTTTATCCTTTGTTATTCTTTGGATTTTGCCCCCTCAAATTGAGAAACACTTCTTTGGTTTTGAAAATATGAATGAAAAAGTTGGAACTATCGAGATCTACTAATTGATTTAGTGATTATAGATGCTCATCTATTTTACTTTTTGTATGAATTTAAATTTTGACACTTAACTGGAAAATATTATTGTAACACTACTTAATAAAAAAAAATGAAGCTTATCATTTTGCTGAGATTAAGTGAAAATATTTAGGCAACAAGATACTTCAATAATTGAAGACAATTCCTTTTTCTCTCGTCATTTAGACTAGTATTGTTGGTAATTTTACATATATTCAATCGAATTTAACTTGTTTGTACGATCGAATTAACAAAAATCCTGGTGATTTTCTCATGCAAATGAGATTGTAATTTAAATTAAAAGATTTACCAACTTGGGTCTAAGCGTATATGACAAAAAATCATATGCAAAGAGTTCATGCAAAATAAATATAAAATTACACCACATATATCAAACATAATTCCATGCTTGCAAGATCATAAGTACTCATAACTTTTACCTGCAATTCCAACTAATGGTCACCGAACCTAACAAGTAGTCTCAGTAGAAAAGCGGATGATGTTTATCCTAAGAAATTCGAGTTCAATCGCTTTATTTGTAAGGTGTGTGTGCATTGTCAAATAGTTGAGAATATGTATAAACATACAAAAATTCATGCAAAAATATTACAAATTCATCTCAAAATGTAAGTTCCTTTGAGAATAGTATAATCTATATATTAAAAAAGAATAGTATATTATATCAATATAACACTTTGAAACTTGAAACATGTAGTTTTAATTTTTCTTTTTAATTCCAAACTAAATCAAATTAAGAGTCTATATTCCTAAAAATACTCATTTTAAAACTGTAATACTACAAGGAGTTGAAACTTGAAACTAAAAAAGTAATAATCTTTTACATGCATTTTCTTTTAGTATCAAAGCAAACCCATTTTTCAGTATCAAATTCCGAAGTGCAGATTTTAACAAGGAACAAGACCAAAATGAAGTAATGATTAGAGATACAAAAAGGCCCAGAAAGCCGAATACGAAACATGTTTTTTTTTTTTGTCTTTTTTCGATTTATCAAAAAACATGTTAACTCTAATAATGAAATTAAAAAAGAGTGTGTACTCTGTCTCTCATTTATTTAATTCTTAATTATTTAGATACTAGTCGAAAATATTTATCGATTTTAACTAAATTCATAATCGATACATGAAATAATTATTTTGATCCGCTAAACGAATACTAATATAAAATAGGGTAAAATACAAAAATCATGACTCAACTTTTGCCTCTCTCCTATTTTACTCACCCATCTTTAATTTGAGTCAATTTAATGACTCAACTTTTAACATTGGGTATCAATCATCACCCAACCGTTATATTATGGATGCCGTTACTGATGTGGCATTTTTTGCTTATTTGGCCGCCACGTAAGCAAATGCACGTTTTAAAATACCAAACCAAAACGACATAATATTTGCTCGTTTAACCTAAACTCATTTTAATGTGTTTTCTTCTTCAGACAAATCATATTGTTTAGGTTTAAAAAACCAGAGAATTAGAAAAGTTTTCAGAGCGTAAACATGAAATCCTCTGAGTAAATCGTGTGGGTTAATCGTTTTTTCGTTGTGTTTGAAAGGGTTTTCATCATCACAAAATAGTAAGGGTGTTTTACTGTGCAACATTTACAAACGGTTACAAGAAGGTAAGTCTGAATTTACGAAATTATTTGGGTTAAGAAATTGAAAGGGTGAATGGCATTGGATCAAATTTTCGGAAAGCATTTTGAAAATCATTTGGGTTAGGAAATTTAAAGGGTGAATGACATAGTGAGAATTTTCGAAAAGCATTCCGGAAATTATTTGGGTTAGGAAATTGAAAGGGTGAATGGCATTGGATTAAATTGTTGGAGTTTCAGTTTTGTTTTCTTCTCTTTCAACTTAATTTTATAGGGTTTAGGAATTTTGAACCAATTCAGTTTTGTTTTATTTTACTTGTTGAAAGGGTATGACAAGAGTGCTGTTTTTAAATTGTTTCAGTTTCAGTTTACTTGGATTAAATTGATTCTAATATGATACTTTTTTAAATTCAGTTTAGTCATGGAGAAACGTGTGTTGCGTTCGAAGGGGATGACAAGAGTGACATATGGTAAGTTTTATTCACTTGTTTGAGTAGTTTAGGGATGCAACATTGGTGAATTCACTGATCGTTAAAGTGTATGTTTGATGGTTAAAGTGTATGTTTGATGGTTAAAGTGTATTTGAGTAGTTTAGGGATGCAACTGGTTTGAGTCTTATATGCTAGTTTAGGGATGCAACTGGTTTGAGTCTTATATGCTAGTTTAGGGATGCAACTGATTTGAGTCTTATATGCTAGTTTGGGGATGCAACTGGTTTGAGTCTTATATGCTAGTTTAGGGATGCAACTGGTTTGAGTAGTTTAGGGATGCAACTGGTTTGAGTAGTTTAGGTATGACCTTATATGCTAGTTTAAAGTCTGAAAATGGATAAAATAAGTGACTGCCCTTATATGCTAGGTTAAAGTCTGAAAATGGATAAAATAAGTGGATGCCCTTATATGCTATGTCACATCCCAAAAAACTGGTCTAGTAGAAATTAGGTTCGAAATTTTTTATTCGGTTTATTATTATTTTATGGAGTAAGTAAAAATTTATTATTTTTTTTATGTAGTAAGTAAAAATTATTATTATTTAATGGAGTAGATATGGAGTAGTTAAAATTATTATTATTTTATGGAGTAGATATGGAGTAGTTAAAATTATTATTATTTTATTATAAAAAAAGAAAAAAAAAAGAGAAAAAAAAAGAGTAGTTGACGCCAAATTAGTATAAAAGGGGGGGGGGAGATTGATGAAATCCCACGACAATTGAGGAAGAAAAAAAAATTAGTAGGATACGATCCAATGTTTGATTGGTAGTCCGATATTTTCGATATAGTAATATCGAATTTCTGCCGACGACGGGGTAAGCTCAAATCTCTAGTTAGTTTAAGTTTCGGTATCGAGTTTGATTAATATTTTTATATATATTCGATACTGTCTTATTATTTTAATTAATTTTTATCGTAGTACACGAGGTCAATTCAGATCAACTTTCAAGCCCAATAAATAAAAATAAAGCACCGGTCTGTCAAGGTGAGTGTAGATGCATTTGTCTCGGGTGACACGGTGTCATTCCGATATTTTTTTTTATGTTCTGATATGTGAGTATAGTCGTGTCAGGGGTAGGCTCGGTGCCTTCCCGTTGCATTAATTATGAATTTATCTATATCTGGTAGGTACCCTGCATTTTTTGGATATGCTCAAAAATGATTATAATATGCTACATGTATATGAAAATAATATGAAATACTATATGATATGGAGCTACGGCTCATCTTGCTATTTGATATGATATGATCTGAAAATCATGGACTATGTGAAATTATGTGTATTTATGGACGTTGGATACAATTGGCATGCCATAGGAATATTCGAGCTCACCATGTAAGGGAGGACTACGGTCCAGGGCTACGGCCTATATGTGGGAGATAAAAGGATGGAAGTGTAAGGGATATATGGAGCTACGGCTCAGGGCTACGGCTCATTATTGATTCATGATATGGTGTACAGGGAATCCGCGTATCCAATGGTACCAATATAATATGTGTTCGATATGTTATACCATGACATGTTTATGATAAGATATATGATTATATTATGTTATGTTGGTGATATGGATATCTGATCATGTTATGCTTATACTGTTATAGAAGCATGAAAATAAGTTAGATTAAATTTATATTTAATCATGACATTCATATTATTGTCAATTTACTATCATGACTACCTCACTAGGCTATGTAAGCCTAACATACGTGTCTCATGCATTTTCAGGACCCTGATAGATTTCCAACCTTTGATCGTGTGGTGCAGTTGCAAGTCACATCTCTACCTTATATGTATGATATCTTTCATGAACTCCTAGTAAAGTGGCATATGATCCAACTTTTGTATAAATTGTGTTTTGTAATTTAATAATGTGGTTTTATTTTAGTAATCTAGAAAAGTCCTATTAAATAAATGTTAGAACAATAATAATGATAGATACGAATAATTTTCTAATAAAAATGATTAGAAAGGACTCTAAGATTTTTGTAAGTTGTTAGGCTCATTTAAATTTGTAAATAATTTTAGTAAGATAATAAAAAGAAATAGATTTGAATATTTTACAAAATAGTCACTAAATATTGCATCGTCTAATCAGGTTGATAAATGACCTCCGATAGTAATGAGGTTTTACAGGCTAATAACTAGTAAGTTTATTTTCAGTATATTTTCACGAATTTCAGATAAAGACCTTTAATTTGTGAAAATTACAATTTAGTCCCTAAAGTTTGAAAAAGTTTAAAATTGACCCCAATTGAGTAAGTTGTTAATAAGTTGAGTGTTAAGTCTTAAAAGAGATTAACAAAATACGCTAAAATGATTTTTGAACTTTGAATTTATGTCTCCGATCACCGTTATGTTTTTCGGTAGCGCTCTCCGACCCGGTTCTCTACCAGACCGGGAAGGGGGTGTTACATTTGTGGTATCAGAGCCAGAGTTTAGTCGATTCTAGGACTAATCAGGCATTCGTTAACGAGTCTGTGTCTCATATGCCACTTAGGAGTTGATTAAATATGTATTTTGTGACTTGCAACTTACACGATTTAATTCTTATGTGTGTCTAGACCCAAAATGACCGCTCCTACTATTAGGAAAGAAACAAATGAGCCTGATCATGATTCCTCTTCCACTCGAGGGGAAAATGTGAGGCCAGAACCAAGTACCGAACAAGTGGCTCAGAATGATCCACCTCATCTTCCACCTATGTTGTCGGCTCAACAAGACTATTTGATGTCTATGGCCGACATGATAAAACAAGTAGTGGTGTCTCTTCGACAAGAAGCACCTTCCTCATCTGCTGAAGCTGCTCAGCAGATCTCTCGAGCTCCAATAGATAAGCTAAAACGTTATCAAGTTTATACATTTACTGGCCAAGATCTGGATAATCCTGAAATCGCAGAATATTGGCTAGAAAATACTTTGAAAGTAATCAACAAGCAACTAAAGTGCCCCGAGGAGCATAAGTTGGAGTGTGCCTTAGCCTTCATTGCAGATGAAGCACAAAGCTGGTGGCACACTATAACTCTCACTGTACCCAAACATAAAGTAACCTGGGAATTTTTCCTCCAGGAATTTCGTAAAAAGTATATTAGTGAGCATTACCTCGCTGAAAGACGTAAAAAGTTCCTCCATTTGAAGCAAGGAGGAAGGCCAGTGGAGCAGTACATTCATGATTTCTGCAAGTACGCTAGATATGGTACTGATATCATCCACACTGAAAAAGAAAAATGTAGAATGTTCATAGATGGCCTCTGCGATGAATTACGTCCTCTTTTTGTTGCCCTGGAAATCGAGGATTTTCAAATACTGGTGAATCGAGCCATTGCAACTGAAGCTTCTCAAAGAGCCTCGGAAAGAAGGAAGGGAAACCAAACTCGACCTGATAAAAGATTCCGAGAAGATTCTAAACCTCCTCTATCTCAAAAAAGAGGAAGACAGTGGGACCAAAGGTCATCTGCCAATCAACAGCTACCTAACTCTAATTATGTCTCTCAATTTCCATCTGGTGGGACCACTGTTACGCGTACAACCTCAATAAACAGTACAGGAGGCTCTGCCAAAAGTTCTCAGATCCCTCTGTGTAATTTTTGTCAAAAGAGACATTTGGGACAGTGCCATAAACAGTCAGGTTCTTGTTACCTGTGCGGAGAATCTGGTCATTTCATCCGACAATGCCCCCAAAATCCACAAGCCCCTACCTCTATAGCCTCTCATAACGTTCCAGTAAAAGGGAGGGGAGTAAATCAAGCATCGTCTGGTTCTTCCGGAAGGCCCCATAACAATAATGCTCCTTTAGGAAGCCGAAATCCAAAGACTTCAGCCCAGATGTACCACGTTCGAGGCCGCGAACAAGAAGACGACCCTGATGTTGTTGCAGGTATGGTGGAGTTAGGTTCTAAATTTGTTTATGCTTTGATAGATCCAGGCTCCACACATTCCTTTATTAGTGAACCTTTGATTGAAAAATATGCCTTAAAATATGATCATGTTGCTTCCGAAATACTTGTGTCAAACCCATTAGGAGATAGTGTAACAATCCAAAAGATCTGTAGATCTTGTCCCCTAAAAATCCAAGGAATTCCTTTTCCGGCCAATTTGATGGTCTTACCCTTTAATGAGTTCGACCTTATCCTTGGTCTAGATTGGCTAGCTGAACATCAAGCATGGGTAGATTGTTCTAAAAAGAAATTATATCTCCGTGGTCTAGGTAGAGAAAGCATCACCTTGATGAAATCTAAATGTCAGAGTAGTCTTATGTGTGCCTTAGAATCTACGAAGGAACTAAAACCTGAAGATATACTCATAATAAGAGATTTTCCTGACGTATTCCCTGAAGAACTTCCGGGACTACCTCCTATACGTGAAGTTGAGTTTGGGATAGAAGTTCAACCTGGAACTACTCCAATTTCTATCGCTCCATACAGAATGGCTCCAATGGAGTTAAAGGAATTGAAGGCCCAAATCCAAGACCTTGAAAGTAAGGGGTTTATTCGACCGAGTTCCTCACCCTGGGGAGCACCGATTTTATTTGTGAAGAAGAAAGATGGATCGATGCGCTTATGCATCGACTATCGACAACTGAATAAAGTAACAATAAAAAATAAGTACCCGCTTCCTAGAATAGACGACCTATTTGATCAACTAAAGGGTGCTTCTGTCTTTTCTAAGATAGACCTCCGATCTGGTTACTATCAAATGCTCGTGAAAGAACCAGATGTTTCAAAAACAGCCTTTCGAACCAGATATGGTCATTACGAATTCTTGGTGATGCCTTTTGGGCTCACCAATGCTCCTGCAGCCTTTATGGATCTGATGAACCGAATATTTCGACCTTATCTTGATAAATTTGTCGTTGTCTTCATAGACGACATTTTGATCTATTCGAAAGATTCTGTTACTCACGAAGAACATCTTCGGATTGTACTCCAAACCCTCCGTGAAAAACAGCTCTATGCCAAATTTAATAAATGCGAGTTTTGGCTGACCGAAGTATCTTTTCTCGGTCATGTGATATCTTCCGCGGGAATTCAAGTGGACCCAAAGAAGATTCAAGCCATTCTCGAATGGATACCCCCGAAAAACGTGGGAGAAATTCGTAGTTTCCTGGGTCTTGCAGGATACTATCGTAGGTTCGTTAAGGGGTTCTCCTTGATTGCTTCACCCCTAACGAAGCTTCTCCGCAAAGACATTCCTTTCATGTGGACAGTGGACCAACAACGGAGTTTTGACCAGCTTAAACAAATCCTCACCCACGCTCATGTCCTAGTACAACCGGAGCCAGGAAAAGATTTCACAGTATACAGTGATGCATCCCATCAAGGATTGGGCTGTGTCTTGATGCAAGAAGGTAAAGTTATAGCCTATGCCTCACGTCAACTCAAACCGCATGAGCTTAACTATCCAACTCATGACCTTGAGCTAGCAGCGGTTGTGTTCGCACTAAAGATCTGGCGACATTACCTCTATGGTGAAAAGTGTTATCTTTTTACTGACCACAAAAGCCTGAAATACCTTTTGACCCAAAAAGAATTAAACCTTCGTCAGCGTCGTTGGATGGAGCTTTTGAAAGATTATGATTTGGTAATTGATTACCATCCCGGTAAAGCAAATGTGGTGGCGGACGCTCTTAGCCGGAAGCCCACTTCTTCTCTTAGATGTTTAAACGCTCACTTTCGGCTCATGAAGCGTGGCAAGTTATTAGCCGAGCTCAGGGTACAATCGACCATTGTGTCCCTGATTAAAGCACTTCAAGAAGATGATGAGGAGTTGCAACCTATTTTAGCCCGAATCAAGGATGAACCGGACCCTGATTTTGCCATAAATTCTGACGGCTTGTTATGCTTTCGTAATCGTATATGTGTTCCAAACAATGATGATCTTCGGAACCAGATCCTGCGTGAAGCACATGCTAGCCCTTTTTCTATTCACCCCGGAGCTGTTAAGATGTACAAGGATCTAAAAGAGATCTACTGGTGGTCCGGTATGAAAAGTAAAATCACAGATTTTGTAGCAAGGTGTTTGACTTGTCAACGGGTTAAAGCTGAACATAAAGTACCGACAGGACTTCTTCAACCCATTGAGCTGCCACAGTGGAAGTGGGAACGTATCACTATGGACTTTGTAAGCGGATTACCCCCGACTCCAAAGAAAAACAACGCAATCTGGGTCATCGTAGATCGATTTACCAAGTCAGCTCAATTTCTTCCTGTAAGAATGGACTTCAGCTTATCCAAGCTAGCAGAGTTGTATATCAGCGAAGTTATACGCTTGCACGGAGTTCCAACATCAATAATTTCTGATCGAGACCCACGGTTTGCATCTCGATTTTGGAGAACCTTACAGGAGGCATTGGGAACTAGAGTACATCTCAGTACTGCATTCCATCCTCAAACCGATGGCCAATCTGAAAGGGTTATTCAGGTAACCTCGTTATTGTCTTTCTTTAAACATAAGCTAGGTATCCTATATCAATTACGATCTTCCTTGTAGATTCTGGAAGATATGCTCCGAGCCTGCATTATTGATTTTGGGAAAAATTGGGAGAAATCCCTACCCTTAGTGGAATTTTCCTACAACAATAGCTATCAGTCATCTATTCAGATGGCTCCTTTTGAAGCATTGTATGGCAGAAAATGTAGAACTCCTCTGTGTTGGTCCGAACTTGGTGAAAACAAGGTGTTGGGACCACAACTGCTCAGAGAAACAGAAGAGAAAGTTCAAATCATTCACTCTCGATTGAAACAAGCTTTTGATAGGCAGAAAGCTTACGCTGATCTAAAACGAAGAGACATTCAGCATAATGTGGGAGACAAAGTCTTTCTTAAAGTCTCTCCATAGAAGAAAGTATTTCGGTTTGGAAAGAGGGGAAAGCTCAGTCCTCGCTTCATTGGACCTTTTGAAATTACTGAAAGAATTGGCCCAGTAGCTTATCGACTTGCACTTCCTAGCGAGTTCGATAAAATCCACAATGTCTTCCACGTGTCAATGCTCAGAAAGTATAGATCCGATCCATCTCATATCTTAGAGCCGGAAGAATTAGAGTTGAATCCTGATTTGTCTTACGAAGAGGAACCAATTCAGATTCTGGATAGAGAAATCAAAAGACTCAGAAACAAAAATGTTGCATTGGTTAAAGTCTTGTGGAGAAATCACAGGAGGGAAGAGGCAACATGGGAACCTGAGGACACAATAAAAAAGCAATATCCTCATCTGTTCGATTCAGGTAAAAATTCGAGGACGAATTTTCTTAAGGGGGGGTGAGTTGTCACATCCCAAAAAACCGGTCTAGTAGAAATTAGGTTCGAAATTTTTTATTCGGTTTATCATTATTTTATGGAGTAAGTAAAAATTTATTATTTTTTTATGTAGTAAGTAAAAATTATTATTATTTAATGGAGTAGATATGGAGTAGTTAAAATTATTATTATTTTATGGAGTAGATATGGAGTAGTTAAAATTATTATTATTTTATTATAAAAAAAGAAAAAAAAAAGAGAAAAAAAAAGAGTAGTTGACGCCAAATTAGTATAAAAGGGGGGGGGGGAGATTGATGAAATCCCACGGCAATTGAGGAAGAAAAAAAAAATTAGTAGGATACGATCCAATGTTTGATTGGTAGTCCGATATTTTCGATATAGTAATATCGAATTTCTGCCGACGACGGGGTAAGCTCAAATCTCTAGTTAGTTTAAGTTTCGGTATCGAGTTTGATTAATATTTTTATATATATTCGATACTGTCTTATTATTTTAATTAATTTTTATCGTAGTACACGAGGTCAATTCAGATCAACTTTCAAGCCCAATAAATAAAAATAAAGCACCGGTCTGTCAAGGTGAGTGTAGATGCATTTGTCTCGGGTGACACGGTGTCATTCCGATATTTTTTTTTATGTTCTGATATGTGAGTATAGTCGTGTCAGGGGTAGGCTCGGTGCCTTCCCGTTGCATTAATTATGAATTTATCTATATCTGGTAGGTACCCTGCATTTTTTGGATATGCTCAAAAATGATTATAATATGCTACATGTATATGAAAATAATATGAAATACTATATGATATGGAGCTACGGCTCATCTTGCTATTTGATATGATATGATCTGAAAATCATGGACTATGTGAAATTATGTGTATTTATGGACGTTGGATACAATTGGCATGCCATAGGAATATTCGAGCTCACCATGTAAGGGAGGACTACGGTCCAGGGCTACGGCCTATATGTGGGAGATAAAAGGATGGAAGTGTAAGGGATATATGGAGCTACGGCTCAGGGCTACGGCTCATTATTGATTCATGATATGGTGTACAGGGAATCCGCGTATCCAATGGTACCAATATAATATGTGTTCGATATGTTATACCATGACATGTTTATGATAAGATATATGATTATATTATGTTATGTTGGTGATATGGATATCTGATCATGTTATGCTTATACTGTTATAGAAGCATGAAAATAAGTTAGATTAAATTTATATTTAATCATGACATTCATATTATTGTCAATTTACTATCATGACTACCTCACTAGGCTATGTAAGCCTAACATACGTGTCTCATGCATTTTCAGGACCCTGATAGATTTCCAACATTTGATCGTGTGGTGCAGTTGCAAGTCACATCTCTACCTTATATGTATGATATCTTTCATGAACTCCTAGTAAAGTGGCATATGATCCAACTTTTGTATAAATTGTGTTTTGTAATTTAATAATGTGGTTTTATTTTAGTAATCTAGAAAAGTCCTATTAAATAAATGTTAGAACAATAATAATGATAGATACGAATAATTTTCTAATAAAAATGATTAGAAAGGACTCTAAGATTTTTGTAAGTTGTTAGGCTCATTTAAATTTGTAAATAATTTTAGTAAGATAATAAAAAGAAATAGATTTGAATATTTTACAAAATAGTCACTAAATATTGCATCGTCTAATCAGGTTGATAAATGACCTCCGATAGTAATGAGGTTTTACAGGCTAATAACTAGTAAGTTTATTTTCAGTATATTTTCACGAATTTCAGATAAAGACCTTTAATTTGTGAAAATTACAATTTAGTCCCTAAAGTTTGAAAAAGTTTAAAATTGACCCCAATTGAGTAAGTTGTTAATAAGTTGAGTGTTAAGTCTTAAAAGAGATTAACAAAATACGCTAAAATGATTTTTGAACTTTGAATTTATGTCTCCGATCACCGTTATGTTTTTCGGTAGCGCTCTCCGACCCGGTTCTCTACCAGACCGGGAAGGGGGTGTTACATGCTAGTTTAGGTATGGCCATTTAAGGTATGTTTAATGCTTAAAGGTAAGGTTTGTCTACTTGTGTGCTGGAATTGATTTAAAAAGGAATTCTGTGCTGGTGGGGACCATGGTATAGTTGTCTGCTGGAATTGTTTTAAAAAGGTTTTTTAATCAATTTGTGTGCTGGTGGGGGACCATGGTGGATAAAAGAATGTATACTTGTGTGCTAGTGGGAGACCATGGTTAATTAAAAAATGTCTACTTGTGTGCTTTGAATTAAAAAATGTCTACTTGTGTGCTAGTGGGGGACCATGGTGAATTGCTTATAGATGTTGATAATTGTTCTAGTTTGGGCTAGGATCTTGGTTAAGAAACATGAAGAAAAACATAAAGACTAGTAAATTTTGGTTTATCCTCTTTAAGCTTTAACACTACTAGGAGTTGAATCAACCCTTGATTTTTTTACCTTTCATTTATCCTCTTTAAGCTTTATATTTAGAAAATTCAGATGTTCAACTGTAGTGATTTGTTGACTTGATGTGGCTTACTCATTCAAGGATTAAATGTGGCTTTATCATTCAAGGATTAAAATTCAGACTAGTAAATTATGGACATATACCATGTATCTTGTCATGAATTATAAGTTGTTGACTTGATGTTTTAATTTTTGAGTCTGCAGATTTGTTATTATTATTCTTTGACTAAGTGAAATTATTACAATATTTTACAGGAATTGATTCAGAGTATTGCACAATTGTTTTTCATCATGGTGGTTTTATTTTAAACAATCAGAAAATCATGTATACTGGTAAAGAGATTAGTTTCTTTGATATGTGTCACATTGATAGTATGTCCATGCTAGAAATAGATGACATGATTAGGGAGTTAGGATATTCTACCCAACATGATATTTATTGGCAAAAATCAGGGGGTGTCTTAAAAGTTAGTCCACTGAAAAATGACAGTGATGTGCTAAGTATGTTAGCTGCTTTACCTAGGCAGAAATATGTACATGTGTACCTAGAAGAAATAGTGGAACCGCTTACTAATAGCAATGTTGGGACTACAACTGTTGGGACTGATGAGAATGCTACGAATGATGAAGTATGTAGTGATAATAGGTCTAATGGGTCTACTGATAATAGCAGTAGTGAGGATGCTGATTATGTAGCTTGTAGTGATCATGATTCTGATAGTCCTTTAGAAGACAGTGAGAATAATTTGGCTGATAGTGGTGATGAAGTATGTGATGTGCATGTGGGTGTTGGGAGGGATATACCAGGTTTTAGTGCAGCTGTAAGGGTTGAGAATGAAGATGTATGTAGTGAAACTGACAGTGAGGGTGCAGACTCATTGCACAGTGCAAGTGATAGTGAAACTGATGGTAAGGGAAGAAAATATCCTAAATTTAATAGTGAGACAGACTTGAAGAACCCTCAGTTTAAAAAAGGAATGATGTTCTCTCACCAGAGTGTGCTTAAAGCTGCTGTGAAGCAATATGCTGTATTGAATAGATATAATGTGAGGCTAAAGACCAATGATTCCAGAAGACTTCAAGTTGTTTGCAAGGATGGTTGCCCTTGGATGATCTGGGCATCAAGATTGAATCCAAAAATAGTGAAAGAAAGTAGTTGGCAAATTAAAACATACATAGGGCAGCATACTTGCATTAGGGATACTGTGAATGCAAATTGTACTTCTACATGGTTGGCAAAAACATACATGGAAAAATGGAGGGTTGATCCCACCTATTCTAGTGGCTCTCTTCAAAAGGATGTGGAAAATGATCACATTTTGCATGTGCCATTAACAAAATGCTGTAGAGCAAAGAAATTAGCTCTGAAAAAGCTTCATGGGGATGATGAAGAACAATATACAAGGATATATGACTATCTTGGTGAGTTGAGAGGAACAAACCCTGGGACAACCACTATATGTCGTTTAGATAATAGGGTTTTTGAGAGAATGTACGTTTGTCTACAAGCTTGCAAAGATGGCTTTAAGGCTGGATGTAGACCAATCATTTGTGTTGATGGGTGTTTTCTCAAAGGCCATTATCAAGGATATTTGTTGGCAGCAATTGGGATAGATGGAAATGATTGTATCTATCCCTTGGCATATGCTGTTGTTGAATCTGAAAATACATCATCTTGGTCTTGGTTTTTTCAAATTTTAGAAGAAGATTTGGAAATAAACAACTCCCATCACTATACCTTCATGTCTGACAAACAGAAGGTAATGAACAAATTTCTTTAATTGTTTACTTATAACTTTTACTATTAATTGTTTACTATTAATTATTTCTTTATTGTCTTGCAGGGTCTAATTCAATCCATTTCAGAGTTGTTTCCGAATGCTGAGCGTAGAGGTTGTGTTAGACACTTGTATTCGAACTTCAAGAACAAAAAAGGCTTCACTGGCAAAGCATTAAAGGATGCCCTCTGGAAGGCTGCAAGGGCCACATACATGAAGGAATTCACTGATGCTATGCATGAAATGAAAGCAATTTCAGAAGATGCATTTGACTGGATGCAGGACAAAGATCCTAGGCTATGGTCCAAGTCACATTTTGAAACACATTCAAAATCTGACTTGCTCCTCAACAATTTGTGTGAAAGCTTTAACAAGGTAAACTTCAAAATCAGTTCTAAATTTATTATATCTAAACTATGTTGTCATTTGCTATTTATTGGTAATTTTCTTATTTCTATTTTACTTTTGTAAAGATGATACTAGAGGCGAGGGATAAACCAATTTTGACATTAATGGAGATGGTCAGATGCAAGATAATGAACAGATTTGCTAAAAAGGCTGAGGATGCTCAAAAGATTGTTGGGACTCTTTGTCCAAAGATTCAAAAGAAGGTTGACAAACTTATTGTGCAATCAGTAAGGTCAGTATTGAATTTGAACTATGCTACTGTTTTTCAATTTAATTTTCCACTTTGCTACTGTCTTTCCAATGTATATGGATTTGAACTCATATGTGTATATTGCAGATGCTGGCCTAGGAATGCTGGGGGAAACAGATATGAGGTCCCTGCTGGACATGATGATCAACACATTGTAGACTTGGGAGCACATTCATGTAGCTGCAGAAAGTGGGATCTGACTGGTATCCCTTGTATACATGCCACAGCAACTATTTTAATGAGAGGTGAAAGACCTGAAGCTTATGTCAACAACTGCTACAAGAAGGAAACTCAGCTTCAGATTTATTCTCACATGGTCAAACCATTAAGAGGACCAAAACAGTGGGCACACCATGTAACAAATGAGCCCATCTTGCCACCTATTATTCGAAGACCAGTTGGACGACCTCAAAGGAGTAGAAGAAAGGAGGCAGATGAAATTTTAACTTCTACTGGAAGAATTTCGAAGAAGGGACTTGTTCGAATGACTTGTTCAAAATGTGGCAATGCAGGACACAACAAAAGATCTTGCAGGGGACAAGTTGGTGGCAACAACCCCTTGTCTTCTAATAACAATGTGAGAAAACCTAGAAGAAATGGTCCAAAGGCTTCAATTCCCAATGTCTCTCAGCAAACATCAAGTTCAAATGCAGCAGGTCCACCTATGAGTTCATCCACTGTCCAATTTATGAATTCATCCACTGCATATGTTCCACCAATACAGAGGCCTAAACTTGCTGTAAGTTTAGACATATTTTAATTTGTTGTTCTTTACAATCTATATTTTATACAATAAACTGACTGTACATGTTTTATTTGTATTTATTTTAGGTTAAAAGAGCACCAACTTCAAATGCAACTGGTCTAAGCAGTCAAGGCTCAGTCACCACTGTCAGATGGATGCCTTCTCAAAGCACTCAAGGCTCAGTCCAGAATCAATCACAAGAAGACCCTGCTTCAAAAAGGCCTAGATGGAGATGAATTTCAGAATACAACTTTTTTTGTTAATGGAGATGAATTTCATGATTTAATGTTGCTTTAGGTCACTAGTGAATGGCAACATTTTTTGTGTAGGGTTTAGGGTGATATTTTGTTACACAATTGTGATCACTAATGGTGATATTTTGTTCATGCTTCAAACACTGTTCTTGTGATCATCTTTGGGAGTTCTGATTAGCTCTGCCTTTGTATATTTTGTTAATGCTTCAAACACTGTTGTTCTTTACAATCTATATTTAATGTTGCTTTTTTACTTCTATTTCAAATGTTGTTTGTGCATATGGAGTTCTGATTAGTCATGCCTTTGTATATTTTTAGTTCTTTGCAAGTGTTTGTCTATACTTGTACAACATAATTTGACATCAAGTAGCATGTTCATATTTTTAGTTCTTTGCAAATGAATTGTTTTGTTGGTATTAAGCCAACTCAAACTTAAACTCAGAATACCATAAACACCATAAACACCAATTCAAACTTAAACTCTCACCTCACAAATTCAAACTTAAACTCTCACCTCACACTAACAAATTATTAATTCATTAAGCACACAGAAAAAACACTAGCAATCCAAACTTAAACTCTCACCTCACACTAACAAATGCAACTCTGCCCTAAAGCTACCAAAATATTTTCACATTCATAGCCATCAATTCATTCTTTTTAATCAACTCTGCCCTAAAGAAGAAGAAATTCATACTCAAAACATAAACACCAATTTTACATAAACTAGTTAATTCACAAGAATCAGGAGATAAGAAGAAATTTATCTAATTAAAGAACTGTCAATTTACCAATTCTACATATCACCAATTCACAAAATACACAAATTCATAATAGTTTCCCTAATCTTTCGAAATACCAATTCCATCAACAAAATACAAATTCTACATATCACAAATTCACCAATTCGCCAATTCCATCAACATATCACCAATCCTACATTCGAAATACCCATTCTTCCTAAGAAATACTTTCCCTAATCTTCCTTCATTTGATACCCATAAAAAACGCAGTCAAAACAATAGAACATATGACTGCACAAAACCAAACAAATCTTTCATTTCTTCTCTCCCTGTCCTTCGCTTTGATTTTGTTTAGCAGACCAATAAGAAGAACCTTTGCACGAGAATCCAATGGAGGATCGTACCATTCAAAAAAATGACAATCCTTGTAAAATCGGTTACCGTAATTCGAACACCCATAAAATCGTTGACCTGGGTTGTTGTTCGTCCATGCAGTCTTCAATACTGCTTCCTTGCCACACCAGCAACAAATAGGGATGTCGTTCCCCCCATCCCCTATAACCTCTCGTTTCAACCTTCTCATTCCTCTGTGATCTCAACCCAGCAAATACTACTCAAAAATTCAATTCAGAACGCAAGCAAAGAAATTAGGGATTCATTTGAGTAAAGGGGATTTTTTATAACGGTTATATTTTGGGTTAAACGAGCAAATATTATGTCGTTTTGGTTTGGTATTTTAAAACGTGCATTTGCTTACGTGGCGGCCAAATAAGCAAAAAATGCCACATCAGTAACGGCATCCATAATATAACGGCTGGGTGATGATTGATACCCAATGTTAAAAGTTGAGTCATTAAATTGACTCAAATTAAAGATGGGTGAGTAAAATAGGAGAGAGGCAAAAGTTGAGTCATGATTTTTGTATTTTACCCTATAAAATAAAAGAAAGAGATAAAAAGCATTAATGGACCCATTTAAAGTTGGGTCTAAGTTAGGTTACCCACTTAATCAAAACCTTTTCTTCTACTGTTAACCCTTATCGGCGTCATGCACAAGCCTATTTTCAAATTTCACCCATTTGTGTCGGCTCCTACTTTTTCCGAATTAAATTAAATTTTGATTGGCTCAAAAGCTATGTGGTTCCTAAATAATTAAAAGAATTTATATCGTTATAAGAGAAATTATATCATAGACCCGGCTTGTCATGTCATCTATGGTCTCAATCAATAAAAAAGCATCCATTTCATTAATTTTTTTCATGTCATATTTTTATCGAGTGAATCTTCACTCAGATTTACTGTAAATTAAATTAAAAACAGTTTTTTTACCAATTATAGATTCACTTGGTAAAAAGATGATACGAAAAAAATTAGTGAAATTGATATTTTTTATTGGTTGAGACCATAAATGACGTGGCGAATCGGGCCTATAATATAATTTCTCATCACTATAATTAGAACTCAATTAGAATCTCTACCCCAACATGATTCAATAGGAGTGTCAAGCTCAACGAATAACCATATTCTTTTTTTTAATAGAAGCCGCTAATTTTATTAAACGAGAATATACCTAAAATTACAATAACAGTTTACAATTATTATAATTTAGACATTTTCTTAAAACTAATCACTTTAGATCATACAAGGACCATGCATGAAAAAGGTTAAAAATTCATCCAAAAGACTCGATCGAAAAATAGACACGAACAAATCTGACTGCATCGGCAAACGAAACACAAAAGGGGATTAAGCTATTGAAAGACCACCGAGAACCGCAAATCAGAACCGAGCGTCGTGAGAAACTATCCACGAATGCAAACCGCGTATTCAAATTCAATTCGAGAGTTCAGAGTAGGAAAGATCGCCATGATTGTGCTATATTTCATAATTTCGTAATTGTGCTATATTTTAAAGTGTTATTATATGAAAAATATTTAGATACATATACGGCATAAATTTTAGTTTACATAAATAAATTAAGTTTAAAGTTTTAATGCTTTATTTATGGTTTTAGATTTAAGGGTTTGGTGTTTGGTTTAGAATTTAAAATTTAAAATTTAAAATTTAAAATTTTATGGTTTAGAGTTTTAAGTTTTATGATAAGCCTAAAATAGACAAATTATATAATATGAATTTTACACAGAACATTATAAAACAATTACTCTTATATTATTATCTTGTGAAAAATAAAGACGTGTTTGATATAATAAAAATGTTACTCATTTTTTAGAATTTAATTGGTTGAAAAGTGAATAATACTTTAGAATGTAACATTTTCTTGTTAATATAAAGTTAAAAACTACTTTATATGTTTGATTATTAAAAATCATTTGAAATAAGTTATTACACGTGTATAAAAAATTATTCTTATATTATTATCTTGTGAAAAATAAAGACGTGTTTGATATAATAAAATGTTACTCATTTTTATAAATACGTTATTACATTAAGATAATGTAAAAAAAAACTTCTAGTTGTTGATATAAGAAATAAACATTTGAAATTTTTATACTCGATTATTAAAAATCACTTTTGATATCTATTTGAACAAAAAAAATACAATTGTTGTGATTTCCTTTACGACTATGAAACTATGCATTATCATTTTCTAAACATACTAGTATATATTTATTCTCTATAAGGGTTAATATATTTAGAAAATATACATATATAGTATATAAAATTTACAACATTTTTATTGCAATCTAAATCATAAATTAAATGATTTTAAAATACCAAATAAAATCTAAGAGAACCAACAAGGGTTGGGTGCATTGGTAAGGCACATTGCACTCCCAAGGAGAGGACGTGAGTTTGAACCTTGGAGACGACATTGTTGGGAGGGGCAGCCACGCACCCCGAACATGGACCGTAAGACGGACATGCATATAATCAAAAAAAAAATCTAAGAGACTATTTCTCTTTGAAATGAAAAAAGAGACTTTCAATTAAGGGTGAGTATTTGATTGAATTAATTTTTTTAATTAGTCGAGTTGACGAGTCATAATCTGTCACTATAATCTAATTTGATTTTTAATAAAGACGAGTGAAATAAAAATCAAGTCAAATAAATTTATTCAAGTTAAATGAAAAAATATGTTTGATTAAAATATTATCAACAATATGTCTAAATTCCAAATTAGAACTCATAAATTTAACCAATATATTTTTAAAACTATTCTAAAGCAAATAAGAATAAAAATAAAATATACCTTATAATTACCTTAAGGCTATTAAAAAAAGATCGTTTAGATTTTGTAAATTATTTGTTTAAAGCCTCAAATGTATCATTTTGGATAATTTTAAATTTTTATTATTTCAATATTTTGAATTATATATATATATTATTGTTGTAAAATACTTGAATTTTTTATTTTTTGAATAATTATTTTTCAAGATTTTTTATAATTTTATAGAGATAGATCGGTAATTCAGTATACATATTTTGAAACTATCATGGACCCGAATGATAAGTATATAAATTTATAATTTCACTTAACACGAATAAATTTTTTTAAAATTCAAACAATTTTAAATTTAATTTTTTTAATCAAATAGATTTTTACTCATTTCTATTTTTTTCTCTAATAAAACTAAAAAACATGCATGTGAATTAGATAACTAAGAAATTATGGTGTCCCATTCCCAACTTTTTCCACATTAAAACCACGTGTCAAAATATCAATAAGAAATCCATTTTTATTAATTTATATCAACTATAAATCATTTTAACTTGTTTTATTTATCTTATAACTATATATAGACCCTTTTTTCTAATAAACTTTATTTCGTTGCACATGTCATGCATAGCATCAGTGGCGGATCCACATGATACATTAGGTGGGCCTGTGCCCACTTTAAATTTTTTAAAACTTACATATTTGACTTTAATTTTTATAATTTTTATAAATTAGTCCTTAAATTTTATGATTTGTGCTCACACTAAAATTTTGAGATTTTTATTACTTGTACTCATCTTAAAAAATGTTTTGATTCGTGTCCACCCTCAAAAAAATTCTGAATCCGCCACTGCATACCATGGCATGGACTATAATGATGCGACCAAATCCACGGCATTTCAAGGTTTCCTTCACAACTCTTGTGTTTATTATTCTCTTTCATTTTTAATATATTTTTTAAGAATTTATAAGTATATATAAAAAAAAGTATGGCTACAATAACACAATGGTAAAATAACTATAACCAGAACAAATTTTTTTTTGCCCCTTTCGTTATTTTTTTAGGGTAAACTACACAGATGGCCACTGAACTATGAGTTTAGTGTCAAAATGACCACTATATTATTTTTTGCCGCAAATGCACCACATAACTATTTAAATGGTTCTACTTTAGCCACAAGCCGTTTAAAAAAATGAAAAAGTTGACGGAACTGTTAAAAAATTGGTATAATTACGCATTTAGTCCTTTATATTTATACAATATATCAATTTAGTCCTAATTTTAATCTATTTTTATTAGAATTAAAATTAGGACTAAATTGATATATTGTATAAATATAGAGGACCAAATGTGTAATTATACCAATTTTTTAACAGTTTCGTCAACTTTTTCGTTTTTTAACGGCGTGTGGCTAAAATGGAACCATTTAAATAGTTGTGTGGTGCATTTGCGGCAAAAAATAATATAGTGATCATTTTGACACCAAACCCATAGTTCAGTGGTCATCTATGTAGTTTACCCTTCTTTTTATGTTCTAACAATAAAAAAATAAATTTTAAATTATAATCTTACATTCTAAACTTTATACTCTAAAACACCTTACCCTTAATTTCATAAATCCTACACCTTAATTTTAACCTTAAACCTTAATTTTAAATCTCAAATTTAATTTTGTAATGTAAAAGCATAAATAAAAACACCAAAAAAATTAGATGATTTTTATTCCTAAAATCAGAACTAACCCAAAAAAGCACATCGGGTTGACAATCTTGGTGTTTTCATACCTAAACTAAAATAAATTTGGATAACTGTACACATATAGTTCATAAAAAATATTAGAAAAATTCAATTTATCATGAAAAACCTTATAACTTCTGTAAGGATTTAATTATAATTTTACTATTTTAGAATGTCAAAATATAATTTATCATGTAACTTATATATTTTTTTATTCTTAGAGAGACTTGTATTTAATTTAACCATTTTAAATTGCGTTATATCAATCAAGAAGACTTCAAAGAAAACCCATGCATCATTTACACAATAAATACTTCAACTCAATATCTCGGAATTCGGAGAACTTTAACTTTACATTAAGCCAATATATCATCAGCATTATTCCACTCTATAAAAATTAGAGTAAAATTTTGATGTATATGTCGTGTAAAATTTATTTTTACATAAGTCATCATATTTACTATATAAAACTTAAATCTTAAATATTTAGTTTTGGTCATAAAAAAGCTAAACACTAAATTTTAATCTGCACCATAACATTAAATTTTAAACCCTAAAAAGCTTTTAACCTTTAAAACTAAAAAAATTGTGTAAATTAAAGTTTACAAAGTCTTTGTATTAAAGTTTTTTTTTTCTAAAAAATAATATATCACGTAATCCTAACGTATGGATAAAGCTGGGTATTATTTAAGACTTGTAACTTAGCTTAAGTCTTGGGGCAAAAATCAAAATCATTATGGTTCTCCACATTTGACTATACAAGCACAAATAATTCGCAGTAGGCAAACTTTTCTTTCGCCTCCTCCACCGTTATTTTATATATTTTTCAAAGTTAAATAAAAAAATACAATGAACATGACATGTAATTTATTTTTAAAATTTATGTTTGAGAATATATATTAGAGTGTTAACTCTTTTATATAATTATTGAAATAATCTAACAAATGGAGTAAACTCTTGAATAAGGGTAAACTACATAAATAGTCCCCCGACTATGCTTCAATTATCTTTTGCATCCCCCGACTATCAGAAGTTACAAACTGGTCCCCTGACTTAAAAAAAATAACAAATTGATCCAGTGCCGTTAAAAATTTAACGGCGGGTGACGTGGCAGTTAACAAAAATTGGCATAATAACACATTTAGTCCTCAACTTTTACACTTTGTTTAACTTTGCCCTAATTCTAAAAAAATGACCCTTAACATTTCAAAATTCTATCAATTTAATCCATTTTTTCTCTCCACACAATCCTAAACAAGAACGGTCTTCTTTCTAAAACAAAAATCAAATTTTAATTGCTCCTCTTTCTATATTTTGTCAAAAGAAATATATACGATTTCATCGAAATCCTGCAACACAAAGTATTGGGAAACACTGCTGGTGCCATGGCGTCTTTCGATTTCATCGTCGAAAGAAATATATACGATTTCGAGTCGGAAAAACTCAACTGTCCGACATTTCCCATCTCATTCTTCCTTTTTTCCTGGTTTTTCTTCACCAGTTGCATGTATGAAAATAGGTTTTTTAGCATATAGAAATGTAACATTAAAGACTTTGTGTTTAGCTATCATATAATAGGCCATGCATGTTTCATGGAACATGCATTCCTCGTACCAGACCAAACCAATATATATACACACGTGTGTATGTGAAATTTTTAATGTGTGTGGTTAATTTTTTGTGCAGGGAATGATAGTAGTGTGGGATTAAACAAGAACGAGAGGTGTAACACCCGTGTTTCGGGCCTAGGAGTTAACCGGGTTTATAATTCGAGTCAATGAAACTTAATTTAATCAAATTCAACTTAAATAGTGACCTAATTGAGCTTTAGTAAAAAGAGGATGACTAATATTGTAATTTACCCAAATTATTTGAAAAAGGATGACAACTTTCCATATTGTCATCTTTTTCTCCCCTTTTCCTTCATAACCCACGTGAAACTCCCCCTCCCCTCTTTCAAAACCTCTCAAATATCAAGTTACTATTCCATTCATTTTCTTCTTCAATCCAAGGTGTTTTACAAAGGTAATTGTGTTTTCTAAATCTCCTCTTTATCCCCTATCCAACCATTGTCTTAGATTTCAAAAATATGGAGTTTTGAAAATTAGGGTTTATACTAAAGTTTGGATTTTTAAGGTGTTCTTCAAATTGTTTTGATAAATTGTGTTGGGGTTTTGTTTAAGCATAATGAAATACACAATATATATTAAATTGGTTGATTTTGGATGAAAATTCGTAGTGGGTCCTTAGGGCAAATTTTAAAGTATTAAAACTTGGGTTTTTGGTGGGTTTTATGTTGGAATTGAAGGGCTGATGGTCTACCTATGTTAGGAGGGTGATTTGGGATGTTTTGGAAGTCATTTGGGTGTTTGGAAATTGAGATTTCAGCAAGGGATTTGGGAAGCACGAAAATTGGGTTTTGGGAGATTATGTGGTTTGGGAATTTGTGGAATTTGGTTTATGTTTGTGAAGCAAGTTGATGGTTGAGTTTAGCATTGAGTTGAGAAGTAATGTATATGTTTTGTTTGGCTAGAAACAAGAGGAAGCGTTGAAGAGGCTTTGGGACCGAATCCGGGTTCGTAGGAGGATTGGTTCGAATTGCTAAGGAAGGGCGGTGAGTGGTCTTAACTTGTTTTAAAGTTTGGTTCGAGCATGAGTAGTGTGTGTGTGTAAAGTGTGCTTGGTAGGCCACTTCCTTATAATCCAAGTAGTTAATTTAGTCTTGTTTTCCTTAAATGCCAATGTGCTTAATGACTATGCTCTTGTACTTGTGATTATATGGTGCATGTATATATATATCATGATGTGGATATAGGTGATGAGCATGAGTGTGATTGATGATATGTGATTGATGATGATAATTGGCACTAAAATAATTACCGGTTGTAAATGATCGATCATTAGGATAGTGTGCACACAAATTGAGTCAAAACGTACGTGGCCTTGATGTCGTTAAGTCATCAAGGAGGAGTACGGTGATGTAACATTCCACCGGAAGCTTTTATTTATTTCTACGGGATGATGAGTGGAATCCCATCCGTAGGGCATGTGGCGATGAGTGGAATCCCGCACATGCAAGGGCCGGTGATGAGTGAAATCCCACCGAGGTAAAGTGTTGTTGAGGTCTAAATCCGCACAATCGGGGTAATTAAAGTGGCCAATTAAACTTGTTTATGTATTGTGATATATGATGGTGATATGTGATTGTGGTATATGATGTTTTTGCATGATGTGGATGTTGATGTTTAAACATGTTAGGATTGAGAGACCATACATGTCACTTGAAAGACTAGCTAGGTCTACTTGATTTTATGTCTATGCTTGATGTATGTAAGACTAGGATTAACATGCTTGAACCCTGCATTGTTGATGTTTTTCGTTTTAGAGCACCCTCACTAAGCTTATAGCTTACGCTCTCTATGTTCAACAATGCAGATCATTAGCGTGGTGTTAACTCGAGGCAAGGCAAGGCAAGAAGGGCTTTCCAAGTTGTTGCTCAAGTATGGTTAATTTTGTAGTAGTTAAGCAATGTGGCAATAGGGTGTGTTTGTATGAGCCTTGTATGACTCCTTCAATATGATGTTGTTTTGGATTGATCATGGTTTGTAAGTATGTTATACTTTGATGAATGTTGGTGTGTATGATGGCATGCCTTAGGATGTTTTAGGTTGCCTTATGCTGAGTGCAAACCTCTTTTGTTTGACTTGTGGCTTTATGGCCATTTGAGCCTTTGAGTATGCATATTATGGCCTAAATTGCTCTCTCATTAGAATGTTATGTATGAATGCCTTAATTCATGTATGGTTGATTCCTTTGGCTTAAATATGTGTGCTTGCATGTTGGTATAGGCTTAGGTGAGTCGAGAAATGCATTTAGAGTCGTTTTGGGGTCGTTTAGGTTGAATTTGAGGAATTGCAGTGCAGGGGGTATCGATACCCCTAGCTAGGGTATCGATACTCTCTTGCCCAAAGGCCTCAGATTTTGCTTGGGGTATCGATACCCTAAGGGTATCGATACCCTCCAAAGTTACTGGAATTTGGAATTCTGAGTGAGAGTAGAGCGTATCGATACGGGGTTCCCGAGTATCGATACGGATCTATTCTATTGACCAAGGAAGGTTGACCGAGGAAGAGGGTATCGATACCCCTGGTAAGGGTATCGGTACGGTCTTCTCGTGTTGACTTCTTGGGTTGACCTAGAAAGGGGGTATCGATACCCCTGTCAAGGGTATCGATACTGCCTGCCTTATAAGCTTAAAATTGACTGTTTATGCATGGTCGTGACTCGAATGTGTTTTTCCTTTGAATGTTTTCCGCTGTTGTGAATCACATAGGACTTAATATTCGTCTAGGCAAGATTAATATAAAAAGAAAAAAATAGGGTTGCTAACTGAGGGGGAATCCTTTGGGTTTCGCTTCGGTTTTCCCCGTGTGGCTCACTCGGACCGGTCATCTGGCCAGACCGGGACGAGGGGGTTACATTTGTTGGTATCAGAGCCTGAGGTTACCGAGACCTCGGGCAGGTAAGTGAGGTTAGCTTAATGTGTTAAATGCTTATGTTGTTCGATGCATGTTTTGCCATGAACCCTAGATGCTTGCTTGATCGTGTGCTGTTCTGAATGCATGAACTGTTGTGTCTAGTGTAGAGTGTGTGCCCATTGCTGCTATTACTTAATTTAAAAAGATTTTTGGAAAGAGGAATACTTGAGCACTATTGGACCCTTGCTTTGGCTAACGTAATCCTATTTGTTTGTTGTTGTAGTTTAAACCTTGCTAGCTAAAGCATGAGACCACGTGGGAGGCCTAGGATGGTTCGACCGGAACCACGGGCAGAGGCTCCAGGAGTAGAGCCAGTAGTTAGGGTTGAGGCTCAAGTGGGAGAGCTTGTGGTTGGAGTTGGAGCTCCTCCACCACCTCCACCACCACCTCCTCCACCGGGAGCGGGAGGTGAGGCCGGGGCCGAAGGAGAGGGACCACAAGGTGGCCAAGGTGGCCAAAGACCGGCCGGGATAGACTTAGCTCCGTTGGTTCAAGCGATAGCCGGGGCATTTCAGGCTGCTGTAGCTGGAGGTCAGGCAGCACACCATCAGGGTGAGGGCACTGGTTTACCTTTAGAGAGACTTCGGGGCCTTGGGGCCGAAGAGTTTAGAGGTGCTACTCCGGAGAGGTCAGAGTTATGGTTTGAGAAGACGGTCCGCATTCTTGCTCAGATGGGATGTACTGGTGAGCGCAAGTTGGGATGTGTTGAGTCTCTACTTCAGGGTGATGCCTATACCTGGTGGGTCACCGTTACTTCGGGGATGTATGAGGCCGAGATCACATGGGAGTTCTTTGAGACAGCATTCCGGAAGAAGTATCTGGGTCCGCGATACCTCGATGAGAGGAAGAGAGAGTTTATGGCATTGCTTCAGGGGAGTATGTCAGTGACCGATTATGAGATCCGATTTGTGAGACTGAGTCAGTATGCACCCGAGCTTGTACCTACTGAGGTGGAGCGTTGTATCCGCTTCCGTTATGGGCTTGGATGTGTTTTAATGCAGGGTGATAATGTGATAGCTTATGCTTCACGCCAACTGAAATCTCATGAATTGAACTATCCAACGCATGATCTCGAACTTGCTGCAATCGTGTTTGCTCTCAAAATATGGAGACACTACTTGTACGGTGAGAAATGTTATCTGTTCACCGATCACAAGAGCCTAAAGTATCTCCTAACTCAGAAAGATCTGAATTTGAGACAACGCAGATGGATGGAGTTATTGAAAGACTATGATTTAGTCATTGACTATCATCCAGGAAAAGCCAATGTGGTTGCAGATGCCTTAAGTCGTAAATCGACATTGGCTCCAACTGCTATCAATGCTCATCTTCGAGTATATCAGAAGCAAGGATTTCTGTCCGAACTTCAAATTCAATCCAGACTAATCTCAAGGATTAAAAATCTTCAGAAAGCTGATCAAGAACTTCAGGATCTCATTTCCAAACTGGATACAAAATCTGGTGAAGGATTCCGTATTCATACAAACGGTCTCCTTTATTTCAAAGATAAAATCTGTGTTCCAAATGATGAAAGTTTGAAAAGAGATCTTCTGGAAGAAGCACACCAGAGTTCTTTCTCGGTCCACCCTGGATCGGTTAAGATGTATAAAGATCTTAAATCTCTGTATTGGTGGTCTGGTATGAAAGCGGCTATCAATGATTTCGTATCCAAATGTCTAAACTGTCAGAAAGTCAAAGCTGAACATAGAGTTCCCACCGGACTACTCCAACCACTTGTACTGCCACAGTGGAAATGGGAACGAATTACTATGGATTTCGTGACTGGTCTTCCTTGTTCTCCCAGAAAATATGATGCTATCTGGGTGATTGTTGATCGATTCACCAAATCGGCACATTTCATTCCTATTCGTATCAATTACAGTTTGGAGACTTTGGTCAATCTGTATATTCAGGAAATAATCCGGCTACATGGAATTCCTATCTCCATTGTCTCTGATCGCGATCCAAGATTTACTTCCAGATTTTGGAAAACATTACAGAGAGCTATGGGAACGAAATTGAATCTAAGCACAGCTTTCCATCCGCAAACTGATGGTCAGTCTGAACGAGTAATTCAGATTCTCGAAGACATGCTTAGAGCTTGCATAATTGACTTTGGGAAGAATTGGGAGAAATCCCTACCCTTAGTTGAATTTGCCTACAACAATAGCTATCAGTCGTCTATTCAGATGGCTCCTTTTGAAGCATTGTATGGCAGAAAATGCAGAACACCTCTGTGTTGGTCCGAACTTGGTGAAAATAAGGTTTTGGGACCACAACTGCTCAGAGAAACAGAATAGAAAGTTCAAATCATCCATTCTCGTTTAAAACAAGCCTTCGATAGACAAAAAGCATATGCTGATCTGAAACGAAGAGATATTCAGCATAATGTGGGAGACAAAGTTTTTCTCAAGGTCTCTCCATGGAAGAAAGTATTTCGGTTCGGAAAGAGAGGAAAGCTTAGTCCTCGCTTTATTGGACCTTTTGAAATCACTGAAAGAATTGGCCCAGTGGCTTATCGACTTGCACTCCCTAGTGAGTTCGATAAAATCCACAATGTCTTCCATGTGTCAATGCTCAGAAGGTATAGATCCGATCCTTCTCACATCTTAGAGCCGGAAGAAGTAGAACTGAATCCTGATTTGTCCTATGAAGAGGAACCAGTTCAGATTTTGGATAGGGAAATTAAAAGACTTCGGAACAAAAATGTTGCACTTGTTAAAGTCTTGTGGAGAAATCACAAGATGGAAGAGGCAACATGGGAACCTGAGGAAACGATGCGAAACCAATATCCTCAATTGTTCGATTCAGGTAAGAATTCGGGGACGAATTCTTTCTTTAAGGGGGGGGAGAAATGTAACATCCCAAAAATTAGCCTAGAAGATTAGAGGTCAAATTAAATGATGAAGTGAATAATTAGATTGATTTTTCCAAACTTTCGAATTTAAAATTTGGTTCATTAATGACCAAACTGAATAAGTTGGAAAAGTTGAGGATTTGCATGCTAAAATGGAAATACATGTATTTACATTATTAATAGGATGAAATTATTGTATAATTATAGAATATATATGATTTATTAATACTAAGTGGTGTTATAAAAATAGGTATAAAAAAATGAGTAATAAGTGTGATTTGACATAAAGTCATCCCAATTGATTTTTGTCCCCCATTTTCTCTTCCCTTAGCCGGCTAACACCACCCTAAATCACTCATCTCCTTTGCTTTTTCACACCAATAATACAACCTAGAAAACTTGAGAGAAAGTTGAGAGCTTGAGGAAGAAGAAGAAGAGCATGTATGGTGGTGAAAAACACTTAGAAAAATCAAGGAAAAATCGGAAGTAAGTAGATCATCCTCTTCTCAATTTGGTTATGGTAAAAGATTTATTAAATCATGTGTTCTAAGGTGTCTATAAATTCATAAATATGATGTTCTTGTGTATGGTTGCTGGAAATATGGAAATATATATGAATCCTTAAGGATTAAGAGTCATAAAACATTAATAACATACATACAAAGTGTGTTGATAGATTTGTTAAGATTCATAACATGCACCTTTGAAAAATTTTAGAAAATGTTATGATAGAAGTTTGGATCTGAATTTTTGATATGTTTCACTTTAATATGTCTAGAATCATAGAAAAATAATAAAACAAGGTTTTAAAGGCTGTGTTAAAATCTGGAAGTGTGAAATGGAGTAACATGTAAAACTGTCCAGCAATGCTTCTAGCTGGACAGTGAACTTTGAAAAATTATAGAAAATTAATTAATAGGAAATTCGTGATGAATTTTTTATATGTACTACTTTGACATGTATAAAGTGGTATAAAAATTATAAATCTGAGTTTTGATCATTTTAGTAAAATCTGGAAGCTTAATATGAACAGCATGTAAAACTGTCCTGTACTGTTCTTAGATGGACAGTGAACTTTAGAAAATTGTATAAAATTCACTAGTAAGAGTTTAGTGATGAAATTTTGATATGTTCTACCTTGACATGTCTAAAATGGTAGAAAAATTGTAAAAAGGAGTTTTGATGACTGTGGTAAAATCTGGAAAATCATTTCAAACAGCATGCAAAACTGTCCAGTAATGTTCCTAGCTGGACAGTGAACTTTGTAAAATTGTATAAAATAATATACTAAGAGTTTCGATCTGAATTTTTGATATGTTAAAATTGGGTATGTTAATTGAATTTAGGAACAAACGGTGTTCGATTTGGAGTTGTTTACAGTAAATAAGAAATTAATTAAATTAGGTGGTCAGAAATGTGTATAAACGAAAAGAAGAAAAATTAAGAAATTGTGAATTATTAAAGATGTAAAAATAGGATTAAATGAAGTGTTAATAAATTTATTAACAATCTGTAAGATGTGAAATCCACCAATTTTAGGGATCAATTTGAAAGTTTAAGTGATTAATTGAAGAAATTAGGAAATTTGGAAACTAGTCGAATTGGACCAAATAATTCAGGGACTGTTTTGAATAAAGTGAAAAAAATTCAGTCTCTAATTGCATGAATTGCATTCTGAAAATTTGTTATTTGTTTGGCTTGAATGCCTTAGATTTTAGAAGCGAAAGGGTAGAAGAAGAGGTTACTCCGGGATCAGCTACGGATCGGACGAAAGGCATACGGATTCCGAATTAGCTCGGTGAACTGTGAGTGAAACGTTTTTTTAGAGTTGGGATTAGAGTCCCAACTGCCTTGATTTGATTTTTAAGTTTGATAAGCATGCAAATTGGACTAATTAATTATTCGATTTTAGTAAGGGAAGAAGGAATAATGGAATTTGGATTTTATGCTTGTGTTATGCGATTTTGTTGCATATGTGATTGAATTTAAATTGATGATTGATATGTTTGATTCCGAATCTGATTTTTGGTTAATCTTACTGTTTTGGATGAATTAATCATGCTGATTATTGGAAAATTATTGTGATATTGATTTCTTGTGGAAACAATGAAGTTGTGATATAGTATGTGAGTATGCAATGCTCTTACATGTTATAATTATGTTTGATAAGTTCAATTAAGTGTTGAACTATGAAATGAAATTCTGAATTATATGATATGAGTTTGGATTTGTATGAAAGCTGATCTGAAAAATGCGAATTGAGCATGTAAATTATTATATGACCATGTGTGATAACATGTTATTGGAATTGGAATTATAAGCAATTAATCGAAATGATTAATTAAGAATTTCTGAAAATTTGATTGATTATGTATCTGATTAAATTAAAGATTTAAATGCAAAGCCCTTGGTGTGTACAGTCTGTTTAGGTAGTACGGCTAGCCTAGAGTCTGAGCTCAATAAGAAAATCGGTACGTTAGTGTACTCGATATTGTGGTACGTAAGTGTACCTTCTTGCTTAATGTCTGCGGACATTATGATATGTTATACGTGATACGATTTGGTACGTGGTACCTATTACATGGTGAATTTTGATTCACAACCTCTTTTATACGTGACTTGATTACCTAGCATACTCTACTATCCAAGGCATTGCTAAATGAATTAAATGAACGATTAAAGTAATGAAATATGAAATTGGAAGTAAATTTGTGAAATTGGTTATGGAAGCATTCGAATGAAATGTTGAATTTTATGATTTTGCCATTCTTGATATGCTATGAAACTTTAATTGTGATAATTTGATATTTGAAAGTTAATTTAGGTTTCATGGCTTGTAAGTGAAATTTTAATATGAATGATGTGAAATTAATTGCATGTATTCGAATAGAATTACATGATTCCTTGGTGCATATATTCGAATGAATTTTACGGTGCATTATAAATTTTGGATTGATTATATTGCTTGATTCATTCGAACGAACTAATGTGCAAAGTGAAACAAATTTTGTTTGATCACAATGTTTAATTTGGAAACCGAATAGAATAGGGTTTCCTCACTAAGTACGAGAAGTACTTACCACTCGAACCTTCCTGCCTTCCCCTAAATTTCAGGTTCTAACATCGTTGACCTCTATCCGTATTCTACTCGTACGAAGCTTAAGTATGATTTTCCCTGTCTTTGTCGTACTCATGATGGGTGGCCTAGTGTTCAGCATGTTAGATCAATTTGGCATAATGGTTATGTTCATGAACTATTTCTTTAGTATTGTATAAACTTATAAGAAGTTACCTTACATCTTGATATGTAATTAAGGGAAACTAAAACACTATGGATGATATTATAGGATATGATATATATATATATATATATATATATATGTATATGATGAAGTATGTCCATGGGATAATCGAATGTGATAAGAAATTAAAATATATTGTATTCGGAAAAAAAAATGTTACACGAAAAATTGTTAACCCGCTTCCGCCGCTGCCTAATACGATTCTGTCACATGTTAACATAACGCTCCTTGCCCCTAATCCGGGGTGAGGGGTGTTATAGACTCTGGGTCTACAGATTCCTACATATTGAGTGAGCATGCACAGTCTTTGAATTTGCCTTGTGAATTCTTAGAGGTAGGAGTTAGTGTTACTAGTTCCTTTGGGGACACGGTAGTAGTTAGGAAGATGTACCGAAGGTGTCCGTTGATGGTTCAGGGGCATGTGTTTCCAGTGGATATGATGGAACTTCCCTTCTATGGTTTTGATGTGATTCTGGGTATGGATTGGCTCACGGAGCATAGAGTTAGGATAGATTTTGAAACTAAGCGGATTTCTTTGAAGCTCACAGATGATTATGAAATTGTTGTGGTGGGTGAGAACGTGAAGTTCTTATCCAATGTAGTTTCAGTGCTAGAGGCTAAGAGATTAGTTGAGTTGGGGTGTGAAGCATACTTAGCGTATGTGATGAACCCTAACATGAGTGAGGTTAGACCTCAGGACATCCGGACAGTATGTGATTTTCCTAGTGTGTTTCCAGAAGAATTGCCAGGGTTACCACCGGAAAAAGAGGTAGAGTTCAGCATTGAGACTTATTCTGGTTCAGCTCCTGTTTCGATTGCTCTGTATCGTATGGCACCGAAAGAATTGAAAGAGTTGAAGACTCAGTTGCAAGAATTGACAGATAGAGGTTTTATTAGGCCTAGTTCTTCACCTTGGGGTGCACCAGTTTTGTTTGTGAAAAAGAAAGATGGAAGTATGAGAATGTGCATAGATTATAGACAGTTAAATCAGTTGACAGTGAAGAACAAATATCCGTTGCCTAAAATTGATGACTTGTTTGATCAGTTGAGAGGAGCATCTGTCTTTTCGAAGATTGATTTGAGATCAGGTTACTACCAGCTAAAGGTTAGAGAGGTTGATGTACCGAAGACGACCTTTAGGACTAGGTATGGTCACTATGAGTTTTTAGTCATGCCATTTGGGTTGACTAATGCACCGGCAGCTTTCATGGACATGATGAATAGGATTTTTCATCAGTATTTAGATCAGTTTGTGGTTGTATTTATTGATGACATTTTGGTGTACTCGCGAACTGAAGAAGACCATGACCGACATTTGAGACTTGTTTTGAAGACTTTGCTAGATCATCAGTTGTATGCGAAGCTCAGCAAGTGTGAATTCTGGATCCGAGAGGTAGTCTTCTTAGGACATGTAGTGTCAGCTGAAGGCATTAGAGTTGATCCGAAGAAGATTGAAGCCATTGTTGAGTGGAAGCAACCGAAGTCTGTGACAGAGGTACGTAGCTTCCTAGGCTTAGCCGGATACTATAGGAGGTTTGTAGAGGGTTTCTCTAAATTAGCCGCTCCATTGACACAGTTACTTCAGAAGAGTGTTCAGTTTGAGTGGACAGATGCAAGACAGAGAGCCTTTGAGAAATTGAAAGAAGCTTTGACCCAAGCTCCGATTTTGATTCAGCCTGAGTCCGGGAAGGACTATGTAGTTTATAGTGATGCTTCGTACGTAGGGTTAGGATGTGTTATGATGCAAGACAAAAGAGTAGTGGCTTATGCCTCAAGACAGTTGAAGACCCATGAGCGCAACTATCCGACCCATGACATAGAGTTAGCTGCAGTTGTGTTTGCTCTGAAGATTTGGAGGCATTATTTGTATGGTGAGAAATGCACAGTATACACCGACCACAAGAGTTTGAAGTACATTATGACTCAGCGAGATTTGAATCTCAGACAGCGTAGGTGGTTAGAGCTACTAAAAGACTACGATCTTACTATTGAGTACCATCCGGGTAAGGCCAATGTAGTGGCTGATGCATTGAGTAGAAAGGTGGCCGTGGACTTGAGAGCTATGTTTGCTAGATTGAGTTTGTCCGGAGATGGCGGCTTAGTAGCCGAGCTTCAGGTTAGACCCACTCTAGGTCAGTTGATTCGAGAGAAACAGCTCTTAGATAGATCTTTGGCACCTCACGTGCAAGATATAGCCGATGGTAGATCTTCCGACTACAATTTCAGCACCGATGGGGTTTTGTGTTTCAAAGACAGAATAGTTGTGCCAGAAGACAGTGATTTGAGACGTACGATCTTGACAGAAGCCCACAGTAGTCCGTTTGCTATGCATCCGGGAAGTACGAAGATGTACCGTGATTTGAAGAATGAATACTTTTGGGTTGGGTTGAAGAGAGATGTAGCCGACTTTGTGAGTAAGTGCTTAGTGTGTCAGAGAGTGAAGGCGGAACATCAGGTTCCCTCAGGTTTGTTACAGCCGTTGAGAATTCCGGAATGGAAGTGGGAGAACATCACCATAGATTTTGTTTCGGGTTTGCCTTTGACTCCTACGAAGAAGAACTCAGTTTGGGTGATAGTGGATCGATTTACGAAGTGTGCTCACTTCTTGGCGGTCAACACTACCTACACTCTAGATAGATTAGCCGACTTGTACATTGGTGAGATTGTGAGGCTACATGGTGTGCCGAAGTCCATTGTATCGGATAGAGATCCGCAGTTTACTTCTAGATTTTGGGAGTGTCTGCATACAGCTTTGGGTACCCGTTTGAACTTCAGCACTTCTTATCATCCTCAGTCAGATGGTCAGTCAGAGAGGGTTATTCAGATCTTAGAGGATATGCTGCGTTGTTGTATCATAGACTTTCAGGGTACTTGGGAGAAGCATTTGCCTCTAGTAGAGTTTGCGTACAATAACAGCTTTCAGTCGAGCATTCAGATGGCTCCGTATGAGGCCTTGTATGGCCGGAAGTGTAGGACTCCAGTGTGTTGGGCCGAGGTAGGGCAGAAATTGTTACCTATGCCGGATTTGCTCAAGGGGACAACCGAAAAGGTAAAATTGATTTGTGATCGTTTGAAGGCTGCTTCGGATAGGCAGAAGTCTTATGCCGATTTGAAGAGGAAGGAAGTTGAGTTCTCAGTGGGTGAGAAGGTATTCTTGAAGGTATCTCCGTGGAAGAAAGTGATGAGATTTGGCCGAAAAGGAAAGTTGAGTCCGAGGTACATAGGACCGTATGAGATTCGGAAGAGGGTTGGTCCGGTTACTTATCAGTTGCGTTTGCCATCCGAGTTAGAGAAGATACACGATGTGTTTCATGTTTCGATGCTTCACAAGTATAGGTCCGATCCATCACATGTTATGCCCGTAGAAGAAATCGAATTGAATCCGGATTTGACTTACGAAGAAGAGCCCGTTGAGATCTTAGCTTCTGATAGTAAGGTGTTGAGGGGTAGATCGATTGAGTTAGTGAAGGTGCGGTGGCAACGTAGAGGTGTGGACGAGGCCACTTGGGAGAGGAAGGAGGATATGGAAAAGCAGTTTCTGTATCTCTTTCAGTCAGGTAATTTCGGGGACGAAATTCCTTAAGTGGGAGAGAGTTGTAACACCCGTGTTTCGGGCCTAGGAGTTAACCGGGTTTATAATTCGAGTCAATGAAACTTAATTTAATCAAATTCAACTTAAATAGTGACCTAATTGAGCTTTAGTAAAAAGAGGAGGACTCATATTGTAATTTACCCAAATTATTTGAAAAAGGATGACAACTTTCCATATTGTCATCTTTTTCTCCCCTTTTCCTTCATAACCCACGTGAAACTCCCCCTCCCCTCTTTCAAAACCTCTCAAATATCAAGTTACTATTCCATTCATTTTCTTCTTCAATCCAAGGTGTTATACAAAGGTAATTGTGTTTTCTAAATCTCCTCTTTATCCCCTATCCAACCATTGTCTTAGATTTCAAAAATATGGAGTTTTGAAAATTAGGGTTTATACTAAAGTTTGGATTTTTAAGGTGTTCTTCAAATTGTTTTGATAAATTGTGTTGGGGTTTTGTTTAAGCATAATGAAATACACAATATATATTAAATTGGTTGATTTTGGATGAAAATTCGTAGTGGGTCCTTAGGGCAAATTTTAAAGTATTAAAACTTGGGTTTTTGGTGGGTTTTATGTTGGAATTGAAGGGCTGATGGTCTACCTATGTTAGGAGGGTGATTTGGGATGTTTTGGAAGTCATTTGGGTGTTTGGAAATTGAGATTTCAGCAAGGGATTTGGGAAACACGAAAATTGGGTTTTGGGAGATTATGTGGTTTGGGAATTTGTGGAATTTGGTTTATGTTTGTGAAGCAAGTTGATGGTTGAGTTTAGCATTGAGTTGAGAAGTAATGTATATGTTTTGTTTGGCTAGAAACAAGAGGAAGCGTTGAAGAGGCTTTGGGACCGAATCCGGGTTCGTAGGAGGATTGGTTCGAATTGCTAAGGAAGGGCGGTGAGTGGTCTTAACTTGTTTTAAAGTTTGGTTCGAGCATGAGTAGTGTGTGTGTGTAAAGTGTGCTTGGTAGGCCACTTCCTTATAATCCAAGTAGTTAATTTAGTCTTATTTTCCTTAAATGCCAATGTGCTTAATGACTATGCTCTTGTACTTGTGATTATATGGTGCATGTATATATATATCATGATGTGGATATAGGTGATGAGCATGAGTGTGATTGATGATATGTGATTGATGATGATAATTGGCACTAAAATAATTACCGGTTGTAAATGATCGATCATTAGGATAGTGTGCACACAAATTGAGTCAAAACGTACGTGGCCTTGATGGCGTTAAGTCATCAAGGAGGAGTACGGTGATGTAACATTCCACCGGAAGCTTTTATTTATTTCTACGGGATGATGAGTGGAATCCCATCCGTAGGGCATGTGGCGATGAGTGGAATCCCGCACATGCAAGGGCCGGTAATGAGTGAAATCCCACCGAGGTAAAGTGTTGTTGAGGTCTAAATCCGCACAATCGGGGTAATTAAAGTGGCCAATTAAACTTGTTTATGTATTGTGATATATGATGGTGATATGTGATTGTGGTATATGATGTTTTTGCATGATGTGGATGTTGATGTTTAAACATGTTAGGATTGAGAGACCATACATGTCACTTGAAAGACTAGCTAGGTCTACTTGATTTTATGCCTATGCTTGATGTATGTAAGACTAGGATTAACATGCTTGAACCCTGCATTGTTGATGTTTTTCGTTTTAGAGCACCCTCACTAAGCTTATAGCTTACGCTCTCTATGTTCAACAATGCAGATCATTAGCGTGGTGTTAGCTCGAGGCAAGGCAAGAAGGGCTTTCCAAGTTGTTGCTCAAGTATGGTTAATTTTGTAGTAGTTAAGCAATGTGGCAATAGGGTGTGTTTGTATGAGCCTTGTATGACTCCTTCAATATGATGTTGTTTTGGATTGATCATGGTTTGTAAGTATGCTATACTTTGATGAATGTTGGTGTGTATGATGGCATGCCTTAGGATGTTTTAGGTTGCCTTATGCTGAGTGCAAACCTCTTCTGTTTGACTTGTGGCTTTATGGCCATTTGAGCCTTTGAGTATGCATATTATGGCCTAAATTGCTCTCTCATTAGAATGTTATGTATGAATGCCTTAATTCATGTATGGTTGATTCCTTTGGCTTAAATATGTGTGCTTGCATGTTGGTATAGGCTTAGGTGAGTCGAGAAATGCATTTAGAGTCGTTTTGGGGTCGTTTAGGTTGAATTTGAGGAATTGCAGTGCAGGGGGTATCGATACCCCTAACTAGGGTATCGATACTCTCTTGCCCAAAGGCCTCAGATTTTGCCTGGGGTATCGATACCCTAAGGGTATCGATACCCTCCAAAGTTACTGGAATTTGGAATTCTGAGTGAGAGTAGAGCGTATCGATACGGGGTTCCCGAGTATCGATACTGATCTATTCTGTTGACCAAGGAAGGTTGACCGAGGAAGAGGGTATCGATACCCCTGGTAAGGGTATCGATACAGTCTTCTCGTGTTGACTTCTTGGGTTGACCTAGAAAAGGGGTATCGATACCCCTGTCAAGGGTATCGATACTGCCTGCCTTATAAGCTTAAAATTGACTGTTTATGCATGGCCGTGACTCGAATGTGTTTTTCCTTTGAATGTTTTCCGCTGTTGTGAATCACATAGGACTTAATATTCGTCTAGGCAAGATTAATATAAAAAGAAAAAAATAGGGTTGCTAACTGAGGGGGAATCCTTTGGGTTTCGCTTCGGTTTTCCCCGTGTGGCTCACTCGGACCGGTCATCCGGCCAGACCGGGACGAGGGGGTTACAAGAGGTATTTCTATTGCAAAAGGGAGAGTGATTCTAGGGAAGTGATGGGTCGAGGATGGTGGAAAGCAACGAGTCATGTAAAGGCAATTTCATCAACCAATGGACAAGTTATGGGTTATAAAAGACCTTTAACTTTCCATAGGTTTAAAGATAATAAACAACGAAATCGAAAAGCCGCAATCAAAACAGATTGGATCATGCACGAATACAAACTTCACTCTATTTTATCGGTATCTTTTTTATTTTTCTTCTCTGTATCTGACTAGGAAAAAAGATTGCGGATATTAAAACTACAATCCTAAAATGACACTTTTTAACGGTGACAACATGAATCAACTGAATTAAGCTCCGAATTTACACAAATTAAACTCATATCTTCTTTAAGTTCTAGTATCTAGCTTGACTTTGTTTACTGCATCTTTATACTTATTTTGTTTAAAGAATTATATTAGTATATTCCTATATTATCTGCATTAAATATTAACACTTGATACATTTTGACGTGTCATCTATTTATTTATGATATATAAAATTATATACTGTGAACACGTTAAATTTTTTAAAGAAAATATTAATAAATACTTTTTTTTGATATTGTTATTTAGGATTGGAGAGTATGCAAGATTAAGTACAATGGAAAAGAGATGCATAAAGAAGTCATGTCAACATTGAGTTTCAAAGGTGAAGATGGTGGCGGTAGCAGCAGCACCATTTCCACCAACATAACTCCCACGCAGATGGAGGTTGCTTTCGAACAGCCGCCATCATTACCGGTAAACGACAACCTTAATTGCGACAATTATGGTTGGCCGAATTCGAACATGATGTTTAATGATGATGATGATCTCTTTGCTGATCAACTCGACACGGTATTGGAGCAATGAAAATTTGATTTTTGTTTTAAAAAGAAGACCGTTCTTGTTTAGGATTGTGTGGAGAGAAAAAATGGATTAAATTGATAGAATTTTGAAATGTTAAGGGTCATTTTTTTAGAATTAGGGCAAAGTTAAACAAAGTGTAAAAGTTGAGGACTAAATGTGTTATTATGCCAATTTTTGTTAACTGCCACGTCACCAGCCGTTAAATTTTTAACGGCACTGGATCAATTTGTTATTTTTTTTAAGTCAGGGGACCAGTTTGTAACTTCTGATAGTCGGGGGATGCAAAAGATAATTGGAACATAGTCGGGGGACTATTTATGTAGTTTATCCCTTGAATAATTAATCCAATTAGAATCATAACGATTAAAAACAAGTAAATGGTAGTATTTAGAGTTCATTTATTAATTAACGCTTAAATTAAATTAATATCATCCAATCTGGCTGCTCCCTTCTTCCATATACCTAAAATGAAGATAATCAAATCTCATACAATACCTTATTATATACAACACAAATTTATTAACGGTAAACGTAAAATTGAAGGGTAAACTATACAGATGACCATTGAACTATGAGTTTGGTGTCAAAATGACCATTATATTTTTTTTTTGCCGCAAATGCACCACACAACTATTTAAATAGTTCCATTTTAGCCACACGCCGTTAAAAAAACGAAAAAGTTGACGGAACTGTTAAAAAAATTGGTATAATTACACATTTGGTCCTCTATATTTATACAATATATAACAATTTAGTCTTAATTTTAATCTAATAAAATAAATTAATTATTCAATAAGATGGTGACACGTGTCACCACCTTATTGAAAATCTTTAATTATTTTTATTTAATTAATTTTTCACCTCCAATCAGGTGGTGACACGTGTCACCCAATTGGAGGTGAAAATGAGAGCAACAAATTACCCCATCAAGATTTGAACACGGGACCTTGGGGTACCAAGGTCTGTACTTGCCACTGAACCAATAATGCTTTTGTGCTATAGAGTACAACAATTAATATGTCTTTAATGATTGTTAATGCCCAGAAAAATTAAAGAGAAGAAAATGCAACTGGAGGGATACAAACCAGGGACCTCATAGTCCATAGCAGATGTGCTTGCCACTGCACCAAGTATATGCCTTGTGATATAAAGTACAACATTTTATATATGTCTTATATAAATTTTAATGCTTGGAAAAAGGAAGGAAATGTGGTTTTAGGAAACTCGAATATAATATTTTTATGATGCATAAAAACATCTAAACCAATTAAATAAATATAATAACTAAATTAAAGTTAAGAATATTTTGTATATATATTTTAAACTATAGTTAGTGCACGATTTAAAATAAAAAAATATTATTATTTTTTTAATTTTTTAATATAAAAATCATTTTAAAATTTTTATATTTTAAACTAAATTTAATATATTTTTCAATTCCAGATTTATTTTTATAATTTCACGTATATAATCATTGAATTGATTTTTTTAACTTAATTAATAATTTTAATATTTATTAAAAAATTAATTAAATTATTATATATAATTATATTAAAAAATTATATTAAATTCATTTAGTGAATTCAAACTCATAAACATAATTTAATATTCTTAACTTTAATTTAGTTATTAGATTTATTTAATTGGTTTAGATGTTTTTATGCATCATAAAAATATTATATTTGAGTTTCCTAAAACCACATTTCCTTCCTTTTTCCAAGTATTAAAATTTAGGGTAAACTATACTAATGACCACCGAACTATGGGGTTGGTGTCGATTTGACCACTATATTTTCAATTGTGTTAAATATACCACACAACTATTTAATTGGTTCCAATGTAGCCACCTGCCGTTAAAAAAAACAAAAAAGTTAACGGGACTGTTAAAATAATTGGTATAATTACACATTTAGTCCCCTTTATTTATACAATCATTCAATTTAGTTCTAATTTTAATCTAATAAAATAAATAAATTATTCAATTAAGTGACACGTGTCACCACCTTATTTGAGGGATTTATCTATTTTTATTAGATTTATTAAATTTATTTTCCTTCCCCAATTAGGTGGTGACACGTGTCACCACCAATTGGAGTAAGAAAAATAAAATTGTGGAAGCTAGCAACATGGGGAATTGAACTTGGGTTGATAGGGAAAGAAGACAATGCTCTTGCCACTAGGCTAAGCATGTTTCTAGTATATGAAATACCAAATATAATATATGTCGTATATTAAAAACACGAGCAAAGGAAAGATTTTTTTCTTTTCTTTCAACCATGGCTAAGCATGTCCCAGAAAATTATGGGTCTTTTTCTTGGTTTAGCTATGACCAACTCTTTCAAAGTGTATCATTTGAGTTGTTTTTTATACTTAAAAGTTTATCATCAATATTAACTTCTTTTCATTGATAATTCAAGGTTCCTTGGTGAAAATGGAATATGAGAACCAATACATGCTAACTAAGAGGCCTAAATATGATTGCCTTCTGTTTGGTAAGCTTAATATACTTGACAATATCATGTTAAAATCTGAATTAATGTCTGAGAAGGATCTGATAACCATTTTTCATGAATTTACAGATCTTGATGATACCCTTTATCCCCTTAGTTCTGGTCTTGCAAGAGAATGTGGGAAAAATATTAAGGGCAAGTATTTGCATTGTACTTGTTGAATTGTATAGTGTATACTGTCAAGATTCCATTGTAGTCTAAATGTTTGTAAATGAATGGCCTTTGCAGATTACATGGTTGAAAAGCTGGAAATTGAAAAGGACAAAATTGTTGAATTGTCCAATCTTTTGTATAAGAATTATGGGACAACAATGGCTGGCCTCAGGGTATTTACCTTTTTAACATCCTTTTCATTACATATAATTATAGTAAAAGTTATAAATATTTAATGAGTTTATTTCTCACTTTTTCTCCTTTGCAGGCTGTTGGTTATGACTTTGACTATGATGAATACCATAGGTGTTGAAATTCTTCATTTTCTTTATTTTTTTAATATTTTCCCTTTTGATTGATTTTCGTTTTTGTTTTGCCTGTGTAACATTTATGTTCATGGAAGACTCCCTTATGATAACTTGAAACTAGATCCTCAATTGAGGAGCCTATTGATGACTTTGCCTCTTAGAAAAATTGTAAGTAGTTGATTAACCCCAATGCTTAGACAAGTATTGAGCATACTTTCATCCAATTGTTCCCTAACAGAACTTGATGTTGTCTTTTGTTGATTTAGATCTTCACAAATGCAGACAAGATCCATGCTACTACAGCTCTTAGCAAGCTCGGGTTAGAAGACTGTTTTGAAGGGATTATCTGCTTCGAAACACTCAATCCTACCCATAAGAACACAGTTTCTGATGATGAAGATCACATTGAATTCTGGGGATCATCTGCTGCAACTGATGATGGTTCTAGCAGGAGCAGTCCTGAAACTTTCGCTCGTAATAATCAGAAACATGCTTAGCCATAGTTGAAAGAAAAGAAAAAAATCTCTCATTCGCTCGTATTTGTAATATACGACATATATTATATTTAGTATTTCATATGCCAGAAAAATGCTTAGTCCAGTGGCAAGAGCATTGCTCTCTTTCCCTAATGACCTAGGTTTGATTCCCCTTGTGGCCAGCTTCCACAATATTATTTTTCTTACTCCAATTGGTGGTGACACGTGTCACCACCTGATTGGGGAAGGAAAATAAATTTAATAAATCTAATAAAAATAGATAAATCCCTCAAATAAGATGGTGACACGTGTCACCACCTAATTGAATAATTAATTTATTTTATTAGATTAAAATTAGAACTAAATTGAATGATTGTATAAATAAAGGGGACTAAATGTGTAATTATATCAATTATTTTAACAGTCTCGTTAACTTTTTCGTTTTTTTTTTAACGGCAGGTGGCTACATTAGAACCAATTAAATAGTTGTGTGGTATATTTAACACAATTGAAAATATAGTGGTCAAATCGACACCAACCTCATAGTTCGGTGGTCATTAGTATAGTTTACCCTAAAATTTATATAAGTCATATATTAAATGCTGTACTTTATATCACATGACATATATTTGGTGCAGTGGCAAGCACATGTGTTATGGACCACGAGGTCCTTAGTTTGAATCTTTCTGGTTGCATTTTCTTCTCTTTGATTTTTCTAGGCATTAACAATCATTAAAGACATATATTAATTGGTGTACCCTATAGTACAAATGCATGCTTAGTTCAATGGCAAGCACAAACCTTGGGTACTCCAAGGTCCTGGGTTTGTATCCTGTTGGGGTGATTTGTTGCTCTCATTTTTTCACCTCCAATTGGGTGACACGTGTCACCACCTGATTGGAGGTAGAAAATTAATTAAATTAATTAAATAAAAATAATTAAAGACTTCCAATAAGGTGGTGACACGTGTCACCATCTTATTGAATAATTAATTTATTTTATTAGATTAAAATTAGGATTAAATTGATATATTGTATAAATATAGAGGACCAAATGTGTAATTATACCAATTTTTTTAACCGTTCCGTCAACTTTTTCGTTTTTTTTTTACGTCGTGTGGCTAAAATGGAACCATTTAAATAGTTGTTTGGTGTATTTGCGGCAAAAAATAATATAGTGGCCATTTTGACACCAAACCTATAGTTTAGTGGTCATCTATGTAGTTTACCCAAAATTGAATTACTTGATTATATATTATGAATTAATTTAAAAATAAATTACCTGGAGGCTAACTATATAATTATTTCACCTTTATTAACAATTAAATACATAAACCTTACAAATAATCTTAAAAAGATAATAAAATATAAAAAAATACTAAGTATAAAATTGGGAGGCAACGCTTCCACTATCTGCCGCCGGTGAATGGTGATGCCCATAATCAGAAGATTCTTATTCGGTTATTCCCGACTTCACCATGTTTTAGAAATGATTAAATTATAAATTTGATCATTCAATTTTCTTCTCATTCCTATTTTAGTTATTAAAGTTTATAAAATTTCAATTTCATCATTAAACTTTTGATTTGCTCCTATTTTGATCGCCCCGCCTTTAAATGCTTAACGATGTCATGACTAGACATCTATCTTAAAAAAAATATGAAATAGCCCCCCCCCCCCCCAAATTTATTTTTTATGAAAAAATCACGGTCTCTAATTACCTTTGATTTATCGATGATGGAGGAAGTGAGATGTATAACCTAATTCCACATTAATCGAACAATAGATATTGTAGATCAAAGCGATTTAGGGTTTTGCAAGTTTTAAATTTTGAATTGAGTTTCGTTAGTTTTAAAGCGATTTAGAGAAAATCTAAGATGGTAGAGGGGTATAAGACGATAAAATGAGTTCGTTGGCGCCTTGAGTGGTTAAAGAAAACACCGAAAAATGACAATTCCAGCATCAATGTGAATTAACGATGAAAGTGTAAAATTTTCATCTTTAAGTGAAGAAGATAAAATAATAAAATAAAATAAAAAGAAAAAAGACGTGGATGACACGTGGGTGTTACGTCAACAAACAAAAGTTCACATCAACGCACACAAATGCCATGTCACCATTTCATTTATAATTTAGTGCTTGAATGATCAAAATAAGAATAAATCGAAAGTGTAATGATTAAATTAAAAAATTTAAACCTTAATGACCAAAATATGAGTGAAAATAAAATTAAGTGATAAAATTTGTAACTTACCCATAAAATTTAAAAAGCAAAAACCATGTTCATTTTATATATATATATATAAAAGAACTTTTTATATTACTCCATGTTAGCAATCTTCTTCATTAAATAAAGGACTATCATTTTCATAAGAAATTCTTCCCCTGAAAGAAAAAAAAAAATGTTGTGTCGTAAAAATTCGAGTTGCGTGGAAACAGGATCTGTAGCAGTGTATCTGAATGTGTATGATCTAACGCCAATTAATGGCTATGCTTATTGGTTCGGACTTGGGGTTTATCATTCTGGTGTTCAAGGTTTGTTCTTTACTACAATCAACATTCAACAACGAGCTTTCCTTCTTCTTCTTTTTTTCTAAAAATTTTCAACCTTTCCTCTTAAACTTCTTTTATATAATGCTTTCTGCTTCTAGTTTTGGAAGCTAGATCTATGGTTTGGGTTCTTTTTACTAAATCTTTGGAAACGGTTTCTTCGTTAGATGCTTTTTCCCCTTCCATTTTTAGATCCAGGAAAAAAGAAGAAGCTGAAAACATTAGCTGAAGTGAGCTTGTAGAAAATTATACTTTCTATTTGTTTTTGAGAAAGTTTTTTTGATTCTGGGTGGCAGTTCATGGGGTTGAATATGCGTTTGGGGCTCACGAATACCCAACAACTGGGATATTTGAGGCGGAACCAAAACAATGCGATGGGTTCACCTTTAGGAAATCAATTCTGATCGGGAAAACAGAGCTGGGGCCTGTGGATGTGAGGGGAGTTATGGAGGATTTGGCTGAGGAATACAAAGGAAATGCTTACAATTTAATCACCAAAAACTGCAACCATTTCTGCAATGATGCTTGCATCAGGTTGACTGGGAATCCAATCCCAAGCTGGGTCAATCGCCTTGCTAGAATTGGTAAGGCTAAGAACATCTTCTGTTTATTTCCAATCCAATTTTGCTGTTTTAAGTTTCCATGGAAACTGTTTTCTTTTCTGGGTAGGAATTATAATGGTTGAAAGTGTTTAATGCATTAGTTAGTTTTATGTTATTCGGATTCGGATTAAGTGACATCTATAAGAATAGTTTTGAAACACATGTACCTTCCGAAGATCATATCCTATACCGGAATATGTTCTTTATATGAATAGTTTTAGAGAAAATTAAAAAGTTTGTATAACATTCCTCCATTTTATTGAATTTGATTCCTCAATTTTGGTGATGTTGTAGGGTTCTTCTGCAACTGTGTTCTTCCTGTGACTTTAAATGCAACCAAAGTGAGGCATCACAGAATCGAAGACAAATCCTGTGAAGTAGAAAAGAAGAAACTAACAAACGATTCCAACAGATTCACATCATCTTCGACCTCTTCTTCGAACTCATCGCCTTCGATCAATCAATCTCAAACTCGGGGTAGAAGCCGAAGCAGACGCTCACTTCCCCCTTCTTCACCATTGATTCTTGGCCCTTCATCATCTTGATTGATTTTTCATTTTGTTTTCAAAACAGATCATCTTGATTGGTGATGATCAATGTTGGGGGACAGTTCTGTTGAACCAAATCCTCAAAACAGAGGCAAAAAAGCAAAGCAAATCATTGGTTTTCTTACTTTCCCTTTGCATTAATTTTCTTGGTGGATTTAAGATTCTAACATGGGGAATTTTGCAGGCAAGAAATCTGTACATTTGTAAGCTATATCATCTTTTGTTAATGGTTTGTGCATGCTTCTTTTGGTATTTGAAGCTGTTTGAGCTTATGGCCAAAATTAAGAGTTTTCATCAGAATCATAAATCAATCAGGTCTTTGTTAATGTATTGTAATGCTTGATTTAGTGATGGATGGTCATTTTCTTAGAGTAATAAAATATGATCATTGTAGTAAATCGATGTAACAATTAAGGCTAAATGTTTTTAGAAAGGGATAAGATTCGAGATTCGATTTCTTTCCTTACAACTTTTAATATATGCTTTAGTCACAAAAAGAAAATTACTTTTAATATATGCAACCAAAATACAGGGTTGTTAACTTGTTATGATAAAAAAGAAAAAGTCCACCCTATGTCAAAGTTCAAGTCAATAAATTCAACATTTAGTTCTTTTTAGATATATTCCCCGTAAGCATCGACGGATTCAAGAGGTTAATTGGGACAAAATATAAATATTTAGAAATGGAATAAATTTATAAATAAATTTTATTTTAATTTTTTTATATATAATAATAAAGGTTAAAAAAATTCGGAGCCGAGGCAACTGCCTCTCTCACAGCCTACATAACTCCGTCCCTACATGTAAGTATATACTCATAAATAATATGAATATATATATAATTATATATATATATATTTGGATTGGGAACAATTATATATATATTTTTAATATGTTTCCTTTCAAGTCTATGTATTATATCGGTTTAGAAATATGATTTTTCTGACAAAAGTATACAATACTCTTTCTTTAGTATTATTTTTGGATAGTTAGCTCTTGTGCACTAAAATAATCTTGAATACCTTTCATTTTTACACTTACATTATCGCTGGAGTATTGTCGTTCACTCGTTCAATTATTATCTGCAATTTCCACTCATTCCTAAAGCATCTAATCTTCTTTTTCAATCTATTACTGTCACTTTTTTTTTCACTTTTGCTTTTGTTTTTTTTTCTTCTTCTTCCTTCTTTGACCCTAAACCCAAAGCAAGAGTCATGTTACCAAACTCTAGTTCTCTCTTGATCATGAAACAAATATTATGTGATACTTTTCGGTGCCTAAATATGAAGAAAAATAAATTTTAAATTATAATTTTAAATTTTAAACACTAAATCTTAAAAAATACATCATAGTTTTAATTTTCTAAATTTAGGGCCGGTTCTGAGATTTTAGAGGCCTATGGCAAACAAAAAAATTAGACACCTAATAACAATTGTTGAAAAAAATTAAAAATAATAAATTTTAAGAGTACGTCCATAATTACAAATATTTAAAAATTTTGAATTTTAATAATAAGCCTCTAATAACAAAAATTGAGAAAAATTGAGTCTCTAATAACAATTATTGAAAAAAATTGGCCCCCAATAAAAAATATATTGACAAATGAATTTTAATAGTAGACCCAAGTAACAATATTAAAATTTTAAGAGTATACACCTTAATAAAAAAACATTTGAAAAAAAATAAAAAATTTGAACCTCAAATAACAAGTATTAAAGAAATTTGTACCACAAATAAAAAGTATTGAACAATTTAGACCCTTAATAACAAATGTTGAAAAAAATAAATTTTGAAAATAGTCCCCTAATAACAAATATTGAAAAAAATTGAATTTTAAGAGTAGCTCATAATGTTGAAAAAAATAAATTTTAAAAACAGTCCCCTAATAACAAATATAAAAAATAGTCTCGAATAACAAGTATTTTTTTTAAATGGGTCTCAAATAACAATTATTGAAGAAAAAAATTAAACCTTTAATAACAAATATTAAAAAATGAATTTGAAGAGTAGACCCCTAATACAAATATTGAGAAAAAAATTAAGTCTTTAATACCAAGTATTAAAATAAATGAGCCACACACAACAAATATTAAAAAAAATAAACTCATACTAACAAATATTAGAAAAAAAACTATACTATCATTAAAACCTCAATCATAACACTAAGACTTTTTAATGTTTACTAAATAATTAAATTTTAAAATATATATATATATATAATTAAAAATATAAATAGTGAGTCCTGGGCGGACGCCCCTGCTGCCCACCTTCAGGGCCGAGTCTTTCTAAACCTTAACTATAAATCTAATTTTTTTTAGTGTGAGACATAAATAGAAACAACAAAAAAATATAGAAAATTTTTATTCTAATAGTGTAATATACATCCCATGAGGACACGAGTCATGTTGTATATCAAGAATGCAATGATTTTTCATGCCTGGCTGCTTACCCAAACCCACTCAGAATTTGTCACCAAATACTGTCCTTTAGAAAAAAGAAAAACATTAGAGATTGGTTACTTTAAATACCATTTAAAGATTCTTTCATGGCGTTGTCTTTCTAAAGTGCCAATCATGAAGTCTGCACATTATTTGCTCCTTCCTTTATTTATTTACTACCATCACCTTCATTTCATCTTTACAGTTGGAAAACAGTTTATTAGTGCAATTTCAATTACAAAAATCTGAAAGAAAAGAAAAACCAAATAACAATTTGAGTCCCACGTATACTTTTAGTCTTTTATGTCTTAAGATCACATTTAACTACTGCCTGTATAAGACCTTGATTTATTAAAATGTCAAATGCAAATTCCTTGCTAAAAGTGACATTTTTCTCATTATTATTTTCTTTTTGGTACCAAATGGCTTTTAAAACAAGGATGGAAATCGTCTACCCTTTATCATGCCCCTTATAACACCCCTCACCCCGGATTAGGGGCAAGAAGCGTTATGTTAACATGTGACAGAATCGTATTAGGCAGCGGCGGAAGCGGGTTAACAATTTTTCGTGTAACATTTTTTTTTCCGAATACAATATATTTTAATTTCTTATCACATTCGATTATCCCATGGACATACTTCATCATATACATATATATATATATCATATCCTATAATATCATCCATAGTGTTTTAGTTTCCCTTAATTACATATCAAGATGTAAGGTAACTTCTTATAAGTTTATACAATACTAAAGAAATAGTTCATGAACATAACCATTATGCCAAATTGATCTAACATGCTGAACACTAGGCCACCCATCATGAGTACGACAAAGACAGTGAAGATCATACTTAAGCTTCGTACGAGAAGAATACGGATAGAGGTCAACGATGCTAGAACCTGAAATTTAGGGGAAGGAAGGAAGGTTCGAGTGGTAAGTACTTCTCGTACTTAGTGAGGAAACCCTATTCTATTCGGTTTCCAATTTAAACATTATGATCAAACAATTTAATTTCACTTTGCACATTAGCTCATTCGAATGATTCAAGCAATATAATCAATCCACAATTAATAATGCACCATAGAAATCATTCGAATATATACACCAAGGAGTCATGTAATTCTATTCGAATACATGCAAGTGATTACATATCATTCATATCATGAATACACATACAAGTCATGAAACCTGAATTAACTTCCAATTATCAAATTATCACAATTAAAGTTTCATAGCATATCAAGAATAGCAAATCATGAAATTCAATATTTCATTCAAATGATCCAACAACCAATTTCATGAATTTACTTTCAATTTTCAGATTTCATTCCTTAAATTGTTCATTTAATTCATTTAGCAATGCCTTGGATAGTATAGTATGCTAGGTAATCAAGTCACGTATAACAGAGGTCGTGAATCAAAATTCACCATGTAATAGGTACCACGTACCAAATCGTATCACATATAACATATCATAATGTCCGCAGACATTAAGCAAGAAGGTACACTTACGTACCACAGTATCGAGTACACTAACGTACCGATTTTCTTATTGAGCTCAGACTCTAGGCTAGCCGTACTACCTAAACAGACTGTACACACCAAGGGCTTTGCATTTAAATCTTTAATTTAATCAGATACATAATCAATCAAATTTTCAGAAATTCTTAATTAATCATTTCAATTAATTGCTTATAATTCCAATTCCAATAACATGTTATCACACATGATCATATAAACATTTACAAGCTCAATTCACACATTTCAGCTCAGCATTCAAACAATCCAAACTCATATCATATAATTCAGAATTTCATTTCATAGTTCAACACTCAATTGAACTTATCAAACATAATTATAACATGTAAGAGCATTGCATACTCACATACTATATCACAACTTCATTGTTTCCACAAGAAATCAATATCACAATAATTTTCCAATAATCAGCATGATTAATTCATCCAAAACAGTAAGATTAACCAAAAATCAGATTCAGAATCAAACATATCAATCATCAATTTAATTTCAATCACATATGCAACAAAATCGCATAACACAAGCATAAAATCCGAATTCCATTATTCCTTCTTCCCGTACTAAAATCGAATAATTAATTAGTCCAAATTGCATGCTTATCATAACTTAAAATCAAATTAAGGCAGTTGGGACTCTAATCCCAACTCTAAAAATCGTTTCACTCACAGTTCGCCGAGCTAGTTTTGGATCCGAACGCCCTTCGCTCGATCCGAAGCCGATCCCGGTGCGATTTCTTCTTCTACCCTTTCGCTTCTAAAATCTAAGGCGTTCAAGCCAAACAATATAACAAATTTTCAGAATGCAATTCATGCTATTAAAGACTGAATTTCTCACTTTATTCAAAACAGTCCCTGAATTATTTGGTCCAATTCGACTAGTTTCCAAATTTCCTAATTTCTTCAATTAATCACTTAAACTTTCAAATTGATCACTAAAATTGGTGGATTTCACATCCTACAGATTGTTAATAAATTTATTAACACTTCATTTAATCCAATTTTTACATCTTTAATAATTCACAAATTCTTAATTTTTCTTCTTTTCATTCATTACACATTTCTGACCACCTAATTTAATTAATTTCTTATTTACTGTAAACAACTCCAAATCGAACACCGTTTGTTCCTAAATTAAATTAACATACCCAATTTTAACATATCAAAAATTCAGGTCGAAACTCTTAGTATATTATTTTATACAATTTTACAAAGTTCACTGTCCAGCTAGGAACATTACTGGACAGTTTTGCATGCTGTTCGAAATGATTTTCCAGATTTTATCACAGTCATCAAAACTCCTTTTTACAATTTTTCTACCATTTTAGTCATGTCAAGGTAGAACATATCAAAATTTCATCACTAAACTCTTACTAGTGAATTTTATACAATTTTCTAAAGTTCACTGTCCATCTAAGAACAGTGCAGGACAGTTTTACATGATGTTCGTATTAAGCTTCCAGATTTTACTACAATGATCAAAACTCATATTTATAATTTTATACTACTTTAGACATGTCAAAGTAGTACATATCAAAATTTCATCACGAATTACCCATTAATTAATTTTCTAAATTTTTTCAAAGTTCACTGTCCAGCTAGAAGCATTGCTGGACAGTTTTACATGTTACTCCATTTCACACTTCCAGATTTTAACACAGCCTTTAAAACCTTGTTTTATTATTTTTCTATGATTCTAGACATATTAAAGTGAAACATATCAAAAATTCAGATCCAAACTTCTATCATAACATTTTCTAAAATTTTTCAAAGGTACATGTTATGAATCTTAACAAATCTGTCAACACACTTTGTATGTATGTTATTAATGTTTTATGACTCTTAATCCTTAAGGATTCATATATATTTCCATATTTCCAGCAACCATACTCAAGAACATCATGTTTATAAATTTATAGACACCTTAGAACACATGATTTAATAAACCTTTTACCATAACCAAATTGAGAAGAGGATGATCTACTTACTTCTGATTTTTCCTTGATTTTTCTAAGTGTTTTTCACCACCATACATGCTCTTCTTCTTCTTCCTCAAGCTCTCAATTTTCTCTCAAGTTCTATGTGATATTAATGGTGTGAAAAAGCAAATGGGATGAGTGAATTGGGTAGTGATGGCCGGCTAGGATATGTGAAAATGGGGGACAAAAATCAATTGGGATATGACTTTATGTCAAATCACCATAATTCTCACTTATTACCCATTTTAATAACACCACTTAGTATTAATAAATCATATATATTCTATAATTATACAATAATTTCATCCTATTAATAATGTAAATACATGTATTTCCATTTTAGCATGCAAATCCTTAACTTTTCTACCTTATTCGGTTTGGTCATTAAGCATATTGACCGAATTCTTATTGCACATTTCAATTTGGTCCTTAATGAACTAAATTTCAAATTCGACAGTTTGGAAAAATCAATCTAATTATTCACTTCATCATTTAATTTGACCTCTAATCTTCTAGGCTAATTTTTGGGATGTTACATTTGTAACCCCCTCGTCTCGGTCTGGCCGGATGACCGGTCCGAGTGGGCCACACGGGGAAAACCGAAGCGAAACCCGTTAAGATTCCCCTCGGTTAGCAACCCTATTTTTTTTTTCAATTTATCTTGTCTAATTGCCTTATTAAGTCCTATGTGATACACGACAGCGGAAACACAACTCCATAGCAACGACCAACCAAAACAGCACCTTAAAACAACCCATTTAACCCTTTTATTCAGAGCGTATCGATACGCCTTCAGAGCGTATCGATACGCCTTGACCAAAGTCAACACCCTATGGTCAACATAAGAAGACCGTATCGATACAGCCCTTGAGCGTATCGATACGCCCTTCTCGGTCAACACCACTTGGTCAACTAGGTTGAACCGTATCGATACGTTTGGACACCGTATCGATACGCCATGCACTCCACAATTCCCCAAGATTACAGAGAGTTAAGAGGGTATCGATACACCCTTGTGTATCGATACGCCCAGCCTAACCTGAATTTCAGAGAGTTGGGACCGTATCGATACACCCCACGTATCGATACGCCCAGCCAAATTTGTGTTCTCAATGAGCAAGGCCGTATCGATACAGCCCTTAGCGTATCGATACGCCCTGCACTGCAAGTCCACAATTTTAAGCTAAACGACCTCAAACACGACTCTAGATGCAATTCTCGACTCACCTAAGCATATACAAGCATGAAAACACAAATATTTAAGCCAGAGGAATCACTCAAACATGGATTAAAGCATTCATACATGGCATTCTAACAAAAGAGCAATTTATGCATATATGGTCACTCAAGCACTTAAGATATCAAGCCTTAGCAACCAAAACATGTAGGCATACAAGTCATGCATCATAAGCAAGCTTTACAATTCAACAAGGCATCCAAGAGCCACACCTCTTCAACATACAACAAGGCATTTAAATCAATAACACTTATCCCATTGCTTAACTATTACATTTTATTACTTAAAACTCATACATTGAGCTCACCAAAAGCAACACTTGGAGACCTTTCCTTGCCTTTGCCACCCACAAGCTAGTTATCTGCATTGTCGAACAAAAGAGAGCGTAAGCATAAAAGCTTAGTGAGGGTAAGCTCTTTAAAAACAACCTCAACAATGCAGGGTCCAAACACGAGATACAACTGAGATAAAATGCATATTCATACCTCCGGTCCACACGAGCCATGATCATAAAATGATGCATGAACATATACTCAATGTCATGTCATGCTCAACATGTTTAATACCACAATTCATGAAATCATATATATTAAACCATGTTAGCAACACATCACAAATCTCATTAGCTCACAATTAACCATATAATGGCAACATAAATACAATCCGTATTGGCACCTAGCTATGACTCGAATACACGGATAACCGTTGGAACTCACATCCAACAACACAACCATTACCTGGCGGTGGGATTCCACTCATCACCGTTCACGCGGAGGGGATTCCACTCATCCTCACGCCTCATTTCACGCGGAGGGGATTCCACTCATCCTCACGCCCGTCGATGGGATTCCACTCATCACCGACCCTGCATGGACGGGATTCCACTCATCGCCACATGCCCTACGGATGGGATTCCACTCATCATCACGTAGAATATATAAATTTCCGAGCGTACCCGTACTCCTCCTTGATGACTCAACGCCACCAAGGCCACGCGCGACTTTTGACTCATGTGTACACACTAACATCCTAATGATCGATCATTTGTACCCAAGTATACTAGTGCCAATACTAATACATTCCACAATATCATTTATTAACAACTTCCGTGCTTAGCACGTACTCACAATGACTTACTATCATGCACAAACCACATTTCCATGCCTAGCATGTACTCACCATGATCCTCGGATCAAGCAATCACCTCATAACAACATTACACATGTCAACACTACATGCATCTCAATGACACAAATATCACCTCATATGTCATATGTATATTTCCATCACATTTATCATCCACATGCATGTAACAATGCATCCATCATGCCTCAACATACATGTATACAACATATATAACCAACAACATCACAATTCAACACGAGGCATATACGACCATTAAAGAGTGCAACCAAAGTCTCTAATTAAAGCTTGGGATTAGGCTACCACTCTAATCCCAACTCTAGGTGGGTCTACTAATCCCAACCTAGTTCACATGCTTGAACCAACACTTGAAAACCATTTAGAAATATTTAACCACTCACCTAAACTCCCGAGCTCAAGACCAAGCAAGCAATTGTCTTCAATTTCCCGGATTCACTTCCGATGCTTCACCGGTGCCCACTTGATTCTAATCAATCCCAAACACAAACAAAACATCCACAATCAATATCTTGTCATCGTAACTAACCCGGATTATCATTACCAAGCATTCAACACTCAAAACTAGACCAAAAACAGGATTTTCGAGCAGCCCACTTGACCCACTAAAAACTCTCATTTCAAGCACCCAAACAAACATCAATCGCACCCAAAATGATCCTCAAACATCATACTAACAACAGCCCTCGAAAACCAACATCAAACCACCCCCAAAACCACTTTAAAACCCTCCTAAAAACCCTCCAAAACACAAATTCGGGAAACTTAACAAAACCCTTTAAAAATCATATATGTTGAACCCTTTGGTTCATACACTTCATATCTATCATTGTTTAATCAAAATATCAAGTTAAACTCCATAAAACTACCATTTTTATTCAAATCTCCAAAACATCAAATTTCTAAAACATGGATGAAAATGAAAACTACTTGTACTTTTGAAGAGAGGAAGTTGAGAGCAAGTCAAAAACATAATTACCTTTCAAAACCGAGCCAAAACGAGGGAGGAAGGAGATGAAATAGTGAAACGGGGAGAGAGCTTCTTCATTGTCGTTGAAGAAGATGATAAGGAAGAGAAAAAGGGTGATTTAATATATATAAAGGGGATTTAAATTAGAAAATGGGTAAATTACCAAAAAGTCCTTAATAAATGGCTATTTCATTGATCCTAAAAAAAAACTCTTCAACTTGCAATTAAATTAATTTGTTCCCATTTCAAATATTTATTTTCGAAACCCGAACCATACAGGATTATTTTAATTATAAACTCGAGCCCAAATAATATTAAAATATTATTTTCACCCGACCCCTAAACCCGGGTGTTACAACTCTCCCCCACTTAAGAAATTTCGTCCCCGAAATTTATCAGACAGGAAGAGTCACTGGCACATGCTCCTCCACACTTTCTCTCTTACCACAACATACTCTCCAACTCAAAAGACTTACCACACAACACTTGCTATCTTACACCTAGATCCCAACTGATTCTTCAAGACATGCCAATTTCAAACTCAACTCAATCTCTTCAACAAACATAGCACGGAACATGTTTGACTCATACTCCCGAATTATAGGTTCACAGACACATCACAAACCTCTTTCTAGCTCTGGTGGTAACCGCAACAAATAAACAACTGTACTAGCCCGATTCACAATCTCATACCACATTGGTTGAACACTTGACTCGTAACTTTCTCTGACTGATCCTTTGTCTTCAACAGGTAACCAAACATTATACCAACGTCTTCAAAAATGATCTAGTTGATATTTCGAATCTCTATTACTCGCTCCCATTATGAACCTTCCACGGATTTAACAAACTAGAAAAAAACTGAAGCTCAGTCTTGACACGCTAGCAATTTACATACTTACTCTCATACTGAACCACATCATTCATCGACTCAATCCGGAAGTACTCATCTTCAACCCACAATACATCTTCATACTTCTCAGATGCACTGCAAATAAACTGCTGCACGCTTCGGCCAACACAATACATCTCAAAACACTATGTCAATCTGTACAACTATTCTGTCTCTGAAATACAAAACTCTATCATCTCTGAACTGTATTCTGAAGGTCTTCCTTCTACTATGCCTTGCACGTGAGGTGCCAAGAATCTGTCTTGCAACTGTTTCTCATCAAACATTCTGACTCAAAGTAGTCTCAACCCAAAACTCGGCCACAAACTACTATCATTTGATGTACGGAATTCGGCAATTGCAACTCGTAACTCAACTACTAATCTAACAACAAATACAACTCGGAACATCGGTTGCTACGTAGACTCTCTTCAGATAGTACTCAATCTGGAGATCACAGTCTTCAAGCAATTCTAACTACTCATGTTGTTCAAGTTCCAACCCTTCCTAAGTCTTCAAGTATTTCAAGTTCTGATAATATGCACATGCACACTGTGCATTTCTTACTATACAAGCTTTGTCTTCAAGTCCTCGAAGCAATTTCAGCTGTAGTTAACTCTACGTCTCATTTCGGATAACTCTTCTCACTGTCTTTCAACTATCTCAATGAACAAGCCATAATCTTCTGTCTTGCATAAGCACACAACCTAACTCCACATATAACGCATCATTATGGTTCACAAATTCTCTTTCTGATATAGACTGGATCAAGGTCGAAGTTCTCTTCAAGGTTCTTTTCAGTTTCTCAAGGGCTCATTGTCTTGCATCTGATCACACAGCTGTCACAGTCTTCAATTTCTTCCAACTCACATATTCTTCTGCCTACTTGGGATTTTCTCTAACACACTCGGCTGAACTACAAGTCCTAGGAGAACATCTTCCTTAACTCGGAGTTCACATTTGCTCAACTTGGTATACAACTAATTCTCAAAAAGGATCTACAACACTAACTTCAAAGTTTGCCATGATCTTTCTCGGTACTTGAATATACTCACGTGACATCTAGAAGAGCTACTACAACTGATCAAGAAACTCAGGAAAATATTCTGTTCAACATCTCTATGAAGGTAACTAATACACTGGTCAAACAAAACGACATAACTTAGAGCTCAAGGTAATCACATCTTGCCCCTAAAGATGTCTTCGGTACTTCAACTTTTCTTGCTTTCAACTGGTAGTAAACAGATCTCAAGCTAATCATCAAATAGACTGAAGCACACACTAACTGACCAACAAATCACTAACACTCGAAAACTGATGCTAATCATTCACTGTCACTTGTTTCGACTGTCTGAAATCTAATCACGTTCTTGTATTGTCTTCTCTCTTCTTCACAAATTGTACTGTTATACTCTAAGATGACGTACTAGGCCTAATGAACTTACGGTCTAACAAACTCATAATTGATTCTTCAACACTCTCAATTCTTTCAGGAACCATAAGACACAGAAAAATCAAAGCAGAAGCAAACTCAGAGACGGTATCAATAATAAGCTCTTCTTTTCTGTCAAGAGACAAACTGGGTAATTCTTGCAAACACTTCTAGATAAACACAAACTATTCTAGCATTCTGCTGTCTAATCTTCATTAAAAAATCAAATACATTACACTTGCTAAGCAAGTCTGTCAACTAAACTCAATCAACCTTTGATCTCTAAACTGGATCAACATTCGATAAGAAGTTTGCATCTTCACTTACTACTACAGTTCACAGAAATCTGCAACTTCAAGGCAACTCTCTCTTCATCTCAACGTATACGCTAACTCTGTGCTCTTCAAGTCAAACCTTGTCAAAAGGCACATCAAAACCGTAGGAAGACGATCACTTCACCTCTACTAGAAACTAGTAACTCTGAACCACCAACAACATCTTTTGTACATCTTTTTTATCACTACTATCTCCCAAAGGCTAGTCACAGATGTCCCTACATCTAAGGTCTCAACAAAGATATCTAATTTCTTACATGCTCATACACACAAAAGGACGAATCCGCGGAAATTGCATCTTCACAGGTACCCAACTGATAGTCTCCGGTCCTCTCGTTCTCAGACTGATTCTTCAACAAAATCTAACTCTTCTAAACTGTTCTTAGAGCATCTCGTAACTTCAAGATTCAATTCTGATCATACACAAACAGTCTTGCTGGACTTGTTCTACCCCTACCAAACGATCTGGAGTCAAAGCTCAAGACTCCCCTCTCGGCTCAACTATATCGGAAGTGACTTCATCTCTTCTGCTCCCTTAAAGACAACTCGACGTACACTGACCCAATCACACAAACTAGCTCCCACTCACGAACACTGACCGGCTGTCTTGCATTAAAATCATAGGCCGAACCCCAACGGTCACCAACTAACACTTCACCAGGCATGTTCCACTTGCATACTTGCTAACAATGTATAGAGATACGGATTCAGAATCAACTGGAGGAAACAACTTGAGACTATACCAAGGGCTCATTTGATAAAACAATCAGACTACTCTGACCCCCACTCATAGACCTTCACTTCTTCTTACCAACTGATGCCAGAGTTGATCACACCGTCCCTCATCCACAAGAATCAACCCATATACACACTGTCTCAAACGGACAAATTGTACCTCAATTCCGGTACAACCACACCTCTCTAACTAAGGCGATGGACTCCCTCAACATCGTCCACCCTTTCAGAAACTACGACTTCTACTTACCGAAAAGCAATTAAAATCAGTAACAACATCAACAGTAAATTAACATACAACTGGGTTAGCAAAGGAGAAGGTCCAAGTGGCTCAAGTATGATTCCCTCACTTAAAATCTCTTTTTCGACGTAATAGTAGCAATGGGACTCTACTAAACATGCTTCAAACAATTCAACACCCATACATGCTCAACCAAGCATATAACAAGGCTTACTTGCCAAACAAGCAACCTATGCATACGATCAAACAACATACATTCTCAATCAAACGATCATACATCACAGCATACGCGGATAACAAGCAACATTCTTGTCACACCAGCAATCATTCATTTCAACATACTCGAATAACAAGCAACATGCTTATATGATAAGCAAACACCGTGCATATCAATCATAAAACACAACTTACTTCACTTACCTGCCCAAGGTCTCGGTAACCTTAGGCTCTGATACCAACAAATGTAACCCCCTCGTCTCGGTCTGGCCGGATGACCGGTCCGAGTGGGCCACACGGGGAAAACCGAAGCGAAACCCGTTAAGATTCCCCCTCGGTTAGCAACCCTATTTTTTTTTTCAATTTATCTTGTCTAATTGCCTTATTAAGTCCTATGTGATACACGACAGCGGAAACACAACTCCATAGCAACGACCAACCAAAACAGCACCTTAAAACAACCCATTTAACCCTTTTATTCAGAGCGTATCGATACGCCTTCAGAGCGTATCGATACGCCTTGACCAAAGTCAACACCCTATGGTCAACATAAGAAGACCGTATCGATACAGCCCTTGAGCGTATCGATACGCCCTTCTCGGTCAACACCACTTGGTCAACTAGGTTGAACCGTATCGATACGCTTGGACATCGTATCGATACGCCATGCACTCCACAATTCCCCAAGATTACAGAGAGTTAAGAGGGTATCGATACACCCTTGTGTATCGATACGCCCAGCCTAACCTGAATTTCAGAGAGTTGGGACCGTATCGATACACCCCACGTATCGATACGCCCAGCCAAATTTGTGTTCTCAATGAGCAAGGCCGTATCGATACAGCCCTTAGCGTATCGATACGCCCTGCACTGCAAGTCCACAATTTTAAGCTAAACGACCTCAAACACGACTCTAGATGCAATTCTCGACTCACCTAAGCATATACAAGCATGAAAACACACATATTTAAGCCAGAGGAATCACTCAAACATGGATTAAAGCATTCATACATGGCATTCTAACAAAAGAGCAATTTATGCATATATGGTCACTCAAGCACTTAAGATATCAAGCCTTAGCAACCAAAACATGTAGGCATACAAGTCATGCATCATAAGCAAGCTTTACAATTCAACAAGGCATCCAAGAGCCACACCTCTTCAACATACAACAAGGCATTTAAATCAATAACACCTATCCCATTGCTTAACTATTACATTTTATTACTTAAAACTCATACATTGAGCTCACCAAAAGCAGCACTTGGAGACCTTTCCTTGCCTTTGCCACCCACAAGCTAGTTATCTGCATTGTCGAACAAAAGAGAGCGTAAGCATAAAAGCTTAGTGAGGGTAAGCTCTTTAAAAACAACCTCAACAATGCAGGGTCCAAACACGAGATACAACTGAGATAAAATGCATATTCATACCTCCGGTCCACACGAGCCATGATCATAAAATGATGCATGAACATATACTCAATGTCATGTCATGCTCAACATGTTTAATACCACAATTCATGAAATCATATATATTAAACCATGTTAGCAACACATCACAAATCTCATTAGCTCACAATTAACCATATAATGGCAACATAAATACAATCCGTATTGGCACCTAGCTATGACTCGAATACACGGATAACCGTTGGAACTCACATCCAACAACACAACCATTACCTGGCGGTGGGATTCCACTCATCACCGTTCACGCGGAGGGGATTCCACTCATCCTCACGCCTCATTTCACGCGGAGGGGATTCCACTCATCCTCACGCCCGTCGATGGGATTCCACTCATCACCGACCCTGCATGGACGGGATTCCACTCATCGCCACATGCCCTACGGATGGGATTCCACTCATCATCACGTAGAATATATAAATTTCCGAGCGTACCCGTACTCCTCCTTGATGACTCAACGCCACCAAGGCCACGCGCGACTTTTGACTCATGTGTACACACTAACATCCTAATGATCGATCATTTGTACCCAAGTATACTAGTGCCAATACTAATACATTCCACAATATCATTTATTAACAACTTCCGTGCTTAGCACGTACTCACAATGACTTACTATCATGCACAAACCACATTTCCATGCCTAGCATGTACTCACCATGATCCTCGGATCAAGCAATCACCTCATAACAACATTACACATGTCAACACTACATGCATCTCAATGACACAAATATCACCTCATATGTCATATGTATATTTCCATCACATTTATCATCCACATGCATGTAACAATGCATCCATCATGCCTCAACATACATGTATACAACATATATAACCAACAACATCACAATTCAACACGAGGCATATACGACCATTAAAGAGTGCAACCAAAGTCTCTAATTAAAGCTTGGGATTAGGCTACCACTCTAATCCCAACTCTAGGTGGGTCTACTAATCCCAACCTAGTTCACATGCTTGAACCAACACTTGAAAACCATTTAGAAATATTTAACCACTCACCTAAACTCCCGAGCTCAAGACCAAGCAAGCAATTGTCTTCAATTTCCCGGATTCACTTCCGATGCTTCACCGGTGCCCACTTGATTCTAATCAATCCCAAACACAAACAAAACATCCACAATCAATATCTTGTCATCGTAACTAACCCGGATTATCATTACCAAGCATTCAACACTCAAAACTAGACCAAAAACAGGATTTTCGAGCAGCCCACTTGACCCACTAAAAACTCTCATTTCAAGCACCCAAACAAACATCAATCGCACCCAAAATGATCCTCAAACATCATACTAACAACAGCCCTCGAAAACCAACATCAAACCACCCCCAAAACCACTTTAAAACCCTCCTAAAAACCCTCCAAAACACAAATTCGGGAAACTTAACAAAACCCTTTAAAAATCATATATGTTGAACCCTTTGGTTCATAAACTTCATATCTATCATTGTTTAATCAAAATATCAAGTTAAACTCCATAAAACTACCATTTTTATTCAAATCTCCAAAACATCAAATTTCTAAAACATGGATGAAAATGAAAACTACTTGTACTTTTGAAGAGAGGAAGTTGAGAGCAAGTCAAAAACATAATTACCTTTCAAAACCGAGCCAAAACGAGGGAGGAAGGAGATGAAATAGTGAAACGGGGAGAGAGCTTCTTCATTGTCGTTGAAGAAGATGATAAGGAAGAGAAAAAGGGTGATTTAATATATATAAAGGGGATTTAAATTAGAAAATGAGTAAATTACCAAAAAGTCCTTAATAAATGGCTATTTCATTGATCCTAAAAAAAAACTCTTCAACTTGCAATTAAATTAATTTGTTCCCATTTCAAATATTTATTTTCGAAACCCGAACCATACAGGATTATTTTAATTATAAAATCGAGCCCAAATAATATTAAAATATTATTTTCACCCGACCCCTAAACCCGGGTGTTACAACATTTCTCCCCCCCTTAAAGAAAGAATTCGTCCCCGAATTCTTACCTGAATCGAACAATTGAGGATATTGGTTTCGCATAGTTTCCTCGGGTTCCCATGTTGCCTCTTCCATCTTGTGATTTCTCCACAAGACTTTAACTAGTGCAACATTATTGTTCCGGAGTCTTTTAATTTCCTTATCTAGTATCTGAACCGGTTCCTCTTCATAGGACAAATCAGGATTTAGTTCTACTTCTTCCGGCTCTAAGATATGAGATGGATCGGATCTATACTTTCTGAGCATTGACACATGAAAGACATTGTGAATTTTATCGAACTCACTAGGGAGTGCAAGTCGATAAGCCACTGGGCCAATTCTTTCAGTGATTTCAAAAGGCCCAATAAAGCGAGGACTGAGCTTTCCCCTCTTTCCGAACCGAAACACTTTCTTCCATGGAGAGACTTTAAGAAAGACTTTGTCTCCCACGTTATGCTGGATATCTCTTCGTTTCAGATCAGCATATGCTTTCTGTCTATCGAAGGCTTGTTTTAAACGAGAATGGATGATTTGAACTTTCTCTTCTGTTTCTCTGAGCAGTTGTGGTCCCAAAACCTTATTTTCACCAAGTTCGGACCAACACAGAGGTGTTCTGCATTCTCTGCCATACAATGCTTCAAAAGGAGCCATCTGAATAGACGACTGATAGCTATTGTTGTAGGCAAATTCAACTAAGGGTAGGGATTTCTCCCAATTCTTCCCAAAGTCAATTATGCAAGCTCTAAGCATGTCTTCGAGAATCTGAATTACTCGTTCAGACTGACCATCAGTTTGCGGATGGAAAGCTGTGCTTAGATTCAATTTCGTTCCCATAGCTCTCTGTAATGTTTTCCAAAATCTAAAAGTAAATCTTGGATCACGATCAGAGACAATGGAGATAGGAATTCCATGTAGCCGGATTATTTCTTGAATATACAGATTGGCCAAGGTCTCCAAACTGTAATTGATACGAATAGGAATAAAATGTGCCGATTTGGTGAATCGGTCAACAATCACCCAAATAGCATCATATTTTCTGGGAGAACAAGGAAGACCAGTCACGAAATCCATAGTAATTCGTTCCCATTTCCACTGTGGTAGTACAAGTGGTTGGAGTAGTCCGGTGGGAACTCTATGTTCAGCTTTGACTTTCTGACAGTTTAGACATTTGGATACGAAATCATTGATAGCCGCTTTCATACCAGACCACCAATACAAAGATTTGAGATCTTTATACATCTTAACCGATCCAGGGTGGACCGAGAAAGAACTCTGGTGTGCTTCTTCCAGAAGATCTCTTTTCAAACTTTCATCATTTGGAACACAGATTCTATCTTTGAAGTAAAGGAGACCGTTTGTATGAATACGGAATCCTTCACCAGACTTTGTATCCAGTTTGGAAATAATATCCTGAAGTTCTGGATCAGCTTTCTGAAGATTTTCAATCCTTGAGATTAGACTGGATTGAATTTGAAGTTCGGACAGAAATCCTTGCTTCTGATATACTCGAAGATGAGCATTGATAGCAGTTGGAGCTACAAGAATAAATACCATTTTTTAATCAAAACTCTTATTATAGACACATTATTATTTATATTTTTTTAAGATTCAGAGATTAGAGATTTTACCCAATGTCGGTTTACGACTTAAGGCATCTGCAACCACATTGGCTTTTCCTAGATGATAGTCAATGACTAAATCATAGTCTTTCAATAACTCCATCCATCTGCGTTGTCTCAAATTCAGATCTTTCTGAGTCAGGAGATACTTTAGGCTCTTATGATCGGTGAACAGGTAACATTTCTCACCGTACAAGTAGTGTCTCCATATTTTGAGAGCAAATACAATTGCAGCAAGTTCGAGATCATGTGTTGGATAGTTCAATTCATGAGATTTCAGTTGGCGTGAAGCATAAGCTATCACATTATCATCTTGCATTAAAACACATCCAAGACCCGCATGTGAAGCATCACTATACACAGTATAATCCTTGCCAGGTTCTGGTTGGATCAAAACTGGGGCATGAGTCAAGACTGCTTTGAGTTGGTCAAAGCTTCTCTGTTGCTTGTCAGACCATTCAAATGGTTGGTCTTTACGAAGAAGTTTAGTCAAAGGTAAGGCTATAGAGGAAAACCCTTTGACAAACCTTCTGTAATAACCAGCAAGACCAAGGAAACTCTGTATTTCACTGACATTTCTTGGAGGTCGCCAATCCATGATTGACTGAATTTTCTTCGGATCAACTTTAATTCCTTCTGCAGAAATTACATGTCCAAGGAAAGAGACTTCCGATAGCCAGAACTCGCACTTGGAAAATTTTGCGAATAACTGGCGTTCCCGGAGAGTTTGCAAGACAATGCGAAGATGATCAGCATGTTCTTCTTTGTTGCGAGAATAGATCAAAATGTCATCAATAAAGACGACGACAAATTTATCAAGATAGGGCTTGAATACTCTATTCATGAGATCCATGAATGCCGCCGGAGCATTTGTCAATCCGGAAGGCATTACCAGAAATTCATAGTGGCCATAACGAGTTCGGAAGGCTGTTTTGGACACATCCTCCTCTTTGACTCTCATTTGATAGTATCCAGATCGCAGATCAATCTTTGAGAATACCGAAGCACCCCTAAGTTGATCAAACAGATCTTCTATTCTTGGGAGCGGATATCGGTTCTTGATTGTGATCTTGTTCAATTGACGGTAGTCAATGCAAAGACGCATTGCTCCATCTTTCTTCTTTACAAACAGAACAGGTGCACCCCAAGGAGAAGTGCTAGGTCGAATGAAACTCTTGTCCTGAAGTTCTTGAAGTTGTTTTTGCAATTCTTTTAACTCAAGAGGTGCCATCCGGTACGGAGTGATAGACACCGGATTTGAGCCAGGCTGTACTTCAATCCCGAATTCAACTTCTCTAGTCGGAGGGAGACCAGGTAGTTCCTCGGGAAATACATCAATGAATTCAGAAACAACAGGTATTTCAGACATTCCAAATTCAATTTGATCTCGTAAGACCATGGATGCAAAAATGGAAGTGGGCTTTTTATCAATTAGGAGTATGGATTCCTTTCCTAAACCCTGAAGATACAGTCTTTTATTTTGACAATCTACCCAAGCCTCATGTTTACTTAACCAATCTAAACCCAGAATTAGATCGAACTCACAGGAGGGTAATATGTAGAGATCAATAAGGAATGGCAAATTGCTAATATGCAATGAACAATTTCTACATATTAGGTTTATGTTCGAAGTTCCTCCTAAAGGGTTTGAGACTATCAGACTTGTTTTCACATTTTCAGGTTCTAATTTCAACCTTTTTACAACAGATAGACATGTGAATGAATGAGTGGATCCCGAATCTATTAAAGCATAAACAGGATGTGAGTTTAGCTCAACAGTACCTGCAATCACTTCAGGAGACTCTTCATCATCTCTACCACGAATGTGGTAAACTCTAGCAGGTGCTCGAGATTCCTGATGAGTAGTAGCATTGGAATAAGTACCCTTTCCTTTCTTCTGATAACTCGGCTGGGCTGACTTGGCATTCCTATTCCGATTAGAGAATGTCGGACTAGGAACTACAGTGTTACGAGCTGGCATAGATTCATGCTTCTGAGGACAGTCTTTGATGTAGTGATCATCACCACCACAAGCATAACAGAGATTTGCCTGAAGTCTGCACTGACCTCGATGTGGTTTCTGACAGAACTTGCAAGGAGGAATCTTTTCAGAATTTCCCGTACTATTAACAGACATAGTAGGTACTGAGGATCTGATCACTGTAGTTGGTTTAGAAGTGTAATTGCTCCTCGGAGCAGAAGTGAAATTAGAAGACCCTTCTTTCTGAAATTTAGGCTTCTTGAACTGCCATTGAGACTTGTCATCTCGTTTCTGCTTTTTGTCAGGTCTATTGCCCCCTTTTCGCTTTTCAGCAGCTTTCATTCTAGCTTCGGTTGCAATAGCCCGATTAACAAGATTCTGGAAATCATTGATTCCCAAAGCAGTGAAGATTGGACTCAGTTCATCATTCATGCCTTCAATGAACATTCGGCATTTATCAGCTTCAGTTTTGATGTATTCTGCACCATATTTGCAATACTTGCAAAAGTCTGCAACGTACTGCTCAATAGGACGGTTGGCTTGTTTAAGGTGCAAGAATCTCTTTCTTCTTTCAGCTAAGTATTGTTCACTGATGTACTTCTTTTTGAACTCTTCGAGGAAGAATTCCCATGTCACCAATTCATTCGGAACAGTGAGAGTAGTGGTTTCCCACCAATTCATAGCCTCATCAGCTAACAGAGCCACAGCACACTCCAATTTGTGGTCATCAGAGCACTGTAATTGTCTGGTTACCACCTTGGTGGTGTTTTCAAGCCAGTACTCTGCATCTTCTGGTCTTTCTTCATTAGTACCAGTAAAAGTGTAGGCTCGATGCTGAGAAAGCTTATCTATCGGAGCTCTGCTAGGTGCAGTAGGGACAGAAACAGCAGGTTGCTCTTGTTTCAGATTTTTCAGAAGTTGATTGAACATCTCCTTCATGCTGAGGAGACATTCCCTTTGGGCAGACTGAACCATAGGATTTTCAGGTGGAAGTTGTTCTGTGTTCTGAACATGCTCTGTAGGGATCCGTTCAGTGACTTGAGCAGGCTTTTTGGCAATTTGCTCGGAAGTCTGAGTAGGCTCTTTGTTTCTCTCCTTTCTCGGAGTTTCAGTTCGAGCAGGGGAATTATCACCCAATCTCACACTTTCACCTTCGCTCGAAGATTCGTGCGAGCTCCCATTCTTTGGGTCTTTTGGGTCGGTCATATTCTATCATTCATTCAAATAACAGAAGATCAGAAAGCTCAATATAGACATCTTATCATACAATACATGGGTGGCATACCTAACCAATGCAGATGCATACAGACTCGATTAAATTTTTTAGGACTTAACCTAAAAAGCTCTGATACCACTTTATATAACACCCCTCACCCCGGATTAGGGGCAAGGAGCGTTATGTTAACATGTGACAGAATCGTATTAGGCAGCGGCGGAAGCGGGTTAACAATTTTTCGTGTAACATTTTTTTTTCGAATACAATATATTTTAATTTCTTATCACATTCGATTATCCCATGGACATACTTCATCATATACATATATATATATATATATATATCATATCCTATAATATCATCCATAGTGTTTTAGTTTCCCTTAATTACATATCAAGATGTAAGGTAACTTCTTATAAGTTTATACAATACTAAAGAAATAGTTCATGAACATAACCATTATGCCAAATTGATCTAACATGCTGAACACTAGGCCACCCATCATGAGTACGACAAAGACAGTGAAGATCATACTTAAGCTTCGTACGAGAAGAATACGGATAGAGGTCAACGATGCTAGAACCTGAAATTTAGGGGAAGGAAGGAAGGTTCGAGTGGTAAGTACTTCTCGTACTTAGTGAGGAAACCCTATTCTATTCGGTTTCCAATTTAAACATTATGATCAAACAATTTAATTTCACTTTGCACATTAGCTCATTCGAATGATTCAAGCAATATAATCAATCCACAATTAATAATGCACCATAGAAATCATTCGAATATATACACCAAGGAGTCATGTAATTCTATTCGAATACATGCAAGTGATTACATATCATTCATATCATGAATACACATACAAGTCATGAAACCTGAATTAACTTCCAATTATCAAATTATCACAATTAAAGTTTCATAGCATATCAAGAATAGCAAATCATGAAATTCAATATTTCATTCAAATGATCCAACAACCAATTTCATGAATTTACTTTCAATTTTCAGATTTCATTCCTTAAATTGTTCATTTAATTCATTTAGCAATGCTTTGGATAGTATAGTATGCTAGGTAATCAAGTCACGTATAACAGAGGTTGTGAATCAAAATTCACCATGTAATAGGTACCACGTACCAAATCGTATCACATATAACATATCATAATGTCCGCAGACATTAAGCAAGAAGGTACACTTACGTACCACAGTATCGAGTACACTAACGTACCGATTTTCTTATTGAGCTCAGACTCTAGGCTAGCCGTACTACCTAAACAGACTGTACACACCAAGGGCTTTGCATTTAAATCTTTAATTTAATCAGATACATAATCAATCAAATTTTCAGAAATTCTTAATTAATCATTTCAATTAATTGCTTATAATTCCAATTCCAATAACATGTTATCACACATGATCATATAAACATTTACAAGCTCAATTCACACATTTCAGCTCAGCATTCGAACAATCTAAACTCATATCATATAATTCAGAATTTCATTTCATAGTTCAACACTCAATTGAACTTATCAAACATAATTATAACATGTAAGAGCATTGCATACTCACATACTATATCACAACTTCATTGTTTCCACAAGAAATCAATATCACAATAATTTTCCAATAATCAGCATGATTAATTCATCCAAAACAGTAAGATTAACCAAAAATCAGATTCGGAATCAAACATATCAATCATCAATTTAATTTCAATCACATATGCAACAAAATCGCATAACACAAGCATAAAATCCGAATTCCATTATTCCTTCTTCCCTTACTAAAATCGAATAATTAATTAGTCCAAATTGCATGCTTATCATAACTTAAAATCAAATTAAGGCAGTTGGGACTCTAATCCCAACTCTAAAAATCGTTTCACTCACAGTTCGCCGAGCTAGTTTTGGATCCGAACGCCCTTCGCTCGATCCGAAGCCGATCCCGGTACGATTTCTTCTTCTACCCTTTCGCTTCTAAAATCTAAGGCGTTCAAGCCAAACAATATAACAAATTTTCAGAATGCAATTCATGCTATTAAAGACTGAATTTCTCACTTTATTCAAAACAGTCCCTGAATTATTTGGTCCAATTCGACTAGTTTCCAAATTTCCTAATTTCTTCAATTAATCACTTAAACTTTCAAATTGATCACTAAAATTGGTGGATTTCACATCCTACAGATTGTTAATAAATTTATTAACACTTCATTTAATCCAATTTTTACATCTTTAATAATTCACAAATTCTTAATTTTTCTTCTTTTCATTCATACACATTTCTGACCACCTAATTTAATTAATTTCTTATTTACTGTAAACAACTCCAAATCGAACACCGTTTGTTCCTAAATTAAATTAACATACCCAATTTTAACATATCAAAAATTCAGGTCGAAACTCTTAGTATATTATTTTATACAATTTTACAAAGTTCACTGTCCAGCTAGGAACATTACTGGACAGTTTTGCATGCTGTTCGAAATGATTTTCCAGATTTTATCACAGTCATCAAAACTCATTTTTACAATTTTATACTACTTTAGACATGTCAAAGTAGTACATATCAAAATTTCATCACGAATTACCCATTAATTAATTTTCTAAATTTTTTCAAAGTTCACTGTCCAGCTAGAAGCATTGCTGGACAGTTTTACATGTTACTCCATTTCACACTTCCAGATTTTAACACAGCCTTTAAAACCTTGTTTTATTATTTTTCTATGATTCTAGACATATTAAAGTGAAACATATCAAAAATTCAGATCCAAACTTCTATCATAACATTTTCTAAAATTTTTCAAAGGTGCATGTTATGAATCTTAACAAATCTGTCAACACACTTTGTATGTATGTTATTAATGTTTTATGACTCTTAATCCTTAAGGATTCATATATATTTCCATATTTCCAGCAACCATACTCAAGAACATCATGTTTATAAATTTATAGACACCTTAGAACACATGATTTAATAAACCTTTTACCATAACCAAATTGAGAAGAGGATGATCTACTTACTTCTGATTTTTCCTTGATTTTTCTAAGTGTTTTTCACCACCATACATGCTCTTCTTCTTCTTCCTCAAGCTCTCAATTTTCTCTCAAGTTCTATGTGATATTAATGGTGTGAAAAAGCAAATGGGATGAGTGAATTGGGTAGTGATGGCCGGCTAGGATATGTGAAAATGGGGGACAAAAATCAATTGGGATATGACTTTATGTCAAATCACCATAATTCTCACTTATTACCCATTTTAATAACACCACTTAGTATTAATAAATCATATATATTCTATAATTATACAATAATTTCATCCTATTAATAATGTAAATACATGTATTTCCATTTTAGCATGCAAATCCTTAACTTTTCTACCTTATTCGGTTTGGTCATTAAGCATATTGACCGAATTCTTATTGCACATTTCAATTTGGTCCTTAATGAACTAAATTTCAAATTCGACAGTTTGGAAAAATCAATCTAATTATTCACTTCATCATTTAATTTGACCTCTAATCTTCTAGGCTAATTTTTGGGATGTTACACCCCTTTTATGCTTCTACTTTAAAATGGTGAGTTTAGAATTTAAAGTTAGGGCTTGTAGTTAGGGTTTAGGAAATTAGGGTAAGATGTATTTTTTAGGGTGTAGGGTTTAAGGCTTAGTGTTGGGTTTTTTGCACGCTCGAATCGATCACCGAAACCGTCAATGAGGGTTGTAAATGTTTGGTGGTTGAATTGCCTAAAACCGAAATAAAGGTAGACAATTTGCACGATGATTTTAGAGTGGTTCGACTACTCAACCGAGTCTACATCCACTACCTTAGCACACCACTAAGGATTTCCCAATTCACTCAACAATGAATTCGTCCCCTTTTCCAGGCTCAGGAGGAAACCGTTACAACCCTATCTTTTGAACTTGGCTAAGATAGAACCAACTCTAGTTTTTCTCTCAAGGCTAAACTAGAACCTCTCCCTTTTACAAGTTAGTTTGTGTAAACAATGAAAACCTCACAAGGTGGGTGTTTACAAGGATTAAGCTCACAAGAGTGTAAAGAATAAAACAATAAAAAAACACTCTCTATACAATATATACAGGAGAAATGAAGAATAAAGACTTAAATGCTATTTCTCTTGATCATGAAGCTTGGATATTGTCTCTTTTATTCTTCAAGTGTTCCAGCCTTCAATTTATAGTCCCAAATGAGTTTGTAGCCGTTTATAGCCGTTGGGAATATTGCCGTTTATAGCCGTTGGGAATGTAGCCGTTTATAGCCGTTGGGAATATAGCCATTTATAGCCGTTGGAATAGTGCCATTTATGACCGTTGGAAATAGTACCATTTATGGCCGTTGGGAATAGTACCGTTTATAGCCGTTGGAATAGTACCATTTATGGCCGTTAGGAATAGTACCATTTATGGCCGTTGGGCTATTTCAAAACACACCGTATCGATACGGCTAGGCGTATCGGTACGGGTTTTGGCTACTGGAATTTTGGTAGTTTGAAAACCCTAAGGCGTATCGGTACGGTCCAATACCGTATCGGTACGGTCACTTGAAAATTATGGTTTTGACTACTTTAAATGTATTTTAAAACCATTCCAAAGCCTTTAAAAACCCTCATTGACGGTTTCGGTGATCGATTCGAGCGTGCAAAAAACCCAACAATTGGTATCAGAGCCTCGTCTCCATCGAAGGACTAACATCCGGGAGTAAAGATCATTTGCTCGGAGTCCACCGTTCAAGAAAATGGCAAGATTTGAAGAAGGCCGCTCTATCTCGTGTCCTCCACTCTTCGAAGGAGAAGAATACTTCCAATGGAGCAATATCATAAAATTCTTCATCAAGTCTCAAGACTATGAAGTTTGGGACATCATTGAAGATGGTTATTTGGAAGCTCCAAAGAAGAAGAAAAAGCAAAGGAGTGCAAACGACACGAAGGTAAAGCTAAACACCAAGGCGATGCACATTCTCTATTGTGGCCTTAACGAAGAAGTTTTCAAGAAGGTCTCCACGTGCAAAAATGCAAAAGAATTGTGGGAGAAACTTGAGAAGCTTTATGGCAACAAGAAGGGAGAAAAGAAAGATGATGATCAATCATGTGCAAACCCTCTCTCCAATCCAAAGGTGGATGGTGTTTTGGCTCTCGATGAGCCTAAGGTATCTTCTAACTCTAGTGAGCTTAATTCTTACTCTTTCAATGAGTTGCAAGATGCTTTCGATGAATTATTTTTGGAATTTGAGACCATGAATTCCAAATTTAAGAAAATGATTTCTAAACTTGAATTTGAAAATGATTTTCTTTTGAAAACAAAATTGGATTTTGAAAAACAAAATGAGATTTTGAAAAATGATTTAGAGTTTTCAAAAACAAGCAATGGAATTTTAGAAAAAGAAAATCTTGATTTGAAAGTTAAGCTTGAAAGCTTAGCAAAAGAAAAAGAAATTATTTTTAATAATTCATCTCATCCCATAATGACAAAATGCTCACATTGTCATTATCATGGTCATTCCATACATACTTGTCCTATAAAGAAGAGACAATCTTATAGGATTAGACAAGTATGGGTTCCTAAGGGAACTAAAGACATTGTGACTAACGTAAATGGATCCAAAGCAATTTGAATACCAAAAATCAAGTGAATGTCTTTTATAGGTGTGTTGGAGCAATGGCAAGCAAAGCAAAATCAAAGAATGCTCAAATCACACATGAGAAGAAGATTGGGTAACCTCTAAGCTTAATGCTTTTATTTTATACATTTGGTTATCTAACTTTTATTTAAAGTCTTGGATTATTTGTTAAGCCTAACAATGATGCTTTGAGTAAGGGGGAGCCAAATTTTTTTTAAACCAAAATTTTAAGTGTGTCAAATTTTTTTTTTGCCTCCTATGTTATCTTGAAATTAAATGTCATTTTAAATTCTTTTTGATATAACAAAAAGGGGGAGAAATGGTTTGAAAAAATTAAATTTTCAAATGAATAAGGGGAGCTTTATTTGATTTCATATCTTAATCTCTTATTCACAATTTTAAAGCTAAAGGGGGAGAATCTCAAACAATTTTTCAAGTTGGTTTTATTATATCAAAAAGGGAGAGATTGTAGAACTAAGGTTTTGATATAATATTTGAAAATTGTTTTGGACTAAATTGAAAAGAATTTAAAATATGTTTTTAGTCAAAAACAACTTGAAAATATGTTTAAGGGTTTTAAAGGCTTTGGAATGGTTTTAAAATGTATTTAAAGGGTTTTTAAACTACCAAAATTCCAGTAGCCAAAACCCGTACCGATACGCCTAACCGTATCGATACGGTGTATTTTGAAATAGCCCAACGGCCATAAATGGTACTATTCCCAACGGCCATAAATGGTACTATTCCTAACGGCCATAAATGGTACTATTCCCAACGGCCATAAATGGTACTATTTCTAACGGTCATAAATGATACTATTCCAACGGCTATAAACGGCTATATTCCCAACGGCTATAAACGGCTATATTTCCAACGGCTATAAACGGCTACAAACTCATTTGGGACTATAAATTGAAGGCTAGAACACTTGAAGAAAGCAAGAGATAACATCCAAGCTTAATGTTCAAGAGAAATCGAGTTTAAGTCTTTATTTTCTTCATTTCTCTTGTAAATATTTGTAGAGGGTGATTTTATTGTTTTTATCCTTCATTCTTTCGTGTGAGCTTAATTCTTGTAAACACCCACCTTGTGAGGTTTTCATTGTTTACACAAACTACCTTGTAAAAGGGAGAGGTTCTAGTTTAGCCTTGAGAGAAAAACTAGAGTTGGTTCTATCTTAGCCAAGTTCAAAAGATAGGGTTGTAACGGTTTCCTCCTGAGCCTGGAAAAGGGGACGAATTCATTGTTGAGTGAATTGGGAAATCCTTAGTGGTGTGCTAAGGTAGTGGATGTAGACTCGGTTGAGTAGTCGAACCACTCTAAAATCCTTGTGCAAATTGTCTACTTTTCTTTCGGTTTTTAGCCAATTCATCCAAGAACCAAACACAACCCACTTGACGGTTTCGGTGATCGATTCGAGCGTGCAAAAAACCCAACACTTAGGATGTGAAAATTAGGGTTAGAGTTTAAAATTTAATTTTTAAGTGATTTTCAGTGTGGGGCATAGAAAGGGACATGATAAGGGAACAGAGGATTTTTACCCTAAAATAAAAATATATAAAATTATTATGTTGTTTCTTTTAAGACAATTAATAATAATACCCCCTCCCACAAAAAAAAAAAACTAGTTCAATGATTGATACTTTTACGTTGGCTTATATAACACTCTTATTTTACCAACAATTTTACTGCAGCACTACCCTTGATGAAAGCCTCGATTTTTTTGGATGCCCATCTCTTAAGAATAAGAACCAACTTGACTAAACCTGGGTTATGACCTTCATTGATCACAGTTTGATTTCTGCTTCATTGTTTTGCTGGCTGTCCCAGAAGAAAATGCAGCCTTGCAAAATTCCAACCACTCAAATCCTCCAAAACATGTCCCCCTCTTTCTTTTCAATCGAACATCAAGCAGTCATCAGAAGCAAATAAATGGCAGACATTCCAGCACAAGGAGACCATCAAATGTAACTCCTACTGGGATGACCACACTTGTCTTAAAGTGAATGGATATAAGCAGTCATATGGGCACAGGGAAAATCATCCAACTTATGCACCTGCTTAACTCCAAATCATATGCTCCAAAAAGGGTCACCTAAAGTTTGATTATCCACGACAACTATCAAGTCCTTTTCACAAGCACGATACGTAACCATCAAGCATAAATCTCATCAAGGCATAAGCATGCGAGGCAGAGCTGTTTCCATCAGACATGTTTCATGCAAAAAAATTGGCAAAGCTGATTCAATTGACACTAGGGAACGTATGTTTCATTGATGAATTTTATGAAATTCACACGTTGCATACCGAACCTGATGTCCAACAGATTGTTTGGTGGTGCCCTTAGGAAGTTATTTCTAACTTAAAATGCTGGTGGCAAATGACAGTCTAATATACGCACATAAAGAGTAGTGTTTATGAAAGATGATGAGGTTGATCTTGACAGAGCTGTATGAAAGAAATATTACCAATTTGGTCGACGAATCAACTTTTTAAAGAGGGGATGTTGTGATAATGAGAAAACTGTTGCTACAATCCATCCTCTAAGGATCATCCTCGAACCTCAATGGTTGCAGGTGCTTAGCATCATCAGCTCACATGCTAATAATGAAGCCAATACCTGTCAAAACAGACTGGGGAGACAGGGGAACCAGTTGCAGGGAGATTTTGGCATGTATTAACTATCAAGTATTAACTTGTTGCTAGTTTCACAAAGAAGTTCTATGCAAGAAATACTTTACCTTCTTGGAAAAACGTGACTGAATTGATACAAATGACATAAATCAGAATAATAATCAGACAAAACCAACATCTTTTTAATCTGATAAATAATTTTGTTCATAATATAACATTGTAATCCAATATTTTGAATACCAAGACAGAAATACAATTCAATATATTGAGATGTCTTCTACATATTTGTGAGATGAAGAAAATAATGTTGGAAGGTATATTTTGGGGAAGACCTAGTTTAGAAGTAAAAAGATATAAAAGACCAGCCGGAGAAACATGGTCCTGCAACTTGAACATTCCTGACAACAGATTATTCACAATAATATTTTATTAAATAATGGCAAGCTTAGACACTTGCATCCCCATCCCCTCTCTCTCAATAAAAAAGGAAAACAAAATCATACAAGGCACCAGAAAAAGGGATAAAAAAAGGAGGTGGTTTAAACTTTAGAAAGAACCTGTTTTAATACAAATGGAATTCATAGCTGAGAATCAAGTTGAGCTAATAAGATTTTAGCTCTGCTTCGCCTGCATCCATTCTACAAAGTTGTCCAGGATCAACGGCCAAGCAAGGTCTGGATTATAATTGCTAAAGTCCGGGAAACTTATCTGCTCAAACATCAAAAAAGGGAAAATGCAAGCACTTGCTCAATTATTAACATAAGGAGGATCTCAAACAAGACAAAATGGATGGCAACTGGGTTACTATGTCAAATAATGGTGCAAGGATGCCGGTAGCAATTATGTTTTTATTAGAACTACAGTATTACATCCCCTTTATTTCTAGTTCTCTTACTATCTGATGATAAATAATAGAAAAAAGTTTACTTATCATACACTGAACAGCAAAGATCGACAATTTCCTACCATTTATATAGTCCCAATTCTTATGCTAAAGAAAGTTTCTAAGTAAACCAAGAAGTTTAAAAATCAGTTCCTGCCCAAAATATATATAGTTTTAGCAATGAATGAAGATAATTACAAAAGGTGGATAAAAGGAAACAAAAAGAACAAAAAAGACACCAAAAAACCTTAAAACTCTCATGAGCAAGGATTCAGTTATAAACACAACCTGCAGGAAGAGAGAACATCTCTTCAGTCTTCTCTATTATTTTACAAATATGCTATGGGGATTCTGCTGCACGCTACCAATTGCTATTATGTCTTCATATATCTAGTAAGAACGTCATACCAAAGACACTAGTATAATTCTATAGGTTATCCCAGAGTCTCTTTAAATTAAAATGATTTTTGTGCGAGCATGACCTGTGAAATTTAAAGAATTATTCGCTGACTCTATTTTACATGGTGGAGCATCTAATCTTGGGAAAACAATAGACAATTCCATAACAAGAATTAACTTCGATGTACCTCGTTGCAGAATCGGAAAAAGCCCATCCATTGATCCAAGTTTATGACCTTATAATCGCTCTGAATCTGCATTAAAAGACAAGCATGGTATGAGGCTCTTTTTTTCATTGCTTCTAAAGAAACATTTGAAGATTCCATCAGTATAAGAATATCAATGTGTCCCAATCTAATAATAGATTTGACAAACATTTTCGCAAATACGATATATACACACAATCCTAGCAGCTAAAACTGAAATGAACCCCCACAATAACATATGACTTTGTGCCTGTATAAACAGAAACATAAAGGAAATGAAGAAAATAAGTAAGCAACTACAACCCCAGAGGTCAAATGCAATAATTGTCACAACATACCTTCAAATACTCAATAAAATAGTCAACCTGCGCCCGGAATGGGGATCCTAAAACAAGATCCAGCAGTTGACATATGCTTTCTATATCAATACTCTTTTGTTTCTCCTCTGCAACCGTGAATTTGAGAAAGTAAGTAGGAGTTCAATCAGGAAAAAGAGACTATACAGACATCCAAGCTACATGCAACAATATTATCATAATACCTGTTAAGCAATAGCAGAATGAATAGGAATAGAAATCCTCAAAGTTTGATGGTCTCCTGACCTATTTATAATATAAAAAGAAAACATCATCACTTTTGCAGACAATTCCACCATAATAATCATACACACGAAACAAGTCAATTAACCTCAGGTATCAAGCAATTCAGAATTTTCTACCTCTTTTTCTAGCTCAGGTAGGGCCTTCTTTAATTTACTTACAGTATCAGCCCTCAGTGCTTTTAATCCTCTTCGCCATTCCTCCTATAAAGATAAGATTCAAATATCATTTTTAACGGATAATTTAACTACAAGCATGTACAAGAACATAAAAATACATAGAGAGCTTGGGATTTAAGATATCATTATATTGCTAGTTACACGGTACAATGCATCAGCCAACCTATATCCAGGCTATTATGACACACTCTTAATGACGATCATGACTGTATGAAGAAGAAACTCCTGTCAACAAAACTTTTTTTTTAAAATAAAAACTAAAAAGTATTTCCACAGCTCTTAGATATCACGAACAAGTCATAGGTATTGGAAATTGATCAAAATGTGAACAATCATGACCCGAAGATGCCAATTAACAAAACCATAGATGATAATAGAAATCCAGGCTGATCCATGCAGCCTACATGCCAAAGTCGACCTAAAAAGGGAGGCTGGAAACTGATTATTCTATATAACCATGCCATGATAAAGAAGAAAAATAATCATGAGGGCATAGGAAATTATAGCAATTTCATTTAACCAAAATATAATAGACCGCATTAATAGTTAAATTATAAAAAAATGGAGAAGGTAAACAAAAATCCTTACCAGAGTAAAGTATCCTTGTTTTTCAGCTTTCATTTTCCTGACATAAGCACAATAGTTTCAACACAAAAGCTTAGGATAAAACTTATAAATGAGTTATTGGAGGAGCTTATATGACAGTTACCAAGCAAGCATCAAGATCCTAACATCTGTGTGATCAACTTCCATGTCGGAACATAGAGTTTCAATCCCTTCTGGGCTGTTCAAATAGTGTATCATAACATTAGAATGTAGTTCAAAATAGTCAAGCAGCATTTAGTTTCCATAATGATTATACTAATTTTTAATAAAAAAACACTAATAAATTATAAAAACTGTAACTCAAAATGCAGCTATCATTCAGCGTCCCCATTTCAGCTTTGCAGCAAGAATCTTTCCATGGTATTAAGGATTTCCAGAACAAAGTTCTTATACCCAGAACAAAGTTAACTATATTTTTGTGTATGACCCCCTCAACTAATTCCATTGTTATTTGGGCACTTCTATTCTATGCAGCTCTATCGCTTCAATTCATATACCCTCATCCAACACATCTGATATACAGAAGTATGGAGCACCAGCCTTCTAGAAAACTTAGAAAAGATGAAACCAATTGTTGTTGGAAACATACCAATTTCCGGCACTTACTATTGAGTCCGAGCAACACAGGGACTCGGCTGGTGCAAAAGACCAGTTAGCTTGACTTATTGCCTATTGGAGTTAATCAATCATCCAATCATTCTATAAATTGATACAAGCAGATTACCCTTTAAAATTCTCTAAACAGAAAACCGGGACTGTGTACCACATAGAAAAATTTAATCTTAACTTAATTACAGCTCCCTATAGAGAAAATAAATCCTATAATCACAGCTTAAATAAAAGAATATTCGTTATGCTCCAATCTAATTGGTTATTGTGAAACCATCTTTCGTCAATATTGAAAATGTTAAAAATTAGACCTTTCCAACAAATACTTTTGAAATTTGAACTCAATATTTTATGAAGAGCGGAAATTTAACAAACATATAAATCGTTGCTTATATGCACATAAAGCCCACTCAAGCAGTAGTTTTGAACAAGAAGATATGAACTCAATCAGCATAATCTGATCTAAGAGATTTAGACTTCATAGCAGATTGACACTTTGAGTCATCATGAGCTCACATATCAGACTGTGACTAGGATCCCTAACCTCTATATGAAAGATAAGCGCGCAAAGTCTCGCATGGAAATATCGCTTTAATGGTTGTACTAAACAGAAATAATACGATAGGATATGTAGGTCGAATGACGTTGCCTAAAAATTACACAATTTTAAAATAAAAAGTTTATTTAAAAAGGGTTGGATGTAACATATTAGTAGTTATCTAAAATCCATATAACAATATAATTCCCCAAAATTAAAAAGGTACCAGAAGACATTTCCCCTTACTCGATGTAAATACCAAAATTACAAATTCCCTTACTGAATTGCATATTCCACTAAGCACTTACTCAATCATACCAGAAGACCTATTGGCATAAAAATAAAATAGGTTGTCAATCCGCTCCATCTCTTTTGAAGATGCCTTGCTTGAAGCTGAGAAATTTAAAACAAAGTGTCATGTCATTAGTTACGAAAGCTTAGACAGCTTATTCAATAAATTTGAAAAATAAATAACTTCAAAGCATTCTAGATACATAGTCTATACAATGAAGTATCAAGCTTGATGAAAGATTGTTTGGGGGGCGGGGGGGGGGGGTCTATGTCATCTTTCGGAGCAGGTTTCAGTAAATAACATGTTAATGAGAGGCCAAGTTGAACCATAGCATTGTAATGATTGGCATCATAGATTGGAATGCATACTTGGTATAGCATATTAGGTTCAGAACTCAAAAGTGTGCATTAATCCAAATGAGTAAGCTTTCAATTTTGCTACAATCCCGTTTGAATTACAACTTCCACGTGTTTCAGGACAAGTTCAGATTTCTTACCAGTCTGCCTTTATTCCTAATTAGAGTAGATAACAATATTGGTAACTGGTTCTCTCATATCCTATAACGAACTACTAATACGGTCTCCAGCACCTTAAATAAGAAAATCTGCAAGACATAAGTGAACACTTGATAGAACCATCTTCTAAACTTATTTGATTGCTTTTCAAGGAATTCTTATTTCTCACGTTTCCCTCCAAGCATGTTTATCACTATTTTCACTTTCTGAGGTTTTCATGCATCAAATATAATCTATCAGCATTTTTTCAACCCATTCTTTAAATTACTCAAACCTTAGGTGAGAAGCCCCAACTTGCCAACAGGTATATCATACATGCAACATATATTGGTAACACGATAAAATTTGTTCCCGATTATGACCAAGGATTTTGCTTCCATTTTCAACTTCTCTGACAAAACTCAAACATGCTTTTAAGATTTAACTAGCTTAGGAAGATTGCATTCAAGATATAATCTATCTTAAGGATTTTGCTTCAATTTTCAACTTCTCTTACTAAACCCTTTTTTGTCACACTTTAATATTTAACTATATTAAGAAGACTGAAATCAAGCTATAATCTGCCCTTACGGATTTTGCTTCAATTTTCAACTTCCCACTAAACCCGATTTTCGAACACACTTTAAAGATTTAACTACCTTACAGAGACTGCATTCAAGCTATAATTTACCCTTAAGATTGACATGTATTCTCTTAAGGTTCAAAAACCCCAATCCTTTAGCTAAGCTCAACTTTGCTAAATAGCTCATCACTACCCGCAAATCTACCAGAATTATACACACACGTATAATAAGTTACTTTGTTTCTTTCTTCAACAAAAACGATCTTCGATGATGCAAAAATCGAATCACTTTATAGAAATCAATCAGAGAAATGGAAAAAATAAACAAAATCTAACAAACAGTTGAAACAACGAAAAAGAGAAAAAAAAATCAAAAGGCGAATCCAGCTCAATCAAAATTTGGAATTAAAGAAACAAAAAAAAAGAAGAAAGGAAAGGGAAGTACCGGAGCGAAAGATGTCGGAGGGAGAACACGAAATAGGGTTGGCTGAATTGGTTTGACCCGTTTTTTTGGATGCACATGCAGAGCGCCGCATCATAAACGCATACAAACCCAGAATTAATCGAAGCTTCGTCTCTCGGCAATATTATATAACAAAAACAAGCTTTTCATTCTTTTTAAGGATTCGAATCGAAGGTCCTCTGCTGAATGAAATGTAATTAGTGATTTTCTCTTTTTTTCCCTCTCTCCGATTAAAATAAGTTGAGTGTTGCCTAGGGGTGTAGCCGAGTCGAGCTCGAGTAGTGCTAAGCTCAGCTCGACTCGTTAAGAATTCGAGCTTGACTCGAGCTTGAGTATGTTGAGCTCGACTCGACTCGTTAAGAATTCGAGCCGAGCTCGAGTTTGAGTCGAGTCCAATCGAGTCGAGTATTCATCGAGCTTTGACCGAGTCGAGCTCGAGTAGCTCGCGATCTGTATCGTTTTATTTACAACATTGTTCGTAATAATAATGATAATAATCATACAAAAGAAATATTTCTATGCGACTCATTAAAAACCCTAATCCTAATAGGAGAAAAAAAGTACACATGAAAATATAAAGAAAGTTAAACTAAAAATTAATCTAACATAAGATAACAACCAAAAACACCAAACCTACATTTTAGTTCACTTTAATTTTAAAATTTTAAAAATAGTTTATTATATTTTCGAGTAGCTCGCGAGCTTTTCGAGTCGGGTATCAAGTAGCTCAGCTCGGCTCGTTAAGAACTCGAGTCGAGCCTAATCGAGTCGAGTGTTGACCGAACTTTGACCGAATCGAGCTCGAGTAGCTCGCGATCTGTCTCGTCTCATTTACAGCCCTAGTGTTGCCTTTGGCTGACCGCTCTATCTGCTTTACCTTGATTTCTTTTTTTAAATATTTCTGTATCAATACATTTTGAGAAAATATTTTAATTTTTTTTACAATTGTTTTAGTTTTAATGTTTAATAGTTTAGTTTATGGTTTATGAATTTAAGTGTAGCGATTAAGATTTATGTTAAAATTTATGGTTTCAGGTTAGAATTTAATCTTTATAGTAATACGATTAGAGATTTAGGTTTTAATCTATAAACCCTAAACCTTACATTCTAACTACATCCCTACATTCAAAACTCATCCACTAAAGCTTTAAATAAAATTTTTAAACACTAAAAATTTTAACGAACATTCTTCGTGGAATAATTACCTATATATTATTAGAGTTTTATTTTGATGCACAAGCTGTGTAATTTTTTTTACACAACCCTTTTATAAAATTTAAAATTTAAATCACAAACCCTAGCAACCTAAAACCTAAACCCTAAGCCCTAAACCCTAAACTTTAAATTCTAACCATAAACTTTAAATTATATACCCTACATACTAAACCCCTAAACCCTAACCTAAAATCTTAAACCCTAAAGTTTACACAAGCTTGTGCATCAAAGTATTTTTCCATATTATTATATGTTTTTTACTTTAAGTTTTTGGTAGGTATATGTACACCGTACAATTTACATTGTTCAAATATTATTAAAAAAAGTGAATAATACCATATTTTACTATTGGAATTACTTAATTGGTTATTACATGTACACTATAATATTTATATATATATATATTAAAATTACAATAATAGTAATAATTTATAATCTATTCAAATAATAATAATAATAATTTATAATCACATTTAAAAATAATATATATTCAAAAAAAATATGAACATAATTAATTATTGTAAAATAATAGTAATACTTAATTGGCTGATTACATAGTGGCAGTCTTCGTTGGTTTGCTTGGTGCTATGTTTTTGTTTTTTGACTTCATTTATTGGTAGTGTTTTGATGTTGATTTAGGTATCTATTAGTATACGTACTTTTATATATATATAAAGATATTTTTTTAATAAGGCATATACTCGTAGTCTCTTTTTTCTTAAAAAAGTAATTATAAAACACAATCAAGAAAAATGCTCCCATATAATTTGTAAATTCTTTTTTACTTATACAAAATTTTGATAAACTAATCATTTATATTAAATATATTTTAATATAGTTATATTTTCATATTGTAAATTATTTTTATTTTATTAAAAAAACATGTGTTGTTAGAGAGGTTTTTTAATGAGGCGCGTGGTAATATCCTATTTCATTCAAAAAAAAATATGTGTTGTACCGCAATTTACATTTTAGATTTCTAAACTTAACATCCCCTTTCATTTACATCATAAATCTTTAATTTCATCAAATTACATCATTCAACTTTTATCATTTATAAATTAAGTCACTTATATTAACAACGTTAAATAATTCTAATGTAAAAAAACAAAAGTAACATATTTACTTAACATGTTTTTTCACATATCATCATCAAATAATGTTTAATTGATAATTTTAAATTTTTTTGTACGAATTTTCCTAAAATATTTCATTTAAATAAATTCAAAGAGAAAATATGTAAATTAATTATAAATCATAACAAAAAAAATTTAAATGGTAAATTAAACATTATTTATCGATGATATGTGAAAAACAAGATAAATAAAAGTGTCAATTTCAGTTTTACATTAAAATTATTCAACGTTGTCAATATAAGTGACTTAATTTATAAATAATAAAAGTAAATTGATCTATTTTGTTAAATTAAAGTTTTGTGATATAAGTGAAAGTAGATGTTAAGTTTGGTGATCTAAAATGTAAATCACCCTTAAGTTTTGAGATCAATATTGGATAATTTTTTTAAAGAAAAACTAATAAAATAAAACACTCATCAAATTCTTAACATAAAACGAACTAGTAAAACGAATATAAAGAATACAAAAAAAATCTTAACATGAAATTTTCAAAAATTCATTAACAAATTTTTTTCTTCTGAATAGTCTAAAAGTGATTACAAAAGTAATATTCGTTGATACATATTCTTAATCAATTGACAATGCACATATACCTTATACAGAAAGCGATTGAATCCAATTTTCTAAGATAAACATCATCCACTTTTACACTAAAACCACTTGTTGTTGGGTTATTCATTAACAAATTATTTTTTTCTGAATAGTCTAAAAGTGATTACAAAGTAGTATCCGTTCATGCATATTCTTAATCAATTGACAATGCACATATACCTTGTAGACAGAGCAAAATTATATTTAATTTTCTAAGATAAAACTTCATCCACTTTTACTAATTCAATTATTTCAGTGGAAATAATATTTTACTTGAAGTCCAATCCCATACAACCCCTTTATAAACAAAATTTATATCGGCTGAATGTAATTTATAATGGGCCTAACAGGCCGCCTGATCCATTTCACGTCTTAATGCAATAATAAAAGTATAAAAACTTTGCAAGCTGAGAGGTTTGCGGACACGGTGGTGATCTTGCGAGGCGTTCATCTAACGCAACGCGTCCTCCCGCAAACCGACATTGCATCGCACCACAACCAGCAACCCTACAGTCTTTCTCGCATACATATTTATAATTTATTACATCTACTCTTTCTACTTTATTCAGTTTTCCCTCTCCTTTCAAAACCAAAATCAAAGTTTCTTTTTCTCCAAGGTAATTTTCTTTTTTCTCCCTGTCCGCATCTTCTTCTTCTTTTTGTTTTATTTTGCATTGCGAAGATTGGAAAGTTCATTATATTCGCAGTTTTTAGAATCTTCTTGATTTATTTTGCAGTTTCGTAATGTCTACTTTTGGTGCCGCCGCTGCCAATCATAATCCTAACAAATCATTCGAGGTATTCGCTCTTTAATTTGTATAAGACGTTTCCACGACTCACAATTTTCGTTTAAATTTCAAATTGTAATCATAGTGTTTTTCGAGTTAAATTTTACTGTTGCTTTTACTAGCGTGCTTTATATATATATATTGTTTTTGAACCTGCGAGTTAATAAAATTCTGTTTCCTTACTGTATTTGTTGAATCTAAGAGGAGAAAAGATTTAAAAAAATATATTCTTAACTTTTGGTTAAACGATACTTGAACTAGTGACAATGCGATAGACTGATGTTTCCCTCTCTTTTTTGGATGTTTTCGAGATAAATAGGGGCAAGGATCAATATCAGTGATTAAAAAAGAAAAATAGAATTTGAAATTTGAGCTTGGTGGATGCAAGGGTTTTTTTTCATGCAAGTTTTAATTGTAGGTTGCACAACCGCCCAGTGATTCTGTTTCAAGCATTAGTTTCAGTCCCAAGGCCAATTTCTTGATTGCTACTTCATGGGATAATCAGGTCTGTCCACTTTGCTTTGTTTCTTTTATTGATTCATATCATCTCAATCTTGTTCTTTAAGTTCTTGTACGAAGTTGAATTATTGAAATTTATTTCTTGTTGCTTCTATTGTACTTAGTTCGGTTAGCTGAAATTTGACCCCCCCCCCCCCTAACAATTGTGCAGGTGAGATGTTGGGAAATATCCCGGAATGGTGCAGCTGTTGCTAGTACTCCAAAGGCATCGATTACTCATGATCAGCCGGTAAGGAATCAGAGTCCATTGCATTTAGAGATGTATTATTCTACTCTTCAATTTGTAGTTGTAGTAAACTAATTCTGTTTTCCCCTTGCTCTTTTAAAAGGTTTTGTGCTCAACTTGGAAGGATGATGGGACGACTGTCTTTTCTGGAGGCTGTGACAAGCAGGTTAAGATGTGGCCTTTATTATCTGGTGGTCAACCAATGACAGTTGCCATGCATGATGCCCCTATTAAAGAGGTTGCTTGGATACCAGAAATGAACCTCTTAGCTACCGGAAGCTTGGACAAGACATTAAAGTAATACTCTCACCTTTCCTCATTTTTGTACCATTGGGAAATTAAAGTCATGTTTTCGGATATTGGGTCCTAGTGATTAATGTCGTGTTGAGTAATGCATTTCATGTGAGGGTGCTCTTGCCATATTGCTAAGCGGTAGTACCTGCATATTTTTAAATTCCATGCTCAATTCACAGGAAGTAAGATCATATTGTAGTCACAAGATACTTTGTTGAATAACACTAATTGTTCACTTGGTCTAGACGTGTAGGAGGTTGTTCCTTGTGTGATAGATATGTGTATCATTATGCCATGATAAAATTAGCTCTAATTTTTGCTTGTGTGATAGATATGTGTATAATCATGACATGATAAATTTAGCTTTGATTTTTGGGCCACATGTAGGAGGTTTTGGGTAGGGGTGAACAAAGAAACCGAGTAAACTGAAAACCGATCCGAACCGTAGTGTTTGGACTTACTATAGAAAACAAGTTTAAAAATCACGGCACCCGAACCGTAGGAGGTTGTTCCTTGTGTGCTAGATATGTGTATCATTATGACATGATAAAATTAGCTTTAAATTTTGCTGGCGTGCTATATATGTGTATAATCATGACATGATAAATTTAGCTTTGATTTTTGGGCCACATGTAGGAGATTTTGGGTAGGGGTGAACAAAGAAACTGAGTAAACTGAAAACTGATCTGAACCGTATTGTTTGGACTTACTATAGAAAACAAGTTTAAAAATTGCGGTACCCGAACTGAATTATATATTTTTATTTAATTTATAATTAATTTTAATTCTTTCCTAATGTATAAGTATTTTATATTTTTAGAATATTGAAAAGTAACTTTAAAATACTAATTATTTATTATTATTTACTTGAAAATTAATATTTTAGAAACTTCATGAAAAAGACATTGAAACTTCAATGTCTAAAAACCATTTTTTCAGAATAAAGTCTGAAAAGTTCAAACCTAAAATTAAAATGGAAAAACTGGGAACTTAACAAAATTCTCATGAACGGTTTTAAAAAATTCAAAAACCCTGACCAAACCGACCCGATCTCACCCCTACTTCTGGGATATGGAAACAATCTGTAACTTTAGGAGGGGATCTCTCCGCATTCAAACTTGTACTCATCTTTAAAATTAAAGCTGAATTTTTGTGGAGAATGTATTTTTGGTTTATTATTTAGATTCACTCTCACATGTTTCTTGTGTTATCATCTGGTCATTGACTAATGAGTTTCTGTATTGTTTTTACTTCATCCATCAAATTTCATCAATTTGCTTTTTTTATATTATTTTGGTTTTTAATCAACTTGTGGGCTTTTACCTTTTTATTAAGATATTGGGATACGAGGCAGTCAAACCCAGTACACACTCAACAACTTCCTGACCGCTGCTATGCACTCTCGGTGAAATATCCATTGATGGTTGTTGGCACTGCAGATAGAAATCTGATTGTATTTAACTTGCAGAATCCCCAGGTAGTGTTTTCTTATAATTCAAAGGGTCTTCACTATTATCAAATCTGTGTGTTCAACTTTCATAGAACTAATGTTCCTCCGACCCCTCCTCTCTCTCTATCTTGTGTGATTGACTTGTCCTTTTTTGTCTCATTGTAGTTTTGATGTCATTTTTTGCATAACTAGTATTACATGTGGTGGTATGGAATATTATTATTTATAAAGTGGTGGAAGCACTCTAGGAGTTAGGAATAATTGAGTTGAAGGCGCACTCAGCATCTTCCTTTTTATTTATTATCTATAAAATCTTAGTGCAAGGGATCTATGCTAATGTTGTTTTGTACTATATGATTGGTTAGACATAAATGGTGCTACTAATTGAATTGCTGATTGATAAGTTGAGAAATTATTAATGTTACTTGTTTGCTTTTATCTTGCATTTTCATGTCGAATAACATTGCTGAAATGCTAGCAGAATGAATTCAAGAGAGTCACCTCACCCCTCAAGTATCAGACAAGATGTGTTGCTGCCTTCCCTGACCAGCAAGGATTTTTGGTATTCTTATATCTTCCTTTCATTTTAAGTTTCCTTCAAACAATGCGACACTTGTATTAATCTGTACGCACATTTTGGCTAAATGGAGTAACAACATTGGAAGACATGATTTATAAACTCTCTTTCTTCCTTTTCTGCAACCGTGATGGAATAGTTTCATTGAAAGTATTATTCATTTTTTTTCTTTACAGGTTGGTTCAATTGAGGGAAGGGTTGGTGTACACCACCTTGATGATGGGCAACAGAGTAAAAACTTTACATTCAAATGCCACAGGGATGGCAGTGAGATATATTCTGTTAACTCATTAAACTTCCATCCTGTAAGATTTTTTTCACCTATTTATCTTCATGTTGTGTTCATTATTCGTTTCATGGTATACTATCCATGTTGGGTAGATATTAGGCTTTGCTTGATAGAGGATGGGAAATTTGTTACAAGGTTCAGTCACTTTCTTACTTTGTAGCTTAACCATTAGATTAAAAGTTTTCTATCCTCGCTCATTTCCATCCTTCATTACCAAAAAGAGCCTTGGTTATTAAATCATTTTAGGGAGGTAACTGTAAATCTTCTCTGGCTCATGATATGATGTTGATGTTTGTTGTTTCAGGTACATCACACTTTTGTCACTGCAGGTTCTGATGGTGCTTTCAATTTCTGGGACAAGGATAGTAAACAGAGACTAAAGGTATTCTTAGAATCCTTTGCCCATTTTAAAAGCAATTAGATGATTTATGAGATGAACAGTTGCATGGTTTTTGGCCATTGGCCTTCTCTACTACTAGTGCAAATAAGGTTTACTTAAATTTGCTATTTTTCAAGAACCAGTATCAAAGAAAAGAGTGAACAAGTTTTTCAACAGTCTGGTCGTTTTCTATTAGAAAGTGGCACTGATTGTTGAAACTTGAAACCTTGAATTTGATATGGCTGGCAGTGACAGCCATTACCAGCAAGCCACTGACAGTGACAGCATCTGCTTTTTGACATTGAAAATCGAAGAAACCTTTTCAATGCTTTTGTCTCTACAAGATTAGTTTTGCCAAATGTAACAAGAAATTGTTTGTCATTTTTTAAATTAAATTGATAGTGGTCTGAACTTTGACAATTCTAGCTCCAGCAGCAAGATCATCTTTACTGTATTCTGGTTTGGTTATAAATCCAGTCTTTTGCTGATTTTCAGGCAATGTCAAGGTGCAGTCAACCTATACCATGCGGTACTTTCAACAATGATGGATCAATATTCGCATATTCGGTATTTACTTTGGAAGAATGCCTGGTTTTCTCTTTGAACTGAAAAAAGTATATATGCTGCAGTGATTCTCACCCTGTATTTGCTATAGGTTTGTTATGACTGGAGTAAGGGTGCTGAAAATCACAACCCATCAACAGCAAAAACCTACATTTTCCTGCACTTGCCACAGGTACATGAACACAAATAATTCACACACTGGTCATTCCTTGTATTCGTTAAGCTTATATTCAAAATGCCATTTTTTGTAAGGAACTTTTTTTACTCATGGATCTAACTGGTAATGTCTCCTGGTATACAGGAATCTGAAGTTAAAGGCAAGCCAAGAGTTGCTACCAGTGGTAGAAAGTGAAGGGTTAGTTTTGATTAGAAAATGGCTGAACCCTAGAGGAAAAAGGATTTGGCACTTTTTGTATGGTTTTGGTTTCTACAATCAGGATAGGAATATGTGTTGTGTGTACATCAGGAACTTCCATCATTTGATCATTTTGTCTCTAATTTTGTGTGTTTAACGTTTTATTTTAGAGCTACTGTTGTTGCGAAGTTACAAACGGGCTTTAATCCTACCATTCTTTCTCCCATTTCTGCAGCTGTGAATTGAATTCTTTGAGGTTTCCTGTTTTTTTTCCTAATATCAAGGTTGAATTAAACCCTGTTATTGTCATCCCTTTCTTATATGTTATAAAATGTACAAAATAGTTGAATTAGAGCCTGGGGAAAATTGGTCTCCGGGTTTGCCTTGTGGGTTCTTGGCTGATGAGATAAATACGCACCCAAAAAATGTAAAGCATTGCATGTGGAGATCCATAATGTAGCCTAGCTTTCAAGAGATATATTGAATGAATGGAAAGGTACAAAAGGGTGGGCATTGAAGTGGACTTGTAAATCTTTTGGTAAATGGGTTGCTTCTTCACCAGCAAAGTAATAGATGTGGTCAAACATTGCAGCTGATAGTCGTTCCATGGCCATAAAAAGAGACGCAACTACATTATATTATGATTATGAGAGAATGGAGCTTGAAAATTACATGAAACGTGGGTTTCTTTGTCCTTGTCTTATTCCATGGCATATGGTAGGTTTCCTTTGTATTTGTAATGTGATGTGAGCCATGTTACCTTTGTCCACTAACTACTCCCTGAAACAAAAGAGCGTCTTACCCTATTTTTTATATATAAAAAATAAATGTGTTTTATGTAAGTATAGAATAAATTAATTTTGATATTCAAAATTGAGATAATAAAAAATAAGGTAAACTATGTCATGTATCACTAAATTATTTGGTGTGATCCGTTTTTATCACCAACCTTTTAAATGTATTTGAATTAATTGAAAAGTTGGTGGTAAAAACAAATCACCTTCAATAGTTTAATGGTACCTGTCATAGTTTATCCAAAAAATATTAATTTTTTTTAGTTTCAAAGTGAAGTGTCTACCTCAGGCACTAAATATCATTTCATAACTGAAGAAATTAATAACTCACCATTAATATCATAACTTTAATTTAGTTGTCGTATAAATTTACCAATAGGATTGGTCTAAATAGTAAGTAACTTGATATCGTTTAAGTAGGTCTTGAGTTAGAAGTCTTATCGCTTGCGTATGCATAAAATTTCTGTTGGGAGACTCACCCACCAAACTAGGTGTGCGACGTGGATCGGTCCGAATTAGTCAGACAAAGCTATAAGAACCGTGAATACAATTAAAAGAAGATCGAATATATCTTGATGCAAATTAAATTAGTAGGGAAAAACGAAAAATAAAACGGTGCCCAGATGTGTATGTATATAATGACTCAACCAATGTAAAAGTGGGGGGAAACAGAGAAATAAAAATTGTTCCTCGTGTAAATAGAGATTAAAACAAAAGTAATGGGAAAAAATAAAGAAACTATCCATTGCGGGTCCTATTATTCTAAGAGGTTTATATATAAGCCCCCCTGTAGGCCTCCACTCTCCTACCTCAGAACTTACCCTCTCTGCTCATTTTCATTTTGCTTTTGTTCTCTCTCAGACATATCACAAACACTTGCGTTTCTCGTTAAAAACCAGCATGGGAAGACCTCAACAGCGATACCGTGGCGTTCGTCAAAGACAATGGGGTTCTTGGGTCTCTGAAATTCGACACCCCATCTTGTAATTTCCTCGAAACTATGTTTTCTTTCTTTAATAGTTGATTATTTTCACTTTCTTTCTTCGAATGAGAAAATCGCTCCTTGTGTTTGGCAGGAAGACTAGAATATGGCTAGGCACATTCGAAACGGCAGAGGATGCGGCAAGAGCGTATGATGAGGCGGCAAGGCGTATGTGCGGGGCAAAAGCACGAACCAATTTCCCATACAATCCCAATGACACCCAATCTTCTTCATCCACGCTTCTCTCAGCTACCTTGGCAGCTAAGTTACATAAATGTCACATGGCAGCACTGCAACTAGCTAAAAAAAATGCAGCCAAAGACTCTTATGTAACACAACGTCAATCTTCAGCTGCTCCCGGCTACGGAATTACCGGAAGCAATATCGGAGAAACCGATTGCTGGTTGAAACCGGAGAACAAATGGGAAGGAAACGAGGAAAGTCAGTCTGTGAGTGAAGAGCAGTTCATCCCACTGGATGATGATAATGTAGAACAGATGATAGAGGAATTGCTTCACTATGGATCTATTGAACTTTGTCCTGTAGATTCAACCTAGTCTAAAATGTAAGCATTTTCCATATGCGTTAATGGAATTTTTGTTTATGCAAAGGTTGATTTGCATAAAGTAGTGTGGATACATTAATGGAATAAGGTATTCAATTTGTCATATGGATACATGGTAAATATAAAGGCAGGAAGATGTCATTTCTATGATTTTTCTTCTATAAGTAGGAACTCTTATATGAACACCTCAACATTGAGTCAAAAGTTTTATAATCAATTGTTTCAAATCCGTACAAGGTAAATAACACAAACATCTTTAGTCACTCGGTCATTCAGTAGACCCAATTAAAATAATTTATCGATTTATTTAAAAAAAATTGTAATAAATTTAATTGAAGAATTAAAACTATATAAAATAGGAAAGTGCATAATGTGAAGAGGAACCGAAGCTTAATGCTTTTCTTTTTGTTAAGATAACCCTTTTCTTACCTTTCTTTAAAGTATAGTACTTTGCTTGATTCAGGACACTTAGGTGTGAACAAGGTTTATACGTATTTTTTAAGATTAAATGTTAAATTGATACAAATAAAAATAATATATAAGGATTCAATTCCAATGTTTAAAATAATGTAATGGCAATCGGCAGCTGCCAATGTGAAAGAGGTTTGGATTCCTTGGAGACCATGATGATGCATTGTCAACATTCTGTATTATTCTTTTCCCTTTTGATTAAAAAAATCCTTTAATTTAAAAAAAAAATATAACGCATTAAAAACCCTACGATGCATGCTCCTATTTTCTCGGAGAATGCTGGAATCCCTACGGCGGCAAAGTTTTGTGATTCGAGTGGACAGCCACCGGGAGAAGTGATAGCCGGCTCTCTCCCAGCAACGGTGGAGACGCAAGGCCATGCTGGAGATATGGAGGTGTTGCCGGCTGCGAAGGAGGCGGGAGAAACTGTTGCTGCGGAAGGGCTGGACGTCGATATGGTTGCGGCTGGGGTGGAGCAACCGCCTCTGGGGGTGGTTGACGGAGGGGCTGGTGTCGGAGAAGGGAACAAGAAATCGTACGCCTCTATGGTGGCGGGATCGTCATCAGGTGGGGTGGGCACTATGGCTACAGTGGCCGATGATGGATTGGAAGTTTTGGATACCGACTTCGTGGTGGATCGAACTGGTTTGTTTCCTCGCATATCTTTTTCGGAGCGAATTCATGCTCGTATTGATGATAGCATGCAAAACACTATTATTGTGCGACCCCTTGGTCGATCGATCGGTTTCAAAACCTTAGCGACTCGTGTGCATGCAATTTGGAAGACGGCAAAGAATTTTCAGGTTATCGACTTGGACAACAATTATTTTTTGGTAAAATTTGAATCAGTAGAGGACTATACTAAGGTTTTGACGGGGGGACCATGGACTTTGTTTGGATGTTATTTGACGGTACAACCGTGGAGTAGGAGTTTTTCGACTGCGGAAAAATATCCATCTCAGGTAGTTGTATGGATTCGATTGCCGGGTTTGCCTTATAGATATTATTCTCAGGCTTTGTTTACAAGAATTGCAGACGTAATTGGGCGTGTGATAAAGATTGACTATAGCACGGCTTTAGGCGAAAGAGGGCGTTTTGCGAGACTTGCGGTGGCGGTGGACTTGAGTAAGCCTCTTTTGTCTTTCATTGGGATTGATGGTTTCGTTCAAAAGCTTGAGTATGAGGGATTGCATTTGATTTGTTTTAAGTGTGGTCGATATGGACACTCTATGGCTTCGTGTGTTCATTCGGTTGGTGAGGGGGAGAATATGGATGTGCCGTCGGATACAGTGGAAAATAGTAAGGCCGATGATTTGAATAAAGACATAACTCGGGATGATTTATTTGGCCCTTGGATGGTGGTTGAGAAGCCCCGACGCCGAACGAATCGGGGATATGGAGCTAATGAAAGTGGAAATTCGAGGGGGCGTAGGGGTTCTCGGTTTGAAGTCTTACACGAGGTGCATGGAGATGATAGTGGTATGGATGGGGGGAGGACAACGGAAGTGGCAGGTGGCGCGGTGAATACGGCGAAAAAGGATGTGCATGGGAAGCGGCCAATGGGCCATGATACGCCGCCTTTGCGACATATATCAAAACCGGTGGGGGGCATTAAATTTCGTGAGGTTGGTTCTGGTAAGGTTGCCGAGAAAGTGGGCAATATTGGTGAAGCTACAGGGGCTGGGGTCACGAAATCTGTCGTGCATGTCGAGCAGGGAAGTCCAGCCGTTAAAGGCAAAGACACTACATTGAGTGCGGTAGCGGCTATCTCGCCTGTTGCTGGGAAGGGAACTGATATGCCGAGTACCGATTTAATGAGCAGTGGGGTGACACCGTTGGTTGAGGTGGTGTCGTCCATGGAGGGAGTTGATTCACAAGCCGTCCCGTATACACCTGGGATTATATCGGGCTCACATAAGGCGTTATCAATAAAGGAAGGGCGTAACAATTTTAAGTCAACGTCAAGGTTTCGGCATGGTACTGGTTCTAGTAAAGTGGGGAGTTCGTTATCTGCAGTACAGCGTAAAAGTCTAAAGGTTTCGAAGAAGCAGGAAACTCGAGTACCTCCCCGCCCGGTCCTTACAGAATGGGTATCGGAACTTTCTTCGAGACTTGATCAGGCGCAGGATACTGGACAACAAGGTAACCAGGGTGTTACTGATAGCTTGGGCGATCAGATGATGGAGGTGAATCGGATTGATGCTGATGGGAATGGTGGGATCGGTGGGAAAGAAAATTGCCCGCCATCTCAGTAAGCTCTGGTTTTGTTTGAGTGTTTCTCTTTTAGTTTATTTTATTTTTACAATGAATATTATGTTCTGGAATACACAGGGTGCGGGAAGTGCTGAGTTCCGGCGCCACTTTAGAAATTTTGTACGTATTAATAATCCTCAGATTGTTGCTTTGTTTGAACCACGGGTGAGCTACGGCGAAGCTGATAGAGTTATTCAGAGATTTGGGTTTCAGAACTCTTTTCGGATTGAGGCGCGAGGCTTTAGTGGTGGTGTCTGGCTATTATGGAGGGATGGGTTGGATGTGGAGATTATGTCTGTATCTAACCAGTTCATTCACGGAAGGGCACGGAAGGTTAGTTCTGAAAAGTGGTTCTTTTTCACTGCTATTTATGCTAGTCCTAATGCTTGTATTAGGCGACATTTGTGGGATAAGTTGAAACGTCTTGATCCGGGGGGTGTGGAACCTTGGGTGTTAGGTGGTGACTTTAATACAATTCTCCGGAAAGAGGAACGTTGTGGTGGCTCTTGCGATGTTTTGGGGACTAGTCCTCTCTTTCAAGAGCTTATTGATACTTTAGAATTGACAGAATTGGAGTTTAAAGGGGATAAATTTACTTGGAGTCGTGGGGATTTGTATCAACGGTTGGATCGCTGTTTGGTGAATAACGCCTGGCTTATGGAATTTCCGGTTTCGATCGTTATACATTTGGATAGAGTGGGTAGTGATCATTGTCCGCTACTAGTCAGACAGGATGGGGGTAGATTTCATAATGGCGAGAGGCAATTTCGGTTTTTATCGGCGTGGCAGGAACACCCTGGGTTCCGTGAGGTTCTTGAGAAAGCGTGGGATGGATCCTTACCTGTCACTACCAATGTTCGAAAATTCCAAGAGGTCATGAAGGCTTGGAATATCGATGTGTTTGGGCATATAGGGAAGCAGAAGAAGAGATTATGTGCACGCCTTAGAGGTATCGATAGGGCTTTACAGCGTTCGTATTCAAACTTTTTGGTTGAGTTGAGGTGCACTTTGAGGGCTGAATTAGATATTGTGTTGGAACAAGAAGAATCGTTGTGGTTCCAGAAATCCAGGAGTCAGTGGATTTTGCATGGGGATAGGAACACTCGCTTCTTTCATGCATCCACGATGGCACGACGACGTGCTAACCTCATTTTGGGACTCAAATCAAGCAGCGGAAATTGGGAAACGAATCAGGGCATGCTACGCGAGGGGGCGATTGAATTTTATAGGAGACTCTTCACGGCTGATCAGAATTGTCAGGGTTTATACCATATCCGGGGGAAGTTTCCGAGAATGCAGGAAGCGGTGCGGAGATCGCTAAGTGCTCCGGTCATGAATGCTGAGATTAAAGCGGCAATTTTCGACATGGATCCGTGGAAGGCCCCGGGGATTGATGGTTTACATGCGGGATTCTATCAGATGAATTGGGATGTGGTAGGCGACAGTGTATGTCGATGTATACAGCGCATTTTTGCAGGGGAACCGTTTCCGGAAGAATTGAACAAGACGATTTTGGTGTTGATTCCAAAAGTTGATGCGCCCGAAAATATGAGCCAATTTCGACCTATTAGTTTGTGCTCCGTTCTATATAAGGCTATTACGAAGGTGGTGGTTAATCGGATTAAACCCTTTTTATCAGATTGGGTCTCTGAGTATCAAACCAGCTTTATTCCGGGGCGTGCTATTACAGATAATATCGTGATTGCCCAGGAAATCATTCATTCGATGTCCAGGAAAACAGGAAAGCGGGGTTGGATGGCTTTGAAGATTGATTTGGAAAAGGCGTATGATAGACTTGAGTGGAGTTTTATTGACGATACTCTCAGAGATGTTGGGTTCCCGGATTCTTTACGGCAGCTGATTTTGACTTGCGTTTCCAGTGTATCGACACAGATTAGTTGGAATGGATCGTTAACTGATGCATTCTTCCCGACCCGCGGTATCCGGCAAGGCGATCCCATATCTCCATACTTATTTGTGCTTTGTATGGAGAGACTGAGCCAGGCGATTCAGCAGAGAGTTAATTCAGGTAATTGGAAGGGATTTCGGTCTTTTCGTCAGAGCCCGGTTATTTCGCATTTGATGTTTGCCGACGATATGGTTTTATTTGCCGAGGCATCGATGGAGCAGTTAGATGTGATAAGAGAGGTGCTGATTGAGTTTTGCAGGTTTTCCGGTCTTAAGGTGAATGTGCAAAAATCTAGTATATATTTTTCAAAAAATGTCACGCAGGAAGATCGGCATTCACTGAGATCGGTGGCGGGCTTCTTGGAGGTATCGAACCTCGGACGGTATCTTGGTGTTCCCATTTTGCATAGGCGGGTAACGCGAGGGACGTATGCCTATATTATTCAAAAGGTACGTGATCGTTTGTCAAATTGGAAGGCGAAGTATCTGTCGTTTGCCGGAAGGATTACTCTTGCCAAAGCTGTGCTGTCGGCGATTCCTTATTATGCCATGCAAACAACCAAGCTACCGGTGGGTGTGTGTGACGAAATTGAAGGGTTGATACGAAAGTTTGTTTGGGGGAGTTCATCTGATAAAATTGGTGTGCATCTGGTTAACTGGAATGATTTGTGTAAACCGATGGAGTTCGGTGGGTTGGGTTTCAAAAAGCTTCGCGATCAAAACGATGCGTTTCTAATGAAGATTGGTTTTAATTTAATTGCGAAACGAGATCAGCTGTGGGTTCGTTTCTTGCGTGCTAAATATAAGTGTAGGGAGACTATACCATTGTCAATTACTAGAGGAGGTAGTTCGCATCTTTGGCGAGGGGTTTCGGCCGTATGGAATGAGGTGCGTGAGGGGATAATTTGGAAGGTTGGACATGGGAATGACATCGATTTTTGGCGGGATGATTGGGTTAATGGTATTGGCCCGCTGGAGCATGTTGTCTCTCAATCCGAGATGTTACCGGATACTTTTACATCCCTCAGGGAGATGACGACGGATGATGGATAGTGGGATCAGCAACGGTTTCAGCACATGTTAGATGAGGAAGTTGTCGATAGGATTATGGCGGTGAAGGCACCTTTGGAGGGTGATGTGATCGATGGGCTTGGTTGGCGGTGGAATGCTAATCAGAGCTTCACGGTGAAGTCGGCATATGCGGCGCACCAACAGCATGCGGGGGCGTTGACTGATATTTTGTGGCGGTTGGTGCACCATTGGCAAGGACAACAACGAATCCGGATGTTCCTCTGGTTGGTATGCAAAGGAAGATTGTTGACGAATGAGGAGAGATGTCGACGGCATATGGCGGATTCAACGTCATGCTTGAAATGTGGGGCAAGTGTTGAGAGTATCAACCATATCTTCCGGGAATGTTGGATAGCAAGATCGGTTTGGTCGAAATTGATGTCGACCGTGCTTGGTAACTGGTTTTATACCGGTTCGATACAAGATTGGATGCTTCGGAATTTGAAGTGTGAGTCGGTCTTGTGGGATGGAAGCTCTCGATGGGACCTTCTGTTTGGGATAGTGCTGTGGAATCTATGGATAGCTCGAAACAATCTTGTTTTCACAGGCGAGTCTAGGGATAGTGAGGAGGTTGTTACTCGCTGCCTTCAAATGCTGCTGACCACGGAACGGGCGCTGCAGACACGCCGGATCGTTGCACAGCAGCAGGTAGTATCGCGCCAGCAGCAGCGATGTTGGGAACCTCCAGCAGCCTCGGGGTGGAAGGTGAATGTTGATGGAGCCTGCGATGGCTCGACGGGAATGGCATCTTGCGGTGGCGTCATTCGCGATACAACAGGTCGTTGGAAAGGTGGTTTTACGAAGTTTATTGGGAGGTGTAGTGCGATGGATGCGGAGATGTGGGCGATTCATGAGGGGTTGCTTTATGCTTTAAGTTGTAGTGTAGAAAATGTTGTGATTGAATCGGATTGCACGGAGGTCGTTCGTGTGGTGACAAAGCAGGATGGTAGGGCGGATTCAAACTCTATGGTGAGGGCGATTCGAACCCTGAGTGGTTTATTTCGAGTTTGTGAGATTAGACATGTGCACAGAGAGGCAAATAGAGTTGCGGATGCTTTGGCAAAGTTAGGACCATGGCAGGATTATGAGGCGATCTATCTTGACTATCCGCCTGATGCGGTGTTGGGAATGTTGCATGCTGATTTGTCTAATTAGTTTGTTCATGTTGATCGAGTTATTTTGTTGTAATACTATGGTAAGTACTCTTTTCCTCCATTTAGGCTAGGGAGGTTTTTAACGAGGCTTGCCATAGTATTTTATTCCCTTGATTAATCAAAAAAAATCCTTTAATTTCATAAATAGCAACCCTTTTAATCCCAGTCTGCTAATGTTAATTAATCGGAATTTGTCTTATGCTGAAAATTTTCTTTCCATTTAGTGATTTAATGTTGGAATTTACATACCTTTGATTCCGTATCCTATCAATATCTAGGGTGATCACTTTCCCTTTTTCCTTTCTTCTGAAAATGAAATTAAAAGAATTTTGAAGTTAAATTATGTTATTATATATTTTTTTTGGTTAATTGTCGGTATATGACTCATTGTCCGACTACTTCATATCGCGTTTTGCAGAGGTTTAATATAGAAGCGACCTTCCCAACCCATTTTTTTATTCACAACATCAGAATTTAAATATTTGACCTTGCTTAAGAGATTTAGTACTTCATCCACTAGACCAACTGATTGTTGAAAAATTATGTAGTTAATTTTTTTATTATACATGCGATAATGGATTTAATCTTTGTATTCTAATTTGATTCTTTAAAATTCTAATTATAATTCAAATGATAACGGTTAAACCTATTATATTAAATGTTACAAATTATGAATATAAATTCTTGACAATAAGCAGCCGCCACCATTATTAGAAAATGAAGGATTGATTTTATTTTACTCAAAACTCGTAAAAGTCACTTCTTTTGATATAATAAAAGTAAACTGTCCAGCACTTGAACTATATGTCTATATCCAAACAAAATGAATATAATTCCTTGGGAAGTAAAGCATAGATCTTTTGACATAAATCTAACCACACGTAATATTTGTCCTTTTAAAATATTTTTCACAATATTCACGTTCACGTATGATATTTACTTTAACATTTATTGAAATATAAAAATAATATTCTTAAAATGTATAACAAAATCAAAATATATTCATATTGCAAACGATATACCGATTGAGTGGCAAAAATATACATAATCCCTTTACAAAACATCGTCGTATTGAGAATTTAAACCAAACAAAACTTTTTTTTTCAAATCATAATTCGATTAATATAGTTATTAGTACAATATACAACATAACTTGATATTAAACATGTTTAAATATTCAATGAATCAATATCCTTCGATTTATGGTAAAAAAGAGTTTCGAAGGTAGAGACATTGTACGCCAAATATATATATATATATATATATATATATATATATATAAAATATGATATTTGCATGAAAAAAAAAGGGGAGTAATGCGTACAAATTCAGACAAATATTGGACCCACATGTCACATTGTCACTATGTTGGTGGCCTTTTGCCTGTCAAAATTTCTTCATCTGGATTTGCTTCGCTTGAAACTAGTTTCAAGTTTCAACTATGGGATTGGGATTGCACAATATCAATCTTTTCAAACAAAGATTATGTTTTCAATCTTATTTATTTCAATATCAGATTATGATTTCAAGAGCGGAAAAAAATCGAAACTATATTTACAAATTTTTGTGAATTTTAAAAATAATTATAATAATAAGATTTTTTTAATTCAATCAAGGAAATCATGTTGAATATCAAACAGTGGAGGTTCAATTTATTAGTATAACTATAAGATGACAAAATGAAGATGGCGAGGCAGCTTGTCATGTCTCATTACGTGGTCAGAAAATTAATCACAGCACATGAAAGGAGACAATCATGAGCCACTCAGCATTCTATCCTTTAATTATATCACCTTTTTCTACTTTATCTATGCTTATCATTGAGCTAATCATATTACTATTGAGTAAAGTTTTAAAATTTAGGGTAAACTATACTAATAACCACCGAACTATAGGGTTGGTGTCGATTTGACCACTATATTTTCAATTGCGTTAAATATACCACACAACTATTTAAATGGTTCCAATGTAGCCACCTGCCGTTAAAAAAAACGAAAAAGTTAACGGGACTGTTAAAATAATTGGTATAATTACACATTTAGTCCCCTTTATTTATACAATCATTCAATTTAGTTCTAATTTTAATCTAATAAAATAAATTAATTATTCAATTAGGTGGTGACACGTGTCACCACCAACGTGTCACCACCAATTGGAGTAAGAAAATAAAATTGTAGAAGCTGGCCACAATGGGATTCGAACCTGGGTCATTAGGGAATAAAGGCAATGCTCCTGCCATTGGACTAAGCATGTTTTTGGTATATAAAATACCAAATATAATATATGTGGTATATTACAAACACGAGCGAATGATAGATTTTTTTCTTTTCTTTCAACTATGGCTAAGCATGTTTCTGATTATTACAATAAAACTATTACAGCAAAAAACTACTTAAACTAGCATAGCAACGCGTGCACATAGAAATCCAAGATCAATTTTTTTGTCAGTCTTGATTTTAAATCTCTATATTGATTCATATTGAATTCAAATGCAGATATCAGTCGGGAGTTTTAAACCAACGAACTCACCCTTCCTTTAGGAAGCATACCACGAACAATATGCTCGACAATTCTTTCAGGAATTCTCTGCTGCAGCTGATTGAATGTTTCCACTTTCATTCCACCTGGTCGTCCTGAATGCCTCTGGTAGAGCTTCTGAGTCCTTTTCTTTCCAGATACAGCAACTTTTTCAGCATTTACCTATCAAGTTGATGTCCAGCACAAATTTTTAAGATTTTAGATCAAATGATAAACATATTATGAGAAAGCAAGCAGTATCATTAAACTCCCCCCACATACCAAAATAGTATAAATTGTAACACGGTCCTTTCAGCAATAATATCAGTTCCACAATATGTTGAAAGAACAATTACCGAAAAATAAAAAAATCGAAACACACTATTATACAACAACATGGATGTACATTAGGGAGCATGATACTCCAGTTATGTAACAACCATGACTAATACATGCTGCAGATCTAGTTTACTTTACCATTACTGAAACATAGAATATATACCCAGTAGATTTAGCAAGGTCCAAATTTCACAACTGAAGAAGTATCGAGAGGTCATGGAGCGGAAACAACTCATATCATGTTTCAATCATATCAATAACTTGTATATAGACTTGCACTGTAACATGTAAAAAGCAAGCAACATTTTTTATATGGTTAAACCTCTATCCAACATCTTACTAATTGCAAACAACAATGTTCATAAATAAAACTCCCTACATTTTACACAAAAGCACAACACATACCACTATCACAAAAGCACCCATATCGACACTCGGAGTGTAAGTGGGCAAATTCTTCCCACGGATATGCACAGCAATTGTTGATGCCAGTCTTCCCAGTATTTTGTCGGTTGCATCAACAACATACCATGGTTTTTCAGTATTAATGTGGTCTTTAGCTTTGGAGGGTTTTCAGTATTAATAGTTTTACTGTAATAATCAGAAACATGCTTAGCCATAGTTGAAAGAAAAGAAAAAAATTTCTCCTTCGCTCGTGTTTGTAATATACCACATATATTATATTTGGTATTTCATATACCAAAAACATGCTTAGTCCAATGGCAAGAGCATTGCCTTTATTCCCTAATGACCCAGGTTCGAATCCCATTGTGGCCAGCTTCCACAATTTTATTTTCTTATTCCAATTGGTGGTGACACGTGTCACCACCTGATTGGGGAAGGAAAATAAATTTAATAAATCTAATAAAAATAGATAAATCCCTCAAATAAGGAGGTGACACGTGTCACCACCTAATTGAATAATTAATTTATTTTATTAGATTAAAATTAGAACTAAATTGAATGATTGTATAAATAAAGGGGACTAAATGTGTAATTATACCAATTATTTTAACAGTCCCGTTAACTTTTTCGTTTTTTTAAACGACATGTGGCTACATTGGAACCAATTAAATAGTTGTGTGGTATATTTAACACAATTGAAAATATAGTGGTCAAATCGACACCAACCCCATAGTTCGGTGGTCATTAGTATAGTTTACCCTAAAATTTATGATGATACATTTATTAAATTTTTAATTTAAAATTAAAACATGATCGAACCAAATAAATATTGTGTTTTTAAAAGTTATATTTTGATACACAAATGCGTAAAAAATGGTGTACAATTCTTTAATAGTTGTGATATTTTCCTTAAAATCATTATAGTGCACAAAATAATATGAGAAATTATATTATAGGTCTGGCTCGCCACGTGGTCTCAACCAATAAAAATCATTCATTTCACTAATCTTTTCCATGTTATCTTTTTACCAAGTGAATCTTCACTCAGATTTAATGTAAGTTAAATTAGAAAACATTTTTTTTACCAAGTGTAGATTCATTTGGTAAAAAGCTGACATGAAAAAATTAGTAAAATATATAATTTTTATTGGTTGAGACCATGAATAACGTGGCGAGCCAGACCTATGATATAATTTCTCAGATAATACACATCTTATGTATCAAACTTTTTCTTCTTAATATATCTATGGTCGGTAATTTTCATTGTTGCCATTCCAATTTCCTTAAATTGTTTGTAATTTATGGACAAGAATATATAGAACCAAAAAAAATCCATAAAAGATTTATTTCCCTTATTCCATTATATTCCTTCTTTCCCATCCCTTCACGTGCACACATGCATGTTACTAAATGCTAATAGCGTTAGTTTTCACATGGTTTTAGCTATACATCATTTTTTTACGTCTTTATGACTGGAGTTGGGCTACAAGGATGGGCCTATAGCCTGTAAAAAGGAATGTGAATTATGCGTATCAGACTAACCATTTGTATTAATTGTAATTGGGCCCATAAATAACAGGCTCCAAGGGTGGGCTTGGACCCTCGCTTGCTAGCTATAATACTTCTTTGGTTGCTTCAAAAACTTAGAATGCTTATGTTGTCTGGTGCTATATGAGTTTAAATCTCAATATTTAATAAAAACTATCTTAGGTTTACCTTGATCTAAGTTTTATAAAAAAATGTGGGTGAAATAAAACAATCGACATGAAATGAATATAAAATAGAAAATCAACTACATTTATAAAAATAAAATATTTAACGTGTTTCGACCCCTCTAATTTAATGTTCACGGTCCCAAACGAAAATAAGATAATACTTCGTGTAGGGTTTAAGGGTTTAGAATTTAGTTATAGTGGTAAGAATTTAGAGTTTAGGGTTATAATTCATGGTTTATAAGTTAAAACCTAAATCCTAATCATATTACCCTAAAAATAAAACCCCAACCTCTAAACACTAAATTCTAAAATTAAACCATAAATTCTAACCATCATCCTTAAATTCTAAACCACTACACATATACCCCTAAACCCTAAAATTAAGACACTTGCGGAAACTATCAATTTTTACCGCCAGTATATAGAATATAAATCCATAAATAAATAAATAAATAAATAAAGCAGAGCAAATACATAAATAAATAAAGTTAACAATGGTTTAATTATCCTTAATAAATACCAATTCAAATAGCCTCCAAGATTTTCTCCTATACTTTGTCAGTTGTAGAACCTATAACTGTGGTTTAATTATCCTTAATAATAAAAAATTAAAAAAAAAACATTCACCGTATGAATGTTCCATGCAACGCCCCTTTTTGCGTAACCAAAGAGAATCACGCTCCACCCTTCGTTTTGGTCATCTTAGAGTTTGAATAAAACCAAATGTAGCTTTTTGGTTATTTTTAGCATACACTCGATTCTTATATATTTACTCCAACTCTCACTTAGTTTTCATGGTCTGCGATTGATTTGTTAAACAGCTCTAGTGTTTCACTAATAAACAAACAAAACCAAAACCCAAAAAAGGAAAATAAATCCTATAAACAGTGTTTTAAATAAAGACGTGAAGATAGTAGCTTCGTTAAACAAGAGCCAAAGAGCCTAAATAACTGTGTTGTTGTTTTTGTTTGGTCTTATTTCCTTTCTTTTCAAGAGATCAGAAAGATGGTGGATATAGACGCCTCTTTGCAGGAAATCAAGAACGAGAATGTCGATCTTGTAAGAGCAAACAAATTCATGTTATGCTTTTTTGTTGTTTTTTTTATATGTTTGAATGCTTGTTCGATGATTTCGTATGTGGTCTTGTAGGAGCGAATTCCTGTTGAAGAAGTGTTTCAGCAGTTGAAATGCACCAAGAATGGCTTGACCAGCGATGAAGGGCAGAAGAGGCTGCAAATCTTTGGCCCCAACAAACTCGAAGAAAAGAGTGTAATTTTTGCTAATCTAATCCCCACTGTTTTCCCATTTCTCGTTCTCCTATATATGGATATAATGTTCAATAAATTTCAAACAGGAAAGCAAGTTTTTGAAGTTCTTGGGATTCATGTGGAATCCTCTGTCATGGGTTATGGAGATTGCAGCAATTATGGCTATTGCTTTGGCCAATGGAGGAGTATGATCCTTCTCTTTTATATAGTATCTCTTTTCTTGGCACTTGCATCGGAGTTTGAACAGTCTTTTTAACTCCATGAACAAAAACTGCAGGGCAAGCCCCCAGATTGGCAAGATTTCGTTGGTATCACCGCATTGCTTTTCATCAACTCCACTATCAGTTTCATTGAAGAAAACAATGCAGGCAATGCTGCGGCGGCACTTATGGCCGGTCTTGCTCCCAAAACCAAGGTGCTTATTCAATATTCACATCATAATTGGCCAACACAATACAAGCATAGGCTGCATACTTGAATGATTTCGTTTGTGTTTTTGAATGATTTATATAGGTCCTCAGAGATGGAAAATGGGGTGAGCAAGAAGCTGCGATTTTGGTACCGGGTGATATCATCAGCATCAAGTTGGGAGATATCATCCCGGCTGATGCACGTCTCCTCCAAGGTGATGCGCTCAAGGTTGATCAATCTGCCTTAACTGGTGAGTCTTTGCCGGTGAACAAGAACCCGGGTGACGGGGTGTTCTCGGGTTCTACCGTCAAGCAAGGTGAGCTTGAGGCTGTTGTTATAGCTACCGGCGTTCACACCTTCTTCGGCAAAGCTGCTCACCTGGTAGATAGCACCAACAACGTTGGACATTTCCAGAAGGTAATCTCAGAAGCTTATAATATAAGTTAACTGTCTTTCATCAATTTTGCTGAGGTCTAATTCGATATCTGATGTGTGCACTTCATGGTAATTGATTGATCAGGTGCTGACAGCTATTGGGAACTTCTGCATATGCTCAATTGCAGTAGGCATGTTTATTGAGATCATAGTGATGTATCCGATCCAGCACCGAAAATATAGGGATGGAATTGATAATCTATTGGTGCTTCTCATCGGAGGGATTCCTATCGCCATGCCAACAGTTTTGTCGGTGACAATGGCCATCGGATCTCACCGCCTTTCTGAACAAGGAGCTATTACAAAGAGAATGACAGCCATTGAGGAAATGGCAGGAATGGATGTACTCTGCAGTGACAAGACTGGAACACTTACTCTAAACAAGCTTACTGTAGACAAGAGCATGGTTGAGGTTGGTCGATGAATTTGATGACAAATATCAACAAAACTTGGTTATTTTACTGAGGTTGTTTCATTTGTCTAGAAACCATAACTCATTGATCATAAAACTGAAATTTCAGGTTTTCGCAAAGGATGTTGACAAGGAAATGCTTCTTTTACTCGCGGCAAGGGCCTCTAGGGTCGAGAACCAAGATGCTATTGATGCCTGCATTGTTGGAATGCTAGGTGACCCCAAGGAGGTAAACTATTATCTCTTGTGCATATTAGTCCATTTCCATTATTTTTAGTCCTTTCAGTTCAGGACTTCAAATAAGTCTTACGTTTTATATCTGGTTTACAGGCTAGACAAGGTATCACTGAGGTGCATTTCTTCCCTTTTAACCCGGTTGACAAGCGTACAGCCATGACATATATCGACTCCAATGGCTCCTGGCATCGAGCCAGCAAAGGTGCACCCGAGCAGGTAATAATCAGCAGCGGTTTATACGACATTTTTCTTTTCCTGGTTGTGTTTTTTGCTTCTGATTTTTACCTGACATCTCTATCAGATTATTGATCTCTGTGTCCTTCGAGAAGACATGAAGAAGAAAGCTCATGATATCATTGCTAAATTTGCCGACCGTGGTCTTCGTTCTCTCGGTGTGGCTAGACAAGTGAGTTTGTATGCAGTTTTTCAGCATAATTATGTTTTATGTTAAGAAGCAAATGGAAGAAAAGCTTATTGTGGAAAAAACTTGTTTGGATTTTTAGACTGTCCCCGAGAAAAACAAGGACAGCCCTGGAGGACCCTGGGAGTTTGTGGGTCTCTTACCTCTTTTTGATCCTCCAAGACATGATAGTGCAGAGACAATTCGTCGTGCACTCCATCTCGGTGTCAATGTCAAGATGATAACCGGTGATCAGCTGGCGATTGGTAAGGAAACCGGTAGGAGGCTCGGCATGGGAACCAACATGTATCCATCATCTGCACTCCTAGGCCAAAACAAAGATGATCGAGTCAGCGCAATTGATGTGGACGAGCTTATTGAAAAGGCTGATGGCTTTGCAGGAGTTTTCCCAGGTAACTGAGTTGACATACAATTTGTGATCTATAAAAGAAACTATCATTGTTGTCCTAACTAATGAACTTACCATTCAGAGCACAAATATGAGATTGTGAAGAGGCTACAAGAAAGGAAACATATTTGTGGGATGACTGGAGATGGTGTGAATGATGCACCGGCCCTTAAGAAGGCAGACATTGGAATAGCAGTCGACGATGCAACCGATGCGGCACGAAGTGCATCAGATATAGTCTTAACAGAACCTGGACTGAGTGTGATTGTTAGTGCTGTTCTAACAAGCAGAGCAATTTTCCAGAGAATGAAAAACTATACCATCTATGCAGTATCCATCACAATCCGTATCGTGCTCGGTTTCATGCTACTCGCTCTTATCTGGAAGTTTGATTTCTCCCCTTTCATGGTTTTGATCATTGCTATACTCAACGATGGGACTATTATGACCATCTCCAAAGACAGGGTTAAGCCATCTCCTATGCCTGACTCATGGAAGCTCAGGGAGATCTTTGCCACTGGCGTTGTCCTCGGAAGCTATCTTGCTTGCATGACTGTTGTTTTCTTCTGGGCTGCTGCCGAAACCGATTTCTTTACAGTAAGGAAAAAAAAACACTTTACATTCTCCTTAATACCATACTATGAACCACAGAGCAAGTAAGTACTAAAGGTTGATCATTGCTTGCAGGAGAAGTTTGGGGTAAAATCCATTCGGAACAGTGAAGATGAACTTACAGCAGCTGTTTATCTCCAAGTGAGTATTGTGAGCCAGGCACTCATCTTTGTCACTCGTTCTCGGAGCTGGTCTTTTATCGAGCGCCCCGGTCTCTTGCTACTCGTTGCCTTCCTCCTAGCACAACTGGTGAGTTCGGTACTGGTTGACATCATTGCAGAATTTGATATAATACAAGAACAAACTTACTGATTTGTGTTTTGCCTGTTGTTCGACTCTCTAAGGTGGCTACTGTGCTTGCTGTTTATGCAAACTGGGAATTCGCTAGAATTAAAGGCATTGGATGGGGTTGGGCTGGTGCTATTTGGCTCTACAGTTTAGTTACCTACTTCCCACTCGATGTTCTCAAGTTCATAACCCGGTACGCCTTAAGCGGAAAGGCCTGGGATAATCTTCTTCAGAATAAGGTATGCAAAATCTTTCTTGAATGGAAACTGAAACAATCAACGGTTGTTGTTTTTCTCTTGTTGATATTGACTAGCCCTTTCACATTTGTACACATCACATAGACCGCTTTCACAACAAAGAAGGATTATGGAAGGGAAGAGAGGGAGGCACAATGGGCCACCGCGCAACGTACCCTTCACGGATTGCAGGCTCCCGGAACCGAAGAAATCTTGAATGACAAGAGCAGCTACCGAGAGTTGTCGGAGATCGCCGAACAAGCCAAGAAGCGAGCTGAAGTCGCAAGGTGATGATAATATGTTGTTTCACTAGCTTTATTTCAATATAATGAACAATCATGTTATAACATTGTATGTCTGGTTTTACTAGGTTGAGGGAGCTTCATACACTGAAAGGCCATGTCGACTCAGTTGTGAAACTCAAAGGACTCGACATAGAGACCATCAATCAGAACTACACGGTGTGAGAAATGCCATGGCTGAAAATTGGAAATTAGCAATATCCAATATTTGTTTTCTTTATTAGTTGCTTCTGTAATAACAGAGTGACAAATGTTAAGGACAGGCTTAATAGCAGGTTCTTTTTTGTCACTATCATTCTATCAATGCAAATATGCAATAAAGAAAAATTATTCTTCCATTTAATGGTTGAAGGAATATCTCAGTAATTCCAAATCTAGTTTGATTATTTTCCAGTTTCTTTTCCTTCTTTATTTGTTCATGCATCTTCTTTCTGGCCTAAAGCTCATTCATACCGTCAGAACAAGCAAAACTTTTAATTAGATGTTGTACCAGTCAGTTCGATTAATAATTGAACTAAACTAGTACTTAAAATTAAATCAAGATATTACTGGAGCTTAGCGGATCGCTGATCATGCCCCAACATTAAAAACCTAAATTTTTATCCCTAATCTTGATTTCTAAGTCCTAAATTTTAAACCTTAAACTTTAAAAAACAAATCATACACTATATTTTTTTATACTTTAATCCTAAACTTTAAACCTAAAATTTTAATATGAAGACATAAATAGAGACACTAAAAAGAGCATAATTGGTCGATCCTTTATGCACGCATTACATATCAAGTGGATATAGAGAGAAATGATTAACAATATATGTATATAATATGTAATTTCTCTATTCATCAGTTTCAGTAATGCTTGCAAGACTTGGTTGCCATTGATCAAATGTTGGCAGCCTTTTCAGTGACCCTTTTGCATGCCCTCTCACTCTCTTCCTCGTATGCAACCTTGCCCGCTCATCATCAGCTGACACCAAGTTTACCGGCGATTTCGTTTTCTCAGTCCAATCATCCCCGTCGGCGGGATCGTTACTGCTCTTAACACCTGTTTTCATGCATGCGAAGCAACTTTTATCCTCGAAACATGACCCATCTTTGGAAACACCTTCATCTGCCCTACAATCTGCGCTGTTTGAACTCGAGTCACCACCTTCCGAACTATGGTTCATTCTGGAATATGGAGTCTTAATATTCTTGTTCGTAAAGAACCAACATATGCTACTGGAGTCGTCGTTCTCGGAAGCTTTTAATTCCCCGCTTTCCTGGGATTCCCTTATTATTGGTGTAGGCGAGTACTTGCTGGAGTGTCGTTGAAGCTTCCGGATAGTGCTTATTGGCACAACATAGAACTTTCGGCCAAGAGTTAGCTCAGTCTCCGGTGCAACAATAGCCCATGGTTGCTGGAAAACATGGGGGTGAGCCACCACGCACTTCGGGTTCCGGTGGATTATCTCCGCCGCGAGGATAGGCCGGTCATGGAGTTCCACGTGACCTCCGGGATGAACAATCTTAACAAACATGTTCTTGGTGTTTTTACTACAAATCCAGCTCGAAAACACCATGTTTTTTCCCTTTTTCTTTTGGGAACTGAAAGGAAAGGAGAAAGTGAATGGTTATGATTTTAATGGAGAAGTATTTGAAGGCGTTGCCGTTTCTTTAAGACGGTTGAGAATATCCGTTCAACTTAAAACAACTAAGAAACTTGGATTTGCGAAATTCAGAGTATTTGCTTCTTGTTTTTATTTGATTCATTGTTAATATCGTAGCAATGATGTTAAAATTCAAGCATGTTTTTTGACACTTTTGCTTGGGGTATTGCACTCATGTTTGTAATCCTTGGCGAGGACAAACACACCATGCCATTAGCATGGAACTAATACTGAGCGGTTCTTATTTGAGATAATTACATTCTTATTCCTAAAATAATTTTATGTTTTCATGTTTTAATTATGGATTAATATCCTGGTGGTGGAAACTGAGTTTCCACAAGCGTCTTAGTTTTAGGGTATAGAGAGTTAGTTTAGGGTATATAGTTTAGGGGTTTAGGTGTATGGGTTTAGAATTTAGGGATAGTTGTTTCAATTTAAAGTTTAAGGTTATAATTTAGGGTTTATTGGTTAGAGTTTAGTTTTTAGGGTAACATGGTAAGGATTTAGGTTTTAACCTATAAACCCTAAATTATAGCATTAAACCTTAAATTGAAACAACTATCCCTAAATTCTAACCCCCTACACCTAAACCCTATACCCTAAATTAATTTCATATACCCTAAAATTAAGGTGTTTGTAGAAACTGAAAGTTTCCACCGCCTGTGTATAGAATATTTATCCTTTAATTATTAGTCTTAAGTTTGAACAAATTTACTTTCTTTTGAATGAATATTATTTTTTAACCATCAGTCTAATTTTAAGTTTATTTTCGCACTACTTTTTTCTTTGCATTATGGCCGACTATTTTAAACTCGATCAATAATTAAAGTTTTCTTTTATTAATACTTAAAAACCCAAACATAACATATATTCTCTTAAATTTGGTTATCAAATTTTTTTTTTTGACAAATCTTAATTCTAATTCGAATCTTAAGAAAAGAAAACTCTAGAAAAACGTAGAGATACTCCTGGTGGATCTAGAATTCATGATCTAAAGAGGAAAAATGAGAGAACAAATATAAGCAAGTTTGCCAACGAGCCAAATGTTATCAAATAAATTGATTAGGAATGCACAAATATTGAATCATCATGTTATATAATCATATAAATAAAAAAATGTAATTGTCCATGATCCTTTGATTCAATAGGTAAATGTTAAAGTCTTAAGAACATGAGATTTCTAAGTTTAAATTTCATCTTACGTAAAATATCCTTTGATTAAATTACGTCTTCTTTTTCTAGTATCCTTTTATTTCAGATTAAAGTGTTCACAAAATAGGGTTTGTATTTTTCTTTAAGATCGTTTTTGTCTAAATTCGATTTAGATCTGTCAGATGATTTGTTTTTAATATTTAAATAATAAAATTTATTTTTATACTAATATCTATATGTTTTATAATTAAATTTAAAATGAACTGTTCCGATATTATATACTAATAATTTAAATGAATTAATTTTTTTTTGTTAAAATAACATTTTCTGAATCTAAACTCATATGAACCGGATTTAGCCGGTCTTGAGAAATTTTATAATAAGACGATAACAATAATGTGGGAAACCAGAATATACGAGTTGTAATCAATTGATTATTTGAAAAAGTAATAATATCCGTAAATATTAATTTACAGACCAATGGGTTTGATTTTTTTTACATTAAAAATATGCTCTAAATATTTGTCCACGTCAATGATTTTGTTCCACGGTAATTAACAACTGCTATGTAAAAAAGAAAAAAAAAACACTGCTGAAAGGCTTAAACCACCACGTCAACATCGACCGTCGAAAACTTCAAGGAACTTTGGCCTTTATGAGGAAAAATTATATTATGGGTAACTCCCACCACGTCATCTAAGGGACCAACCAATGAAAACCACTCACTTCACCATGATTTTTTTCATGTCATTTTTTTCAAGCAATGAATCTTCACTAAAGTTTTTTCATGTCATTTTAAAAACTGTTTTTTGGAAGTTATTCTATTACTAAATTAATGACATGGAAAAAAATAATGAAGTGGGTGGTTTCTAGTGGTTGGTCCCATGGATGACGTGGTGGGAATGACCCATGATATAATTTCTCCTTTATGAGGCCATTTTATTATTTTCACACCTACTCTGGAAATATTTTGTCCATATAATGGTATGATTGGTTTGATTTTATGACAAATTATTATTTTATTTTAGATTTAGAAATAAGAGAAAGTGATCTCTATCTTACGAAATTATATTTAAATCTTTAATTAATTAATCAATATAGTATCATGCTTTCATCTCAACATAATTCACATAAATCAAGGGTTAAGTATTATGAACGAAGTAAACTAGATTAACAAAGTCGTCTCTATAATAGATTTTTGTAATACTCGATTTGAACTTATATTAATGATAGTATAATAATAGAAAAAGTGATGCACTCTTTTTTTTTAATTAAGATTGAAAAAAAAATTAAGGAGGTTTGTATTATCGCTTATCCCTTATCGCTTATCCCTTAGTAATACAATTTTAATATTTCAAAAAAAAAATGATGGATATTTTTTTTAATTTTATATAACATATCGTATGACAATCATTAATTTTTTAAGATGAAAAAAAGACAGAATTAATGTCAAGAGTAAAGGTATAGTTTAATTTCTGTTTCTATTTTGTGATGAGTGCAGCGTTTAGTCAAATGTGCTGCATCATCCTTTTTAATCTTCAGTTTCTCTAGAAGGTTGGTAGAGAAACGGTTAGGAGTTGTTAGCATCGTTATCTCAACTAACGTTCTAATTCTTTGTATATAAGGTCGGTTCTCTTCTGAGAATATTACGGTTATTCTTTCAATCAATAAAATAAAACGAGAGTACCGTCTCTCCTTCCCCATTCTCTTCTCTTTCAATTCACCATATTTCTAAGATCTTAACATGGTATCAATCGCCGTGATTCCTGGTGGTGTATTGTCTTCCGCTGTCGTCTGTTGTTGCTGCGTCTTCCATTTTCGGTTTGGTTTTTGATTCATCGCTGATCAGGTTCTGTTTTTCTCTCGTCTTCTTGTTGATTCATTGTCTCGCGATTGCAATTGGTTCAATTTCGTGTGATTATTGTATCTTTTGCATCATTCATCGCCTCAAAACCTAGGATTCTCTGTGTTTGGTCATAAGCATGTTTACTCGAAAGGACTCATAGGTTACAGAGTAAATCTAGTGACTCTTGGTTGAGATATCCTATAGGCGTAATGTTTGAGTTTCTTTTGAATTGTTGAGTTCGATTGGAACATCGCTGAGACTCTAGATCTCTGGAGATTTGTTTTTGTTTTGCATTTGGCTTCGTCTGTTTTCTGTGCACGCAACATGTTTGTTGATTTGTCTGTGTGGATATGACTCAAGGAGGAACGTCGGTTAACTCTGATTCTAGCTCTGGTCAGGTCACAAATGTCATGAATGTCTCTAGTGTTCAACTAATTCCTAAAATTGATGTTGTGAAGCTTTCAGCAAGTACGTATGTCTTGTGGAAACAACAGATTTCTCTGATTATTGATGGTTATGGTCTACTTCCTTTTCTGTCTGCTGAAACTATTGCACCGAGTCGTACTATAACGAAAACTGCAGGGCAGATAAGTGAAAATCCAGAATATCTTGCGTACTATAGGCAAGATAAGCTTCTTGCTTCTTGGATGCTGTCTACCATAAGTTCAGAGGTTCTTCTTAGGTTGACAGGTTGTACTACTGCTAGTACAATTTGGTCTAATGTTACTTGAATGTTTGGGGCTTGTTCCACCACTAAAACCTCCTCTCTTAGACATAGTCTTCATACACAGAAAAAGCTAGGATTATCTATTTCTGAGTACCTAGATAAGATCAAGATGATATATGACACATTGAATGCATCTGGAAGTGTAGTGTCTGAGCAAGAACATGTTAGTGTTATCCTTGCGGGGTTGTTTGTAGAGTTTGAGTCGGTTATAGCTGTTGCTTCCAAGGAGTTCTTGTCTCTTGAAAAGCTAACTGAAATGCTGATAGATTGTGAAGCTAGGATGCAGATGTTTCATCATGATAGTATTCCTGTTCATGCCAATTTAGCAGTTCAGAGTGATGAAGGACATTCCACTTCTTTTGATGAGACTCGAAATGTTACACCTCATGGTCTTCAATTATCTGGCCAGTTTCAATCTGGAGGAGGAGCTCCATTTTATTCTAGAGGACGTCATGGTGCGTTCAATAAAAACAACAACAGAGGTCGTGGTCGAGGGATATATGGATCCAACCGACCTCAGTGTCAGCTGTGTGGTCGCATGGGGCACACTGTGCAGAAGTGCTACTACAGATTTGACCTTAGTTACTCTGGATATAATGCTAGTGAGGATGAGGTGCAGACTGAAGGTGCTAATTTTGGGTCATCCCAAAATAATAATGTTGCTCCTGCTGTTGTTAATTCCAGACCTGGCACTCAATCAGCTCAAGTGTTCAACCATACTTTTGGGTTTCAGCCAAACTCTTATGCTTCATGTCCTCCTAATACTGGGTATTACAATCCATCGTCTCTTGGTAATGGGTTCTCTGCTGGACAAGGAAGGTTTACTTCAGCTGTTGGTCAAGGGGTGAACTCTTTTTCTCCTACTGGTGCTAAACAAGGAGTGTCTGCAGTCAATCCTATTTCTGAGTTTCCTAGTGATCACTCTACCTCTACTCCTGTTGCTCAACCTACCAGCACTAGTAATTTCTCTCAAAGCCATGTGATGTTTTCACCCAATGGTTCCATCCTGACACATGGTGTGTGGTGTCCTGACTCTGGGGCATCTCATCATGTCACCTTTGATCAGTCTACTATGCATTCTGCTGTTCAGTACACAGGTAACACTTCTTTACTCATGGGCAATGGTGCAAGTGTTCCTATTAAGCATGTTGGTCAATGATATTTACTTACTCAGTCCAAACCTTTAGTGCTTCAGAACTTGTTACATATTCCCTCAATTAAAAAGAACTTATTGTCTATTTCTCAACTAGCTCGTGATAACAATGTTTACTTTGAGTTTTTTGCTAATGGCTGCTGTGTTAAGGATACTCAGACTCAGAGGATCCTTCTGGAAGAGAAGCTCACGCATGAAGGTTTGTATCAGTTGGCTGCCCCTGTTGCCAATGCTTGCTGTTCATTGCAGTCTGCTGTTCAGGTTCATAATGTTTCAAAGTCTTTAGATTTGTTTGACTTGTGGCATAAGAGACTAGGTCACCCCTCTAGTCGAATAGTTAGTAATGTTTTGAATAAGTGTAATATTGTTGCTAAGCCTTGGGATGTGAATCATGTCTGTTCTGCTTGTTTACAAGGGAAAGCTCACAAGCTTCCTTTTTCATCATCTTCCACTAAATATAATGAGCCCTTTGAACTTGTTGTTTCTGACTTGTGGGGTCCTGCATCTGTTACTTCTGATGGATACCTCTATTATGTGTCTTTTATTGATGTGTGTAGCAGACACACTTGGCTTTACCTAGTTAAGAAAAAGTCTGATGTGGCTCAGTGTTTTCTTAATTTCTATAAGTTAATTGAAGTTCAGTTTGGTAAGAAGATTAAAACTCTTCAAACAGATTGTGGGACTGAATATCTTGCCTTAAGGAATTGGTTAGTCTCAAATGGTGTCCAACATAGGTATTCTTGTCCCCATACTTATGAACAAAATGGTAAGGCTGAGAGAAAGCATAGGCATGTTGTTGAAACTGGGTTGACCTTACTTGCACAAGCTGGTTTACCTCTAAAATTTTGGAATCATGCCTTCACCACAGCTGTGTTTTTAATTAATAGGATGCCCACTGAAGTTTTGAATGGTCAATCCCCTTTTGAGAAGTTATATGGTAAAAGTCCTGAATATTCCTTTTTCAAGATTTTTGGTTGCACCTGCTATCCTTATATGAGGCCATATAGTCAGCATAAATTCAGTTTTAGGACATCAAGGTGTGTGTTCTTAGGGTATAGCTCATCTCAGAAAGGGTATAAATGTTTGGATAGCTCTGGAAAAGTTCTAGTTTCCAGACATGTTGTTTTTGATGAATCTCAGTTTCCCTTTCTTCAACAACCTGAAGTGTCTCAGAAGGAGTCTGGGTCAAGTCAGTCTTGTTTGCCTATTTTGGATGCCTGTTCTTATGCTCGTTTTACCAGCTCACATGACACACACATTCTTGAGTCTTCACATGTCACACCTGGTTCCATCAGTCAGTGTCCTGCTCAGGGAGAACCTGCAACTTCTGTTCAGCAGGGTCTTGGTCTAAATACCAGTGTGGTTCCTGAGTCCAGAAATCATGAACAAGGTGTGTCTGTTAATGATACTACTGCTGCTGGTCATGTGAGTGTTGATAATGCAGTTATTGATGCTGTTGAGAGTAACATTCAAGTCAGTTCTCCTCAGGGGAATGTTCAAGAGGATGTTCAAGGTGATCAGGAAAATGTTCAAGGTGATCAGGAGATTGTTGGTGATCAAGAGAATGTTGAGAATGTTCAAAGTGATCAGGAAAATATTCAAGGTGATCAGGAGGTTGTTGGTGATCAAGAGAATATTGAGAATGTTCAAAGTGATTAGGAGGGTGTTCAAGGTGGTGTTGCAACAGACATTGCTCAGATTGAAGAGAATGATGCTGAAATCAATAATTTTGGAGATGTTACAGGAGATTTTTCTGATGAACACTTTTTCACATCAAAATATGATGGTGTTCATACTGGAGCTACTCAATCAGAGATAGTTCTTGAAGAATCCACTACTCTTCCTTTAGGAGTAGCTCTTGAAGTGGAATCTGCTCTTCTCCCTCTCTCTCAGGAGGATGATCAAGGGTTACAACTGATGGTTTTACTGTGCTTAAGGGTCCATCACAGCAAATGGGTCATAGCATGGTAACAAGGAGTAAAAATGGCATATACAAACTTAAGATTTATCAGGTTTCTTCTGCTGGTTTGTTTTCTGAGTTTGAACCTAAGACTATCAAAGAAGCCATGTTGGACAAGCATTGGAAGGCAGTTGTTCAAGCTGAATATGATGCTTTGATGAAGAATGAGACTTGGACATTAGTGCCTCTTCCCTTGAATAGGAAAGCTGTGAATTGTAAGTGGTTATTCAGAATCAAAAGAAAACTTGATGGTTCTGTAGATCGATACAAGGCCAGACTTGTGGCAAAAGGGTATCTTCAGGAAGCTGGCATTGACTATCATGATGTATTTAGTCCTGTATTGAAGCCTGTTACTGTCAGAACAATCCTCTCTTTGGCTGTCACTCGTGGGTGGATACTCAAACAAGTAGATATAAATAATGCTTTTTTAAATGGTGTTTTGAAGGAAGAAGTATACATGGCTCAGCCTCCAGGCTATGAGCAAGGTGATTCTAGTTTGAATCTGGTGTGCAAACTAAACAAAGCAATCTATGGTCTGAAGTAAGCACCAAGGGCTTGGTTTGAGAGACTCAAAGATTATCTTGTGTCTGATGGATTCACTCTGACAAAATCTGATGCCTATCTCTTTGTAAAGATTTCTTCTTCTACTGTGATGTATCTACTTGTGTATGTAGATGACATTATCTTGACTGGTTCTGATAGTGTTGAGATTCATGAGGTTGTTGATAGATTGAACAAAACTTTCTCTCTAAAAGATCTAGGCACTCTCAGTTATTTTTTAGGGATTGAGGTTGCCTATGTTTCAGAGGGTCTAATGGTGAGTCAAAGGAAGTATATTATGGATCTGTTGCATAAGTATGGTTTTGACAGTGCTAAGAGGCTTCCTACCCCTATGGTTTCTAGTTGCAAATTGTCCACTCATGATGGCACTCCAGTTGCAAATGCCAATGAATACCTTAGCATTGTAGGGGCTTTACAATACATTGTCATCACCAGGCCTGAAATTACCTTTGTTGTAAATAAAGTCTGTCAATTCATGCAGAATCCTAGTGATGTTCATTTTAATGCTGTGAAGAGGATTCTTAGATATCTTCAAGGAACTATAGACTATGGGTTGAAGTTCACTTCTCATTCTCGTTTAAACATTGAAGGGTTTGCTGATGCTAACTGGGGGTCTGACTCTGATGACAGACGGTCCACATCTGGGTTTTGTATATATTTTGGTGGCAATCCAGTGTCTTGGGATCAAGGAAGCAGCATGTTGTTTTTAGGTCCACAGCTGAAGCTGAATACAGAAGTGTAGCATGTGCCACTACTGAAATAATGTGGCTTCAATCCTTGCTGAATGAGTTGAATGTTATGGCTGATGGCTTACCTGTGCTCTGGTGTGACAATTCAAGTGCAGTGGCTGTGTCAGCTAATCCAGTGATGCACTTCAAGTTCAAGCACGTTGAGTTAGATTTGTACTTTGTTCGTGAACAAGTTGTTGCAGGAAAGCTTCAGGTCAATGAAGTCCCTGCCTTCGAGCAAGTTGCGGATATTCTAACTAAACCTTTGTCTGCTCTTGCCTTTCATAGACACAGGCTTAAACTTGCTGTAGTTCCTTTGTTGTAATTTGTTCTTTTCTTGTTGCATCTGGTCTATTTCTGTTTGTGTGTTGTTTTTGCAGCAGGTTCTTACTTTTTGCTAAGCTATGAAGTCGAGGTTGAATCAGATCTTCAACATACAGTCTGTTGGGGGAATGAAGAGTGAAGCATGAACTATGAAGAAACAAGAAGTTTTTTTCGGGATCTTCCTCGTAAGTGAAGCTGGGGGAATGTCAATAGTAAAGGTATAGTTTAATTTTTGTTTCTATTTTGTGATGAGTGCAGCGTTTAGTCAAATGTGCTGCATCATCCTTTTTAATCTTCAGTTTCTCTAGAAGGTTGGTAGAGAAACGGTTAGGAGTTGTTAGCACCGTTATCTCAACTAACGTTCTAATTCTTTGTATATAAGGCCGGTTCTCTTCTGAGAATATTACGGTTATTCTTTCAATCTATAAAATAAAACAAGAGTACTGTCTCTCCTTCCCCATTCTCTTCTCTTTCAATTCACCATATTTCTAAGATCTTTGTAAGATCTTAACAATTAAACATGCAAACAGCAAATAGAATAATAGATATCCCAATTAATAAATAAAACAATTTTAAATATTCCACACAATATGAATCGGAATGAAAGCGGATTCAAATTGAACATCAAAGTTCCTATCAGAAACTACCACAATTCTACACAGATCCTGTTAAATATCCGTATTTCAAATATGTACCAAACAGATTAGAGATCAGAAAATATAAATTCTACGCTACTTTACATTGTAACATCAGAAACCTCAACCCATAAGGCATTTTCATGATATAATGAAATTGCATCACATCCCCAAAGGAAACGTTCATTTAGAAAAAGAATGAGGGAAGCCACCAAATCAATCTTGTAGCAAAGACGAGCGGATGCAAAATCAAAATTTAAGACACCATTGTCGCAAGTTCCGAATTTGTAACCGGCACAAAAGAGAGGAGGGACCGACAGGCTATGTAACTCGTAACGAACCTCCAAGTTCGATTGGTACCAGAGGGATGAGAGAATGCAGGACATCAGTTATGAGTGGCCTGTAACTTGGTTCGGGTTGTATGCAAAGCACGGCAACAGCAGCAACCTATTCAGCAAGGAGTGCAATCTGAATCTATAACGAGAACACATACACGACGATGCAAACAACGAAGTAGTTTTTTTCATGTACCTGATATAGGTGCTTCAAGTCCATTGTGTCTTTTATTACTGGATCGACTATGTTTGGAAGTTTCGATCTGTCTGTAAGCTGGGGCATGACCTATATCAAAATTGTATATGAAGAAAGTTCAAGATGCAACCAAAAGCATGGCTGAAACTCCTGGAGGTTAATAGTACGGTCAAAAGGAATTACCCATGTGACAAGAGATTGGCACCGAGTTGGTGACATTTTCTCCAGTGGTTTCTTTCCGATTAGCAGCTCCAGAAGGACAACTCCGAAAGCATATACGTCACTTTTATCGGTCAATTTACCTGAGAAATGCAATGATGTCGTAACTTGAAAATGCATGGGATCTCATTTGGACTTTCTTATGCATCAACTATGAAGAGCTTTGGCTTACCCTCTAAGAGGTACTCTGGAGCTACATACCCCAAAGTTCCCGACAACTTTACATTTTTGTTTTGCGATGCGGTAGTCACAGCAAGGCCAAAATCTGACAGCTGAACCAAGGAAAAGATCGGTAAGGTAACCGTTCCAAGTTATTTCAAGCAAGATCCATGAAGAAAATAACTCCCATGCCTGTCATACATAATGTTTACCTTAGCATTGAAGTCGGAATCGAGAAGGATGTTAGATGACTTTATATCTCTATGCACAACTGGTGGATTGCAGTTCTCGTGAAGATATTCTAATGCTCTATCAGAGATCATTGAAAAAGTTTCGAACCAAATTAACAACAACAACAAAAACAATGAATCTGAGTAAGAGATTAGAACAGAATTGGCTATGGAATTCACCTAGCAACATCGATTGCAATTTTCATTCGTAAATTCCATGTTAAAGTTGATCCTTGAGAAGGTCCTATAATGTCCAAACAATAAAATTATATCAAAGGATAAACTTTAGCCTTCTGCCACTAACTTTCACTCTTGTTTTGTGTCTTTGCAATCAAGAAAAGGAGTTTATACATACCATGTAATTGACTCTCCAAAGAACCATTTTGCATCATTTCATATACAAGTAACCTAGTTTCACCATGGATACAGTAACCCAACAGTGAAACAATATTCTGATGCCGGATTTTGACCAGCCAGTCCACCTCATTCTGCACATTGCAATAAAACCAGCAAAGATATCAAATGCCACAGACTATAGTTATCCAAATCTATTTCAGTCAGGCACAAAACATTACCTCGAATTCCCTTTCAGCTTCCGCTCCTACATCATCTAATTTCTTCACGGCAGCAAGAAATTTCTCATCAAAGCAAGCTTTATAAACACGTCCACGACCGCCTTCACCCAAAACATTACTTTCCTGGAAACCGTTTGTCGCAGCTTCCAATAGCCGATACTCGATAACAGCTACCGAACCCTTTTTCCCAGCCATCCATAAGGAACTAAAACGATCCACAATTGGACTTAATGAAAGTGCTTTTGTTGGTTCTGCAGATTGTGTAGTGAAAGCAAAAGTAAACAACAAAGTTGAGATTCGAAGACAAGAACCATAAGCAAGGACTTGGAAACCAAAACATAAGGTGATTAAGTGAAACAGAACAGATACCTTGGTTCTGTTTGCTTTTCCCATTGGAATTCTTCAAGATTTTCTGTCTACATATCCAGAAACATAACAAAAAGAGCAATAATCCACCAAGTAGAGTGGAGGCGACAATTAGTGCTATAAGAATTCTCTTGTTTAAATCCTGGTGGTGCACTACTCTAACCACAGCCACTCCTGCTTTAAAATTAACATGGTTAATTAGAATTAGCATATCTATAGGTAAATGGAAGAAAAACAACTTTTTTTTGTTTGCATAGGGAACTATATTAATACACAAATAGAAAGAAAAACCCCCCAAAGAAATGGGGCACAAATAAGCTTGCAAAAAATGCTATCGTTTTGAGGAACAAATGCATGTCAGATTGATCCAAAAATCAAAAGCTACTATTTGAAAACTAAGGGGAAAGCATATACTTCCTTGTTTGTTTATTGAAGAAGAAGAACAAATTGCTGGTTTCTATGCTAAATAAGCTAAAATTGTCCTCTTCAATGGAGAAAAACGTAGTAAAATGCAGAAATCTAGACCACTTGAGCAGCAAACAAAACAACCCCATTTAAGAGAAATACCTGGAGAAACAGCTTCCATTTGAGAAGAAAACAGAGAAATGGGTTCTTGTTTAGAAGGGAGAACAGAAGCCGGGATGGGGGCAAAAGTTGACTCTGGTCGGCCAAGAATTACGAGTGAGAACAAAGAGAAGGAACATGCGCACATGGGAAATAATAGACACAGAAGGTTCATGTCTCCACTCGGACAAAACAGAAGATAAGAGTTCTTTTATTTAAATGCAAGAACTAATGAGTGGAACTGTTTTACTTTTGAATCTATCTATGCTTAACTCTTCTTTTGATATAAAAAAATGCAGGACACCGAGAAAAAGAAAAAGGAAACTCTATTTAGTTTTGAATTTATCAAGATTTAATCGGTTAATTTTTGTGTTGGGAGTTGATGGAGATTCATGTGTGGCAGTTATGAAAAGAGAGAGTTCATTAAGAGTTTAGACAGTTGAGGATGTTTCATTATTGGCAAATGGACCTTTGCCATTTTCATCAATTAATCTCACAATATAGCTATGAATAATTATTTGATATACTATTGTAAAAATTAAAAAATTTTATAAGCGTTTTAATTTTAGGGTTTAGAAATTTAATTTAAGGTATAAAATGTAGGAATTTAGGTTTAGTAGTTTAAAATTTAGGGATTGTGAATAGAATTTAATTTTTATAGTTAGAATTTATGGTTTATAGGTTCAAAACCTAAATCTTCAATATATCACCTAAACCATAACCCTAAGTTCTAACCATTATCTCTAAATTCTAAATCACTCCACTTAAATTCCTAAACCCTACACTTTAAACTAAATCTTTAAACCTTAAAATAAAGACAATTGTAAAAACTAAAAGTTTTTAGCGTCATAATATAAATGCTGCAGTTATTACTTAACTGCTGATTTTAATTTCTTTTAGAGCTGGTGGCTCTTCAACATTAAGGCCTAATTAATTTGTCACTTCAATGTTTCATCATTTTTGTTTTCAAAGGACCCTTTATTAATTATCATTAATGATTAATTTTGCAACTTGGTTGTATTCTAGATATTTTATAATGATACTATTGTTTTTTTTTTTTGACAAAATAATGATATTATTGTTAACATAAACTGATTCACTTGATTGAATAATCATTTGTTTTTTAGTAATAAAGTTGAAAGCTCATTAAGAATTTTATATAAATTTTTGACATGCTCTTTATTTTAATTCGAATATCGTCCCTCCTACAAACTTTTGAAGAATTGATGGACCAATAGAGAAGAAGTTGAAAGAAGAAGGTAGAAATTGTTTTTCAATGGACCGTTTGACTTTTTTTTCCGATTTTTAAAGTTTTATCTCGATTAATCCAAACTAACTCGCACATCTAATTTTGGTAGATGAATTTTTTAATAAAAATTTAAATTTTTATCAACTATAAACTTTTTTTTATGAACTATAACTTAAAATTTCCTTAAGTCATATTAAATTTGTTATCATTCAGACCAACTCCATTAATAATGGGCCTTTGGCTTCGAAGAGTTCACTTTGGATTTAATATTTTTATTGAGTACATTACCAAAACAATTCGCTACATTTAAATTTTTGACACGTGCTATATGAATAGTTATTTTCAATATGTGGTAGTGTGTATTAGGGGGTGATAATGAGCCTGACCGGCTCGCGAGCTATTCGGGCTCGGCTCGGTCAAAGCTCGGCTCGAGTGAGCTCGGCTCGGGCTCGGGCTCGACTCGAAACCCTAACAAGCCGAGTCGAGCCTACCCAGGCTCGGCTCGAAAAGCTCGTGAATAGGCTTGGAATCTACATATGCACTAAAATAAATTGTGTGTTTGTATTTTCTTTCATTAGTTGATTGTTGTTTGATTTTGTATTTTCTTTAATTATATGTTTGTATTATAAGAATATTTGTTGATTATTTGGATTAATCTAATTTTTGGCACTTTTTTCCCCTTTCCGGTCATTGAATTTCGTTTTAGTGTTGGTTATGAAATGGACTTTTAACGAATATTTTATATAAAAAACTATAGCAAAATTTTTCATTTCGAGCCGAGCCGAGCCTGACGAGCTTCGAGCCCGAGCCGAGCCCAATTACACTGGCCAGGCTCGGGCTCGGCTCGGCTCGTTATCACCCCTAGTGTGTATGAGATTAATATTTAATTAATTTTAAATTAAATAATTATTTTATTTATCGTCAATGACGTAAAAATATTCTAATTTCGTGTGTGAATTCCTTTATTTCAGTTATTATGTAGTATAAAACAATTGTTCAACTAAAATTTATAGAAAAATGAAAGAAAAAAAGAGAGTGAAGCGTTAAAAATTGAGTTTTCCCCGTTAATAAAAGTATGTAATTTTTATTTAAAAATAGTAGCATTTTAAATTGTTTTAAATGAGATTTTTTTGTCACTGACGATCATATGATACTAATTCATTCAAAATTTCAATATAGTATAAGTCAAAAAATAATATAATTTAAAATATATTTAATATTAACTTATAATTATCTTTAAACTACTAAAAATATATTTGATACAAATACCGTAATATCAACATTAAATTGTGTGGACACGATATGCTGGCCCAATATTTCCATGCAAAAGTAACAAAAGCAAAACATATTTAAACAGTGTCGTAAGTAATTCGACCTCAAAATAAACTAAGGTTAAATCTATACAAATTTTGGACCATATTTATGTAAAAGAAAAAAAAGGAAGCGAAATGATATTGAAAGTAGTAGGAAAAGACAAGATATTGATATCCGATGCAGTTAGACCCAACAATTAATTCTTATTAGGATTGAATAAAGCGTTTACCCAATTGTCTGTATATTGTTTATTAATAAACCAAAGAAATAAATATAATAAAATTCATGTTTATTTATTAAATAAATGAGTTTGAATAGTGTTATTAGATTCGTTTATATTTATGAGTAAGAATGAGTTTATCACGTCCGTCGAACACCGCTGAATTGATTAATAAAAATTAAAATTTTTAAGGACACAACATACAATTATAAATTATTTAAAATAAAATTTAAATTAATTTATTTTCTATATATATAATTGGATCAAATAACAACTATAGTCAATACCTAAATTAAAAAACTCTAAATCTTTTCCCACCCTAAATTAAAAAGATTTTAACAAGATTAAAACTCTAATTCCAAAATTAAAACCCTAAATATTTTTCCACCGGTCACTCTTTATGAGATTAAGGTCATGCTTGACTTTGGATTATATTTATAATAACCTCCTCCTCCTCCCATTTGGAAAGCAAAACAGTCTATGTTCCCAAAAAGTAGAAGTCCACAATCGGCCAGTTTGATATTAACCGTAGAACCACTAACTGCGGTTTACACTTTACAAGGTGACATTCGGTGCTGCGCAAGCCACCCAAAGTACTTACGATGTGTTTATTAAAATATTTAGGGTTCTAAATTAAAATATTTATGGTTCTAATTTGGGGGAAAATATTTAGAATTTTTTAATTTAGAAATTGATTATGGTTGGTATTTAATTTAATTATTTGAAAAAAAAACAATAAAAAATATAATAGATATGAAAAATAATTTAATTGAAATTTTATTTTAAATAATTTATAATTATATGTTGAGTCCTTGAAATTTTTAATCTTTATTAATTAATTTAATGGTGTTCAGCGGTGTTTAAAGTGAGTGGTGTTCAGCAGTGTTCGGCGCCCGTTGTAGAATTTTCATACGAGTAAACTCGTTTATTTACTTAATTTTTTTAATTTAAAATTGTACTTATAAAAGATATTTGAAAAATATTTATGTTTATTTTATTTATTTATAATATTTATGTTTGATTATTTATAAAAAAGTTTTAATTATTTACAAGCATATTTATTTAATATTTCGTTATTAAACTAAAAAGAATACATCTACAAATCACTATCTATTTATCTTTTTTCTTAACTCTTTAATAATGGAGACACACTTTATAAATAAAGTTGTTTGAATTCAAATATTCAAGAATTAACATTACTCTCTTTTTACTAAAATCACTAATTGGGTTTAATTTACTTTACGGGTTTTTTTCTGGATTATTAAAAAGAGTATTACCAAAGACATCGTTAAAAAAAACTTCCTAATCTTAAATAGAAAAAAAAATAGTCTCAGCTATACTTTACACAGGACTAACGGAAAAAAACTCGACATAAAAATAAACCCAAAAAATTAATTCGACAAATCTAAATCAACTTTACGGTTTGTTTTTATTAATATGTGTTCAATTTATCAAACTGCATACCATTCAGTCATTCACGTTCATTTTTTTACTTGCGTTATTGATATCCCCAAATCTAAGTTTAATTATTAGAAAAATATGTAGTGTGAAGCAGGCTCATATAACTTAGATTTTGGGATATCCCAAAATCTATGTTTCTTTCTGTTATATGATATAAGAGTTTTTTAAGTAATTACTTAGACAGTTGACACCGCTTTACATGCAATTCGCCATCATTTTCGCAGCATTAATTGAATTTTTCAATTGCTTCTGGATAAAGAAACATAAAGAGGGTACTAAAATCTCACCGAACAAGAGCCGTTGAATAATCAACTGAATTGGTTTGAATCACTGTCTTCCACAATAAACTCTATGTTTTTTACAGGTTCCGATATTAAAAAATTATATTTAGAGTTTAGAGTTAAAATTTAAAGTTAATATTTATACTTTTAGAGTGTAAGATTGAAGGTATAGAATTTATTTTTTAAATTTAAAATTTTAAAATTAACGTACAAAGTTTAATATTAAGATATAAAAAAACACAGAAAAAATAACATAAACTTCACATTTGATCATCGTTTTTTATTTGCATCAGTAAAGATAAATTATTAGGCAAAATAATAAAAGATGCGTCCAACGTTTCCATATTTTATCATTTGGCCCTTATTCTTTTTTTGGTCGAAATATGTCCCTAACGTTTGTTTGTTTTGTCATTTGGCCCCCTATTGTTTTTTTTGGTCCAAATAAGCCCCCAACGTATCATTCATAGTCCAAATATGCCCTTGTTGGATGTAAACTGACGATCAATGACTTATAAAAAAATTTGACGTGGCATCAGCATATCTTAATATGTGGCAAGTCCAGTCAGCATCAGCTGTTGAACGTCAGTTGACTGACAGTTTCCATCTAACGGGAGCATATTTGGACCAAATTGAACGTTGATGGCATATTTGGACTACAAATGAAACGTTGTGGGCATATTTGGACCAAAAGAAAAAATAGAGGGTCAAATGACAAAACAAACAAATGTTGGGAGCATCTTTGAATAAAAAAAAAGAATATAGAGCTAAATGACAGAACATACAAACGTTAAGTTCATCATTTGTCATTTTACCAAAATATTATTATTATCATCTTTAAATCGTCGGTCAACAATTTTCTATCTAGGTCAAAAAAATAAACCATTGATGATCACCGCAAACCTCCTCACCGCCTTTCTTATTATACACAAACTATATTAGTAATAAATATCATTTTTCTTCTAATTTTATTTTCACCCATTTGGTGAAGAGCTCGTCACTTTCACATGTGATAGAGAACTTATTTAGGTTATTTATGAATGTCACATGCGGAAATGGTGCTCAGCTAAGCCTAACAATTTAATTAATTAATTCTTTTATTTTCCCATTTTTATTGTTTTCTAACTATTTCGAACAAATGAATACATTTATTTTCAAACAAAAGAGTGTTTTGTCTTATTTCAAAACAAATTAAAGGCTTGGTTTTTATTTAAATTCGAATCGAAGATTCAAGATTTGTTTAAGTACAATAAAAATACAAACACAGTATATAATTTATTACATTTGTTGTTATTTAAACACGAGATTAATGGATAACTTGTTTCTAACCATCCTGGTAAATAATTAGTAGCATAAATAATTAGGAAAATTCTACGACGGGTGACGAACATTGATGAACACTACTAACAATGAACACCGATGAACACCATTAATTTTATTTTTAAATTTTAAAAATTTAAAGGACTAAAATTACAATTAAAATTATCTCTTAAAAAATAAAAATCAAATTTAATAGTTACTTTATAGTATTTTTTAATAGCTTAGAATCAAATATACCCAATTCTCCTAAATTCTAACAAAATCAATCTCTTAAAAAAAATAGAAACCAGTTTATAATTTTTTAATAGATTAGAATCAAATATACCCAACTCTACTAAACCTAAACCCTAACAAATTCTAATCTATTAAAAATTATAAACTGATTTCTATTTTTTAAGAGATTAATTTTGTTAGGGTCTAGAAGAATTGAGTATATTTGATTCTAACCTATTAAAAAATATTATAAAGTAACTATTAAATTTGATTTTTATTTTTTAAGAGATAATTTTAATTATAATTTTAGTTCTTTAGATTTTTAAAATTTTTAAAAAAATTAATGGTGTTCATCGTTAGTGGTGTTCATCAATGTTCGTCTTACGTGGTAGACTCATCCAAATAATTAAATAGCTTTTGTCCTTAATCTCTTTGGTGCAAGTCTAAAGAACAATAATCTAATTTAAGCCTAAAATCGGCAAGTTTCGAAATTTATCTAAACAACTTAAAACGTTATACTTTTTGGATAACATATTAATTTTCTTTTCAACAAGTTTTTAAACCTAATTTTTTTAGGTTGTTGGTTTTTCGATAAGTTTTAAAACTTGTAAAAAAAATCACAAAAAATTCAACATAACGTGTCAAAAATATATAATATTTTAAATTAATTAATCAAATTTTAAAATTTATGATTTTAACCTTAAATTATGGTGTTTTACTGCAAATCTGCTCTTCTTTTTGATGTTGGGTTTTCAAGCTACTGGTGCGCGTTATCCCCATCAGAGTTTGTGAGTTAGCTTGGGTAGGTGACTAGGTGTCCTTTTGCCTCCGCCACTTCAAATTTGCCGGTCGATCTCATAAAGGATTATTGTTGTATACTTCATTAACTTTTTATTCAATTTAATTAATGATTTTTGAAATTGATATGTTTAAATAACATGCAAGATACAAATAAAAAGACAGAAGAAACAAATAAAGGGTTTTGAAAGACAAAATTAAAAAGTTGAAAGTTAGTAAAATATATTAAACTTATTTCTAATCAAATTTCATTTCTTTAATTTCTTCTTTGGCTCTATTGATTTAGGCGGGTTCATAGTAAATTTAAAAGAAAAATCTAATATACATTTTAATTGTGTTTATAAGTATCAATTAAGAACATTTTATTATCAGTTGAGATTTCTATTATTTTGTATTTGATATGATATATTAATTTTACGAAGTACAAAACGAATGCATCCATATCATTATTATACCTCCTTGCTCAATGTTGATCAACATTTTTCATTAAAAAATTATTCATTTATTCTTAAATCTTAACAGACTACCCGTTTGATTTTCTGATAAAGGATTTTATTTTCTATTTTAAGTTATATTTTTCTAGTCACATAATAGATTATATGTTTCTACTTGTTTAACTTACACGATGTTTATATAAACTTTGGGCTTGAAAACCCAAACTACCCAATAAAAAGGAAATCCAGTCGAATTTGGGTCAGAATTTTCTTTCTTTTATCTCCATTCAAAATCTAAAAGTTTAGATAGTTATGAAAATTTAAATTATTTTATGTTCATATAAAATTATTTTTAATAAAATGGTTTTTATTATATGCCCCCATGAATGATCTGCCATTGCATTTAAGGTCCCCTTATCTAATTTGGCACTTAGAACAAGGCACTTCACATTCACATTAGAGGCACACACCATTTCAACCCCTTCATTAATTTTTGCATTTAGAAGAGAAAGCATTTCATTTTGTCTATTACTACTACGTAATATATATCTGGCACCGATTGATAATAATAACTCTTCTTAGCAGGCCTTTCCTTCTTTTCCACCCTATTTATTACTCCTACAAATTAATGCATCGTGCAGTGCAGTACAGGTTCATTATGTTTTTCACTTACTTTACCACTTAGCTATAGCCTATAAACATGCAAATACATATATTTTAATTTAATAAAGCTAATATATTATACCTAACATTTTTAAAATATCAGAACTTAACCAAACCATTGCCGAGCAGCTTGAGTTTTTAGTGGTGTCGGTAAGTAATGTATATGATAAAAGCACCATTTTTTTAAATTCATTAAAAAATTATACTATTAGATATAAAGAAATATTAAAATGATGTAGAAATAACCATTAAATATATACAACGTATTATAATAAGCATCGGGTAAGCAGACTGAAAAAGTCAACAAAAAAAGGCTAAATCTAAGCAGGGATCACCAATGGAGAGAACTCAGTGGAAACAGAAGCAAAGATGGAAAATTTAATACAGCTGCATGCATGCATGCACGTATCGGAACCCAACAGTATTAATAACACCAATTCCAAATTTCAAAATAACCATAAAGTTGAGGATTTCAAGGCATTTTTCTTCTTATCGCGAAAGGGAAAAGTCAAATTGACCCTATTTCTTCTTTTTTTGGTCAATAAATTGACCATATTTGTTAACAGTCCATTAAAATGACCTCTCACTTTCATGCATTATATATATAGGAATAATAACAGAAAATAAGGGAAATATCGAAGCAGCAATGGAAGCAAACAGATCAGTGGTTTTGATAGTGTTAGCTTTGCTTTTGTTCACCCAAAGTCCTATAGAGGCCAGGTCACATTCTCGCCATAGAGGCCAACAACAAGAACTGAGGAGGAGAAGAAGAGGCGGTGGCGGTGGCGGTGGCGGTGGGAGAAGAGGAGGAACATCTTGTGACCCCTTGTTTCAGTTCCTGTTTGGAACATGTGGTCAATGGCCTTTCTCAACATCTTCCTCTCCGGACAACCCTTTTCTGCCTTCCCCACGCAGGAGATCTCCGCCTTTACCGCCTCCAATTGTGCAACCCCCTTTATTACCATCACCACCACCCTTACTTCCTTCACCTTCTCCGCCACCGGTTACCTCTGCTCCACCACCCTCATCCCCACCACCACTTCTTTCACCGCCTCCACCACTAGTTCCATCACCACCACCACCATCTAACCCACCACCATTTGTATTCCCACCACCACCGCTTCTTCTTTCACCGCCTCCAACGCCAATATTTCCATGGCTAAATCCTCCTGACATCCCATCCGTTCCAGATTCCTCACCACCACCAAACCCTTTCCTTCCGCCAGAGCCTGTGTCGACACCAGCACCACCTCTACTCCCTATATTTTCTCCTCCAGTTGACGAATTTACAACAACAACACCATTTCCGCCCATATTTGCTCCACCAGTTGAGTTTCAACCAGCACCACCGTTTCTGCCCACAATATTTTCACCGCCAGCACAAGATTTGCCGCCTGAACCTCCACAACCCTTTATATTTGTACCACCCATTGATTCAACTGGTCCGCCAAATGTTTTTCTGCCACCTCCGGTAATCCCAGCTTTCCCTGAGCAGCCATTTCCATTTTCATCCCCAAATACTGGTTTCGTGCAGCCAGTGTCACCTCCGCAATCTTTCTTACCACCATTCCAGCTTCCTCCTTCATTTGATTCGCCTCCTTTTAAACATTAGAGTCCTGTCTTGTCTTACACCGCGTAAAAATATATGCTCTCAAAATAAGGAGAAGATAGTTGATGAATGCTATTCTCCTGTTGAAAAGTTTTTTTGAACGTTTGCCTTTGTATTTTCCCCCTGTTTCGTGTATAATATTTGTTTATGTTTAATGAATACAACAAGAAGATGAGCATGAAAAGTTTGATTTGAGGAAGAAGAAGATGAACATGAAAACAAGTCAAAGCACTTGGGTTTTAATTATGCATTAATCGAATTGTTGTTTAAAAATTCATTACGAATTAAACTCTTTTAATTACGGTTTATATTAATCACATAATCTAGTGGATCGAAATCTATTTTATTTTTAAAATAAAGTTTTTGAACTTTCAAAAAAAATTAAGTTATTAAATAATTTAATCATCTATTAAATTTCTTGAACTAAAAAATTTAATTAATTAGTGACCTAAATCATGAAATTAAATCTATTAACAATATCTTTGATTAATTTTGAGTTTTTTACCATTAACTCTAGACACTTTTCTGAATTTATTAGCATAATGTGCTAATATTCTATATTATTATTATTTTTGAACGGCGCATTCTATATTATTTATATTCTCATCTCTTGCATACATCGCCTCTCACACCCGAATTATTAATAGAAATAAAATATGTTATACTATTAGGAGCATTACTTGAATTTTTGTACAACAAATTTAAAAATAATATTTAAAAATTCAAATGGTTTCCGATCTAATTCTGATTGAATTTTTTTAACAAAATTTTTGTTTGAATTTAAGTGGCTATGAAAATAGTGGACCGTTGTGGTAGGAGCCTAAAATGAAAAGACATGATACCTTACCCCCAGTCCCCCACCATTAGCCAATAAAGTAAAAAATTCAAATTTAAATAAATTTCACGCCTTTATATATTATATATAATAATTAAATGTAATAAAATTAATTTTCTTACTTCAGAAAACAAAAACCAACTGTTCATTTTCTCTGGCTGGCATCGCCTTTGCTGATTCATTTTCTTTCCAATTAAATCGATCATGGAATTACCAGAAGAATGTTGGGAATCGATTTTCAGTTTCCTAGAACACCACCGCTACTTCGAACCTCTTTCTTTGGTCTGCAAAAGGTTTCTTTCCATTTCCAATCATCTCCGTCGCACTCTCACCGTCACCGGCGCAACCCTCGAATCCCTCCCCAATCTCCTCCTCCGGTTTCCAAATCTCACCACCATCGTTTTCCGTGATTTCCACGGAAATCTCGATTCGGTTCTTTCCCTGATCTCTCAATCTGGGTTGCGCTTGAAATCCCTCGACGTTTCCAGCCATAAGTGTTTCCCTTTACTGGGTTTGAAGCACGTGGCTTCCAAGATGAAGAATTTGATAGAATTGAATTGCTCCAACATTGGGTCTTTGAAAGACTCTGATTTGATTGAGATCGGGAATTGTTTCCCTTCTCTCCAAGTGATTGACATTAGCTATCCTGACCATGGATCCGGGTTTTCCCCTAACGGGTCATTGGATTCAAAGAGCTTCTCGGGTTTGATTACCGATTATGGGATCCTTGGGTTGGCCTCCTCGCTCAAGAGTTTGCGCAAGATCGATCTTTCCGGTAATACCTTCATAACCGATCAAGCTCTTGTTATTTTATCGTCGAATTGTTTGTTCTTGAGTGAAATTGGGATTCGTGACTGCGATTTCATTACCCAGAACGGAATTGCTTTGGCTATTCGTAAAAGTGATAATTTGAAGTCGATTTTCATGAATGGAATTGGAATTCCTTCGATTGATGCATGCTTTTTGGATTCCTTTGCATATGCCAGAAGTTTAAGCGAGCTTGATCTCTCCAATTCCTTTATATCTGATGAATTGTTGTGTTTAGTAGCTGAAGCTAACGTTCCATTGCAAAAGCTTGTTCTTTCTCGTTGCTTTTGTTTCACATTTGATGGGATTTATTTTCTCTTGTCCAAGTACCCATCTCTTACATACTTAGATCTTGAAGGTGCAACTTTTCTCAATGACGAGTCCATGATAGAATTATCCAAATTTTTGTGTAATTTAACCTTCATAAACCTTAGTTCATGCTCTAAGTTAACCAATTCAACCTTGTTCTATCTCATGGGGAACTGTCCTTTGCTAACAATTATCAATATGGATAGAACAAACCTCGGGGTCGAACCATTTTCACCTGAAATTGTGGTGAATCCTCGAGTCAAGGCATTACGTTTGGGCTGGAATAACAATATGAATGATGAATGCTTGAAAATGGTTTCCTATGTTTGCCCCAATCTGGAAGCACTCAACGTTACCTACTGCCCGGGTATTACCGAAGAAGGCCTCTTGCAGATTTTGAAGAACTGTTTACAGGTTAGGTGTTTAGAGATTAGTAAATGCCAAGGGGTTAAGAATCTTGAATTGCACTTTGAACTTCCCAAACTAGAGGTTTTGCAAGCAGAGGGGTTGGCAATTGATGATGAGACATTGGCTTCGATCGGGAAGCGGTGTGGGCGGCTATCCCGTTTGAATTTGGAAGGTTGCTTGAATGTGACCGCCAGAGGAGTTGAAGGCGTGATTGTCAACTGCAAAGTGTTGAAGGAGATGAACTTGAGATGGTGTAACAATGTGAGCCTAGACATTGTAGCTTGGATGGTGCTTTCGAGGCCATCGTTGAGGAAAGTTACACTGCCATGTGTATCAGTTCCTAGTGCGAACCAGAAGGATTTTTTCCTACGCCATGGATGTTTGGTTTGTCAAGGCTAGCTTTTTGACAGAAGTGGGAAATTGGCTTCATTCATGTTCATATATTTTCCCATATATATGTATGTATGTACGTATGTGTGTTGTAAAAGAATTAAATATCAAAATGCACAGTTAGATGATGAAACTATGCGATGAATAGAATTGCATCGCATATGAACTATTTCTATTTGCATGTATTTTCTACTGTCTTGCAATTTAACTGAATTGTTAGATAAATTGCAGTATGGAGCTTACTATGAATGTAATAAATTCATTTCACTTCACATTCTGTGTTTTCGTTTCTCTGTTTGATTTATATATAGATGGTTGGTTTTAAATACTCCAATCCTCTTCATATGATCTTCAAAGGACCCTTTGAATATGAAGAACTTGTAAATAATTTTAATGATATGCAACAGATATATCTAATCTAATATTCACACCAAAGCCGTATGTCATGACAAAAATTGCATGATGGTTCAAGCATTTCTACAGAAGAAATTCTTTTTTTTTTTTGAAATGTAAGGTTGGGCCTCGTTAAAAATCTCCTACGAACCCAATATCATAATGCTGGTATCGGATATTAGCAGGGGAAAAGAGTGCCCCAATTATTATTATTATAATGTGTTAGATATTGATACACAAGTTGTGTAAGTTTTTTTACAAAATCTTTTATATTTAAATTATAAAATTTAAAACCTAAAATTTTAACCCTAACACCGTAAAACCTAAAATTTTAACTCTAACACCATAAAACCTAAACATTAAACCTTAAATTCTAAATTATAATCCTATATCTTAAATTCTACACCCTAAACCTTAAACCTTAGCATAAATCCCTAAACCTTAAAATTAAAAGACTTGTATAAACTTTAGTTTACACAAACTTATGTATCAAAGTAATATCATATAGCAACACCACGAATCAAAATCCTCACAACACTTAAAGCACAATCCAGAGAACCAATCTATCACTTTTGGCAGATATATCAAATCTAATATTCGCACCAAATTAAGAGTTGAGTATTTTCATATTGAATTAAGTCAAATAATTCAATTTTTTCGAATCGAGTTAAGTTTTGTCTATCATATTTAAGACTAGCCCAAGATTTTAAATTGTTGAGATTCTAGCAAATTTAAGATAAGTCAAAACTATAATTTTCTTTCATATTTTATCCGAAGTTTTGTTAGAAATATACATAAAAATCGTCAACAATTTATAGAGCATGTAGTTAAAAGCTTTCAATTGACACCTACATCTCTTTTCTAGGTTGTGAGTCCAATACCCATTAGGAGCAACGAAATATACATAAAAACCAAAATATTAAATAATTATATTCTTTTTAGATTAATTAAATAAATATATTCATTATAAGGTTTTATTAGAAAGTTTACAACAAAATATAATTATATCCATTATTTATTTAATTATCTTGTTTTCATTATTCTAAACAATTATTTTAGTTTTAATGTTAAAAAACAATTATTTTAGTTTTTCTCTTCTCCTCTTTTTCATTCTCATTATATTATTTTTAATAGACTAATATAAATAATTAATTTCTCTTTAGTATTGTGAATGTGACTCGTTTACATAGAGAATCTCATTTTTAATTTAGGGTTAAATGAAAATGGGTCCATGAACTATATTTTTTGTTTACTTTAATCTTTAAATTATTTTTTGATAAAAAAACAAGTACTTAAACTATTATTTTCATTCATTTTAAATGGACCATTATTTAAGTTAAAAAATTATTTTGACCAATTATATGTTAACACGTCACAAAAATTTAGATACTTGTTTTGACCAAAAAATAATTTAATGACTAAAAACAAAAAAAATAAATATTTTTATCAAAAAATAATTTATGAACTAATAAAAATACATAATTTAAGAATTGATTTCTATTTAAATTATTAATTTATATTATTACTATGCACGTTTAACCCATGGGGGCAGATTTAATGGAAGTCAAAACGTAAAATATAGTCTATATTTACAAAATTTCCGATTGTTACTTTCCACGAAATTGAAATATTTTTTACTTTTGAAACATGTGAGGTTTGAGACTAAATAGAGACTTGAGCTAAAATTAGAAATTTGAGCTAAAGTTAGAGGTTTGACCTTTAAAATCTGTTAATTTGGATGTTTGGTAAAGAGCGGATTAAAATAGCAGATCGAGATAAAACCTACTTATTTTGAAAAAACTGCTAATACAAGCTTTTTAAAATTAGAGGTTTTGACATAAGAGTTTTAAAAGATCTTTTTACCCATTTAACCATTTCTATTTTAATTTTTCAACTTCACGTATTTACATTGTGATATTTGTAAACTATAATTTTTGTTTTTTCTTTTTATTCTCACACATTTATATTTGTATATAAATTTAATAATTAATTAAATTGTATTAAAAATAATTATATAAATAATAAATTAATATATAGATCCTTTAAATATGCTTGGTAATGTTGTATTAAAAATTATTTTTCATAATCTGATTAATATTAATAGATACAAAATATTAATAACTAATATACTATTCAAATAAGTATAGAATATTATCATGTTCTTATATGTCATTTTGTTTGTTTAAATAATAAATCAACTATACAACCAGCTAATACAATCCGCTAGTCAAATACGCTAATGCAATAAGCTATCAGCTATTCGCTAATTGTCAAACATGATCTTTAACTATATACACACAATTAGAAATTTACAGGCTCTGTTTGGCAATTAATTTATAGCTGATAGCGAATTACATTAGCTGATAGCTAATAGTATTAGCTGATTTGACTAGCAGATTACCTTAGCTGATTGTATGAAGTGTTTGGTAAAATTAAGTAATAGCTTATAGTTGTTTGACTATTTGAACAAACAAAATGACATATAAAGACATGATTATATTCAATATTTGTTTGAATAATTTATTAATTATCAATATTTTATATTTATTAATATTAATTGAATTATGAAAATTATTTTTTAAATATCATTACTAAGAATATACGAAGGATATATATTTTTTTATTTGTGAAATTCTCTTGTTAGTATAATTTTAATAATTACTAATTTTAAATATATATTAATTTTTTATTTTCAATAAAATCATACTTAGCGATAAAAAATTAATTTCTTATTTATGTTATTATTTTTAAAATTTTATTAATTATTCAAATTTATGTTATTTAGAAGGAAAAGAATTATAATTATCAAAGACAAAAGAGTCTTTACAAGTATTTTATTCAACCCTCTAACTCAAAAAGCTCATTTTAAGAGTTTTTCAAGTTAGAGGTTTCACTCTAATCCGCTATTTACCAAACATCTAAATTAGCAATTTTGACTAGTCAAGCCTCTAAAAATGCTTCAAACATATAATTTTGGCTCAAAAAACTATTTACCAAATAGGATCTCCATCTTTTTAGTGTTTATATTTATATAAAAAAATGAGTTATTTGAGTTAAAATTAAAATAATAAGCCCGACCGGGTACCGGTCGTGGATATTGGAAATAAAAAAGAAAGTCATTTTGGGGCAAAATTAAAACAATATTTTTTTATTATTATTTGAGCTGATATATTTCATTCTTTAGAGCCCTTGTTTCTATACTAAAAAGTTTAGGGAAAACTACACCGGTGGTCCCCTAACTATGTCTGTCTTCCTACTTTGGTCCCACAACTTTGTTTTTCGGCAAAAGAGTCCCTTCCGTCACATAGTTTTCCTATTTTGGTCCCCGACGTTAAATAACTAACGGTTTTGCTGACGTGGCATTTTTTAATATATTTTTAAGGCTGACGTGGCATTTTTTAATCATTTCTCTCTCCTCTTATATATTATTTTTATTTAATTTTAATCACCCAAGCATGTTGTGACACGTGTCACTACACTATTAGGTGAAAAAAACCCCCAAAAATCCTTAAAATCAGACTTGGTGCCTGTTGGGATTCGAACCCAGGACCACCAGCACACCAAGCATGCACTTGAACCAACTAGGCTAGGCTGGATACTTGATTTAATTCTACTAACACTTATATTTAAACTGTACAAATTAACCCAAAAAAACCTAAAAACATAATTGGTGCCGCTGGGAATCGAACCCAGGACCACCAATGCATAAGGCATGCGCGTGAACCAACTATGCTAGGCTGGTTACCTAATTCAAATCTACTAACATTTATATTTAAGCTGTACAAATTAACCCAAAAATTAGAAACAAATTAGAAACAACAAGGAAACAAATTAGAAACAAATTAAAAAAATTGAGATCGGACGTATTTTTTAGGATTTAAGTTTTAGTGTTTAAAATTTAAAAATTATGATTAGGATTTAGAATTTAATACTTTTAATATTAGGGTATGGAAAGAAACACTAAAAAAAACTTAATACTTTTTTTTCTATACACACTGCTTAGGAATTCCACATCAACAAGGCAGCTGGTTGGTTTCCAAGATGAGTGAAGTACAACCTTAATTAAAATGATTCTTCAAATTAATTTATTAAATAAACAAATAAAAGATATATCCTCTTTTATTCTTTAGTTTTCTTAAACATTTTGTTTTAGTTACTTGACAAAGATGCTCAAGGATCGGTCTAATCAATTTTACGAATTATATAAGCATGTTTTCATTCAAGTTTAGCTTACATTAGCTTAAAAAAATATAAGCATGTTTAATTTTTTAGAAAATAAAAAACGGTGAATAAAACGTATTTGGTTGTAAAATTAAAAAATATTTTTTAAAAATAAAACAAAAATAAGCGAAAATTTGTAAAACATAAAAAAAACATGTTTTCAATGTTTTCATTGAAAGTATTTTGAGATAGTGGAAAATATGAAAACAAATAATTTTTAATTTTAATTTTATTTTAATTCGGGCTCAAATCCTTCTAATGTCATTTTTAAAATTTTAATTTATTTACTCATAATTTATTTATTATTATTATTATAATACTTTATAACTATATTTTATATTAATTATTTAATAATTATTTTTATTTCTATTCTAAAAAGCTAGATACCAATCACATTTTCACTACTTTTATTTTGAAAATAAATTTTCATCTTTTTTTACCAAGCACATTTTCTAATTTTTAGAAAACTGAAAATGTAAATTATTTTTTAAAAATAAAAATAAAAAATAAAAATAGATAATATTTTCTAAAATCAAATGGACTGTTACATTTGGCCAATTTGAATCCCAATTTCTATTTAAATTTTGTGCCAAGTTAAGTACTACGGTATCCATAAAATTACTTATTTAGTTAATTCTCTCAACTTAATTTACTTTATTTGTTCAAACTCTTAACTTTATAAAAAGATCTAATCTTATTCTATTAGACTAATCAATTGTTGTTCGATTTATTTACGCGCAAATGCATGTTTTTATCCATGGAACATGTTTATGGGCATACGGAAACGCATGGAGATGAAAGTAAACACTAAACAGTAATAGAGCATGAGAAAAGCGTTTTCCGTTTTATTAATATTAATAGCAAAAGAAAAAAACCAAAGCAAAAGTTGGTGCCATACCTAATGATACCGATGTTTTCTCAATTTGCACCATATTCCTTATTATACAAATTAAAGGGACATTCTCTTTAAATATGCCACTCAAAACCATAATTCCATTGTACCAACTAAAAATACAAAAGCTTACACCGAATTAAACAGAAATGGCTTCAAATTCCAATGCTCCAAGCTTTGATTATAATCGATGGGTGATTAACATCCGTCGAACACTAGAGTCCGAGCTTGAAGACGACAATGAGATCCCCGTCTGCATTTTCAATGTCCCCAAAACCCTTTTATCAAGCGATCCAGACTCATACACCCCACAGCTGGTCGCCATTGGTCCTTACCATTACTGGCGTCCCGAGCTGTACGAGATGGAGAGGTATAAGATCGATGCTGCCAAAAGAACACATAAAAATCTTGTCAACGATCTGCAGTTCCAGGATCTGGTCGACCAACTTCAGAGGCTAGCGCCGAGGATCCGAGCGTGTTACCATAAGTTGCTCGACTTCAGCAATGAAACTTTGTGTTGGATGTTGGCGATTGACGCCTCCTTCTTGCTTGAGTTCCTTCAAATCTACGCCATGAAAGAAGGTAAGCTTCTCACCAGGGTTTCTTCAAGGATGTCGCATTTGGTTGATTATGCAGGTCGGAAATCTGCGCATAACGCGATTCTCAGAGATATAATGATGCTGGAGAATCAAATCCCTCTGTTTGTGTTGAGGAAGATGCTGGAAGTTCAATCCTCGTCGCTTGAACGAGCTGATGATCTGTTGCTGTCGATGGTAACGGGATTATGCAAGGAGCTTTGCCCTTTCAAGATGATGACGGTGTTGCCCAAGATCCATCATTTGGAAACATCTCACTTGCTTGATTGTTTATATGATATGGTCGTCCCTAAGCTCCAAATTCGAGCGACTTCAGAGATATCCGAGCTTGAAGATCCAAATGAAGCAATGAAATGTAAACAAGGGTCGTCTGAGGAGGACCCTGGTTACATTAAGACACTCTTATGTGCCATATGGAACATGTTGTCAAAGCTAAACAAAGGTCCGATACGTCTGATCAAGAAAATCTTAACTTCGAAGCCAATCGGGGTCATATTCAAATTGCCTTGGACAATCCTCACTAAACTTCCAGGCTTTTCAGTCTTGAGACGACCTGTGGAGCTTTTCCTCAATGGAGCAGACAGTGAAGACAGCAAATCAGAAGAGGGTTCGGCCGCTGCTGACAAGCCGCCGCTAGTGGAAGAGATCACAATTCCTTCGGTTACTGAACTTTCAGATTCCGGGGTTCGTTTTTCGGCCAAGACAGGCAACATCTCAACCATTTGCTTCGATTCCAAGACTTGCACTTTACACCTCCCGGCCATCAGCTTAGATTTGAACACTGAGGTGATCTTGAGGAACTTAGTGGCGTACGAAGCATCGAATGCTTCGGGGCCATTGGTTTTCACTCGCTACACTGAGCTGATGAATGGGATCATCGACACGGAAGAAGATGTGAAGCTGCTGAGGGAGAAAGGGATCGTTCTGAATCACTTGAAGAGCGATGTAGAAGCGGCTGATCTCTGGAACGGGATGAGCAAGTCCATCAGGTTAACCAAGGTGCCTTTCCTCGACAAGGCGATCGAAGAGGTTAACAAATATCACAACGGACGATGGAACATCAAAGCTAAAAACATGATGAAATCTTATGTGTTCGGTTCTTGGCAGATTCTCACGTTTTTGGCTGCAATTTTGCTCTTGTTGTTGATGTCATTGCAAGCCTTTTGCTCGGTCTATACTTGCAGTCGCATATTCAATATCGACACCGATTCCAGTGACTGAGTTTAATTAACTCTTTCACTCTCCATGACTGCATGTTGTTTAGATTGATTGGTTTTTTTTTTTTACTTCTCATTCTTGTGTTTGTGTTAATAATAAAAAGAAAAAAAGTATGGTTTTGTGTGCTTTTAAATTCCCTTTCTTTTCATCCAAGGTATAAATATTATAATTTATATGCTAATTTGTAACGATGACGAATCTATTGGCTTGTCCGTTAATCCTTAGCTTAACCTCTGTTGTTTCTTTATGTTTTCTATTCTAAACAAAATTATCCTCTTGGTTCTAATTTTATTTATCAATTTGAAGTAGATTCTCCAGCTATTGCGCTTCACAACAATCAAAGTGTTTAAATAAATAAAATAATATTATATGGAAAAGCCTAAACTACTGGTATGCTTTACAGAATTTATGCCTAGGATTTAATTAATGCTTAAATCAATATCGTGTTATATTAGGGTTTGGATAGCTTAAAAGCTTTTGTTTGTACAAGATCCGTCCACCTCAAACAGCCTAAAAGCGATGATTCTTTGGCATAGGTTAAGGGATGTTGGGATATTAATAAGCCAATTTATTGTATGTCTTTCTCGATTGGGGTTTACGATTTAAACGAGTTAAGCCGGGGAACGTCAAAATCTAAACAAATTTGCCTGGTCAAATGTTGTCATCTCCATGTTCCCGTTAAGCATGATGTTTTCTGGGTCCATACGTTCTTTTTCTAACAGTAACACAAACAATAATCCAAGCTATAAATATTATATAGCAATGTGTAATGATGACGAAGTTGTTGGCTTATTCGATAATCCTCTCTTGTTTCATTCTACTTTCTATTCTAAATAAAACTATCCTTTAGGTTTTTTTTTTTGATAAACTTTAGGATAATTATTATTCATAAATTTCAAGTATATTTTTTTTACTTTTTGCACTCGAAAACAATGGAAGTGCTATGCGTTACAAATATATTTTGTGCATCTATTTAAGTAGAGGAAAAGTGTTGGTCTACCGACCAACAAGGGTTGGGTGCATTGGTAAGGCACATTACACTCCTAAGGGGTAGCCAATGTGAGTTCGAATCTTAGAGACGACATTGTTAGGAGGGGCAGCCACGCAACCCGAACATAGACCATAAGACGAACATGCATATTACCAAAAAAAAAGTGTTGGTCTACTAATAATTAGTTGGTATAATGGACTGTGACATTATATTATTTATGTAAGGTCAAAAGTTTATATATTAACGTTATGAATAGAGAAAAAAATAAATTAACAAATTACTCCTAATAAATTTTTTATAAAACGCGATTTAAATTAATTGGTAAATAAATCAAATATCGATAGTTAAAAAATATTATTAAAAAACTTCTAGCCTTGTTGATAGAATTTGCCAAAGATTACTTAAACTTGTAATAAAAGAGGAGATTATAAAAAAACGAAAACATAATTATTTGATGATAACTCGTATTTGATACTATATATGAATTGCCGTATGAAGCATATATCATTAATGGATGCTTAAAAAATGAATGATGTTCGTTTTAAGAGACACGAGTTTAAATTGCTTGGTTTATAAGGCGTATGCGCATTGTTAAAGGATTACAAATATGTATGAACAGATACTACCTTATAATCACCTTTAAACTATTCAAAAAATAGTACTATTTGAACTCAACAAGTGGTCTCAGTAGAAAAGCGAATGATGTTAATCCTAGGAGATTCAGGTTAAAATCGCTTTGTTTGCAAGGTGTATGTGCATTGTGAAAAGTTAAAAATATGTATGAACAAATACTATTGTGTAATAGTACTAGCTATTATTTAAATTCATTTTATGCCCTGGGCCGAATTAGGCACAACTTGTATTTTGTATAAGGTCCGGTTCAGTCTCTTCAACTCACAATACATGTTTTTCAATTTAACGTCTATACTAAAATATCATAAAAGTTATATATTTTTATAATTTTTTTAAATAGTCTAAAGGTGATTATAAGGTAGTATCTGTTTATATAAATTTTTAAGCTTTTGACAATATACACACTTTGCAGAGATAGTGAATTGAACTCGAGTCTCCTAAGATAAACATTATCATCTTTTTCACTAGGACCACTCCTTGGGTTCATATATTTTTTAATTAAATAATAATATAAAGCTAATATGCAAATTATTATGTATTATTAATCTTTCTCGTATTAACATATTATATATCAATAAATGTTTATATGTAGTTTTTGAATATACTCATTTTTTTAAAAAAAGTAAATGGGTTTGGAGTTGTATTAAGTTAAAATTTGGAGTTATGGTTTGATTCGTTGTTTTGAAACCAATTTTATGATGTTTATCTGATTCATGTATTGAAATTTAATATATGAATTTAAACTTGTAAAAATATTAAATACACAGTTGAATTTAAACTTTGTTTAAACATTTGCCCCCTGATCCCAATTTTAGTGTGGCCGTTGTCAAGGTTTGATCAGTCCAAATTACAAGATAAACATTGTGCTTAAGATAGTGACTGTGATGGCGAAATGTAGCTTCATCCTGATATTATTGATGATATCAATATCAAGAAACTTTCAACAATTGCGCCCCAATAATAATAATAACTGTTGGTTCCTTTTCCTACCGTTCCTGCAACATTTGAGAAGGACATTAAATTCTGCAAATCAGCATCCACCATATAAATCCCCTCTATTAATATGAAGCAATAAAAATTTTGAAAGTTAGAAAGCGCCCCTGCCTCATCTCGTGAAAATGAAGATATCGAAGATGAAATCTTGTTATCAATTGGGTTCATCTTGGGTTTTTAGCTTCGGATCTGCCTTCAAACCCAAGCAACTTTGCACTCTTATTAACTAGTATTTTTTTTAATAAACTTAGCAACTAATGTTTTAGAATCGAAATTTTATGTCCCTGCATTAAAAGATTAAGTTTAGGAAATATGATTAATGTTTAGAGAATTGAGGTATATTGTATTTTTTAAAGTTTATAATTTAATGTTTTAGTAGTGGTATGTGAAAAGGGACAGCGAAAAAAGGAATGGGATTTTTGTTCAATACTTTACTACAACACTATCAATAACTAGTTATCTAGCGGGATGGGATATTAAGTCTTTTAAGTAAGGTAGAAGTTCAAGTTCTGACATTGTGAATGAAAGAAATTTAATTAAAAGGATCGTCTCATATTAAACCAATACAAAATCTAATATGAATTAGTCTGACGAATAAATTAAATACAAATAGTTAAAAAAATATGAATTTTACTACGGCACTCATCATCAATGATGTAACCTATGCTAAAGCTGGACAGAATTAAAGTTTAATTTACCATGCATAAATTAATCATCATCGTGATTAACCAATTGATACTCGAAATGACCAAAAGGTCATCTTATCATATACAAAGGTCTACTTGGTAAATCAACATAATCCCTGCCATTGGTTAAAAAACCTATATAAGTGTTGAAAACTTGAAAGCCAAGCTGAATATTTTTTTTAGCGAAAAACCAAAGAAATTGATTCAAGAAAAAGAAAACAAAAGAATTGATAACTAATCCCTTCGATTCCAATGGCAACCAAGAGCTCGCCGTCGCATTGTTCAAAGCGGGCGTGCCTTTGCTCTCCGACCAACCACCCTGGGTCTTTCAGGTGCAGCCTCCACAGGAGTTCGGGCAAAGTTTCAAGCAAATCGATGACGGCGTCGGCGCCACAGAAAGAGGATCGGTCGAAGGCAGCCATGCAGTTGATGATGTCGTCGTCAAAATCAAGCCTGATCAAAGCCTTTCTGATGCAGATCATCAGACCTTCGAGACAGGGCCTTCAAAGGAGGCGGAATTTCCATCCCAAACCCTCGAGGTTTAGTTCACTCCACGGCTGTGCTAATGGAGTGGCGGTTTCTTGATCATCTTTTAACTCTTAATCTGAATTTTTGGTTCTTTATGTGTATAAGAGATTTCAGAAACTTTTAAACCGACTTGGATTATCCATGAATTTCGGATTTGTTTAACTTTCTTTGTTATTAGCTTATGGGTTTTCTTCTTTAGTCTTTCTTCTCTGTTTTTTAAATCTAATGGGCGATTTGAAGTAGAAAATAAAATATCAATAATCTAACGTATAAAATTCGTTCTGATGATCAGTTTGTTATATTTATGGTAAAATCCAAAATCCTGTTTTTGGCAAATCTTGAAATAGAAATTCTCAATGCCGTAAAATTAATTACATTATTTTCTCAAAAGTGAACCAAATTACATTATAGACTATACCTATCCACCCTACCCTAGGCCTACATATAATTGAAAAATTCTATAACGCTTAACGAGTATAGATGAACACCACTAAAAACGAGCACCGATGAGTACTATTCATTTAATTTATAAAAATATAAAATCTGAAAGACTCACCGTACAATTATAAATTATCTAAAAATCAAAAAATAAATTAATTAAAATATATATATATATTTATTTATTTAACATAATTAAATCAAAATATCTACCTTTAAATCACAAAATCCTAATTTTTTTTTAAAAAAATTCAATCCAACTCCGCTGGTCGCCACATACATTATTTTTTGTCTCTGACATTGTATTACATTGTTTGGTGTATTTTAACGATTTTGTTTGTGTCGTATAAATTTCATTTTCTTATTTATGTATAAAAATAGTCAAAATAGTTAAAGGTTTAACCGTTAAATAAGTGCTTAAATTATACTATTTTTCTAGTTAAGTGCCTAAACTATATTTTGAGCCAAATAATTGTTTAACGTTTCATTTTGTGACCCATTTAAGGTTTTTCCGTCAACGACCGTAAAAAAAATATGTCATCCAATCAAAACATGACATGTGGCTTGTTTTTTTAATTTCCGAGTTTCTTTAAAAACTCCTAAGTTTTGATTTCTTTTCAATCAAACTCCCAAATCACATCTCCTTCACTGCCCGACATCTCCCACACGTCGGTAGTTCACCGTTCACCGCCCAAGTATTGGATACCTCACCATTCGACATTCTCCACCTTCTAGTTGTCGATCGAAACCCAATTGACCTCTTTTTTTCTTCATTGTTGGGTGTTCGTCGACAGTGAAAATCGACAGTTTATTCATGGATTTTTTACGACGAGATGATGGGACTTTCGGTAGAGAGGGTCCAATGAAGACAAGGGTGGCCGACGGTGGTGGTTGAATCGGTGGCCGGAGTGGAGGAATTTGAGAATTTAGAGTTAGGGTTGGGTTTTTTTTAGAGAAATTAAAGATTGTTGAGTTAATTAATATGTTTTATTTTTCTATTTTCAAATTTTAATTTCAAAAAATGATAATAGATATCACGTGTTCAAATTTCATTGGATAACAAAAAAAATAACGCTTGTCACGAAAAATCTTTAAATGAGTCACGAAATGAAATGTTTGGGACCTATTTGGCCTAAAATATAATTTAGACACCAAACTAGAAAAAAGAATATGATTTGGACACTTATTTAACAATTAAGTCATAATTAAACAATATCTTTTGAAAACCGATGTGAATCCTTCAAACAAGTTACTAACTACACCCCCCCCCCCCACCCAATTAGTATGATAGAAAGGGGGGACCGAAAACTAGCCCCCTTTTTTTCTTCAAACTTTTGATTAACAAAAATGAAAGTTATACCACAGCTGAAACAAAAGAGAGCCAACTTATAAGATTTTAAAAGTTTTGTTGGAAAAGTGAATTTAATTATATTTAAAAGGCTTAATATACAAATAAGTGTCTAAGTAATGCATCTTTTTAATTTTAGGCGTTTAAACTATTTTTTAATAAAAATATGTGCCTTACGTTTAGAATAGTTAATCTTAGCTGTCTGCCTGTGAACTACCGTTAATTTTCTAAAAGTATTTTTTACTTTATTTAATTTGTTTTATTTTTTAACTTATTTTTTTAAAAAAATTAAATTTTTTAAAATTTACAAAATAGCCCCAAATTTGAAATCCTTAAGTCCCCAAATTCGACCGCCGATAGCCATGCCGGCGCCCACCGCATCCGTCATCGGACCATCACGATCATTTACCCTACTACCCAGTCATCGAACTGAAATAACCTGAACTGAAACCGAACAAAATAACCCGTTTGCGAGAGGTAGTTGCCATAAGTAGCGGAGAAGAATCACTCTCAAACATATATTGCAATCATGTTGCCAAAGCATACTTTTCATGGTTGGCTTGGTCAACAAGACGAGCATCCTATAATGGGTGAGCTCTCTTGAACGAGATGGTGTTGACATGACTAAGAGCTTGGTCAATACCTCTTGTACAATATGAAGTGGAGGAAGACATTAGAACTCAGGCAAATTCTTTTGGTTCTTGGGCCTTTTCCTTTGTCATTCGATTCTGTAATCAGGCTGTGAACTGTTTTGCTAAAGTCGCTAGAAATATTTTTCGTCAAACTTTTTTGGGGATTTGATATGCCCCCTCATGTACGCTTGTTTCTATGATTTTGTGGTTAATGAAATTTTCTCTTTTGATCAAAAAAAAATCTTAAGGTACATGTGGTGTGCTGGTTTGGGTCCTTTGTGTGTCTTAGTTTATCTTTGTCATGAGCTAGTCTTCCGTGACAATAAGTTAAAATATATTACTGTTAATCTTAATTTGTTTGTAAAATTTAGGCTAAAGGTATATTTTTGTCCCTGAGTTAGATCAAAAAAAATCAATTATGTTTTTTGTTAAAAAACGTACTTAATGTGTCCGTCTACGAAATCGATCAAATTGACTCTTTGACCGGCGTTGACCGTTACGGTATTGACGTGGCAGTTAACAGTGATGATGTGGCAGTCCACGATGCTGATGTGACGGTCAACGGTGCTGACATGACGGTATACGTGGGATGATGACGTGACAGAATGAGCTGAATTGATTATTTTAACTGAATTCAAGGGCATAATTGATTTTTTTACTGAATTCATGGGCATAATTAATTTTAATTGAAAGTTCGATAACTTACTTAGTCGTTAAGCTAAAAATATTAATATTTAAATATTTATAAAATATTAAAAAATAAAAACACCATAATGGATTAAAAAATAAGTAAAAACATTAAAGTTATAAATATAAAAAGTTATCGATATTAAAAAAATTAAAATTTTAAAAAATATTTATAAACCATTGGAAAAGCCTTTGATTGTTTCCCGTTATGCTAAGCGTACTAATATTCCTTAACATATTTTCAATTGAAACATCATTGTATTAGAGTAGTAATAAAACTAAAATTTTCTTTTATTTTTATACATCAATTATTAATGAGCATCAATTTGATGTAGAAAAGCGAAAGAAAATTTGAATTTTATTTTTACTCTAATACAATGTTGATTCCACTGAATTTTTTGGCGAATGTTAATACTCAGACTGAGGAAGTCGGAAATTTTTTCGATAAAAGTGTTCAATTTTTTAATACTTTATAAATACTTTATATATATATATGTTAAGTTTTTACATTAAATTTTATCATTGTATAATTTCTAATACATTTTAAATTTTTATATAATTTTTATTTTCAGTAATTTTTAGAATATTTTATTTATTTTTATTAACTTTAAGGATTTTTATAAAAAAATTGAAGAATATTTTGATTTTTTGTGAGAGTCTTCACTTTGATTTTTTTAAAATTATCTCCAATTAATCAAATTATTTATCTAGTTTTAATATTTTAAAATTTTAATAATTTCATAAATTCTTATTTTTCAACTTAAATATTAAATAAGTTATCGAACTTTTAATTAAAATCAAGGGTAAACTAACCCAATGACCACCATATTATGGTAAATGTATTAAAATGACCACATTAAAAAAAATCGACTCAATTGACCACCCAAACTATTAAAATTGGATCAATTAAAGCACCGGCCGTTAATAGGCTAACGACAGCGCTTACGTAGACCGTTAAAACAAACGGTGAAGCTTAGCTGTAAAAAAAATAAAAAAAATGCCAAGTCAGCTTAATAGAAAACAAAATGTCAGATTTCTATTCTTATTTACTCTTCAACACGAAAAAACAACTTAAATTCTCTCTGAAAACGTAGATTCTCTCTGAAAACCCAAAAAATCTCCAAGTAAGAGTGATCCATTGTTGGAGATAGAGAGGAGATGGTCAGATGTCTTCGCGAAAAAGGGGGTCCTTCTCCGCAATACGGTAAGTTTTATTCTTGTTCTGGGGTTAGGGGTAAAATTTCATATTAGGGTTAAACGAGATTAGGGATTTCATATTAGGGTTAAATAATTGGTATTAAGGTTAATACGAGATTAGGGATTTCAGATTACAATTAAAATTTGAGATTAGGGTTAATAAGATATTAGGATTAATATAAACATCTCGGTTTAGGATTTTTGGTAAGGGTGCTTTTGTTTATTTCTGAGTTTGTTTTTGTGTAAAAAAAGATGATTAAAGTATGTTGTGATAATCTGGAAAAGTTTGCTCTGGTGTTATTCTTATAAAGTTGTCTTTTTTATCTGCTTGTTGTTGGTTTATACTAAATTGATGTTGCCTTTTGAACAATAAAATACACATATTTTTTGACTTTCACGTGGGTTGACATCAGTATTTAGGGTACTGCAATGGTGGGTGGGGTATTTATTATATGTTTTGTTATTATTTGTTTGTTGCACAGACCACTATTAATACCAACATGTTAATATTTGTTTTTCTTCCTAAATTATGTCTTTTTGTTGTTATTATTGGTTGACCAAACTATGTAAACAAATGTACTATTTTGGATACAACACTATGCATTAAATTTTGGATGTTATACACAAAATCATAAGACAATATTTCTGATATTTAACAGGGACTGATTCAGACCAGTTTAGTGTTGTTGTACATCATGGAGAAGAATTGGATTATTTCGATCATTGTAATGTGGATACTATGTCAATGTTTGTGATTGTTAGTATGGTTGAACGATTAGGGATTACTACTGGTGTGACTGTGTTTTTGAAGGTTTCAAATAGTCCAGTACAGCTAAAAAAGTTGAAAAATGATTTTGATGTTCTTGAGATGGTAGGACATTTACCTAGAGATCATTACAGTCATTTACACTTAGAAAAAATGATAGTGGACAATGAGCCTGGGATCAGGGTAGATTCTAAAATTAGGGTAGATTCTGAAACTAGGTTAGATTCAGATTCTAACTCAGAAGATGATGAGTACCTTGTCGAGTCAGACTCATACACTAATAAGTCTGAATTTAGTGACAGTGAAACAGAAATTCTTAGCTCTTCCCATGTGTTCATGCAATTTCTGTGATTTTGTCCATTGAAGATAAGCCAAAAAGATATGTTGATTCATGTTATTTCAGCTCAACTCAAAGAGCAATCTATTCCCACTTGATATGTCCTGTGAGGGGCGAGAAACAATGGGAGCCTGTTGACACACTAGAGCCTGTTCTGCCACCAGTCTTTAGAAGACCTCCGGGACGACCACACAAGAAAAGACGTAAAAAAACTGATGAAACATCATCTCAGACGAGTCGAGTGTCAAGAAGGGGTGTCAAAATCTTTTGTAAAAGATGTAATGTGAGTGGCCATGATATCAAAACGTGCAAGGAAAAAGTTGGTGCCAATTCGAGAAGACCTGGACATGCATCCAATGATGTTGCTGCCAGGAAAAATCTTAGAATTCTAAAACTTGCAGTAAGTTACATTACTGAATCTTATTGTTAACTTGTTTAATTCATATATAATAAAATGATAAACTTTTGTTGCTTTTTTTGTTGTGCATGTTAGAAGACCTAAACCAGTCCATCCTTCACAACCTACCATTGTGAGATAGATGCCTACAACTGGTGGTGCTGGAACCAGTCATGGACCAAGTCCAACACCAGTCCATCCTTCACAAGCCACCACTGTGAAATGGATGCCTACACCCAGAGTTTCTACAAGTTAAGAGAGCTCCTACAATTCATCTTGAATTCTGTTGAAGACAAAATCATTTTGTTTAGTGAAAGTGTTTTGCATACAATTGGCTAAAGTATACCATGTTCTTCTGATAAGAAACATGAGTATCACATTTTGTTACATTTTGTTTTGACTTGCTTTTAGGGGTCAATGTCTTTTGTTATGTATTGGTCAAACATTTGTATGACACCATGTTGTCATATTTAGGGTTGAGTTTGACCAAAGTATATTATGTTGTCATAACAAACATGAAATATCACATGTATTGGTCAAACATATGTATGCAATACTTTTATGAAATTATCAAATGAAATATTATATTTTCCTTACTGTTATCATCTTTTCTTTATTTTGTTGTATTGTAGATTCAATATGTAATATAACAATTGGATCAATTATCATAAACAAACATTAAATTACATTTCATTTTAATAAGATAAATCCTTACATTTCAATAAAGATTACATTACATAATCCTTCCCCAAAACATTAAAAAATCCTTACAATACATTTCTTCCACTGTCTTTTACATTACATAATCTTTTCATCATAATAGCCATCATCCAACGAAATTTTTAAAAAATTCTTCCCCAAATATTTCAATAACGGTAGACAATATTTTTCCTTTCTTCCTCCCTGAATCATAGCTATCAACCCACAAAATCCTTCACCAACACAAAACCCACCCACCACAATAACAGCCCTAACCTAGAAGAAATTTTCCCCTAGAATAAAATCAACCAAAACAACAACAACAACAAGCAAACTTTCAACAATTCTTTACTTTTTTCTTTCTTCCTTTATCGAATCAACTTTTTTAAGAAGACCAACAATAACTCTTTTTGACCTATCGGTCATTGGTGGATCAAACCAAGAAAAAATTTACAAGCCCTAATCCCATTTCAAAAATTTTCACAACCCCAAAACTTCCTACCTAAATATTCATAAGTCCAACTTGTTGTCAGCTTCGAACGAACCTCACAATAGCAATCACGATTCATCTCTGCTGTCATTTTTTTCTACAGCTTCTTCTACCAGCTGCTATGTTCTTCTTCTTCACGATAGAATGTGTTTAGGGTTGAGTTTGGAGGTAATTTTATAATATATTTTTTCAATGCTTAGGTAGAAGGCTGATGTGGATGCCTTCTAATCCAACGTGGAAAAAATAATCATAGAATAATAAGCCCAAGCATCCACGTAAGCGCGGCCGTTAGCCCATTAACGGCCGATGCTTTAATTGATCCAATTTCAATAGTTTGGGTGGTCAATTGAATCGATTTTTTTAATGTGACCATTTTAATACATTTATCATAGTATGGTGGTCATTGGGTTAGTTTACCCTAAAATCAATTATGCATCTAAACTCGGCAAAAAAATGAATTATGCCCTTGAATTCAGTTAAAATAATCAATTCGGCCCTTATGCCACGTCATCATCCCACATGTACTGCCACGTCAGCATCGTGGACCACCACATCATCACCGTTAACTGTCACGTCAGCATCGTGATGGTCAACATCGGTCAAAGGATTAATTTGATCGATTTCGCGAACTGGGGGCACATTTAGTGCGTTTTCGGCGAGAGGCGAAATTAATTTTTTGGGTCGAACTCAGGGGGGGAAATATCCCTTTAGCCTAAAATTTAAATAATATTTAGTTATATTGATTTTATTACAATATTTATAATTAAATATTAAAATGTTTTTTATTAAATCTTGTAAATAGGGACGTGTGCATGATTTTATGTTAGGGGACAAAGCTATAAATTTTTAAGGGAGTGAAGTTATAAAATTTTAAGGGGACAAAAATATATTTTAAATAAAAAAAAATATAATTTTTTTAAAATATATGTGAATTTCAAAATTTCAAAATGTGATTCTTAAAGTCATGACCATCGTATAAACTAAGAGACAAAATAATTAGTAAGATTGGGCATCATTAATACTCTAAAGTTGACACATATTAAGTCTCAATGTAAAACGCATGCACTTGATAGTTGATACGATAATATGCAAGTGTTATTACAATAATTTGTTCTTGATAATGAAAAATATAAAAACACAATTGGTTACATGTTTTTTATAATAGAAGTATGATAAAGAAAATAAAACAAATTTCATTTATAAAACTTTAAATTGGGATAGGAGATTTTATATTAAAATATAAAAATATTAGTTTTTATGTTTACATATATTTAAGTTCAAATCAGTTCATTAGGCAAGAAACATATTTTTTTTTCAAAAATTAATTTTACAACTTGTTTGACAATTAGTGGATAACATATTTATTAGTTGATAGTATTAGTTGATTTGACTAACGAATTACATTTGTTGATTGTATAAAAATAATGGGTAAAATTAACTGATAGCCTATAGTTGTTTGATTATTTGAACAAACAAAATAACATACAAGAACATGATTATATTCAATACATGTTTGAATAATTTATTAGTTATTAATAATTTGTACTCATTAATATTACATAGATTATGAAAATTATTTTTTAATATGTATATATTAATTTCTTATTTGTGAAATTATCTTTTTAATATAATTTTAATAATCATTAAATTTAAAATGTATATATTGATTTATTAATTATAAAATTATATTTTAAGTATATTTTTATTAATTATTAAATTTATGTGTGTATAATAATCTATATATTAATTTTTTATTTATGAAATTATCTTTTTAATTTTATTAGTTATTCAAATTTATATTATTTAGAAAAATATTTTATAATTTTTAAGAATAAAATAATTTTTACAATTCTTTTATCCAAATTTCTAACTCAAAAAAACTTCTAAAAGGAACATTTTATAATCAAATTTTTTTTACCCAATCTACTATTATAATAATCTATTTACCCCTTTCTTGTAATGCATGATTTCACTAACCAAGAGAAACGAACCAAATAAGATGGCGAAACTTGGAAAAAGAAGACAACGATATGAATTACTCAATGATGATACTAAAAACAAATTAGATATCTACTATTTTTATTATTATTTGAATTCGAATCAGCATATCAGTTTTAATTTTAAATTAATTTACTACCCATTTTTTTATTTGAACTTTTAACTGAGTTGATATTACTGATTAGTTAAGTGCCAACTATTTTTTTGAAAAAAACATTCTTCAAATGTTAATAGAGATATTATTACAATATCACCTTTATCTTCTCACACTCTTAAACAAATTTCAATTAAATAATTTAAAACCATTCATTTAAGTATCAAATCCATGTCCAATATAATTTATACATTAATTCTTAACCACTCATCCTAAAATAAATCTTGGACAATATTAAAAAAATACTTTATATAAATTGTTTTCTTTTACTTATAATATGAGTGTGACAAAACATAGTTTTAATAAATCTTATGGCTACTATTATAATTTCATTTTCTAAGTCAAGTAAATATTCAAATTTAGTAAGTACATGAATTTTATTTTAAAAATAGTAGAAAACAAAATTCAAATATATTAATCTAACATTATAACTTAAATCCATTATTTTTCAATTAATTTAAATGAAATAGCCAAAAAAGAAGAAGTCCAAGTGAAAATAATATTGTTTCCAATTATATCTAACTCCATAGAAAATGTAACAAACCTAAAACCCTAGGACACTATTATTTTTCATCTATAAATATCGAAATCAACACACTTCTCTTCTACAATCGAAAATCAAAGAAATTCATCTGTTTTGGACTTGATCAAATCGTTAAGCAACTGTTTAGTTTCTGCTTATGGATCATACAAGTAATTTTTCTGAACTTTTTTCTAATCCCTTTTAATTTTGATTTAATTAACCTCTTCTATATATATTTTTTTATATCTCGTCGACTTTTACAGACTATTCAAAGGCGTCATATCATCAAATAAGTGCAGATCAAGAGGTAATTTTAACACTATAACGGTGTGTGTTCGTGTTTAGTATCATTTCCTTTTTTATTAATATCTAGACAATGACTTTTATATCCTTGTTTTTTATATTTTATGTTCTAAAGAATTATTTTAATATTTTATTTTATTTTGTTAGACATCAAATGCATATAACTCGAAGCCAACATCTGAGACGGAAAGTGAAAAGCCTGCAATGGAGGCGGGTGATTGGAGAACCCAATTCTCAAGTGATTCACGGCAAAGATTTGTGGACGAAATGTAAAGTATAAAATTCACTGTTTCCAGTCTCTAAATTTTCAACATTTTCATTGAACTTTGTTTGTTTTAGATTCGATATGATGAAGACGCACCCTCAATATTCTGGGACAGACGATGAAATTAGAAAAGATGCTGAATTTGTTGAAGAAAATGTTTACAGTTTATCGCGTAGCAAGGTAGATTGATCATACAAATCACGGAATTTCCATTATCTGTTTAACTATGAACAACTAGTTTACCGATCTCAATTTCAGTCGGATTATCAAAGGAAAATATACGACAAGTTGCGTCGAATATTTCCCGAATATAAGAGCAATGTACGGCGTCCTTGCGAATTTATCTCGGATCTTCTTAATCCAGGTAACCCTGTGAAACTTTTCAGTCCTATTTTAGCATGTTTGTTACATTTGCTCAAAGTGTACGATTTCTTGCAGCATCTGTGGATGTTGCAGCAGTTGGAGATGATTGGCGAGAGGAGGTCTATCAAAAAGTATCCAGTAAACTATATTAAAGTTCATATGAAATACTATTATTTTGTGGATTAATAGAATGTTCATCGCTATACCTTTCTTTCTGTTTTACTTTGCAGATCCAAACAATGAGAGGGAAATATGTACCTGTTCTAGCTGAGATACACGAGAAAGTTGCTACTGAACTGGAGCAGGTAAGTTTAGTTTTCTTCTTTTATATAATTTGTTGTTTGTTGTATATATGCTGGATGTAGACTTGTACCCGACACTCGCATCTGAGCTCGATTAAGGTATAATGCATTGGATGTTCCGAAAAGCCTTACGAGTTTGTCCATTTTTCCAGTTTGATTCTCTTCCGCAACAACTTGAGACGGAGGAGCTTGACAACATGAGAATTATCGAGATTAAGTTGAAGCGCATAATATTCATGCTATCGGTTCATAAGAATTACCTACTACCTGTATGCAAAAAGGAGTTGAATTCAAGTTATGAGAAGAAGATAATAGATTTTATAGATGCATACAAGTCCATGAACCCTGTCTCTTTCCTGGATCGGGAAACGCTTTCATTACCTGATTTGCCTTCCTGGCTGCCAACGATTACACTACCGGAGCCGGCCTATGATGCTCAGACGAACCCACAGTCGCCGTCAATGATGCAATTTATGGTACCCCCAGGAACAGCTCAGATGCAGCAATGGAAGATGCAGAGCCAGCAGCATCAAATTCAAGCTCATCAGCAACAGAAACTGCATCTAATGCAGCAGCATCAGCAGAGACTGCATGAATTGTTCGAATGGGAGAGACGGGAGGAGCAATATTTGTACCAGCTTGAGCAGCAGTTACCTCAAGTTGGTTTTGATTCTGGGGTTATTGAAGAATTTCTCCCGAGAGGCCAATATCCAGGTTTCTATACACCAGCGTATCCAAACCCTGTTGCTCTATTCCCTACACTTTCGCCTGTACTCGTTCCGGCTCCATTTCCCCCTTCTACTTCGACCCTGTTGACTCCATCTTTTGCACCAGTGAAGTTTGAGAATCCCGTTCATGATGCTTATATCAGTCATCAGAGTGCCACTTACGGGGAAGCAGGATCCCAATGCCCTGCATCCAACTCTGCAGGAAATGGTATGCCGACTATTTCATCACCGTCTTTGCTTCCACGGTTTGAGAAAGCCGGCGGTACTACTCAGGGCAACGCTTCAACGACCGATTTTGGCAAGCCAGACATCAAAGAACAGCCACATGATCCCATGGTGAACATGGTTAGTAAAGCTCAACTCCATCCAATCTAATTCGACTTTATAGTAAATTGTTTAGCGTTAGAATAGACGATGTTTGTTAATTATACTATTTTAAATGTTGCAGGCTAAACCCAATTCGCTGAGGTCGACTGTTGTGACCATGGCTGATGAGGCGGCCGCCGCAGTCGGCGAGGAGTTGGCCGCCATGAGAAAGCAAGGACTGAATGCAAGAACTTTCTTTATACAAACCGGAATGACTGGTGCTGAGAAAATGAGATGCTATTTGGGTGCATTTGCCATGTTTGTTCTTATCATTTACTTCATTTACGACCTCTATACCCAATATTGAGACCGGTAGAATCTGCACGACAAGTTCCAAACAAATTCCAATCATTTTCCCCCATGTTTTGAAAAGCTTTACGTTTGGCTGTGGAAGAAAGATCCATTGATTGTTGCATTGATTTCTCTCTCCTGTAATAAGACTACCAGGGAGATTGTTCCCTTGGTAATCCCTTGGAATAAGTTCAATTACACATTTTTTAAATATACATAATTATTTTGTTGATAAAAAATCCATAATTGTTTTATTTTCCTAATAATTTTTCATTTGATTATAGCTTAAGAAATCACGTGCCTAACCCCAATAATGTACTTTTTTACAAATTTTGATCTAAATTAATCGGTTAGTGGGTCAAAAATATTTACTTTAAAAAAATAATATCTTAAATACTAATCTTAAACCCTTAAATTACATAAACTAAACTACTAAACCTTAAATCACATGTCCTCAAGTACATGAAATATCTTCTCTAAATTTATATTATATAATAGTGAATATTTTTCTTTTTAATATTGTTATATAATTTTTTTGGTCAAATTAGTCCTTGAATTTGTCAAATTTGGTGTAAAGAGAATTCTTTGATATAATTGGAAGGCTTTTTTAACCCTCGAGCTAAATTTTAATTAGTATATGAATACAACACTTTAAATTTATTGATATTTAACTTATTTATTTATGTATGTCCTACAAGAGTTTCATGTGTATTCTTATACAGATCTAACTATTATTAAAGTCTTCAACGAATTTTAAAATATTATTATTTTTAAAATTTTAATTAATTCGCAACGTAGACTTTTTAATTTTAACTTAGATATTTCTATTTATTTTAATATAAAAAATTAAAATAAAGTCTTAAATGAATTTTAAAATATTATTATTATTTTTAATAATTAGGTGACTCAAAAATATTTTTAAAATTATATCTATTAACGTATTTTTTTCTTCTAATCGGTGGTATAAAAACCCAAGTCTATTGAGATAGACACTACTAGACAGGGTTCTATGTAAATAAAAAGAAGTCGTTCGATTGATAGTCTTCTCATCAAGCTCTTTTTTTCCCTTCCTTTTTTTCAAGTTCTTTCTTTTCAACCAAACATACAAGTTTGCGAACAATATCTTTCAAGGGTTCTCTAGCGGATTGGGAAAAACATTCTTCCCAAATTCTTGAAGCCGATCTATTTCTTGGAATTGGGGACTCTTCGTTGAGGTTAAAATTTCAAAATCTTTTTGTAGATTTTAGGGTTTTGTTGCTTGAATTCCCTACCCGTGTTCTTGTTCTTTACTATCAAGATTGAAAGATTTTATTTCTTTTTTTAAATATCTCCGGTAATTAACGTTGTATATTTTCTTTTACTATTTTAATTGCTCTGGAAAAAAAGTTATAAAGCTGGATGGAATATTTGGGTACCCAATATAGAAAGCAATCATAAAAGCAAATTAGTTCTATTTAAAACATAGTTCTATCGTGGCCTTTTGGTTCATAGTTGTCTTTTATTTGGTTTTGATTTCTTTTTTTCCCTTCAATTAGAAATCATATACGATAAATTTTACTTTAAGGGTGGAAATTGCTAAAAACATTTAGCTATAAGAGTTTCATTTCCAGTTGTTTTGGTTAGAGAGATGAAATTTTGATAACCATGAGCCTGGGTAGTGTATTCTTTACCGAATAGCAATTACTTGAATTTTAGAATTGCTTGCCAGTGATATGCTCTGGCCTATTACTGAAAGCTGAGAGAAAGAGAATAGAATCTTAAACTTCCTTGCCTTGCCAAGGAAGGTTACCTTGTGCTAGTATTAATCAACCGAATTGATGTTCGGTTGTAAAGATTGGTTTATGGTGAGATCATGTTCAACTTCAATCTTGGTTGTACCGCGTCTGTGAGTGTCTAATAACTCTCCCTGTCATTTTGTTAGAACAAAATTGATGCTGCAAACCATCTCACTTGTATTACATGTTGCTGCGTTACAAGAAACACCCTTCTTTATACGGTCTATTTGTCTTACCAAGCTTCTTCCGGTAGTAGAAACTTAAGATTGGGAGGGAAGTACTATGAAAAGAAATTTTTCCAATGTTTTTCTTATTTTGAAGAGAGATTTACTTCAAATTGATTGTGACGAGGAAAATTTGGATTGGAAATATTTGTGACCGATGTTGTCTCTTCTGCTCTTTTCAGAATTTCATGGATACGAATAACTGGAGGCCTACTCCTCCCAGTGGTGAAAACACCATGGATGGTGGTGATTGGAGAACCACATTGCAGCCAGACTCACGACAAAGAATTGTCAACAAGATGTAAGTGAATTTACAATATTATTTTCTGTTAAATAAACTCGTTGTTAAGTTGCCAAGATCCTGTGGCTTGTTGTCTGCTGTGAGAAATATTAGCATAAATAAAACCTTGTTTTCTATTCAAAAGGGCTTTCTTTGTTTAGTAAATACATCACTTCAAAATCAAAGCTTTCTCTTACCTTTGAGGTCACACTTTGTGGCCACGTATCTTTAACTGGAAGTGACTAAGCTATTTGGTCCTGGTCTATCTGTATTTTTTATACTATGTATCATTATATAATTAAATTATGTAATTGAATGAAGAAGTATTTTTTTAATCTTTGTATCCTTGTAAGATTCGGGATTGTTAGTTCATACTTTATATGGAGTATGGACCGTGATTCTTATCTATTCCCACTGACTGAGTTGTGCTCATTTATTAAATAACTTATTGCTTTAACACTAATGATCTTACCTTTCTACAACATTCTCTGAACAATGGCAATTATGGTATTTGGTCTTTTTTAATGTTGCCGATATATGATGGTCACTTTGTTTATATTAGAAAAGGTTTTGTTAAGTTCAAATGCTACGGCTGTAGGATATTTAAATAAAGGCTGTCCTGAACAAGTTAGATTGGTAAATCTTTTGTTGGTCATATTACAAGTTTGTTAATTTTGTATTTGATTTTAAATTCTTCTACTAACCTGATAGGTAGCATTCTTAGCATTCATTTATATACCAACTAATGATTCCTGCATATATCGTATTTCTTTGTCAATAACTTACACGATGCCTTGTGCACATAGAATGGATACGTTGAAGAGGCACCTTCCATGTTCTGGCCAAGAGGGTTTAAATGAACTCAGGAAAATTGCTGTGAGGTTTGAGGAAAAGATTTTCACAGCTGCAACCAGCCAGGTAATCATAGGATGTCAGCATTCCATTTTGTGCGTGGGTGCATTTTTCTTTAACAATATTTAGGTGTGATTTCATTGTGTCTATGCATTTGTGTTGCTTGTTTTTTCTGATTCATATGCATTGACATGCATGTAGCCATGTACTCAGGCTCCTTGTGGTTTGCGTTGGAAGTAAATAAGAAAGAAATCTAGGGAGTAAAGACAGAGGAGAGTGGAAAAACTAAAGATGCCAATGCTAACTCAATATTAAGCATGCTTATTTTAAATATTTAAGAATCTTGTATTTGAATTGCAAAGGAACATGTTTAACACTGTTAGGGATTTCTGTATTCAGTCTGATTATCTAAGGAGAATATCGTTGAAGATGCTTACAATGGAGACCAAGTCTCAAAATGTGCCCAACACTGGGAATACCAGCAAACCCCCTGATCCAGGTAATGGGAGGAAAAAGCATTTTGCTTTGATATACTGTAGTAGTAGGATACTTTCCATTTACATGTCGTTCCTGTTCTTTTACATGCAGAATTGTTCAACATTCAACATGTATGTACATTTGCTATAGTAGTCTAGTTAGTATTTTATGAACATTTCCTCTCTTTTTACCCCTTTTGTCCCCTTATTCAATGGTAGCTGTAGTAATATTTAAACTAATGGGGTGATTTTTGTTTTGGAGAGACCAGAGGTTTATAGGTGATTTGTCTTTTTGTTTTGGTTTTTGTTATTATATGATTTTTAATGTTCTTCAATTCCTTTCTTGTGGTTCTTCCCAACTTCTTTTCTGAATTAATTTTTTTGGGGGTAGGTTCTCAAGGCATGCAAAACCAAGTTCACAATCAGGGGCAATCAATTCCTGTACCATTACAAAATAATCAGTCTCAAGCACGTCAACAACTGTTACCCCAGAGTGTTTCAAATAACATGACATCTGCTGGAGTTCAGAGTTCTGCTGGTTTACAATCTGGAATGCCTCCCGTCTCTGGTCTATCCCAGAATACTATATCTAGTGTTGTTGGGCAGAATTCCAACATGCAAAACATGTCAGGAATTTCACAGAACTCAATGGGGCAGGGAATGACTTCCAATATGTTTGCTAATCAGCAGAGGCAAATGCAGGGAAGGCAACAGGTGCTTCCTCAACAGCAGCAGCAGCAGCTATACCACCAGCAGCTACAACAGCAACTTATGAAGCAAAAGATTCAACAGGGAAATCTCCAACCCTCTCTCATGCAGTCTCACATGCAGCAACAGCAGCAGCAGAACCTATTACCACCTACTCAGTTGCAATCTTCTCAGCAATCTGGTATGCAAACATCATCCGTTATGCAACCATCAGCCATGCAATCTTCTCCTCTTCCTGGTCTTCAACAGAACCAACAACAGTCAACACAGTCCATGCTTCAGCAGCATCAACAGTCAGTCCTTAGACAGCAGCAACAGCAGCAACAGCCGCAACAGACCACCAGTTCTGTTATTCATCAACAACAAACTCCAATGACACAGCAGTCAATGATGCCTCAGCAGCCGCAGCAGCAGCCTCCACAGCAGCAGCAGCCACACATGATGGGGCAACAGACAAATGCTGCAAATATACAGCAGAATCAGTTAATTGGACAACAAAACACCATTGCAGACATGCAGCAGCAGAGAATGCTAGGCCAGTCTAGTAATCTTCCAAACCTGCAGCAACAGCAACAGATGCAGCAGCAGCAGTTAATGGCTCAACAAAACAACCTTTCAAATATACATCAGCAACAGTTGGGTTCTCAGAGTAATATTTCAGGATTACAGCAACAGCAGCAGCAATTGATTGGAACCCAGTCGGGTAACTCAAGCATTCAAACTAATCAGCAATCTTTACACATGCTATCCCAGCCTCAGGTTCCACTCCAACAAACCCAGCAGACTGCATCTAATTTATTACCAACTCAAGGACAGACATCCCAGCAGCCACAACAGCAACTGATGTCTCAGATGCAATCACAGTCTACTCAGTTGCAGCAACAGTTGGGATTGCAGCAGCAGCCCAATCAAGTACAACAGAACATGCAGCAGAGACTTCAAGCGTCGGGTCAAACATCAAATTCCTTGCTTCAATCACAAAATTTAATGGATCAGCAAAAGCAGTTGTATCAATCACAGAGAGCTGTTCCGGAGACATCATCAAGTATGTTTTTGAATCTTTTCTGTTACATACTATTGGTCTTTGCTTTGATGCTTTCTGATAGTGTTATTTAACTAATCTGTGCAATTTTTCTTTATCTGATAGCTCATAGCTTGAATTTTTGTACCCATATACCCACTATATGATTTTCTTAGTCGATGCTGTTGTTTTGCATTGCATTTCTACTGTAGGAAAGTAGTTACCTTTCTAGCTTGAGGAGATTAAGAGAATATCTTGTTGAACTTGGCTCTGCCATCCCATTAAAAGCTCAATTTGCCTAGATAATTAGTCTGTAGCTCACAAAAACAGATGATATCAAAATTACTGGTACCCTTGCCTTCATCAGCTGATCATAGACACCGCCTGGCTTTTGATGCCATGACAAGCATTGCTTTCTCTCATGCCACTGCAAGGTCTTCACAGTTGTGGCCATGCTATTATGTTACTGTTAATGCTTTGCCGGAGTTATTGTGCTAGGCTTTGTCAAATCACAAAGCAACTGTTGGATTTCATTCTCTTTCATTCAATGAGTTCTCCTGTTGGTCATAAAACTTAAAAGATTTTCAGTAAAGAAACAAACAGTTTTCTGTGCAAAGGAAGTGGTCATGTTTTGCTGGTTAAATTTAAAAAGGAGAAAAATATCAGTGCATTATTGAGCTGAACTAAACTTGCCCATGCCTTCAAATTCATTTGGAATTTAGAATAATCTGAAATCTGTAGCAGATTGTTTGATTATGTCATGTTGGATCCTTTCAATTCCTTTGTCCAACGTATGTATCATCATTCTACCTAGTAATCTAGCTTTCAAAGGAGTACCCAACATGAAATATGTGAATAGGAGATTGCAATCTTACTTGAAATCAGCTTGTTACTGTATTTGCATGAAACTAGAAAGTAAACATGCTTGCAGATGTCAGAGTTTTATTTGGATGAAGGATCTAGATAAGAAATTGGATAACAGCAAGGCATTTCATGCATGCTTGAAATGGTCAAAAGGGTGTCAAAACTCAATTGTTTTAGTGGTGCTTTGGCTCATTTCACTGCTTTTGTTAAGACATGAGATTTGTGCTGTAGATTTATTTAAGTTGTATATTTGAACTGTATATTCCTCGAGTCTAATTGTTCAATAAATTTTTTTAGTGCTTTAGTTTGACGCACCCTTATTATCCTTCAAATAATAAAAAAACAGGTCAATATCAGAAATTTTTTACTTATTTTAGGTCTTCTCACTCAAACTTATTAATCATTTATTCATATTCCCTCTAAACTTTGTTGTAGGTGGCAAATGTGTAGTTAGCTTTAAACCTGAGAAACTCTATAAGTAGCCTTGAAAACTAAGAATGCTGTTTGAACTCTGACTTGGTCTTTTATGTATCACAATGTAAACTTTCAGATTTTCTACTTTAGTAGAGTAGACATACTTCTTGAAATATCCCCAAAAGAAAGCAATTAAACAAGGTTGTAGGGATCATGCTTTTTATTTAGTAACCTAATTAACTTGGACATGCATGGTTTGTTGTGAAACTAGCAATAAAATCTTCATATGTTCATGTCCAGAATGTTTAATGGTTTCTTCAATGCCTTGAAGTTGTACCCCTGATGGGTCTATTAGCTGCATTATGATCTCTTGTTTTCTCCATATATGCTATGGATACGTTAATTTGCTATGAGAATTGATCGTATTCTTCTAAAAATACCGTTCTTCTGTAAGCTAACTATTCCGATGTTCTTTTTTCACATGTAACAAATTATGTGTATAATAATTTTCTTTCATTTAAATTGTGTTTTCCTTATCCTTGCGCCAAATATTTTCCATTTTCTCTTATGTGCATTGTTTATATTTCTTTTTAGCATCTTTAGATTCCACAGCTCAAACAGGACAAGCTAATGGGAGTGATTGGCAAGAAGAGGTCTATCAAAAGGTAAAGACTATCTTGACATATTCTCCTAAGAAGGTTTTGAGGTGTAGGAAAGTGGTGCTGGGAGAGTATTAGAGTTTGTTGGGATGTGTTTATGTTTAGATGCATCTCATTACAGGAAGTCAGGAACTATAGAACGGAAGAATTAGAGCTTCAATGTTCTTCAAGGAAAGAAAATAAAGCTTATTGAAATCCTTCAGCTCTGTTTGAAAGATCCATTAAAATTGGTTAGCAAGAAAACTAAGACCCAAGTATTTATAGAGGACTTTCATGCTTGATCACTACAAAAGATCTTGCATGCTTGATTCCAAAGTAATAATCACTTATCGATACCTTTGTTTCTTCTGTTATCAACTAAAATCAGTGCTGGCTTGTCAGAAAATGGAAAATTCTTTTTACTTTTCTAATTGACCGTGATATCTGGGATTCTGGGTGACATCTGGATGAATTGAGTGGTTTAGTTGTTGGCTAACCTTTCCTTTCCTGCTTTTATGATGCAGATCAAGGCCATGAAAGAGACATACTTACCTGAATTAAATGAGATGCACCAGAAAATTGCTGCCAAGTTACTGCAGGTAAGCTTATCCTTTTACTTAATCGACCTTCAAAGAGTGGTAGAAGCCTTTCAGATTGCTACTCGAATCCCTTGCCTGTGGGCACTGTTTAATCAGTTGCGCTTTGCTTATCTGATGTAAAAGTGGTTTGTAATCTTACTTACATCAGTTAAAACAATTCTATGCTTTCTATTTTCCAGCATGATTCTCTTCCACAGCAGCCGAAGTCAGAGCAGCTTGACAAGTTGAAAATATTCAAGACCATGTTAGAGCGCATTTTACATTTCTTAACAGTTTCCAAAGCCAATATAGTACCAGCTTACAAGGAGAAGTTAAGTTCGTATGAGAAGCAGATAATAAATTTTATAAATACCAATAGGCCAAGAAAGCCTATCTCAGCAATGCAGCAAGGACAGCTTCCTCCACCACATATGCATTCCATGCAGCAGCCTCAACCTCAAATTAATCAAACACAGTCTCATGATAATCAAATGAACCCTCAGTTGCAGTCAATCAATTTACAAGGTTCTATGCCAACAATGCAGCCGAACAACATGACCAGCGTGCAGCATAATTCTTTGTCTTCTTTACCTGTGGCTTCGACTGCACAGCAGACCATGTTAAACTCGCTGCAACCAGGTTCCAATTTGGATCCAGGACAAGGTAATGCTCTAGGCACAATACAGCAGGTTGCAACAGGACCTTTGCAACAGAATCCTGTGAGTACCTCCCAACAGGCAAATATTAGTAGTTTGTCATCACAAAGTGGGATGACTGTCCTGCAGCAAAACATGAATCCTCTCCAATCAAATTCCAACATGCTTCAGCACCAGCATATGAAACAACAACAGGAACAGCAAATTTTGCAGTCACAAAAGTACAAACAACAGCGGCAGATGCAGCAACAATATCTGCAGCAGAAGCATCAGCTAATGCAACAGCAGCAGCAGTTGCACCAGCAAGCAAAGCAACAGCTGCCCACTCAATTGCAGGCACACCAGATGCCACAGCTGCATCAGATTAATGATGCAAATGATATGAGGCAGGGGATCAACGTTAAGCCAGGGGTTTTCCAACAGCACCTCCCAGCAGGCCAGCGTCAACGTGGCCAATATCCTATTTCTTCACCTCAGCTCCTTCAAGCTGCATCTCCCCAGATGCCTCAACATTCTTCCCCACAGATTGATCAGCAGAGCCTGCTAACATCCATCTCAAAAACTGGAACCCCTTTGCAATCTGCCAACTCACCTTTTGTTGTTCCTTCACCTTCAACTCCCTTGGCTCCATCACCTATGCCTGGGGAATCCGAAAAGCCTATCCCGGGCTCTTCCTCTCTCTCAAATGCTGTAAATGTTGGACATCAGCAAGGAACTGGTATTCAAACAGGCTCCCAATCCCTTGCAATTGGCACTCCAGGGATATCAGCTTCACCTCTGCTTGCGGAGTTCACTGGTGCAGATGGAACTCATGCTAATGCTTTGACAACTGTTTCTAGCAAGTCGAGCATTACAGAGCAGCCTCTTGAACGTTTAATGAAGGCGGTTAGTGAAGCTCAGTGGACACTTCATGCTTCTCCTTTTTGCTTAGTATTTTACAGTTTTTAAGATTTTCCTCTTTTTAAGATATTGCATTTATTTGATTTTTACTGCACTACAATTTCAGGTGAAATCCATGTCATCTTCTGCTTTGTGTGCTTCTGTAAGTGATATTGGCTCAGTTGTCAGCATGACTGACAGGATAGCAGGGTCAGCGCCAGGTAATGGGTCTAGAGCTGCAGTTGGTGAGGATCTGGTTGCTATGACAAAGTGTCGCCTACAAGCAAGAAATTTCATCACTCAAGATGGAATGAGTGGGACCAAGAAAATGAAGCGCAACACTTGTGCCATGCCACTAAATGTGGTGTCTTCTGCAGGCGGCATAAATGATAGTTTCAAGCAATTAACTGGTTCAGAGACATCTGACTTGGAATCAACCGCAACATCTACTGTTAAGAAGCCAAGAATTGAGGTATTGTTATTCTTCCTGCAGTTGGTACTACTTAGTTATTATGTATTATATATGTATGCAGTATTGAATGTCCATCTTTTCACTTTGGAATGGTTCAAAGTTATGTTTTATTGTCTGTTTAAAACGTGCTACCTCTTTGTTTATATTTTTTCAACTATTACCTTCAGATTATAAATTATTAAATATCAATTTGATAAAACTGTTTAAAATTTAATTTCAATAACCTTAAAAGTCAAGTTTGTGATACTTAGTTACTATGTACTATGCATGTATGCTGTATTGAATATCCATCTTTTCACTTTGGAATGTTTCAAAGTTATGTTCTATTGTCTGTTTAAAATGTGCTACCTCTTACTTTGTTTATATTTTCTCAACTATTACCTTCGGATTAGAAGCTATTAAATTACTAAATATAAATTTGATAAAAATCTTGAAAATTCGATTTCAATAACCTTAAAGTCAAGTTTGTGCTGTTAAAAAGCAAGTCCTCTATTTAAAAATGGAAGAGGTTGTTGAACTTTATTGTTGCTGACATGCAATTCTTTTGCAAAATACTTATATCAGATCCATCGTGTATTTACTTTATTGGCTCATTTCACTTGTTAACAATTATGGTGAGTTCTATTTGAAATGAAAGAGGTTGTTGAACTTTGTTGTTGCTGACATGCATTTTTTTTTTTGCAAAGTATCAGATCCGTCATCCATCATGTATTTACTTTATTGGCTCATTTCACTTATTAACAATTATTGTGAGAGTCGAGCTTTCCTTTAACACTTAACCTTGAGAACTTGCTAGTTTCATATTGGTTGACTAATATGTGCTCCATTACATTTGCAGTTTTTATAATGTCTTACTGCTATGTTTGAATCCTTCATTTTACTTGGGAATCACAACTGTATCCGACCTTGAGAAATAAAATCTTAACTTGAGGAAATCATTATTGATTCATACACGAGAACGGTCAATAGTGTCGATGCCAATCTTGAGCAGAAAAAACATTTATTCTGTTCTTTAGGAATGAGTTTATTCAAGGTGAACATTGTTGAAATTTAAGGAGATTATTCACTGATGCTATAAGAAAAGGATGTACCTATTATTATAAATGCTTTAGCAAAAGTTGGTTGCAAATGAGTTTGCATACATGAACCCTAATTATTTGGCACGAGTCATAGTTGTCTTTATTACATATAAGCATTTGATGAAGGTGTGGATAAAATGCAACACAAACATTGGTAAAATAAAAAAAATTGTTGACCTTCAAACATTGGAATGCATGTAGTTCCTAGAAGTATCAATTATCAAGCAATAGTTAATAAGCTTCAAATTTCAGCCTGTGAAGCCTGTAATGAATGTAACCTTGAATCTTATCAGCTAAATTCCAAGGTGCGGTTTGACCTTTGTTTTATAAAATCTGAAGTGATTGGAAATTAAAGCTTATGATTTCTATCAAGAGTCCATTAAATTTCCACAGTGGTGCACTGAATATAGGCAATAAAATTTTCTCCGACTGCCGTTATAGTATACTTTCTGGTGTTTTGTCAGTGTCAAATAGAACCCTGGCATTGTTGGTTTTAACGTTTGGCAATTGATGTATATTTTGGTACTTCTATGATAGCAATGTGCAATTTGCTTTATGTAATTAGAAATATAAAATTTTATGGGACCTATTACAGGCTAATCTTGCCCTTTTGGAAGAAATAAGAGAAATAAATCAACGACTTATAGACACAGTGGTTGATATCAGTGATGAAGATGTTGATTCTGGTTCTGTAGCAGCAACTGCTGAAGGGGGTGCAGGAACTATTATCAAGTGCTCTTTCAGTGCTGTGGCTCTCAGTTCAAACTTGAAATCACAGTACATGTCAGCACAAATGGTAAGTTTTCAGACCATGGAAAGAAATTGATGAATTAATGGTAAGTAGTATGATTTCTTTGCATGATCTATGCTTTGTTACTATGCAGTCACCAATTCAGCCCTTGCGTTTGCTGGTCCCCACAAATTATCCAAATTGTTCCCCAATCCTATTGGACAAGTTTCCAGTTGAAGTCAGGTAAGTAAACATTGCATTATCCCAACCATCACTTTCTCTTCTTCATCTTAGATCAGTATTTTATTTAGAAACTGTTAGATTTCTTTTTGGCAGATTATTGGCATTTGGCTTAGGGTTATGTTCCTTAAATTATTTGTGGTCACATATTTCTTTTTGACAGTAAGGAGTACGAAGACCTTTCAGTAAAAGCAAAGTTGAGGTTTAGTATTTCTTTGCGAGCCCTTTCACAGCCGATGTCACTTGGTGAGATTGCAAGGACTTGGGATGTTTGTGCTCGAGCCGTTATTTCTGAGCACGCACAACAGAGTGGTGGAGGCAGCTTTAGCTCAAAATATGGGACATGGGAGAACTGTTCGATGGCTGCATAGTCATCTTTACCCACTCAAATCAAAGTGTAAATTGGCGTTGTCAACGGCTGCTGTCGAATAAGCAGTTTGAGGATGCATATCTTGAGAATCAAGTCACACTCCTCTGGTGATGTTTTGTGTCAACTTGATAAAGCACCTGAGGCTTGCTTCAGTAACTTATGCCGTGTATGCTATTAGGTAATTATTATTGTTGCTTGTAAGGATCTAACCGTGCTTTCACTTCCTGTTTGATGGATTGTGTTGTTGTATTTATAGTAATTCTTATTGCTTTCCTGGAACTGTTGTGCAAATTCTGTCTACAAACTGTCAGACCAGTTTTGATGATTAATTATGTATATCAATTACAAAATCTATTCTACTCTTTGGCAATACTGTGTAACTAACGTGGAGTTATTTGCAAACATTGTTATTGAAAAAAGAAATCAGATATCAAACTAAAATACACATTTCCTTGGCTTATTTATTCTATTACAAGTTTTGCCCCAAAAAAACATTTCCTTGTATCTTCAAGTTGGGTTCAAATCCTGAAACATGGCATCCCACCTGATCTCTTCAACATCCCCCGTCATTTTCGTTTCAAAAACTGTCTGATTTAGAAGGCTCTCAACCCCATTTGTGAGCAGCAGCGGCCCTTGTGCACCACCCATCATCGACGTCTCCTCTCTGTTCAACTTTGCATTTGCACCACCTTTCCATTTATTGCCATGCGTTCCAATCCCTTAACATAATATGAGAAATTGCACAATGTCCCTGATAAAAAAGAAAACTTAAAATGAGTTGATTAAGTACTTACAAAGGAAAACAAAAATATTAGTTATAGACTAATAGTAATAAAGTGATTAAAAAATAATATGATGTTGTACTTCATAATTTTTAATTCATATTAAACTTATTTTTATTTAAAAATCTGTCTATTCAAAAAAATTCAAAGTTAAGAATTTTATTTTAATAAATTATATATAACTTATAAATCATTAAATCTTTAAAATCCTCATTGCATACACAAATAAATAATAATAAAATATAAACACGACCGACGACCATAAAAATGAATAGCAAACAAATAATAATATAGTTAAGGGTTCCATATTTTAAAATTTTTGGGTCCCATTCCCATACGCATTTTATTTCGTACTCTGTCTAAATCTCAAGTTATATTAACGATAAATTAGGTGACGACAAATACGATGTCGTGCTATGCAATTTCTCGCCTTAAACTCTTGGTTCAAAGAATATTGTACTTTTTTCCAATAATAGGTGATGGATTGGCCAGCTATATAAAAAGGCTTAATTTAATATGGCCTTTCTCGTGATTTTTGGGACAAAAGCTTTTGATTTTTCTTTTTACATAAATGTTTGGTTTGCAGAAAAAAAAACTTCACAAATTCTGCTTTTATATTTGGTTTGGAGTTTGGACTGATTCCTATCAAAAGAAAAAAGACAATAGTGTTTTCTTTATCATGAAAAACCTTGATTTATTTATTTTCATAAATATATTATAAATTTATAAAATTAAATATGGATAGTCCAAATTAGAGCACAACCCACTTAAATACCAACTTTAGTGTTAAGACCTAAACTAAATTCACGCACACGTGCACACGCACGCACATATGAATTGTAAAATTAAAATATTCTTTGTCGCATTAAATTTATTACTGGATGACTTTTTTAAAGTTATTTTCTAAAATTTTAATCATAATTGTTTAGATATTTTATTTAATTAAATTTTATAAAAAAACATTTAAAGGTTATTGGATCGATGTTTTTTAAAATATTTGTTTATATTTATATCAATAATAAGGAGTTATTTAATAAAAAAATTAATGTGTGACAATTTTAATAAGACAAAGTGAACTAGATTTATACGTTAAATATATTAACTATTGTCTTTAAAAATGGCAATATAAATTGATTGAATGAAATGTTAAATTTGTACTATAAATTAAATAACAACAGTGAAGAATTAGGATTGTTAATAGAGAGAGCAGGAGAAATGTGAGGTATTTCACGAAACCTTTGTCCTTAAGGAACCGAACCAAACTTTGCAAGCTCATCTTATCCTCAGTTTTCGTATATTTATAGAAAGCTGTTTGATTCCGTGATTTTGTACAAATAAATGAACCCAAAATAAATATTATTTGTATTACGAATCTAAAAAATGTCTCAGTATAAGAGCGGATAATATTCATCTTAAAAAATATATGTTTAAATTGCTTTGTTTACAAGACATGTGTACATTGTCAAAAATTAAAAATATATATAAACATATATTATCTTATAATTATTTAAAAAAAATAAAACTACTCAAAAAAATATTATATGTATTACGAAAGTCCAGCCAACCAAATTTGAATGGAATTTTTTTAACCTTAAAAGAGTGATCATTGTGTTTTCCCTTTAAATATTTCCAATATTTAAAGTTATCATTCATTGTGTACAGAACAAAATGAAAAACAACAAATAGTAGACGTGAGAAGATATAGATAAATGCGGACAAAACATATACAAAAGGAAATTAAAAGACACTTCACATCATTAAATCGTAATCATCAAAATTTTAATCTATATAACATATTCTTTTCGTATCCTTCCACGGCAATAAGTGAGTTATATAATACCAACAATCGGTTGGTCTAATTAATGAAACGCAAAATCTCTTAAGTAAAGTCAGATGTTTAAATCTTAACATTATGAATAAAATTATAAATAAGACGAGACAGATTACGAACTACTTGAGTCTATCTCAATCAAAGTTCAGCAAACACTCGACTCGACTCGACTCATTTATACACCTAGTTATATATGGAACAAAATAAATTAGAAAAATTAATCACCTGCAATAAATCCATATATGTGTATATATTATTTTAAATATACTCATACTTTTGTGTTCATTCTGTACTCTACGTACATATTCAAAATTCATAATTTTTTATTCTAACAATATTCTTTCTAAAAATATATATTACCACTATGTTCATATTTATCGATAATATATATAATTTTTTTGACAAAATCGATAATATAAAATTATATGAACGTCGGTTAACGAATGTTAATTTTAGATGAGACACGTCACTCTCAAAAATTAAACGGGCCTCAGCCAAGCCCTAAGTTCTTGCATGTGAATAATGGCACACTTACCACATTAACCCCTTTTTAATTTTTTTTCTCTTACGTTGAATATCTTTTTCCCCTTTCTGAGAAATGAGAGAGACAATCCCAATACTATGCCAACACCATGTTGGTACTTGACATGATTATTACAACTAAAAATCGACTTTTTTATATGGCCAACCTACCATTAATAAATATGAAAACAATATGAATATCTCCATATTTATATATTATAGTCTATAGATGCTAACGTATTGAATTTCATATAAATTATAAGCATAAACATTTTAAATGTGGTTATATAAAAAATAAAAAAATGGATAAGTTGTATTTGTATTATCCAAGAAAAAGTAGAAAATCACTACAAAAAATACAAATGACACTTATAAAATGCGTCCTATACAAGTCCCCGAGTTATAGAAAGGGATGAATAAACATTTTTGTATCTATATAAATCTCTATTTGTGATTTTAATATATACAATCTCTTTCACTGTACGAATAATTTTATCAATCGATCACACTTAGTTTGTGTATCTCCTCTTATTCCTTTCATCCCAGATGAAATAAATAGTAGTGTTCCACGCGAGTTTAAGGATAAATGCCAATAGTGTTTTACCCTTCATGCACCAAATAGCCCAGCTTGCTTCTGAATTCCATGCCCTAATATGTCTATTTAAGGAACACATAGATAGGAGTGAACCCCATATAGCTGCAGAAAATGAACACTCTAAAAAGAGATGGTTTTGATTTTGAATCTCCATAGTGACATAGCAGAATTTACAGGTGCCTTCAAAAGCTATTTTCATCCTGCCATGGTAGCATGGTAGGAAACCTATCATGAAATGCAAACTAAGTGATGATGCTAAGTCGCTGCACTATGATTAGGCAAATTAGAAAAAATATATATTTTTTATTTATATATAAAATAATTAGACATGAATATTAATAACTGTATTATAAATAAATAAACAATAAAATACAAATTATAATATTAATAAAACGATTTGTTAAACGAATTATATCTAAAAACATCATTCTCGAGTTAAATTCATTATCTTCAAGTTAAGATGTCAATTTATGTCTAGGGATGAGCACATATCGGGTCGGGCCGAGTTTATTTGCCCACCCAAAACCCGACCCAAACACATTCTTAAAAAAAAAAAAAACTCAATTCCGACCCGATCTATAGAAAAATATTTAATTTTAGGGATTTAATTATAAAAATAATTTTAAAAGACTTAATCGTAAAAAAATATAATTTTAAAGACTAAATTATAAATAAAAAATTAATTTTAAAGAGCAAATATATAAAGAGTGGATCGGGTAAATTATACTGAATAATTTATAATCAGTGTGTTGATTATAATTTTATATGTATATATATATCGATTATTTTTTATTATAATCGTACAAATGTATTATTTATTTATTTTAATAGACAAATGTATTCTGTAATTGTAATGTCTAATACAAAAGTATTAATTTTGATTCGTATCACGATATTACTCGACAAATGAGGTTCTTCAACATCTCGCGATGGGGTGACCGAACTTGAAATAAACCTTGGGGGATAAATTGATTAATGCCACCAATATAATAAAATATATCTACAAAGACTTTCAATATATATATATATATATATATAATGAAAATTTTACAACGTACGTCGAAAACCGCTGAACATCATTAATGTTGAACACCATTAAACACTATTAAATTGAATAGTAATTATTAAAAATCTTAAGGACTCAACATACAATTATAAAATATTTAAAATAAAATTTTAATTAAATTATTTTTTGGATAAGAGTTGTGATTTTATTCCACATCTAAATCCACCAACAACATTACAATAAATCTATTCGGGATCCATTTTAGATATGGATATCCCACTCTATACACAACCGAGCATTTACATTATCTTCTAAGTCTATATTTTTGCTGTGGAATTTAAAACCAATCACCAATTGTATACCTCCAACAAGATCAGCCACAGTACGAGAAACACCTCTAAAAATTCGATAGTTTCTCGCCTCCCAAATACTATATATGCACGCAGACCAAGCGAGACGTAAAATGCAAGCAATAAGCGACCTCCCTCTGAGTCTCATCGCAGCCCATTGCAATTCATCTTCCCAAGCTAAGATCTGTCTATGGACATTGCACTTCAGTAAAATCGAATTCCAAACTGCAGCAGCAAAAGGGCATTCAAAAAAACCAATGGTTCCGAGATTCAACGCCATCCGGCACAACACACAATCAACACAAGGGACAATACTCATTCTAGACAACCGGTCTCTTGTAGGAAGCCTATCCAGTACACACATCCATGCAACAATATTATGCTTCGGTATATGAGAAGAACACCAAACCAATCTTTGCCAGCCAACCTTCTCCTTACGCTTCCTAACTTTCTAAAAAATCCACGCAGTGTTAACCACTGACCAATTCAGAACACCCGGGAAGAGCAAGCCAATCTCTGTGCGCATCTTCAGAATTTTCCTCACCATCCAACTAAAATAAGGTTGACTCTCAAGCATCCAGAAATCAGTCCCCTTGAAAACATATGCCTTAAGCCATGCTACCCAAAACGAGCCCTGATCAGCTAGGATATTACGCACTAAAAGGAAAATACAAGTTTTATTCCAATAACCAATATCCTTAAGGCCAAGACCACCTTCGGACTTCAAAAAGCAAACCTCACTCCATTTCACTCGAGCTCCATGAACCGCGTTGTCACCTCCCGTCCAGAAAAATCTCATGCAAATCTGTTCGATGCGACCAATGACAGCCTTGGGGAGAATCAGCTGTCGACACCAATAATTTGTTAGACTAAATAAAACAGCCTTGATAAGCTGCAGTCGACCTTCATAACTCAACTTCCTATGGGACCAACTGTTTAGCTTTGCAGTAAGTTTATCCAGCAAAGGTTGATAGTCCTTTGCCTGCAATTTCCTTGTCACCAAAGGAACTCCCAAATAACGGACAGGTAAATGACCTAATTTGAAGCCAGTAGCAGCACAGATATCAGCCAAATTCACATCCCCAATTCCACAAGCAAAGAATTCAGTCTTAGCAATATTGAGTTTAAGCCCAGAAATCTCATAGAACAACTCCAAGATACTTACTACGCCCAAGATAGACTCAAGGTTTCTTTTACAAAAGATGAGTAAATCATCCGCAAAACACAAGTGAGTCAAGGTGACTCGCTTACACTTCGGATGAAATTGAAAGACCCCCTTCATAGCACCTAGATTCAACAATGATGAGAGAACATTCATACTCAAAACAAACAAGTACGGAGAAAGGGGATCACCTTGCCTCACCCCTCTCTAGCCTTTGAAAAAATCCGACCAAGCTGCCGTTAAAGGAGATTGAGAATCTCGAGTTCAGAACACAAGCTCGGATCCAATCACAGAAAACAGCAGACAGTCCCATAGCTTCCAGAACCTTCACAAAAAAATCCTAATTTACAGAGTCGAATGCTTTCTGAAGATCAATTTTGATAGCGCACCGAGGGGAGAAAGATTTCCTTGAATATCCTCTAACCAATTCATGTGCAAGTAAAGTATTGTCCACTATACTTCTCCCTTTCACAAATGCAGATTGGTTCATGGCAATCATTCCAGGGAAAAAAGGAGAAAGACGATCAACAAGGATCTTGGTAACTGTCTTGTAAATAACCGAGCAGCAAAAAATAGGCCTGAATTCCTTTTCCATGCTAGAATTTGGAAGCTTAGGAACCAAGATGACAGCTATTGCATTAAAACCAGGAAGCATCTTTGAACTCTCAAAAAAGTATTTAATGGCTGCTATAACATCATCATTAACAAGGTTCCAAGAATTCTTGAAGAACCATGCTGTAAAACCATCAGGACCAGGGCTCTTCTCATTCCCCTGCGCAAAAAGTGCATTCTTAATTTCTTGAGAGCTCACATCTCGACACAAAATACCAGCAGCTTCCTCAGGTAAGGAATATTGCAATAAATCCTTCAGTGTCTCCACAGAACAACATTTAACATTGCTATCCACAGTGCCAAATAGATTTGTGAAGAACCGGACCATTTCCTCAGACATAGAGTCAAATGATTCTAACCTTTGGCCATTCTCGGAAAAAAGCACTCGAATTGTATCTTTTTTCTTTTTGACAGCCACAGCGTTATAAAAGAACTTAGTGCCAAGATCTCCTTCAGTAATCCAATGCATTCTAGCCTTTTGCTTATAAAATGCAGTTTCAGCATTTCAAAGCTCAAGAAGCTCAGCAAAGAGGGCCCTCTCCCCTTCTAGATCGCAACCAGCAGTGAGATTATCCAGTTGCTTCTGTTCATACTTCTTCTCAATCTCACGAACTTTTTTCAGATATGTTACCAAAGCATCTCCGATTCAAATCTTTTAGTACATGCTTCAAACGTTTAAGTTTATCAAACAACCTCTGCATTGGATTGCCCTCAGCAGGAAGCTCCCATAAATTCTTAACAATGGAATTATACTCAGCTTGCTTGGTCCAGAAGTTAAAGAACCTGAATGGCTTAGGTCGAGAAGCTTGCACCTCCTTCTCAATCCAGACCACAGAAGGACAGTGATCCGAATCTCCTTGTGCAAGGAATTCAACAAAAGAATCACAAAAACAATCCATCCATTTACTGTTGATTAGGACACGATCAAGCTTACGAGCCAAGAAAGAGTTTTCCTGTTTATTTGACCATGTATATAAAGGACCAACAAAAGGATGATCCATCAATTGCAACTCCTCCACACACTCCCTGAAGTCCAGCATGTCCCTAGTCAAGAATTTACCTAAGACCTCCTCATCTGAACTTTCACTCGAATGCAAAAAAATGTTGAAATCCCCATCGATTATCCATGGTTTAGCACCAATCATCTCCTCAAGAGATCTTAACTGGCACCATAAAGAACGCATTTGCATACCATCATTACTGCCGTAAACAGCTATAACAAAAAAATCCTGACTCCTATAATCACACTTCAATGTAATCGTTTGATCATCCTGCTGAATCACAGTATAATCCAAAGCTTTACGACAGAAAATTCAAATCCTCCCATTGGCAATGTTATCATAATTACAAACAATGTTCCACTCATCAAGAAAAAACTGGAAACAGTCTCATAGCGTACCTGCCTTACTCTAGTTTCCAAGAGACAAAAAACATCAGCCTTCACTTCCCTCATTCTTCTTAAGACTCTAGATTGCTTCGAGGGATTATTAAAACCACGTACATTCCAGAAACGGATATTCATTGAGAGGGAGAGGAGCTACCTCCTATATCACCAACGCCAACATCACAGCTTGCCTTAACCTTCCCCAAGTGATCCTTCTTTTTATGTTTCATTTCTTGAAGAAGGTTTGCAACACCAAGAGAGGCCTGTCTAGGCACCCTATAATCAGATAAGAGAGTTTGAGCTTTTGCAGACCCTGAAAAAGCTTTTTTTTCCCATTCCTTTACCTTTCTTTTTAGCCGAATCCTGCAAGGTAGGAAAGTCAGAATCCACAACAGAAACAACATTGCTAACAACTGCTTGTACATTATCATCCTGATTAGTAACATCAACTGCATGCATTGCCTCTGATGCCTCATTGATATGATCAGCCTCAGAAAGAACCACATGCGTTGTCCCTGACGCCTATTTCATAGGATCAGTCCCGTTAAGAGCAGCAGACACTGCCCCTGATGCCTCATTAATAGGATCAGTCCCGGTAACAACAGCAGGCACTGCCCCTATTGCCTCGTTGATAGGAACAGCCTCAGCAACAGGGCACACCGCAGAACAGCCAGATGCTGCACCAGGCCCTTCATTGACCTCAGCCGACCTGCTAGAATCTCCCACTTCCTTAATCTTCCAAATCTGGGTCTGCAAACCAGCACCTGACTTAGAACAACTATTCTCGGAGTGGCCAAACACTCGACATTTAGAGCAACTCATAGGGATCCATGGAGTAGCGACTCTAACTGTAGCAAAGGATCCATCGCGAAGTCTAACCCGAACGAACTTAGGAATCGGCTCACCCACCGCCACTTCAACACAAACTTTGGCAAATTCCAATCTCTCCTTCTTAGCAGTGATAGAATCCATGTACAATGGATATCCAACAGCACTGGCTATGTAACTTAGCCCCACCCGCGAGTAGAGTTCCAAAGGAACATGATACAATTGAACCCACAAAGGCATCCGTCCTAAATCGAACTCCAATTTCTTGAGATTAGGCTCCCATCGACGCAACACCAGGGGTTTGTTGTGGATATGCCATGGACCATTCTCAAGGACCCAGTCACGGGCGTCCGCATTGTCAAAGGAAAACACATACAGTCCCTGCCCAGCAAAGCTAACCCTAACCGATGAAGAACGGCCCCAGAGAGTACCAATGATTCGCCGCATAGATGCAAGATTAGGAGCAATCCCCAAAAACTGCCCCACCAACGCAAACTGCCATTCAGAAATTCCATCATCAAAAATCGAAGAGGGAGGATGAACCTCGGGGATTTCACTGTGATTCACAGGGGGAAGAAATTCTAAAGTGTGTTCCTCAGCCCCCTTAAAAAGCTTCTTCCAATCCACCAGAGACGCCGAAAACATCCAAAAGCAAGAGTGCAAGACACAGACCAAGAGACGAAAAAACACACCAAAAGAGAAGAAGAAACAGATAAATCAGCAAGAATCGAGCTAGAAAACCATGACAAGCAAGGGAAAACTCAGATCGCATTAGACCGGCTAATGTGCGCCCAGAGAAAAACCCATATGGAAGTTTTCTAACAATTATTTTAATTAAATTACTTTTCATATATATTATATTTTTAATTTTTTTCAAATAATTAAATCAAATACTAACCATAATCAATCCCTAAATTAAAAAGCTTAAAGTTTTTTCCCCAAATTAGAACCCTAAATCTTTTTCCTCGAATCATGATTTCATATCTTATCAAAACCTTTTTAATTTAGGCTGCCAGTGAATTTAAATAAACAAATTTCAGTCGTTAAATATATATTTTTTGAATAATGAAATTAATTACCAGCTACTATCGTTTAAGAAATATCAATATTAATTCACCTAAAAAACTCAAAACCAACGATATCAATCCTCAACTACTAACTATCGTCAAAATAAAATAAAAAAACGCAACAAGAAACAAGAGTAATGTTTTGGGAATTTGCATTGACGTAAGAATTTTCATAATTCGAAAAAAAAGTCAGAATAGAAGGCATGAGAATGGAGATAACACATTGGAAGTGACAATGCTTGAAGATCCCAAAACATTGGATGAAATCATGATTCGGGGGAAAAAGTATAAGTTTTTTAATTTAAGTATTGACTATGATTGATATTTGATTCAAATATTTGAAAAAAATTAAAAATATAATATATATGGAAAATAATTTATTTGAATTTTTATTTTAAATAATTTATAGTTATATGTTGAGTCTTTAAATTTTTAATATTTATTATTTAATTTAATGATATTCAACGGTATTCGACGCACTGGTAAACTCATCATATATATATATATATATATATATATATATACATAAAAGAAAGGGATATATCAAAAAGTGGGTTAATGGATATACAGAAGCAATCACAGCAGGTGTGGCGTGGAGACCACGACTAATCAATGTTCATTAATTAAAATACTACAAGTAATTACTGTTCATTAATTAGTGTTTTGGATTCGAGAATGTGGAATATTGGAGCTTTCCTTTGTCGCAATCCCCCCCAAAACTTTTGTCGTTTTCCTTTGTTTGTTTGGTTCTATAAATTAAGAAAACCAGTGGATAGTTTGAATAATAACTCGTGTTTATAACAATCCTACTAATAAAAATAAAAATAAAATATCTAACATATATTACATTAAGTATGCTTATCGAGCGAGTCGATAACGAGTTTAACAATGTTTAACTCGACTCGAAAATTATTCAACTCTGCTTGACACTTGAAATATTTGATAAGTTTTGTTCGACTCATGCTCGTTAAAGAAACTCGTTGCTCGACCCAGCTCATTTAAAATCAATTGTTCGCAAATTTATCGAATCGAATTGGACTTTGTTCAACTCAACTCGTTAAGATATCGAGTTCAAATCAAGTCGAGCATTGACCAAATTTTGACAAAGTCAAACTCAAGCTATTCACAAGCTGCTTAACTTAGTTAGCACCCATATATTATAGTATCATGTAAATTATGTTAAGAATTATTTTTTTAATAGTATAAAGGTGATTACACGGTATTATCTAAATCATGTTAAGAATTAGGCTTAAGTGGCAAATAAGTGTCCAAAGTATACTTTTTTTCAAGATAGGTGCCTAAAGTATTTTTCGGGCCAAATAGGTGTCTAACGTTTTCAAAGTACTCATTGAACAATGCAAGGGAATAATACGAGTACTATATCTGAAAGTACTAATATCATAGAAGGCTTCCGAAGAGTAAATTTGTTATTGCCAAATGAAACTCAATTTCATATTTACATTGTGTTATACTCGTTAAAGTCGCACATAGACTTATTAAATTTTAAATATATCTGCAGAATGAATGTCATATTAAGACTATTAGTCAAGGAAATGCTGACTATCTTCATATTACGAGTATAACTAAAACAATAAGAAAATTTTGACAAAATTACATGCATTGTCACCAAGATTGTACTACACAAAAATTAGTACAAATTGAAGCTCGTGTTATTGTAAACCAAAAGTTTACTGATAATTTTAATTGGCATGACCGGTTAGGCCATCCCGGTTTAATTGTGATGCGAAAAGATATTGATAATTCATGTGGTTATTCATTGAAGAACTGATAGATTCTTCAAAGTAATATTTTTCATGTGATGCTTGCTCTCAAGGCAAATTGATTATTCGATCATCACCAGCTACGCTGGATTATGAATCTATTAAGTTTTTGGAACGGATACATGGTGATATATGTAGGCCAATACACCTTTTTTATAGGTCATCTAGATATTTTACGGTTTAAATCGATGCATCGACTAGATGGTCATATGTATCCTTGTTATCAACCCGCAATTTGGCGTTTGCGAGGTTACTTGCTTAGTTGATAAAATTACAAGCATATTTTCCAAATTACTATATAAAAATATTTTTTCTTGATAATGCTGGTGACATGCCATTTTATATGCATAACCACTAATTCGCATCAAGCCAACAAATTATCATAAGTTCTCTCCATTACATATGATTTTTTTTTATCATGAACCAAATAGTTCTCATCTTAGTATTTTTTGGGTGTGCAGTATATGTTTTAATTGCTCCACCACAACACACAAAGATGAATCTTCAAAGGAGGTTGAAAATATATGTCATATTTAAATCCCCATCGATAATTAAATATTTGAGCTTTTGATGAGCAATTCATTTACAGTTTGATTTGCTGACTGTCATTTCAATGAGTCAGTTTTCTTAACATTAGGGAGAGAAAATAAATAACCGAGTAAAGAAATAAGTTGGAATAAATTATCATTATGATCCACGTAGTCAACAATGTGAACTATAAGTTCAAAGGATAATTTGTTTATAAAATTTAACAAATTAATTGTCAGGTGATTTTGCTGACTCTAAAAGAGTAACTAAGTCACATATACTAGCTATGAATGCTCTGATTAAATTTGATGTTCTGAAAGAACAAATTCTAGTTACTAATGAGTCTAACTTGTGCCTGTAGCATGGTAGACAAGTAGGTTCTAAAGATAAAAGTCCTCAAAAAATAAAAGTAACTATATATTTATGATGGTTTGATCGAAGAATCATCGTATTATAAAAATCTCTAGAAGAGATTAAAAAAGTCTCCAACAGAAACATTAACATGGCTCAGATACCTGATAATAAAGAAATCTCAATATGTTATGTCATGTCTGATAATAAATAAAATCGAAATTAAATCAATGTGGATCATGAACTATTGTCAATTGGACAATGTAAATAAAGAAATAGTTGGCCAAAATAGAAAGAGGCAATTGAGGCGAAACTAAAAGCTCTTTCAAGAGAGAAGTATTTGTGAGATATAAATGAGTCTTTATGAGAAAGAGAAATCAAATAGAGAAAATTATAAGATATAAGTTTGTTTGGTTGCACAAGAATTCTCACAAAGATATTAAATCGATTATGAGGAAACATATTCCTCTGTGGTAGATGCAGCTACTTTTAAATTTTAATTAGTCTAACAATGAATAAAATTACTTAATTTATGTTTGATAAATATTATTACATCCTATTTGAATGAGCCTCTTAATATTAACACTTACATGAAACTTTCGGAAAGATTTATACTGCAGAAAAAATCAATTCAAATTCTCAAGAATATTATTCTATTAAATTGAACATATCTATTTATGGATTATAAAATTTGGGAACATGTTAGATAATCGTTTTAGTAAATACTTATTAGCGAAAAGTTATAAGAATGATTCAATTTTCTTGAGCATCTTTATTAAGAGGTTTAGCTCTGAATTTATTATTATTGTGTATGTTGATGATTTGAATTATTACGGGGACTCATGAAGAGATTTCATTGTCAATAAAATCCTTGTGTATCAATCGACATACATAGAAAAATGTTTAAAGAGACTTTACATGTATAACGCACATCTATTGAGCATAAGGCAAAGTCGAAAAATAATTGCTACGAAATCATTACTTTCAGATCTTTCAAAACTCGATGCCTCTCCAAATTATGTAAATAATTGCTATGCACGAGACAAAGTTGAAATATGTGTTTGGCTAAACATATCCAGAAGATATGTGAATTGCTTTCATAAGATAAGATGTAAGCTATCTTGTGTAGAGATAATGCAAAATTTATATATCAATTAAAAGGTGGATACATCAAATGTAACAAAACGAAACATATTTCTTCAAAGTTTCGTCCCCCGTGATTTCTATGAGGGGAGTAAATACGTGTTTCACTCTTTTTCTCTTAACCGATGATTTTTCTCAATGAGTTTTTCTAATAAGACTTTTAATGAGGTAACGTGATATACGTATCAAAGATGTGTGTACTTTTTTTTTCTTTCATTAAATTTTTTTTCCACCAGATTTTTATCTTAGTAAGGTCTTAACGAGGCACATTATCTTCACGGATATCCAAAGAGAGTGTTATAAATATCTTTATTTATAATGGATATCCATATATTAATCTCGCATTTGATATACCATTTTCATTTATTAAATATTTTCCCGCGACATGTTTTCATGTTATATCCGAAATTTATTAAATCTATCTCACTTTGGATCATTTCGTACTTTAATTCTTAATTTTATATGTTTTTATTATTTTGCATATTTTTCATGTATCAACTTTTATGTATTTATAATTTAAGCTACGTTATTAATAATTTTTTATTATTTGTTTTTACTTTTCTCCACTTCATTATCTTTCATTTCCCCATACTTTGTTTTATTCTCTCACCTTTCTTCTTCACATGTTCCTTCTTTTTCTACCACCGACGAATGCCTCTCTATCATATCAAGGCTAGATAGATATTTACTGTTAAAACTCTTCCCTCTACCATTATTTCGTATTTTTTCTTATTAATACAATTCATTTTCGCTTTCTGTGAAAATTCTCACTTTAAATTTTCACTTTGTATCATTTTTTCCATTTAAATTATTTGCTTTCCCTATCTTTGCTATTTTTCAGTTTACCTATTGAAAAATACATGGTTTTTTTTCCGATAAAAATCCAAGAATAACTCTTGGAATTATTATTATTTTATCCGCGTTCCATTTCAATTTTGGCTACACAAAAGGCTAGATAAAGGAAGTATTTTTTTCTCAAAATTATTTTTAGACTCGTTCAAAATCAGTTCCTATTTTCATTCTGTCCCAATATCTGAAAACTATTTTTTCAGTGAAGAATGAATTGAAAATAAAAAATCTAAAAAGTAACAGAACTCTGTTAAAATTCAGATTTAATTTATTCTCTAATTGCCAGATTTTCTCAAAATATGACTTACTTTATTACAATTCAAATTCACTTCTCACCACTTGAATTTTATTGAATTAAACAAACATTTTTATTGAATATTTGTGTGTTTAAGATATTTTTAATATCCATGTCACTTTTGTGTGAAAAAAATAGAAATTAAATTTGCAAGCACTTGTGGGCGAAAAGGAAGAAGCAGGTGAAGAAGAAAGGTGAGTTGGCAAAAATTTTAATGATGTGTAAAAATAATCTTACATAGCAATATATTATTGGAAAGAGATCATGGATGATGTGGTGAAAAGGGTTGATGAAATAATTTTTTCACAAAATTATATATACTTTCGACATATGATCAAATTAAGTAAAACTAGAAATTTTAAGTATTATATGTATTAGCATACAAATGAATATTCTTATATGTTTGCATCGAAAATTAATTTAATTTTTTTGCGGGCCTTTTAAACCACATATAAATTAATAATTTATTCAGTAACGTTTCTCATGTAATATGTGGAAATAATCGCAATCCTTGTTCATGTAGTCTTTTCATCAAATGTCTCAAACTTTTATAGATAAAGATGTAATTCGATTCAACTTATAAAACACGAATTGACTTGTTTTATAACAATTAATAAATGTAAATTATTAAAATGTATTTTAAATTAATATTTATGTTTTTTATTAACCCGCGAAGTTACTTAAACTAATAAAAATATTTTAAAAATTAATTTAATTCAAATCAAATTTACCAAAGTAAACAAATAATCCAATATTTTTTTTTTGCATAATATTAAAGTTGAATGGACACACAGTGGTAGTCTTTATTATTATTATTATCATAACACTAATAGTCTTTTGGATACGTGGAGAAATTACTTATTGTATTAGGTAACTTCAGCAATAAAAGGAATCATTATCATGGACTAATAAGGTAAAATATTTAGAAGAAAAAAAAGCCTAATATTCCTTTAGGGCTTTAGTTGAGTACCTTTGACTTTATCAACTCATGCATGTCCTTATCGTGTTATTTATTAAGTATTTAAACTTTTTTTCGTTGGAGACGCTGACATTACTTTTACCCATTCAAACCAAAAGTTATTATGTAAAAAGTATTTTTCTTTACGGAATAACTTTAATGATAGTGTTTGCTTTTACGTCTTACTATAATTTTTAATAATAGAATATTTATAATGTATTCCTCCAATTATTATTTTTATATTATATGGTAGAATTGATTCGATAATGTCGTGGAAAAAATATTTTATCATTTGAAGTGAGATTGAAATCATTTCGTGAATCAAAGTCTTTTTTATAGTAATTGTTAAAGTCATCTGAAATAGAAGGCGAGTTTGGTGAAGATGCTAGTGCAAGTGACTTTAGATGAGTTTGGTGAAGTGATTGGAAATGGACGACCAAAAAATTCACTAAACTCGTTAAAATTTTCTGAAGACGTGTGGAAGGTCGAACAACTTCTAAATTTACTGTAAAAAATCTATAGTCGGCAAAATAATTTTAAACCCACCCCAAACGCTAATATGTTTTTTTCACAATATTATCTAGCCAAATTTATCTTATATATTAAATTATTATTTGACACACCGTCAATAACAAAATAATTTTGTAAACACTTCAAAATGATAATAAATGTTTTGTTTACTTCCTTACTAAACTATTAAATAACTATCCACGTATTTGGTAGTTTTTGCAATGTATTTTGATTGTTATTTTGATTGGTTTTGTTAGGGTTTAAGAGAATTGAGTATATTTGATTCTAACCTATTAAAAAAATATTATAAAGTAACTATTAAATTTGATTTTTATTTTTTAAGAGATAATTTTAATTATAATTTTAGTCCTTTAGATTTTTAAAATTTTAAAAAAAATTAATAGTATTTTTCATTAGTGGTGTTCATCAATGTTCGTCGCACGTGATAGACTCATCCTTCTATAAAAAAGCCAAGTATCGTTTGAAAATTCAGGAGAAACATTATATAGAAAGTTTGAAATTCCACCAACAACAAATAAGACGTTGGGTTTGAATTCTTTTCCTTTTTCGTGGAATAATTATTTTTTATTTTTATCGTGAAATAAATCGAAGTTATTTATATTTTATATTGGTTTCATTGTTAGAATCTATCAACGTGTGGACCTTTTTACCCTCTGATTATGACACCAACCGAAATTGCTTTGTCCCCCACCAAATCACGCAAATTTTTTAATATATTGGTGTGATATAAAAGTAATATCTGTTTAATATTTTTAAACTTTTTTTAATAAAATATACACACCAATTCAAACCCTGATCACTTGAATAAATTATATTATTCTTTTTTTATAAAAAATTACATCATTCTTTACCACCGAAACAACCTTAAAAAAATATATAATCGCTTATTTCAAAACCAAAAGCGACTTCTCGCCGTAATATATCACGATAAATTCATGATAAAAAAGAATTCAGTGGTTTCAAGTTCCACGCTATATGATAAAGTCAAGTACTTTTTCCCGCAAAATATTCCCCCAAAATGGCAGGTTCCGTAATATTCAGCAAATCTAGGGTCGAACCTCCTGGATTTCCTTCCCTACGAGAAAAGCCTGTCGTTTCTTTGGGTATCTGAGACTGAGAATAGAAAATATCTATTTATGACCGTCCGATTAACATCGTTAAAAAATACACTTATAATCGACGGTTTGAAAACAAAACTAAAACATGCCTTATTTCATTTCATTATTTCTTGTAGTAGAATAGCTGTCAGCTAGAAATTCCGCGCCGATAAACTCGACAAAGTGTAGCCGGCTAAGTGGGGCCTACCGTTATTTGTACTTATTAATAAGCACAACGATTTATCAAAATAACTTGTCCATTTTAAGATAAGCTATCAATGATAACAACAATAACTTATCATCTTCTTTAATCTGTCTCCTCTTCCCTATAAAAATCGCCATTTCTGCAAGCTTTTAGGTTGGGTATTATATAAAAAGGAATATAATTTTTTTTTTGTGAGAGAGAAAGAGATAATCCCTGGCTGCTTTGGGTTTGTTTAAAGCTTCAATTTTTTTAACCTCAAACAAGAGGGAGCTTCTTCTGTCTCTTTTTGTCAGAAAACCGATCTTTTCAAAGAACAAGGTATGTCCTTAACAAATCTATTTAGTTCTGTTCCTGTCTTTGTGTTTTTAGAATCTGTTTCTTTAAAATCCTCAGTGTTTTTTCTTTTTAATTTTTGTTTATCTTTACGGCCTTTTTAATTTATGGGAAAAGAAAATTGCATCTTGGGTATAAATCGGTCTTTCTTTTCTCCCCCTCCTAAAAGGAGTTTCTTGCTGGAGAGAGCGGTTGAAGAAGGTTAAATGATCTAGTTTCATGTAATTTTTCTAACTTTTGGGTTAAATATGATACTTTTTACTATTTTTTGGAATACCTTTGCAGATCTAGTGTTTATATTTGGTGATTTTAGTCTCATAGTCGCGAAAGTTAAGACGGGCGGCTACGATGTCGTCTCTCAGTAGAGAACTTGTGTTCTTGATCTTACAGTTTCTAGATGAAGAAAAGTTTAAAGAAACTGTCCACAGGTAAGCTTATTAGTTTTGTTACTTTTAAGGATTAATGAGATTCAGCTATTTGTTGTTGACTTGTGATTTAAAATGAAACAATTTCAGCTTTTTAATGGTTTTTTATTATTTTGATTTTAATAGGCTTGAACAGGAATCTGGGTTTTTCTTTAATATGAAACATTTTGAGGACGAGGTGCTTAATGGGAACTGGGATGAGGTTGAGAAATACTTGTCTGGTTTCACCAAGGTTGACGACAATCGATATTCCATGAAAATCTTTTTCGAGATAAGAAAGCAGAAGTATCTCGAGGCATTGGATAAGTGAGCTTTCCTGTATTTCAATTTTGATTTGTTTGAATAAAGTTCATGATGCTTCACCAAAAACATCCTGGGCAGAATTTAGTGACAATTGGAATGCTTAAATGTTATTTAGGCACGATCAGCCCAAAGCTGTGGAGATATTAGTGAAGGATTTGAAAGTTTTTGCTACTTTTAATGAGGAACTTTTTAAGGAAATCACTCAGCTTTTGACATTGGAGAATTTCAGGTTTGTACCTTGTGTTTAATCGTTCAAGTGATCATGTAAATAGAATAACGATGAATGTACTGAAGAATGCACCACTTTCATTACAGGGAGAACGAACAGTTGTCAAAATATGGAGATACAAAGTCTGCTAGAGCAATCATGTTGGTTGAACTCAAGAAGCTTATTGAAGCAAATCCTTTATTCCGCGACAAATTGCAGTTCCCAAACCTTAGAAACTCGAGGTTACGCACCCTCATTAATCAGAGGTAATTTTCTTCTCTTGTGAGATTTTTATCACCAATCTGTTAGCTGCTTTTGAAGAGATCAGGGATTGGTAATTTTGCAATGTAGAATTATTTATGCAACGATTTCGTACATGTAACATGGCATGTAAGGTTGGTTTGTTATTGCCCCTGCTGTACTGGTGTTGATGTTTTTAATAAACTCAAGTTATTCTAGTTGTGGCTTTATGGGACAGCTGATTCCTGTGTGATTACAGCTTGAATTGGCAACATCAACTTTGTAAAAACCCCAGGTCAAATCCAGATATAAAAACTCTCTTTGTGGATCACTCATGTGGACAACCAAATGGTGCACGAGCACCATCACCTGCAAACAATCCACTTCTTGGTGGCTTTCCTAAAGCTGGGGCCTTTCCTCCCCTAGGTGCTCATGGGGTGGGTATTCAGCTTAAATATTAGTTTTAAAGATCTCTTTTGTCATCAATATTTTCTTAATGCTCTCGATTTACATCTTCAGCCTTTTCAACCTACACCAGCACCAGTTCCAGCACCCCTTGCAGGTTGGATGTCAAACCCTTCAACTGTAACTCATCCAGCTGTTTCTGTCGGAGCTATTGGTCTTGGTCCTTCTTCAATACCAGGTAATTGTTTCTTCTGTTCTCACTTCCTCCCTAGGCTTCTATTTATCATAATGCTGATCCTTCCTCTAGTTCCTTTTTTAACGTTAGGCATGTTTCATGGTTGACTTTTAGCTGCACTGAAGCATCCAAGGACTCCTCCAACTAATCCTTCAGACTACCCATCTGGGGATTCTGATCATGTTTCCAAAAGGACAAGGCCGATGGGGATTTCTGATGAGGTATTCTTGCTGTTGGCTTCGGCGTCTGATGGTTATAGTTGTGTTTCTATTTGTCTAGATTATTTTATTGATCTTTGCTTACTTTGTGCAGGTAAGTCTTCCTGTCAACGTGCTTCCTGTTGCATTTCCTGGTCATGGTCATGGTCACAGTCAGACTTTCAATGCACCTGATGCTCTGCCCAAGGCTGTTGCAAGAACTCTGAATCAGGGTTCATCTCCCATGAGCATGGATTTCCATCCTGTTCAACAGACTCTACTTCTAGGTCTGCTATACTTCCACCTTTTCTTATTTATAGTTGCATTTCAGTTTCTGTTTTTGGCCGGCTGGTAGCTCTATCTTGGATAATGTAATTATGAGTTTTCCGCATACAATGAATCAGTTGGTACCAATGTTGGAGACATAGCTTTGTGGGAAGTTGGCTCTCGGGAGCGGCTACTTTCTAAGAACTTTAAAGTTTGGGATCTTACTGCTTGTTCAATGTCTCTTCAGGTTTGTGCCCTCAATTGTTGTTTAATGCACTTGCTAATTAGACATACCAAACACAATTTTTTTCCCTTCAATTCAGGCTGCTCTAGTCAAAGATCCTGCTGTCTCTGTAAATCGAGTGAGTTGGAGCCCTGATGGTTCTTTATTTGGTGAGATTGAATCCATTAGGATTAGTCAATATTTAATCTGCTAGCACCTATGTGTAAATTATTGGTAGTAGGGAACATTGATTGACATGTTATGCCTGTTCGTGAAACAGGAGTTGCTTACTCAAGGCATATTGTGCAAATATATTCTTATCATGGTGGTGAGGAGGTTCGACAGCATCTGGAGGTATATATATGAGCATGCTATCTTTGTTTCTCTTTAATCTTCTTGCTGAGTTTTTCATTGTCTTATTGAATTGATATTCTGAAATTTGTATTCTAGATTGATGCTCATGTTGGTGGAGTAAACGATCTTGCATTTTCTCATCCAAATAAGCAACTTTGTGTAATAACTTGTGGTGATGACAAGACAATTAAGGTTTGTTTATATTTTTATTATTTTATGTGGTTGGTTGTCATTCTAGGAGAAAACTTGCTTGTCCTCATTATTTTCATGTTTTAATTTTAGGTATGGGATGCTACGAATGGTACAAGGCAGTATACCTTTGAAGGACATGAGGCTCCTGTTTATTCTGTCTGCCCTCACTACAAAGAAAACATTCAGGTAAAGATATTGCTTTCTTGCTTTAGATGTCTTATACTTCTCGCATTTGTACCATGCACATGTGTCTATGTCCATTCTTCTTATGTGCCTTCTTTTGACTTTTTTCTTTTTCTTTTCTTCTGCCTCAGTTTATCTTTTCAACAGCTGTTGATGGAAAAATAAAGGCATGGCTGTATGATAATATGGGATCACGGGTTGACTATGAAGCTCCTGGTCGATGGTGCACAACCATGGCCTACAGTGCCGATGGCACAAGGTTAGTTAGCTTGCACCATAACTCATATTGATTTTCTGCTAATTGTCAATAACTATCAGGATAAAGGTAGTTTTGTTTCATTTTCCTACTGACCTTTTTCCGGTTTGGTGGGTGGATGTCGTAGGCTCTTTTCCTGTGGCACCAGTAAAGATGGGGAATCATTTATTGTAGAATGGAATGAAAGTGAAGGGGCTGTGAAGAGGACCTACCAAGGATTCCGTAAACGTTCTTTAGGCGTTGTGCAATTTGACACCACTAAGAATAGGTATTTGGCTGCTGGTGATGATTTCTCTATCAAGTTCTGGGATATGGACAATGTTCAACCTCTGACCAGTATTGATGCTGATGGAGGCCTTCCGGTAAGTTCATTTATTTTCAGTTAAGTTTTGTATCATCTTGAAGATGGTAGCTGCTTATATTTTTCTTTCCTAATTCTTAGGCAAGCCCTCGCATTCGCTTTAACAAGGATGGCTCTCTCTTGGCTGTTTCTGCCAGTGATAATGGGATTAAGGTTTTGGCGAATTCAGATGGTATGCGGTTGCTTCGCACTTTGGAGAATCATTCTTATGATGCCTTAAGAACATCTGAACCCGCGAAGGTTGTATTGTTACCTCATTTAATTTCATTAGTGGAACAAAACTTGCTATACTGGTTCAATATGTTAACTAAATCTTCTCTGTTGATGTGTTGTTTTCTTCAGCCTGCAATAAATCCAATCTCAGCTGCGGCTGCCGCAGCAGCAGCTGCTACTAGTGCCGGACTTGCAGACAGAAGTACCTCTGTGGTTGCTATTGCTGGAATGGTCAGTGGGACAAAATACTCTTTCTGTCCCCCTCCCCCTTTTCATCACCAACATCAGAATTTTTATGACAGCAGAACTTCAACGCCAACTTTTGTTATGATTATGTCATCATTGTTTCTCCTTTGAGTAGTCGAGCTCTGATGAATGATTTCATACTTCATATTTTATCCTTTTCAGAATGGGGATGCCAGGAGCTTGGGGGATGTGAAACCCAGAATAACAGAAGAACCGAGTGATAAATCAAAGATTTGGAAGCTCACTGAAATCAATGAACCATCTCAGTGTCGGTCCTTGCGGCTTCCTGAAAACTTGAGGGTGACCAAGGTATATAGATTTCCAGATACCTTTGTGCTTCACTATTTTCTAACATGCTGCGGTAGGCTGGCTACTATCATATTTGTTTTCCTGTGTGGTATTTCTTTTGGTTTTGCATTTTTTTTCTGTATTTTGGCCAACTTGGTGATATTTTTGTATTATGCTACATCTACTTTTCTTTTCCATACATCCATTTCCCTGTTTGGTGGTAAAATACTTCATGTTTGGAACTCATATACTGTTGTTCACTGGTTTATATTTTCCATATTATCCCTATCAAAATCTCCCCTTGCGAAATATGATTCTTATAATGATTTGGGACATCAAATTGGAGTCCATCTCGATTCATCTCCTTTATTTGGAAACAATCTTATCAGCTTTCTCTGTGATGATTACAGATATCAAGGTTAATCTTCACAAATTCAGGTAATGCTATTTTGGCATTGGCCTCAAACGCTATTCACTTGCTTTGGAAGTGGCAGCGGAGTGAACGTAATTCAAATGGCAAGGTACAAGGATTATCATAACTGTTTCACTCATTATTTCGCCAACATTTTTATTGATAAAAGAATACTTTGAAGTGACTTGCACTATAATTATATATTGTTGCTTCATTTTCTAGGCAACTGCCAGTGTACTGCCTCAGTTGTGGCAACCATCAAGTGGCATTCTTATGACAAATGATGTTGCTGATGCAAATCCCGAAGAGGCTGTACCGTGTTTTGCTTTATCCAAGAATGATTCTTATGTAATGTCCGCATCTGGAGGAAAGATTTCCTTGTTTAATATGATGACATTTAAGGTAATCCATGAATGCTGGAATACCCTTTCTTTTTCCTTCTATTTTTCTCCATTCGTCAATGATTTGAATAAGCATATGATTTTTTTAATGGACACTTGCAGACAATGGCAACTTTCATGCCACCACCACCACCCGCTACTTTTCTTGCATTCCACCCACAAGACAACAATATTATTGCTATAGGCATGGACGATTCAACAATTCAAATATACAACGTTCGTGTGGATGAGGTATAATCAATCTTGTGGAGAATTATTTATGCAACTCTTGTTTAAAGACGGCAGCATTACTTATTTATTTCCGGTTTGCATCATCCAGGTGAAGAGTAAACTTAAAGGCCACTCCAAAAGAATAACTGGCCTTGCCTTCTCTCATGTACTGAATGTGCTCGTCTCATCAGGAGCAGATTCTCAGGTATTCCAAAAGAACAACAAAGCTCGCCCTGCTTTATCCAATAAGAAGCTTAGCTAATTAATCAATCTTCTTAGAAGTTGAAGTAATTATCGTCAATGAAACTTTTGCATTTGGTTCACTGATCATGTTAACATTCTCTCCAGATTTGTGTATGGAGCACTGATGGATGGGAAAAGCAGACGGCTAGATTCTTGCAGGTTCCAGCTGGGAGGGCACCAACAACACTGTCCGATACACGTGTACAATTCCACCAAGACCAGATACATTTTCTCGTTGTACATGAGACTCAGCTTGCTCTATTTGAAACAACAAAGCTAGAATGCGTGAAGCAGGTACCTCTTCATCATTGTTTGATTCATTGAGGAACAACATTATTTTTCGATGGTCTAATAATATTTCTCTGATTTAGTGGGTTCCACCACAATCTTCTGCTGCGATAACTCATGCAACATTCTCGTGCGATAGCCAACTGGTATATGCCAGCTTTTTGGATGCAACTGTTTGTGTGTTTACTGCTGCAAATCTCAGACTGCGTTGTCGTATAAACCCTTCTGCCTATCTTCCTCCCAGTGTCAGGTATTTTCCCTACTTGGCTCAGGTATTCGGATTTCATTTACCTAAACCCGGTGAATGGTCTATAGTAAGTCAAATCTTATTGTAATTCATGTGTGACTTTTATTTGCATCCAAGTTTCGCTAGTTCTCATCTGAATTTATTGTGGGCGCTACATCCCCTTATGTGATAACCATTCCTATTCAAACACTGCCTTTTCCTCTATGTCACAGTTCCAATGTTCACCCACTTGTAATTGCCGCACACCCGTCTGAGCCAAATGAATTTGCATTGGGACTCTCAGATGGTGGGGTTCATGTCTTTGAGCCCCTTGAATCTGAAAACAAATGGGGTGTGCCTCCGCCAGCTGACAACGGGTCATCTAGCAGTATGGCAACAACACCTTCAGTCGGAGCTCCAGGATCAGAACAAACCCAACGATGATGAAATGGCTGATAGAGCACAAGTTCTTTTAAATGCTTGGCTTGCAGGTCCATCCCAAATTTAGGTATGCTTTTTCCAGTGTCTAATTTGTTAAGAACGCCCTTGATAAAAAGATAGACAACTAACTAGTTGATCCGGTACTCGAGTTATTCGCCGTTTTGAATTAGAACTGAATTCTGGTCATTGTAACATTTAATGGCACTAGTTAGAGACCGATAATCCTAGTTAGACATCCTTAATGAGTTTATCCTGTGATCTCATTATGACATCTTTGAGTTTGGAATTGCAAACCAACTGCTCCATTATCTTAGAACATACCAAATCAGTCTATCCTTCGACCTTGATATACGATTCGATTTTCCAGTTGTTTTCTTGCTGCATTCTTCTTATTTACTCATACACATTTCTTTTCCTCTTAAAATTTGCAGCTGGGCAATCAAGAATTATGATCTGAGAACACCATGCAAAGATGTAGATTTAACATATTTTGTTAGATACAATCCAAGGTAAATGACATTGTAGTATTTAATAGATTAAAGTGTTGTCTTATACATCTCCTTTTTCCTTTTTGAAGGCTAAAGCATTGATTTTTGTTCTAGTCTCTCTCTTTTTTCCTTTCACATCACAATGTTCTTTTCCTGTACACATTTACATGTTTTAGAAACCAGTTTGTTATCAACAAGATTCCAACTTCAACCTTATTGGATAAGGTGTCTGCATGAACTAACTTGGCTAAACTCTGCCTTCATGTTCTTTGTTGGAGATATGTGCATGTTTGGTTTTGCGTTTGGGGTCCAAAAATTTCGATTGAACGGGAAAACATGCTTCGGTCATCGTGCTAACATGTTTGGATCCAAAAATTCAAACGTGATTTTGGACCTCAAATGTGGTTTTGCGTTTCGTCGTGATTTTTACATTATATTTTTATATAATCGTGATTTTTAAGAAAAAATTCTCAAACATAAATTACGTTACTTTAAAATTAATTGTACACAAAATCAATTCTATAAAATCACGATAATTCAAAATCAATTCTACCACCGCAAAGCCAAACACACAAGTTTGCGTAGGGTTGAGAAAAATTTCAATTGAATTGAACGAAAATGGCTATAAATAAAAATGGCTACGAGTATATGTTCAAAAAAAAAAAAGGCTGTGAGTGTGTAGTTCGTACTTCTTTGTGTGCTTTAGGATTAAGGGAAAATCCATCGAATTAAAAATTGAATCGAACCGAAGTATATGTTCATTTATGAAATACAAATTTAAAAATTACGATTATTTACATTTAAGGGTAAACTACAACGGAGGTCACTTAATTATGAGTAAGGTTACATTTGAGTCATCTAATTATTAAAAGTTACATTTGGGTCACTCAATTTTAGGTAAGGTTATATTTGGGTCACTCAATTATTAAAGGTTACATTTGAGTCACTCAATTATGGGTAAAGTTACGTTTGGGTGACCCTTCATATTTTAAAAAAGTAAATTAATTTAGTCAATTTTTCTTCCAACTCACGTGTATATCCTCGTTAACATTAGAGTACTTCATTTGAAATCATTAATTAATATAATACACAAATTGATATACTTTTTTTAAATATGAAGGGTGACCCAAATGTAACCTTACCCATAATTGAGTGATCTAAATGTAACCTTTAATAATTGGGTGACCCAAATGTAACCTTACCCAAAAGTGAGTGACCCAAATGTAACTTTTAATAATTAAGTGACCCAAATGTAACATTATCCATAATTGAGTGACCTCCGTTGTTGTTTACCCTACGTTTAATCAGATTCAAATTTCATTCCATTAATAATTACTTTTATAATGAAAAACGAAAAATTCAATGGTTCAAAGAATAAATTTAATTTTTAAATATTATGTAAGAATTAGTATTTAGTAATTATCTTTACTTAAAATTAATCTTTTAAAATTTATCAAATAAATGTTAAAAAAATATAAAAATAAATTCAATTTGATAAAATAAAGTTGAAAGAATTGAAACAAACATTAATATGAAAAACAAGAACAAAAATAAAATAAATGGTTCAATAAATTTGATAAATCGAATTGAACTTACCTCATCTTGGAAGTTGAAGTTAATTTTTGCCCAATAATTTGTGAAGGGCTTTGTAGATAAATAAAGATGAATGAAGATTATAGAAGACAAGAACTTGTTTGTCTCTGGAGATTTAAATATAGAAAGGGTAAATTGTACAGATCATCACTCAACAGTCTTCTCTCTTCTATTTTGGTCACTCAAATTTTAATTTTTCTAATTTACTAATTCAACTTTATACATTCAACGTTTTTGGTCACTCACGAATATTTTATTATTATTTTCAAAAAATTTAATATTATTAAATATAAAAATAATTTAAAGTAAATAATAAAATAATATTTTTTATTAGTTAATTTTAAAAATATTTAAAATAACTGCCGCCGATTGTCATCACCGGCGGCCAATGTCGACCACCATCGGCCTTCAAAATCGGTGGCCGTTTGACCCCAAATTACACCAGACGACTCATTTTGACATGCTGATTTCGAATCCGGTAATTGTTTCACCGTAAAATACCTTGGAACTCGTAAATCTCGATATAAACGTTTCGATTTCTTTACTTTCGCTCTCATTTTCGTGAATTTTGGAGCACTTTCCGACAAAATGAAGGCCAGATTCGAACTCAGGAGAGTGGGGCAAACTCACCGGTAAAATATGGGACCAAATGACCACCATCTACAGTCGTCGGCGGTGGTGGCCATGGTGGTCGCCGGATACTTTGATTTTTCTGGGTTTTTTTAATTTTAAATTATTTTTATATTAAATAATAATAAAAATATCATGTTATTCAAAAATAATAATAAAATATTTATGAGTGACCAAAAACGTGAATGTATAAAGTTAAGTTAGTAAATTAGAAAAATTAAAAGTTGAGTGACCAAAATAGAAGAGAAAAAATTGTTGAGTGATGATATTTGCAATTTACCCATACAGAAATTATCATCTAAATAGTAATTTTGTATTTTTTTTTTCAATTTTAAAGATATAATATAAGTGAACTGTGAACAGTATTAAAAGTTTATTATATATATATCCCTTTTCTCCCTCTCTTTCAAATCCACACCGCGCTTCTGCGACACCCACCCGCCGTCCGCCACCGCACCGTTTCCGCTTGCTTGCTATACAAAGAAAGGTGATTATCCCAACTATTTTTTTCTATTTTCTTTCTTCATGCTTTCCTGAGCTCCTTTAGGTTTTATGCTTTATTAGTTCGGGAATTATTTTCTTTTTTGCGAAACTTGTTGTTGTTAAATATTGATTTAGGGTTTTTATTGGGTAATACAGAAGATTAAAAAAATGGAGGAAGATGATGATTATGTTGAGTATATTCCGGTTGCGAAACGCCGAGCTTTGGAAGCTCAAAAAATTCTTCAAAGAAAGGGCAAGGCTTCTGCGCTTGAGGATGAAGCTGAAAAATCCGATGTCGCTGAAGTGAAACCTAGTTTACTTATAAAAGCAACTCAGCTTAAAAAAGACCAACCTGAGATCAGTCAAATGGAACAAATTGTACAACAAGAGAAAGAGATGATTGAACATTTACCTGATAGGAAAACGCTTATGTCAGTTCGGGAGTTGGCTAAAGGGATTACTTATACTGAACCCTTGATGACTGGGTGGAAACCGCCTTTGCATATTCGAAGGATGTCTCGAAAAGATAGGGATTTGATTCGAAAGCAATGGCATATTATTGTTGATGGGGAGGAGATTCCTCCTCCTATTAAGAATTTTAAGGATATGAAGTTTCCGGATCCAATATTAAAGAAGTTAAAGGCAAAGGGAATTGTGCAGCCAACTCCAATTCAAGTCCAAGGTCTGCCTGTTATTTTATCCGGAAGAGATATGATTGGGATCGCCTTTACAGGGTCAGGGAAAACGCTTGTATTTGTGCTTCCGTTGATTATGATTGCGTTACAGGAGGAGATGATGATGCCAATTCTTCCAGGAGAAGGCCCTTTTGGGTTGATTGTATGCCCTTCCCGGGAGCTTGCTAGGCAGACGTATGAAGTGGTGGAGCAATTTTTGGTATCTATGAGGGAAAATGGGTATCCAGAACTCAGGCCATTGCTATGTATTGGTGGTGTAGATATGAGGTCTCAGTTGGATGTTGTGAAGAAAGGGGTTCATATTGTTGTTGCTACTCCTGGGAGGTTGAAGGATATGCTTGCCAAGAAGAAGATGAATTTAGACAATTGCAGGTATGACTCTTAATTCAATACTATTAGCAACACCATTTTCAATTAGCTAACGTGCTACATTATTCTTATTGTCTTCAGTATAATATGTGTTTGAATATAGTTGGTTATGGTAGCTTAAGCTGATGCTAAAATGTTACAGAGGTTTGGTGGGGGCCAAGCTACTTCTGTTTTGCCTGTTAATTTTTCCTCACTTGTTTAAACATCTCTCTGTATTTTTGCCAATATATAGTGCTATTTGTGTATTTGTTTCTGATGAAAATTTGTGGCGTTTCTGACACCGGTTTCGTTTCCAAATTTTTGTTGCATTTATTTTCAAAGATGTTGGATGGTACCAACTCTGTTATTTTCTTCAAGTTGCATTAATTGGGAAAAGGCTGTTCTGTATTTTGGTTTCTTTATTACGATTAGTTTTGTTAGATATCTCTTAGACTCTATGTACTTCGGATTTCAAAATTTTAGGTGCTTGCGAATTGGTTTTCTATACTTAATTTCGAAAATAACAAATGTGTTGAATCTGTCACGGTAGACTTTCTTACCCTCAAAACAAATATTACATGTATGCAGTTTTGAATTGAACTTTTCCCTTCTGGATAGGTATTTGACATTGGATGAAGCAGATAGACTGGTGGATTTAGGCTTTGAAGATGACATCAGGGAAGTGTTTGACCATTTTAAGGCTCAAAGGCAAACCCTTTTGTTCTCTGCCACCATGCCTACCAAAATTCAGAACTTTGCCAGAAGTGCTTTAGTCAAGCCAGTTACTGTTAATGTTGGCAGAGCAGGAGCTGCAAACCTCGATGTGATTCAGGAGGTTGAGTATGTGAAGCAAGAGGCAAAAATAGTCTACCTCCTTGAATGCCTACAAAAGACCCCTCCACCTGTTCTAATATTTTGTGAGAATAAGGCTGATGTGGATGACATTCATGAATATCTCCTCTTGAAAGGAGTTGAAGCTGTGGCGATTCATGGAGGCAAGGACCAAGAAGAGAGAGAGTACGCCATTTCATCCTTTAAAGCTGGCAAGAAGGATGTCTTGGTTGCAACTGATGTTGCATCAAAAGGTTTGGATTTTCCTGATATTCAACATGTGATCAATTACGATATGCCTGCGGAAATTGAAAACTATGTCCACAGAATAGGACGAACTGGAAGATGTGGTAAAACAGGAATTGCAACCACATTTATAAACAAGAATCAAAGTGAGACAACCCTGCTTGATTTGAAACACCTACTTCAAGAAGCCAAACAGAGGATTCCACCTGTATTAGCCGAGCTCAGTGATCCGATGGAAGATGTGGATGCAATCACCAATGCAAGTGGGGTAAAGGGGTGTGCTTATTGTGGTGGATTGGGGCATCGTATCCGGGATTGCCCCAAGTTAGAGCATCAGAAAAGCATCGCTATTGCAAATTCCAGAAGGGATTATTTTGGTTCTGGTGGTTACAGAGGAGAAATCTGAGTTATGCTTGTTTTGGTTTGTATCAAATATAAAGAAATCTGGACCTTGTCCCTGTTTAACACCAGCATCCCTTTTAATTAGACAATTTCCAGGTTTATGTGAAAGAAAGGTAGTGTTACTGTGACATTAGAAAACAGTGAAGTGATAATTTAATGCCATATCTGAATTTATATCTTCATTATCCATTGCGAAAATAGCAAATTACTTTTTGATACAAAGGACCGAAGGCCTTAGCCTTCGCTGATTGCTTTCTGCCGTAAAATTCACCAGGTCTGAATCTAATTCCATCTCAGATGAAGCAAGTTCTATCTTCTTCACTTCTCGGACCAAAATAACACTTTCGAGCATAGAATGAAGCAAAGGCTAAACATAGAGGTTAGAGAGTGAAAAAAGGGTTTGGCGACAGACTGGTTTTTGCCAATCGAACTACTTGCTTACCTGAGAAACATACGCCCAGTGACATTGATACCATTGTTAAAGGAATGTTTGCCCCTTTTTCGCTTGGCTTCTAAGAGAGTTGAAACAAACTCCTTTTAATCTTGCACACCAAATATTTGATTTTTGCTATTGGAGTATTGAGAAAGAGTGGGAGATAAGTTATTGAGAAATTCTAAGCACTTTCATGGAGAACGTCACTCTGTTCCAACACTTGCACCTCACTGCAACTGCATCGGTTTCGTTTAACAACTTCTTTTGGTCGGAAATTTAAAGAGGAACCCATTTTAGACTGATACACTTGACAGGAGATTGCTTCCAAATCCATGGCAGTGAATTCATTAAATACCCTCCCCCTCGTTTCTGAAACAGAACTTTTCACATGCTTACATATAGCCTGACCTCTGCCAAATGGTACATAATTTTGTAAGGATATTCAAATTCTTAGAGACACCCATTTTGAATCTCATTCCTTGGGTGGTGAAGATCTGGCACTCTCCCCATATGCCTACATTTTCTTTATTTGAATGCTAAAACCTATAATATGACTTCATAAATAACTATATTCAGTTTCTTTGTACAATACATATTCGGACATGGAAACAATGACATGATTTACATGTATGAAAACATTTCTAAGTTCGATAACATATACCAAAGTTAAGAACATGAACAACAGTTGTCTCTACAAATGTTGTCCCATCATATTCAAATACAGATGCAAAGGTTATAAAATTGAATATACTCGAGAGAGACATATACTTGTATTCAACACTCAGCTCACCGAGCAAAAACTATTATGAATAACTGCAATCATGTCACAAAATCTAAATACCATCACTTGTTAACGCCATTTACAATTAAAAGGCTACAGTATTGACAAATAGTTGCTTCAAAGAAATTTGGCAAATAGCAAAAAAATCTCAAAACCAGTCCAGCAGCAGTTAATAAAACCCTGTGGTATTGACAAATAGCAAATAACAAGTAAATTCTCATGTTGCAGAAAACAGAATAACTCCTTAAGATTCACCTAGCCTTACATTACATTATCCAAAGGAGGTTCAATCTTACCAATTAGGCAACAATATCTTAGATGCCCTCCAAAGAGTCGACACATATCTCACTGAAACAAGTATACATTTACCAATCCTGAAACATTCAGTTGGATAGGTTGAAAAAGCACAAACAATGAGTAAGCTAATTTCCATTTCCAATTATTGAAAAGAACACAAAGCTAACAAATAGCAATAGATAATCATACCATAGGAAACAGAAAAGCTCTGTTTTTTGACATTAATTTTTAGTTCAAGATCCATCTTGTCTAACATTATCCAACGGAGGTTCAATTAAACTTCCATTGGCAAGCAACTTCTGAGGCAACATCTTCTTTTTATCCACCTCTCCGTTATCCCCAAACAATTGCTTCCTGTAAACCTGATGGAGCCTCCCAAACAAGTCTTTCTTAATCGACTCGAATGCCATATCCAACCTCTCCAACTGCTCCAAAGCATTCTGGTTATACATAAACAACCCATAATACAAATCAAAGCTATCCCCTTTAGTATTCTCCACCAAATTCAACAATGTCTCGTACCCTTTGGTGTTAATAGGCGACGACTCCAACCCGAACTTCTCCAACACTCGCCCCATCGTATGAGTCACGAACTGAGACCCCGCCGCGTACTTATCATGCTCCATGCAACTCATCTCCACCATCCTACACCCTTCTTTCTCGAAAATACCCAGAAACTTGTCGCATCTCTTCACTCGATTCTCCTCGTCCCCGATCCTCACTTTGTCGTAAACAAAAGGAAGCCCCGCCCAAGACTCTTTACCGCTTTCAGGTCCGAACATGGGATGGGTGCATAAGATGTCGAAATCCGGTGGTAAATACTTCAAGAAAAGGTTTCTGGGGAACTCTTTAACAGAAAGAACATCGACGAAAAGAGTGTTTCGACGCAGTCTTTGAAAGGGTAGTTTTTGAAGGAGAGTTTCGGTTGAAAGAATGGAAGTGGAGAGAAGGACGACGTCTGGGTGTTGCTCGAAAAGATCGTTCGGGTCGGAGTAGAAGGAGACGCCGAGTTGGTTGGCGAGGTCGGAGTAGTTAGTTCTGGAGTAAGCGAGGAGAGTGTGGTGGTGGCGGAGGAAGGCTTTGGAGAGAAACTGGCCGAAGTTGCCGAAGCCGAGAATGGCGATCTTGAGGGACGTGGATTGAATGTAGTGGTTTTTGAGGTGGGATTCGTAGTCGAAAGGCTGAGCGGCGTCGATGCAGCTGATTTGGAGGGAAGGGAAGTGGGTGGGTTTGGATGGATTGGGGAGGAAAGGGTGAGGGTGAGGGATTGGGACGGAAACGGAGTGAGAAAAGGAGAGGAAAGGGAGGGATTGGGGATTCAGAGATATTGCGGCGGAGGAAAGCAACATTGTTGAGTGAAAGAATTGTGAATTTACAGACACAGAAAAAAGATAAGGTGGGGGAGACCTCGAACCTATAATAACATGAATTATTTATAACCATGAAAAGAACTCATCGACATCTATTTTAATGACTCCAGAATCCTGCTCTGCCTCTGCGTTTAAATGTTGACAAAGATTATGAGATTACAAAATTTCAAAATTAAGCTGATCCAACACTGGGAAAATTGAGACATCCCACCTTGACAATGATCCTTTGCTAACCCGTATCTCTGTTACCAACACTGACTGACTGGATGGATGGATACAGAAACTTAAAATTTCGTGTGAGCTAGAACAACACTAACAACACAGGGAAGTTAAGGTGCAGGTGGTAAGCTTAACAACCGATCATCCCTTGTTTAAAACATCTTAAAGAGCAAGCCACCGTGAGTGGCAAAGAAGGGAGCAAACACGAGTGACTCAACTGCCATAAGCTTGATCAGGATGTTAAGTGAAGGGCCAGAGGTATCTTTGAGTGGATCACCAACTGTGTCACCAATGACCGCTGCCTTGTGAGGATCAGATCCTTTTGGGCCAAGGGTTCTTGCGTGCTCTGAGGCACCAGCCTGACATTCAAAATATATGAATCAATCCAACAATTCATATGCACAAACATGCTAGTAACCAAGTTCATAAAAAATCGTCTTGAATTTTCTCAATAACTATTTTACCTCAATGTACTTCTTGGCATTGTCCCATGCCCCACCAGTGTTGGAAGCAGAAATTGCAATCTGTCAAAAGACATAGCCGAGTGGTTAAAAGATAAATTCTTGTAGTGGCGCAAAAGACGGATAAACCAAATGATGGATTCCGCCCAGGATTTCCAACTTTACCTGAACACCGGAAACAAGAGCACCAGCAAGGACACCGGCAAGAGTCTCAACACCAAAGAAAGTTCCAACAATAAGAGGAGTAAGCATAACAAGGGCACCAGGAGGAATCATCTCCTTGATAGAGGCATCGGTTGAAATTTTGACACATGTAGCATAATCAGGCTTGGCATGACCCTCCATGAGACCAGGAATGGTGTTGAACTGTCTGCGAACCTCCTCAACCATCTTTAAAGCCGCACTTCCCACACTCTTCATGGTCATGGCAGAGAACCAGTAGGGAAGCATGGCACCAACTATTAAACCAATGAAAACCTTTGGGGTCAAGACATCAACAGTAGAGATAGCTGCACGGCTCACAAAGGCACCAAATAGAGCCAATGACACCAATGCTGCTGATCCAATGGCAAATCCCTGAAAACATGCAACGATTGTACGATTCAAACACACTTTATGCTATATAATATGCTTAAACCAACTCTGGTGTGAATTTAAACACTCTCCTAAGAAGAATCTCAAGGAAACAAATTAAATGATGTACCTTCCCAATAGCAGCAGTGGTGTTTCCAGCAGCATCAAGTGCATCAGTTCTCTCACGTATGCGATGGCTCATGCCAGCCATCTCAGCAATGCCTCCAGCATTGTCACTGATGGGACCATAAGCATCAATGGCCAACCCAGTCGCAATGGTGCTCAACATTCCAAGGGCAGCAACTGCAATCCCGTACATGGCAGCAAAGCTAAAACTAACAAAAATGCTTACTGCAATGGCAAAAATTGGGATGATCACTGATTTATATCCTAAAGCAAGGCCAAATATAACATTGGTCGCTGCTCCTGTCCTGCAGGAATCGGCAACATCCTGCACGGGACTAAAAATACAGGAAATGATCGATCAGGATACAAAATTTGAAGCAACACTGAAATACATAAAGCCAAAGACTGTTTCCGGTACCTGTACGCATTGCTGGTGTAGTACTCAGTAACAAAACCAATAATAAGTCCAGCCCAGAGACCAACACCCACGCACAAAAATAGTTGCCTGCAAATCAAAATCATCAGCGGTTACAGGTATCATAAGCACAAGCATGAGATCATAAACAAAATGCTAGGTGAGACATGATGCAGGCCACCAGCCTCAGGTCTTTATGAAGTCTTTACGAAGTTCATAATAATATTCATGTTAATGAGTAAGAGGTTTTGACTTTTCCCACTCTCACGAAATTAGGAGCATAGCTGACTAATAGTATGCACCTAGGGGGAAGTTCCAAAAGCCACTACTTCTATAGCATGCTTGCTATATGAAAGAATCATGTAATCTTACCAGTTCTTAACAACTTTCTGATCCCCAAAATTGTAGATGGTGAAGGAAGATGGCACACCAATCCAAGTAACAATTGCAATTCCCACAGTCATAATAACAGTGGATATAATAAGCTGCTTCTTCAAAGCCGGTTCAATTTCTTTGACAGCCTTGATTTCGAAGAAATCCGTAGCAAATAAGGTTGTGATCAAACAGACAAGAATGCCAACAGAACTAATGAGCAGAGGATACAGCATGGCAGTGAAGTCGTGGTTTACTCCAAATGAGGATATAGAAGCAACAACAAGAGCGGCACAGGAAGATTCAGCATATGAGCCAAATAGATCTGAACCCATGCCAGCAATGTCCCCAACATTATCACCAACATTATCAGCAATGACCTGAGTTATAAAACAATTTTAAATCATTTAAAGTTCTACATGCAAAATAATTTCCTGTGGAACAAAGATTGACAAGCATATAATTAACACGGGATAACTATAATATAAAAGAATGATTTTGCTTACAGCTGGGTTTCTTGGATCATCTTCTGGAATGTTCCTTTCAACCTTGCCTACAAGATCAGCACCAACATCAGCAGCCTTTGTATAGATACCACCACCAACTCTTCCGAAGAGTGCCATAGAAGATCCTCCAAGACCATAACCAGTAATAGCCTCAAAAAGGCCTTCCCAGTCATCACCGTAATACAGCTTGAAGAGATTGATGGCAATGTAAAGCACCAACAAACCATTTGCAGCAAGGAGAAAACCCATTACTGCACCGGATCTAAATGCAACAATAAAAGCCTTTCCAACACCCTTTCTTGCTTCTAAGGTTGTTCTTGCATTTGCATAGGTAGCAATTTTCATCCCAAGGAACCCAGAGAGAACAGAGGTGATAGCACCAAGCAAGAAGGATATAGTACTGAAGAGAGCAGTGGCAAGAGCTGGTTTGCACATCTTCTCTTTATCATAGGTGCAAGGCTGGCTCTTTGAGCTGAAGCCCTCGACAGAACCCAGGAAAAGGAAAATCAAGATAGCAAAGGCAATCATGAAGATGCCAACATACTGATATTCAGTGAAAAGAAAGGATGTTGCACCTGTTGCACCATGGATCAGCCGATTAACTCATATAGATAATCATAGATCATAAACAAGGGACTGCCGATAGTTAACGATATCAGTTGAAGTGATATTGAACTACATATTTAAAAAGATCACAAGATGCAAAATCTCAAGGAGCAATATACATATACATACATATATATATATAAGCAAAATCTCAAGGAACTATGTGTGTATATATAATATACACCAATTTTGACATCACTGATACATCAAGAACTATGTGTATATATATAATATACACCAATAAAAAATACTCCAATTAAATTGATAGCTTATTGTTAAATCAATAAAATATAATGACATGGACAACTTATATTACCCCTAAATTATTAATAGGTATTTTATGTTGCTACTACTATACTGAAACAAATTGATGTAATTTGACAATAAATTCTAATATAATTTTATTGTTGTTTTACTAAATTAATTACAAAATATAGTATTATTTTACTATGTTAATACAATATTGTATATAATTTTGCTAGCAAGTGCCATGTACTATTTTTAATAATATAAAATACAATAAATTAAAAACTTTGTTCTTTATTTTCAAAGCATTGAATGAAATTATTACTACATATACAATAACCTAAAATAGAGCCACTAGAGGATACACGTTAACAAAATGAACACTTATGGTCCTTATGGACTCAAGGCACAAAATGTAAAATATTTTTATATTATTCAACTACTGGACCTGAAAAAGTCAGAAAATTTCCAATACAATACTGACAACAAAAACTTATCACTCCCCAGTAATGATAATAATAATAAGAGAGGCAGATAATACATTCATGACAAAGCTACAATTTCCAAAATAAAACAAAGCCCTAGGCAATAAAATATTAAAAAAACATACCATTAAATTAAAATCTTTATTTTATAAAAAAATTTAACCCTAAACAATAATGATAAACAAATATTAAGGTTCATAAGACAGCTACAATTTCCAAAAGAGAATCTAAGGCCTATACTAATTAGATTAGTATCGTTACTTTTTTCTTGAACAATCTATGCTGATATTATGTTCTCTTTTTTAAAATATATTTATATTCTTAATATAAATTCAAGAAAGAAACAAAATACGTATGGAATGGGCCACGTGCAGGACACGTAGAATGCAGACTAATTGTAATGTTAACATCCATAAAGGCAAATAATTATTTAAGATAAGACAATATATCATAACTGCCGGTAATGATAGCACCACCAAAGATAAAGCCTGCACCGGTTATAACCCCACACCAATTACCAAATTAAATCTAAATCTAATTTAGATCCAATTGTAAAAAGCATACTTCTGGTGAACAGAAAAGTAAATAAATAGTAAATATACAAATACAAGGGAAAAATAAAGTTTTTCAACGGAATATACTTTTTAGCAATTTGAGCTGATTTATTAGAGAAATCCTATAATTTAACAAAAGGAATCACTTCCAAATTAAAATTTAAAATTTTGAAGAGAAACAATGAAGTTGAGAGCTAAGAATAAGATTACTAATTTGGTTTCCATTTCAAGTAAACTAATACCTATTACATCCATTGCACCGTAAGGGTTTTGGAGGTGGCCGCAGCACCAAACCGCATTTAAAATCCTGGTTAATTTTTTAGAGAAAAATCATGCCAACCGCGACCGCAATTTAATAATATGAAAACATGGTATTATAAAGGATACTAATTCAAGTCAAAGTTACGTGATTATTCTAACAGCTCAACTCAAGTCTGTGTAAAATGCTATCATTTCTCAAAAATTATAACACGAAAAAAAGGGGGAAAAGTAAAGTCCAGATCTAACATCAAAGTCCAAAGATTTCACCTTCGGAGATAGCGTTTTGAATTTCAGCGCACTTGGTGACGACGTTATGGTCATTGAGGCCTTCCTCTTCCTCAATCAATGAATCACCGTAACCATTCTTGTTGCTACTCGATGTATGCCGCTCGGAGGTGAGCTTCACGCGCGACACCAACACCCACTGCACCAACGAGAAAGCAATCCCGATGAAGGCGCACACTGGCACAACGATCTCCGTCGCAAACTCCGATAACAACGCCGCCCCCATCGCTGCTAACTCTACAGTCCTCCGGTCTCCGCGACAGAAAAGAATTCGAGCTACAAAGAGGAAGAATGAAGTGAGCTGGAGTGCAGCCTTCTTTTATACTGGGTACATTGAGAAAAAGAAATTTAGAATGTTTTTATAATATCCAAAGAGAGAATTCCGCTGCAAACGAATCTATTGTAGTATTTTGTTTTGAACCCTCTAGATTGATTGTATCGGCCGATGATGAACGGTGCATGATTGTATCAACTTATAGCTCTAGCGCGTACTTTGAACGCATCCATGTCGGAATCCATTTTTATTTTACTTTATTCTTTCAAAGTTGAGAGGGGGGAAAGATTCGATGCGCCACGTAGTTTTGGATAACGATGCACTTAATTATGTTGACAAGTAACAACGAACGAGAAAGCAACATAAATATACAGTCTCTAACTTAAGATAAAAATGGCATATTTGTGTCTTAAAGCTTAATAGGATACAGATGGCAAATTAATTGATAAAAATATGAAATATTTGCCCTAACAGTACAGATTTCCTCTTAAGATCTTATTTCATGACTTAGAAGATGGGTATTACTGTCAAATTGGACAATTAATAGTTTACCAAAACTAAGGATTTGTACCATTTGTTGTTTTTAGGTTTAGAGTTTGTCAGGAAAATGAAAGAAGATAAAAGCGATAAAGAGAGGGAAAATCATGTTTGGTCCGATGTGATGTTTCAGTTTATCCAGCCTCCAGGGAACTTTACTGTCATATTATTCTTTACCGACAATATTTATATTAAACATATCTTTTCTTACTATTAGTTTTTTTTAACCATACTGTTTTTTTATATTAAATAGTTTAAAAGTGATTACAAAATAGTATATATTTATAAATATTCTTAATCTTTTGACCATGTGCATGCACCATGTACACAAAAACAATTTGAGCTTCTATCTTTTAGAATAAATATCATCAACTTTTTCACTGGAACACTTGTTGGATTCATATTATCTTATTAGTATATTATATCAATAACAATATTAATCGATTTACACTCAACCAACTAATCATATTGTTTCTTAAATGCTTAAATTGACGTTGGGGGTGATTCTTAGCAAATATAAAAATTCAAATAACAATATATCAAGTATAATATCAATTATCACTTAATTCTTAATTGTATTACGTGAAGTCTTTAAAATGTAAACGAACTCCACACGTAACTACTTTAGTAAAATTTAATTATTAAGTATTATATTTTATTTTTATATGAGTAAAAAAATAGTTAATATTGTAAATAATTAAAATCTATATTAAGTTCATGACAAAATACATTTTTAAATAATCTTAAAGTAATTGTAATGTAGTACATGTTAATATATATTTTTAAAAACAGAAGAGTACGAAAATAAATTTAATATAACAGTAATAGTATATGATTTTTTTGAATATAGTTATTGGTTTATAATTTACTGGCTGATTAATCTTGATCGAATTTTGTAGAGGCCCATTATAATTTATAAGGGTAATCTTGTCAATTTAATTTTTTTATTTATAATGTCAGAATTCGAACTGCTAATCTTACTTAAAAGAACCACCACCTCATTCGATTAGGGGTTGTTGGTTTTGAATTTTTTTTGTTTGACATCAATAATGTAATCTACCAATAATTGTACGGTTTGTAATGAAGACATTACAGCAGGATTTGCGAGGAGGGCTTCGGCCCAAATGCAGAAACGGGCGGACAGCAAAATGGTGTTCACTGTTCACACTTCACACGCGCCTCCCAACGCAGTGCTTGTCGCATCCTATGATCCCATTCCCTGGTTTTCATTTGATTTTTGATTCACTCCAAACCTAACGTTGCAGCTGTCATTTTAACCTTCTCGATAAAGAAATATACAAATATGATTTTTAAAATATAGTATAAATAATATTTTGATATTGAAGAAGATTTTAAACCGTCTGTTGGTGTTTTTTTTAAACATGTGTATTAAAATATTTTCCTTGATCAATTACCAACCTTTTTCATCATTCTCTAAAAATTGGAAGGACCTATGTAAAGAATAATAATAAAGATGGGCCCTTTATGAAATTAAGAAAGTATTAGGGTCCTTGAAAAAGAAATTATCCCCCAGTGAAGTCTCCACTCTCCATCGACAAAAACAAAATCCTTTTGTGCTTCGTCGATCTCGCCTGGAACAAGGATTGAACTAATTTTTCTTTACTCAGTCCTGAAGACTTTGAAAGATCATTTATTGAATCAATTGTTTTGGTAATTCCTCTACTTTTTTCCCCCAGAAAATTTATAAGCTTTCAAGACTGTTGAGCTGAATTATACTGTCATTTATGCTTTGAATAAGGTCAACTAATTATTTTTCTTTTGCTTTTTGGGTCATCTGGCTTTGATCTTAATTACGAATTTAAGGTTACGTTTAACCCATTATTCTTATTAATTATGAGTTATTCTCTGCAAAGCGTTGCCTAATAGTTCTCGCTCTATACGTTGAATCTCTGAATTTTATTGTTAATGTAGGAGTTCATAAGCATAAATTAAGCGTCAGAATTTGATGGCCAAGTATTTGAAAGAAAAAATAATAAAATTTCTACTGGGTTTAATCCCATTATGCTGTCTGCTTGGGGATTTGATGATGGAAATGTGTTCTTTTTGTTATATGTTAAACTGTACGGTACAATACATGGTTCATGTAATTGATGTAGTGAACCCCCTCATGTTGTAGAAACTCATACATTGACTTCTCGTCGAACTCCGAACTATATCGTCTTGTTAGTTGGTATCCATGCTACTTATGATTTGTTAATTGTTAGCCTTTCATTTGGATTTGTGGATATTTGATATACTTTTGCTACAGATGGAGGAAGTTTCTCTTAATACTGATCCGGTTGTGGACGATGACGCCGATGAATTTGAGATTGAAGGAGATTGTGGAATGGCAGAATGTGTTAGTCAAAGTGGTGTGATTCAAGGAGAGAATCCTCTGCCTCCTGTTGTTGGAATGGAATTTGATTCTTACGAGGACGTATATTACTTTTACAATTGTTATGCCAGGGAACAGGGATTCGGTGTTAGAGTAAGCAACACATGGTATCGGAAGAGCAAAGAAAGATACAGAGGGAAATTGAGCTGCAGTAGTGCAGGATTCAAGAAGAAGAGTGAAGCAAACCGGCCAAGACCTGAAACAAGGACCGGTTGCCCCGCGATGATAAAATTTAGGTTGATGGATAACAAAAGGTGGAGAATTATAGAAGTTGAGCTTGACCACAACCATTTGATCGGTCCCGTGAATGGAAAATTCTACAAGTCCCACAAACAATTAGGTATTGGAACCAAAAGAGCACTGCAGATAGACAGTGCCGAAGAAGTCCAAAAGCTTAGGCTTTTTCGAACAGTGGTTATTGATGTTGAAGGGAATGGAAGTGCGGAAGTCAGTGATGAAGAACTCCAGACTGCTCATAACCAAACCAATCAATTAAGGCTTAAAGATGGAGATGCACACGCTATTCATAATTATTTTAGCCACTTGCAACTGATTGATCCGAACTTCTTTTATGTGTTGGATCTCAACGAGAAAGGATGTTTGAGGAACTTATTCTGGACCAATGCAAGGTCTAGAGTTGCATATGGTTACTTTAGTGATGTAGTTACAATCGACACTGCCTGCTTGACGGACAAATACGAAGTCCCACTGGTTTCGTTTGTTGGAGTGAATCATCATGGACAGTCTCTGCTGTTGGGTTGTGGTTTGCTTGCAGGTGATACTATCGAATCATATACCTGGTTGTTTAGGGCATGGCTTACATGCATGTTAGGACGTCCTCCACAGGTCATCATCACCGATCAATGTAAAACCCTGCAAACTGCTATTGCTGATGTTTTTCCGAGGGCTTCTCATTGTCTATGTTTGCCAAGGATAATGCAAAAGGTTCCAGAGAAACTTGGTGAACTGTATGAATATGAATCAATTAGAATGGCATTACATAATGCAGTTTATTACTCTCTAAGTCCTGAGGAATTCGAAGCCACTTGGGAAGATATGATCCACCATTATGGAATCAGGGATCATATTTGGCTTCAAATGTTATATGAAGATCGCAGACGATGGGTTCCTGTTTATTTGAAGGAGATATTTCTTGCAGGAATGCTTCCAACCCGGCCAAATGAGGTTGTGGAGTCATTTTTCGGTGGCTATCTCGATAGACATACTCATTTGAAGGAATTTTTGGAAAAATATGATCAAGCCCTACAGGCAAATAATCAGCAGGAAGTTTTGGCTGATATGGAATCAAGAAATTCTGGTTTTATGCTAAAATCAAGATGTTATTTTGAGTTGCAGCTTGCAAAACTGTACACGAACAATATCTTAAGGAAGTTTGAACGAGAGGTTGAGGGAATGTACTCATGTTTTAGCACAAGACAAATAAATGCCGAGGGACAAGTAATTACATACATGGTCGGGGAACAATCCGAAGTAGATGGAAACAGAAGGGAGACTAAGGATTTCGAGGTTTTGTACAATGCAACCGAAATGGAGGTGCTTTGTGTTTGCGGTTTGTTTAACTTCAAAGGGTATTTGTGTCGGCATGCGCTGAGCATCCTTCACCAAAATGGCATTGAGGAGATCCCACCGCAGTACATTCTATCACGGTGGAGAAAAGATATTAATCGGAGTTATGTTCTGAATCACGACCACAGTGGTATTGATGTTAATAACCCAGTTCATAGGTACGATCATCTGTACAAATGCATTATGCAGGTTGTCGAGGAAGGCCGGAAATCGGAAGATCGATACAAAGAAACAGTTCAAGCATTAGACCAGATATGGAGCAAGCTTAATCTTGTAGAGGGTCGTTTATAAATATTATTTTAGACCCTAGAGCTTTGAAGTTGTGTGCTAGAATTCTTTCATGTATTTGCCACCTTTTTTTCATTTACCTTTTGGTAAACTACCTAAATGATCACTCAACTTCTTAGCAGGCTAACATTTTGGTCACAAAAAAATCTTTTCAATTTAATCATTTAACTTTTAGGCCGCTAACATTTTGGTCACCCAATCGACCTTTAACAGTGTTCGACGCGGTCACCCAAAATTTTAAAATAATACATTAATGGAACTACACAGTTTAAAGGGGATGATAGTAAAACTCAACCACTTGAAACATGTCCTAACTCTTGAAGATCAGGAGGTACATATCCATATGATCTACACAGTTTAGTCAATCCCCTCAGGGCTCCATATATTTCCTTTGTTTCGGGGCGTCTCTCATCTAGGGAGTAAAACTCAACTACACTGTCATTAACCTCAATCAAGCTGCAACCAGGCACTTTCTTATAACCAGTATCTCGCATCGCAACTTTTAATCTTGCTGCATCTTTCCACCTACCAAGATCTCCGTATATGTTTGCCAGCATGACAAAGTTTGCAGGATTTTTTGGCTCAAGTTTACTGAGCTGTTCAAGAGCTAACTCGGCAACATCGACGTTTTTGTAAACTCGGCATGCTCCAAGTAAGGCTGCCCAAATAACCGCATCAGCTTCCATAGGCATCTTCCTCACAAAATCCAGAGCCTGTGGTAAAAGACCAGCTCGGGCAAGAAGGTCAACCATACAACCGTAATGTTCAATCTGAGGTTCGATTGAGTACTCGTCTACCATTGATTGGAAATGTGCAAGGCCATCTTCGACTAAACCCATGTGTGTACATGCACACAGAACGCCTATGAAGGTAATTCCATCTGGAACGACTCCACCATTCTTCATTTGAGAAAAGAGATCTAAAGCATCAGCTCCACGCCCATGCATTGCTAATCCCCCAATTATTGTGTTCCAACTTATCAAATCCTTCTTACTCATGCTCTTGAACACATCAACTGCATTCTTTATCATCCCACATTTTGCATACAAATCAATTAACGCGTTCCCAACATAAACATTTCCTTTATAGCCATTATTCTCTGCATATATATGAACCCATTTCCCCAAATCCAAAGCTCCTAACCTTGCACACGAAGACAACACGGTTACAAGTGTAGCATCATTAGGAAGAACATCACCATCAACTAGCATCCTCTTGAAAGCATCTAAAACCTCCAAGAAAAAACCATTCCTTGCATACCCTCCGATCAAACCATTCCACGAGAAAACATTCCTCTCAGGAATCTCTTCAAACAACCCCTCACAAGCCTCAACATCCCCATTAATTGCATAGCCCTGCAAAATTGTATTCCATGACATAACATCCTTTTTCGGCATCTGGTCAAAAAGCTTCCTTGCTTCCACCATATCCCCCACCTCGATATAGCCTGAAACCATAGTATTCCACAAAACAATATCACGCTCCGGTGCCAAATCAAAAAGACACCTCGCCTTAATTAAATCCTGACGAAGGATAAACCCGTTAATCATTGCAGTCCAAGCAACAATATTCCTGTCAACCATTTCATTAAACACTCTATAAGCTGCTCCTATCAGTCTCCAACCGGAATACATCTCGATTAACGTAGTTCCCACAAAAGGGTTTCCTTTAAAACCACTCTTTATCACGACACAATGTACCTCCTCGCCTTCTCTCAAAGCATTACACTTCAAACAAGATTTAAGAACAATAGGGAAGGTATAACAATTGGGAGCTGAAAAATCCATGCTTTTCATTTGACTAAACGAGAATATAACTTTCTCATGAAACCCGTTTTGCGCATACCCTTTAATCATCGAATTCCATAGAGATGTGTTTGGTTCAGGATTTCTATCAAACAATTTCTGTGCAATGCCCGTTTGCTTCAGTTGGATACATGCCGTGGTAAATCTTGGAGTTACGTATTGGTTTTGGTCAAAACCATGAATGAATATTTGCGTTTGGATTTGGAAGAGATGTTTTAAGGTCTTACATGATTGTAAGAGAGAAATAAACTTCTCTTCGAGAAGCCTGTGAGGGAGCTTTTGAGCAATTGGAGCAATTTTAGCTATCCTGAAAGGACTAAAGGGTGCCGCTAATCTCAACAAAAATGGTTACGTTTTGAATATGGCGGATTCAGGTTTCTATTTCTATATTAACCAATGGGCTGAATTAGTTTGGCCCATTATCATGGATAACTATTTTTGAAAATCAATTTTTGTGTGGAAAATTATTTGGATGCATTCACAAGATATTAAAAGAAAACTTAAAGTTCAATCCTTATAACAATATTGTTTGGATTCGTCGGACAAACAAAAAAATTTATATTTTGAAACACAACTTGTGTAAAAAAAAATTGTACAACCTTTCATATTTAAGTTAAAAATGTAAAACCTAAATCGCAGGTCCAAATACCTTAAAACATAAACCTTAAACCATAAATCATAAACTCTAAACTCTAAATCCTAACCACAAACCTTAAATTCTACACTCTACAACATAAACCCCTAAACTCTAACTAATCCTGCCTAGATAGGAGTGGAATGTGAACTCTAGGGGAAGAAATGAGAGTGTTCCTAATAGGTCTAAAAACTCATGACTTATGAAAAATAAAGAAACAAAAATGAATAACTCAGCCAACCGGCCAAATATACTTGATGATATATATAAACTCTTTACTACTCAATCTACTCATTTACTAAATAGATTTTTAATTTTTTTCCACAAAATGTTTTATTTCACTCACAATAATAGATACTACACAATCTATCAATAATAGATATTTTGAAGAGAGATTGTTACTGATTTTTTTTATTTCACGATTTGGAGTATTTTTTATTTTGCAGATTAAGGTGATTCCTATGGTAAAATTAAAAGTTTCACGAGTTGGAGTATTTTTTTTATTTCACAAATTAAGGTGATTTCTATTAAAAATCGACATGAAGTCGCCAGGAATTCCGAGGACTGATATCAGCTTAAATCATGTTCAAAAGTCTTGTTACTTAAATCAGCTTAATGATTCGAGTTCATTATGGATTAAGCCCAAAATTATTTAAAAAAAAAAACTTGACCTTTTTACTAAAAACAAAGAAATTTTGTCAACACCTCGTGTCCTCGCCACGGTTACATGAAAGAAACAAAAAAACAAAAAACATTATAAAAATGAAAAACACGAAAAATTATATTAAAACACAAATGTATCAAAAATTTTCCAACATGAATTAGTAACATATCAAAATTTATATGAACTTATAATATTTTAAACACAAATATAATAGGAAAATATAAGAAAAAAGGTAGGAATACATGAATCACCGTGACAATTGAACACAATGACCAGACACATGATAAGTTGCATGAGAGACGTATCAATTCAATCAAACAGATTGAGCTAATTGTATGGTCATAACTTACAAGCTAAACACTCCATCCCTAATCCTATGCCCCCGTCTTAATCTTTAGAAGACACGGAGCTGCTTTACTACTGTGTCTGTCTCAAATACATCGTCAAGGTAAAGTTATTCATCTGCAATACAAGCAGACGAAAAAGTATTATTTTTCTCGTAAATCTTATTACGTAAATGCATGATCCCATGAAATGTTATGGACAACGATAAAAAAGAAGAGTTGAGGAAGATCTTGATTCTAACCTCTAGAGTTCGCAACTGCTCCTGATACTGAGACACCAACTGCCTCAACTGTTGCAACTCATGGTTTTTATCTTGATATTCCTTTTGACGTTCATGCTGGATAGCCACGGCTCGTTTGAGAACTCTGTTTTCTTGAATCAAAACTTCAATCTGTTCCTTTAACATCACATTTTCCTGACAATTGAAATACTTTCGAGTGAACAAGGTGAATATTAACAGTTTCAAAGCAATGCAAGTAAAAGATGCATTTTTTATCCAACATGAAACCCATGTTTGGTTTTCATGGACATGTCAAAATTACACATTTTTTAACATTGCAACTGCTGACCTAAACCTTTCCAACCCATTTCCCTCCTAAAGAAAAATAAACACTACTGGGTAAGTACACTGAAACCCACCGGTTTTTTCTGCATCAGACCAACTTCAAGAAAAAAAATATATAGACTGGTCCTTCATGGATTACATATTCAGTCAATTCTTATTTTAAATGGGTTGATCAGCACAAGAAGTGACAAAACTTTGATTTGAAAGCAACACGTCAGTAACAAACTAATTTCTCAAGTATTTCTTTTCAGCTCTAAATTCATACCTGAATTTCAACTCCACTTGAAACCTAGAGCATTCAGTGAAGCAAGGTTAATAGTATTGGCATGGGACTGTTATCACCACAAATTTCTACCATTCGGGTATTGGTATAAAGGCAGGGTGATCCTAGCTTCAACAATAGACACATTTCATGGTGGAAAATGTTGACTCCGGTGAAACTCGATCAAGTTCAAGCAAAAACCTAAATAAGCTGCTTCATAGGTTCAGCTGAACCTATGGCTAATCCAAGTGCCACAATGTATTAAAAAAAGTACCTTGTGAAAAGTTTTTGCTGCCTCTTCAGCAGCACGATTACTTATGGCCTTCTCCAGAATCTCCAGCAATTTAGATGCACGGACTTTGGCATCATCCACACTTGTAGCGCTCGTCATCTCCCTCACAAATACGTCCACCCATTCTGCACCATCAACAGGCAGATTTTCAGTGGCCGGTGGGTTCTGAACACTCACAACAGCAGCTTGTCTGTTATGGGTCAATACACCTGAAAGTTCAGATGCATGTGTCAGATCCACTTATTTAAGAAGCAAAGACATCCTAGCTTAATGTAGATCATAGCCTACTGAAATTGATGATTGTAACCAAAACATATTATTGTAGTACAAAGCCAAGGAGACATCAAACAGAGAGACTCAAAATTAAAAGCAAGATTCCATATTTGTTTTCTCTCGTTCAAAAACCAATTTTATTGATTTAGATAAGGATCAAAAAGAAAAGAAGAAAAGGCAAACCAGCTGTTAAGGATGCTTTTAAACTAATTTGTAATCTCACCGTTTAAAGACTTTAAGATAGCCTACACACATTATTCCATTCTCAATGTGCACATGAATTTAACCATTGGATATACACAATATTCTACAGACTACCAAACATAGGCTGGAAATTGAGTGCCGATAGTGATAGCTTCATCTACTTGATCGATTAACAATGAAGTTTTTTAGGTCCATCATATAAAGTATTTTGCAACATCAACCATCAATGGACAACATTAAAGGACATGAAAGCCATGATGGAAATAATACAGATTGATCATAAATTTTAAGAAATACAATTGCAAGAAACAGCGGCATACCCAGCTCTGCAGTAATACCCAGTTCCTCAACAGGGCCAGACTCTACCCCTGCCGCTCCTATGCAAAACTCACGTAGCCTCTTGACAGCGGTATCTATATCATTGCTACATTCTAATAATACTCTCTCCAAAAGCTGCAAGGAATGGTTGTTAGATATTGACAAAAGAGACAGAGATCACTAATTCGACACTGAACCCTATTCTCTTAATGGGCCAATGGTTTAGTAAAATCAAACACTTTCAAAAGCTAAGAAACATAAAAGAAGACAATAAGCTAATTTTGTACCCTCAAGCAACTTATTCAGTGTTCTTTTTTTTAAAGAAAGAACTATTTCTTTAAAAAAACTATTTCCTCAGTTGTGGGGAATTACATCATCAAGGAAGCCCCAACAACTCCACAAAGAATTGAATGAAGATGATCATATAAGTAAAGAACTATATGCTCCAGCTTAATTGGGAGCTTGCAAAAAGAAAGGACGTGAAAACAATCTCAATCTCAAAGCTTTTCCAATTAGGGACTGCATTGCACTTGTTAGAATTTTACCAAAAATCTATTGAAACTTCCTTCTTTTCTTTTTTAATGAGTTTTAAAATAATGAAGCAACAAAGCACTTCACTCAACATTTAAAAATAACCAGTAGTAAGATTCTATTTGCTTGCGCAATAAGCCAAAGGATGTAAAGGATACATAAGAGAATGCAGGTTTGAAATTTTATCAAGAAATATCAAAGCGCAGAATCAAGAAACAGTAACGCCATAATCATAAACCATTTGAAATCTAATTTGATAATACTACAATAACCCAATAAATCTTACATTCTGCATCTAATTAACGCCTATATTTAAGAATATAAATATAAATTAAATTAAAAAAGGTGGTAATACCTGAGGGTCGATGTGAGGGAATAGGGCTTGGAGTTGATCGAGGGTAGACGGAGAGAAGTGAACAGACGAAGGAGAAGGAGGCGAGAAGCGCCGTAGCTTCTTGGAAACAGAAGCCGCCGACGGCGGCGACGGTATATCCTCGAAGAAGGATCTCTTGCTCCCGCACACTGCCGCAGACATCCTTCGGCAAATCAAAGAAAATCTCTCTTTCTATCTGTATCAATCTAACTCTCTCTCCCTCTCTCTAATTTAGATGAAGAAGAATAAAAATTAGGGGTTTAGAAGTGACTTCCCTGTTTGATAGATGAGAAATTGTTGGGATCTTTTTGAAAGGTTTTGCCTTTGGGCTTAGGGTTTTCTAATTTGTGGGTTTTTTCTTCTTTTCTTATATAATGGCGGTGAGCTGGTGGAGAATAAAGCGACGCGTTGTGTTTGTTATTTTACTCTTTTATTATGGGTTCTGAAACTGGGTACCGGCGGCGCGTGGGGAGATTCAGGGAAGTGCTGGTTGGGTTAAAATTTCGAGTATAATAATAAGGTAAAAGATCAAAAATAGTCTTCAATGTTTTACATTTCGGTCATTTTAGCCTTTATCATTTTTTTTACAAACAATCACCTAATATTTTATTTTTCGTTCAAATTTTATTTTTATTGGATGAAAATCGTAAGTGAACATTCACTTTTGTTGGATAAAAATTGTAAGTCAATTAACGGTCAACGCCTGAGGCTGACGTGGCATATCTGTAAGGCATAGAGAGATGATGTGGCACTGTCATGTAGCATTTTTGCTGACGTGACATTTTTAAAAAATCAGTTATTTAAAAAAACAATTTTTAAATATTTTTAACCCATCGCCACATCAGCAAAGTGCCACGTGACAGTGTCAGGTCATCTCTTCATGCCCTGCAGACATGTCATGTCAACCTAATGCGTTGACTGTTAGTTGACTAATAGTTTTCATTCAAGAAGGGTAAAATTTGAACAAAAAATAAAATGTTAGAATAATTATTTGCACCAAAAAAATAAGTCTAAAATACCAAAAAGGTGAACGTTGGGCTATTTTTCACATTCTGCCTAATAGTAATAAGAATAAAACGGAAACTAAAAACAACAACAATAATAGGGTAAACTCCATGTTTAGTCACTCAATTTTTAGGGTATTTTTGTTTGGTCACCTTTCAAAATCTTCAATTTTATTGCTAAAATTTTAAATTTTACTCGTTTTGATCACTCAACTATTATGTGTTTAACGCCATGACATAAAATTCACCCATTTGATCACATTTCTGATTTTTACAACATTGTTATTGATTTTTTCATAGTTCGATGACAAAAAAGAAATATGCTAATAATTGGGGGACTAATAATATAATTTACCCTTTAATATTTTAAATAGTAATATTTTTGTTGAAATTTATTGTATAATATTAATAATACATACTCAAAATAATGTTGTTTAAAGTATTAAATTAACTAATTATTGGTTAATCTAACAACGTGAATTGTTAAGATCTTTAATAACGGTTTAGAAAAATATTGAAGAGTGTTGACATAAAATGTGTGTTGCTTTAAAAAGATTGAGAGTTTCATATAGTATGCATATATCTGGCATTTTAGAATCAAATGAAAGCAAGGTGTATCAATTAGGATTTAAACAGGGATGAACGCAGAATTTTATGTTTGGGGCGGATTTATAAATTCTAGAGAAGGTAAATTTATAAAATTTTAGGGGGCGAAAATAGATTTTCAATAGAAAAAATATATAAAATTTCTAAAAAACTTCTAAATCATATAGGAATTTCAAAATTTTAGGGGGAGACCGCCCCCTCCAGCCCCCTCTAGGTCCTTCCCTAGATTTAACCCTTTTTTTGTGATTGTAAATGAAAAGGTCAAAAGTTGAGGGACACGGCCATGATTTAACCTTTTGTAAATGAAAAGGTTGTGGGAATAAAGAAGCATAGTGATTTCTCTAACTTGGTTTTGTGCTCAGATATTGTAAGAGAGTGCTTAAAATCTTAAAGCCCTTTCTGAAAACTAGTTATACTCTAAGTCCTAATAATTCCCAACATTTTCCGCCCGTAAGAACAGTAATTCAATGTCTGATGACTAATAGGGCCAAAGTTTAATGTGAAAAATAGTTCTGATTCCTCACAATGTAAATTACATTTGATTCAGCTGATAAAACGTTCCCCATATTTGAACAATTGTTCAGCCAACTCTCTCTAACGGAATTCGATTTAACGCTCAGATTACATGCATCAAAGTTGTTCTTGAATCCCTTGGCCACTAGTCTCTTGTTCCACCATCCTGCTGAACTTCTCCCACGAGCTGATCCTGTCTTTTGGGTGCATCATTGGCTGCTTTGAAGTTTCAGCTACATCCCAAGATTCGAGAGGCGGACCGAACGGCTCCATTCGCAACCCCTGCTGGTCTTCGAACTCACTGATAGCATCTATAACTTGTTCTTCACTTCTATATTGTTCAAAGAACTGGCACAAATTCTCTCCTAAACTGGTTCTATCTTGTAAGGGTATATTTGGCTGATTTGAAGTCTCAGCTAATTCCTGAAACCTGACAGACCGAGTAGTAACAGGCCCCCTTCGCAACCCCTGCTGCTCTTCGAACTCTGAGAGGCCATGTTGAATTCCTTGGCCATGTTCTGAGCTATGACTAGTCTTTAAAAAATGACTGATTCTGTCTTCTATTCGGGTCTTTGGCTGCTTTGAAGTCTCAACTACATTTTGAGACTTGGCGGACACGGTAACTGGTCCCTTCCGCGACCTCTTGTGCTCAGCGAACTGGTGGATAGCATCTTGAATTCCTGAGAGGGCCACTAGGAACTCTGCTGCTTCAGTTTGGTTCAGCAGCTTCTTCACCACCAGCTCTAATGCCTTGAACCTGTTGTATACGTTTCCAAATAGCAGTCAACTATATGGAAATCCCTTGTTATTTCTCTATACATGGTTTATTTAACTATCAAAATTTGAACCTGAGCTTTTGAGCCTTGGTGATGACCCGAGCAATCTTCTCGAACATGGATTGAATACCATGGGAGGCCGAACCACCTGACTTGCCGCTGTTCACCGGAGAAAAAGGAAGGTAGAGAACACATGTGGCTTGAATCTCAGCCATTTCCTCATCGATTATTGCCTCCTCAATATGCATCTCGTGGATAAACTGCGATAGGGCCGGTTGGATGGCAGTTGAGTCTGATAAAAAGGATAAAGGCGCAAGGGCATGCAAGAGTTCCAGAATGGCAGAGGGTCTCCAGTCACCAAGCCAGAAGAGCATGGCCAGCTCTTGGGGAGCCGCCCATTGTGGCATAAGGAGTTTAGACACATCCTCGAGATGAGTCAGGACCATGGCCTGGTTGTAATGTGCATGGAACCTGTTCAACTGTTCCTTGATCAGCACCTCGAGTTCCCTTCGCGCTTTGAGTTGTTTCTCTATCTTAGCTGCTCTGCTCTTCTGCTCTTGCCTCCAGAGACCATGCTTTGCCCCGGGAAGATCTTCATGAACTATCCATATCAACTGTGAGAGCTTGAACACAAAGTGTACAAGAAAATCTTTAAAAATGGATTGCCCCAAGCCATCCCATGTAAAAGCACATTGGCTATTTACAAGGTATAGCTTAGTAGCTTACTAATGAAAACCTGGAATGTCATGATTTGTGAGCCTGGCTTTACTTCTCTGGTGTGGAGTAAGGAGTGCATTCTGCTCATGGATATAATCTATATACCAAATAACATAAAGAATACATCAATCAGAACAACAATTTGGTCTTACACATCACAAATAAAATGCTATTGATTATTGAAATGAATTGTTTACAAGGAAATCTGAGGCTGATAGGCTGTTCAGTCCCCCATAGGGACGAGCATCCGCGATTACCACCGGAAAGCAGCCACCAAGGAAACTTACCGGGCATGGATCCAAGTAACTTTGACATAAAAAGATATTTTCAAAGGAACAAACAGAAACTGGGAGGAAAAAAAATTCATCCTCGTTTACCTCTTTTATTTGTTTCACGCTTGGCAATGTTCATGCACTGGAAATTTTCAACCATATCATCAATCAGGCTTCCAGATTCTTTTTCGTTGAGTTTCTTTCCTATTTCCTCTTGTTCTCCCCCATCATTTTCTTCGTAGTATTTCCTGGGGAGGGAAGAAGAAGTTTCTTTTGTGCTTATCTTGAATTTGGAACAGATTAAACCAAGTTCAATGCATCAAACATATATTCATATCAAGAAAAACAAACTGAAACCGCTAGGATTTAATGGAACAGATTCAACATTTCATTTCCCTTTTTCTTGGAATGAAAGCAAGAGAATTCTTCAGATTGTGTCCTTCCATAAGATCAGAAAACAACACTTGGGTTCTTTTCAACTTCTTATGAAATGGAATATAGAAAAACCCATTAAAAGAAATGACACAACGAAGAAGAAGAAGAAGATGATGCTTACATCAAAGATTTGAACACTGTTCCCTGCATTTTCTTTACAGCTTCTTCAATGGTGGTGAATGATAACGAGGAAACGGAAAACCCCTTGAAAGAAAGGGAAGGAAATCTTTTGGTCCTTTTTGTTGTTAGATGTTTGGTCCAATGAAAGACTCCAAGTAGGCTTATGGATCCAACCTGATACCGATGGTGGTAACTGACTAACTAGTAAGCAAAATTATTATTGGTAGAATATTTTAATGTTCTTTAAATAGTTCAAAAAAAGTAATTTCTGAATATTTATGAGAAATATATTTCTTATGTAAATGATATTTGAAAGTTTTGGCAAATATCTTGTATAGAAGAATGTTACGTACTCTTTATTATATTACTTATCTTTAGTTCAGTCCAAATCTGGTCCGATCCGACCCATGAGAACCTCTATTCTTGCCCATCATTTTAGCTATGGAAATAAAGAAGAAGCTCCATATACATCCTGGTTGTCTGATATAAAACATCAACAAACAATATACCAGACCAACGGCACAATGCAGTGCGGAAGCCATCGCCTTTTCTTTTGCTACGGTTGCTGGATGATCAGAACCTCCTCAACGGTGCAGATTGAACCTTGGAGAATGGTTACGGCCTTCCAACATCCTCCGCGAAGCACCCAGCAATCTGGTGTGGGAGATCCATCGTCTCAAGAAGTGAGCAAACTTGAACTCTGGCAGAGATGTTGCCTCCTCTTCGTCTTCGTAATAATCTTGATTTCCATCCTTGCAGTTATGATTATTCACAAGATTCTGTTGTCTCTCTTCATCATAACTAGATCTTGGTGACAAGCTATGCGCAGAGCACCATGAAACATCAATTAGTTGAAAAAGAATTTAAAACATGGCATGCCTCGTTCAATTCAACATCATCAAATATCTAAACAAGGGTTTTTTATATATCGGATTTCAGTACCATTTGCAGGGAACACTGTGCTGTTTTGAACGTCTTTTAATAGGAGATTGGTTGACAGACATGTGCCTCACAAATTCAAGCTGCTTGCACCATAAAACAAACATCAGATAATTGCAGCTTGATCTCATAAAAGGAACAAAGAAATGATTTCAGTTGGCAAATAGGAAATAGCAAAAAAGAGCCATAATTTCTAATCAAGATTTCCAAATTGTAAATACTACTAGCACTATCAAGTATGAAAAACAAAACCTGATCACCATCTTTGATCCCATAATTTCTGATGCAAGCCTTGTTGTTAACCAGCTTCTGACCTTCATAAACCAAGCAAAAGTGCCCCCAAACATGTGACCTGAGAAAACAGCATCAGCTTCATCTATATTATAAAATTTATAAATCAAATTTAAAATCCAACTCAAAACAATCAAATGCATAGCCATCACTCATGCCATTGTGTAAAAAAGTCCCTGAACTAGTTTTAATGAGTTTATACCATGAAATACAGCCTTGAGTTTCCCCTGGCGATTCTGCAAAAAGATCCTCTATTGCTACCTTAAGCTCTGCAACTGTAGCGTTCCTTCCTATTTCTACATCTGCATAATCCAAAAGCCTCATTTAAGAATAATAAACAAGTGAACGATAATGAGCTAATTCATTTTTTCTACATAAACCAGGTCAGATTTAGTAATTTTTGGCTTGTTAAAACTTAATAGCACTTTTCTAATTTTTAAAATAATTTTACTACAAGATTATCACAGGATTGATTCCTTATCTTGCTTTAAGAAGATAGAAAAAGTTAATTTTTCTCTCCTTTTGTTATTATTTTACTTTTAAGATGCCAAAAAAGGCTAGAAATAAATACAAAACATTATTCATCAGCAAAAGTAAAATGAAATGTTGAGTGAGAAATGAGAACCGACGGAGTTTTACCAAAAAGAGAACCGTCTAGCTTTAGGATAGAGAGATTGAGAAGATTTTGATCAGGAAGCTTCCGATACAACAACTGCCGCTCAACGAGATCGTCGTCATCGTAACCGCCGTTGTCGCCACCGCTTCTGATTCTGCTAAATTTCAGGGAACCTAAACGCCCCCTCTCCAGCACATTCAAAACCCGTAAGTTATAGCTACGATTACCGATAGGATTCTCCTCATAGATTTCCATATACACATTCAAACTCTAAAATTTCACCCCCTTAGGATTTTCTTTTCCTTTTTTTCTTTTATATGAATCTCGATGAAGACGGAGCGTTACTGAGAAAGATGCGGAAATGGAAGCGTTAGAGGAAGGCGGAGAGTTCGTTTCTGATATTTATTTTTGGTTTGCTGAAAGTTCGTTTTTTGATAAATGACCGTTAAACGGCAGATTTTTATTTATTGTTTGTCAGTAAATTTTGGAAATTCTTTTTACTCCTCTGCATTGAGCCTGGGGCCCTGGCGCTTACTCGCGTTTTATGGGAACAAAGACGAGCGCGTGTTTGACACGAAGGTGCTTTTCTATATATATGTTTAGCTAAACTACAAGGTTGGTCGCTTTTATTTTCGGGCTGTTTGATTTTGGTAATCAGTTATAAAAAAAATTACGTTTTGATCACTTACGTTATTAATTTATAATATTTTGATCACTTAGTCGTTGACGTGACATGTTAGTTAAAAAGTTTGACTTATGAACTTTAGATAAAATATTACAATATTAATTTGACCACTATACTTTAGACAAATATCAATTTGACTTAGATCCTACATGCTTGGTCAACTGCATCAAAGCTGTGATTCGTATTAGACTTGATAGTAATTTTGCTCATTTTTCTGATGTAAATAGGCCTTTATACATAGCTTGGGGATTAACTCCTTGAACTTTACTTGTAAATAACAGTTTTGCTGTCTTGGATAATAATACTTCACAACTTATCTAAAAAAAATATCAATTTGACTCATAAAGTTTAGATAAAATATCAATTTGACCGTTGAATTTTAACTAAATCCCTGTCACCAAATACTGCTCATCCCGTCATTGGCTGCTGCTTACCACCGTGCTTATTTAAAAATATTTATATGAAAACAGGGGTAAAAGAACAGAAAAGATGCCCCCCAGACATAACCCATAGAACTAGTAAAAACATTCTTTCAGGTTACAGCATGGTCCCAACTCTATGTTGCTAGCATTGGTGGTTCTAACAATGAGCTGCCATTGCCACCTTTTATGAGTAGAAAATAAGAAAAACAAGAAACATATAATATATATTTATAAGATCAAAAAATACAAATTTTGACACCTAATTCTTCAATTTTGTCCATGGCGTTAGCCATCTTGAGGACTCTCGTGCCCTGTCTCTTTCACCGGTTCAGTATCCTTCTCTTCCTTGATTACGTCCGAGCTCTCTTCGGTGCTCGATGTCTCACCATTACAAACAGCAAACTGTGGGCTCTTGAACAATTCATTATTTTCTAGTTCACTTAATTTCTGTTTGGACTCTCCTTTGAGCAGCTCGACAACTTCAAGCATGGTAGGTCTTTTCTCAGGCCGATTATCAGCACAAACAAGTGCAACGAGGACAACCCTTTTGAGCTCCTCTTCCACATACTTACCATTCAACCTCGGATCCGCTAATTTATTGAACTTCCCCTCGGAAGCTAGTGGGAGAGCCCATTCTGCAATAGGACGTTTCGACTTTGCACGCACTTTCTCTAGGGGTTTCTTACCACTGGCAAGCTGTAGCAAAAGAATGCCAAAACTGTACACATCACAACTCTCCGAGGCCTTTCCTAACATGGCATATTCAGGGGCAATGTAGCCCAGGGTACCCTTGACTCGAGTAGTCACATGTGTTGCACCGTCAGGGATGAACTTTGCAAACCCGAAATCCGCAACCTGAGGCTGGAAATCTGAATCTAGCAACACATTACTAGCTTTGATGTCTCTATGGATTATGTGTGGGGTTGAATGATGGTGAAGATAGCTGAAGTGATCAAGTGAAAGAGGTGGAGCCGTCGAGGTTAGCATTTTTCTTAGAACAACTTAGAACAGAAAAGAAAATCGGGTCAAACACTTACGCTATTCCTTCAGCAGAGCCAATTGCAATATTCATCCTTCTGGTCCAATCAAGAAGACATTCTGCTGAATGGAATCCATGAAGATGTGAAAGCAAACTCCGGTTGGGCATGTAGTCATATACAATCAGGCGTTCTTGCCCTTCGGCACAGTAGCCCCGCAAACTCAGTAGATTCTTGTGTCTAACTCTTGCCAATATCTCAACCTCAACCGAGAACTGCACTTCTGCTTTATTGCTCCACTCCTTCAACCTCTTAACAGCTATCTGCAAGTATGTAACAAGAATGAGATTGAAAGAAAAATAAAGCAATAGAAAAATGTCAAGAAGGTTCTTTTGATTGCAACACAAATAATCATGGAATTCCAGAGACTGCATGAGAATCATGTGGAAATTAACCAGGAATATGCTTGCAAAGTAGAGAACTATTTTCACAAATACTAAACTCGATTCAAGCTAAAGTACGGCGCAAGGTGGATATAAGTATGCATTCACCAACAAATCTTTAGAAGCACACAGATTAGGGAAACATAGGATGCATCAAAACGGTAATTCGCTTAGTTAAACGAACCAAAAAATGCAAAAGAATTCATACCTGCGATCCATCCCATTGCTGACCCCAATAGACACTGCCAAATCCCCCTTCTCCAAGCTTGTTATCATAATTAAAGTTATTGGTAGCTGAACGCAATTCTTTCAAAGAAAAAATCCTCCATCTCGGCTGCTGCTTTTCCTTCTCCTTCCTGTAGGATCATACAACGGTAAACACTAAAATCCAATCGAAGAAATACATTAAAACAGTGGAAAATCAACTTGACCGCCGAAAATACCCTTTGCTTACAAGTTGAAAATTAGCACATCCTTGTGAATTTAAAACCAGAGTATGAAAAACAACTAGCTATGTTAAGCTTAATTAAGTATTTTCCCTACTCAAATCACAGTTCCAGAAGGAAAGAAAGATCAAAACTTATGATTACCTTCTTCTTCCTTTCTTGGGAACCTAACATATACGGGGAGAAGCAAAAGGAAATGAAATTTTAATCCACACCCAGATGATAGTTTCAAAAACTAAATAAAACCCATACTTCTTAATCCTACTAAAAAGAATCCCTAAAGAACTTTTCCAAAAGAAAGAATTTTTGTAAAACAAAGAAAACAGTTGTAATTTATAGTAAACCAATGATAAACTTACCGATCTACGCCCTTCCCGCAACAAATCACAGAGAAAAATGCCATGACAAAACCAAACTAAAAGTACAACCCTTTTTTCTGTCTCAATGGAAACCAATTCCTAGCCGTTTGAAGACTTCTTCTTTTTGTTTAATTCAGTATCTGTACTTCGTACTTTAATTGATCAACTTCAGCTTCAGTTTCTAAGCAACAGGTTCTGGGGATTTTCTAAGCAAACAACATAATTTCTTTCTGGGGATTTCTTTAATTATTAGTATCTGTTTTTTTTTTTTTTTTTTTTTTTTGGGGGGGGGGGGGGGGGAGTTTGGTTCTGCTTCAAATAGAATTTGCAGTCTCAGGCTCTCAGCAGAATAGAATGAAGAAATGAAGAAAAGGAAGAGTTTAGTACAAGGCAAGGCTCGCTGGAGCTGGCTGTTCTTCCTTTCCTTTCTTTTTTCGTATGCTTTATGGCATTGGTTGCTTGCTGATTTTGTCGGTTCCTCGTTTCAATTAAAAAATTATCCCCAAATGACATTTTGTTAAACATTGTTTCATTCCATTTTCACAGTTTTTTTAATCATGTTTCGTCCAAATTTTAGTATTATTAAAGCTTTCTTTTTTCTGCTAAACGAAGACTTTGACCTTGTCTACTGTGAAGTTTGTGGTCAAAGAAAAAATAATTACCAATATTGTCCACAAAATATAATAAAATATAAAATGGGAAAACGAGTAATGATGGAACAGCAGAAGATAATGTATTTAATATTTATTAATCACACTGAAGACATGTGCATATTAAATTGTAAGCACTAAATTGTTTACTTAGAAACACTTTGTAAAATGGATTCATTTGCGAGCTTAAATTTAAGATGTACAAAAACTGTAATTACAAGCCTTTCGTTTCCCTTACAAAGATAATAAAACGAACAACAAGAATGTTGTTAACTGAGACAACCTAACAGCAACTGAAGTTTTATGAGCTACTCCAGTTGATACATTTGTTGTTCTTTTTGTACCGCCATTGATGTTGGACAAGTGTTGCACTGTCTTTGCTAAACCGGGTTTAGGTATATCACATAAACCGATGTCTTTATCAAAAGATGTATCCAGAGAATCTTCAAAGCCATCATTTGCATTATAACATAGTCCTGAATTGTTGTTAAGCCTAAGCTTACGCCCCATCTTCCACACTATTTCTCTCCCAAATGGAACCGGGCCGGTTAAGTGATTATCATTCAGCCTCAGTTCACTAACATTCTTCAAGTCCCTGAAGTTACTTGGTATCGAACCATTGAAGTGGTTTCCGTCGAGATAAACAACCCGAAGGCTGCCCACCCGACCCAGTGATTCGGGGATCGGTCCGTGTAAATTCATGTTCGATAAAACTAGGATCATTAAATCCTTCATTCCTTCAAAACAATCACTAGGAATGACAGTTGGTCCCATTTGATTCCCTTTGAGGATCAAAGCTTGTAGGGAAGGTAAGCTTCTTAGTGAGGTTGGGAATGGGCTGGATAACCGGTTATAGCTCAAATCCATGAGAATGAGCTCTTTTAGCCCGCTAAAAGAATCGGGTACCGAACCGGACAAGCGATTATGGCTAAAATCGATTTTAACCAAAGACTGGCATGACCCAAGGCTTGATGGGATTGAACCCATTAAAAGGTTTTGGCTCATATCCAAAACACTCAAAACCGGGAAGCTAAAACCAGGAATTGAACCGGTTAATTTGTTCCCACTCAAATCCAACGACCTTAAGCCAGTGATCCGGCTTAATGAAACAGGAACCGAACCATTAAGGTTGTTCTTGTGAAGATCAAGAACCCTTAAACGAGTAAGATTTCCCAGTTCAGTAGGAATTGAACCGATATGCCCATTTTCCCTAAGGACCAAAGTCTGTAACGTAGAGCCCAACTGCCCCAAAAAACTGGGAATCGGCTGAGGGTTGTAACTGAAACAACGGTAAAAAAACAGAGTTCTAAGATGAGGAAGCTTGGTAATGGACTGAGAAATATAAGACCTTGTCTGGTCACAAGTAGGGAAAGCAGTGTCATCGGACAACGCCCCGAAAGACAAGGAGACAACGTGGTAGACGTTATCTTTGTCCGGCATGCACTCGATGCCGTGCCACCGTCCACGGCAGACATCGGGGATATCCGTGGCCCAATCATTCCCCGTGGCTCGCATTATATCGTAAACCGCATCTTGCTCTTGGGGGTTGGTCCGAGCCCCATTCTTGTTCATCGAAAACCCTGTTTGAGGACCATCGATGAGGGTGGACGGGACGCCGGAATCCGACATGATGACCGTGAAAGGAGTAGCGAATTGGAAACAAACACATAAGACGATGAGAAAAAAGGTGAAGAAATATGCAGCCATTGTTTGAAAAAAAGTGAGCGAGTGAAAATTGAGGGCATTGGAGTTGATATAAGGATGGAGGCAAAGCAAAGCGGAGGAGTTAATGAGGGGGGTCGGGGAAGCTAATTATGGGTTCACGAGAAATGCAGGAATTGAAATAAATTTTTATTGCATTAATGTTCTTCACGAGAATTTTGCCCCTCTCAATTCAGAACAAGGTTACGTCATTTGAGGGTCCATTATGAATACTAAAAACGACGACGTAGAGGCTTAAATTAGGGTTTCAGATTTAAAACGATCCCCTTTTTCTTTTTGCCTCTTTCTACGAACGCGCAGCCCAACCTCCAGTCAAATTGCTCCTAGATTTCAACATCTGACTTCTCAAATCTGCGCCGCTGTGGCTCTCTAAGAGGCGGATTGTAGATCACTTGCTTGGGATTCTTAAAGGTGCCGAATATTTGTAAAATTTCTACTGCAAACTTTTATGTCCATGGATCTGTAGGATTAGGTTAAATTTGTTGTGATGTTGTTTATATAGATTTTTCTGAATTTTGAATCACAGGCATAATCAGATGAAGATATCCATGGCAAGCATTCGATTGTGCTGTTGTATGAGCTAAAAATAATTGGATTTTTTTAATTAACGTTAAATTGGAGTATAAATTTAATTTGTATGTTCGATATTTTGAGCTAGATACTACTCACTATTGTTGTATTTTATTAGTTTTTCTACCAAATAAGCTAATTTTGTTTCTTTTAAGTTGAGGATTTGATTGTAATTGCATTTTATTTTATTATGGTAATTCCTTGATACATACCAATATTCATTGAATCTGATCTAATAAAACTATTAGTATATGAAAGCAAAATTCAATTCAAGCTTGAGCTTATTAATTGAACTTGTTGTTTAGTAGATCACAAGTATAATTGAGTGAGCTGAAGTAGCTTGATATTTTTCTTGAGTCAAGTTTGGAGTTGACTCATTAAGCTTAAAGCCGAAAGTTTGGAGTTGAGATTGAGCTCAATCTTAAGCTTTGATTTGTTTTGGGTCTGGTTTGATTGGAAGTGAAGCCCTCCAATCTAGCAATATCACTAGGATTTCTTATCTTTCATTCAAGTGTCTTGAATTTCCTTTGGTCTGTATTCGAGATTGGAATATCTATTCGCTGATCCCTCTGTAATTCTCAATGATCACTTCCAGTGAAAACTTTTCTTCCGAGAAGAGCAAGAGTGTAATCAGATGGATGAAGAAAAAGGAGAAAGAGACTCTGGACCAATCTTCAAAGACATAAGGCGTTATTTCTGCGATCATTGTGGAATTTGCCGATCTAAGAAGTCTCTCATCACCTCGCACATCCTCATCCACCACCCGGTACCTACTTTGATTCTAATTTATCAATCCAATTTTTGTTTTGCAAACGGCCAATGGATTCTTCTTTCTTACACTTTTTTAAAATGGATTTACACTAAACGTTCGTTTCAACTTCGGGTTTGGTTCAGGAGAAGGTAGATAATGGAGGAAAGGAAGAAGAGGAAATTTCCTCGTTGAATGAATGTCAAGAATGTGGTGCTACTTTCAGGAAGCCTGCTCATTTGAAGCAACACTTGCAAAGCCATTCTCTTGAGGTACTTTTTTACAATTAATTAGTTTCATTCAGTTTTTTTAATAATGTTTGGTGATCTAACTGACCAAGCCATGATAACAAAACACAGTTTAAAACATGATTTTGGTTTTTGTTATTTGCGTTATATCAATTTTGAGGATGCATATGTTAGATAACCAAAGAAGTCCCTGAGGCAACAACCAAGGAAGCTGTGGATAATGTGTTATTTTGTTTGGTCTTGCACTTTAATACCGCTTATGATTTGTGACTATTTTGTTCTTCTTGGGCGTTCATGTATATTAAAGATCAATACTTTTGCAGGAGTCATTTCTCTTTATGAAAATACCAAGGGTTGTTATAGCGTGAAGCATTGGATCCCACAAAAAGAACTCCAACATGCAAGAGGCTACATTGCTACAACTTGATTGGACCAGTATCAGGTTGGGAGACCTCCTGAGAAGCTTCATCAAGTGAGCCTCAGTCACGCTGTGTGGTACTTGAAGGTTATGTTTGGATTATTGTTAGTCGATTGTTTTTCTTGGGCGTTCATGCATATTAAAGATAAATACTTTTGCAGGAGTCATTTCTCTTTATGAAAATATCAATGGGTGTTATAGCGTGAAGCATTGGATCCCACAAAAAGAACTCCAACATGCAAGAGGCTACATTGTTATGACTTGATTGGACCAGTATCAGGTTGGGAGACCTCCTGAGAAGCTTCATCAAGTGAGCCTCAGTCACGCTGTGTGGTACTTGAAGGTTTGGATTATTGTTGGTTGCTACTTATACTAGTAGGTTCTAATACTTCTTTTTCTTTTGTTGCAGAGGCCATTTGTTTGTTCAGTTGATGATTGCCATGCCAGCTATAGGAGAAAAGACCACTTGAACCGTCACCACCTCCAGCACCAAGGAAAACTTTTCAGTTGTACAATTCAGAACTGCAATAAAGAATTTGCATTTCAAGGCAACATGAAAAGGCATGTGAAAGAATTTCATGCTGAAGATTCACCTTCTCCTGATGCTGGAAGTCAGAAGCAGTATATCTGCCAGGAAGTAGGATGTGGAAAGGTGTTCAAATTTGCATCAAAGCTGAGAAAGCACGAGGATTCTCATGGTAAGTTGCGTTTGGTTTTCATTTCTCAAAATTATATTAAAGCGTTTGATTGAGTCCTCATAAAGTGAGTGTTCTTTTTAAAGAAAAAGTGAAAATAAAAGAAAAGCAAGCCGTCTTAATTAGGAGGTTGTGATTTATATGTCTGATTAATGCTGTAATTACTATTACAGTTAAGGTCGATTCGGTGGAAGCCTTCTGTTCTGAACCAAGTTGCATGAAATATTTTACTAATGAGCAATGCCTTAAGGCTCATGTGCAATCATGCCACCAATATGTTAATTGTCAAATATGTGGGGCAAAGCAGCTTAAGAAGAACATCAAGCGGCATCTTCAATCACATGAATCAGGTGTTGCATCAGAAAGAATTAAGTGTGATTTTGAAGGTTGTCTCCACACATTTTCAACTGTAAGATGCCGTTAACCTTAAATATGCTCTCTTTTTTATATTTTACATTTAATCATAAGAAGTTGAATGTTATTATTTTGGTCTAAGAAATTGAATACTAAAATTGTTTTAAACCATTATACTGAAATGTTCTTATACAGAAATCAAATATGCGTCAGCATGTCAAGGCTGTGCATGAAGAACTCAAACCTTTTGCATGTAGCTTCTCTGGTTGTGGTATGAGATTTGCGTTCAAGCATGTTAGAGATAACCATGAGAATTCAGCGCGACATGTTTATGTTCCAGTAAGTTATTTACTTGTCAACAACTAAATGTCATTATAATCTTGTGTATTTTGTCATTGGTTTCTTACTGTTAATACAAATATTAATGGATTTGACAACTGTTTCCTGCTCAGGGGGACTTCATAGAGTCCGACGACCAGTTTCGATCAAGGCCACGGGGTGGGCGGAAAAGAACATGCCCCACTCTGGAAATGCTTATTCGAAAAAGAGTTACTCCGCCAGAAATTGCCAGAAATGGATACAATGATGGACCCAGGGCCTAGTCGTAGTTGCTAGTAACAGATGAAGACTAATGGTGAGACTGAATGGGTAAATATAGTTCAATAACACGCTATGAAAACTGTAAATTATAATTGTTTTAGGATATAATAATGTATAGCATAAAATATCGTAGGAACATGTTTTCTTTTGTAGTAAACTAAACTCAGTAATGGATGAGACGAGTGTATATTCATATAATGTATTATTGTCATTTGCTGTTGGGTTATCTCTAAAATCAGGTACATGGATTTGGATTTCGTTATACAAAGTCACTTCAAAATATAACTTGTATATCAAATTGAATCTTGAAACCAAGTTAATCTTCAAACACTAAAGAACCTTTGACCCTACAATAATCACCTCCAAAGGTTCATGTCCTTAAAATGAATTATTAAGATGATAAGAATATAAGTAACACTAACACTTAAAGCACAATTATGAACAAATAACATAAGCAAGACACGAGTTAATGTTAACAATAAAACAAGACACAAAGTTAATGTCAAGGAACAAAAGGACTGGGATTGGCGTAAAAACCCAAATCCACTAAAAAGTAGTTGTACAAAACATCAGTTGGGTAGGATGCCAGAATCCAATATGGCATGGTGAAATTAAACATGCATATGGCATATGGGCGTTACCAATTACAATTAACCATCATTTTGTGAGGTGTTAGAATTATTCTTTAGCATATATCTTAGCCCTTTTGCGATTTTTTATCGTCTTCTTCATCTTCATATTGCTAGCAGTTATAAGTTTATAATCAGAGACGGGCATTTCACTTAATTTACCAAACCTTTGCTCATAGAAGTGCCACAGCTCTGCCCTGATCACATTTCAAACGAGAAAATAAAGAATTAGCAGAGCTACAAAAAGTATGCAAGAGCAAAGTTGTTAGATGACTTACCAATACGCCAAGAACTGAAATGGTGCATATTTTGCATAGATATGCTCAACATCCCTTCCAACAGTCTGTAAAGTGCAACTTTTTGAATGAACCTGCACTTGCTCAAACTCTAAGTGAGTCTCGAATAGGGGAAAACCCCGAACTGTTCAGGTAACATGAGAATAAACCGACGTAGATGTCTGAAAAAGAAAAGGCTTCAACAACATTGCCTAGGGGAATGAATGAATTACCTGCTTTAAATGCCTGATAGTTTCAGAATCAGATGGAACCACATGGTAAAATCCCATACACACCAGGACATTGGCACATGTGAAGTGACCAAACCCATCAATTTGACGCAGCTGTTCAGCTAGCTTATTATAACTGGATAAGCTTGTTTCCTTGCAATCTTCTTCCAATTGCATTAGTGGAATATTGCCCTGGACAATTCCTTGGGCGAGTTTTAATATTCTACCTGCTCTGTAGCCAAGATTGCAGCGTTTTGCAAGAAAACGTTCATCAAGGTTAGCTAGTTCTTCGGGACAGGGGAAACTTCCCATGCCTTTGTAGTCACGGGGTTCTTCTATTTCAAGGGAAGACTGAAGGTCCGACTCTGAATGATCTTTCGGCTCTGTGAATTTGCTTTCTAAACGCATGGAAACTTTAGACACCCTCAACTTTCTCTTTAACTCTTTCCCGGTAGGCGTTTTAGGAATGAAATCATCTTCAGCAGCCTTTCCACTAGGAATTTGGTGTTCGATTTCAAACTGAAGCTCACAAAGTGCCTTAGCCATGCTCAAAGTCCTTGAAAACCTATAAAATGATAGCGACATTATATCGAACAGGTTAAAGACAAGGCTACAAATCCGATGGTAATTAAGGGGAAATGTGAAGAAAAAAAAGGAACATACTGGCAGTTACAGAGAAGAATACACTTGACCATGTCTTCAAACAGAGTAGGGGATCTGAACACTCTCCCACTGAAACTCCTAAAACACTCGGCCGCTAATTCTTCTTCACCATGTAATGCTCCGACAATACTTCGAAATTCCCTCACATTGTCTTCCTCGGACTCCGACAAGCGCAGCATTCTGGCCACCTGGTTTAAAAGAGAGTGGCGGTGCAATGGAGAGAGGGAGCAGGTGCCGTGAACATGGAGGTGGAGAGTGGAAGGGGAAGTGGGGGGCTGAGAGATGCGGAGCATGACCGTGAGAGGAGGAGAAGTGAGACGTAGAGGGCGAGAGAAGGAGCGGGAGGTTGGATCCCAATGGTTAGGGGCCAACATGAAAAGCCCATGGCTGCATACTGCCTTCTCTAGCTCGAATCCCTCCGCTGCTTTGCCTAGAGACAGCTCCACCAACAAGCTGCTTCTATTGCCATTGCCATTCTCCTCCTGCTCCTTCCCCATTCTTTTCTGTCTTCTGACTTTCCAGGGACACTTGCTTCTGGGTTTTTCTAAATATATTACTCTTTTATATATTTGGATGTATGTGTATTTGTAATAATTGGATATACGTACGCATAAAAAAATAGATTTAATGTATACAAATTTTGATCTTGTGCCATTAAGATATAATTTAATTTTCTCATAAAAAAAGATATAATTTATTTTTTTAAAATCACTGGAGTGATTATCAAAATACCATTATTTACTTCATCAAAAAATACCATTATTATTTGTCCAAAAAATATTATTATTTACATTTACATCTACACTTAAATCTTACGTAAATAATTAAAATTTCGTGTTCAATGTTTTATGTATATAGAAAATTTTCGTTGAAAAATCCACTCATCAAACTTAGATGTGCAATGCAGATCGACTTAAATTAGTTAATATAAAGTCTTATAAAATCGAAAAAATAACAATAAAATTTAAGTATATAATTTTTAATAGAATTTAAGTATATAACTGAATTAAAATTATTTTATATATAATTGTATAAATTAAAATTCATGTAACATTCGACATTTAATTAAAACTATGTGTAAAATTATATTTCATTTATATATAATATAAAATAATAAGTTGATACACTAATATTGAACCTTTTTCGTTACAAAGGATTTTTTTAAAACAAATTGTATCTCGGGAGAGGGAAAGCAAAAATTTGTTCACGATGAATTTTTTTAAAACAAATTGTATCTCGGGAGAGGGAAAGCAAAAATTTGTTCACGATGGGTATTGAATCCACTGTCGTATATCTTTAATTATAAACATTAATTAAAAATATAAAAAAAAACTACCAACAAGTGTTGAGTGCATTGATAAGGCACATTGCATTCTCAATAAGGGATGCGAGTTCAATTTTTAAAGACGATATCGTTAAAAGGGACAGCTAGCCAACCACACACTCCGAACATAAAATATAAAACGGGTATGCATATTACTAAAAAAAATACAAAATAAACTAAATTTGTTTATAAAAAAATCACCACTAATTTGTCCCAAAAAATCCTATATTGTATAGGTACTACCGTACTGGGTTTAGAGAAATTATATTATAGGTTCGTTCTGCCACGTCATTTATAGTCTAAACTAATAAAAATCATTAATTTTATTAATTTTTTTATGTCATTTTTTTATCAAGCGAAGCTTCACTTATATTTACTGTAAATTAAATTTAAAAACAGTTTTTACTATATGAAGATTCATTTGATAAAAAATGACATAAAAAATTAATGAAATAGATGATTTTATTTGTTGGACCATAAATAACGTGACCGGACGGACACAAAAATGCCAAGTGGCATGACAATATGAATGAGATTTGCCACGTGTTATCAAGAGCTTTTCCTCTTCCAATATATGCCACGTGACATACCATACTTTAGCCACGCAACATCTTACTTCGACACGTGGTTGCAAATAAGTCTACAATGAGTAACCACGTAAAATGATTTTCTACGGAAATCCAAAAGGGAATGTCGTCGTTCCATTATAAGCGGCAAAGTTCAGGCAGAGCAGTCACCATAACATTTACGCGAAACAAAAATGCAGCAACGAAAGGACGAGCAAGAAACCACCGCCGCTAAACCCACTCTCCGGTTTGTGGAGAAGACGGTGAAAGATGTGGTGGTGAACAAGGGGAGACTGGCGGAGGTACCATACACAGCGACGCTAGGCGACACCATGAACGCATTGGTCGCCAACAGGAAGACGGCGCTACCGGTTGCTGCACCTCCAGGGCAGTGGATCGGGGCTGGTGGCTCAATGATTTTGGAGTCCGATAAACAAACGGGGGCTGTGCGAAAGCACTACATAGGGATGGTCACCATGCTCGATATCGTCGCATACATTTCTGATGATGATAATCAGACGGTGGGCGGTGATGTCGGAGGAGATGCTAATCTTGAGAAGAAGATGATGGTCCCGGTATCGTCGATTATAGGACGCAGTTTCGAGGGACTTAGCTTGTGGACTCTAAACCCCAACACAAGGTAGTATTTTCTATATTTGCATGCATTTTAGGGTCATTTTGTTAGTTTACACAAGTAATACGTGTTATGGTGCAGCATTTTGGAGTGTATGGAAATCTTTAGCAAGGGAATACATAGGGCCTTGGTGCCAATGGACAGTCAAATGGAGAATGTTCAACTTCAAGGAGTTGAACTTGTGGAATCTGCTTCAAGCTATAAGATGCTTACACAAATGGACTTGGTGAAATTCCTCAGCGACCACGCCTCTGAACTGGGGGAGATCTTATCAAGCAGCATAAAGGAAATAGGTTCCTTGAATCAGAATGTGTATGCCATAACCGATCAAACCAAAGTGATGGACGCCATCAAATGCTTGAAGACTGCTATGCTCAATGCTGTTCCAATAGTCGAGTCCTCTAATGATATCAAAGACCACACACAGCTTGTAGATGTAAGTCAAGTCCCTGTCTTTTCTCTTAAAACCATCCTGTTTTCCTAATTCATATTGAATTTGAAGTTTCTCCTATAATGTATATCAGGGCAAAGGCAGGAAGCCGATTGGAACATTTTCAGCGACGGATCTGAGGGGTTGTCATGTTTCTGCACTGCAGACATGGTTGCCTCTAAGCGCATTAGAATTCACTGAGCTAGTCTCGAGTAGCCCTCTGTTTGCGGCGAAGGCAAAGGAAATTGTGAGTTGCCGGCCTGAGTCGGCACTCTCAGAAGTGGTGGAGAAGATAGTATCGAGACATGTGCACCGAGTGTGGGTGGTTGATCAACAAGGTTTACTCGCCGGGGTTGTTTCTCTCACTGATATAGTGGGAGCCGTCAGGGTTTCTTTGTTGTCAAAGATCGACGTCATGTAATCTTCAAATGCTTCCTTGTTCCTTGTTGCGTATAATGTTTAATATGCTACATTTTGGAACACATACTGGCTAATGCCTATGTCTATGTCATGTCATTAATTAGACTATTAAAACTTGTCACAAAAGTTGAATGAATGGATGGTTAACCAACTCATTTATTGGGACAAACGATGGTTGATGAAAGAGACATCAATTGGGGTAGTTTCTTTTTCTTATTTGGTTGTCTAAAAATTTTAACGAGATTAAAGTGATTAGTGCATTTTCTTTTGATAAAACTAACCTACTGACCACCAAACAAATTGTGGATACTTATTTAGACTACTGAATTATAGAAATCGTCAATCATACCACTGAATTTATAAAATCAACCTATTTTGACCAACGGTGGAGTGACAGAACTGCCACGTGGCAATTGATGGAAAAATTTTAAAATTACACATTTGATCCCTGTTATTTACACATTCTTTTAATTTAGTCTTAATTTTAAATTAATAAAATAATAAATTATTTAATTAAGTGGTGACACGTGTTAACACCTTATTGGAGGACTTTAATTATTTATATTTAATTTTATTAATTTATTTTCTCCCTCCAATCAGGTGGTGACACGTGTCACCACCAATTTAAGGGAGATAATTTTTTCTTCACCTGCGCATAGTAGGATTCAAATCTAGGACTCCCATGGGTAAAACCAATGACTTTGTCACTGCACCAAGCACAACTTTGTGTTATAATTCTCCAGATATAATATATATTTCTTACTAGTTTCTACATTTATAAGCCAAAAGCTCAAACCCTAAACACTAATTTCATATATATAAATCTTAAACCCTATAACACTAAATATTTCAAAATTTCACGCTAAATATTTCAAATTAAACCCCCAAACTCTAAAAATTTTAAATTAATTCCACATTAAATATTTTAAATTAAACCCCAAACCCTAAACATTTCAAATTAATTTCATGCTAAATATTTCAAATTAAGCCTTAAACCCTAAACCCTAAATATTTCAAATTAATTTCACGCTAAACATTTCAAATTAAACCCCAAATCCTAACCTTAAACCCTAAAAATTTCAAATTAATTTCACGCTAAATATTTTAAATTAAGCCTTAAACCCTAAACCATAAATATTTCAAATTAATTTCACACTAAATATTTCAAATTAAACCCCAAACCCTAACCTTAAACCCTAAAAAGTTTAAATTAATTACACGCTAACTATTTTAATTTAAACCCTAAAATCTAAATATTTCAAATTAATTTCACACTAAAAATTTAAATTAAACCCTAAATATTTAGCGTGTAATTAATTTGAATTTTTAGGGTTTAAGGCTAGGGTTTGGGGGGTTTAATTTGAAATATTTAGTGTGAAATTAATTTTAAATATTTAGGGTTTAGGGTTTAAGGCTTAATTTGAAATATTTAGCGTGAAATTAATTTGAAATTTTTAGGGTTTAGGGTTTAATTTGAAATATTTAGCGTGAAATTAATTTGAAATATTTAAGATTAGAGTTTAGGGTTTAGGGTTTATATATGTGAAATTAGTGTTTAGGGTTTGAGCTTTTGGCTTATAAATGTAAAAAACTAGTAAGAGATATATATTATATCTGGAGAATTATGGCACAAGGTTGTGCTTGGTGTAGTGGCAAAGCCATTGGCTTTACCCTTGGGAGTCCCTGGTTTGAATCATAATATGTGCAGGTGAAGAAAATTTTATTTTTCTCCTCTAAATTGGTGTTGACACATGTCACCACTTAATTAAATAATTTATTATTTTATTAATTTAAAATTAGGACTAAATTGAAAGAATGTGTAAATAATAGGGACTAAATGTGTAATTTTTAAAATTTTCCATCAATTGCCATGTGGCAGTTCCGTCACTCCACCGTTAAGTTTTTAACGACGGTGGTCAAAATAAGTTGATTTTATAAATTCGGTGGTCTGATTGACGATTTCTATAGTTCGGTGGTCCAAATAGGTATCCCAATTTATTTGGCGGTCAGTGGGGTAGTTTTTCCTTTTCTTTTTTATATACAAAATGAGTACATCATAAATTTGGTTAATTAGACGGCATTAATCGGTAAACGCATGCGTTTGAAGCAAAATAATTGATAGGATGAATACACACAGTGCATCATTTATTCAACATCAAGCAACGAATCAAAACTAGTTAGGTATTCTTTTTCCATGGTCGAATCGAATCCTGTCGCATTAATTTTCAGAATCCGAAAATCAAACCAAACCTAAACAAGCTGTTGAAACCTCAAACTCTTCTCGAATTCACCTGCTTGAAATAGATAAATTTTCAACTTTAAGTCATTAAAAATATGAAGAAATAATCGATAACTCAAAATTTTTAATTTTTAATTTAATTAGCTCATCGATCAATCACCGTACTATAAATAATTTTAAAAAAATTACATTTTTTCTGTCGTAGTTATTATTTTGGTTGGGAGTTTTTAAGTAGTCTTTAGTGGTTTTAAATTAATGGTAGCGGCTTTGAGTGTCTATCGGTAGTGATTTCTTTTTTATTTATTTTTTTGCTTCTTATTTTTGTTCCTTTCTTTGTTTTAAATTTTTTGTTTTTTGTCGGCTATTCTGATATTTCTTCATCTGTCGTTATAACACGTTTTTTGTCTACCTCTATGGCACGCTGAGATTGAAGACGCTTACAACCTAGTGCACGTTACAATTGAATATTGCTACTGCACAACATTGCGTGAGTTGGTTGTTCGTGAAGTTAACCAAAACGTTATCTCTCTTTTTTGTTGGTTGAAGTAATTCAATCAACTGCGCTCTTTCAATAAGCACTCCAAAATTTAGTTATGGTGTTAGATCTGAAGAACACTGATAAAGATTTTATGAAAAGATTTGAGTTTGCTATTCACGTTTGCATACTCTTTGTGCTTTTATGTTTATTTTTGTATTTGAATGTATACTTATCTATATATTTCTTGTTATTATAATTTATAAAAAAAAATATTTCGATGGTTTTCTTAAGATTTAATTTTATTTAGTCATCAATACATATAATATATGAATTTCAAAATCCACCGTCATTTACTTGTTCTTATCTTTCGAAAAGATTGATATTTTTATGGAAAGAAAAAGTGATTGAGGATGTTGAAATTCAATTCTAGATTCATTGAGTAATTCCTAAAATTTTATAGACCAATTCAAACAAATACAATCGTTTAAACATACCGAACAGAGAAAAATAATCATATAAAAGAATCAAGGAACATTTTTTTCTTCACTTTTCTGGGATAATTTTCTGACCTACAAACAAATGGAAACCCCGCCATTGTTTTATATTCTTCTCAATCTCGTGTCTCCTTTTATTACAGTTAACAACCATGAAACAAGTACAACTATCTTCCTCTAATGTCTCCGGTACCTCCGCTACAACCACTCTTCTCAGATCTCATTATAAACTAATTTCCAAAAGGGGTAACTGCAAAAGCAACGACGTTCAAATCATGAGTAACAAGAAAGCATACGCTCATGGCAATGTTGCTTATTCTAACGTTTATAATGGGAAACCATCGTTCATGACGTGGACACTCGGTGATGTTGTTAATGTGGTGAAATATCATCGGATTCCGTGTGTTTTCGCGGCGGGGCTGTTGTTTTTCATGCACGTGGAGTACACGCTCCGGATGGTGCCTAATTCCTCGCCGCCCTTTGACTGGGGGTTCGTCGTCACCCGCTCCTTCCATCGCTCGTTGGCTTCTTGGCCGGAACTTAACACAGTTTTAGCAGCTCTTAATACGGTAATTGAAAGCTTTTAATTTTTCGTTTCTTGAATTGAATTGAATTGCCCGATATAACTGTGATCCTTAAACAGTTCACAAATTGTATGTTGAATTTGTTTGCAATATCAACCCAAAAATGGAAAAAGAAAAAGAAATGTCAATATTTCCAAAATCATTAAAAAAATGGTTTGAATCCAACTTTGGTTGTGTTTAGGTGTTCGTTCTGATGCAGACAGTTTATATAATATGGGCATGGGTAATCGAGGGTCGGCCAAGGGCAACAATTTCTGCTCTGTTCATGTTTACATGTCGTGGGATTCTTGGTTACACAACGCAGCTCCCATTACCTCAGGTCCATTTCCTCCTCCTTTTTCTGTTCTTGCTTTCATTTTCCCAGCATCAATTTTGTCTGTTTGAAAAGGTAAATAAAATCCTTCCAACATTTGAAACGTTTAATTTCATGGAATTAATTTGATCACCGTTTAATCCTTAACACACTAGTTGATTGGTTTCTACAAATATAGTCACATTAGATTCCGGTTATTCTTGGGACAAAGTTATTTCGGTCTCTATTTTTTCTGTTCACAAACTTGAAACTAAGACCTTGCTTACTCAATAGGCATTGATTTATAAAACATTGTGATGAGAGTTGATTAGAGAAGTTATTGTTTTTATTGTGATTTGGTGGATGATGAATGGCAGGAATTCGTAGGTTCGGGGGTTGATTTTCCAGTAGGGAATGTGTCATTTTTCCTGTTCTTCTCAGGGCATGTAGCTGGGGCAGTGATTGCATCCTTAGACATGAGGCGAATGCAGAGATGGAAAATGGCTCGGTTATTTGACACGCTCAATGTGCTTCAATCGCTGAGGCTTTTAGCTACCAGGGGTCACTATACTATCGATTTGGCTGTCGGTGTTGGCGCTGGAATTTTGTTTGATTTGCTTGCTGCTAAATATGAACAGAGCAAGACAACAAAAGTCTGCACCTTTTCTCGTAGTATAAAAGAGGTTTGTTAAGTTGTCTCGTTTAAAATTTTCCAAATTCAGTGTGCTTTCTAGTACTATTAAGAGGTGAAATTTAATGAATTCAGAATTCGAATCTTTTACATTGGGTGCTTGATATATATATATATTTATTTGTTGAGGCTTATATTTACATCTTTTGTCTAAAATTGAAATCCAAAGTTCTGAAGACCCTTCCAACCAAGCGAATCGATTCGCTTCGATCATGTAGATCCCTTTGTGTTCATAATATGATCATACTACTGGTTTGTACCAGAAAGATGATTGGTTTATCAAATACTATAGGTCACTGCTGAATGAATGTATAATATGATAACCGATGTCTGTATAAGATATTGCTGTCTAACATTGGTCCTCAACATCCGAGTCGATTGGGCTTGACCCTTAATTGATGTTAGCGCGAGGGTTGTATAAATGTGAGTTTGGGTCCATGCATCCCAGCTTCCAGAATCAGATCAAGACTGCAATGATCACCCTGCAAGAGTGTTGCAGTTATAGAATTCACCCTGGTTTGGGGAATGGTAAGCCATTTTTCCTGTCGTTCTTCAGCCTATTTTGTTCGATTGGTGGTCCTTCCGGTTCACTTCCTTCCTACCACTGCGTTTGTGGCCAACTTTCAAATGACAACTGATACTTGACACGAGGCGAATGCAGAGATGGAAAATGGCTTGGATATTTGACACGCTCAATGTGCTTCAATCGCTCAGGCTTTTAGCTACCAGGGGTCACTACACTATTGATTTGGCTGTTGGTGTTGGCGCTGCAATTTTGTCTGATTTGCTTGCTGCTAAATATGAACAGACCAAGACAACAAAAGTCTGCACTTTTTCTCGTACTATAAAAGAGGTTTGTTAAGTTGTCTCTTTTAAAGATTTACTAAGAGGAATGGATTCAGAATTTGAATCTTTTATATATATTTATCATACTGTCAGTACTACAGCGTGTCTTGTATCAAGGTGGCTTATATTTACACCTGTCCTAAATACCCTTCCCACCAATTGAATCAGATTCATGTAGATCGCTTTGTGTTCATAATATGATCATACTACTGGTTGGTACCAGGAAGATGATTGATTTATCAAATACCATAAGCCACTGCTGAATGAATGTATTATATTATATGATACAAGATGTCTGAATGAGATGTTGTTGTCTAACATTAGTCCTCAGCATCTGAATCGATTGGAACCCGTGGAGTGGTCCCAGTGATAAAGAATGATGTATTTCATCCAGGTATTTTGAGTTCAATCACCATATGTACACGATGTGTGTTATTAAAGTGCTAAGAAAATTGAATAGATATTACATTATAATCACATTAACATATTAAAAAAACACAAATTACAGAATTATTGCACATCTATCAACAAAAATATTTATAAAAAAATAATAACCGTGTCGTGAAAAACCACCACAAAAAATAATTTTATGTGTATATCTAAATGATATGATGAGACTTCAATTTAGAAGTAACAACCAAGGGTAAATGAGTCCACACATTTCACATTATAAATTTTCATTAAATAAATAATTTAAGGGTAAAGTACACTAGTAGTTACTTAAATTTTAGGGCGCTTTCAGTATTGTCACTAAACGTTTAAAACTTGTGATGTAGTGACTAAATTTTTAACTCGCTTTCAATAAGGTCCCTCCTGTTATCTCTTGTTAAAAAATGACCATGTGTCACATTGACTTTTCTTCTTCTCTTTACTGCTCTGTAAATTTTAAGGGATTAATGAGAGATTTTATGGATCCTAGGAGAGAAAAAAGAAGAGAAGACATAAAAAAAGGGTTAAAGGAAAGTGAATTTGAGGAAAGATGGAATGAGAGGGCATGCCATTAAGATCTGAAAAATGGAACTTTGGGTGACACCTGAAGTTTTCAACTTTTTTTACTTGAAGTTGATAGGAATGAAGCTTAAAGAGTAAACAAACAAAGGCGACGAAGCACCAACAGATGCCACAAACCAGTTTCAGTACCCATCTCTATCTTTCTTGAAGTTGAACATCATTTTGAATTAATCTTTAAACGCAAAGTTCAGAGCTGGAAAAAATAGAAAATAGTCCAAGTATATACAGGAGAAAGAGAACACAATAAAAACAATTACAAATCAAATTGTCATAGTAAAGCAATATGCGATTTCTTTGTATGGTTCCAACTTTAATCATTTTGTCCTGGTTTTGAACACCCATATGTCTTGATGTGATCATGTAAAGCAACATGAATTCCTCCATTTGTATACACACCACTGTTCACATTATAATTTTTGACATGTATATTAGGAGAGAATTTGAAAGTAAAGTTGGATTGGCCATGTACTTTTAAATCCCTTTAAACTTTCATTTTTTAAAACTTAATGGCATGTCCTTCTCATTCTCATCTTTCATCAATTCCGCCATTCTTTTTTTTAACTCTCCGTTTATCATTCTTCTTCTTCTACCTCCTCTTCCAAGGTACACGAAATCTCCATTAATCCCATAAAGATTACAGTGCCACAAAGAGAAGAAAATAAGAGAAAAGTTAGATTTTTAGGGTTTTAACCCAAATTAGGAATAAATTTATTTTTAGATTAGCTGGAAAATGATTTAAAAATAAGATATTATTTTATTAAGAAAAAAGAAAAGTTAACAGGTCAAATTAGTATTATTTAACGGCAGTTAACAAGAGTAACCTTATTGAAAGTGAATTAAAAATTCAGTGACTATAGCGCAAATTTTAAAAGTTCAATGATTATATTAAAAGTGCCTTAAAAGTTCTCTGACTACTAGTGTAGTTTACCCATAATTTAAACATGTTAAAAGCAACGTCTGCGGTCTGCCAACATTCAAAGAATATTAAAAGTCGGCAGCAAACAAGGCTAACAAAACGCCAAAATCCAATTTAATTAAGCAATTGAAAATTGGCAGCAAACAACGCTGGATGGAAGGGCAAATTAAAACTTTTAGTTGGCCTAATTGGCCAATTATGCCGGATGGAAGGCTAAAGAATCGCCAAAATTCAATTGAATTAAAGCAACATAAATGCCAAATTCAGTATGAATTAAAAGCATATTAAGCAAAAGGAAAATTCTACAATGTGCGATGAACATCGATGAACACCATTAATGATGAACACTGATGAACACCATTAAATTAATTAATAAAGATTTAAAATTTCAAGGACCCATCATACAATTAATAATTATTTTAAAAATTCAATTAAACTATTTTTTATATATATTAAAATTTTATTTTTTAATAAGGGTAAACTATATATTTAGTACCTCACTTATTTCTGTATTTCTATTGAACCCTCATTATTTAAATATTATTTCAATTTGACCATATTCTTTATAAAAAAATAATTTAACCATCAACCTAAAACCCTAAACTATTAAACCTTAAACCCTTAAACTCTTAAACATATACCCTAAACCATATACCATTAAAAATAATTTTACCATCATCAATTCAATTCAATGAATCGTTGATTCTCCTAAAAAATTTAATTAAATTATTTTATATATATATCAAAATTAATTAAACTCGAATTTCTTAGAATTAACACTATCATTTTATTTGAGATGAAGAGGTCATCACAATTAATCATAATTAATTCAATTCATTAAACTTAAATCCGAGCTGAGGCAGTGAAGTCGGTGCTCGGGAAATATTACAGAGAGCCACAGAAATCCGGGCCTTTCCCACTTTATTTACTCGGGATCCTCATAAGAAGCATGAGAAAGAATCATTATGTGAGTGACAGACACAGTGGTGATGTTGTCTACTATCAAACCGACACTCAACTATATGGAGCTAACAAATCAGTTTGAAAGTGCTGAAGTTTTTCCAAGCTGAAGTAGTAAAACCCTCCAGATTTTATTCGGCTAAACCGCGATTGCGGATATGTAATATGGCAAGTCGATTGTCATTCATGAATTAATTATGATTAATTGTGATGGCCTCTTTATCTCAAATAAGATGATAGTGTTAATTCTAAGAGATTTGAGTTTAATTAATTTTAATATATATAAAAAATAATTTAATTAAAATTTTTAAGAGAATTCAACAATTCATTGAATTGAATTGAATCGATGATGGTGAAATTATTTTTAATGGTATATGGTTTAGGGTATATGTTTAAGAGTTTAAGGGTTTAAGGTTTAATAGTTTAGGGTTTGAGGTTGAGGGTTAAATTATTTTTTATAAAGAATATGGTTAAATTGAAATAATATTTAAATAATGAGGGTTTAATAGAAATACGGAAATAAGTGAGGTACTAAATATATAGTTTACCCTTATTAAAAATAAAATTTTAATATATATATAAAATAATTAAATTAAAATTTTTAAAATAATTATTAATTGTATGATGAGTCCTTGAAATTTTAAATCTTTATGAATTAATTTAATGGTGTTCATCGGTGTTTATCATTAGTGGTGTTTATCGATGTTCGTCGCACGTGGTAGACTCATCCTAAGCAAAATCAACGCACGCGGCCAACGCTCCAGTTAATAGCCAATTAATCTCGGCAATTAACATCTTAATCATTAGCAACACCGGAAAATGTATATTTTTACCTGGTTTAAGAATTAAACTCGTCTGTTTTACCACGTGCACACCTTCGAGGAGAGTTAAAACTTTCCAATGACCATCCCATTGAACACCATTTGTGAAATTAACTGCCTGGAATAAATTCCTCTACCCCTGATTTATGTCTCCTCCAACTCTAAGATAACACGTGGATTCTATTGTTTCATTAAAAACTGAGTTCGTCATGGAAATTTTGTGCCCCAAACTATGCTGATTTTGGTGCAGCACATTAAAAAAAGTGAATTTAATGTTTATAGTTTAATGTTTGGTGTTATGGTTAGAGTTTAGGAAATTAGGAATAAAGTGTATTTTTAGGGTGTAGAGTTTTGAGTTTAGAGAATTATAGATAGGGTGTATTTTTAGGGTGTAGGGTTTAGGATGTAGAATATAGGGTTATAGTTAGGGTTGTGCATTCGATTGAGTCGAGTCGAGTCAAAAAATTTCGAGTTATTCGAGTTGACGCGTCTAATTTTATCATTCAAACTTTATTTGAAATTTTTTGAGTCGAGTTTATAAAATTTGAGTCGAGTCGAATCGAGTTTCGAATTTCTATACAAATTTAATTGTAATTATTTATAATGTTATACTATGAATTGATTCCAATTTAAATGACTTTCTCTAACCAACCATATAAAATGTTATCATTTAAACTTCATGTTCTTTTTCAAGTGTGTAAATAAGATTTTTGATGTTATTAAATAAATCAAATATTATATTATATAATATATTTATAATCATAATATACATATATGTTCTTTTCTGGAGTAGTAGTTTTAGAACCCTCGATGATGTTAAAGGTAGAGCTCCAACAAGTAAATAACAGTGTTGATCACAAATTCAGCACTGCCTGTAAAATCGTTGTTACTTGTTCGAGCTTACAATAGTAGAAGAATTCGAAATATCGTGTAAATTATGTTTTAGAATTTTAGGGAATTTGAAATTTAGATTAAAAGAATGGCAAAATGACAAAAGATGCCCCCAACGTTTGCATGTTTTGTCATTTGGCCCCCTATTCTTTTTTTTGGTCCAAATATACCCCCAACGTTTGCTTGTTTTGTCATTTGGCCCCCTATTCTTTCTTTTGGTCCAAATATGCCCCCAACGTTTCATTCATAGTCCAAATATGCCCTTGTTGGATGTAAACTGTCAATCAATTGACGATCAACGGCTTATAAAAAATTTTGACGTGGCATCAACAGATCTTAATACGTGGCAAGTCCAGTCAGCATCAGCTGTTGAACGTCAATTGACTGACAGTTTCCATCTAACAGGGGCATATTTGGACCAAATTGAAACGTTGATGGCATATTTGGACTACGAATGAAACGTTGGGGGCATATTTGGACCAAAAGAAAGAATAGGGGGCCAAATGACAAAACAAACAAACGTTGGGGGCATATTTGGACCCAAAAAAAGAATAGGGGGCTAAATGACAAAACATGCAAACGTTGGGGGCATCTTTTTTCATTTTGCCTAAAAGAATTGGGGTGTTTTTCATTTAATTCGGGTGAGATACGAATGGCTGAAGAAGGAAAGTGAAAAATTAGATAAGGGTATAACATTAATTAAGGGAATTCAAGATTGGAGGCACACATAGCCATGTTCACAAATAAGAGACAAGAAGAATTGTGTTCCCATAACAGTTAACACCCAGTTTTTCTTTTGAACCCGCCAGTCGAGACCAGACAACAATGGCTTTCTCAGCTCATCTCTCTTTGTCCTTACCTTTTTCAGCTCTTGCAAGAGTGACCGCCTCCACGAGAACTAGACCATCCCCTTGCAAAGTCCTAAACTCGAGATTTAATCAAGCACAGAAGAAGCAGAGCCTCAGCCCTTTGCAGTCGAGTTTTGTAACTCGATCACATTGGGAAGAATCGGCCTCGGCCTTGGGTGTGGCAAAAGAAGCAGAACAAACCCAGGGCGGTAGGATTTGGTTATCTGATGTGGTGGTACGAAACATGATGGAGGTATTTTGGGAAAGAAAATGGAACGCTTTGGATATAACCCATGCTGCAGCCGTCTTATCCACACACTTGCTCGCCCTTTGTGCACCTTTTTATTTCACTTGGTCTACTTTTTGGGTTGCTTTTGGACTCTCTGTGGTATCGGGACTGGGGATCACATTGTCTTACCACATGAATCTTTGTCATAGAAGCTTCAAGCTTCTAAAATGGCTCGAGTATTTGTTCGCTTATTGCGGAGTTCAAGCACTTGAGGTATGTTGTTTTTAGTTTCTCGAGAAATTGCTTTGCCAAAAATAACATCGGATTGTTGCAGGGGAGTCCAATTTTTTGGGTAAGCACCCACAGGTGCCACCTATTAGAATATCATAGCTGTAAAGAATTTGAGCAGAGAACTCTGAAATTTAGGGATTGACAGAAGAAGAAAAAAGGAAAAATGAAAGAGGGAAAAAGGAAAACTCGAAAGAGAAGAGAATAGAACAAAACTGAATATTGAATTAATTCTGAAAATAGGCCTTAGCCCAATTACATTATTCAGATGATATTTATAACCCAAACCTTACATAGCTGTATAAAGCCCAACGGCCTAACAAACCCATAACAGTCTAACAGACCTTTTAACAAACTAACAGAAGTGTTGACTATATGACTCTTCCAGACTCTTTTTCTCTAATACCACCACAAGTTTACTGATACTGAAAGAGACCCGCATAGCCCCATCCAAAAGTTTTGGTTCAGCCACATCAACTGGATCTTTGACACCAAAACTGTGAGTGAAAAGGTATTATCCCTGTTCCCTATTTCTTCCTCAAGACAAGACAAACATGTAAAAATGTAATACTGGGAATGGGGATTGACGTTTGTGCATGAATGGAACATTTGCAGTGTGGGTCCCCAAGCAATGTAGGGGATTTAGAGAAGCAACCTTTCTATAGGTTCCTTCACAGTACATATTTTCTCCATCCGATTGCAACAGGAGTTGTTCTATATGCCCTCGGCGGGTTCCAATTCCTGGTTTGGGGAATGGTAAGCCATTTTTCCTGTCGTCCTTCCGGTTCACTTCCAACCACTGCGTTTGTGGCCAACTTTCAA